>JAUPFR010000005.1:3418260-4885135 GCA_036925125.1 Oreortyx pictus
AAACAATGGGCCATAAATGATAGAGGGACATTAATAATTAAATGCATTACAAGTCACAAAAAAAAAAAAAAAATCCAGTGCAGCAATTCTTAATGATATTTTCCATGGACCATATAAGTCAATGAATTTCAAGTTCAACCATTTATGCTAAACAAGGTTAAAATGGCTAAAAGACTGACTGTATTTTAATGTGCTATAAAAGAATTAAAAGCCTCCAGCAGTCCATAAAATATCATCCTTCATTTCTGAATGCAATGCACATTACCAGAGAAGGATTTGGTCAATCACAGGGCAATAACTAGTTCTGTAGGGCTGTTGTAATTGGTAATGTCATTGTAAAATGGAGGTTTACCCAGTATCAATTCCACTGATTCCTATTCCTTTAGTTAGAAATAAAGTTTATCCTTCTTTTAAAGAGATATTGCATTTCATACTATTATATTTACTTCATTTATTCATTTAACTAAATTACATATCTAAATTTTCTTATTACTGGTGACATGTGGCATCCAGTATTTAGTTTATTGAAAGTGAAATGCTAATTTCATTTACTTTACTTATCTAAACATTTGCAAATAATTGACAGTAAATTGTGTTCTCTGTTATATGTTTTGTTCTAGTGTTGCAATCTGTTAACCCCTCAGAAATCAGGTTTGAGTTTGGAGTGGTCCTGTGTGGAGCTGGGGGTTGGACTCAATGATCCTTGTGGGCCCCTTCCAGCTTGGTATATTCTGTGATTGTGTGAAATGTGCAATGGGCTGGTATTTGTGGTAGTCCAGAAAGGACAGAAAGTATTGTGACAGCAGAAAGAACATATTGGATATCAGGTTGGATATTAGGAAAAATTTTGTCTCTGAAAGAGTGGTCAGGCAGTGGCATAGGCTGCCCAGGGAGGTGGTGGAGTCACCATCCCTTAGGGTGTTCATGAACCACAGAGGGATGTGGTCAGTGGGATGGGTTAAGGTGGAACTTCAGGATCGTAGAGCTCTTTTCGAACATGAATGGTTCCAGGATTCCTTGATAAAGCTGGAGCTTGGTCATCTAATTTCTCCCTTTTCCCCTGCAGACCCCTTTTTCCTCTCTTTTCTTTTATGAAGGGGCACCACGCTTGCTTTTTAGAATGGGGAAGGCTTTTCAATTCCAGTTCTTTCCAGTTGTCTGTCTGTATTGTATAATCTGTCATACCAGACAAGCAGCAAGGCAAGGATTTGACTTGTAAGTTTGTTAGGCGCAACAGCAAGTGGGGAGGAGGCATTCTGAAAAAGTGAGAAAAGTTGCTTTTGTGTTCTGTTGCGTTTTTCTTTTTCGTGTGTGTGGTTTTGTGTGTTCTTTTTTTTTTTTTCTTCACTGTGTGGCTGCTTGGCATCTCATTCTAGGCAACAGCAGAGGCATTGCAGCTGTCAGGCTGAGGAGGCAGCTATGGCATTGATATTCTTGCTTTCAAGTTTCAGCAGTTATCTTTACAACTCTAGATGACAGAACCTCTTTTTAATTCATTTAAAATAAAAGCTATACTTCTGTAGACATTGATGGGAATCATGTGGGAAGTATTCCTACTTTCTATGAAAATCTTGCTTTGTTAAGCTGAGGAGAAGAAAATCATGAGATATTTTGAACCAAACTAAAAAAAAAAAAAAAAAAAGGGGGGGGGGGTTATTTTCTTGTTTGTTATTAACAAATATGATTTGTTAAACATATGGTCAGTTTTGGAGTGACAGGTCCTATGCTCTTGATATAGAAAAGAAAATCAGACATGCTAAGAGGAAAAAGTCATAATTGGGTGTTAGAACCTGTGGATGATCAAGCAGAGTGTACAGCCCATGCATTTTCCTGAATTGTGATAAGAGTTGGAACTGTGCCTTAAAAACATTTGAAAAAAAGTAAGATGCAGTGCTTGCTGTACCAAAAACAGCAAGGCAAGAGTAAGAACTTTGTCAAGTGATACTAAATGGAGGATTAATGACCATAAGGACTTCTTAAAGGTGAGAGAAACAGAGAAGAGAAAGACAAACTACGCATTTTAGCATTGTAAATTAATAGAAGGGCTTTGCAGTTACCATTTATTAGTCAAGTACAAAAATAATGAATGAAGAATGTTTATTACATGCAAAATATATGCTTTTATCTATTGAGAATGAAATGTGGAAGAATAAATTACAAATAAATGGAATCTAAAACAGATTTTTCCATAATGTGAAAATAAAGTTACAGTTCAGCGCATCCTCCAAAAGCGAAGAGCAGAAGGAGAGTGGGAACAGAAGAACATGATTAATCTTTAACAGTAAACTTTTTTCCTGTCACTCTGAATGTCTTGAATCAAAGGCAACCGTGCGTCAAATGTTGAGTTTGAACAAAATAAATTATAAAAATGCCTGATTTGATGAAGTCTGAAAATTGTTGATTGCTGGTATGTGATCATACTAAAAGTCTCCCTTCACCTGTCTTTAACTCTGAAGGGCTAAAAAAACCCACCTGTTTATCTTAGCTAACTTCTGAAATATACATACATATATATTTGCAAAGGAGGGAAAGGGAGGGGATATTTCACATGGAAATAGAATAAATTCCATGGACTAGCATGCATTATTTCAATAGCTATCTTTAGGGCTTTTGTGGGAGCAGCCGTGCCTTTTGATTCCTGTCTGAAAGCTGTAACATCAGTTGATAGTCACCTTTTAGCAAAGGCAAAATTTTTATTGCCATTATCTAATGAAGAACAGCATAGAGTCAGTACTGAGATGTGTCACAGAAGTGCCAAATCTTCAGTCCTCTGCCATTGATTTAGGAATTGCTCAGCGTCATGTATGAATGTCTTTGCATCTTCTTGAACTGCTCCAGATGAGTATCTTTTGCAGTCTTCCCCTCAAATCAAAAAAATAGAAATGAAAGTCAGAAAACAAGAGATGAACCTATGCTGGTATCACTAACCTCTGCTCACAGGTAGCACTGGGTTCCTGGGAGTCACTCTGTCCTCACTGCAGTGGCTCAAGCCCTTCCACACATCAGGCAGTGTTAGCAGATCAGATCCCAAGGGATACCCATACAACCAGGCAAACACACCAGGCAAATACAGATACGCTTACCAGAAGGGAGTCAGAGTGTTTCAATGCCAACAGGAGGTAAAGGTCTCTGAGGAAGAAACGTGCATTTCTAAAATCATACCTGAAACCTGAGGATTTTAGCTGGGTTTTTTGATATTTTGCAAGATGTTTTACCTGTTTAGCTCATAATGATGCTTTGCAATAGAAACAAAAGCTGAATTATATTTGTATGTGATAAAGGTATGTCTAGGGGAAAAAAGGAACCATAGTGCTGTTTCTCTTAACCACCTCTGCCTTCCTGTGATCCAGGAGAAATGTGAAGAAAAAAAGAGCAACATTGCCCACCAACAAAACCCTTCCTGCTGAGTCTGTGTAGCAAAGATGAGACATAATTATATGTGGGAATTGAAAGAAACTGAACCTCATACCTTATGTACAGAGCTGAAGACCTTTTCTGGTGCAAGAGTAAATTAATACCAGCCTCGTTCTCTTTTGTTCTTTCTGCATTATGGGGCACTTCAGAGTCAGTGCTGAAAGCTATGTCAGCCCAATGAAATATTCTGTATCTTTACTCTGTGCGCTTCAAAACCAGCACAAAAGTACACTGCCTATTTATTTTCTCCAAATTTATGGAGATATCCTGAGAAATACAGTTTAGACTAAGAGGTTAGCTGAATGCTGTGGGAGATAATCTATCTTCTTACTGAAGATGCCAGAAATCCATTTTTTAAGGAGAAAATGTGGCACAGCACCTGCTCTTAGTTGTCTGTCTGTGTTGGTGTGGAGAGAATGAAGTCACGATAAATCACTTGCTTTATGCATCATGAAAGAATAGCTTAAAGTCATGGGTATCCCATGAAATAGAAAACAAGTTTTATGTGATACAGTAAAAGGCCTTGTCTGTTGTGTGTACCTTTCCTTAAATTGGTTTTGTAGGAATTTTGTTATTACGTTACTAGGTCGTACACAAGAAAATTTGCTTAATGAGTAACTGGTAGAGACTTGCCCTTTGGTTTTGGGGTAGCCTGAATCATATTCCACAATACAGACCTCAACTAAAACATTCTGTTTGTGTTTTCAGCATTCTGGATCATTTATTCACGCTATCCTCTTAGCAGCAGAGTGGTAGGCATCTATTCTAATCTCACTTTTGTAGGAGGTACTGTTGTATCACTGAACAAGAACAGTGATAGGTAGCAGGGTCAAAAATATTATTACGAAATGATAGGCCATAGGTAATTAATAAAATCTGAATTTTAAAGGGTTTAAATTAATTGAAGACACCATGACTATTATGTGGTAGATAAATCTCTCCTTCCAGCCCTTATAATTTGAAGTAATAGAATTTGAATTTACCAGGCATGTGACTACCTGCAAATTCTACTGTGCCCGGCCCTGTGCAGCAGCGTGTTAATGTGGGTATCTCATCATGGGGCTCAGACTGCGATACTGAGCCAGCCTCAACTCCTACTGCTTTGATACAGTGACACATCCCATGCTGAACCCTGGGTCCTACATGCTGTAAATGGGTGCATTACAACTTGCTATGTGCTGCAGTGTCTTTTTGAAGGTGTTTATTTCCAGTTCTCTCTGGAATAATCAGCTAGGTTTTGATTTCTGTCATGACTCGGATAAAGTCATCTGGTCCTAGTTTCCTATCTGTGAAAACATATAATGGTGTCTTGCTTATTAATTAGAGGTCTTTATTTTTGTATAAAATAAGGTAAGCCCCTGCTGCTTCCTCCACCGTGGAAATATTTCCAATTCCTTTGAAAATTATAAGAAGGATTCATATGTGGTGATATAGTTATGGTTGACTGGAGAAACTTAAAATCTTTTTGAGAGATGGGGAGAAATGAGGCATTTTCTCCATCATCAGTTAAAGGAAAGCCATTAATGTCAAAATCTGAAACTGCGGTATTAGCGTGGTGTCTGTGGTGAGCTGGCTGCAGCTTCAGCACTTGGGACGCTGCCATTGGGAAAGAGAAATGATGTTCCACACACTCAGTTGTACTTCATTCAGGCTCTTAGCAGAAAAGGATGTGCGTGGTGTGCTTCTTTCCTTCAGCTGGTGCCCTCTGAAATGGGATTTTTTTTTTTTTAGCCAGTCCTCTCCTAGATCATAGTTTTCGTTGCAGTCTTAATTGGGTGAGGCTTGCTGAGTCTGCTTGTGGAAGGACAGAGCTGTTTGTAATGTTTCTACTCTTTGGCATGGGGCTATACATGGGAAAAAATTGTTTGTTAAGATGTGAAGTAGAACTCAAAATTATAAAGCCCTTCTTCCCGTGTGTAGATGCAGACGTGCAAGGGGATATGTGAACTTGAAGGAAAGAGCAGGATGACAAATCTATTTTATACTTTGGCATTTAATTAAATATCTGTACTTTACATACTTATTCTGGTAACTCTATACATTACTAGAAATTAATCAGAGAATGAAGTTTTTAGACAGTCATAGAGATTGAGGGGAAACTGAGAAAAAGAAAACAACAAACCTGCACCCAAATATCTCCCAAGCATTGAATTATTTGGAAATATAAGAAGAGAACAACTATTGCTGCCAGCTCTGTATTTTACATGCATATTTCCTTTCTTTTTCATAAACAAGATAATTTTACTATTCCCTTTATTGTCTCCACTTTTTTATCCAACTACAAGACAAAAAAAAAAAAAAAAGAACTGTCTGTTTTTCTTTTTCCATCTGTTTTCAGAGTCTGTCAGCCAGCTTCTTTACACCTCCAGGTATATTTATTTCATACACCTTCAGCACCTTTGATCTTTTATAAAGTGAGGTGGTCATTAGTGATAATTGGAGAATGATCATAGCTGTGTAGTGGAAATGAGATGTTAGTTGTTGTTGCAGTCAAGTACACTAGGGAAACTGAGGCAAAGGTTTCTTGTAGATTTATTCAACTAATACATAACATAGGAATTTGGATACAACTCCACAAAGTTATTGAACTCTCATGGAGGTAGAAGTAGATAAATAAGAATGAGATGTAATGAAATTGCTTGTCAGATCTGGTCTCTTGTTCAGGACACTGGGCTCTTATTAGAAGACATGAAAACTAATTGACATCAGTGTAATTTCATTTACCGTTTTTGTTGGCAGTTGTGATTTGATTGCGTGCTTCTGGAGTCAGCATTCTTTGTCACACTGCACATGTTTGTGTCTGTTTCTTGTCTTTCAAATTGGAAGCAATTTAGGATAAAACTACATTACTACACTTTTCAACATGCACATTCATCATATGAATTCACCATCAGGAAATTCTGTATATTTTTTTTTTTTGAGATATCAGTTGTCTACCCTAAGTCTTAGTGTTATTTACCAGAGTTCCCTATTTCTGAGACTTTTAGTGCTAGATAGGTACTGCTGGTCTTCAAGGCATAAGTGTATTCATGCATTGTAATACCAAACTAAGAGTGATTTGCAGTCAGTAGGAGCAAGAGCTGGAATGTGCTCGACTCACAGAAAGAAGTGGTGTCAAATTCAGCATCTTGTACCATGCACAGCTGAAGTAAACTATGAGCAAAAGAAGGAAATACTGTTAGAAGTTAAATTTTCACACAAGGAGTGTCAAAAATCTACGTGAATGGAAGGCTTGGTGGCTTGGTTTCAAAATCTGCAAGCTTTTGAGTGCTCCTTCTGCATTGTATTTGTCTATTTTACTTTGACCTACAAACAAAAATACATCTTATGGGATATTTTGTTTGTTTTTCGCAACTCAAGGTTCCCATTTCTAGCATTAATTCTTCTGCAGGAGGCTCTTAAGTCCTGTCAGTCACCATGCTTTTGTTCTTGGTTTAAGAATCATTACACAACTTAAAAACATTTTATTTGTTCTCCGTGGTATAGTTATTTTCTCCCTCATGTACTTTTTTCTTATTCTCTCCCTGTTCCTGATAAACTCTGAATAAGAGGTTTGGCTCCACCATCCAGACAGCACAAACACTGCCTGCTGAGTGAAAGGGGGTTGCTGCAGAAAGTGAGAAAATAAGGAGGACAGTGGATAAATGAAAACAACGTAACTCCTGTAATTAAATGAAATAGTAGGATAAAAGGGAGGTGAGGGTGGAGATTAAATGAGGTAGGATAGGTGAGAAGAATGGCATGCACATTGTTTGTAAATCTTAAGCTCTGACAGATTTTATTTGAAGTATGAAGGAAATCAATAGAGTATTGCTCATAACCAAGCTTATTAGTAAGCAGAGAAGAAAGGTCCTGTTGAGCACTGGTTTTCCACAGCAAGAATACATAAAGCCATGAAAAATACAATAAAGGGCTAAGTGTAATATAATGTCCACCGTATATCACAAGACTGCATTAAAAACTGCACAAAGGAGAGGAACTCCAAAAAATTGTGCATGAGATAGCATGAAAGATTTCTACTTGCTTTCTAAAATTAAGACATTTTTTGTTTATTTGGGGAGTATGAATGCAGTGGAAGTTTGGAGCCTGAATTGTTTTGTGTGCAAGTTCAGTGGACATCACTAAGCTATGATACATCTTATAATTACCGGATGGGTCTCCGTACATTTACTTGTGTAATTTAAGTTACCCCATTTTTGTCTGTGCCTTATGACTGTGTTAGCTAATATATTGTTGCATATCACATCAAGTTAAAGGTGATTTTACCCTTTGCTATTGCAACAGTTAAAAATTTATGAACAATTTGAACTAATCTTTCAAAATTTATTCTACCTTAATTAGTTCTAAGTAATAGTAAATGTGGTACAGTCTATGTATAACATTTCCTTAATGGAAAAAGTGTTACTTTGCTGTCATTGCTCAATATGTAAAATTTCCTAAATTTTTAATTAATTCCCATCATTCTTCATGAGAAAGATAAATGAAATTTCTTGTGAAAGGCAGACATAGATATACAGATTATAAATCAAGGGGAGGTCATTTTGATTATCTGTTTTGACCTCTGCATAACACAGAGCAACGAATTTCCCTCATTTAAATACCATTCAAAGTAAAGAGTCTCTTCCAGAAATAAATCCTTCCTCTCTTTGAAATTAGCCCATTATGCAGAATCTGGGATAACCATTAGCAAACTTTTCTAATAGTTAATTATTCTCATTCTCTCAGAATTATACCTATTTCTTGTCTTAATTTGGTAGATTCAACATTTACTAATTGTTATTTTCTGCCATTTTGCCCACATTAAGCTTTTTTTTTTTTTTTTGGAAGGGCAGAGATGGAGCAGAATTCTAGGAAGCAGTTGATAACTACTGCAGATGCAGTTGATTTTGGAGACCTTCCTATGGCCTCTGTAGATCAGGACAGAAGTGGTAGGACATCAAGGTGTTCCTGTTTATTTCTCAAGTCAGAGATTTGAGAAAGCAGAACTCTTGTTCAAAAGATGTTTAGAAAATGCCCTCAATAACGTGCTTTAACTTTTAGTTAGCTCTGAAGTGGCGAGCAATTGGACTATCTGATCTATGAAAGCTCTCCCCTCTCCTTTCCTTTTCTATACCCTTTGAAGTGTATGATTGGTGCACAGAGCTGAACAAGAGCTGAGGCAGTAGAACAGTTCCATGGGGCTGTAGAGGAATCTCTTACATTCACTTTTCTGAAGTGGGAGCTGACAGTCTTGACCTTTATAAAGAGTGTCAGCAAAACCTGATTGCCCACTTGGGTTTGTCTTTCTTTGCTGTGTTTTGTTCTTTCTTGCAAATGCATTCGAGATACTGACTTATGTGACAAAGTATGAAAAACATTAGTATTCTGTCGTTCAAAAATAACGGGTTTCAAGTCTAACAAGACAACTCTGCTGTATGCAAAGGGAAGTTGGCCTGCTCCGTGGCAGCTGCTTCTGGGAGGAGCAGATAGGGCTTGCTTGATGTGGAGTGTTTTATGAGGGGAAATCACAGCTGTTGCAATTAAACATAGAGTAAGAAAGTGTGATTTGAGGTCAGTTGGTCAGTACTTTTACTAATGGATTTAACAGTATGTGTTTATATGGAATATTTTCATCAGGCATATAGGAACTGCTACATCAGGTTAGACTAATAGCCTTTCAGTTCTAAATTCTTGAAATTTGCATTACCTTTAGCTTTAAAAATAGAAAAACAGTACTATTTTCCTCCTTTTTTTTTAAATATGTGGTAGTTATAATTGATAATTAATGATAGTTAAAATGATGGTCACCTGAAAGTAGTGTTTCAGTACATATTAGTTTGTGACCTAAAATCACAAATCTTTTGCTGAAATCTTTTTTCTCTATCAAGTTGTGTACAGCTGAAGGTTAAAATTAATCAGATGATGCTTCAATGTCTGTGTGTACTCCTGTCTAAATTGATCAGAGATGCAAGAAACTGTAATTTCTCTAATGTATTTGTCAATCTGCAAAGACATTTCAATTAATTAAATGCAGTTGGATTCGATGTTCTCTGTAGGTCTCTTCCAACTGGTCTATTCTATTCTGTTTAGACCTGTTGCTTCATAAAGACATTGTTTGTTCCTATATATAGACTTAAATGGAATAAATGTTGCTGAGAGTTATCTGAAAATAAAACCATAAAATGAAGAACACGAGAAGTCCAGAAAGGTGTAGGATTGATTTAGACCGAAAAGAGTTGTAAGTATTACTGTTAATATCCAATTGTAGAAGTCATTTTTCAGCTGGAAAAGGATCTATTGAAAAACAAACAGTGAGAAATGTGTTCTATGCCTGTGCATAAAGTCTTCAGAGTTTAGCATCATTTATTTGGGAATCAGGGTCTTTGGCTTGTGTTCCCACCATTTAGAGATTTCTTTACTTTGATAAAACACTTAATCTCATTGTGCCTTTTTCCCAATAGTAAAACTGAAATAATAAACCTTAGCAGTCTTATTATAGGTGCCCTGTTAGGCTTAATTAATTTGTAAGGAATGTTAATATGCCTATATGAAAATTGGTGTGTGGTGTGAAGTGTGTGTGTATAATTACATTGTAGACACACATACATGGAGTTCTCAGAAGAGCACTGTTAGGGCTGCAAGGCCAAGCAGTCAGAAGGAAATACGAGTTCTGCATATGGCTACTCCCTTGTGACTACTCATTATGGTAAATATTTAATTACACTATGATGTGCTGTTATCCCTGCAGAAACCCTGTCTTGTTCATTTCACATCAGCTGCAAACATCCACGTCTTTTAACCAACGTATTTACTTTTCTTGTGCGGCTCAGTTTCACTACTCAGTTGTGTTTCTTTCTCCTTTCTGATCTTATTTCCAGCTCCTTGCCCCATCACCCTAATGTCCTTGGGAAGTTCCTCAGGAACTGTTTTTCTTAAGATCTCTGAAGAACAATTCCTGGAATTCAGTAGATAAGTGCTATAGTGAACACAGCGGCACTATCATCCTAGTTGCAGTTATGTTTCATGAACCATCTCTAGCTTGACTTGCAGAAATCCAGTACTGTATGTGGGAGAAAGCTTTGCTCAGATTAGATGTGAGTTGGTACACTACAGCTTCGTGTACCTAAAGTTCAATATTGCCATGTTCCACTGACTCTGGAGAAGATCATGAACTGACCAATTTTGTGTAGCTCTTCAAAGAATAAGAATCCCATTTGGGGCTAAAAAATATTAAATTTTAGATCTGTACACAAGGAATAATTGCACACTGTTTTTAACATCCACAGTTTTTGACATCTACATTTCATGTTCCTGGGAATGATTGTTTTATATTCAGAAACTGACGAGTGAGGCAGTTGTTTCTTAAAATGAAGGATAAGGAAATTCATAGAAAATCGCTGTAGCCAGTAGCAAGGAATTAGAGGACATATTATTGCACACCTTGTGTTGCATTACACCCAGCTAAGTGTGTTCCATGACTATTTTGAAATATTCTTTCTGAAGGCTAATTTTCTTGTAAAGAACATTTGGTATTGAGGAGAGCAAATATAGCCAATCTATTATCTACTGAAGCTAGCTAAAATGTATGCATTTGTACTGTTTAGATATGCAGCACTGTGTCATTGCAGCGGTGCTACCTTATGGTGTTCAGATGTTTGAATTCATTGAGGTTCACTGAATAAAGCCTGTTTCAGTCAGCTAGGAGGAAGCACTACGAAATTAGAAGAAGAGTCATCATTAAAACCTATTATTCACATTTTTCAATAGAAGATAACTGTGCTTATTGCTTTTTGGAAAATGGAGTTGTGTTTTTTTTTATTTGTTTTGTTTTTTTTTCTGGGGCAGAAATCACAACTTTATTTTCCCTCTTTTCTAAAACTATTCATTATTTTGAAAACAACAAGGAAAATGCAGTAGCTTGAAATTGGTACTTTCCGTAGATTGCAACGTATCTGAGACCCATGATTTTTATAACGGAAGAGAATTATTACATTGAATTGAAAATATTGTTAGTTTTAAGTTGTGGTGGAGACCAACTCCCGTAGTTTTTTTATTTTAATCATTGTTTTATTAATATAAGCTTGTTCTGAAGATGGAGACTGAGTTTTAGCTCTCAAATCAAGGTGCACCTGTAACTCTAGTGAAGAAATAAATTATAGAAAAGAATGGGAAGTCTTGTTTATAAACAGAAGCGTGTAGGAGTGCTTCCAGTCCTCAGATCCACAGGCATGTGTGCCTTAATTATGTGTCAGGACTAGATTCGAGCACCTTCTGTCCTGGCTTATTTTAACACTTGAATGGATCTGGTCTTTTGTTGTATTCCAGAGTGTAAAATCATTCTCTCAGCCCAAAGCATCTAAGATGTAGAACATGGCAGCAACTCAGGGGATCTACTGGTGCTCTATCTGCTCGATTAGAAGGATGCAGTCAGGTTCACTTACAGTGGTTCTGTGCTCATAATCTAAATTTGTTGGCTTCCTGCTTTGGAGTAGCACAGGTTACTTTATGAATTCTTTATTTAAATTGCACGTGTTCAATAATAACAATGACCGCAACAACAGAAAGCAAGAAGAAATGATACCGGTTTCATCAAAACCAACATAAAACCATACTGGTTTGGTAACCTGAAGTTTCTGTTTCATAAGCTGCTATATGCAGAAGTAGGACTGTCATGTATATTTATCCTAGGACTGAACATTTGTAGTGGATTGCATCCTTCAGGCTTTAATTCTCATATGAAAAAAGACTACAAAATCTCTTCCATAGAAAAATAATGATAAACAACAGGGGAGACAGCATTTATTAACCTAGCAGATGTGTCAGATCATTGTTTGGTTTGAAGTCAGAGATAATCATGACTTCAAAAGCGTTGTAGAAATGAATATTGCTAAAATAACTTGCTGTGAGCTTTGCAACATTAATGAAAGCAGTAGTAGCATCTTTGAATGATGTGAAAAGTGAATTATACAGCACCTACTGTCTTAAGACTTAACTAGACTTTAACTGCACTGCATATTTCTCTTTGCAAACAGCTCTAGGGCTAAGATTTCAAATAGTTGCTAAAAAAAAAAGCTAAAATTCCAAAACTGTGGTGATCATTTTAATACTGACCTTTAAATGATATTTCTACTGAGTTTATACCCTGATTGTTTGCAAACAATCAAACTTCTATTTTAAATTCTAATTCTGGCCTAAAGAGAAATCAGTCACTATGCTAATACGGAGATAAACAGACACTAAAATTTTGTTATGAAAACATAAAATACATGAAAACCTGTAATATCTGTATGCTAATAATCTATGAGTAATTTTAAAGTATAGTTCTCCCAGGTACTGAATAATTGCAAAGTAATATTAATGCATTTCTCTGACTCAGCTGAGTATCTCTCTCTCTCTCTCTCTAATGCTTTGAAGTAATTGTCAGGTGCTTGGGATGTGGTTTGACTGATGGGAGAAATTTGTCAGAAGCACTGAGCTGCAGGCTTATCCGCTGTGAGCTCCGCCAGGGACTGTGTCTAATATTGAATGTGCAGATGGTGAGGATTAGGTGTGAAGGAATGTAAAAACAAAGTGCAGCTGGGGACAGTGAAGTTCATTATCAGTCTATTGAACATTTTTAACTTCTAGTGTAAAATTTGCAGCAAAAAAGGCATTTCATTTATTTGGTGCATGTATTATTAAAAATAAGTAATATTATGCTTAAAAGCAAACAGCTATTTGATGAGAACCCCAAGAATCATAGCGCCTGAATGTATTTGTTAAAACAATTGGATGTACCATGTAACTGCTTCTCAATTTTTACAGATATTGGAGCTGGAATATACATTTTAAAGGCTCGGTGGGAAAGACTGTACTGAAACATGCTGCCAGACTTAATTTCCTCCTACTCCACCAGCAAACTTAGAATGAAGAGTGGGAATAAAATAAGTCAGAAAATCAAGAGTTAATTATGGAAAAGAAAAAGAAATAGTATCTTTTCTGCTTATAAGACTTATAAAAGATTAAATATTAATAACTCCATTTGGATGGAAATTTGAAGGACAGAAAGGTGGTGTGATTTGCACAGCATCATTCTAAGGCAAATAGCAGAGCTGGGTACAAGGTCCCTGCACCTTGAGTTGCTCTTTGTGTACTTTGTGTAGGGTAATCTGGTATAACCGATTACTTGTGACAGTAATGTACCTAAATAGGCCACTGAAGATATTCAAGCCCAGGCTGAACAGGGCTCTGAGCACCCTCATCTTATCCCTATAACCTGTAGATGTCCTTGTTCATTGCAAAAGCATTGGACAACATGACCTTTAGAGATCCCTTCCAACTCAAACTATTCTGTGATTCTATAACTCAGTGCTAAATACCTTGGTAAAGAAAGAAGGCAAGGAACGTGGATGGAGAGGAGGAAAGAAAAACAAGGTTGGTACTCAGAGAGTGTAGTCACATTGAAACAGAAGAAGAGACAATGTGGTGCCCAATTTTTTTGCTAACGTGGCTTTTCTTCCGTGAAAGGATTTTGTATTGCTGTATGACTTTAGTTTTATGGGGTGTCACATTTTCAGCATTTCATTGGCACTGCCTGAGAGTAAAGAGCCCTTACAAATGCATCTATTGGTCACTAAGGGAAAGATGACAGAAACAAATACGTATGTAAAAGAAATAAGAAGAGAGAAGATGTCCAAATCATAGGTCAAATCATGTCCATGGAGTAAAACAGTGAAGTCATGTTACATTAAAATGTGTTTTATTTAACTCTTTAAATGTGTTCTTAAGGGGGCAGAGGCTAGTATTTGGAGATGAGAAACCTTTTGGTACCTAAAAAAGTCAATTAAAATAAAATATTCAGTTTAGAAATTTGCTCCCTGCAGTAGCTGGCAGAGCTCTCGTGGTAAAATTCTCTTCATCTTTTCCCTAATACCTGAAGCTTTTCATGAATGCTGATGTAAAATATGCTTCTCATGAGGGTGTCCTAGCACCAAAACCCAAGCACACTGTGGAAGAGTAGTGGAGGTGGTCACTACAACATGAATATTCTTCCCTCCTTTCTTGGAAGAAGTGCTTTGTTAACAGACCACTCCTACAACCACAAACTCTTCCAGAAGCAGATATAGTTGTACTTGGGGCACCATGCTTGTTACTGGTGTCATCTACAGTTTTAGATAGAAGAATGGAAGAGAAAGGACTTTCCGATTATGTTCATAAAGATGTGTCTGTACAAGCCATTCTGGGTGAGCACCATCCCTGAGATGGTTGTCATGATTATCACTTTATTCTTGCTCTCTAGAAAAGGAGAAAATAAGTATTTTTAAGGAGGTAAATATTTTTATTATATATCTTAGAGATGATACGGAGAGCCAAATCTGATAACAGGAGGTTTAGATTTCCTCCTGGAGATTTAGCTCTGATGTAGACATCTTTTGTCTGTGTTAGGGACATGTCTATTATGTTAGAAAAGTCCCAATCTACTTTATGATAAAAGTGTAAGGCTGGCTAGAGTCATGTAATAACTGCTTCTTGTTGGGAGAAAGTATGTCAAGATGTACCAGAAGCTTTCTATTCACCAAAGCTTTTTTATTTTTTAATACTGAAACACTAATTTAGAATGTCTTAGCTCTTTAAAAAGATAAGTAGAGAAGACTCAACAATGAAGAAATTTAGTAATGGGTCTTTCTGTTTGCTGGAGCTGTTTCCTCTAGCCCAGATTTCCTGTTCAGAAACTAACAGGGATTTTTTGTTGAATAAACTCAATACAGATTTTTATGTGCTCCTAAGAAAGTGGAAAGGTGTGTCGAAATGGTGTGTCTTAGAAATATCTCTTTCTTCTATTAGTATGCAGGCAGTTCAAATCAACACTGTAATTAGCAAACCTGCTTGTTTAAATGCTTGTACTATCTCTTTAAAGGAAAACTTAGAAAATATTGAATAAAGAATTTATCCTGCGTATTACCTCGGGTTGGTACTGGGGTGAAAATCACAGATGGTTGCCACTTTATTAAATAATGAAAAAATGAAAAATGATTTTTTAAGTCTTGTGAAAAACAATGCAAATCCTTTGTCCTTGCCTAATTAGACCTATTAGTTTTTATTATTTTTATTTTTTATTTTTTTAAGCAATGTGTTTGTCATTGAAGATGCCAGATTGACAGTCCTGCTAAATAACAATCTCCATTCATAGATGGGTACATTGTGATGCTAATTTTATTACTTTGAGCTTGAAAGTTTTTCAGGGCAAACTATTTAAGCAGAGGAGAGTTTTCAGAGAGTGCTGATGCTATGAAATTTTTATTCCTTCCCCCTTTAGCTTGAAATGGCAAGTTAAAAATTGGATCCCTGACTACCTTCTCTTTGTAGATGTGTCTCTACTGAGGATTCATACTGTGACTCTCATACATTATCTAAAGACATTTGTTATTCTTCTTTCTCTGGTTTTATTTATTTTTATGTATAACTATTGACTTTAATGGAGCTGCTCCCAGTCTTCCCTGAATATCTTGTTTTTATTTTATTTTTTTGCTTTTGCTCAGGTGGTATTAGAAATTGAGAGTAAAGGCATGAGTTTGTCCTTTGGAAATGTACACCTTTATTACTATTTATTAGAAGGACCATGAAAACTGAAATGCAGACTAATGCAAGGAGAAAAATTATAATTGTATTAATGCGTAGAATAAAGGCATTTAGGGAATGATAATTCTCACCCTGGGTTTCAGTTTGATTTTTTTAATAGATATGTGTGGAAGTTGATTCAATTATATTCCTTTCAGTGTGTCAGGTATATACATTCAAGGATAAAACTGTTTGCTTTTCTTTTGACAACTCTACGCTAAGTTATAAAATTTGTGTTTCTTCTTCTCTAACATGTGAAAGAAAACCAAGAGGGAAAAACTATAGAATATGAAGTAAGACTTCTTCTGTATCTTTCATTTTCAAAGCAGAATGGTTTTATCTATGTAAATCCCGTATTTAAAGACATGAAACCTCCTACTGTGCACTGAAAATAACAGGAAAATGTTGGAATCGTTTGTTACAGATAGGCACTGCACATCCTTTGTGTCAAGGATATAAATAAGGAGTTTATATTTTGTAAGCTGATCTTTATTCTAAACCATGAGGATGCATTGAAAAACTCTGAAGTCTCAGATCCCATTATTGTTGAGGTCAACAGAGAAGCACCAGAAATGAACTTGTTGGCAGCATGACAGCGTGGTATCACTCAGACGTATTGCAGCTACTATTTTAATTGAATGAGAACTTTAATGAGCAAAGTGAGGTTAATGTACAATCCCAGCTTTCCAGCAGATTAGATTGACAGTGTTTCATTTTACTGTCAGAGTTATCAAAATCTGTTTTTTTTTCCCTGTGATATTCCCTTATTATAAGCATTGCAGTAGTAGGGGAATGCAATTGATATGCAGTCAAATTGTTCCTGACAGAGAGATTTTAAAAGCTTTTAGAGGGGATGTAAAGGAAGAAATTCTGTCTTCACAGAGTCTGCTTAGACTATCTATCCACATTAAGTGTCTAACAGTTACACTGAACAGAAATGACATCTTACAGAAGACTAAGTGCTGCTTAACTTTTTAATATCATTCTTGGGAGATCTGAAGTTGAATGTTTTTTTTCTTCTTCTTCTTCTTCCTAGCTGCTATATCACTCCATCATAGCATTTTATGAAAAATAAAACAGTACTTGTGTTCTCAGTAGCGGACTAACTATGCTTTCTATTGCACCATGGAGATAGCACTTTATGTCTTGCCATATGGAAAGAGGTGCCCATACTGTTAAACAATTGATACTTGCCTATATATTGATCTGGGACAAAAGGAATACAAGGCAAAAATAAAGTTCTTGCATTTCTTGTAACCAGACTGCCACTGTTGCAGACAGACATTTTAATCTTGCTTGTAAATCTGTTCTCAGTATATTTAAGGCTTATGTTTACCTCTGTTCTTCCTGAAGGGGTGTTTCAGAACCTCAATCTTCCTATTGTCAGAAACCTTGTAGTTTTCAGTTTGCATTTGGTTCCAGCACATTCACACCCCATTAATTTTCTGTCAACGCTATCCTTTATCTTTTGTAAATCTTACATGAGACAGTTGCATCTTACATCAGACAGTTGCATTTCATGTTACCTTTCAACTGAACTCCTGGCTTTTGGTGGAACTATATAACTTTGCCTTCGCTGGTCTTTTTCACCAGTAGGATCCTGGAACATCCTCCTAACACCTTCCTTTACTCCTTTAAATTCCTGTTTCTTGAACATAAATGACTGAAGTGCACAGTATTCCAGAAGAAAACTTGCCATTACCTCACACAATGTAATCAGTATTTCCTATCTTTGCTCATCTGGCACTCACAATATTGCATTTGCCTCATTACAGGAACTTTATATTGACAACATTAGATTATATTTATTTAGAATAATAGGTCTTCCCTCCATTACTACTTACACCTGTTAATTCTCTAGTTGAAAACAAGTAAATATCAATAGTCCCTAGTGTAAGAAGTTGTGCTTTCTACTTTTAACCTATTTCTAATATTTAACAATGGTTCCTTGTAGTTATCCTTTCTTCAAGTGTGGTATTTTTCATCCAATTACATGTTAAAGATTCATTTCAATTTTTTTTGCTTAATCGAATTTCATGACCGCCAGCATGAATATCAAGGCTACCATCTGCTTTGTCTTCTCTACATTAAAAAACAATAGTTCTCCACAGTTAGTTAGTTAACTAAAAATTAAAAATACTATAGGTCATATATTATCCATGTCAACTATCTTTTAATCAAAGTAGTCATAGCAGCAACGTTAGTCAGAAGACAGAACATACTCTATATGTCCATCCCATGTTAGGAACATTTGGCAAAGTTCACTTTTCTCATAGGCTGATTTTTATATTTCTCCCTTGCCTAAGCTTGCCATTTCCTCCCCAGTGGCCACCTTTGGCCTAACCCTGCCATTATTATTTTGTCCTCAAACTCCTCATTTTTGCCTTTTTCTTGACCCTGTCACCCTTAGGTAAGCAAGGTTAAGACCTGCTCGTTCACAGCTTCAGTGGGACAGAACTATGCTCTGAGTGCAATACGCATTTCCACCCTGGAATTTGATCTGTTAGAATACAGACACGTGGGATGAGCTTGAGGAGTTTCTGATCTCTGACAGACAGCCCTGCCTAGAGCAGAAGGTTGGACTAGAAACTTCCTGAGGACTCTTCCAATCTCATTGTTTTGTTTGTCTATGATCTGATTATTTTAAAGAATCCAAACTTATTTCTCTTCTTTTGCAAAGTGTTCTAATTCAAAAACCATTTTTTTTTTTGTATTTCAACCTGGACTCAGGGTATTTGAACATGCGGATAACTTTTTGAACACTTTTCTCTAATGAAGTATCCCCAAAATGGAACATTTCTTAAAGTGTTTCTTTGTATTTAATACTACTTACAAAGGCTTCAACTAAATTGATATTTCTGCTTCTCAGTTACAATTTCAAGAAGTACAGAAAAGGTCTATGATCACTTAATGTGCAATAGATATTACAGCTAAGAATAGTCTAAGGAAGTTTTACTTTGGAGAAAGATTTATTTGAAGGAAGAAAGTACTTAGCTATTCACACGAGCTAGGTCATACACGTATAAAAGTTATTTTCAACATTTTATCAAATTCAAGGTTAAAATCTCATTCAACTCTTTTTATTAAAGGTAATATTTATAGTATTGGTTACATTGGGTTGTACTGCTCGAGACATTTTAATATTAACAGTGTAAATGGTGCAACAATGGTACCTCTGAGAAATGTGTAATATATGTATGTGCTGCTAATGCTATTCTTATTACCATTATCTACTTTATCTCATTTCCATTAAAGTGATGGATATTAAGCAATATGAAATAGAAATAGCCATTTTCTCTATTTTCTGCTTTGCTAGCTGGCAGTACATAAGTGATGAAAACTCTTATTTTAGAAAGCATATTTTATATTCCAAAACTGGACTGTAATAAGTGAAAAGCAAAAAGAATACTAACAATGAATTGGATCATTAGTGTAAAGACATTTATGAGATATACTAAGGATATTCAGTAACTTGCTTGAGAAACATGGCAATTCCTGTGGCCACGCATAATTTAAATTCTTTTTGTCATGTAGTCATGTAATGTATATATAAGAAAACATGGTTTAAGTGACCCAGAAATGAAAGTTAATTGCCTTGTGTAGATCTTAAAAATTTAAATGATCTACTTTAAGGCATATTTTGATTTCAGATTTGCCCTTTCATCTTCTTTTTAAGGCATTCTAGAATTGTTTACAGGACGAAGAAATCACCCTGTTCCTTCCTTAACCTTCCAGGATAAAATAGAGTTTGTCTCTAAAAAAAATGTTCCTTTGGCCCATTTAAGTTTTCCAGAGCCAGACATTACTCATGCTATAGTTGACTAAAGTGGAACGATCCATCTTTTCTTTTTCCCCTTTAGAATAAATAAAGAATCTCTCCCAGGGCACGTTCCCTGCATCTCTTCAGCCTGTTTGCAGTTTCTGTTCATACGTTCTCAAACAAGATTGCAGTTATCTTAAAGCACAGTGCCCTCATTGGACTTGGTGCTTTATCTGAGGATCTGTTCCCCAGCCAGTGTCACCTTTCCTTTCTCTTTGTGTTTAACTCTTCTCATGACTTTTCTAATAGTGAAAAATATTTTAGCCAACTTCTCCAGGCATGTGAATGGCAGAGGTTTCCCTACAGTGCTGCCTTCATGCACGTGATGATCAGGTGAACAGATGTGGGACTCCCTTTAAAGCAAAGAAGCATTTATTATTTTAAAATTCACAACTGCTTGTTTGCAATAGCCACTAAAAAAATACTGCAATTTATGCAATTAGCATGGAGCACTGAAAACTTCCAGGAAAAAGAAAGGAATGAATATGAGCCATTAGTATGCAAAGCTGGAACTCAATACAGTAAAAAGAATTTATGGGCTTGTGATTACATTCAATACAGTTAATTGACTCACACTTCTTTATTACTTATAAACTGTGAATAAAATTTGAGAAAGGCACACAAACGCTCCCTTATTTTTTTTATTAATCAGTAACTTTGTTTTGTATAGCAATTTAATCCTAAAATAAACAGGCTTAGGGAAGAAAAAATATATTTATCTGGTGATTCAATTCTCTCTTACCATCCACAGACAATAGCAAAAACTTTGGCTAGTCAAGAGCTCCGAAACAGCCCTTATATATTTTATGATGAAAATATGCAATTCTTTTTTCATTTTCTGTTTACCTGCAAATTTCTTAACAACTTTTTTCTTTGAGTGAGTGCCACTGAAATCACTTGCTTTTGATGTTTATTTGTTGGCAGATAATGCAAAAGACAGAGGAGTTACAGCTCAGGGTGCCTAACATTGCTTAGTTGAAAGCCTTAGGAAATAGCTAATTGAAAATTGCAGTTGTCTTCACATATCCTTCATTTTCTAAACATTACTATGTTAATCCTTAACCAGTGTTTGAAATCTGCTCTACCAGGTTGTTTGCTTGTTGTAAAGACTGAAAAAAACCTGGGTTTCTCTCTGATGTCTGACTCCTGGATATGGAATTGTACTAATATAGTATAATTCAACCCTGAGCGTTGCAGACACTTTTCTACTTAAATTCTGAGTGGCTGACAAACAAACAAAGAAGAAAAGTGTTTCCTATCGTATCATTTTTAATACCTTGACAAAATGCAGTAAAGCAAAAAAAAAAAATCTTAATTCTCTATCTCAAAATCTCTGAAACTCCTACTGAAGCATTTTAACTCTACTTAGCAGAGTTTGCTTGGTATTAAAATCATGTCTAAATCGATACGAAACTTGTAGGTGCTGGTAAATGTCATCAATCTGGAAGTTGCTTCAGGATCATCAGTGACACAGAAAATAAATCCATTTTACTTATTTCATAGGTTTACTGTATTGCAGTCCTATCAGTTTCTGAGCTTTGGTAAAGACTTACATGGTCAAATGCACCAAAGGCTTAACTTAGGGGATATGAATAGAAAAAAATCACATAGATGGATTTTTCTTTGGCTTCTTTATCTCCCTTGTTCCCATTCCACTCTTCTCCTAGCAACTGATTCAAACCAACATCCTGTGCAGAACGTGCAATTTGCTTCCTGAAAACGGCATTTTTTTGTTTTTGAATACCCTAACCTCTTATGTTTCCATGTTGGTCAAAAGTGAAGAATTTCCTTACATTTCATATTAACAATGTCCAGGTCAAAACTGGGAGACTTTTGTTCTTAGAAAATTCATTCTGCATCTCCTCAATCAGTAAAGAAGGTCATTAGGAGGAAGATGTAAAGTCCCGTGAAAGGCTTTATCTACTACTTGGCTAAGCAGTTCTATGGACTTATGGACACGTCATATTTAAGTGTTCCTGCAGTGAGTTCACTGATACAGGTGTGTTTCTAAAGCCAGCATGTCATTTTATGATAGGAGAGTCCTTCACCTATTAAATGCATCTACACGAGAGATTAAAAGGGTCGTTAGGAATTCTTAAATATTTCTTCAGCACAGTTCCCAGAAGGGCAGACTCAAGTTTCCAAATTTACATGCTTTCCATTTCTCATGCTGAACTGTCCTCCTCTTCCAAGCAGACTGTCTGCTGGGAAGGCAAAAGCAGTGCCAGCATTACCTTTTGGTTTTCAGACTATAAAACTATTTTATCTGAATTTTGTCCATTCTGCTTAACTGTGCTTCAGTCCAATGGGTTTGAGGCAAACAAGGATTGGACAATGTGTGGTCTGAGGTCCTCCATTTGCTGCGTTGTTGAAGGTGCCCTCTGCAGTCTTGCAAACATCAGCTGGCAGCATTTCTGAGACTTAGGGTCGAGGCCTCCTTAAGGTTGCAACAGAATGCCATGGCAGGGCGAAGTCCTTGCTCCAGTTCTGTGCAGGGGTGGGAAATATTTGTCCTCAGCAATTATTCTCACTTTATACATGCTGAGCCAGAATGGACTGCGATTTCTAAAAAGACTGGCATTGATCTCCAGTATGTGTACCCAGACAGGAAGCTCTTCTTTTATTTACACTGGTCTTATGGGGTTTTAGCAGAGAGGGTGAAATGCTTCCTTGCACTGGGACACAACTTCCATTCTCCGCAGCTAGTTCAGTACTTGAAAATCCTGCTCAGAGATTAAAGTGTGTAAGCAACTGTGAACATTATTGTAGGAGTAATTCCAAATGGTACTAGAAAGGCTGATGGCATCACCTTTGAGCTGATTCTTTTTAGTGCCTCCCTGTAAATTTTTAGGGTAAAAAAGTTCTTGTATTTCCTTGCTCCCATGTTTTGTCTAGGCAGATATTCAGAATGTGCTTTCTGAACATGTGGAAGGAGTAAATCACTTCAATTTTTCACCAAAAAGGGGCAAAGTTAGAAATGCAAAGAAAATAAATTCAAACACAAAGAAATAAGTTCAAATGCAAAGAAAAAGAAGTTTGTAGTGGTTGAGTTAAAATATCCATGTGTGTGTGAAAAATTGCAAAGTCTCTTCCTTAGGTAACAATTTCCTTCAATTTCAGGAGAACCTAGGTTACAATTATTATGATATGGAAAACAGTATGAAGATCAACAGCACAAATAATTGTGAAAACACATATAGAATCCTACTTATATGGGTCCAGCTTTCTACATCAATATACTATGGGTGATTCAAAGAATAGTAAAAGGATTTCAACAAAAAATGTGGGAGAAAGGATTAAGAGGATGGAAAGCGTGTCATGCTTTTAAGTAAGAATTAGAAGTTGAGATAGGTAGAATTAAAGGACTTTGGTTTTAAACGTATCTGCAGGATACAAATACAGACACAGCTTTTTCTTGTAGTCACTATTGCATTTCACAGGTAGAGAGGCAGAGCACTCTGGCTTTGTGTAAAGACTTCAGGATTTTTCTTTCATAAATAAAACTTCAGTTGTACCATTCAGAGATGCTGACCCCCACTTAGAAACAAGAACTGAACAGAAATATGCAGTGAAAAAATCTACTGTCATATATTTGCACAAGTTACACAACTCTTAAGATTGACTTGTGCAACCAAACTTCTGTACTCTTTTTTTTTCTCTCTCTCATTATTTATTTTTTCTATACTGAGTGAAAATAATCAATTTAGAGTTAATTAATTTTGTTTGGATTTCCAAAGCAAGAGCTAGACAGCTGTGATGAATTTAATTAGCAGTAGTGAAGTTTCACCTGTCAGTGCATCCCACTGTATGAAAACTAGGAGCTTAGAGACTCATAGTCTTTCAGACTAGGAAACTGCCATGATGATTGTAAATGGACCACTCATTCTTTAACATAGAAGAAAAAAAAAGGAGGGGGGACATTAAAGAACTATTCATACAGTACCTTCGTGTGGTGTGTGGGAGTTTTTTGAGACTGACATGCTTTTGTCTGCTTTGTCTGATAGTGATTTGCAAAACCTGCTCCGGATTCAGCTACCTGCTGAGCAGTCTGACAGCTCTGATGAGCAGCGAGCTCTCACAGCTCTGTAGCAGCTTCCTCCAGTCAGCTCATATCCATTGGTCATGGAACAGAGAGGAGTATTTAACCAAGGAAAGGAAATCTGCTTAAAATGCTGAATAACTGCTGTGGATTCACTTATTTTGATCAGCTGACTATGCAACTTCATAATGGCTGGGGAGATGGATAGGTTGAATCACTGAATTAGAATAGATCGGTTGGAGGGGACCCACAGAAATCATCAATTCCAACTGCCTCACCACTCCAAGGCTAGCCAAAAATTGAAACGTTATTGAAGGCATTATCCAAATGCATCTTGAACACTGACAGGCTTGTGGCATCAAACACCTCTCTAGGAATCCTGTTCCAGTGTTTGACCTCACTCAAGGCACAGAAATGTTTCCCAGTGCCTAACCTGACCATCCCATGGAGTAGCTGTGTGCCATTCCCCTTTTGTCATCGGTTCCCAGGAACGAGCAGAGCCTGGCTCTGGTTTCCCTCCTCAGGGAGCTGCAGGGAGCAGTGAAGTCGCTTCTTGTTCTCCTCTTCTCCAGACTGGACAGCCCCAGTGCACTCAGCCCCTCCTCACAGGAAATGTCCTTATTATAGTTTTCCAGGATATCCTGGAAGGGACAGGAATGGGTTGAAAAGAGAATCTTTAAAAATAACCACGACCTCCTAAAGTCTAAAAAGTTGGATTCTTCTTCTTTAAGTGTATTAGAGGGACTGTTAGGTATCTGGGATCAAGCCTTGTGTAAAATTCTCTTAAGGTGAACTTTCTTGTTCAGTGGCTCATCTTGCAGCCCTTCAAGTATGTTGAGATCCAGTTTACTACACAAGGATGCATTTAAAGGATAATGATAAATAATGGCAAAAAACATATAGAGAAAACCAAGATGCAACCCTGAAATCTTCTATCACAGTAGTCCAGATGTGGGTGACTGTGATTTTAACTTTCCTTTGAGTACAGTATGAGTTATGAATAGGAGGAAGGAGAACACTTTTGGCCTCATTATTGGTTAAGGAACGTATTTTGTAGATTTCAGAAGGTACTTAGTTATTGCTTAGTGTTTTCTATCCCATCTATATTATTTATGTAGTCTACATTATGGGAACATAAGTCTCACTGGGAATGGGAAAGAAGGAAGAGATCCAGAAGGGCAAATTTGTGAACCTGATAAAAGACATTGCTTCATCAACCACAGTAGTTAGTGCAAAGTTAGCAGAAAAACAAGACAGTGTCTCTGAATTTCATACCTGGTTGTGCAGAGCATTTACTAAAAGGCTCTAGGGTATTGGGACATAATTTGAAATGAAAAACAAAATCTGACATTTAAGAAAAAGAAAACTATGATATACTTAATAGAAGTGATTGGAATTGCAATCTCTCTGAGACATGTTAATTAAAATAACACAACAAATGGTGCCTCAGTGCAGAGTTTGATATGCACTGTGGCTTTAAGTTGTTTTTAATAAACATAGTAGACAGTAATATCAATTTAGGGAAAAAGATAAGCAAGAATAAAATTCAAATTTAAATGCAAAGGTTAGACTAGAACAGATGACTCATGCTTTATCTATTTGAAGTAATTATACAGTGAGGGCTCAGAACAGTGGCTTTGGAAAGAGCAAATCACCATAGTGAGATTTATCTTCTAGCTAATTTTATGGGCAATACAAAAGTTTCTAAAAACGACTGTTTGAAGGATGGGTAGGAAAGGTCATTGCTTCTTCCATTCCCTCTTTTCTTCCATTGAAGGACTTTCCAGTCAGTCATGTTTACAAAATCTTTTTCTTTCCCCCTGAAATTTCTTATCGAGGTTGTTGATTGCTTTTTCTTTGCATCTCTAAACTTTTCAAATTACATTCATGTCGTCGTATATGATCTAGAAATGGTTGCCAATACATTTGTAGTGTAAGAGTCTGCAGGCATGGTGATAAACACATTCTCCAAAGAGATTTGCTAGATTACTGTTCTTTTTATTGTGCCTTAACTCACCTATGAGCATCCT
Source organism: Oreortyx pictus (assembly GCA_036925125.1). Taxonomy (NCBI): domain Eukaryota; kingdom Metazoa; phylum Chordata; class Aves; order Galliformes; family Odontophoridae; genus Oreortyx; species Oreortyx pictus. The sequence continues at coordinate 3,444,140 of JAUPFR010000005.1, forward strand.
GAATGCTTGCTGGGAGTGGTGGCTGTGTTTTCAGAACTGTTTGATCGTAAAACAGAACAAAGGCATTTCAGTTATGAGGATAATACAGATCTTGATTGAAGTATTTTTAAAGTCTGATGCCAATAGATGTCAACCAGCAGTGCGTTAGAAAAGTCAAATCAGTGGGAGGCTATGAGGTGGTTTGCAGATGGCTTAAATGGTGTACTGAAGCATTGGAAAAGATTATTTGTATTGTTTATTTTCCCTTCAGTTTCTCATTTTAAATGAATTTCACTTCTTTGGTTCCCTCAAAATCAAGGCTAAAAAAAATCTACTTTGTCTGTATTGATGAAAACCAAATTATTAAATTATTAAATATCGTAATTGAGTGCTTTGCTGTTTAAATTCTTATTCCCCTGGAGAATAAATAAATAAATAAATAGATAAATATATTAGTGATTAAAAAAAAAAAAAAAAACAATAAAAAAACAAAGTTTACTACTAGTCCAGGATAAGTTTTCACCATTCCAAGAAAACTGTTCAGAAGCATCAGTGACTATCATCATCATTCTTTGTTGTTTCTTTCCTCTTTTTTATCCTTTCTAAATGCAAACCTGGATGAACTGTAGCAGAACTTCTGTAGAATGAATAGTGCGAGTCAGCAGTGAGAGGTACAGGCTGCATTTTGACTTGGCTTCCATGAGTTAATCCCTCTCCTTTCTCTTTTAACTACAGGATCCTTCTGGACACATTTTCCCTAACTAGTTGCTCTGTTCATGCTCATTGCTAAGCATTTATTCTATAGCCAGTCATCTCTAACCTATTTGCTATGTTCCATTTCCATTCCTGCTTCTCTCTTCAGGTGTCTCTTTCCTGTAGATACCCACTACCTCCTTATTCCCCTTTCCTTAGACCACTCCAGGACAGATTGATTAATTCATACTCCTGATAGAAGAAGACAGTAGTTGGAAGGTAGAAGTGTGTCCTGCAGAATTTTGTTGCTTTTTGTGAGTGCAGAGATCCATCAATCTGGCAAGAACACAACTAAACGTAGTACCTAGTGTTGTACTTCCTGGTTTGAAAATGATTGATTCCTTTTAACAGCATTAAGCATTAATTTAATGTTGTCCATCTTCAGATTCCTAGGAAATATTTGTCAGTCTTTTCATCCACTAACCAGACTTTTTCCTCTCTCTAGCCAGTCATGAAATTGTGTCAGTTTTCTTTATACATTACCTTTCCTATTAATTTTTCAGTTCACTCTTGTGTTTTTTAGAAAGATTAACAGTACTGACTTTTCTCAGTGGTATGCTGTGAACTGCAGTGGATATTGTTTGTTCATAAACAGTTTCCATTTTCATTTTACCTGAGAGTCCATTTAGCATGCTGCGGTAGAAATACATGGGCAGTCTCCCTCTTTGTGAATGTTGGCAATCCATCTTCAATTCACCTTGCAACAAGTGGAGTAAAGCACCAGAAAGCACAGTGTGTGGGCTAGGGGAGTTATGGAATGATATATTCACAAAATGAATCTGTAGGCACGGATACGTCTAGGAAATCAATTGATTTCTTCACAGTTTTGTGATATGAATTCCAGCTGTTTCTATTCTGTACTTCTTTTTGACATTGCAGGAGGAATGGGGGGAGCCATTTTGGAACATTTCTCAGTGCTTCCATTTTCAGAATTCGTGCTGAAAATTTAATTCATGACTTTGTGTATATATAGAATCATCTAATGATTTGGGTCAGAAAGGTCCTTCAGGATCATCAATCAACCATAAACCTGTCCTACTGAGTTCCAGCATTATATCATGTCCCTTACTGCCACATCTACACATCTCTTAATACCTCCAGGGACGGAGAGTCAACTACTTCCCTTGGAGGCCTGGTCCTTTCTGCATCAATAAATTCTTCTTGATATTCCATCTAAAACCTTTGCTGGCACAGCCCAAGACCATTTGCTTGCCCTCTGTAACTTGCCACCTGACGAAAGAGACTGACACCATGCTCACTACACCCTCCTTTCAGTTGTTTTTAGAGAGTGATGAGATTTACCCTCATCTTCAAGACTAAACAGCCCCAATTCCCTCAGCCACTCATGCCTTGTTTTCTTGTCCTTTCACTTACTTTGTTGTTTTTCTCTGCATAGGCTTGAGCAACTCAATGTCCTTATGATACTGAGAGCCTAAAAATGAACTGGGCTAAATGAGGTCTTTAAGGATGCTAACAGTTCAAGCCCCATACAATGGATGGAGGCTCCTTCCATGAGACCAAGTTGCCCAAAGCCCCATCTTGTCTGGACTTGAACACTTCCGATGATGGGTCATCCATAAATTTTCTGATCATTGTGGTCATCACTCTCATAATAAAAAGTTTCTTCCTTATATCCAGTATAAAGAGTTGTATGTATTCAGACACATTCATTGTCTGTATACCATTAGTATTTTTCCACTCACATACTATAATACAAGGAGTACCCTTTTGAATGTAAATGTATCACTGTACCTGTTGTTTCTTTTTTTCCTTCTCCATCAAAAACCCTATCCATGTTACATGTAATTATGGAAATAAGCCCTTATCAAAGGGTCTCTTCTTTAGATGAAAGAGCAGCAGTTTTCCAACCCCAGCAAAGTGTGCCAGTTTTTGCACTAGCTCAGACAGTGCTGTACTGTGCTTTTATTCAATGCAGATACACAGTAGGTAATATTTTACATTACACTGATCTGCTCTAAGCAGTGAAGAAGGGCAGAGCTATCTTTCAGGTAGTTTGGCTAGTACCCTAGGCAGTGTCCTTCTTGTCAAGATGGTGGAGAAAAAGAGGAAAGAAAGTCTCCAGTGATTCTGAGTCTAGTGTGATCAGCAGAAAAGTACTGGTACCTCTTGATTTATTGTATACCAGATAATAAACCATGCAAGAGAGAAGGGCTGGAAGAAGTCCTTCAGATAGCACGATTTATTCCAAGAGTGAGGAGACCTAAGATAAACCTTCCCTCTTACAGTCAAAATGCTGCTGTCTTGCATATCTTGCTCTAAGTAAAAAATTAGATACATTTTTTTCAAGAGCTTCTGTATGTAACAGAAGCTTTCAGTGGTTGAAGATAAAAAAAATTTAGAGATGCTACGATTCTGGCTCAACTTTATGACTTTTAAAGGAAGAATTACAGTAATAAACACATTTATTAAAGTTGAATAATTTCTGTTTTTTAAACAAATAGGTCAAAGCAGAAGCGGGACTTTTATTTTCTTCTGCACAATAGAATTTTGTCAGCTAATCTGTTAAAAAAAATTGACTCCAGGAAATAAATAATTTTACAAAGCCTAAAGAATAATAGCCCTCAGGCAGCAAGTATTTTCAAGACTACAATGTGAAATGATCATGGAGTCCCAAAGCAATTAAATGCCTATAATTACATGAAGGTAGTTTTGTAATATATGGAAACCAAAACAGTAAACAAATCCCTTTTAGTTCTATGGTAAAAAATAAACACATGGAGCATGAACAAACAAAAAAAAATCTTCCAGCTCTGTAGTGGTTAACAGCTTATTTAACCATGACAGCTATTTACATTTCAAAGTGTCAGCTACTGCTAGAAGTAATATAAAAATCTGTAGACATTTTAGATCTTTTTTTTCTATCTTCCCTGTGACTTTTCCCAAGCAGTTTCAGCATGAGTGTTCAGAAAATAACATCTTTAAAAGATTCAAGCTCTCATATTCAGTCTTGTTCCCTCTGAAGAGTAACTAATGTAATGTAAGATGGAGCAGTGACAGATGGACTCAAAGACAAATCTGTTTTGTGGAAGTTTTGGTAATTCCTATGACATCATGAGCAGTGAAATTTTGGTGGCAGGATGATTTTGTAAAAACAAACAAACAAACAAAAAAACTTAGTATGCATAAGCTATCACCTGTATTATGCCATGAGTAGTCTGAGAGATCTGGCAGCAGCACAAAAACTTTGGGAAGATATGGATTTGTTTCATAAAAGAACTTCACCAAACATGAAATTTTTTATGAAGAACAGGAAGACAGTTCTAAAATCTAGCATTCTATGATTCTGGGCTCATGTCTTGAGTGAGAATCCAGTTTCACTGCACTTCTGCAAATGCATTTGGACTTGGTGTGTTGAGTAGATAGCCTTTGTCCTTTCCTGTGCTTTAAAGACCAGTTTGGAAAGAAAGGTTGGAAGGATATTGGCTGATGGATGAAGCACCCCTTGTGTCACCTTTCAGGAGAATTCACAAAACTTATTTGGAATCTTGAACAGTTTTATTATGTTAAATGTTTCTCTTCTGTATGTTTGATTCTTATTTTTGGATAATTTTGCAAAGTATCTCTCCTTCTGATTGCTTTTAATCCATTGTTGTTTCTGGTACTGAAATTAGCTAAAATGAACGTGGCAGATATAAGGCATGTACTTGCCCTTAGAGCAAGGTACTAAAGCAAGGCAGTGTGTGTAGATGAACCTATTAATTACATGAAATATTTATTAAAATTTTGGAATTGAACATTTTTTTCATGTTTCTGGAAGGACAGCTTTTAAGGACGCCCCACATGTGGTGCATTAGTGCTGTTCAGCAAGAAGTAAGCAACTGGGGCAGTGTCTGTGCTCTGTTGTTTCCCTAGTTGAGAATTATTGTTTTTCTTGTAGATACAACAGAGAAAAAACCTTGAAAGTGGGTTTGTGTCAATATACACAAACGTCAGCTATGTTGGCCAAGGCTTGAGTGCTCTTTGCAGAATTTCTAGGGGTGTAATATTTGGCAGAGGGACAGAAAGAGCAGCTGCAGAACATCTGAAATTGCTACAGTTGTTTGCTTCCGTGCAGCTGAGCCAGATTTTCAGTCAATTCCCCATAAACTTAAACTGTAACAAGATAAATGGAAATAAAGCAAGGTCGCATTCAACTAAATCAAACTGTGGGCAGTTAAATTGAAACAGTGCTCTTACGTAGATAAATCCAATTGCACATTAGAAAGAATTTAAAATAGAACTAACTGCAGGAGGACCTAATTTAGAAGTCTACATTAAGAAAAACAACAGAAATAGTCTTGAATGGGAATTTCTTATGCTGAGAAAAATGAAAGAGTATTCTTTAGAAAACGGCTTTATCACTGTTTACACAGCTACAGGGAAAAGCTGGAGAACAAGAGTAGTTTCTTTGCTTTCAGTTACCAGTGCCTAAGCTGGCAACAGAAGGTAAGTGCTCGATGGACAGAAAGAGTGAGCTTTTGACTTTGGATGGTATGGCTGGTATCAAAAAAAGGCTTGTGGTGGAGAGAGGTGCAAAAGCAGCAATCTCACTGGGAGATCTCACTGTTTCTTTTTGGCTGTTGTGATTTATGATCTCCAGGTTCAGATTCTTTATTTTTTTATTCTCAGGATGGATATTCTTTGTCACATAGGGCATGACATAGGCATACATCAGGTGATTCCTAGACCTTGGGAAGCTGCTGGAAGTCTCTTTGATACTAGGAGGGACAGTGTTCTATTCTCTTATTTAGTTAAAAGTCTTCTTTCAACCATTTTCTTCTATTAAACTGTTCATTCTTGCTCTAATTCTTTTCAGATTAAAAATATTTCTGTCTGTAAGATAGTCATTGCTTTATTAACGCTCAGTGTTCTTCACATTCCTCTAGAGATGTTTCCTTATCTCCCTAAATCTGTGTTTCTATTTCAGTGCATCTATGTGTTATTCTTCAGTCTGTCTGGTGTTTAGTCTGTTGAGCATAGACATTTGTGTTATTTTCTGTGGTTAATTTTTTTCTCCCTATAGTTTCAAGGTGGGCAATAAGAAGCTGTCTCCTCCACCGTTGTGTTTTACTGTCATGGTTTTATGATTTTTGGTAATGGTGTTCCGCATTATAACATCATGTAGTGCATTGAGTGCATCTTTGTCAAAGATGTGAAGGACAGGCTTGCTGATCTTTGTGCAGCCTACATGGCTGAGAAATCCATGCTGTCTACTGTATCTTCCTGTCCTAGTATGAGTTTCCAGCAGATGATAGCTTCTTGGCCAGCAGGAATGAGGAGAACGTTAGTGGCAGGTTTTACAAAGGAAGTATAACTGAGTTGCGGTGCTCATAACTGGTCGTGAATTTTAGGCTATATCATTCTCAGAAAATTAAGTTTATTTATTTGATTAGATAAATTTTATGTTTATGGCTTTAAGATACTTCCCTTAATTCTATTTCATTCTATATGGTAATTGCAAGTCAAACCTTGTTGAATACTGGAGAACTGTGAACAGTTTAAGGTGTTTCAGTTGTTTAACATGGGCACGGGCCTGCTGTACATGGGATTTTATTTTCTTTTGGCCTAGATAAGTGTGATTCTGGTATAGGATCATTGCTTGCACCTGGCAAAAAATCCAGTCTCTGGTCACTATCTGCCGTTATTAGATGAGACTCACTGGGATATTATAAGCATTATTAAATCATAAAGGTTAATGCATGCATTAAGGATCATAATCAGATGATTGAAATGAACGTAAGGAGATTGTTTGGTAGGCTAAATGTATGTTTTGATATTAAGTATCCTATTGTTCCTGGTTTTTACCAACGCAGGCTTTTTTTTTTAAAGCATCTTGTGTATTTATAACATCTTGTATTGGGTAAGAAAAGATTCATCTCGTGGAGAAAGAAGAGTTTAAAAATTAAAGTGAATGTGTTATTGTTTGCTATTTTTGTTATTATTATTAACTGAGTACAAATATCTGATTGATGTTTGAGACCATTTGAGGCAGTTAATCCAACCTCCAGGTAAATTATTATTACAGTTTCCAAACCATCTCTGCAGTCATGGACGAGGTCAGTTCCTGACCCCATTTGCATCATCAGGAAGATCAGCCTGAGGGAGAAGAGAAAATAATTAAAATGAAGTCTCCAGGCCTGATCATCTTCCTGTGGTAGGCAGCTGCAGAATTTGAGAAATGATTTTCTGCTGCCCAGCCAAATTCTGGCTATTTGCTTGGCTGGGTGATAAAATCATACAAGACTTTAAGCAATGCAGAAGGTTGCAAATCTTTTGTGGTGGGGAAAAACCCAGAAGCAGTAGGTAGATGCAATTCCTACAGTGGAATCTCACAAATCCTCTTTTATAAATACGTAAAGGAATTATGAAAATTTAGGCTGCAGGGAGTCATTGGAATATCTAAGACAGGTTTTTGCTAAAAATATAATTAAAAATATATTTTAATAAGCTTAACATTTTCGTTTCTAAAATATTTTAATTTGTACTGATACGTAGCCTTTTACATGTTCAGGTTCTTGGGCAGTATATTAGAAATGTAAAAATAGAAATTAGAGCAGTATTGAGACAAATGGAAATAATAGACTAAGGTCTGAGAATGTGGAGTGTCTGGTAATTAAAATATATAAACTATAAAAGTGCAAAGTTCTGATTTTTAAATAGCACTCGCTAGATTTGCTTGTTCTGTGATTAAGTTTATTTTGCTGGTCAAACTAAATGGCAGATAATAATTGCCAGGTCAAGTGATGTCAAAACCTTCACCGTAAAATGGAGTTGTGCAAATAACTGATAATTGTGTTAGTCAACAAAATGAGTCAGCTGTAGGGAACTGCAGTGTTTTCTTCTGATAATTATATTTTGGTATAATATAGCTAAATGTAGCTACAGCCACTATTTTCCCTTATGGAGTGACTGTCCAGTCTCTCAAGTTTTATTTCACCATCACCATCAGCAGAAAGGTATCCAAGTGTTTAGAAATTCATTCTGTTAGGGTAATACTGCCATTAGTGCCAGCAGCAGTGATGTCTGCCTACGTATTATGTACAGGCAGGCTAAGGAAAAGCCTTAATTTGTGTCAGCAGTGCATCCATGTAAGCAAAGGGCCAGAACTGGGGCCTGGGGAGGATCAGCAAGAGAGCAACCAGGAGATAAAGGAGTATGCTTCCAGCACTGCACTCAGCACTTGTTAGTTCACCAAAGATCTAATGCTAAAATAGTATCGTATGTGTGGAAATAATGATACTACATGCCACTGCTTTACATAGACATGAAACGATATCTGTGATGGTGGTGTATGGCATCTAATACCTCTAGTGTGTGATTTCATCCTTTAGCCCTCTTCTGTATGAGTGTGTGCCCTTATGATATAGAGATTGCCAGAGCTTAGGGTTACTCAGTGAAAGACTGAGTTGCCCTTAAGCTCTGAGATATAGTTATTACACCCAAGCCAGCATGAGTAAATAACCATGAGTAGAAAAACGATGCTTGCAGAGCTTTTTTGGCTGCTCTGCAAAGACCCCCAGTGTAGGGAAATGGAAGCTAGGATCATCACAGCATCTTTGCAGTGCAGGCACTGGTTATAAACTCTGTCAGTGATTTCTTAGAATTGATCAGCTGTGCAGTCTTGGGGAACAGTGAGGTGGGTGAGGAGTGGAAGAGTTCTCACCTCCATGGTGATTGCATCAACAACTTGACTACACCTCAATGAAAGCTTCAGTAAGGTCCTTTCAGCTCTGAATACCTTCAATTTAACCATTTTAATCAAAAGAAAAACAAAACAGTATTGCATCCTTTAGCCTCTTAGCAGGATTCACTTATTTAGATGTATGATAGGGGATGAGATCAGAATATAAATGTTGAATTAATTTGAAATCCGTTATTTTTGAATGCAGATACGTCTATAGCAGTTTAAAATAATTTTGTGAAGAAGACAATGTAAAGTATTGCTGCAGAACAAATATTGCCTATAGTTGGATTAGCAATATTAGAAAGTCTTTTTGAGTAGCTGGACTGTACACAGAGAGCTATTTATCAGTTTTTCAGGGAAATCTACTCCAAGCAAGGAAAATTATGTTTATTTGTAAGTGAATTGGAAAGTATTATTTATTTATAAAGGAATTTATATGCACACATTTGCATGCAGATTTTATATCCAGATTGTTCACTTTTTTTCTTATTACAAAAGAAGCCTATTCTAAATAGTGAGGATTTTCATATAGGCACATTTATGTCCAAATATACACACACAGTTGTTTGTTGTTTTTTTTTAAGATTTTAAAGAGTTAAATAGAGGGGGGGAAAATTGAATTTGTGGGGATTGTGTGATGTGGTTTCTTTTTTAATTTCAAAACTTTATTTAAATGGGAAATTTTTAAGCCAGTTAAAATTCACCCAGAAATTACTCTATCAAGCTCACTTTGATTCCCCTGATAACGCAGTAAGGACTAACACACCAATTCTGCAGAAGTCCCTTGAGCAGTGTCTCAGTAATCATGAGCACCTCGAGATAACTATGAGAGGAATAATCCCTGGCAAAATAAAACCACAGAATTGTAGGTGTTGGAAGAGACCTCAGGAGATTCTCCAGCTAAAGCATTTTCCCTACTGTGGATTGCACAGGTGGATGTCCAGGTGGGTCTGGAATATCTCCAGTGAAGGAGTCTCTGCCACTTCCTTGGCATCCTGTTCCAGTTCTCTGTCACCCAAGTGAATTTTTTCCTCGTGTTTACCATATTGGCAATAAATGCTGCAGAGAAGCAGATCAAGACCATGCATCATAATCTCTATTATGTTTTTATCCCTCTCCAATTTAAAATACATTAAAAAAAAAAATCCAACTCCCCCTGCCATGACATTAATGAATTGGAAAAATCAAGAAATTTCATAGCTTATGACCCAAAAGCTTTAAGATGATACCTCAAATCCTGACTTTCTATGTGGATGGTGTTCTCAGCTACCTGCAGCTGTGTAAAAGTTAGGCACGTAATTTAAGATAATCGTAGTCACTGGAGTGAAACACGGAGTGGAGGGGGGGAAGAATTCATAACTATTTAAGGTAACTAGTTGCAGTGGGATAAATTATCCCTTGGAACTGTCAAGTATAATAATCTTTTATTCTTTCTTTTTCTAAAATAATATCACTTAGCATAATACAAAGTTTGATTTTGAAACTCTCTCTATACCTAACTGCTGAAATAAAAAAAGTCATAGAAAGTTATATGGATGAGGATAATTGCATTCATCACAAATAAAGAATTTAATATTACTTATCTGCCTTTATGCCTTTTATCTAGAGATGTCAAAATATGTGCCAAAGGATAAGAACTGTCGCTACTGAGTTTTGAAGATAGAGAAGCTAAGCACTGTCTGTAACTTTATTCAAAGTCACAGAAGACAATGGTAATATCCCAAGTCATTTTACCATGTCTAATGCCCCATTCATTGGAACGTGATGTTTCCAGGAACATTTCAACCCAAATTGGCTTTCCATTACTACTCATAACTCGTGTTTGAACCGTATAAAATCTATAGGTGTATAAAATCTATACTCCTTTTTAAACAAACAAATAAACCAAATAAGTCAGAAACTCTAAATGGCCGTCTCTGTCACATTCAAACTGTTGCCTCTCTGAATTACTCTTTCTTGCTTTTTTTCTGGAGAAGTAAAAATTAACTCTTAGCCTCTTCTGCTCTTGCCAAGAAAGCTGGATGTATTGCCAATCCTAGAAGAATCATTTATTCATATTTCTTAATAGGTTAAATTGGTAAACAACTAAAGATTCTTTGTATAATATCTGTACATTTCTTACACTTTTTATGTTTTCTTTAAGTAAATACTTCTTGTTGTGTGATTCTTTCTCTTATCAACTTCTGCCCTGCTATACTGCAACTGAAAGGAAGATACTGCATTAAGCAGAACTTCTTTAAAAATATTTTACAAATTTCATTATCAAATTTCAATTTATCGAATTTCAGTATTAAAATAAGAAGATACAGAAGGTAAATTTGTAGTCATCTTAATGGCTAGGATTTGTTGTGATCCTCATAGCATTTTCATCCTCATAGCGTTTTCATATTTGATCCTTATCTCAGAAATTATCCTCTTTACCTCCACATTTTACATATACTTTTTTTTTTTGTCTATTTCCCAAACCTTCCAAGCTTACAGGTTTTATAATGTCAGAATCTTTATTTTGATTACTAAAAACTCCTTCTGAAGCACTTTTGCAAAACTTAGAATCAGATTTTGACAGTATGCCTGTGGGCTTATACGTATCACCTAACCAAACTTTGCTATGAAATTATAGTGTTTGTTATCCATGGAAAAGTTACTGTGTTCCCTGAATCGCGATGGTAATCCAGCACTTTGTGTATTGTTTGTGACTGTGATGCATCTGTGAAAAGCAAATATTTGATAGTTTTAAAAGATCAATAGCTACAGTTTGGGATACTGTGGTAAGTGTATCAGTTACTAGTAAAAATAACAGGTTTTGCAGGCACAAAGGTCTCAGGTTAGATTTCACAGCTTATCAGTCCTAGTTACAGTGAGAGCAGGATCAGAGCTGCATCTGAAAAGCGTCACCTGAAACACCTATGGCTTTATTTTCCACTTCATAAAGAGCTGTGGAGTGCGTAGGCAATCTGAAACCTTGCAGCCCAGATCAAACTGACTGAGGGATCAAATGGAAAGGTTCTCATAGATTTCTACAGGCGCTGACAGTGTGCCAGAAATTAAGATCCTGTAATACTTCAATTGAAAGTATTTTTATTTTGTTAAGAGTCTCTTTTTTTAGAACCAAAACAAATAATCATTTAGAAACAGAGTTATGTTTCAGAAGATGTGTGGATGTGTATTCATAGATACATCTATATGTGTGTGTGTGCACGTGAGGAAATTCATAGTATATATATATGTAAGCATAAATATATATACATAAAATAGGAAAACAGAGTGGTTGACAGTGTAGTTGAGTATTTACTGCTTAAAGTACTTTTCAGCATTATCAGAAAGCACTGTAAGTATTGCATCTGTTGTCTCTGAAAAATGCCAGAAAATATTTCTGATTTATTATGTATGAGGAAGGAAGTGAAAAGAGATATGGTGCTGAAAAATTGTATGCAGTAGGAGAAAGAATTGACTAAAGAATAATTTGTAAACTTTTACACTTGCTATATAAAAACGCCCTCCACTGATCTGGATTTCAGGTTTGTAAATCATCCATCTACTTCTCCTTCTTTGTGCTTCACAGAAATAGACCGTTGTTTTTTTGTTGGGCTTTGTTACATTTTTCTTCTTTTCCTAACAGGAAGGGTGAAATTGTCAAGCTGGTATAGCTTACTTCTAGGATAAATCAGTGTAAAATTGTAGTACTCCATTTTCACTTTTAACACTATTTTTGACACAATGTCTTTGCATTTGGCCTATAATAATAGAATCTGTCTATTTTACATTTTAGGTGTGTTTAGTAGGTAAATGGCAGCCATCCATTTTCTTTTTCTTTTTACAGTGGCTTCAATTACATTTAATTTTCAATTCTTGCCAACTGCCTGCTTAAGCTTGAAGAATTTGTACTACATTGAATAAACAACAACAACAAAAAAACCACTTTGATTTTCAGTCATCGCATAGTTCTGCTTTTCTGACTCCAAACCCATGTCATGCTTTTAATGTTCTTATGTTGAAAGACTGATGCAAATTCAATTGTTGTAAAATATAAGCTGAATGACCTCAGGAGGTTAAGTAGTTCACTCTTCTACCCTGACAAAGTTTAGAAAGGAGGAATTGATTGTGGTAAATAGATAGGATGCAGCTGAGGGGAAAAATAAATGAGTGAAAATAATAAAAAGCAATTCAATGTGATTTCTGAATACTACGGGTAAGATTTGTCTCCCAGGTTAAATGTCAGTGATGGCCAAAGCATAACATGTCTTACTATTAATCTTAAATATTCATGCCTTTCATCATAACCACTTATCAATGACATGTTGTGCGTTAAATCTGTGTTAGATAATGAACAAGTTCTTAGTTGAAAGCAGAAATAGATTGCACAATGGCAAAAGAAAAAGGTGAGAAAGCTTCAGGGTCCTGTTATGAGTTTTGATGCTAAATAATTTGTAGGATTTTTTTTCCTTAACACACTTCAGGTGTGCAGCCTTTTCTTAGTACCCAGATTAGGCTTGCTGGCAACTGCTTTGAAAATAATTGACTTGTGGTACTGGGGTATGATCTGAAGGAGTGTTGACTTCTAGATCTGTCTCCCCTTTGATTCCTTTTCTGAGGGCTGAGCCCTCAGAAAAGAGGATAACTGAAATTGATTGGAAAGTTCCTAATATAACCTTTTATGTGGGTACTGAGATCAGAATTCTCACTCTGGGGTAAATTCTCGTGACAAAAACATCTTTCCAAGCTTCCAGATCCCTTTTTCACTTCTTTCTCATGATGTGGGTATTCCAGATATCTCTAGGAAACTGACAATATTTGATAATTCAATGGTCTACAGCGTTACTTGGTTAGATTGATGAGGCAGTGCTCCATCATATTAGAAATGTAGGTCTGTTTCCCATTCATGGCACCTGGGGACTTTGGTACCTCATTAAATATTTTGAAAAAGAATATCCACTTAAATCAAGTTAGTAGAATACAGTGGACCTTATGATTTCCTTGTATGCAAGGTGGGCATAAACTTCCCTTTAACAGAGGATAGTGGTCACTGAAGAAAGCATGGTTTTAGTATATGTTATATATGTGCTGCTCTGTGGGAGATCTGTGAATAATTTTGGAAATATTTCTCAGTAAAGTTAGAAGCACGCTTATAAAACTGTTTTGTTTCTGGCAAACTTAAGGGCATCAACTTGTTAGCTGCTACCTCTTGGATAAAACTCAAATTTTATATGTAAGTATTAGGGTTATTAAGGAAAAATGTGGGGAAATAAATACCATGGAAATTGTTCAGTGATATTAATAAGTTAGTTATCATGTAAAATTGAGGTAGAAATATTAAGATTTGAGGACAAATTCCAAACCAAGACAAGCTTAGGATTTTAATAAATCTGGGTTGTGCCAGCATGCACAAATGGAAGCTAGAAAGAGGGGAGTAAAAAAGGGAAAAATAAGAGACTGAGATAAACTAGACTAGCAAACTGTTTTCAGACGTAGTTTGGAGATTTCTTTATTTTTCTTCCACTTTCTGCCACCTTCACGATATTTATTTCATTTAACTTTCTCTTTCTCTTTTGTTATTGTCTTCCTCTCCTTTCCCCCTTTTTTGTGTCTTTCCCTCTCTCTTCTCTTCTTAGGTTTAAAACAGCAACAGAAGAATATCTCCATGTGCCTCCTCAGATGTGCTTTTTCTTGAAATAATGAGTTGTGTACATCCTTTTTCCTTTCAAAGCGTAGAAAGCATTTTATTTGCACTTTAAAAATTGCAACAATTTCAAAAAGTACAACAGCATTTGGAAAATATGGAAATATTGACCAATAGGAATATTAGGCAGACACGCAGATAGAGGATTCTCATTGGAAATACCAGAAGTATTTTGGAGGCACATTACAGTAGATAATGCTACATGATAAAGAAAGAATTTTACTCTGAAGAACGTAAATTCTAACTAGGTAATGAATAAAGAGTATTTTATCAGTCTAACTCTGAATATGATGAGTTAGGGTACAGGAAAGAATTCCTGCTATGTCCTGTGAAATAATTTCTTATTATAACTGATGGGACTATTTATGTAATAACAATCAACTTGAATAGCTCCATCTGTGTCTGAGAAATCCAATGGCATGTACCAAGTCATGCAAGACAACCGTTTTTCAGCTGTCTTAATTAGATGACCACGATTTGTCTTGTATTGCAACACTTGCCTTCTACATTTCTGATACATGCCAGTCTACATTGACATCAAGTTGATTTTATGTCATTTGATATTAGTAGCTGTAATAACTGCCTCAGTGAGCTGTGTGTTTGTGCTAAGTCTTTAGTCTGCTAGTAGCATGAAGAGAAGCAGGCCAGCTACAGTCTAGTGACATCACCATTGTTTCCTGCAACACCCTTGATTGCTCTTGAAGGCTTTCTGTGTAAGTACTGAGCGCTCACTTCTAGGCTATTCATGCATGCACTAAATCCCACCAATACCTTTGTTGTAGGAAATAGCTGAAGAAGGCATGATAGTGAATATGTACCTTTCAATGTGCACAGGCATTTAAATAATCTGGATGTGCCATTCTCTATTGAATAGGAAAGTCGGGATGAAGAGGCTTGTAGGGAGATTGTATTTAACACTGCTGCAATTGAAGTAAGCAAAGAGCTGAGCTCTGAAGCAATTTGGAAAGTCACACAAAGATCGCAGATCGTCTTGAAAGAGTATTTTCTACTATGTTATAACATTGTCATACAGTTTTCCTTTTAAGTATTTATTTTTTTATAAATCTCCTTTCCAAGAAGGTTGTGGCTCTTTCTCCATGTATATATTTTGACAAAGTAAATCCTGCTACTCTTGAAAAAATAGTTATCACGTCTATTGGTTGCTCTTCTGGTAAGTCTTACAAATAGTTGTGACTTTGCTCATATTAACTGTCAAGTTGTTTCAGTCCCTGCAGAAGACATGAGAGTCTAGCATGCAGAACAGAGTGGGAATTGAAAGATATTCTCAGTGTATGAACAGAGTTGGTAGATGTGGTAAAGAAACATTTAAGTAATCTCAAATCTCATGGTGGGACATGCTGTCTTCAACATTTATTTCATGTAAAGTTCCAATTTTTTTATTTATTTTCCTGCACTGCTTTTCCAAAGTTTTGTCCTGGAACTTCACGTTCAAATTCAAATGTCAAATCTAGGGTACTACCAGTTTAATACTAGTTTAAAAACTTGTGGGGAGCTTGTATCTGTGAAATACTTTCCACGCCTATATGGAAACACTCTCTATAGATGCAGACAATGCTGTGTTTTCTGCAAGGTGAAGTTAAAGCTTGGAAATGCCATCTTTGGTAGTTGAGTTGACCATCAGTTTAATCAGAGATGTCAGCTGTCTCTTTTACAGAAAATAGTGACATACCAGAATAGTTTCATGAGGTTAAAGGCACTCGTGAAGCTAATACTGTGGTGATTCTTCCTTAGCCATGCTGTGTAGTCTTAGGAAAATCACAGAGTGTACTTAATTTCCAAACTCTGACTATCCGAAGTATAAGGGTCAAATTTAATTTCACTTAGGATCCCCCTGCATTCAGCAGAATTATTTCCAGAATAGATTTTGTCTGGTTCTATCGTGTTTGGCCAGTGTCTTCTGTGAAGGCCTTTGCATCTTCTGTGTTTTCAGACAGCCAACATAACTAGCTCAGACTGGATGCATCTAATTTACATGAGTAAGGATGGATGAAATTAATCCAGTTCTTATTCTGTCTGTGGTCTATTCATCAAATGTAAATTATGGATATTAATAGTACATTTCATGTGTTTCCCATAGAAAAAAACAATTAAATATGACAGAGAACTGACTGACTTAGAACTTTATAAGTACACAGATCTAAAGGAGAAATAAAGAAGGAGAGCAGGATAGGTATCAGTAAAACAGCAAACTGGTACTTATATATAACCATATTTTACATTTCAGTTAAAAATCACAGTGACATAAAGTACTCATTATATTCTCCCTCATTTCCTAAAATAAAGTTTTGATCAACAGTGCAGTTTTCCTATTGGAACCAATTTCCTTGCAAGAAAAATGAAAGATTTTCAGATTAATTGTTTTAAATCTCCTCCCCCACCCTTCTGCTTGTCACTCTTCCTTCTAGAGATTCCCATCTGCCTCATATGTTAACAGTACTGTGGACTTTCTGGTGCAGAAGAATTTGAAAGAATCTATGTTTTGAATTAAGTTATTTATTTTGACAGTAAATTCCTATTAGTTAGGTGACTCATATCTTTTATTCACCATAGAGTTAGTCTTTATAAACAGTCATGAAAGAATTACTCTAAATGGAAGCAGATTTCTGTATACATAATGCTGTACTAATATAATTTTTTTTTTTTTGAAAGAGTGGAAAAGAACAGACTACAGAAACATGCATTCACAATCTTTCAGAATTCATTATATATGATTTCTTATATTTAATTCCATAGTTGTCATAATAGTGAATCTATTTCAGACATTTAGTCGGATATCTTTAGTCTTGTGTAAGTTTTAAACATAACACAATATCTATACAATTGTTTTCAAACAGCTATAACTATAAAACCAGTAGAACAACTTTAATTCAGTCTTTATAAAAAGTGGGGATTGTACAGAATTATGAAGTCACCAGTATTAATAATTGTGTTATGCTTAGTATAATGGATCCAGCATTGTTACGCTGAATTAAGAGATTATTTGCATTTACTTAGAACATGCCATTGGATATCGTATTAGTAGGTGAATTAAAGAATAATAGTTGTGCTGTATAAATGTTTCTTTGTCAAAATAATGTCAGGAGAACTGGATATTATTCTCTTAAAATATAAGTTTCGGTTGCCTTTATCCATGTGCAATTGCATTTACTCAAAGGAAAGTTTTTTTAAAGAAAGTATATCTAAACTACAAATAGTGTGATCATACAGGATAGAAACTGGATCTGTCTGGAACTGACAATTTTATTATTGGTTTTAGGTTCTGTTACGTTTTTGGTTTTCTTGTAATTGAGGAAGAGATAAGTTAACTTTGGTGATTGTGTAATTTTGGAGAAATGGGTTTTGTTCTTACTACCTCCAAACACTTACTACACAAAGTAGAGAGAAACTGAACTTTTTTTCTTGCTACAGTCTTTGATTCATCCATTTTGGAAGACTTTGTAAACCACATTTTGTTTCGATATTTGCTTTTTCCAGTTTCTGAGAAACTGAAGCATTTCAGAACTGGTGAATACCTTATGAGCTGTGGCATATTCAAGGCCAGCAACTCTGAGAGAACAGTAAGGCACTCTGAACTAGGGAGAAAAAGATGATTTATTTAATGTAACTCAGATCATGACAAACTATGTCTGTTTTCTTACAATTGTTCAACATCAACATATCTCACAAACAAGTTTTTTGAATTTGCAAGGAATGTAGTGTGTGAGCTGCAATTCATGCTAAGCTTGTGTTTTGTCCTTGACCTTTACATTTCAGCACTTCCACAGTCTGCTGGAGCCTGTTGTTAAATGCCAGCCTGGAGTTTTGAAGGCATAAAAGATTATCAGTTAGAAAAAGAATTGCCTTTCAAATGAAGATCAATACAAAATCCGCATCTTGTGGCAAACAGAGCTACATGCAAAAGCATTCAGATGCAGAAATGCAGGGACGTATTTGTAATTTTGACAGCACTAACAATGGCAGAGGGAAGGAGGGCACCTCTGCTGTGCCTAGTCTGTCTGAACAGCATCCCAACCTTTTGTCAAGCTAGCTCATGGATGGACAGACATTCATCAGAACGCTGGTAGCTTCTAGCTGCACAAACAGGAAAGAATGTTTGGGATATGGTGACGATGTATGGGCAAGGAAGTTGGGCTTGTTTAGCTTGGACATTAAAAGGCTGATGGGGATAGGACAAAGGGGAAAGATTTTAAACTAAAAGATGGAAAAATTAGGATAGAAGTTGGGCAGAAACTCTTTACTCGGAGAGTGGTGAGGCCCTGGCACAGGTTGCCCAGAAAAGTGTGTGTGCCTCATACCTGGAGGTGTTCAAGGTGAGGTTGAATATGGCCCAGGGCAGCCAGCCCAAGGCTGGGGTTGAGAGCTAGGTGATCTTTAAGGTCCCTTCTAACTTAAACCATTCTGTAATTCTGTGGTCTTGTGAGGATTTTATGTAATTACACAGGTGAAGTTTTCATATCAAGGCTCTGTAGATCTTCAGCTCCAAATTCTGTTTTTCCAGAAAGCTGCAGCCAGCTGTCCTTTGCAGAAACAGGAGTAATCATCTCTTTGAACATTAATGAGCAAAAGCCTACATCTGAACTTGCTATAGTGTTCCAGTAGTTAAGGAGACAAAAATTTTTTTAGCCAGTGAATCGGCTTTAAGCATGTATCTGAATATGAGTTTATAGTGCCCTCAGAGTGCTCTGTCACTATTGACTGCATAGGGACTTTAGAAATCTATCAGGCTAGATAAATTTGCTGGCAGTATCTCTCTGTTCATAGATTAAAATTCTGTTGTGGTTTTAGTTACTAATTCCCACATTCCCACACTGTTTTATTACAGAACTTCTAGTATATTGATCTTCAAACTGATGTTTCATTTGAGCAAAATTATTGTACTAAGCAAAATACAATTCAGGTGTGAATTTATTTATGAGGAAAAGAGGTTGCACACCCCTTAAAACTTATAATATAACATCTGTGCTCCAGGTCATCCTGTATACAAGAGTCCATGCAAGTTGAAAATTTCATTTTACACTCCAAATAGAGCTAGGTGCAGCTCTGATCCAATTTAGACTGGAAAGAAAGGTACTTTGAGACTTTTGGAGGACAGAAAATATCCTCTAGCTACTGGGAAGTAATAAATAATAATAAATTTTAGTAGATGGTAGTAAATAATATTTCTTTAAAGCAATGGGAGTATAAGAAATTTGAAAAAGAGCCTGTAGAAAGCTTGAGATATTTTTCACAAGGATGACTCTCTAATTTGGTTAAAATCTTAATCTAAAATGTGAAAAGCTTATGTTTTTGTTTTTTTTTTTTTACTTCTGAAGTGTCTGTTACAGATGTTTTTTGATGTTTTCTTATTTATTTTTATTTTCATTTTTTAATTTTAAGGGTTTGCATTATGCTGGTTGAGATGTTCCCTCTATCTGCTAACACTTGGATTGTAATGTGTGGCAGGGCATAGGAGTCCTTACTAATTGCATGATCTCCATATGTTAACAAGAAAAAAAAGAAAAGAAAAAAAAATACTTTTAGTGAAATCTAATATTTTGGAGACAGAAGTATATAAAAATAAATTGAAAGCATAACTTGTTTGTGTATCTTCTAAGTAGGCTTGTCTACTTATAGTTTAATAAATAGAAAAAAAAAAAAGGCATATTAGCTACTTTTTAAAATTGGAAGACTAAGTAATACTTTAAAGTCATTTCCAGAAAGCTTTTCAGTGTTTGCAACAGAATTGTATCCAGGGTGGGCTATCTGTATTTCACAAGCATGAGAAATTTCATTAATTTAACTGTTTGATCTTCATCTGTTCTTTGAAGAAATTCCAGGTTGGAAATGTGCAAAAAGAAATAGAATTAGAAGTCAGTATGAGAGACAGAAAAAGTTAAGACTATTTAGGAAATTACTCAGTTTTTCTATTCCGACCTGCAAAGTACTGCTTGTTATAAAATATGGCAATAGAACAAAACCTATGCTGGCATTTTTAATTATCTTTAAAACCTAGAGAAATGTAAGTTTCTCTTAGATGGCTGCCTGGTATTTTTTTTTTAAAGCACTTCAGAGAATTGCATCTGAGATGAGATAAATGCAGCTGCAAATTTAAATTAAGATTATCTTTAGGCTAGTAATCTCATTTACTCTTCAGCAATTTTAATTCAAGTCAAGACAGTGCAATTAGTGTCATCATCCTGCTGATATTCTTCTTTGCTTTGTGGCTGTATTTACTGTTGTTAAGACAAGACGACTCATATAAAGTATAAGTCAAGATAATTAATTATTAAAGGAAAAAAGTAAGTGCTGCTGCTGCAGTGTGATGAGCTGGACTTGTGTGAGTGCTGAAAAGATTGTCTCATTAAAACACTTGCAAACTTTGTTTCCATTTCAACATCGAGATAAATTGATTTCAAATGGCATTCTGAAAACTGTTACATGTTCTTTATTCTTTCTTCTTTTTTTTTTACTCTTCTGTTAATTGTCTACAAAAAACTTCTCTTTGTTTTGAGTATTTTACAGGAATTTAAAAATGTAAAAAAAGTTATTTTTCATATGAAGAAGGGATTTTGCTGTCACCTATCTAGGCCGAGTTTAAGAAGGTATTTTTCTTCAGTTATATTATGCTGCAGCATGTGCGGATATAAAAAAAAGTCATCCATTTCAGGTATACGAGTGTTCAGTAGTTCTGAACATATTTTGTGTTCCCAGCTAGCATAGGTCTGAATGCTTTTTATTAATAGTGTTTTTTATTTTTATTTTCATTTCTTACATTTCCATTAGAGTGTTCTACAGGAAAACAGTTTTCCAAGGATTTCTAAATTTCTTCATGACTGCAGCATTAGTTCCATTTCTGGATTTTGAATCCTGATGGCTCCATTTTTTGCTTTTGATAAAAGTGGTATCTGTATGAGATGTTCTGTGCGTGATCTGGCAAGATATGGTGCTTGTACTTCTTAACAGTGGCAGTGTGTTCCTAATGATTGCTTTGCAAAGAACAGTTTATTTGCTGAGAGAAACCCGTTCTAGGATTAATCTGTACTGAGAATGCTTCCCAGAATATGTTGCTGTTATATTCAATAATTGCACAACAATAAAGATGAGATTTCCCTGCTATATAATCTGTGAAGTCAGGTAGGGTTCAAACAGTGATGGAGTTTGGCTTTTTTTACATGGAAAAGGAAATATAAGGGGATGAATCCAAAGCACAGGAAGGATACTATAAACAGAAGTCATTAGGTTATATTTGAATAACACAGTCAGTGCATAGTTTAGTGTTACTTATGTATATGTTGCTTAAAAATACAAATACAGAAGAGCATGCCTGTATATATTGCTGTGTCGTAAACAATGTGAACTGTGCCAGGAGTGTGTTGTGCCAGAAGCTTTTTTAGTTTCTTACTGCTCAGCAAGGTCTTTAATATATATGCGTACCTTTAAACTGATGAGTAATGGGATTGATTTGAGTGGACTCTTCATGTCTGCCTTTCTGCTACAAACTACCTTACTCTTTCTGGAAAATAAAACATATGGTGCTATTAAGACCTTGAAGTGTGCTTAGAACAAAATGATTGTGTGTAATGCACACACCATATACGCTTATCTTCACTTCTCACTTCTCTGTGGTTTTTTATGTATGTTTCTGAACTAAGGAAAAGATTATAGACAGACTTTTCTCTTACGTAGACTGTCCTCTGTGTTTGTTAGAGAATCAACCCTGCATAAAATGACTTTTACCCTGGCTAATAAATATACTTTTGAAGATCTCTTTCTTTTATGCTTTGCATTTTCTTTTCTGGAATATGCACTTTTGGTTTTAATGGAAACCATTTGGTGATGGAAAAGGGGGAATCGTAAAGAAAATACCATGAAGCATGAAGAATGCTACTATAGCAGAGTTGCTTGGAATTCCTTTCTTGGTGAAATGTTGAGTGTGTTTAGGTAATTCACTGGATTCACAAATCTGGCAATCCTGTCCTTTGGTAGCAAGTAAAAATGTTGGAAAGGGGCAGTATTTAACAGATTGAGCAGAAGTTCGAAGATAACCCAGTTCTTAATTGCTTAACTAGGGAAATTATAGGGAAAAAAATAAATAATAAACCAGGACACCTGTTAGTTGTTATTATTGCAACATAATTCATTGGTTTACTGCTTAGTACCCTGGCTGTAAATCAAGCTACATTAATTTTGGACCTGTTCTTTGCTTAACTGAATGAAGCAATAATGCTTCAATGATGAACTTAAGAGTCCCTTAAGGCTGATTGGTTCAAAATGTGCCCAACATTTGGATCAGCAGAAGTCACCAAGGAAAATAGGTTCCAAATAAACTGAGAAGTTAATTTCAGAATCTCCACTTACCATACAGTTCATCAGATTAGCAGCTGTAATTGCCAGACCCGTGAAGAGGAATGAGCAGAATCAGGTTAAACTGGTCCTGCAGTATTGAGTGAAGTAGAGAAAAAAACCTACTTCAGTTCCTAAAATTTCATTCTTTCAGGGATATTTCAGTATTTACCCACATTTTATATATAATAACTAGTGACATGGGAAAAGACAAAAATGAGTTAATGAAAAGCTCAGTCATTAGTGTAGAGTCAAGAAACCACGATTTGATTTTCCTTAAGGGAATCTAAATCGCAAAATTTCAGTTGGATTTAATGGGATTTGGACTAAGCCCAGTATTACTAGCTCAGTTGTTGAGGTGAGCATCAGCATCACTGGACTGAATTTCACCCCCAAATGGCAAATTCATTATCTAAGTTGCATTTAAAACACTTTTGCCATCTTGGCTAATTTAACTAGAACTTAGGTTTTCTGTGCTTTGATTGAGTTCAGGAAGAAGGAGAAAGTTCTATGTGTAGCACAGCTACAGAAGCTGTGTAAAGGTGTGTTCCTCATGGTTGGAATCTGGCAAAAAAAGGGTTTTCAGCTTTTTTTTATAGGGGGACAGAACAAGTAGTATGTCTCTTCTCTATACTCCTAAATATGTCTGAATACATCTTCAGAAATGCTGTTACCCTCCTATGTCGTTAAACTGAAGACAAGAGAGGAATTCATAGATTCTTTCTGGAGAAAGGTTGGTCATGTTTAAGTTCACGTGCACACAGGAAGCCTGCAGTTAGATTCATGATACAATGAGTGCACAAACATCAGTCTCTAATGAGACTACAGACTACAAACAACTTAGAATTCATACGAAGAGTGTTCAAGAGGTAGAAATACGTTCTTTATGTCATGCACACAGTGAAGTTCATACAAATCATGACTTGTACTGTTTGTTGTTATTTTTGTGGATTTTATTTTATTTTTTATTTTGTGAATTAAGCACAAATCAACACTAAGTGACCACTTAGCAGCATTTTCGTAGCTCAGTAACAAGATGCTTAAACATCATAGTGCACAGATGCTTAGTTCATAGTGTAACAGCTGAGTTCAGTTCATACATAGTTAGAAGTACCTGCCATTGTTTTCTGTTACACAAAACAAAAGAGGCAACCACAAATGTTTAGGACAACCTCTGCTAATTCACCTCAAAAACAGGATCCTATAATTATGCTCTTTCAGGACTGAGGTAGGGGTGAAAATTAGCTATGTCTCTCTTCAGATGCACAAGGAGAATTAATCAAAATATTTTATAGACCAGTCTTCTCAATTCTCAGCTGATGCTGATCCAGCAGCCCCGAGCTGTTTCAGGTAGTAGACAGTCAGAGCTCTGCCTTTTCTGCACTCTTCACTCTTTAGACAATTAAAAGTATCTGTATGGTTTGCATGTTGTCAGCATTGGGAGGCGAGGAGGTGATCTTATCCACTAAGATACCTGTCCTCTGATGGGAAGCATGAGGCTCTGGATGTGGGTTTCTCTTTCCTCTCTAATGTATTTTATGGGCAGAATTTTAGGGTGGCTCACAGCATGTAGGATGAATTGTGTGCCCAACCCATTCCACTGTCTTCCTTTTAGCAATGGATATCTGGCTTTTGTGCTTTCTTTTATGGGAAAATCCACCACATGTTGATGTAATTTCTCCTTCTTCACACTTTTTCTCTTACAGGGAAGCCCTACTGATTTGGCTGATAATCTTGCTATGTCTCTTGACAGCGTTTTTGTTTGATGAATAAAATGCCATTTTAGGTTATTCACTCAGTTTTCCTACAAAGTTTTTCTCTTCCTGTCATATTTTCAATTCTGATAATTAAATATTTTCTGTTTCTTGACTTGTGAGAATATTCCACCTCCAAGCATACTTCACTTGGCAGAGCTTGGAAAGTTTTGGCTTGCTTCTTGAATGGGTTTCAAGCAGTATTCTCATTATAGTAATAACCATAACTGGTGTTAAAGAACTGTGATTTTCTACAGAGCATTCTTAAATGTATGAGAGGCAATATGCTCATCGAAGCTCAGGTTTTACCAGTGACTTTAAAATGGTCTTTGTGCGAAGTATATCTGTGATACTGGTTCCCATGTTGTATCCTGTGCTCTGGTTGCACATAATGTTGCGATTTTATTTGTGAACTATACTATTTAGATATATAAAATGTGCCCAGAAATCTAGTGTTTTAAGGAGCAAATTAGAAGCAGTAGAACTTTTATTTCAGGCTTATGTATACAAGATATATTAATGTAACTGTAACAAATAGTTGTAGTTACTACAGGTGCTAATACTTGTAGATGAATGTCATCTGCAATAGAAATTTGCTTACAGGTTCTCCAGTGTGGTGTAAAACTGACTTCAGAAGGGTGTTTAATTGGCCTGACATACTGGTTCCCTGTCTTTGCTTCCTTGCCATTCATGCCCAATTCATTCAAGTCTATGTTCTTTATGATAAAGCTTCATTTATTGATACTTCTTTTATACTGCATCTTTCAGAAATGTCAGTGTTCCAGTTATTGTTGATAATGGATGTAGAAAGAGTCTGCCTTTGCAAGTGAGCGTCCTTTAAACTGCTGTAGCTCTTTCTCAATACTTACATAGGATAATTTCTCTTTGTATTACCTCATCAATTTAGCAGTCACCCCTCTCTCTTCTGCCTACAAGTAAATAAATAAATAAACAAAGCAATCATTAATGGAATTACATGATAACTTGCACTTGCATGACATTTATTCCCTTTTTAAAACAACTCATTTGCACATAATTCTGTCGCTAGGTTAAGCACCCCTATACTTTTACGCCTGCCACCTAAGGAATAATTAAAGTATCATGCTAAGCTCAACAACAGAAAAAACGAATGGGTTTGCTGTCTGAGGCAGACATGGTTGTCTGAAAAACTGCACCAACCTCTGTGTGGGTGGAGGAGCAGTAACTCTGCTTTTAAGATTGCTTCCTGCCTGCACATTGGCACAGCTGGGCACAAATGAGAGCCTTCTAATCACTTTTAATCTCGCCATGAACTCTCTCTGTTTAAAAAGTTGCAGCTTGGATTATTTCATGGTTTTAATTTTACATTTTGCATTTGATAGAATCAGGTTCTCCTTCTGCCATTTTTGAGAGGTTTATCAGTTTACATTGCAACTCAAGGAGTAGATGTAGCTGTGCCACTGAACGTGAGCCATCTCTGAGAGATGCTGTAAGCTTGAGCTGCTCCACAAAACTTAAAGCAAAATCCTTGGCACTTTTAATAATGGCCACTACTTTTTCCATTAACATTTCTGGAGATTTGGTTATGATGTGATAATGCACTTAAAATTTATCTAAAACTTAAGGATGAGCTTTGTTTATGTGTGTAATAAAGTGCTTTGTTAGGCCTGGGCTAACCAGAACCTGATTGCTTCTGCTTTCTGTGGTAATTTACAGCGTTTCTTCTTTGTGTTTCTCCTTGTTTTCTGTGAATTATAGTAGCAGAACAAATCAAAAACTGCAGTAAATACTGATATCAGTGATGTTATATCAGCGCAGGGCATTAATATTCATTGCAAAAAAAGCTTCAACTCTGCAAGATAGATTATTGGTGAAAGAAGACACATCTCAGATTATTTTATTGAAACACAAGAAGCTAAAATATGATACAATATTGGCAATAAAGTGTGTTTCCCTTTCTTTAATTTGCTCAGTGGTATAATCAGTAATTTTTACTCATTTGGAATATAATAGTCTTGATCAAATTAACAGAAAGAAACCAAACCAGCAGTGAAATAGATTCAGAAGCTTAAATCCTTTCTTACAAATCCTCTTCCACTAAATTATTTCTAATTCCGTGCCTGACTAGTAAGCATGACACAATGTGCTATGCTGGCATGGTTGATCAAATTGTGAGTTGCTCTCACATACAGGGGATGCTGTAACCCATCACATCTGTCCATAGGGCTTGAATTTTTCTGTGTTCACCAGCAAAGATGCAGCAGAAGAAAATTAATGATAATTCTAGGAGGAATTAGTAAACTGAGGATAAGCTACATTTATTTATTCATTCATTCATTTAAAATCTATAAAGGAGGAAGGAGAAAGGCTAGGTGGGTTGGGGAGAGGCCTGCACTTCAGGTGTCCTTCAGCCTACTGTCTGCAGACCCCCAGCACTTCTCATTCTGTGAGCCCATATTCTACAAGGAATCCATCACCAAAGGGATTCTCTCGAGCTATTGCAGTTTTCGGCATATTTTATTCTGGAAAGAGGGCGCATTCTATCTAGGAGACAGGGAAATGAAGCGAATCTCATTTAGAAAAGCTGTACTGGTGCCTAATTTCTGTATTGTTAAAGCACAAAATTAAATTCTTGGTAGCTGTGCAGTTTTATATAATTACCACCATTTTTCACTGAGGAAAGGGGAAAAAAGTGCTGTTTACATTAAGGACCATAGAATGACAATGCAAGAGTATCTGGCCAAGATTCAGATTCTTTGGAACTACAAATATTAATGAGATCACACCCTCTTGCCCTTAATCTTTTATCCCTGCCATCTTTCATCTCTCAGACAACATCTCACTCTGAAATTCATGATGTCCAGCACTAGTTCTCAACCCAGCTACTGCATCCCAATCCAGTAGTTACATCCAATGTCCTGTAAGAAAATAAATAATTTTCAGGCTCAGCATTTGTGACCCTAGCTGACCTAGCACTTGTGAGAGAATAAGATTTTACCATAATTTCTGCTCTGATTAAAAAATATCCTCATATTCTGTGATGATGTTTCTATAGATGTGATCAAATAATGTGAACTTGCTCACTGATTTTCCCCTGGTGTACTTTAAATGAGTGCAATATAAAATCAGAAATTATCCCTTGGAACATACTTCATTTTGGACTCACATTTTAATCTGCCAGTGGTTTTTGTTTATAAATGAAGTTTCCACCTTAAACCACGCCTCCCTTTATCAAAAGCTTTTTTCTTACCTGCAGGATGGAACTTTTTCAAAGCACTTCAGTACCACTGATTTGAATCCCCCCTGTCTGATTTAAGCAATGACATGAAAAAACGGGTTGATCCTCTAAAGAAAAAGGCATGTGTTTCCACGTCTATTCTATTGAGAAGCTGAGAGCTCCATTGATTCACCACAAGAAGTAAACAACTTTGAAAATTGAATCAAACAAGAATAAGCAACAGTCTGAAGGTCTTCAAATGTTTGAAATTGGAGAAAAGGGGTGAGGGAGTTAAATAAAGAGGAGGAGAAGGGATGAAATTGTTGCTTAACTACCAGTTTTGGAAGGGAAAATATGTTTAGGGAGTGCATTTTGTCTTGCATGTATTGGAAAGGAGACAGCATTATGAGAAGATTTTTACACCTACTGAGATTTTTATGTTGTTGTAGACAGAAAAAAAGAAGCAGAAATGATGCTCTGCATGTTTGAAGCTCATTCATCTCAAAATTTCCCTGGATTTAGTAGTGTAAGCTCTTCCTTAACCTTTAACATTTAAAATCTTTATTTTTGTTGAAATTCATTGTAGTGCTGGTATAAAAATTCATTATAATGCAAACTTTGGGCTTGGTCCAGGTGTGATGATGTCAGTGGGAGTCTTTGGATGAGACTCATCATCCTTCTCCCAGCAATTATTTATTCATAAAAATTAAAAAAGAGAAAAAGAAAAAACTTTTTTAGAAGAAGAAAAGTCTAACCCATCCACAGTCTTGTTGCATTCTCAAAAAAAAAATTAAGCCTTTCTAAGATAAGATACTCTTGTACAGAAACCATTGACTCTCAGTGTATTATTTTTTTTTTAAAGCTGACAGAAAGGAAATCATTTTCTATTATATCCATTTTTAGACATTTGAATAAATTGCCTGATTGTTAAAGATACTAAGCATTCACACTCCAGAAGAGCATTTTGTGTTAGCAAATGACACAGGATGTTTTTCCCCCCAAACGGAGCACTGAAAAGAAAAGGAAATGTTCTGAAAATCAGTAAGGGTTACATCTTCTGCCTGGAAACAACTTATACCTGTTTTTCTCCCTTATATCCTCCTTTCTTGGCTTCTAGAGTTAAGTCTATTTTTGATAACAGTTTTCTGCCTGAGGGTTTCTGTTGGTTTTTGATCTTTTTCTGAGCAAATGCAATGGCTTTACGTCTCCAGGGGTAGCAAAAGTCGTAGAAGAACTGAACTTCAGAAAGTAGCCAATGTATTAATGGTTCTTAATGTGTGATTTTGAGCCTACCAAGTAGAAGGAGCCATAATAGCTAGTATGAGTTCTTTGAGTTAAGAGTCAGGAGAGAGGAGCATGCAAAGAACTCATGGTTATCTTGAGATGGATGGGTTTCAGCAGGCTGGGAGAGCTGGTTGGGAAGATGTGTTTCGAATGACACAGAGTTTGGGAAACTGGTGAACATTTGTCGAGAGCAATTTGAGTTGTTGGGATATGATGGGGACTTGAAGCAAGGGATTTAGGAGTGGGGAGCAGTTAAGGCATTCTTGGATTACCCTGAGAGCATAGTTGTATCTGTAGTGGTAGAGATAAAAGATCTACCTTGGCAAAAACACTTTCTGAGAGTAAGTGCTTACAGGTGCTTAAATAAAGAATATAGAAGGACAAGCAGTAAATGATCCTTATCTTCTGGACATGAGAAATGTTTGAGATAGAATTTGCATCTGGGACATCTTGTATAATAATTCTTGAAGTTGTTTTACTGCCTTTCCAGTTCTTGTATATATTGCTCCAAGATACGACTGACAAATGTTTATGTGTGAGAAAGTATTTATTTTCTTCTGTCTAATCATTCAATTCAGTTGTCCCCAAGGCCTTGTATAATGAGAAGAGTAATTAATTACCCTCTATTCACCTTTTCAATAGAGTTCATAAATGCATAGATCTCATTTTTTTCTCCTGTGAGCTCAGTTTGAATGGAAAAAATATATATATGTCTAATAGTTTGTTCCATGAACTCTTATAGTATTCCAGAAAAAGGCATAGCCCACAACTATATGGTTTCACAGTGAAACTACCTTGTTTTCTAGCCCTTTCAAAATAGTTCTGTCAGAATATTATAGTTATATTTCTAGAGAACAACATGAACTTTTTTTTGCTGAGTGAATTTTTAAACTGATATTGTTAATGCACTGTTGGGGTGCTGCAAGCACTTTAAAGCTGGATTTGATCTGATTTTTCATTTCTCAGCTTCTTGCATCTGTTCATCTTGTCAATAGTTTTCACTATGCTGAGTATTTTAATATCATAAGCAGATTTCACTACCTCACCCACTCCTAGATGATTTATGGACATACAGATGAGCCAAGTCCTAAAGTATATACCAGTGGGATTCTTCTTATAATTTCCCATAATTTGGTAAATTGATCGTCTTCAATCTTTTGAACAGCAGGAAGATCTATAAAAGATTTTTCCCTTGTACTCTGTGCTTCCTTGTAGAGCTTTTGTTGTCAATCACAAAGTCACTGTGATGTGGTGGTGTTATCTGAGTGCCTTAATTATGCCTTGCTCATTTACACTTGCCTGCTGCTGTACTTACACACAATTGCTGAGGCTTAGAATTTGTAACTTAATGAATCAAATATGGAGAGGAACAGAGTGAAGAGCAAAATTCATACAGTCAAGTAACAATTCTTTGATAGCAAGCAAAAGACAAACAGGGCCTAAATCCAAATAAATCTGAAGATTATGATAAAGTAGTACTTCATTTACCTGTTTTCCTAGCAGTGAATATTATAAGAATGAATTGTTATTTCCAGAGAGCTTCACTAGAAACGCCAAGCTTTTGATGCATCTAATATTTGAAATGTGTTTGTATTATATTCATCTTATAATCCAAGACTTTTGTGGTTTTTAGGACTTCACACCTCTTCATTCTCTGGCTTCAGCATTTCTCTGACTCTTTTTGCCTACCTATAAGCTACTCAGTTCACCTAGCCATCTATTACAGATAGGATGCTCCTACTGACGTGAAATTCTTCTGCTTCACAAAGTTAAAGTCACAGATTTCGAGTCACTCAGTGCTTTTTTCTTTGTAACAACAAATAAAAATGAATTTTGGGGATTGAGTTGTCTGATTAGACATTACCTCATTCAGTGAAATAGACACAGTTAAAGATATCCAAGAAAGTAGAGATGGTTGTAAGGTGCCATTTCTTCAGGTTCTCTTCTTGCTATCAGATATGAATTAATTGCAAGGTGTTTTTTTTTTTTTTTTTTTGAGGAGTTTTCTGATCCCTGAGGAATCTCTTATAGACTGTCTAGTTCAATTTTAAGTTTCAAAGTTCCTCTGAGGGTAGAAATGGTTTTTATAATAATTTCTTAATAGTCTTCAGCTATTCAAATTAAAGTACTGAGTGGAAATTAAATTAATAACTCTTCAGAGAAAGTTGTAACTCTCAGATCTGGTTTATCCTATTCATAGAACATCTCTACCCTTCACAGCCATCCTAAATATGCACTTCTGTTGTTGTTTAGAATTTTGTTTCTATTATGCCTATTGATAAAAATGTTGATATTTTAATAAAGTACATCATTCTCTTTTGTCAGTAGAGAACTCTAAATGTGTTTTTTTTTTTTTTAAGAAGTAGTTTGTTTTATTGTTCTAACTGTGAAAAATAATCACATTTAAATATATATCATGAAGCTACAAAAATATGAAGGGTACATTTTTAAAGAAATCTTGTTCTCTGACTCTACTTTGATATACCTGTCTTACCAGTAAATTCCAGTCCTTTCTACTGCTATATCTCATTCCTGCTTACTTAAGTGCACACATCTGGCAAGCCCCAGTGAAAACATTCAAACTGAATGGGATGAAATATTAGAATCTTATCAGAAAATCTTTATTTAAAAAGGATGCAAGTCTGAGGTTATTCAGTTTCCCCCCAGCCTGCCCTCAGTGGAGTTATTGTGTTTATTGAAGTGCTTGTTTGCATTATTTGTAGACAAACAAAACTACCAAAAACAGACAAACAAACAGCAATATCCCACACAGATAAAATATATTTATTTATTGGCAAATGGAAGAATTCTATATCATCTGTCTTTTAAGACACTATTAATATTTGTTAGGTTTCAGAAAAAAAAAAAATGTCAGCTTTAAAGATGTCAGCAAGTATGGGTCAGCTTAGGATAAGTTTTTCTGATGCAGCGTACAAGACCATGTTCTCAGCTTTATGTACCTGATAAATGTTGTTGAGCTTTTGTCAATGTCATTGGAGCCATTAACAGATCGCTTCAAAAAGTTCAGTCATTTAAAAATGAACTGAGCTGTTCTTTATGGACGCCCATTATTAAAAAGAAATATAACAGAGTTGTCATGAATGACTTTCATCTAACATCAGTTCCCCATCCATGTAACTGCATTGCCTTCGAGGGAGCTGTTCCTAATCTATAACCATTATAGATTTTAAAGTCAAAAGGGCCATTTTGATTATGTGTAATCTGACCTTTGGCATAACATGTGACATAAAATTCCACCTGCATTAGGCTTGGTGATTAAACCTCCACTTCTTTGAAAGGTGATAAATGATGTCACCAACTTAATTTCATCTCTCTGAAAAAATAGTCATACATTTTCAGCTTTCTTAAGTAAATAGAGGGGAGGAAAAAAACAATAACAACAAAACATCCTTCATGGAAGATTCACCCCACAGGTTTCAGTTACTTAAAACATAATAAATTGGGTTGCCAGCTGAGGGTTTTGTCTATCTCCAGTGCCCTTACTCTTTTTTAGGTTAGCCTTGCAATTTACATAGATGACATTAGTTGATGTGAACTTTTTCCTGTGTAAATTTGATCTTAAGATTACACTGAGTGTTGACCGGTTATCTCTTGGGTTTACTGTTCTTACTTAAGAGTTTATTTGTATTCTGAGTTTGTTTAGCTGCAACATCTAAGTAATGAATCTGGTAAATAGATGTCTGTTACTCATCACAGACCATCAGAATCCTTCCCTCCTGTAGACAGTGGTAAAGGTGAAGGTGGACCAGAAAACAGACACACTATTTGCATTTAATCTGAAGTTTGCAGGACTGGTGTTTAGAGGCAAGTCAATCTATATGCAAGTTTCTGCTTTTGTGTCAATTTGTCACAATAAATATCTAAAATATTCCACCTGAAGATTTCACACTGCCTCAGGAAAAGGAAATGTTTTCAATTCCACTTGTAGCTATTCAGTGGAGTCATCTTTTGATCTGTATGTGGATGTATAAGGACTGTTAATGTCAACCTGCCACCTTCCAGAGATCATTAACCTAATTTCTTTAAGACAAAATTGAGAAGAAAAAAAAAACATTACGGGATTATTCTGACTCTTCTTGGAGGTACATTTGACTCAGAATTGTTTTTTTTTTTAAATCTCATTGCATTGATGTTGAGGAGCAGGACTAAAACTGTTGGTAGCAAGCACTCCATAACTGCAGTATCCTATGCAAGAGACATGCTGAAAATGGTGAGCAGCTATTGTAGCTAGGGGTATTGTGTATTATGCCTCATCCTGATCAGTGGAAAGAACACGCACCTTCAGGACTGCTGTTTTCAAGTATTCTTGTAGCTCTCTCTGATATTGGATCCACAGAAGGTGCCTATTAGGAAAACAAAGAGGGAACCATAAGAACCTGGTATTTTTGAGATCTCCCCAATTTCTAGTCTTTCTGTAGAGGCAATATATGAGCTAGAGGACCCCTTACTATTCTGAATATAGAAGCTGGATGCTGAAGAGAGCCAGCTGGCCTGGTGACACAGTTTCCTAATGATTCCTGGGATGTTTGCTGAGCAATGAATTGGGAAGAAAGTCAACAAGACCAGACAGAACGGAAATCTCAATATGAAGGATTGCACTATGTCAGTGGTCCATCAAAGTTTACTGAAATGAAGAAACAGGAAAAAAAAAAAGCAAATAAACAAAAACAGCCTTTGCAAGAACAACCTGACCATGTCTTTTTTGGAGAGCTACTGAAATAGAACCCTGGATGAAAAGAGGTTCAGCAGTACTATGGCTTGTTTGTTTCACTGATTATATTGTGTGTTTTTACTTATTAACCAGGAGTGAGATTTTGCTGTTAACAGTGACTGCAAGAGTTGTGGGCAGAGGGCAAACTAAACCCTGGATTGCTTTCATTATTTGCATCATTTGTAGTCAAGACGAAACCTTTCATTTGCAAATGTTAGGGGAAAAAAAAAAAAAAAAAGATGTTGCTGCTCTTTATAAATTAGACAAATTAGTAAGATAGTCAGGAAACAGGCACCTGCTACAATCCTGGAAGGCATTGGAGTGCAAGTTCCATCATCCTGTGGAATGAGAATTGCTGAATTGCTGTTAAGCTATGATACATTTCCAAGAAAGAGTTCCATAAACTGCCTGATTAACAGATATCAACCCTTGAAAGTCCAACAAAATTGTTACATGGTATAATTTAATCGGGTACTTGAATACATTATGGGGTTTTCTAACTATTGTTTTGTTCCTATTGTAAATGCTAAAGCTGGTAATGTAAATCTAGGCCAAAGCGTTTGGGGAGCAGCTGCAGAACTGGGATTGTTCAGTCTGGAGAAGAGGAGGCTCAAGGTAAACCTTATGGCTCTATACAACTACCTGAAAGGAGGTTGTAATGAGGTGGGGATTGGCATCTTGAACCGGGTAACAGCAATAGGACGAGAGGTAATGACTTTAAACTTGTCTCATTAACAGGCATGGCCTTAGTACTGGATACTCTTGCAATATAACTTCCTTGTTCAATACCTGATTGCAGATAGTGATGAAGCTCTCAAGGGACTGCCTCACAGCTTTACCAAAGCCCTCTGTCATTCCCATCAGTTTGTGTGAGTGCTGTGCTTTGCAGACAGAGCACCTCACTGAGAAAAGGAAAGGTAGAAAGTCTTTTGTGAGGGTAGAAAGGGAACATGATGTCTTCAGTTATTCAGTGCTCTCTGAAGCTGCTTAATGTAACAGTGGTTTAGTGCTGCTTTATGTGGTTTTGGACCTGCCTGCAGGTCATTTTTTTTTTTAATGAAGTTTCAAAGATTCAGCTAATACATGCTTTCTGGCTGCAGGTGTATTAAAATTTACGCAATTCATTCAGGGAACGTAGGTGAGCCTCTGGAATCACATGGAAAGAATGTTGCTGCTCCTTGACAGACAGCCTTGGGAGGATAATGCAAAAGAGAAACCACAACAGAAACTTTTTTATTGGCTCGTTTGAGATTTCTGTGTACTCAAAACCCAGTCTCGACTACTTTGTATCTCCTAATGAAGAATTATATTTAATCAGTGTAGCCTCTGACTTCAAATCTGAGAGGTCACACATAAGTTTTTGGTTCTCTAGGAGATGTGAGTCCTTTTTGTACTAAAGAAGAAAGGACTCCTAATGATGCCAATTAAGAGATGTGAAGGGCTTATTCCACTCTTTATGGTCTGATAGGTCAGTTAAAATGAGACAACAGAACATGCGGCACAGACAGAGCAATTTGAGCTATTTGTGGGAAGATGAATGTCTGTGGCTTAACTAGCAGAAGGAAGAATGAGCTTGCACAGCCCACCCAATTACAGTCTCTCTCTCTCAAGAAAGTGAAATCATTTGGAAACTTTGCAAATGTTGTCGCTTATTTATTTACAGAGATAAAACAGTCTTTCTTTTTTTGTTGTTTGTGAGCAAGAGCGTGGTGGTCTGGGATCTCATTGTGCAACTTCGTAGCCCTTGTGAACCTTATCTGCCATTATCTAGTCTAGCTCTCCTTGCAGAAGTTTAAGCCCCATCAGCAGTGACTGATAGAACTATGAGATGGCTGGAGCTTGAGAAGGATAGTTACAGTGCTGACAGTGGTCTGTTCAGCAAAAGACAGACATTTAGCAATTTTATCCCTGCAATTGAATGTGGAAAGTGTTAATGAGTAATTAGGAACTCCATTAGACTCCCACTGTAATCACATACCTGTGTTTTAACCTTGTAAAGACACACTTTTTTAATTACAGAAACAACCATGATTTCTTTGCCTCTTGTTGTTAGTCTGTTCATCTAGCTGTCTGCTCTACTCTCACTGTTACCAGTGGAGGATTTTGGTTTGAAGAGGAAGAAAGCATAAATAATTCTTACAGCCTGATAATTACATTGGTGGGAGGTGTACAGTGTGTCTGGAAATTCAACCACAGGCACATCTTCACGCAAGGTTAATGTCTCACACTGATACAATATTCTTTTCTTGTTAAGCTCTCTCTCTTATTCCAGTCTGTGGTTTTAGTGTTGCTTGTTAAAATATCATAGGATCTGCTTTGATATGTTGTGAAACATTTCTTCATTAAAATCATTTTTCAAATTGCACTTTCTCCTCCATTTTGCAACCAGTTCATAGACTCTCCACCTACCTGGTATAGGGAACCTGCTTTTGCAGGGGGGTTGGACTCACTGATCCCTTGAGATCCCTTCCAACCCCTATGATTCTACAATTCTATGTATAAATATCTTGAGACAAAAATGCGTGGCCTTCACCTTAGATATAGTATGAGTCCCGCTGTACTTGTGGGGCAAGGCTGCAAACATAAGAAATCTCTCCTTGTACTTTCATCTGGGAGCATCAGATTTATTTCATAATTCGAATTCCACCAGTTTGCTTGAATTTTGTCGCAGCCTCTTGTGTGCTCTTGCAGCCTCTTTGGTGACTGGCTGTGGTCTTCACACCTCAAACTTCCAACTGTCTCCCAAAGTCAGAGGGAAGTTCTGTACTTTGTGGTTTTGCCTGGGAAGTGGCAAGATATTTAGTATGTATTTCTGGTTAATGCTAATAGTG
Organism: Oreortyx pictus; assembly: GCA_036925125.1. NCBI lineage: Eukaryota > Metazoa > Chordata > Aves > Galliformes > Odontophoridae > Oreortyx > Oreortyx pictus. The sequence goes on from JAUPFR010000005.1 coordinate 3,480,373, forward strand.
AGCTGATTGAGTGTGAAAAATGAGAACAGTACAAGACCAGCTGTTATTTAGGATGCAGGTTCTCCATCCTGGGGGGTTTCTGCACAGCTACTTTGGAAAATGAATGTGGCTTTTTTTGGCCTGACTTAGCTACCAAAACCAAAGGAAACTGTGCTGTTTCATTCAGTGGTAAGTTCTTTCAACAGCCCAATTGCTGCATCTTTTGCAAAGCACTGCTTGTGTGGAAATAATACAAATGACTGTACATGGGAGGTGAGGGGAAGAGCTTTCCATAGTACTGGGAATTTGATTCAGTTACTTGGAAATCTATGGAGTACATAAAGCTTTTCACTACTACTACTGCTGCAAGAAACCATTTGAATACTAATTTGTGAGTTTAACATATGAAACCTGAAGTTCAAATATATGGTGTGACACTGTGTTATTTATTCAGTACACCAATATTTTATGAGCATTCTTTATACAGAGACTGAAATGAAGAAAACTGGTGCTACAAGAAGGTGAAGAGAAAGTGTAGAAATATAGATACAATAGAGGCCTAATTATGAAGTGTTCCAGGCAGAACAGATTTATTTATTTAGTTAGTTAGTTACTTTACCAAATATGATTCCTCAAAGTCACCTTGAAGAAGAAAACATTGGGAAAAATAAATAATTTCTCTTTTCTTTTTGTAAAACGAACCAGAAAAATATAGCTGGAGATTACATGGTGGCAATGAACCATTCTGATCCAGGAATATGACAGTAGCTGAGCTTGTATACCAGCTGTGGGGAGTGGGGTTCTATTTTGTCCTGCCTGCACTGCTCAGGACCATGTGCTCTGATATACCTCATGGATCATTCTTATTTCTACTTTCTTGTTAATGTTTTTTATTTACTGACACTCAAATTTCAAACTGATGATTTTTCACCCACTGTTTAATCCCACGATGTGTGCCAAGCATTGAGTCAGTGTGTGAGTTAATCGTGAAACAGATATATTGATTTAAATGTCCTAGAAATTCAGTGTCCAGTCGGTAGCATGAACCATGAAGAACAAACTCTGTGCAAAAGTAGATAACTGTGAATTTTCTACTATTCTAAATCCACATTTCAAAAACCGTAGCTTGTAGGTCTAATATTATAAATACATAGTAATACATTCTAATACTTTGGTGCAATATTATTAGCACAGTACAACCTAAATACAAATTACGGTACAGTATGACTTGTAGAAGTATAAAGAAATGCATAAAGAATGTGTTAGAGGCAAGCTGCCTTTAGAGTACAAAAATGTATTAGAGCTCACACTTCAGTTCCTAACAAATATTGCAATAAAAAGGAATGGAAATTGTTCTTGACTGGGACCATCTGGTTCCTTATCACAGATAAATGATTGCTACATAATAGTACTTTGTTTCATTGAGGTAGAAAATTCATGAAGTGTTTTGAGATGGTAAGATGTTTGAACATCAATAAATGAGCCAAAAATAAAATTAAATCTGCAGTATCTGTTTATTTTCATGGCTTATGTCAACAATGTGAATAAGAAGTTAATATTAGCTCATTTTCTTCAGAAAATCATTGTTTTTTTTTTCTTTTTCTTTTTTCTTTGCCTCTTCCAACAGGAATCATGTTCTATGGCTTTGATAAATGGAGAAATATCCCCCTTAAAAACAGTTGCACAGTTTCTACTCCCAACTGAGGAGTTGTTTCAAAAACACTCTAGCTTTTTAAGGATTATTAATCTCTTGTAAATAAAACTAAATTAATTAATTATCAGAACAAGCATATCTAGTTATTCTTGGGTGAGCATTGCATTATAGCTTACATCAGTCTTTGCTGCTCCTTGATGTTTCTCATAGAGGTAGTGGCTGCTCATAATAGGATGCCCTTCTGCTTTTATTTGCTCCTGTAAACACAGCAGTTTCCTCAGGGCTCCATTCCTTGCATAGGCAGCCCTGTGCTTTTAAGCACTCTGACAATAATTTGCTTCCACTACTTATGTGTGGGGTTTAGAGATCTCGAACACGATTGATATTTTTATCACGTTGCAGTATCAGTGCCTTCCACAGCAGTAATGATACCTATCATTACTGGCTGATCCATGAACCTCATCATACACCTGAAAAGCAGCTTTAACTTGCTGTTTGTTGCTTTCAAATCTCACCTGAACAGCTTATTTGCTTTCATAATGACCAAAGTTAGAACTGTTGCATGTTATAAATGTTGCCGTAAAGTACATTTAGGAAGTCAGAATGCTGGAAGTAAATGCTTCAGTGTTTCTGGCCTACTGGTTTTTTTTTTGTGCAGTCACTTGCTCCAGCTACTTATACAATGAATATCAGCCTCTCAGCAACACCATTTTGGTGATGTTGTCAGTACGTGCAGAAATATGAATCACTTTGTAAGCCCTCAGCGCTACCCCTGGGGTAGAATTATTACAAAACGGCAGTAATTTCTGTTTCTCAGAAACGGTGCATTTGTCTAGAAATAGCACCTCAGGCATAAGGGATGTCGCAGAAAAAGGCATGGAACAGGTTTTGTTTTCCTCTGGAGTCAGTTTGGATGTGGAGACAGAAATACGTTTTGTTTTCCTTTTTTTTTTTTTTTTTCCTGAGAATGCTGTCAGTTTTCCATGCTTTGAAGATAGTACACTTTCTTACAAAATCAACTTGATTAAGAGTAGCGACGATGGTTATAATAACATATGCACGTAGAATCATAGAACGGCTTGGGTTGGAAGGGACCCCAAGGATCGTAAAGTTCCAGCCCAGGGCCACCAACTTCCAGCGTTAGTAATATGCAAAATGGAAAGTTATAGATACCTTCTTAGAACTTAAGACTAGGAGTCACTAATATATAGAAATACTAACGCAAGATAGCGCACGCCATCCCCCTGGAAATGTAGTGGTAGGTGACACCTAGTGGCCTTCAGCGTTCACTGCAGTAGCGTGGCATAAAACTTGTACAGTGGAGCTGAGTTGAAAGGGAAAATAATATTCCTGGAGCTGTTGAAAGCAATAGTTGCACTTGCTCTACTTAAACACGTGAAAATTTTGCTTCATAAGAGAAAAATATGGAAGTGTTTTTTTTTTTTTTTTATAGTCAGGTAATGGTTAAGGAAAAACGTATCTTACAGTCAAGTTTTGTTCCCTAATAAAAATACATTTTAGTTCTCAGCCTTACTGAAGAAAATGAAAATAATAAAATCCTTCAAGCACCATTTGCAGCATCAGATGCTTATCAGCAGGCACGTGCTTGGCCAGCAGCTTAGTGAATACATAATGGTTTGTGTTTATCAGATGGCTTGTGTTCTTGTTGGAAGTCATGCCTTTTAGGGCTGTTGTTCCACTTTTTGATTTAATTTAAAACTAACTCAGTACACTTTAAAAAATTCCTTATGGATTATACTGAAGAATTTTTCAAAAACTCTTTTGAGTCTGATCTTAAAGTTAACAAGTGTTGTGCCAGTAAGTTTTGTGTTGATTTAGCGATGAATCTGCTTCTTGCTCGGGTAGACATGTGAGCGCATTCATCTCAGTGAGTTATAACATCTACAACATTATTTGTGGGGATGCTGGAGCAGGAAGGTTTGTCCTAGTGAGAGGCAGCTGAGGTACCGCTGTGCCTTTCAGACCTTTTCTACCTCTGGAGAAACATCATTTAATAAACCATTTCCCCTGAAAGTACTGGTGGTTGATGTTCTTCTATGGCAGATGTGCTCAATTGGCCAGAATCCATTTTAATCTCTCATTTACTGGTTCTGATAATTAAGTCTTGACCTCTGAGCAGATGGGTTTTGCAAAGCAGTTCTGCTTACCACTAGCAGAATCTACAGGCCAATTTGTGCCTGAGAGTGTGGCTTTCACATGCAGTGGAGTAGCAGATTGGGTTGGGTCCTGTAGGGTGCTGAAGCCAGAATTACTCTTGGACTTATTAAATAAATATATGCATCACAGCAAGATGATGTCTGCATTAATCTTTGCTTTGGTCTCACCATGTATCCTTCTAGCTACTACGTTCAGTACATATGTGATCTTCCCAAAATGCTTAAAACTGTTTAGATCAGTTGACAACACAAGAAAGCAGTCTAAAATGCCATCCTTAATTTTCTGTGTATGGACGTGTTATAGGAGTTCTGCAGCTTCAGTAAAATGAGTTCTAACAAGTGTGTTATTTGAATCGCTTTGCAAGTGGTGAGTGTGAAAGGTAGTGTTTGCACATCTGTATCTCTCACTCAAGTTTCTTGATAGGATTGATTTAAATGCTCCTCAGAAAATAATACATTAATTCTGATGCAGTATCCATGAGAGAATTTAATGTAGGCATTGATTTGCATTTATTATATTGAGCTAAATTTACTCTAAAGGAACTTGTGTTATCTTAATCAAAATGCAAACCAGACATTGTTACATAGCCAAGAGAAAACCCCACTGAACATACAAGCAGGGTGTGTTCCAGGGCAACTTTAGTGATGCTTTCTCTTGTGCAGTACATGATATCCATCCCCAGGAGCCAGTGTTGCTCTGCTGGTATACCACAGAACTAGGTTTGCACTCAGCTCAGAGATGCAGCCACATCACAGATATAGTTTGTTCAGTCTCCAAGTCAACAGAGTGCCTGGTGTGAATGTGGAGCAGATGGGCTGCTTTGGGATTATAATAATACCCTTGGACACTTGTGGAGGCTGATTATTTTACATTTGGTGGCACAGAAGTTGTATGGCACAAAAGCATTCAAGAGCACCAAGGGGATGGAAGGCACAGAACACCAATTTCTGCTCTAAATGGACTTTTGATAGCATCTTCTTTCTCCCATGAGAGGAGTTTAGCATAAGTTAAAAGCTCAGACCTTTTGGACAAATACCCTATATGGAACATAGATAATACCAAAAATAAGTAGAGTGGTTTGTGTTAGAGGAGACCTTAAAGCCCCTTCAGTTCCAGGCTCTCTGTAATGGTTGCCCAAAGCCCCACCCAGCCTGGCTTTGAGCACCTCCAAGAATGGAGCTTCCGTAGCTTCTCTGGGCAGACTATCCAGTGCCTCACCACCATCATTATAAAAATATGTTCCCTATGTCTGATACAAGATGATAACACTTTCAGATTACTACTATTGCACGGTTTCTGGAAATTACCTTGTCTCTCCTGAAAAAGAGGCAGCCGTGGGCATTCATTATGATGTGGCAGACCTGGTTGTTGCTCCATACTTTAAGCAGTCACATGTACTTCAGTGACATGTAGATGTCTTCATTTCTGTGCCATTTTGTTTTTGAGTGGTGTGATTTGTGTGGGTGCCATATACCCAGCTTAAACAGGAACAAGTTTTGTGTTGGAAACCAGGTGCAGAAAGTGACTTCCAATCTTAAGTCATGAGGCTGCAGTCAATCTTCACGAGCATTGCTGAATTAGCCAAAGCCAACTTCATTTTCTTGTTGAGGTTTTTATGTGGTCTTAGTGCCACATTACCATGCATGAGACACTACAAACCCATGAGGTCACCCCACTAACCCTACAACCTGAGCATCTTAAATTCTGAATTCTCCATATGCTGACTCAGCTGCAGCTGCCATGAGTAAATCTGAGCCTAATGTTGAGGTTCCTGATTATTTAGTGTGTGCTAAGAGCAGACTTCCCCTGAGTCAGCATTTCAGGGCTCAGTGCATAGTGGATATACATAAAAGCAGAAGGTGGAAATGTGAGATCTTCTGGCCCACCGGGCTCTGAAAGCCTCACTATTAAAAGAATAACTAGAGAAAATGTTTCTTGTACTTGTGCTGGCTGTGATGCCTGCAGTGAAAATAAATTAAAGACTTTGTTACAATGTGAAAGACTTTCAGAAATTAATCTTACAGCAGCCCACATAGCACTGAGGGCTTAAATACTTTATTGACCAAATTGGTGTTCAGTCAGTTGCAAAAACCAGGAAGGACTTGCATCAATTTATCTTTCCCATGTAATATCCTCTCAGACATAAATCTTTAGGCTGGGCTGGCTCTCTGAGCAGTAAGATTAGTCTGATGATCTGCGTTTATTTTTGTTTGATGCAAGGGAGATGAAAAATAGGCTGTGATGTTCTGTGAAACCCATCGGTGGTCAGAAGCGCAATCTTTGTTGTGTTATCCAGGTAATACCTACGATTTTGCTGTGTGCTATTCATTTTCTAAAGTAAACTATACAGTTCAGAGTTAAAATCAAGCCACATAAGAAGCTGGAATCTGTGGACCACACTGACTCTTGTTTTCCAGTTCAATCTTGGGTGCTGGAACACATGCTGCAGAAATCCCACCAGATGGAGCAGGGCAGCAGCAGTATTGTATTGGTTGGGCCACAGGGCAAAAGCACATAAATATCTGCCAGGGGGAGGAAAAGAGGGGTAAGGGAAGAAAGTGAAGTATATACAGAAGCAGAGAAGAGACTTGAAAAATATTTTATTTATTTTATAGGAGATTAGCCAACTAGGAGGTGTGCAACAATACTGCAGAAAAGCAGTATGAAAACAGATCTCGGAATTTAAAGCCCTAAGTATGTTTATTTTTTTTTCTTCAATCTTTATTTTGTTGGTGTTTTATTGAATCACAGAATCGTAGGGGTTGGAAGGGACCTCTGGAGATCCCTTCCTGCTAATGCAGGTTCTCTACAGCAGGTTGCACAGGCAAGCATCCAGGTGGATTTGAATATTTGAAGTTTTTCCTCCTGTTCTTATGGAACTTCCTTTTTGCAGACTTCAGTGACACTGGCTTTCCTCTAACTCAGACACCTCTCCCATTCTCCTGTACCTCTCAAAAATGATAGAGAACTGTTTGGAAACCTCTTCTGCCAGCTCTGGTGGATGCATCCAAACAACACCCATGGGTTTGTGTGCATTTTGTTTGCCTAAATTGTCCCTGACCAGATCCTCATCAACCAAGGGAAAGCCTTCCTTTCCTCAGACCCTCTCTTCTTTCCACAGTCAGAGTCTCTCGAAGGACAGTCTTAGCAGTAAAGACTGAAGCAAAGAAGGCTCTCAGTAACACTGCCTTCTCAGTGTCCTCCATTGCCAGGGCACCTACTTCATTCAGCAGATGACCCTCATTTTCCTAGTCATCTTTTTGCTATTGAATCATAGAGTCAAAGAATGGCTTGCATTGGAAGGGACCCTAAGGATCATCAGGTTTTAACTGCCCTGCTGTAGGTCACGAACCTCCAGACATACTCAAAGATGGCTTTCTTCTTGTCTTTCACCTCCCTCACCAGGTTTAATTCCAAGCAAGTCTTAGCCTTCCTTGTGGCATCCCTGCGTGCCCTGACAACGTTTTTATAGTCCTCTCATGTGACCAGGCCCCTTTTCCATGTTTTTAACTGTGTTTTCTCCATTTTCATCATAATTGGTACAAACATTTTTAAATATATATATTTTTATTATATATATATATTATAAGTATATATTTTTGCTTTGAGATTCTTGCTTAAAGATGAAGTGTTCTCAGTAATTAATTTAAGTCAGGAATATACTGCAATCACAGTTTTCATCATTTAATTTCAGTAGAGATTATTTCAGTTCGACTACTCCAGAAATACTTACATTACCTTATGAGGCTAAGCTTTACTTTTATTGCTGTTTTCTGTTGTTTTGTTGTGTTGTGTTTTTAATTTATTTTCTTGTTGATGAAAGATAATTTAAGAGTGTTCCACTGCTGCTGTCATATACTCTTATAAAGTAATATTGTCTCACTCTTTACTTGTAAATGAACCTTAACTGTAAGATAGTTAAATACTGAAAGTAGTAAACTGCGTTGTAGAGCTTGTCTTCTTGATCATTTTGGTATATTAGGAAAATACCCCCAAAAATGTATCCATTTACTACTGCGTTATCATTATGAAATTGAAGTGGGATAAATCAGCAGAAAATTCTGATTTTTTTAAGTAAGTATGTAAGATATGCTTTTAACTTATAAATTGTGAAATAATGTATTTTCCTCCAGCAATAAAATAATTACTCTTACAATAAGAAATACTTCAAGTCCCATAAAAATCAGTAAGACTCTTTCCAGACGTAGGTAGAGTTTGGTGATAACTGCATGGTTCTGATCTTGTTTCCTTTAGGGCATCATGAATGACATTGATTTCAGGAGTGTTCTGTGTGACTCTGACTTTTACCACTGCAGATACATGTGTTAGTAAAATAGCGGCTGGGGCCATGCTGGTAACCCACTCTGGTGAGAGAGAGAGTAAGATAGCCGAATTAAAAATAAGCAATAAGAACCCTTCCCAAAATGAGAGAGATTTTTCTTATTGTGGAATCATAGAATAGCCTGGGTTGAAAGGGACCTCAAAGATCATCTAGTTTCAATCCCCCTGCCATGGGCAGGGTCACCAAAGTATTCTGAAGCTGAACATATTTGTGAATCTCGGCTCCCCAGTGTGCTCTGAGCTTTTTATATCTCTTAAATTATGCATGTACAGTATTCTGTCTTAAACCCGGATGAATTATCAGATGTAGGGAGTATAAGTTTGGAGGAGGCAAAGGAAAAGTCACTCTGATGAGTTTTGATGGTGACCTTCAGTTGCAGCATATCTGCCAGAGCCCTCTTACAAAGCACTGGTTCAGAGGTTCCTAAACACCAATCTGCGGGGTGAATCCCAAAGCAAGGCAGGAAGTGTGCATCAGCATTGCTTCCAGGGTCACTGACCATGAAAACACTGAATGTATAGAGGCGACAAAAAGTACAAGTTCAGAGTTATGAATTTTCTACCTCATTTTTGGGGGAGTGGAATAGGATGAGAAAATAAGAAGGAATTACGTGTGTTTTCATGACGCTTGCCCTCAGTGAGATAGAATGGCTGTTCATAAGGATCTCTTAAGTGTTCTCTTGCATGGAATAAAAAAGCAGAAGAGTAGACACTGCACTGTTAGAACTGTGGTGTCTAGGAATAACCTTGAAAATGTTAACGAATCTCTAATTAGAAGCAGGACTTTGATGATATGTGAATCATATGCTGAGAAAAACAGATCTAAGCAAACGAAATGCCTCCAAATATCATGGACTGGGAGCTATACGTGGAACCTGAGTCCAAGATGACTTCATCTTGACATCTACAAGGCAACAAAAGTAGTAGGTTGGGAAAAAAAAAAAAGGAAGGAAGGAAGGAAGGAAAGGAAGGAAGGAAAGGAAGGAAGGAAAGGAAAGGAAGGAAGGAAGGAAAGGAAGGAAGGAAAGGAAGGAAGGAAAGGAAGGAAGGAAAGGAAGGAAGGAAGGAGAAAAACAACCAACAGGTAAAGCTTCATTATGAAAGCAAGTAAATCATGGAAATATAAAGAGAAGTTAGGTGCCACTGTGCGTTTTTCAGAGAACACAGCACAGAGAAAGACTAGACAAATCAGTCTTCTGCATCCTATTTGGTTGTTCCTGGAAGCATAATGAGACAGAGAATAATTAGCTTGGAAAGGGTCCCTGAAGATCTTTGATCTGACCCTTTGTCATCTTGGGTCAGGCTGCTCAGGGTCTTATCTGGGCAAGTTTTGAATGTTCAGGATGGAAATTCCTAAAGAATAGAGAAAGAGCAATACCAAAATGACAAAAATAGAGAATATAGAGGCTTTAGAAAGGAAAGAGATCCAGTCAAGAGATAATGAGGTTGTACTGGCTACCTAATACAACAAAGGAGAGAAGAAATGGAGATGGTGTTGATGTCCTCCAAAAGTCACATACACTGGGAAAAACAGCAGCTGAGACTGCATATAGCAACTGTACATCAAGGATTCCAGAGCAGAAGAGCCAAAATAGCAAAAACATGCATAAGTATGGCACTCTGGTAGTAATAGAGGGAATAATGTTTATGCTTATATGCTTATTTGAAAATGTTTGGGGCAAGTAAGTAAAATAATGCTGGATGGAAGACATTTGAAGACCAGCCAGGTGCAGAAAAATCATCATCATGAAGTCGAGTCCCTTCCAATGAAAATATAAACCAGAATTAATTCTTATATGAGAATCACTTGGGTGCACCTGAAAACCAATGAATTAAAGTATGATGGCAGTCAATAACATATGCTTGTTCTGTTAACCCCATAACCTTGCAGGTCAGGAAATGCTTGCATGGAAGGAATATTAATAGTACAAATGGATGAAAACAGGTGCGGCAACATACACAGGGCTACGAGGAATGAACATGGATTTCAAGATATGGAGGACAGATAAAAAAAATCATTGGGATGTATAAATAATTGCAATTTAGAGTAGATGCAGCTCTTCATAATGCATTATATATTCACAGCATTTATGCCAATGTTGATTCTGACAGTGAAGCAGTCTAGCTGTAGAAGCACAGAATTATCCAGCACAAGGTGTACAATGAATAAATGAATAACACGTGATTTAGAGTAAAAGAGGAAAGAGAGAATTTGCAGTTTATTGCTATAAAGTGTAAATTTTGTGCCTGTCCAGCGAAGCTGACATTCAATGTCTGTAAAATGACATAACCAACTATGGCATGTTGAAACAGCCCAGCGTCCACAGCCAGCGTTTTTAGCGGGAGCAGATGTTTTCAGCAACTTTCTTTTGATTGTATTTTTTCTTTTTTTCTTTTTTTTAGTTTCCATTTTCAGACAGTTTTAGTCATTTGGTACTATTGAGGTGCTCTGCATTTCCAGAAATCAGAGGCAGCTTGTCTTATCTTTATAACCAAGCATTTGAAGCGTCTTGGTATTCATATACTCCTTTCAGCCTATGTGAGCTCAGGAAAGGCTCAGGGAAGGCAGCAGTGGGACATGGCATTTCTGCTTGTCATTTCACTCCTCTAGGGTTTTACCTTAAGGAGTGTTATGTCAATGCAAGCAGTCTCACTGAATCCTACAATTTAGATATGTGACAATTCAAGCATACTCCAGCTCCTGTGAAGCCACATGAGAAGCGAAGAAGAAAGAAGACAGATTACTATTACTAGTGTATACCCAATCTGTTTTCTATCTGGCGTACATATGGATATATTACAGGTTGTTCTATTTGTTTCTTTTTTTTTTATTTTTTTCATTTTTCTTGTTTTATTTTAATAGACTTACAGCAAATGGAAAATTAAAATGAGAACAAAAGATTTTCTACACCACTGATGTCTGAAAAATGCTTTATTTCTGACTTCCCGGTGTGAATTCATTATCAGAGAAGATCGTTCGGGTTTTGAAAACTGTCATGCTTGATATAGAGAATAGCTTTTGCCACCTCCTTCCTGTAACTTAGTGTGAATGTTGAGCAGAAGATAGCTGTCATGAAGTTATGATACTATTACCATCATTTAATTTCTTGCACTTAATTTATCTCATTAATATTTTTATTGCATTTTGATACGATTGTACATAAAAAAATGTAGTAGTGGTAGAGTCATCCAGTTCAAGCTGAGCACCTCTGTATGTCACAGGGATATCAGCATGCTCTCATTTTGGTGTTAAACTGGATTAGTTAAGTTTTCTTACTATTTTAGTACTTCTCCAGCTAGCAAGGTGTAGAATAATTTATGACTCCGTTTCCAGTTTCTAAGATCACATTTCAACAGTCTGACCAAATGATATGCTAGAAAGAAAAATGGTGTGTTGACCAAAGGACCGGTATTTGATTTCAAGCCTTGATGCACCAATACTTCAGTAGGAAATGATCTTGATAGGATGACATTTTGCAATTTATCCTCAGAGAGCATGAAGATTGTAAATTATCACACGTGGTGTTTACCATTGTTTCTCACCAATAAGCCCAGGGAATGAGGTGCATTTATGATATTTTATTGATTGATTTACTGAAGGTCACATGTAGCAATAGGCTGTTTTTTCTGCAATTGCATCATAGATTTTAATAAGTGCTTTAAAAGATTATTGGCCTAAAATATATGCTTCTTATGAGCACGCTGTATTATCGTCCACATTTTTAGAGTTCAAAAAAAAAACATGGATGTCAAATTCTTCTGGATTTCTTGTAAATGTTTTCAGTAAGTGTTTCTTTTGTAAAATTAATGGTGTCTGGATAGCAGGAGCATGTAATTTCACATAAACTTCTGTTAAGTGGTTAAGAATCAAAGGCCACTTTTTTTGAAAATATCTTTTAATTTTCACCATGATCTTTGCACTTTATGAACTGAATGTCATGGCTTTTTAATGATGATAAAAATTATGTAAGTTAACACAAAGTATGTTTTTCTTCACTGAGTTCCTGATAGTCAGGAACTTTACAGTAGGAAGTTCATTTTAACCTTTAAAACTGAATTTATTTGAAGAGGTCAGACAGTTTTCTTGGATCAGTCATTTCTAATCAATTTATAAATACACCATCTTTAATTAAAAAAAATATTGTTTCTTTTTAATCATCATTCAAAAGACATTTTAGAATATCAGTTTGGATATTAGGAATAATTTCTTCTCAGAAACAGTAGTAATGCATTGGTACAGGCTGCCGAGGGAAGTGGTGAAGTCACCATCACTGGAGGTGTTTGAGAGCCATGAAGATGTGGCACTGAGGGATGTGAACTGTGGGCATGGTGGGATGGGTTCAGGCTGGGCTTGGGGATCTCAGAGGTCTTTTCCAGCCTTAATGATTCTGTGATTCAAATATAATTTTGTTCTTATGTTTCTGAAGGGAAAAGGTGTACAACACTCTTTAAACCTTTAAATCCTTTCAGAGAACTTCACTATTAAATTGTACAACAGACTATTTAACTCATTTCTTAATTCAGTTAAATTCTTTTCAAATGGATCAATGCTAATTGATTACTTTCCTTCCAGAAATACACAAATAATATATTTGCTGATAAAACAAAACCACCAGAAGACTGAGACGACATTGTATTTACAGTGAGGTGTAGGCAGGGTCCTAATGTGTCGTGAAGCATTTAATAACTACTCTAGTCAAGTTGGGTGGGAAAAAAGCCCCCCTTACAAACAAAGCACTCCCATTAGTATTTAGAGTGGTAAGCTTTCTTGGTTTTTCTTTATTTCTTTTTCACACTTCTGAAGCATCTTCTGGGAAATATTTATGTGGAATTACGGGGTGAGAAAAGAGCCACCAAAGAGTGAGAATGGTAGTGAGAATGGAAAAGAAAACATGAGTGTGGGCGAAGTGCGGATGAGAATAAGTAACTGTACATCTGGTTCAACAACACTCAATCTTTATCAGCCCAATTAGCAATCATCTCTGTGGCACACACCAGTAAACTATGGTTGCCAGACTGTACACTTGATATTGAATTTTATCTTCTGCTAATTTTTTTATTGTGCTGCTTAGCCTAAACATGGCTACTAGTGTGTCTGTTTTATTAGGGCTTAGTTGAACACTTTGGAATACCTGTGAATATAGAACGACTTCTCTCTGAAGTCCTCAGTACAATCCCTAGATTTCTGTAATTCCATTTAAGAATGTCATTGGTATCGCTGATGTATCAGGGCATCCTTCTTAGCAGCCTTTAAAATCAGTTTCCAGGTTAAATTTTCCCTCAGACACTTTTTATTCATACAGAGGATATGTATTTCTCTGAGGATTTCGTCCACATCTGCTTATCGCTGCTATGCTTAAAATCAGACATTTGCTCATCCTAAATCAATTATTTCTAGTAGGTGTAAAACTGAAATCCCTTTGGTACCCAACACCAGAGTTAAATAGAAAAGAGATGTGTAGGTTGGAGGACTGTTGAGAGCATTTTGAATCAGTTAAATCGGATTCTGGTTTGGTTGTACATCTCATATATATCTCAGTTCTGTTACCACTTTGTCAGTTACCACCTGACGAGTTCCCTTGGTTTTAAATTAAACTAATGGAAAGTTAAGTTAGATGTCAGGGGAAGTTTGTCACTCAGAGGATGGTGAGGCCCTGGCATTGCTGCTCAAAGGACTGTGGGTGCCTCATCCCTGTAGGTGCTCAAGACCAGGCTGGATGGGGACTTGGGCAGCTTGATCTGGTGGGGGGCAACCAGCTCAAAGCAAGGAGGTTGGAAATGGATGGTCTTAGAGGTCTCTTCCAATCTAATTCTAACCTCATTCAATGATTCTGAAAGCTTTTCTCTTGTTTCTAATGTTAAAAATGTCCAGACTCTGAAATGCATACACCATATGAAGGAAATACTCAGCAAATGGTAGAAAGTTGCAAAGTACAGGAAATTCGTATTTTTTTCTTCAATTTGCAGAACCCTCTAGTCTGCTTTTCCCAGAATTTTCTTCCTCTGTGATCTTCTCCCTCTTTCCCAGTTTCTTAGTTTCAGCTTTGAAGGAAGAGTATAGGAGCTGAAAAGCCATTACTGTGCATAATTTATTGTCCCAGCCACAAGAGCTTTCAGCATTGATTATCTGAATAGTTTCCTGAAAGTATCCAGCCTGATTAGTCTAGTAATTAAGAATTGCAGTTATTTGGGCTTATATTAATATCAATGAAGTGTTTTTTTTCTATGAATGGATTTCATCTTTTTTCATCAAATCCTAATTGAATACATTGCACTGTGGTATGCCTCTCATTTGCATGTTGCCTTTGTTATTCTGTCTACATGAATATGTGTGTGTGCTTAGCTTAGAAACTGGAGAAATTGCAGAAAATTGAGGATAACAAGCCTTTCCTTAAGTCACAAAAGTTTCTTGTGGACTGTAAAAAAAATATTTTCAATCACAGACCCACACTGCTCTTTTCACACAGAATAACTGTGGGATGTGGGAAATCCAGACTTTGCTGTGACAGAACTGATACATGAGTTTGAACCTGCCAATTGAAATAACCGCATGACCATAAGAGTGTGGAATTAGTGTCTCCCATTTCAATTTCTGCTTCGTGTACACAATGAAAGATTCAGTGGTTTACAGACAAAGGAACTATTTGTTCTGCCCTCTGTCTGTCTGAATGATTTTATGTCTGTCCTCCTCATTCCAGAGACTGCATTCTGGAGAATGAAGAAAATTCATGGCAAAAATGTCATTTCTGGTGAATCAGGATTCTCTAATTTAAAAATTATAATAATAATCCCAGCATTAACTCTGTGGTTATCTACCATCTTATTTTTCTGTTCTCAAATCTTTTACAGAGACAAAGAACTTCCTTTTTCTGATGCGAAAGATTGTAGCATCTTTTAACGTTAGAAAAATACACAGGTGGAGAAGTTATTGAGTTCTTTGATTTATGTA
Source organism: Oreortyx pictus (assembly GCA_036925125.1). Classification (NCBI taxonomy): domain Eukaryota; kingdom Metazoa; phylum Chordata; class Aves; order Galliformes; family Odontophoridae; genus Oreortyx; species Oreortyx pictus. Next base: position 3,495,474 of record JAUPFR010000005.1, read on the forward strand.
GGAGTTCTTGGCATAGTTGTTTATGTGTCCTTGTTCAGGGAGTTTAGTATGGAAAAAGCATGTGTCTGTAGATCAATTTGTCTTCCTGGAAGAACTGTGTTGTCACCTGCTGGCTCAGGAGGCAGTATCATGGATGGGTCTAGAAAAAGTAAATAATGGTGATGATGAATAAGCAAACAGTGATGTTTTTATGCCATAACTATCACGCCCATTTTAATGAGTGAAGTCAACTCATTCATTAATCTGAATTTCAGGTGGTTATTCCCTTCATGTAGCTTCCGATGTCTAAGTCTGGAATTGGCTCATGAAAGCTTTGAATCCATGGAATATTTCACAACAGTTAAAAAAAAAATTGCAAAGGAGCCAGCTCTTTATCCTCATGTTCACGATTTCAATTCATCTTCAAATCTAAGGGAATTATATTCCAACAACTTTCTCATCATATCTCCTACTAGTTCTCACATCCAAGCTGATTCCATCTGCAAATCCTGAGCTGCCTTATGCTTACTTTCTGCTTTTCTTTTTATGTGATTTTTTTCTTACAATTTTCATTTGAGGATTGAAACTATTTGTAACATACAAAGTAAAGTAAATAATTTCTGGACAAAAGCAATATGAGGAGTGTGAAAGTTTGTAGAAATTACGAGCTCAGTGACATAGGACTGTAGCAGATACAGTTCTGCAGTCTGAAGCATAGCATTTGCTGTTCCGCATACACTTACACAATATTGGTAAACATTACATTATGTTGGAATGGCATATTCCTGTTGGGCCTATTATAAAACCTCAGGATTTGAAAATGTGGAGGAGGAAAGGGCTCCCCAATTTATAGAAAATATCTTTCAGACATTATCTACCAGCGTACAGTAATCCTATCCTATGCGGACCAAGTTTTAACTCTGAAACCATATATTCCAATCACTCAACCTAGGATATTTATAGATTTTTTAATCTGTTGTGTTCACTTGTTTATATGTATTATTTACTGCAGGATTTTGGTATATGTGGCAATTCTTTCCTTAACAATCTCCTTATCTCTCCTTGTTTTGTGGCATGAATGACATGTAGAAGTGCCATATTTCTGAATGATCTGTATGGCTTAATGATTCAGCTCTGATCAGACCACAACTTATGTATCTGTAAATGTGGTATTCATTAGTTGATGATATTTCTGATTAATGCTGTCACTTTCTGTACTATAATTGGCCAAAGTTGACTGAATGGATTTCCAGAGAAGGACCAGTAAAATTCTATGCTGTTCACTTTGTACAGATTTTTAAGTAAGTGTTTTGAAGACAAAGATCCACAGGCACAGAAAACTTCAGGCTTTTGATTATCAACACTGGCATTTTGATCCTGCAGTGACCCTCAGAACTGAAAACAAATTTATCTTTGCAGAATGTGAAAAGATAAATGTAAGGCTGCTGAAAGGCAATGGTAATAAGTGCCATTATGTAGAAATCCCGCTTGCAGCCAAAGGGAAGATCTAAGCAGAAGAGTTAACTGAACTCCACTGTAGAATAATGCTTTATGTCTCATATTTCATTGGATTTAAATAGTTTTTATAACTTTGATATGCTTTTCCCAAAAATATGAAGAAAAAAAAAAAAGAGGAATATGTGACTAACTAGCATTAGACTTCTGTATGAAAATTAGCAAAATCTGCCTCTGCTAGGTCATTTGGAAACCTAGATATTCCTTCTTTACTTCTCCTGCTGATCAGTTTTTCATGATTCCTCTCTAGCCTCCAACAGAATAACCATGTCTTTTCTCTTTTTGTTCAAAATTATCCACGGGAGAATTCACAGGACTCAAAAAAGTACTTTTGAACACCCTCCAAGAAATTTCAGTTTAGTAGTGAAAGACCGAAGGCTACAGGTACAATGTGCTGTTAAAAATTGATCTAGGGTCTTTGCAGTAAGAAAATATTAGTTAAATACAGCTCCCAACCAGCTGATCCAGCTTTAAGTGTAGGATTGTAAACAAACCTGGCAGGAGTGTTTCATCTGAGTAGTGACCGGTATTTGTGCTATGCTGTCTCCATTTGAATGAAAAATCAGCTGCAGTACAGACTCCTATTGTTCTCCACTCAGTGCCATGGTAGATGCAGGGGTGCTTGTTATAGTTTTGAGGTTTAAATCACAAAATGGAAGATGAAATAGCATTCATAAAACAAAAAAGAATTGTTAGTCTGCATGGAGTAAGTACTTATCAAGCTGCTGCAAAAAGTTGACAATGGCTATGATTTTTCTCTGAAATTGTGGTGTTTTGGCTGAGATTAGATTATCCTTGCAGTGACATGAGATCATGGGTCAACAGTTCTATCACTAGCAAAATCATTAGGAAAATGCTTTTCTGACAAGATGAGAAAAATCCTGGTTGACTGCCTGTACATCTCTTCTCTGCACCAGTATTATTTGGGCATTTTTGCTGTGCGCTGAGTGAGTGTAAGAGCATTATACACAATAATTTTACACGATATAAGAGCAGAGAGTAAATATTTATTGTCTAATACATACAGCAGATTTCTATGCTAAATGCTACTCAGCTAAGCATTAATACTGCTGTCACCCAGTGCTGAGTGTGGAATGTTCTCCTTCATTACTCCTTGGAACAGGTTTCCAATTCTTTGTTATTTTGTCGTTGTTTGTTTGGTTGGTTGGTTTTGTTTGGCTGGTTTGTTTTGCCTATCTTAGGATTTTAGGCAGGTTTTCATAGCAGTATTTTTTTCTGAATCTAGAGCTGTATCTTTGAGTCCAGGAGAACAGATGTTGGATAAAGGGATTCATTTGGAACTGGTGCTTGGGAGGGGAACAGGTATGGAGATTACAGGACAGAACTGATGATGAAGATTTCAGTGGGTGAAAGAGTGGACATGGGCTCAACAGAAGCAGAAATCGAAGCTGAAAGATAAGAATCAGTAATAGAGAGCTTAATGTTTCAGTGCTAGATGTTTGAAATGTTTGAAAGCTAATGTAATGGGTAAAAACGCAAGGCTTTTTTGTTTGTTGTTTGTTTTTATTTTTTATTTTTTTTTTTGTCTATTAGCAGCTTTCAGTCATGCATCAGGTTTCTGTATTACTGTAATGGAAATTAACAGAGCTCTTCAGAAGTTAATGAGATTCAGCAGCTCACATTAAGTGTGAATTTGGCCCTCCAGGTCTGATCTGTGTATCCCTTGTTGACACCAACATACCTTTGTGGACTCAGTGGTTTTAATCCTACCTTGGGCTTGTAAGGACTTTGCTGCTTAATTTAAAGAGAAGCATTTCTTAAGGACATTAACTCAGTTTCTACCTCTGGGCAGTCACTCTCCTAATTTTAATAATTGCTTAATTTTTTTCCTAAAATTGTCAGATTTTAAAACTGGTAACTTTTTGTAAATACAGCACATACTCATCTTTTCCTTTCTGTACAGAAATAACGATGTCAGTGGATCAGGGAGATGGGAAATTGGATAATTTTTGTCTCTTTAGTATTTTTAAACTGCTGGATCATCCTCTGCAGCTGCCTTGCATTTTATAGGTGTACTAAATTTGATGACCGTGAAGGGTTGTTAAACAATATACTGTGATAAAAATAGTTCCCTGTGCTGACATTATGTGTTTTTTTCTAAACTAGCTCCATAAATTACATCAACATAAGCTATTTGCACTTTTTTTATTTTATTCCAGAATTTCAGACAGGTAAATTAAATTGTCTCTGTAGGGCCAAGAATAAAAAGGAGCACATACAAATGATGGACTTGGACCCCCAGTAGTTATTCATTTAAAATATCCTTGTTGTTGCAAGTACTGCTATTTAAAGACTTTTCCATGACTCTATTACTGGACAACGTACCTGAGATAGTGTTAAACTATATTCTTGTTACCAGGTTTTTGTCGAGCTTGCCATCTCGATATAATTAGTTAATTCCTGTATGCATTTCAGATTAAATGAGGTAACATGATGTTTGACAAGTGAGTTGAAAGCATTAAGTGACTCCGAAATTTCTGAAGAAATTTCATATACTGTCAGGGTTATAGAAGCTTGCTCATATTATACATAACATAAAATAGGTCTGATAATAAAATGAGACTTTAAATAGTATCATTTAAATAAGAGATAAGCATTCAATTACTTTGATCTAATAGGTCAAAGTCTTGAATGGTACTGTGGGAGATGCTGACAATTTCAACAGAAGTAAAGGAGAAAATTTATTCTTCTTACCCAAGAAAGGATTGCAATAGAGGAAATAGTATTTAAAGGACAAGCAGTGGAGGGAAACTGACAATAAGCTGTGTCATAACAGGAAAGGTCATTTGAAGAAACAACAGCTTGATTATACAGCTAATCCAAAAAATCAGGATGGCACTTTTACTTGCTATTGTTTCTCAATTTCATACAAGGACATAGACTATCTACTAGTAAATCTATCATAATTACATGTCTATTTGCTGCCTTCTAACTCTTGTCCTTTCTATTGAAGATATGAGGTAAAAAAAAATTGCATACGTTGTAGGGGATAATGAAAAGACAGTCAAGAACTGGATGATGGTATCAGTTTGAGTATTTTGAGAGGTTGAAGTCTGGGATTTTTAAACACTGGTAAAGAACTTCAGACATTCAGTAAAATTCTGTGACCTAAAATGTAAGAGTCTTAAAATTTCATCTAGAAAATAAGCATATGGTGCACAGTTTCTCTTTTCATTTTTTTTTTAACTTCTGAAATTTCATTGATAGGGCCATTCTGTTTGTACCTTATGACCCTGAGCACTGTCCATCCAGTACTTTGAAGAGTGCATGCAGATCAATTAATCATTCTGATTTAAAACCTTTGACTTCAGTTGCTATTTAATATCTTTCTTTTTTTCTGTGTAATGTGAAATATTTCATTATCAGCTGACATTTTGTAAATATGGAAGATAGATACTTATAGACCACCTCTGTTTGGATTGATGTGATCATCCACTAGATGAATTACTGCCCATTTTATTACACATATGCTCAACAATGATGTGCTGATTAATAATCCAATTCATTTACTTTTGCAAAAATCATTTTCCTTAAATATAAGAGGAATAAATTAATAAATTATTAGATGCCACCTGGGAAGAAAAAAAGGTTTAAAAAAATGGTATTGTGTACCATGTAAAGATTTTGGATTCACATATACAAAAGTATCCAGCCAAAATCTGTTAAATTTCAAAAGCTTGTTCTGGATTTGCACAATTTGGTAGTGTTCCTTGAGATGTTGCCCTTTGTCCTAAGAGTAAAAAAAAACAAACATCCTCAACTTGTATGAATAATGTGGGAAGGGGTAAAATGTTGACAAGATAAGCTCATAAATCAATGATGATGAAGAGAAATCTATCATCAGCTCAGTTGAATTACAAGTTGAAAATAGTAGTTTCACAGTTGTCAAAAGAAAAATAATTTTGTCAGTTTTCCACTTGTGTGGCCTGGCTTGTTCAGTTTTGTTGTTTGTTGTGTTTATATATATATATATATACCCTATTTTCTCTAGATGTACGTATAAAATCATTTGGCAATATACTGCAGTGATTTAAAGATTATAAAAAAAAAACAAAAACACTTCATTTTCACAATTTTGTTTTCTTGTTTCTGTAATAGCATACATTTATGATTCATCCACCTGAACAGCAGTTAAAGAAGACCAAATTTTCAATTTAAAGAAAATTTGAAGTATCATCTGTATTTTTCAAAAGACCATGAAAAGCTCCCACAAACTGCACCATCATATCATTTCCATTATGTTATCGAAGGAAAGGAAAAGTAGGCCACACATATTTGTCAGCAGCTTCTTTACTGTGCCTTGGTTTCCTAGCCTTTCCTGCTGCAATGGGAAAGGTAGAATCTAATTTTCGTATAAGCCCTTATTGCAGTTGCATCTTTCAAAACAAAGAAGAAACAAGCCTTACAGAGAAAAAAAAGAGGTCAAAAGGCTGTTCTCAGAAATCTAGGTAACTGCAGCTGGATCAATCCCTCCCTGCAATCATTTCTCTGCAGTTTGCTATGTAATAGTGGGGAAGATGCTTGAATATTACATTGGACAATCTCTGACACTGTTTAAGGCTCAATAATCCTCGACACTAACATCCTGTCATGAAGAATTAGTTAAAACGTTGAATCTAGAGCAACTAAGGGGGATGTGATATGTATGTAGGTGTTTGAAAAGCACGGATATGAAAAAAATGGAGATAAATTGTTGAGGTTGATTATGTAACTGTTAGTTTCTGTGATGAGAAATGAGATGAATCAAAGAAAGGTTAGGGCTGAAGATCAGCAATGTCTTGATTAAGAAGGTCAAGGCACAAACAGAATGAGGGCTCGGTGAAAGCGGAGGATATAATTACCTTGACCAGCTTAGTTATAGCTAAACATAATTTCCCGGTAATGGAATTAATAAACCTTACGCTGAAATCAATAGAAGCATATTGTTACCTTCTCTGGGAGTTGTGTAAGGGCTAGATGACTTTGCAGATATCTTCTGGTTCATTTTTTATGCATCTGTGAAAATTAACTCCCTCACAGAATGACATCTCTTGCTAAGTTAGTCTTTGACAAGAATTCTTCTCTGCATTTCTGTTTATGTAAAACTTGTAACTGAAGCAAACTCTGAGATTCAGAGGGAAATAGTCCTCCAGTTATCATAGGGTCATGAAAGAATGGACAAACTAACCTGACTCCATAGGTCTAGACCCATTCCGTTTAAATTTATTATTGCTTCAACACATTAAGGACATCTGTGGAGGTATGCTGTTTGCGCACTCTTTATCCACACTCTTATTTCTCTCTTTCAAAACGCAGGTAATTAAAAACATAGGTAATTTGTCTGTCCTGCTGAATTAGGGAAACAACATTTCAGAAATTTAAGACAATCTTGCCATTGTAGATTAGATACTTATTACAGCCTACATATGTCTCCTTCCTTCCCCAAAAGCAATCAAACAAAAAGACAAAAACACTGCAGAGGAATGAGATTCATTTCCAGACATTGCTGTTGCATCATCACTTTCCTTGAAAGGTAATGTGTCTTTGTCTGATCTTTCAGACATAAAAATGAAAACTGTCCTAATGAACAAGTCAGGATCCCTTTCTGGAGGGTTAAGTATATCATTTGTCACCAAAGTCTTGTTAGTTTGGCTGCTGACATGTCAAAAAGAAGAATGTTTTGGTATATAAAGATCCCTGCAAAGGACTATGTGCTTGTTTTTAGCAGCTGGATTATCATCTGACAGGATGGCAAATCTGTTTGTGATATTGGCCACATTTTGCCTAATAATCACTGGTTAAGCTTTCACTAAGGTTCAATATTCATGTAGGCAGAACAGTGCTATCAGCTAAACATAAATAGAAAAGTAATTAAGGCATTAAAACAAACTGTAATCTCTATCCTTATCACAGAGACTCTAATTTTAGTGTGGTGGTCAGACCCATAGTTTCACAGGTAAAATTAATTTTAAGAACTTCAAAGAATGCTGATAAATATTTACTCCTTGATAATACTAAATTGTAAAAACCATACAAATCATTCAAGAGACTCATCAGGTTTAGCCTACCTAACAGGAAGCAGCATAGCTGGAACAGAAATATTGATCAGAAAAAATATGTCTATCTTTTTTCCGATTCTCTCTGTGAATATTCATTTATATATACTTATCTGCATGTATATACACCTGCATATGCTCAAACACACATCCACATATATATGTATAGGAGAAAGATGAACTGGGGGGATCATACTTATCCTGCCTGTGCTAAATCAAATATTAAAGAATCAAGGCCAAGCTGTGATAATTCAGCTGATGATTGCATTGAAACTAAGAGATGAACTGCTGCTGTTTTGGAGAGTCTATGTGAAATAGAAGCATGGTTTACAGAAATTACTCATGTGATCACCCAAATAAATTGATTGAATTCAAGCTCTTGGCAGCCCTTCCTGTAAAGCCTGAAAATGAGGTAGTTAAAAAATAATGTTCATAAAAAATAAATTTAATCCTGAATATACAAAATAAATTTTCTAAAGTGTGGTAATCAGCATTTCTGCCTTCTTCTATACAGTAATCATTTTTAGGAGTAACTGCAATTGAAAAACTCAAGAATTCTCAGGCTGTGGTTACTCACTATATATGTACATATATATATGCGTGTGTGTGTGTGTGTATACGTATATGCATATATGTAAGTATTCTCATTCATAGTGTGTTTCTAGATTACTTCTCTGGATTCATTTACATAATGGAAAACTTTCAGTGTTCACAGGTTTAAGTCTCAAATCATTTTTGGTTCAATTAAATAGATGTCAGTGGGAAGTTCTTTACAATGAGAGTGGTGAGGTGATGGAAAAGAGCTGCCCAGAGAGGTTGTGGTTGCCTTGTCTCTAGAGGTGTTCAAGGCCAGATTGGATGGGGCCTTGTGCAGCCTGGTGTGGTATTAAACGGGGAGGCTGGTGGCCCTGCCTGTGGCAGGGGGTTGGAGATTCATGATCCTTGAGGTCTCTTCCAACCCAGCCACTCTGTGATTCTGTGAGAGATTTCATTAGATCCAGTGAAATTGTGCCTGAATTAGGAATGAAAAAAAAAAAAACCTGCTAAAGACAAAAGAATTCCAGATAATGTTCTAAAAAAATAAAATTCTTAAAAATTATTTATCAAATGATACATAAAACCCCCCAAAAAGCACCTCTAATAAATGTAATGCTGCTATAATTAGAAAGTTAATATTTTTGGAAGCCCTTCAAATATAACATATACAGTGAGTAACAGGGAGCCTTGGGGATGCAAATCATTTGCAGGAAATGCATGCAGCAGATTAGCAAAAGGAGAAGAAAGAGTTTGAGAAAAATGAAGAAGGTTGTTGCTGTTGGATATGAGGAATTAATCTTAAAATGAGGTCTGCAGTAAAGGATGATAGTGAGGGTACCCATGTCAAGATGGTTTTGCTAATCAAGAAGATGAGACATTGACGATGAGTGAGAGCTGAGCAAGACATGTGGGTGCCAGGTGTTAAAATAAAATAAGATGGGGTGAAAAGGTTTTCAGTCAAGGGAAATGTGGTGAAATGAAAGTTGTTTAAATGCTGTAAAAAAAGGAAGAGCAATTTCATACAAACTTAGTGTGAGATAAAAGTACCTAAGAACAGAGAGGAGACCAAAGTCCATAGTCTCGGAAACAGAGAAAAGGGTTATTTAAAACAAGCAAGGAAACAAACAAAGAAAGAAAAATAAATAAAGAAGGAGAAAAACACGGAGAATTAGTGATAAAAAAAGATACCTATGTGAGTATTTACCTATGAGGCTGATCTTAGGCTTATTAATACCTGACGTCTTTCCATTTTTTTTCAACGGGCTTTGAATCATGGCATGTAAACAATGGAGCATGCTCACAATCTTTTCCTCAGAAGCTTCAAAATCTTGTATAAAGCATTAGTTCTGATCTTTGTTTTAATTTATTTAATTATAATGGACATCCAGCAATGATTGGTACTTAATATTAGGGGTATAATTTAACCCCATGTTCTACACAGTACAGAATTACCTGATTTTGTTTGACATATTTTGAAGACAGTTTTGACATTCCATAATAATTAATATAGTTTCTCTCAGCTCTGTAATGTTTATCAAATGGTGGTGTAGTTGGGTCCCATCCAGACACAGCACTGTGGTGCTATCAGCAGAGCTGACATTCTCCAGAAGAGATATGAAAATTAAACTCATCTTCACAGAGAAACAAAAACAAAATTAATTTTCAATTTAGTTTTAAAACTAATGTTGTTTGGGTACTTTCTTATCTAATATATCTTCATTTTGATGACTAAATTATTTTCTGAAACTAAATTGTCTTAAAATAATTTTAGAAAGTGCTTTCCCAATACAATATACTCCCAGACTTTCCAGACTGCATTTTATGAGTAGAAGAATGCATCAATTTATTTTGGCTGACTAACTTATTCCTGGTCACTTTAAAATATATCTCCAGTGAAAGGTGTTTAAGTGTCTGGCTGAAATAAGCAGATAAATTAACACCCCTGTTTATGCAAATGTATTTATGTGTGATCCATCTAGGAAAATGGGTTGCTTCATTAAAAGAAAAGTGGCTTCTTAAAAGAAGGGAGTTTGAGAGAACTGAACTTCATGAATAAAATTGAGTTATTAATGAAACAGAGCACAGAATATGCTCAGAAAAATATTTTTTAAAATAAGTGTTTATAAACTTATGTATGAACTGTTTTGAACTGTTTTTAATATTTATACATAAGAAATTCTAAATACGTTTTCTTGATCTTCTCCTTAACATCTCTCAGCCCTGTATGACAAAATATGCATAATCTTGGAAAAAAAAAAAAAAAAGCAAGTGGTTAAGGAATTAGAGATTATGTAGAAATAGGATACAGGTGAGCTGCTGTGCATAATAACATGTTCACAGGTCAGCTGTGTATAAGGAGAATATATTACCTTCCAGCATTTCTAAGACCTGTTCTGTGTCAGTGTGAGCTACAGACTGCAAGAAAGATGAAGATGGATTGAAAAGGGAGGCAAAAATAAGGACAAAAACCTAGAATGAAGTGTGACTGATAAAAGAAGATTGAGTGAACTAGTTTTATTTAGTCTGGAAAAGTGAAAATTGTTACCATTTTTCCTCTATGAACTTTGTAAGTGGCTGCTGCAGAGCAGAATGGAATAAACAGATTTTATTTTCCTTGTGGAGAGGAAAAATAGTTCTGGAATAACATTGTAGCAGGAAGTTTCCAGATTGGAATTAAACAAAGCATATTAGCAGCAGAGATTTCAGGCACTGAAGGAGATGAAAAATCCTTATGAGCATAGGCTTTGATAATAGATTAGATAAACATTGTGAGTGATACCAATGAATTTGCCTTGTAGGAAAATGTGTTACATTGCTTCTTCAGTTGCTCTCAGTTATTTTCTTCTGACATTTTAGAGGTTAAATAACTAGTTATTAAACTTGGAGTATATAATATTTTAGAAAGAAAAAATATAAAGTCATTGTGTCCAGGCCGAGGACCCCCAGCACAGAGATGATTAAAGGGCTGGAACACCTCTCCTATGATGTAAGTCTGAAAGGGCTGAGCTTGTTCAGCTTTCAGAAGAGGAGGCTCTGGGGGAGACCTCACTGTGTCCTTCCAGTGACTGAAGGGAACTTATAAGCAGATGGGGAAAGTGACTTTGGTCTGGTCTGATAGTGACAGGACAAAGGCTTTAAACTAAAAGAGGGGAGACTTAGATGTTAGGAGGATATTATTTACTCAAAGGGAATTGAGACCCTGATACAGGCTGCCCACAATTTTTATGGATGCCTCATCCCTGGAGGTGCTCAAGGCTGGGTTGGATGGGTCCCTGGGCAGCCTGACCTGGTGGGTGGCAGCCAGCTCCCTGCAGGGGTTGGAACTGCATGGGCTTTGAGATCCCTTCCAACCCAAGCCATTCCATGATTCTATGATTTTCAAATTCAGCTATAACATTTCCCACTCGAGGAGCCCACCTGAAAGTGTTAAATCATTAGTCCTACTCTGAATACAAACAATCTGGGTTAAGGATACCCACTCTTTCTCCCGACAGTCTTTCTTCTTTAAACTACAGAAGAATGAAGAGTCTTGAAATGATAAGTAAATGAAAAATGCAGAGAGCAAAACGGTGGGTGAACAAAATAGAACTAATGCCTTCCTTGTTCTTTGTCAAACTTACACTCTTACTTTCAACATCACTAAGTTATGGTCTGCCAGTGCTGTTTGTAATACAGGAGTTTGGCGTGGTACAGGTGTTTGTCCTATTCAAAGTGTAAGGACATATATGTTCCAGCTTTAAGGTTGTTACCTGCATAGTACCATAATCCAGTTTAATGGTTTCATTACATGTCAGTCTGCATGCTGTCAAAAACTTCTGAATGTGCATGCATGCAAGTATATGTTCCACTGCTCTGTATATAAATCAGTTACTTGTGCATATAAGAAAGTTATTTAAGCAACTTGATGAGATGACAGTAAGTGAAAAGGATGTTAGTTTCAAAATGTAAAATACAAAGTGTGCTTGTTAATCCTAAAAAGCAGTACAATATGGACAGTTATTTGGAAGAGTTCTGATGCAGTTCAATTGCAATGAAACACAAAAATATTGGCAAAAATATTTCAACTTCTGTGTCAAATTGTATTTACAGTTAGAAAACACTTTCTAATACATAACCCAAATGTCTCCTGCTGCAAATTGATTTGATCACTTTTTGTCTTACCTTTTGCAGATGTAGAGAATGCTTGAGCAGTTTCCATTGCATTAGGTTTGAAAACTCCATGTTTCTCACAAAGCTACTTTAGTTTTAAATAGTTTCTTCTGTTTTGATTATCACCTGATGCTATTCTGCTGGCTGTTTAGATGAGTTGAAATTGTATTGTTCTTGAAAAAGTATTCAGTGAAGTTTTAGTTCTGCCATATGGCAATGGCAGTACCTTATTGCAAGGAAGTACTTTATCTTTCCTAACATTAAGCAAACCATACTTTCAGAAGACTTTGCTTACTTAACGCGAAGAAATTACTCTGAAGTAGGGTTTGAATTTAGAATGTAACAACTCGTGAGCCCTGATGTGGAAACTTGTATTACCATCAGCGAGAGGTAAAGGACCTTGCTGGAGGTGATTTCAGTAATTTGAGTGGAATTTGCTGTTGAAATTATGGCTGCCTCTGGGAGTAGCTGTTCAAAGTCATTTTCAGCAAGCTTCTGTCCTCTCTGATGGGATGCGTGCATCCTTCCGAGGCTTGGAAATAGGAGTCCACGCATTTTCTATGTGTGAAAGGAAATGGCTTGCCTGTAGCCCAGGTCTTGCAAACCCAAGAATTTTCTAAATCACTTGGATACACTCATACGTCCTTGGCATTCTGGAGAAGCCTCACTTTTAACAATATTTTAAACATCTGATAACAACTGACTGAATACAGAAATTGAAAGAAAATTCCAACAAATAAAAGTCTTTAACATCACTAAATAATTGAAAATTTCTGGATTAACTCGACTTCCTTTGATCTGAGAATCAAATCTTTTAGGTATTATAAGTAAACCAGTGAAATTTTTTTGTTTTATTTTGTTTTTGCTTTATTGATGGCTCTGGCATACTATAAAATCTATTTCCACTACAATTGACTTCTTCAATAGATTTGCAGAAGAACAGTATAATCCTCTGCCTTTATTAGCTGTCAACCACTTTTTAACATGGGTGGCCACAGAAAGCAAAACTAGACAACGACAAGGTTATTTAGGAGCTCTATATTAGGCCTTGCATTTTACAAGTGCACCTGAGCTAAGGATGCACTTGATCCCACTGTCTAGTTTGCCAGTGAAGATGTTAAAGAGCAGCAGTCCCAGAACTGACCCCAAGGGACACCACTTCTCATCAATCTCCATCCAGACATTGACCTATTGGCTAACACTCACTGTGTACAATCTTGCAACCTGTTCCTCATCCATTGAACAGTCCATCCATCAAATGTACATCTTTCCAATTTGGAGAGAAGGATGTTATGAGGGTCTGTGTCAAAGACCTTACTGATGCTCAGATAGAACATCAGAGGCTCCTCCCTTGTCCATTGACGCAGTTATGCCATCATAGAAGGCCACTGTATTGGTCATGCAGGATTTGTCCTTGGTGAACCCATGCTGGTTGTCTTGTATCATCTCTTCATAAGGTGTTTTTTTTTTTCTTCATATTACTGGTATACTGTTCTATCTTTTAAAAATTACACTTCAAAATTAACTTGGTTGAGGTACCAATTTCTCTGATCTGGTATAGAAATAACCAGTTTGCAATGAAAACCTAAACAAAATAGGAAGAATTCTAAGTGAGCTCCTTCAATCTCCAGTTCACTTTACTTCCTGCAAGGGTCCCGCATGAGGTGTTTAATCAACTTATCTACTAGCCATTATGATTTCAGAGGTTAATGGCACAGCATAACTAGGTCAACTTCAGTTCTCTGTGAAAACACAGCAATTGTTCCATGCTTGGTTAGGGAGTCATATAAAAAATATACTAAAAAATCATGTCTGATGTAACAGTGACAGAATCAGTCCAGCAATATCGTCTTATCAGACAGAATCAGTCCGGCAATATGATCATGCAAGCTCTGAATATTTCTACTAAGTTCAGGGATAGATGGTGCTTTATTAAGCACCAATATTGTATTTTTAAAACTTGTGTTTAAAACTTGGTTCTTTGCCTGTGGATACTCCTACTTCTTGGCAAAGGTAAAGAGTCAAGGCTATGTATTTTTATGTAGGTTTGTCACAAATGCTATATGTGTTCCTGATTTTGTCATGTCAACTGCCATTCTGCCTGAAGAACTATTGAGGAAATCAGGCAGATTTGGACTGCAAAATACTTAGGTATTAATACCATTGTAAAACAAGTTATGATATCAGAAAATAAAGGATAAGGTAAACTTATTAGAAATGTAAGAAAAGTAAGGAGCATTTATTTCAAATAAGTCATATCTTTTTATATTCATTTGTTTGCTCATATTTATTAAAGTGCTTTCAGAAAAAGACACTGAGCTTGTGCATTAATGTGCATTACAGTACACCTTTACCGTTACCTTGCTTGACTCATTTAGACTTGTAGTGAACCAAGCTCTAGAAATCCAATGGCATTTTCACTAACCATCTCAAAAGGTCTGAAATTTTTGTGTTAAATTCTTTATCTGTTTTACCACTGGCATTTTTAGAAGCTTTCCAATGGTCTTTCTGGCCTCTCCTGGTCCTGCTTGTATGAGGATTCCTATGTCTTTTGAGGTACGAAAATACTTGTGTATTTTCTTCTCCCATTTTGCTATGAGACATTGTTTAATAGCTAGCCATATTATTGTATCTACAAGAACACAACTGGCAGTAGCTGTTTTGTATGGGAGTTCAATATTTTAGATCTTGTAATACACAGTTTCCTTAATTTTGTGTTTTTCATTGACATATCGCTTCACACTTAACTAAAAATAATAAACTACTTAAATCATGCATATCAATAACAAAGTCTGTTAGAAATGAGAGATTGCTTGCTTAATACCAACAAGTACTTTGGAGAACATCAAATCCCCTGACAGATGAGTGTTGCCACAAGGATGTATTTTGTACAGCCTTTAAATAAAACAACTTCAGTTGCATTTTCCTATTTAATATTATTGAAGTAGAAGGTTATAGCAAAATGATTTATTGATAGTAACTGCATTCCACAGCTTACCTATTTCCGTAAATGAAATCACAGATTCAATTTGTACTCAATCTTTAACACAACAATGTCAATATTTGTATATTCATCAGTTTAACTAGGAAGTAACTTTCCTTTGTTCCTCCTTAAAATATTCAGAAGTTTTTGAAAACATGATAGTGTTCATTTCCTTTTTCTCATCATCAGGTACACAGAAATGCCTTTTTATATTTGGTTGTTAACTATGACAGCTGCTCTGAAAACAATGCCTCCTATTTATTATTTTAGCACATGAAGTCAGAGGTAGATGTCGGTGATACAGCAGTAAAGGTTGAACCTTCCCACCAGTATTCTGCTACATTTTGTTGCCGTGTGACAGATGGCAGCAGAGGAGCTATCTGACAAAATGACATCTGACATGAAAGTGCATATGAAGAGAAAGTCTATCGTTGAATTCCTCCACGTGGTATCCCTTGTAGTTTCCGTAGAAGTACACAGGAGGTGACTTACACAGAAGAAACTGTGTGGAAGCATCTAAATTTTTAAGTGATGAGGGAGACAAAGCAAGGTTTTCTTACCATATTTTGACTATTTAATCACCATCCTATAATAGTAGAATTAGAAAAAATTCTGAGTCCTGTCCTGTGTTTGCAAACTGAATCTTAACTCACTTTTAGTTTTAGAGATAACACACAAACAAGTCTCTTTTCTGTCCGCTTTGTTTACAAAAATCATATTGTACTCAAGGGGTGAGAACAGTCGTATTTTGACCATTCACTGTAGAATAAACGTTCATAGTGTCACAGCACTCTGGTGTGAGATTTTCTACTAGTGAAATGAAGAACTAAGAAGCGCAGTGATTTAGGCAAGGTCATATAGCTCCAGTCCAGGACAAGAAGGCTGTCAGGCAACTTGTAAAGCTGAACATGTACTTAAGCATAATCTATGCAAGTTTTCAGTTCTGTGCTATAGATAGATGGTTGTATGTTGCTTAAAATAATCGACTTGGTTACTCCAAATAAAATGTTTCTTATGAAGACTGGGGAAAAGAAAGGAGTTAGCGTGGGAGTGTTATTTCCTAATAGGAGGCTTAAAACCTGCATTATTCTGCAACATAATCTTAGCTAGTGTCACTGACAAAAGAGCACTTTCCGAAATATCTTTCCCTCCCTTTGCTTCAGTTCTCTTTTTGCTAAGTTGTTCCACTGTTGGCTCCCTCAGTTGTCCACGATTGAAGCTGCAAGAGGACCAACAGACCAGTGAGAAAACTGTCACTTCATATGTTTGGTGTCACAGCTATTTAGACACTTGAAATATCTTGCAATTATCCAACGTTATTGGGATCTGCTACTGTGGTCTGCTAGCCAAAACAAGGACTTTACTAAAAAAAAAAATAAAAATAAATTACTGGCTACTACTATTTGCATGGTAATTGCTTTGCAGTGCTTATTAAATCAGTGTTTCTGGCACAGCTTTGTGATAGCAGAAATAGGGTTATTAATATAATATGACAAAAAGCTTCTCTCATTTTATGCTGTTTTTTGTTGTTGTTGTTGTTCATTTTTAATTAATTGCTATTTTCTCATGGCAGGAGGGGAAATTTATTCATTGTTATTCTCAGCTTCAAGAGATTTTGGTGAGGGTCATTGCATGGGCTGGAAAATCAGTGATGTTTGCAGATGTTTAGGGAAATACTTAATGGGAGGAGGTCAGCTCCACTGTAGACTTCTTGTGCCTTTTAGTTTCGAACATGAAAATGACTGATGACTTGTCCCATTCATCAATCTCAAATGCATCCTCAGCAGTTAATCTACTTATAAGCTGGAAGCCCAGTGCGTTTGTCTGTGCTCCATTTACTGTTGCTGTTTTCATTACCAGTTGACACAATCATACATGTGCTAGGTCTGGTCACAACTACTGGTTGGTTTTAGCATTTGGTGAGATTTGGGATTTGGAAAAAGAGTCTTACAGGAACAATTTTGAATGTTCCTGCTTTAGGCGTTTCTAAGACACTTGCCACAAAAGCTCTATTGTCTGTTCTGCATCTTTTCATACCATTATTTTTAGCTGCCCTGATTTCAAGATGTTACTGTAAAGACACCATCATACAATTTCTCTTAAGAGCTCCAAGGACCCAATGCAATTTGTAGTTAAAGTTTAATTAATTATTAGGCATATGTAACTGTCAATCATTAATTTAGATACTTCTGGCTCACAATTTTTTGGAATGGAGCTTGGTTTATGAAGAGTGAAAAAAATATACCATTCCATCTGTTAGCCAAATCCACCTGGCACAAAGTCAGTTTGGGCATCATTATGTAGTTGGCAAGAGTTTCGAAAAAATGTGATTTCTACAGTTTTAATCCCAATTGATGCTTTACTTTGTAGTGTTGGACCCGTTCTTTTTCACACGGCTCTAAGTAAAAATGCTTGTGTTCACCTTGGGAAAAAAAAAAAAAAATGGCTAGCATCAACAAATACAGGAATCAAGAGACAGGCATGAAATAATCCTAAGCACATAATCAAATGTCTGGAACTGAAGCTCATCCATTGTTATAGGCAGTTGAAAGCAGTCACATAGGAGTTGCATCACTGTCCTTTTAATCTCTGTAGGAAGAGACTTGGGACAATTTGGGAAATTATTCTTTTTCTTGATGATAGTGTGATTATCATTTTTTTTTCTTTTTCAGAATTCTGGCTTTTATAAGATTGCTACATCTGCAAATCTATTTTCTTACTCTTTTGGCGGTGAAATTTCTTCTTTAATCCTCTGGAAACGGAATACAGGCATAAAAGACTCAACAAATTACTTTAGAAATATAAATAAACTTTCTCCTTTAAACTCATCAAAGGAAAAGGCAGACATACACAGTTAGCTCTAGTTCAGATAAAACTTCTAAAGTAAGAGAAAAAAAAGATAGAGCACTTAAAAACAAAAGGAATTTTTTCCCAATGTTTATTGCTGATAGGAAACAGTCTTTAAGTATAATGTTGAACTTCTTGCAGAGTTTGCACAGAAAGCATGTATACGTTGTATATTGTAGAGCTGCAGCTGAGGCAAAGCAGATTTAATGATCTAGACAGAACAGTGTTTGTTAGGTATACCTGAAGCAGGTAGCTCACATAAAACTTGCTCCTTTTTTTTTTTTTTTTTTTACTAAATTCGGTGAGAATATCAAACAGATTTGCAGTTTTAATGTTCAGAACATGTGGCCTGACTGAAGAATGTGTTGTCATTCTCTGTGTAACAGACAGACAAAGGTAAAAGTTTGGAAATGAAATTATCAAGAGATGACCTTGTCACAGAGGAGCTGGTTTACAAATGCCTGTTCAGAATATCTTACCATGTCAAGGTTTGTTTCCTTGTGGCAAAACACTCTTATGCCACATTTCAGCATCTGGGGAGAGCATCCTTCGTTTGAATTCTTTGGATGGTTGAAGTCATTCAGTTATCGTTCAGTTTAATTAAATGGCTTTTAATATTTAATTTTCACGAAGGGAAAAATGATCCACCATTGCAATTATGATTGATTTTATTTTGTTTTACTGCGGCAGACACTGGGAGAGAGCCTTTGAGATAAGTTTAGTAATAAAAATGCTTCTGGTAGTTTGTAAAACGTGTTACCTGTAATGCAAAAAGAATTGTTCGTGTTGTTAATTAATAAATGATGAGTTAGTCTGGAACCTGGCATTTAATTCACCCCAGTAATGTTATTCAAAGTAAATCACAGCACACATCAGTATGTCATTCTGAAGAAACCCTGTTTCTTAGATCTTTAGAAATGTATGGCTCATCAGCTGAAGGCCAAGGATTGCCTTTAGTCTGTTGAGTCAAGAAATCTAGGAAAATATATTTATGAATAGGCGTATTATTGCACTTCAATAATAGGTAAGAAGTACCCACCCAATATGATGTGCTCAGCTATCTGCTCCAAGCCACTCACTTGCAATTAATTCTGTAATTGCCTCACTTTCTGCAATACGTCTCTCTGTAAGTGTTGGTGGAAAAGTAGATGTCCTTGGTGGATCATTGTGGGTGCATTCTTCCCACATTCAGCAGAGAATCAATTGCCTTTAGATTTCTCTGTGAGATTTCTCTTTTCCTTTTATGTTATGCCCATCCTAACAGTACTCAACTGTGTGTTGTTTGTCTATTTATTACTGTCTGCAAATTTCCTTATATTCTTAACCTTGAAACTGTCTTGACAGTGAATATTAAAATACAACTTTTGTCAGAAGTTGTATCACTAAAGGACATGCTATCAAATTTGCTCTGACTGTGGATAGTAATGAATTCATTTTATGCTGGAAGAGCAAATTGCTCACATTATTATGTACAAATCATTTGAATAATCTGTTTTCTAAATATTTTTAATTAGGTAAAATTATTAAGACACATTGGAAATGGGTTCATATTTTTTTTAATTTAAGACGTGAGAAGTCAAACTGTGCTTTGTTTATTGTGTTTTTCTTTAGTTTCAGTTGAACAAATGAGTAACAACATATTCAAATTAACATGAAAATGCCAGCTGTGAGCTCCATCTAAACTAGAATTTGGCTTTCACCAAAAGCCACTTTAAGATCCAGAAGGGCACAGTCTGTGGTGGGTAATTGGTGATTTCAGAACAACCCATAAAAAAGCAGTGCAACACCATATATCATTCCTGTATTTATTCGGATGTTTACAAGTGTGATCAGTGTATCATGAGCTTTAATCAAAAACATGTTCTTGGGTAATTTCATCAGAAATCATTTTTAGAAAAGGGTTACTTAATTTTGTCTGTCTGTCCCATACAGTAATTAATGTATATCAGTAAAAAAGCACTCCTAAGGATGATATTTGAAGAAGAGTTGAAAAATTTAAGTGGTGGAAAGATTTTACAAGAGAAAAACATAATCCCATGCTATTTCTTGTCTTTCCCATGAACCACTACCTTTATATGGAGATTATTAGCTGGAGGAGAGAGTAGGCTCCCTGAGAGTGCAACCGAAGAGTGTTCATTTCTGCTCCAAGCCAACAGGTTCCTTCTGTCTTATTTTTTTGTGAACGAGAGGAAATTAAAAAAGAAACACAAATAGTCCCAACGAGCAGCTTGTCATTATCTCAACAAGAATCAGAGAACAGCTCCTTTTCATTCCTCAGCAGCACCTCTTTGTTCAGCCAGCTTAGCATCTCCTATGGTCCACAGAAGTGCTAGGGTAGGACTGCTAAAAGATGGAAACAAAACATGGTCTGTTATATTGCATTATGCGGAGAAAAGGGTTAAAAAGGG
This sequence comes from Oreortyx pictus, assembly GCA_036925125.1. Classification (NCBI taxonomy): domain Eukaryota; kingdom Metazoa; phylum Chordata; class Aves; order Galliformes; family Odontophoridae; genus Oreortyx; species Oreortyx pictus. The sequence goes on from JAUPFR010000005.1 coordinate 3,515,948, forward strand.
TAGAAAAAAAGATTTTAAATGATGTCCTATAGAAGATAGGGAGGCACTATCAGAGGAAGGACAATGTGTGTGTACTGCAAACATGGGGTTGGCAGGGTCCCCTCCAGCCTCAGCTTCTCCAGGTGCACGTGGGTGTGGTTGGGAAATAAAAAAGGCCGTGTCCACCCCACAGTGTGCCTCATCCCAGCCACTGCTCCTAAAAGATTACCTTTCTTAATCCAAAATAGTTTAGAGGTAGATGTAGAGGTAGATGTACTCAGTTGGTTCCCTGTTCACATTTCTGTGCAACCATTTCTTTTTTTAATGCCTATTTTTCACATCAGTGATGTCTTGTTCAAGGAACTCCAAAGTTGGTTGATTTGTTTTCGTTTTTTTACTTTATGAATATTTTTGTTGCTAAAGTGTATACAGGCACCTGTCACACTCTGTATCCTTCTCTTGGAAGTTAGCATGAGCACATCAGAAAATCTTACCTCTGCTGCAAACCTGCTTCGGCTCTGATTGATGACAAGCAACAAGGAAGGGATACGCCAGGCAGCTTAATGAGGAGTAGTACAATAACAGTAGTATAATTTTAAGTCACATAAAATTGTGAGTGGAAAAAGAGGAGGTGTGGGTTTGCTTTAAAATCAATTACCAGTGTATTGCCTTTTGCTGATGAGATTTTTTTTTTGCAGTAACCCTGTGTCGACTGGCCACTAGAGGGGGAATGGGTACACGTTTTGCTGTTGTGCTGAAGCCGCAGACTCAGGTTCTTTGCGTCTTTTACAAAAATCTTTCCCAAATCTTTCTTCCTTTTACTTGCCAGCAGCTTATCTTTATCACGCGGTTATTGCCTTTCATAGCTTATGCTTAACAGAGCTAGGGACAATTTTCTGACAGAAGGCATAGTAATATCAATCTATTTAATTTCTTAAGTGCTGTTCACTTGTGCATATATTTTAGATATCACTTAACTTTCCTTTTCTTCCTTCTTATTTCTCTATTTTTTTCTTTCCACACCCTGAGAAGAGATGTTCAGTGCAATATCCAGAATAATAGTTGTTCAGTTATTGTGTATAACTTGTATTTTCATGGCATGGATGAACAGCTCTCCTTATGTTGCATCTTTTGCTTTGTATTTGACAATTGAGAATTTCATCCATCAAGTCTTACGTGATCTTCAGGTTTTGGAAGCCCGTCTGTACATCCTCCTGATTTTCATTACTTTTTGCAGCATAAGTAATCTGTCATTTGAAAAGCATTGTCAAATATTTCCTGATTGTTGCCAGGATGATTCAGCAGCCCTGGCCCTGGGAGCATGCTGCACTCCCTGTTCTGCTGTGTTGAGTAAAAAGTCACTGTAGTTTTGGGTGCCTAGCTACTTTTCTCAGATCGTGGAGCTTGTCCTGCTTACAGCAGCCTGAATATCTTTCAAATTAGTTAAAAGATCTGTGCACATCCGGATAGAAAACGTTCTGGTTTTATATGTCACTTAAAGTAGTCTCAAAGTAATGGAGTGGGGGTAATAATGGATAGTAGAGAAGCCTACCCTTACTCCACAAAAGCCCAGTCAATTTATCCCTTTTGTATGATATTACAGACTTTAACGGATCTTTAAGTTAACTTAAAAGCTCCTGCTTAAGACTTATCAGTCCATCAGGATAATCTTTTTTCAGATTCAATATAGGGTAAGTATTTGGTGCAACAGCTACACTTACTAGAAATCTACATATTTAGCAGCTCCTCCACTTTATTTTTGCACTTTCTTTTTTGTTCTTTTGTTGCTTGTTTGTTTGTTGTTGCTGTCTAATCTTGATAAATACCATTTTGTCCTAATGATTTGCCAATTTAAATGCTCTGGTTTGCTTCTTTAAATGCTCTAAGTTTAATTTCCTTTCTACTGACATCTCACTTACTTGGAAACAATAGGTTTGATGTAGGTTTTAGTGTTTGTTTCAAGTTTGATTTTCCAGGACTTATTCATCAAATTCTCATTAAGACTTGTCATTAGCAGCCATAACTTGACTCCTTTGTTAATGAAAACTGACAGATTGGGGCTAGTTTATGCTTCATAACAGGAAAACATATCCAGGGGAAAAAAATAGGAAACTTTTCATCTCCCTTTTTTATGAGAAACATGAAATGTGACTTCAAAAAAAAACAACTTAGGGGAACTTTTTAAAGATTTTTCTTCTACTAGCTGAAATAACTTTGTATAATCCATAACAGTTGCTGAAATCAGAGAACTATATGCACAAAACAAATAATATAGAATTTAGCCCCACTCCTTGCTGTGGGCTGGCTGCCATCGACCAGATCAGGCTGCCCAGGGCTCCATCCAGTCCGACCAAGGATCCACAGCGTCTTGTTCAAGAAACGTTGGGATGTTGTACTAAGGGACATGGTTTAGTGGGATCATAGGTGGATAGTTGGACTGAATGATTTGGAGGTCTTTTCCAACCTTAGTGATTCTGTGATTTTCTGGGCAGCCTGTGCTGTTGTCTCACCACCCTCTCATACAATGTGAATAATTTCTTCCTAACATCTAACACGAATTTCCCCTCTTGTCCATGTTAAACCTCATTTAGTTCACATGAGCCTACTTTTCAAGCCTATCATATCTGGCTCCTCTTGACAGCATCCTTTCCTGTTATGATGACAATTACTGCACTCATCTTGGTGTCATCTGCAAACTTGATGAAGGTATACTTGTTCTCACTGTCTATGTCATTGATAAAGATTGCAGATAATGATAAAATTGATAAGATTCTTAAAAATATAACCCCCCCAAAAAATGCCAACAGAAAGCACAGAAACATGACAGGGCAGGGGAATAAGCTCAGGATCTGGTTTAATTAGACTTCATGGATTGCTGTTTTCCCCACTGCAAATCCATGTTTGTTTGTTCTCAGTATGTCATTAAATATTGCCACAGGATTTTGTTATCCCCTGACAAGCGTCTCCTATGTTAGTTATAACTTCATTCTTTTCCTGATTCACCTGCTGTGGGCATCTGTCTTCTCTTCTTTAAGCAGAGTTTTTCTATATCTTGTCTAATTCACCTTTTTTGCAGTTGATGCTCAATGCCTTTCACCTTCTTCAGCCCTAAGTCTCATCTTTGCAGTGTCTTTTTGTTTTATTGGGTCCCCCTTTTTCCCTCTCCAGATTCGACTTCTGATGCATTTCTTCCACTCATTTATTGTCTCCATCATTTCTTTGTTGTGAGGGCCATAGGATTCACATTCATTTTATTAGCTTACAGGAATTAAATGTTAAATCCATCACATCTGGTTGTGTGGGGAATTCATCTGGCAGCAGCAATGGGTGTGAAGATGAAGGCAGTTGCATATGCAAGCAGAGAAATACAGAATGTCCAATATGGAGTGATATTTACATGAAATTAAGGTAAACATTTGACGTGCGGTCGCCTCTTTAGTACGAAGATTGCAAACCAAAGATTGCCACAATTTTCAGTTTGCTGATGGAAAATTGCTTTGGGAAATAATCTAGATTGGAGAAGTCAGTTCTTTATCAGTATAAATGTTAGCAGAGAGCTGACATTAACAGTAAGGGGGCAAAAAATCCCAAGCTTGTTTGTCTCATCATTACTAACATTTTTTTTCCTGGTAAATACAGACCACTTAGCAAGCTGAACTGTCAGCAGAGGCATAGGGTTAGAGGCAGGTTTGAGTTTACTCCCAGGAGCTCACTTGGCTCTCAGCTTGCAAACAGGTTTGATTGCAGATGTGTTTCACAGGGCTGGCAGCTGATAAAGGAATCTGAACCTCTGGAATTCTTCAGCACTGGGCTTTTCTTGCAGTTTACTTTGAGAATTTCAGGGCTTCCCTCCCACCAACCTTTGATTCACTCTGCCTGTGAGATTCTGGGAGTGGAAAACAGGAGAGTAGGTAAGATGGGATTAAAAAAAATTAGAGGGAATTAATATATTTTAAAGGACATTCAGCAATCTGTTTTCATGCTGAGTCCCTCAGCTCTTAGGATGCTTGCTCGTACCTTTTTGTAACCACTAGGGTACAGAGGTGTGTTGCTGTACTGAGATTTATTATATGTAAGCTGCATCACCTTCATTGGATAAGCCCTTTTAATCAGTTTGATATGTCTATGCATTATTATTTTTTTTAATCTCAGATTTTACTGAAAATACAATTTGAAGTCCTCTCTCCGGTGCCGTGCTCTGGTTTGCAATTAGGACAAGAGTGCATCTGAAAAAGAGGCCAGAACAAATTTTGCAGGGAATGAGCTTAGTTTCCAAGCATGCCAATCAGATAAATCTGCTGTGCTAAAAATGGTAATTCCGTGATGAAGTCGATTTTTATACTCACCTATTACCTTTGAAATCTTGGGTTTAGGCTTTGTTAGCTCAGTCACGGCACGGAATCGGTCAGGTTCCCATAGCACCCATGCTGAAGGACATCTCTGGCTGTAGTTACTGCGTGAGGATGTGAAGAACACGAGAGCAGCAAAATGGTTTAAAATAAAAAGTGCCTTAGCAGTGTAGTATGCGCTGTTTGCCAAGCACAGTCACACACAATGCTATTCGTTAGCCACTGCAACCTGCTACATTTGCCTCTCTCACCCAACTGTCACACCAGCAAAGGCGAGTTGGAGCGGTAATTGGCTTAAAGGCTGAATAATTGCTTCTGAATGCCAACAAGTGACGTTATCTTTGTAACAAAAACAATTGCCGTGTTCTCGGGGAAGTACAGATTTCATTGCAAATGGGTTTGCTTTAAAGCAGCCACACTGCAATAAAATTACAGTGCTCTGCAGCATTCAGCTTGGCTCTTCACAGCCACCCACCCGATTACAGGCTCTGTCATGCCAGCAGAAGATTGTTGCTTGGTTTCTGTAATATTTTTGTAGCCTTGCTTCCCTCTAGATAACTTTAGAGGTGGGTTGCACTCACTCCTTTCATCAGATTTCTCTGCTGTAAAAAAGAAACTGGCGGATGGAAAGTCTTTTGCGTGGCTCTAAATGTGCTTTGCTGTTGGCTTTATTTTACATAGATTCTAATACCATAATAGCTCTGGTTTATGTCAGTAATTCTGTAAAAGGTTAATCTCTAAATCACCAGCATTTCCTAAACTCCTAATCAACTTCGTGTTTGGAAAGGAACCCATATAAATGCTCAATTTGTTAATATTAGAATGGGTCGAGCAGGTCAAGGAAAAGTGTAACCTCCATACATGAAGATAAATTGGATCCAGCAAAAATATCTCAGATATGTTTTGTCATAATAGCTGTGAATACAGAAGCTGAATATGAGGGAGAATGAGCGTGGATGTATTTAGCAGCAGGATCCGCTATAGCTCACCATTCCCTTCTCTTTAAATGAATGTTTCTTAAAGGATGGAAAAATTTGAGGTAAGTTGGTTATAAATAGCTGATTTTCTAGAAAGTGCATGGTGAGCTGTGAGGAGGGTACGTAGGAAGTCCAGCGAGCAAAACTAGTGGAACAGGCAGTGGAAAAGTGAATGAACATATCATAGTATCATTATCATAGTAACATTAAGGTTGGAAAAGACCTCTATGATCAAGTCCAACCATTAACCCATCCCCACTATGCCCACTAATCGCCGTCAAAACGTGTGTGCGTGTTTTTCGGAAGACAGAAAGACAGAGAGGGGCTTGGTATCTTGTTCAGATCACTGCTGTTTGCCCTTGCCATGTGGGAGGTGAAGGCACTGAAAAATCTCATTTACCTGGTGTGTGTGGTGGTCCCCTCGCCTTCTCACCAGGTTTCATCTTCCCTTTCATCTGTGCCCTTACCCCTTCCTTTTCTCTTTTTTGTTCAGTGGAGCTGTTTGCTGCGGTGCCTTCCTCTCCAGGAGCTGTTTCATCCCTGCTTGCACAGATTTTAAAACTGCCTTCTTCACCCACCTTCAGTCTTGGTTTTCATCTGTGCTGGTCCTTTAGATTTACCATCTTTAAAACGAAAAGGCAGAGGAAGCCAAACCACAGCCTCATTTCATTTCTCCAGTCCTTTTTTCTCATTTTTTTGTCACCTCTTCATTTCTTTTATTATTATTATTACCATAGAACACTTCTTATTTGCCATTCTGAATACTGCTGGAGAAGCTGGAGGGAAAGGGGAGGGTATTCAGAGCATCCTTTTGCTATTAATGCAGAACCAGATATGTTCAAGAAACAAATTTAGTCCATCTCAAAAGCAAATGAGAGGCTTGTACCAGAGCTAAAGAAAACAATGAACTAGGTGCACTTCAGGTACCCCTCAGCACTTTGGTCATAGAATCACAGAGCATCTACTACAGCATACAGAAATATCCTTAGGTATCAGTGATGATTTTTGCACCCACGTGCAAGGCAGTTACAACCCAAGCATGGAGCTGCATCTTCACACTGCCCTAGCCCCCTGTAGTACTCAAACAGCATGGTAAAGGAGGGAATTTGCAGCTTTAACACAGAATTTCTTTGTATTTTTATATATTCAGGCCAGAAGCAGAATGTGATACATCAGCATTGATTCTGTGGTTTCATATCACTTTTTTCTTTTTTTTTTTTAGTACAGAACAAAAGGAAAAAAGACAGAAAGGAAAATAAATTATCCCTTATATACATTCAAAGCATACACAGCAACAGTTCCTTCATCACTGGGTGCACTGTGAGTGTGTATTGATGTTAGCAGCAAGAGATTGCATATTAGAGATCTATAACACTGATAGTGTTAACCATCCTCAAAAAAGATAGCTCTTTCTCATGCCTTTCACTGTCTTGTACGGTAAGAACACAAAAAAAAAAATTAAGAAAATAATGTTAATTACCTAATTATAAAAGGCAGCTTAGTCCTGTTAAGTGGAACATTCAAAGGGGAATATTTAAAATATTTTAATTCCTTTGATAATTTCCCAGGAATCTGAACAAGAAACTGTCACAGCCAACCCAAGAAACATCTTTTTTTTTTTTTTTTTTCCCTTCTTCCTTTTTTTTTGGAGCCATAGAGTAAGCCTGGGTAAGGGGATCAAAAGAGAGGGAGTGACATATGTCTGGACAGCTGGTAAACATGAAATCTGGAAGGAATAGTGAGGGAAAATGTATTCCTGCAGTTGCCATAAATACATTACAAATAGAAGACTTCTCATATATACCAATGCAAGCAGCCGTTTGCAGGATGAATAACTGGGTTTGTAAGAGCTGAATTGAAATGAAATCCTCGCATCCTTTTTGTTTCCCATGTTTTTGTCACATAAAGTTAGAGAACAAATGTGAGTAGCCAAAGGAGCACCTCTGTGCCATGGAACAGGTGGCATCCTTGTTTCCACCACTAGATGAGTGTCCAGATATCTGGAGATCATCAGGGGGTTGTCTCTAGAAGACGTTACCCTTAGAAAAGATTTTTGCATGATGATTGTGAAACAGCTCATTTTTGGCAATTTAATAAAGTGCTATCTTCTCCAAGGAGGGTTCATCCATCATCCTGCTGGGTGGCAAGCCATTGGTGGTCATTACTTCTCTCCAGGAGAAATGGCAACAGGCAATACTGAAATTTGCCCTCACTTCTGGAATCACTGCCCCTTGAAAGCCAAATGTTCTGTTCAGTTTACTCAAGCTGTCACTCGAGCATGAGGCACAGGGTGAATAAATTGCAAAGGCAGAATTGCTCACGTCTTGCAAACTTTGCTTGATGTTGCTAACACCAATAAACAACAGGAGTGATTCCAGAGGGGTGTGTTTGAAATACAACCCACAGCTATGCTAAGAAATACATAGAAATACAAGCACAGGATAGTTGTTTGTCAATATCAGATTTGCATCAGATTTACAGGGCCAAAAACACGACAGCACTAATACATTTGCTTTGACTAACAGGGGGTCACTGTAGAAAGAAAGGTTTTATTTGTTGTTTTTCCTTTTTCTTTTTTTTACCATATGTAGACAATATGTTAACAGTCTTGGTTGGTTTTGGAAGCTTTCTGGCATTTAGCTGTAATCAGTCCTTCTGATTGCAGAGATGGATGTTGATTTGAGGAATGTGTAACTTAGTCCAAAGTTAACCTCAAATCCCTGTTGATTTCAGGGAGGGCTTTAAAGGGGAAAAATACACATTTCTGGTTTCAGTTAACATGGTGTGAAGTAATTTCTCCCCTTACCTACTGTACCTTTGCTCATAGGTTCCTCTATTGAGAGTTCCTACATTGAGAATCTGGGGATGGATCAGGCCCTTGTGTGTCTGAGGCATAGGGACAGGAGGCATAGGGACAGAAATGTACAGTTGTTTAAGCAGATAAAGGCCCAGTTTAACAGCTTGTTTCAAAACTGGGGGTAAGCTTTCAGTGGCTTTGATTTAAAAAGTCTATTTTTATCAAAATTCCCCTGAAGAATCCTCTCCCAGCACATATTCTCATTGATCTCATTGATAAAATTTCAGTCTCTTTAAATACATTTATTTTTTTTACTACAAGGCTATCTCATACTTAATATTAAACATAGTGATGTATGTACGAAGTAGAGGAAGATAAGTTTTGACCCCATAAAAATAGTGTCAGTTAGGAAAAATATAAAACTCACTCTTTATGGTTAAAATTGGCAGCTGAAAAGCTGCTATGCAGTAAAAAAATTACATGAGCTGTGCCTAATCTCTTCTTTGTAAGACTGTTACATCCTCTTAAGAGCAGGTAGCACTTGAATGTTATTTAAAAAAAAAAGAAAAAAGAGAGGAAAAAAAAACTTGTGTTATATTAAAATTTCTGTTAGATTTCTGGTGTTTTCCTCTCTCGCATCTTAGGGTTAGATAAATACATACAAAGCATAAAAAATGTTTCGTCATTCTTTATCTGCAACATTTTATTAGCACACTGTGCTATATGGAGAGCAATTCAAGATGCTCTGCCTGATGTTATAAAACTGGCTTACCTTCATTAGTATGGGGGTGATTGTTTGAAAGATCAGGCAGTAGGTTGTTCGTGGACGAGAATGAAAAACCCAAAATACAAGGAAAGGAAGCCTTTATTTAAGGGCAATCAGAATAAAGCAGCCGTGTGATTCTGCATTATCAACTTACTGTTCATACCCATAAATCTCATGGATCAGTTATTAGCAAGGAGGGTTTGTATGCTTTCAGCCTCTGTCTGGGTTTCAGGGTGTTTTGTTGGTGAGAGCAGTGAGGGGCACAGGGTGAACTTTGCTAGCATGTGCTAGAGAACCCAGAAGGGGTAGCTCTTGGGTAGCTCTTTCCCACTACAGCCCCAGACGTACACAGGTCGCACCACTGAGCACTGAACTGCTCCTGCTTGCCTCTCAGTGTGGCTCTGCAGTTCATAAAGCAAGGGTTTCTTTGCCCTGGTCATAGCTCAGAACAAGAGTAGGAGTGGGAAATGCTAGCAAAGGCCCTTACACTTAGGGTTTTTTCGTATTTTTGTTTTAAAGGAAGCCATGACTAGCACTTTTTTCAGCAGTATTTCAGTTGTTAGGTTTTTTAAAGACTTGCAATATGATCTTTTTTGATTAAAAATAAAATACTTTTAAGGGTTACGATGCAATTTTTATGGCTCTGACAACAACATACAAGTGAGCTGTCCTTAAAAACCCCTTTGAAACCCAGTCCTGGAGCATGGGCAGAACTTCAGCCCTTCTGGGGTGCACTCGCTGCCCTGACATCCAGTTACAGGTAGCACAGGAACACAAATAGAATTCCAGTGTCATGCTTCACATCGCCAGTAACATGATGGAAGTGAGTGTGCACTGATTACAACGGGAAGCCATTGGGTTAATTTTAATCTGTCTGTTTTATGTGGCTTCTTTGCTCCCAGGCTTTCATTTCAACACTCAGAATGAAGAGAAAAAAGGTTAAACTGTTGCATTTTGTATACAGGGAAACAATCCAGGTAATATACACCAGTCTGTGAAAACTGTAAATGCTATTTTTTTTTATTTTAAACATTTTCCTTAGTTTACAAAAGATCAATAATCAGTACCTTTTTACACTCTCAGTTTCCTGAATATTGACAGATCTTCAAAGGGAGTATTAGCATAGGAAATCTTAAGATTGGCTGTCCTGAAGATTTTAAGACATGATAAAGCTAAAATATCAAGTTCTGCCGACAGCTCCTCCTGTGATTTCAGCAGAGGAGTGCCCGTGAAATCCTCAGCAAAGCCCCGCAAACCCCCCACTCCGCTCCCTGTCTGCGCGCCGCTATTTGGTTGCACACTGTGTAAATCCCCAAGGCAAATCACACCTCGCACTCCCTCGCTGGCTGCTGGTGACAGGAGCAAGATCCGTACTCATTAATGATCACCAGGGCTCCCTCGATGTGGTTGGGTTTGTAATCAACATAATACTCCTGGGCTGACATGGCAGCCATTTGATGCATGGTCTGTTTCTGCTTCTGCTTCCTGCGTTGTGTTACAAAGCACTGTCTTAGCTGCCTTATGCTGGCTGGAAAGCACTTCCAGGAGACGTACAACACTAAAACCACAATGAGAAAGCTAAAAATCAGTGCCATGGTCCCTGTCACCACCTTGTGAATCTGCACGGCGTTCTCCGCGCCTTCGCCGGGCAGCGTCACGGTGATGGCGTACGTCGTCGGCTCCCCATCAGCCTCCGGCGCGTAGGCCGTGGCAGCGGCCGAGCCATAGCCGAACATTTGGTCGCTGTTGTTGGTCACGGGGGACAGGGTGTTGACACTGGTGGGGTCGACCGTGTCCTCACACAAATGGAAAGCATAGACCGCATCCAAAACGTCCTCGCCCTGCGCGTACTCGGGGGTAGCGCAGAGCAGGTTGCTGTCGTAGCGGCCCTTGAAGTTGCTGAGCCAGGAGGCCAGGGCACAGACGTTGCGGCCGCAGTCCCAGGTGTTGGCCGACAGGCTGATGCTTGTGAGGGACTTCCAGGAGTCCAGGATGCGCGAGTCGATGTAGGTCAGCCGGTTGGAGTCCAGCTGCAGGGATTTGAGGTGAGGCACGCTTTCGAAGACGTGAGGTTCGATGTATTCGATTTCGTTGCCAGAGAGATCCAGTTTTTCCAGTTGCCATATCCAGTCCAGAGTGTTGACGACAATGGTGACTTTATTCCGTCGCAAGCAGAGCGAGTGCAGGGAGATGAGCCTGGGGAAGTGGGCTAAATTCACTTTCACCAAGTCATTGTGCTCGAGGTGCAGCTCGGTGAGCTTGAACAAGCCCGCAAAAGAGTTTCGAGCCAGGCTCTTTAACTGATTGTATCCTATGTCTAGAAACTTCAGGCTGCGACAGTCCTGAAAAATTCTCACCGGCACAAACTTGATGGCGTTCGACCGCATGTGCAAAGTCGTGAGTTTTCTCAGCCCGTGAAACAGGTCGGGCTCCAGCGACTGCAGGTTGTTGTACGATAAATCCACACTGCGCAAGTTTGGCATGGGTCGGAACGTGTTGTTGGGCAGTTGGGTGATTTTGTTGGAACTCAGGGTGAGCTCCTTAACTCGCCGCAATTTTTGAAAGGCATTCCCCTCCACTGAGCAAATGTGATTGTGATCCAGATAGAGCCACGTGAGCTGCATTAACCCTGTGAACTGTCCGTCATGCAGCTCTGAAAGGCTGTTGTACCGCAGAGACAAGCCCATCATGCCCGACAGGTTGCGAGGCATCTCTGTGAGATTCAGTGATTCACAGTACAAAAGCCTGCCCTCACACCGACATAGCTGTGGACACCCACTATTCACGGCTGGAAGCATTTTAGAAAAGATACCCAGCGTACACAATATCAACCCCGGGGGCTTCCTCAGCAGCCAGTTTAAACAGAGACCGATAAGAAGGAAATCCATTAGCAAGAATATTTCCAAATATGCTCGAGAATGTCCATTGAATCTTTTCAAATTCTACATCATATTTTATTAAAGAGGAAAAAACAACAGCGAGAAAGAAAATAAACAACAACAACCAAAAAAAAAAAAAAAAAAAGCCCAAACCAAAGCAAAACAGCAAACGGAACAAACACAGAGCCAAATATTTCACTTTACAGCATGCAGGAGCTGCGCAGCATTAAAGTTCACAGACATTCAAAGGTAAAATGATAGTGATTTTGTTCATGTTAAAGGCTGCAGCAAAGAAAAAAAAATCTTTCTTCATGAAAGAATTTAATTAAAAAGTGTCTTACCCACCCTTTTCCAGAGAGTGACAACCTCCATTCAGTTGCTTCCTTTGTGTTTGGACTAATTATATGCAGAGCTAAAAAAGACCCCTCTGTGCTACAAATTCAGTCCCTTTCAGAGCTGTGCAAGGCTGGCAAGCTCACAATGTCTCACTTCGCTTCTGCTCAAAGAGCTCAAGGCTTGTCCAGCTAGCTTTTAGCTGACTCCTAGGACCTGCAAGTTTCAGAACTATGTGCATGAGCTTGATCTTCTCCTTCTCCCTCTGTCCTTTTCTCTGCAGTTAACACTGTGGCGTGAAAAAAACTCCAAACTCTTTACTAACGACTCCACAGGATTTGGCAATCTGTTTAATGTCCATCATTTGCAACGACCATTGACCGGCACAACCTTTACTCCATAGAGAGATTACCATGCATTCACTGACCGGCTAAGGGTAGCTTTATTTCCCATTCTTTGTTCGCTTTGCTTGTTAGGTGATGCTTAGAGCAGAGAGACAGCAAGAATCCCTTCCCTTCAGCCGAGCAGTATGTTGGTAGAGCATGCAGAGGCACCTAGTGTTCACTGAGTGTCGTAAGCTGCTCATGATTGTACGCCTGCACTGTGCATCTCAGACATGGGCAGATGGAAAAGGGGTGGGCATAAAACCAAACGCTGGAGCGAACCGGGAAAGTAATATATGCTCTTTGATGAAATGGAAAATACTTTAAGCCTGTCTCTCCATTTCTCAAACACGCACGCACACACAGCCGCACAAATCATCAGCAGCGAGGCAGTGCTAAGTAGGAAGACGGAGAATTAGGATTTTTTTTATTGTTATTATTATTATTATTTGCTTTTGTTTAAAGTCTGACTGTATAAACCATTAGCCGGGGAGAGGGAGATACTTGATTTCTTGGTTTGGGAAGGAATATGTAAACCAGTGTCGTTGGATTGCTTTTTCTCTGTAAATCTGTTGATATTTGCCTTTTAGAGACTTTGGGGTTGAAGGGAGGGGTGGGGGGGTGGGGGGAGGCTGGAATGTGTTTTTATTCTGACATTGTCTAAATAGAGCATGATTTGAAATTCTGTGCATTCTTTCTCATAGAAATGCAGCCAGAGCTCTGCAAATAGGAACGTCTGCTTTCCTATAAGCTTTAATTACATTTGGTCTTTTTCCATCCTGCATATTCTCTGCGTGTTCAGCACATCCCTTTCCTAAAGGCTCGCGTTTTCTATTTTTCTTTTTTTTCAGTGTTTGCTACGGCACACAAAACTATTATTCTTGCAGCATAAAGAATGCCATGCGTTGGGAATCAGATCAGCATATAGGTTATTCTGACCGTGTCGGCAGCATGCATAGAAGGGGTGGAAAACCCCATCACTTCCTAAGTTCTGCAGACGGTGTTGCTTTTTTTGTTCTGTGTACCGAAATAATTTTTTTTGCCTGATAATTTGCAATCCTCATTATCAATGGGAAACACGTCGGCAGTGAGCTCTCTGATTTTTACCGACTGAAAAATGTGCAATACTTCTGTCAGGAAAACGCTGGCCATCTTTCCCTGTTATGAAATAGAATCTAAAGCCTGTGTGTTGATGAATGCCACCAGAGCTGACAGCTCACCATCCTGCATGAATCCTCTGAGAAGAAGTTTCTCTCGGAAATACAAGTATTGCAGAAGATTGTGCTCATTTTCTGCTTGAGCCAAGATTGGTTGCAAAGTACTGGAGGCAGGGCAAAAATGTTACATTTCCTTTCCTTTTCACAGCCATATTAATGTTTAAGTCATTTTTTTGAAGTATTAGTTGCGGAGGTATGGAATGCTGGAGCTGTGCATGTGTGTGAGCGTGACTGGCTGCTGTGTGTGTGTGTTGGTACAGAGCAAGGAATGCAGTCGTTTGATGCAGTAAAAGTTATTTTACAGAAGTCTCGGTAAACTTAGTCTCTCGTTCATTAAAAAAAAAAAAAAATCAGTGGGAGAGATTCATTACAAATGTGTTTGCTCAAACCACTCCTAAATAAATGACAAATGTAAACCACTCGGTCTGCAGTCTCAGAACCCTGGAACCGATGCACTTTAATGTTCCCAGTCTGGTTTATTCATTCACATCCTTCTGCTTTTCACATTTCAGGGGTCTCAAAGAAAAATGTGATGCTTTAATATTACATGAACCTCTTGTATGCTGTAGTAGGGCAAGAGAGCTGAATGTGTTCTTCCTCTTCTAAGATCGTGCTGTCTTGTTCAAAGCAGGCTGTTTATGCAAGTGTCCACTGGTTGCAGTACACCTTAATTCTGTTTCTTAGTACACAGAAGCAGGAGGAAAAGCAATGACAGAATCGGGAGAAGGAGCATAGAATCAAGGAGAAGTGATTAAAAACACCTCTGTGCAAGAATGCATTCTAGATTGCATTTCCAAGTATTTTGTTGCAGTTTGCAGAGGAAAAAAAAAAAAAAGACTACTTGGAAGTTTATAAATACTGAACAAAGGTTCACAGCAATGAGGTTGTATCCCTTAAAAACTGCAACCCTGCAAGTCTTGCTGAGGTGGATCTTAATGCCCTCTCCCATTTAACAGTTTGGTGATGGAACTCTCAAAGTAGCCCTAAAAATTTCCATTCTGTATTCAAGGAAAGCTGACATTTTCTGCAAATCAGATGACGATAATGATTGCTTAGTTACCATCTAAATACTAAAAAATGAAGCATTCCTCTAGAAGAGATGAAACTCCATGATACATCACCATGAAGAGCTGAATACTTTTTTCTCTGGTGGTTCTTGCGATTGCCTGGGATGCATTCTGTATCCTACCCAATCTACCCATTGCCATGGTGGCATATAATCATTTGGTTACCAGAGGTAGAAATTATAACAGACAGTAGAAAGCCTATCTAGCATCAGCTGGAAGGCTGACAACTAGAATTAGGAACCCAGAATTAATGGCTCCAAGCAGAATCTCACAGCTCTGTCAGAGCTATATTGCATGAGAGACTTTGACGTTATTTGTCCAAAAATGTGTTTGTAGAAAACAATCCAGGTAAAAAAAAAAAACAACAAAAAACTAAAAGATCTCAGTATATATTTTGAGCTGTGATGCTGAGGCAGAGGGCAGAGTCATGACCAAGTGCAAGAAATGTGGCAGGAGCATCTGAACCAACTAACGTGGGTGAATGTTTAGCTTAGCTCTGAAATACCTTTGTAAATTCTGTTTTAGTCTATATTTTTAAACTTTTTGAAATATACTTCTTCTTGTTATGGAACTAGGAATCCATTTTGAACTTGACTGTAACACAAAGGGCTTAATTTCCACTGTTGAAGCTGTTATCACAGCTGAACTGTCAAGTTTACACATTTTCTGAAGTTTCAAAGCCTCTGGCAAATCTCTATACATTAGTGGATTTAAATTAGCTTTATTAAACGTGCTATTATAAACCATTTCAAGAAGCACAAAATAAGTGTCTAAGTATTTAAGAGAGACTGATTAAATCAGTGTAAAGTAGGTTACAGAAGAGCAACTCGAGTTAAAAGTTCTAGAAATTTTCACTGGTAAGTCACTTGGAGTCATCCCAAGTTAAACAGGTTTGGAACAGGGTGAGTAAAATCAGAATCTTGACTGTAATGTCTCAATATACATATATGTATACACATGATCTTATGTATTAACCACCACCAATAAATTGTCTTATGAAGTCTTGTACATATGAAGTACTGAGCATTCCTCTTCCTTCTGGTATTTTCTGAGTGGTTTCTATCAGTATAATAAAAAGAGGGGCTTTTAGTGGTGATTTTAATTTCCTTTCATGAAAGGACGTACTCAAAGCTTGATCTTACAAAGTAGTCTTTAATTTAGAGGTGCACTGAACCGTAGCATTTTATATAAAGGAAACATTTTAAAACAGAAAAGAGAAGGAAGAGATGTGACTCCAAGGAAAGCAAATTAAAGTTGTTATTTCTCTGTTGTTAATATCCTGGCCATCCTTGGCATTTGGTCAGCTCTCCTTTCAATATAGAATGTAGGGTTTCAGGTACTAAGAAGTCCATCACCTATGTAACTTGTCTCTTTCAGTAATTGTAAAAATGAACTGTATTACAGAAGTTCTTGACCAAAATAGTCCTGAAGACTCACTATGCCAAAGTAATAGTCATAACTAGCATTCATTTCTTGCAGTGCAGAACAAACAACGTTGGATTTGTTACTGCATTTAAACAGCAGATATTTTTTAAGTAAATCATCTCACTGTTTTTGACAGTGCAATAAACACTTTTTATCTCTCAGTGCAGCCACTCAGTTATCATCATCAGCCATATTCAACAGCAGATATTCATGTATAGATCTATGAAGTCACTCATGGAAGACACCTGTGTGTAGAATTGCCAATGCAGTACACAAATGTCCATTTTTAGGAAAATACATCAGTGCTGAGATGAAGAGCCTCTCTCACCTTTTCATTATTTGTAGAATACTTGAATAAGCCCTGGAGTTACTGATTCTCTTAGGTATCAGAGAAAATTGCCTATGGAGTATCTGAATGTCATGTCCAAGCTCTGGGCGATGTTATTGGATGTGAATGCCTATAATGGAAAAATGAATTGTTATAAAAATAAAAGTCCTATCGTTTTTCATTTGTCATCATGTTCTTGAAGATCATTTCAGCATTCTCATCAAGCAAAGACTTGTGCTACAGTCAGGTTACCAGCTTCTTGAAACTCTTGTTTCATAGGTAAAATGAATTATTTTACTTTGGTTTTCAGTTTCAGTTAACTCTTGCTAATTTATACATTCAAAAATATCCTGGGAAGCTTAGGAAGAAGCATTGTGATTAGCATTTGTGTTGGTTTTAGTTAGTCATAGTTAATTGGAAATAATTAGTTCCACCATCAGAAATGTTAAGCTAGACACTCCAGAAAGGTTTGTTTTAAGACCTTCCAAGGCATTTCTGGATGTGCCAATGAATGAAATGCCATTTATTTCCAAATAGCTTAAGAATGAAGAGGATGACAGCTTATCCATACACACAAATGTATCTCTTTGTCCTCTTTTCACTTTTCTTAGTTTGTAAGGATTTTTAATTTTTTTAAAATAAACTATGATGCTAAATGCTTTCTTATTTGTTTTTCAAGAGTGATTTTCACTGAAATAATTCTGTTTTCTTACTTGGATGTAGCTAATCCAAGATGACTGTGGAAACCAACTTGTTTTTGTTGTTTGGCTGGTAATTTTATTGTTGTTAAATTCAGCAACCCTGAGAGATGTTGAATAATATTTCAGCTATGAAAACACACAAAGTGAAAGAATAGCAGAGTTGTTTAGGACTATGAAAAATGCCCATAGAAGCCAAATTAGTTATGGCTTGAAATCATCTTGTGCCCATGACTTAGACTGATGGTACATTTCACTCCCCTCTAATGACTTGTGTCACTCAGAAAGATGGCAGTTCTCAGCTGGGGACATGGATATAGCCATGCCAACAAACCCCTTCTGTGCTGAAGTCATATGTATTACATGGGAATTGGATCCTGATGCAAAACTGGTCACAGATTTTACTGAGGACATAGCTTTGGTGGCAGTAAACACTTTTCAAACTTTTAAGATGCGGGAAATAGAAGCAAGAGGAATTTCTGAAATGAATTATTAAAAGCTAGGATGAACAAGTTAAAAGCTGTTCCTGGCAATCTCCTGGAAAGTCTTTTTTACAAATGGATGGACTGCTCTTGGAAAATTTTCTCAGAGCAGAAAATCTGTTCTTTTCAGTACTAGACAAATTTTTGTTCCTAATCCATTTATTTTTCTTCTTTCCAAATGTATTTTAATGTAGAATCATAAAAATAACTGATTTTATTAATCTTATGCTGGCCTCTGTAGGTACCTTAATACAACAAATGTAGATTGGTGCTAAAGCTACTGCTAAATTAGTATTCTGGAATAAAATAAAGACTTTTAGAATCATAGAGTCCAATCACAGAATCATAGAATGGCTCGGGTTGGAAGGGACCTCAAAGATCACCTAGTTCTAACACCACCATCCCCCAGGCAGTTTTCTTCCATCACAGAGGGTACCATTCTAAAAGACTCCAAAGGAGTCACTGTGAGGGAACTGGGAAACTGTACTTTTGGATACGCCTGCACCGATGTTCTTAGATCTGACTCTTGAAATTACTTAAGACCTGAACAATATGAGCTAAATATGGAATCATAGAAATAGATGTTGGATTGTAGCTGTGTGCCTATAGCAAGCAGGCAATCGGTTCCTTGGCAGACTGTATTATTCTCAGTTATTCTCAGTGTGCTTGTTGGTATATCTTGGCAGCTAAAGAAGGCAGTATTTTTATGTTTCCCTCCTTCTGCTCTGATGAGCTCCATAATCTGAAGGGAAAAGTCAGGGTAAAATTTGTTCAAATTGTAGTTGGCTTTGTATTACATTTTATTGGGATATTGGAGGGAGTTTGAATCATTACACAGAATTCACAAAGCATTGAACAGGTTGAAAATTCACATTTCACATAGAAGTCATTGTAATTTTTGCAAACTTAAAGAAGATGGTTGGTTGACTACCTGAAATATTTATGGCTTAATTACGTATTATTTGCAACTGATGTAATGTCTAAGAGTGATAATCATGGGTCATGAGTCTCAGAAGGACATTTTTAAAGGCATAACAAAAGATGTCATGACTTCTTAAAATAGAGAATAACCTGACCTGTTTTATAAACAACTTATCATGAGGCAATATCAAGCACATTCGTAAGGTGGAGGTGGGAAGTGTGTATGTATAATCTTTGACACCTAGTTTTGCTCAACAACTGATTTAATTTGGTGAGAACTAATGGCAGGCTTTGAATGGAGCCATTCTGCCTCTTGGTCAGTTTCATTGAGACTGATTCAATTAATCAGAGCTCTTTGTTGATCTTTTACTCTCCCTAAATGTATAGAAGGATACACTCAGCTCAATGAGCATACCTGAAGATCCTGAATTGATCAGAAAAGCTAGAGAAGGAGTATGTAAACTGTATAAGGAACGTACATGCAATAACAAAGATGTACATTACCTACACATTATGTGTGCTTTTAGGAGTGAAATGGTGGATTTCTTGTACTGCTGTAATTCTTTGATATTCATGTAATATGAAGAACTTATTGTTCCTTAAGACTCAATTTATATTTTAAACAAGTGGAAAAATGCAATCAACTCAAAAAGACAGGAAATGATCAGGCTGTTTTTCAAGATATAGGATATTTTTCTGTGCTTGGAGACCATTTTTAAAGAACACTTGGCTTACTTCTGCTCTTTTTTTGTAGTGCAAATTAATTATAATTTGACAAGAGAGTGCTTGATTTTCTTCTTCAGATTTGGTGTAGTGCCAAGCTTTATTAGTTAGAGCTTCTAAATCAGAATCAAAGGTCAGTATCTGTGAAATGCCTGTGGCTCAAGATATATTGTAGATGTTTCCCCACTATTCAGAGATTTTTGTTTTTGAAAAGGTACTTAATTGGATACCTTATGTTGCGTGCATGGCTGTAGAAGAGTAACCATCTCTCATGTTTGTATCAGTAATATGCAAAGAGCAGTCCTAAAGATGTGACAGACGACTGATGTGAAACCCTTGAGTTACATACTTTGGTGCAGTCTATTAATGCAGGCTGAGGGTTCACTTCCCACAGTGTGTCATGCCCAGTGATTCCCATTCTCCCTCCAGCCATATAGGTGATGGGCAGAGATGCAGCTACCAAACCTCCCCTGGTATCATCCTCCATCCACCTGGAACATATCCTGCCATCACCACACACACTGCTCAAGTGGGGCCATTTAGGGAATAAGCAAGTCGAGGACTATAGATCACTAAGGGAGCTGTGGAAATGTTCTGAATATGCCAGCTGCTGAGCAGTAAGGGGAACCTAAAGATATGGAGCTTTTAGAAAAACACCAATAAGCTTATAGGAAAGCTTATAATATGTGTCCTGATCCTCACTCTGCTTATTCTATTTGCATTGCACTTTTTTGCTTATTCTTTGACCTTACTCTTCCTACATCTAGTATGTTGTTTTTTCTATTTCCAATTCTTGATCTCAAGGTTTATCTCTTCCTGTGCAACACCTAGCATAGCAGGAGTCTGTTTTTGCTATGTGCTAATGAATGTGACAATAATCAACACAGCATGGTTGTTCAAGGCAATAATAGCTGGATAAGAATAAGGGAATTACAGTTGTACCAGATAAGCAGCCTACAAAATCGAGGTTTGGTCATGTCTTTCTTCAGCCTGTTTTGTTAGCTGAGCTTGGACCACACACTGACATGAGGTCAGCAGAAGTCCCTTCGAGCTGTTTTCTGGGCTGTGAGGACCATGAAGGTAATAAGCTTCAGAAGTCTTTGATAATGGAATGGGATAAAGCTTCTGTAAGGAAGGAGGTAGAAAATGAGATTGGGTGGTGTTTGCTTCTTTACCTTCTGCCCAAATAATAGAGTATTGATAGTAGCTACAAAAGCAGTTATCACTCCATCACATTGAACACAACACATACACACAAAAACAAGCAAACAAACAATAATAATAATAATAAAAAACACAAATAAAACAGCCCCACACCTTTGATAGATGCTGCTTTTCCATGGTCCTCATTCTGGTGGATCATGGATCCTGTTGGATGCTTCTGCAGCATCACAAAGTAGTGCTGACCTTGGGAAACTTCCCTGAAGCACATTCAGTTGAGTCTTTTGAGATATGTTCTTTGACTTTCTGGATTTTCTGGCACTGTAGTGTCCATTAAATACTGATTAGATTTCAGAAATCCAAGAGACCAAATAATGCTATCATCTGTTCCCTACTTATCTTAATAATATTGCCAGTAATATTCCAATATATCAATTCCAGGATATTCTGGAGCTAACCTGATGCATAAAATATATGGACAGGATGCCTTTTTGTTTCAGAGGCAGAAAAGAACCAGTTTATGGATTGGATTTTGCTATATTGCCTAGAGATGATGATAAAAAGTGAATTAGCTGCTTTCAAGGACTGTTAGAAAAATACATCAGTTTTCATAATGTTTGATGAATTGCTTACAGTACTTGTTTTACTTAAAACTGCAATTAAAGATTGCCCTCTAGTCAAAAGAAAAATGTGATAAAAATGTGACTTGAAACTGGGTGGAAAAATTTCTGAAGCCCTTTGGGATTAATTCCAGTAATTATTCAATCTGACGTTTTCGAGAGAAATAACCCTTTATGTATGAACTCCATTAATCATAATAACATAGTTCACATGTCAGAGACTTCTGTCCTGTCACTTTGTATAAAATATTTAATGAGAGACTAATAAACATCTTCACGATAGTTGAGAAAAAATAGAACTGCTTTCAAAACATCTGGATGCATACGAATTGGTGGTATGTATGTTTTGGTCTTATGAGGTAGGACACATTGTGCTTGTGTCTACAGAAGAGCTGAATTTCCAGACTGCAATTTCATTTATAACACTTCAAGGACTTGTTTGCTTTCTTGTCTTCTCTGACCTGCGATGGAGGTGTCAGTTTTGTCTACCTGTCCTGTTGTAGACACTTATTTTATGAATTTCCATATATAAGTAATAGGGCTATTCTTTTACAGGAGCTGTATGTAGGAAAATTATTCTATTTTACATCGTCTACAAACAGAAGAGTAAATACTATTTTTCTTGCATGTGAACTTATTGCATATTATTGCAACTGCACAGTGAATATTGAGTATCTGTCTCTGATGATAAGCAACTCTAAGAAGATTGCCATTATGTCTGTCATTGTTTCATCAGCTGAGGATATTCTGTGATGTTTTCGTGCATAAAGAAGTGGTGATTTCAAATTGCGGCTCTGATTAGATACTCCTATTTGAAGAATTTACCATTCTCTGTGTTTCACATTCTGACATTGTTCTGTGCTTTTGAAGCTGGAAAGTGGAATTATCTGTGCTCTGATGAGAAGTGATAAGTATAATCTTTTGCTGAACGTGGATAAAAGACTTAGGCAAATGAGATTGTTTCAGCACTGCTTCCTCATGCATCTCCTGACTCGTACAGAAGCTAAAACTGGAGAATAATTCCTTCTCTTTAGAGGTCTCCTTTATTATTTTTTGTTTAGGAGCAGTACACAATATATCTGGACTGTTACGTTGACTAATGCCTTCAGTGCTGAATTTTTACATGTCAGTTGTCATTCTTTGCACACTCCAGTAGATGGCAACTCCAGTCTTCTTGACATTTAATCTCCATTCAAACTAGAAATATTTTCTGTGCCCTCCCCACCCCCCCCCCCCCGCATCTCATCTATATAAAAGGCCAAGAGTTTCACAGAAACGTGATTCAGTTTTACTTCTATTGAAATCACCGCACAGCATCTGAACTCAAATAGTACCAAGAAGAGAAAAAAGAAAAAAAAGGGAAGAGAAAAAAAGGAAAAAATAAAAAAATAAAAAATAAGGCCCATAAGCACCAATTCTCCGGGATCATAAAGTACACACTGATTCCTCCATAACTTTTAAAAATATTTTAGGAGTTTTCATAAAAAGGCTGAGTACCTATTCTATTTTTACTTCTCATGTGAAACAAACGGCAGAAAATACAACGTGCTAGCTTGAAGGCTGATGACTTGACTAAACTGTACAGCCCGTCCTACCCCATCCTTCCTGCCAAGGTATTTATTTTCCCTATGCTAAACAAAAACTAGAGTAAACTTTTAAAAAGTTCAAAGTCTATTTATTTATGAATGCAGCGATGATGAGGATTGTCTTGGGTGTGAGGAGCGGGACCACAGGTTTACAGTTGGAGCTGAGGTTTCTCTCATTTTCCCCTTTGTGCTTCGGTTCCGTCCCATCAATTGTATTATTAAAACATCCGCATAGAGGAGACTGTTTCTCCATTTTCCTCTGCTGACTTTCACAACATACTTGAGTGTAGAATGTGAAGGCGTAAAACAAGGCATCTCTCTGTGAGTGAATGCCAGACATTAGCAGGCACAAAAGGTTGTGATTGCTCTGCCTGGGTTGGAGACTAATGATCGTAACAGTCACACAAAGGATCTTTTCTCTACCTCTCTGTATGAAGACTGTAGTTTAATTTTCTAATCACTTTCACTGACTACCAGTGCAGTTGATGGTTAAAAGGGCAGAGGGAGGAACGGCTAATAATTTTTTAATGATTGTTTTAATGAAAGGCAGGTCTGACTTCAAAAGAATGCATGCTGCTTCGCATTTTGTTGCTGTTGCTGTTGATTTCGTTTACCTACTTCTTCCACGGAGCATTTGCAGTAATTGAGTAAGAAACTTTCCAACTTCTACTTTGTAGCATCGGTGATGCTATTTGATATTAGGTCTAATGATCAGAAACAGATATAAACTTACTGCTTAAAGTGAACTGAAATAAAGTTCCAAGGCATAGCAGCGTTTAAGACCAGATTTAGATGTTCACACTTTTATTGGTTTAGTAAAATCCTCAGTTTTCAACCCAGACTTTATTACTCTGTGGACATTTTTACTTCACAGAAACAGTATTAAAATAAATTATACTCATATAAGACAAGCAGAATATTGGTCCATTTAAGCCTGGCTGATTTTTATGTAACAAATTAGCCAGCAAGGTAATTAAATCTCTTTTGGATGTCTGTTTCATCTCTGGAAAGAATCCCAAGAACCTTAGAAAACTGACTTTTGGGTTATATACAGGTCCTGGGTCTATTGCAGCTAAGTGGCTTGTTTCTCATTATCGCATTTAGTGCTACAGAAACTACTCCACCAGAGTCTTTATTAAAACTTGCTTAAGGCTAGCATTTTCCCTTGGGTCAATAATGACTTTAGAGGAATGGATGTAGAAGCTGGATTTGTTCTAGCTACTGGAATGAATTATGTCTCATCGGGGCCCCCAGGCTAGTATTTCAAATTCGCCACCAGGCACTTCATCAAAAATTCCATTCCAGTATTGCAGAGACCTTGTGCGCCTCTTAGTAAAGGCAGAGCATGCAGCTGAGCATCTTCCCTGTGCCCAAACTATACGACAGCGTATTTTCCCTCACTGACCTGCACGAATCAGCGAAGGATCCAGTTTAGAAATGTGTTAGGGAGATTGTTGCCAATGATTCCTGATTAAAGCAGGGAGCACAAAGAAGGAGCAGTATCCAGTTAACTTTCTGCTGCACTGCTCCTACAGCTAATAGCCATTAAAATCCAGCAGCTCATTCTGATGGCGTGAGCACAGTATTTATGAGAGGGGTACCATACACATCTTGCTGCACTGTACAGTTTTCTTGCTGCAAGCCCTTGCTCAGAAGTAATCCACTCAAAGTCTGTGCCCATATCCTACTCATTTGATCAAGTATTTCTGAAATATGCAGCTTCCCCAAGAAGCAAAATCAGCTATTTTTTTTTCCTCTGGTTTGAAAATCTGCTCACGTTAAGAGTAAGATAAAATATGAATGTAGATAAAGCTTTGGATTTATGATCTGAATAGCTTTCCTATTACAGGCCTGTTCCATATATAAATAAATAAATAAGATCACATGAAATCTACAAAATGCAGTACTGTATCGGCATTAGTTCTCTTTTGGTGTTTACAGACAGAAGTATCTGCTGAAGTGCAGTGGTGTTTGATATTAAAAAGATAGATAATGGATAAGAGGCAGACAGGTGTTTGGCTTTTCCTTCTGATTGTCAAGGACAAAGACTTTCAGCACGTTACTTGGATGGCTCACAAGCACATTCACATTCACATCTTATTTTTTCTTGCTGACTGGATTTTCTCTAAGTGCTCTGTTCAGACATTTCAAATGCAACATTACCGAGGAGCTGCCATTGAAATCTGAATCAAATGGTGAATGTTACGACAGATATTGCATTTCAAGTGCCACAACTGTAGCTATATATTAAATATAAATAATTATTTTCCACATAACCATTTTCACGGTTTATTTCTAATCTATCAGCAGCAGGAATTGTAGAACATTCTTCTCTCTTTGCTGTCTGGCATATACCATACTTCTTACTTTCCATCCTAGAGCAGGTTTCCCAGATGTTTCCGTACGAAACATAGATTAGACCACTTTAGCATCTACAGGAGACAGTAAAATTATATTTGCTTTCTTGCCTTGTGTTTATTTAATCTGTAGTGGAATTTTAGAGAATTGTATTTTAACAACATCATGGCAAGGCTGAGTCTATAAGTAATTTTTTCTTGTAAGGCTGAAACATTACTTCACCTAGGAGAAAAAATCACTACCACATGGAATTTGCTCAATCAAAATATAGAAAAAATATGTGAAGATACAGTAATGATAACCCATTCCTCTTAAGTGGTATTTAATTTCCATCTAGGAATTTTATATCTGAAAAGCAGATTTTTGGTCAAGAACACAGAGTATAGATATGAGATTCCAGCTTGTCCATGATTTTTTACAATTTCATTTCTGCTTTAACCAGTAGTGGTCTAATACAACACCAAAGCTTATTTTAGATGCCAACTTTGTCACTCCTTCAACATCTTTTAAATTGTATGTTTCTTTTTGCTTCTAAGAAATTGTACTTTCATGATGCTGCTTTAGAATATAGAGGATAACCAGGAAAAAGGGTCATTTTTTTTCTAAAGATCCTCAGGAGCTGAAATGGGTTCTCACTACAATCATAGAATTTGGATTTCTCAGGAACTTCTAAAGTTTTGAGTTTCAGACCATGACTATTTTGGAGCTTTGTCATAAGTAACATTTTTCTAGGAGGTTCCCATCTAATGCAGTCTTCTTAAAAAATATAAACTACAGTCCACCTTTCTTCCCTAAAGCAAATCAGTTGTGGGACATCAACTTCTCCTGAATTGGAGATTTCTCAAGGAAATCTTTTTTTTTTCAAATTCTGAAAGTTTAATGAACACAGTGTGTCCAAGATTGTATTGTTGAGGGTTGATTTTTGTTTGTTTGTTTCATTGTTACAATTGTTTGTTGGATTGTTTTTTGTTTTCTGTAGATCATTTATTTATTTATTTGTTACATCGATAACTGGCTTCGATTTTATTTTATTTTTTATCCTTCTAAATAATTCCCATTTTATTGATACAAAATGCAGTATTCCGACGGAGACCTTGCTAGATGTGTACAGAATGTCTCCCTGGCTGCAGTTAGGTTTCTACATCTGAAGACAGTGCTTGCCTTTTTTGCAGCTGGGTGACACTGATGACTCATGTTCAGTCCGTGACTCACAAAAGCCCCTGGAACCCTTTTTTATTTCGCAGATTTTCTGCATAGCTGCTACTCATTCTCTTTTATAGATGGTTATTCCTGACTGACTGAACATCTTGCACATGACCCTGTTGGATAGCATCTTGCTTTTTTTTTTTTTTTTTTTTCCCTTTTGAGGACATAAGTGCAATTTGTCAGGATCGTGTTGAATTTTTATTCTGCCCTCCAGAGTACTTTCAGTGCTTCTCAGCTTGGTGTCACCTCCAAATCTAATAATTGTAGTCCATGTTCTATCACCTCGGTCATTAATGACAATATGAAACATTGATGGACCCAGAAAAGACCTTTCTGTGTCATTTCTAAGTGCGTGAAAGAATTGCTTTTAGGTAACAAGCTCATCATGTGGCGTGGATAATTATATTAGCGAAACTCTGTAACAGAAGGAAGTATCCACATTTAACAGTTACAGAGGAAAAATTACCTACGCTAAAATTTCCTTTTTCTCTCAATTTTTGCATGCTTAGGAAGTGACCCGAGTAGAAAGAAACTTTGTGATTTAAATAACAAAAACCTTCAAGGACTTACACTAACAGGGGTTTTCCTCCTCTTTTGAGACAGCTCTGTTCCCAGGGATACTTACTGAAATACATTCCTAATCTTTGCCATTTGAGTTGTCTAACAGCCTTCCCCATGGAGCTTAATGATGCCAAGTACTCACTTAAATGCACAAATTGCTTTGTGCTAAATTATGTATTTTTGTAACTTTCATTTTAATATGTAACATTCTAAAAAGCATGTTTTACTTTCTACTATGGAAATAGACTCTTCTCATTTATAACTGTAAATACTCCACAAGAAGACATACTGCATTCATATATAATGTCTCTATCAGCTTGACATAACATATGAATTTGTAATTACGTGTATTGCATGTAAAAAGTCATGTAGCTGGACAGCTATTTCTCTGAGGAATCTCAAAAGCATTAAATATTTCAGTGAAGTCCTGCAATATGTTACATCCATTAAGCTGTGTGGATATGTGCCTGTCTCAAACTGTTACACCACAACATTGTACCAGTTATTCTGTGCAGAATATATTTGATTAAGACACTTATGGCTTTGGTTTTCTTTGTTGAAGCAAAGTAATTTATTCAATAATATTGCTCCCCCAGCAATATATGAAGAGAATGCTGGTTTGGTTTGTTGGGATGGTTATTTACCAGCCCACACATGCACTATAAATGGCAAACTGATACAATTTTTGTTCTCTTAACAGTATTTCCATGGAACTTTGGCTCATGTGGAGTAATCTATTATAGTATTACTTTCAGTTTATTTCCTATCCAATATGCTAGATGCTTCTTTCTGTCTAAAGTACTAAGCTTACAGTACAGTGGTGTTTCTGAAATTCTGTTTTTCTTTATGTTACTTATCTTCACTATATCTCTGTGAAATATTCCCGCATGTAAACAGACAGAGAAGGTAGAAAGAGACTAATCTGACAAACACCACTAATGCTGTGGCTTCAGAGGTCAGGAGCTAGCATCAGCCACACAAGCCTTTTTCTCCTGTAGCTTCTTGGATAAAACACATCGTTCTCAGCTCATCCCCACACAGTGATTTTGTTTTCATGCCTACAAGAGTGTAATACCTTAAGGAGGCTATTAAGTGAAACAGCTTGCCCAGACCTGGCTTTCTGTTCTGCAGTTCAGCTATTGCTGTTTGTCTATTTCTTTTTTTTTTTCCTTTTTCTTTCTTCACATCAGGTTTGCTGTCACCTGGGTGCTGTTCTTCCTCCCATCCCAGCATGTGGGATCCCTTCAGCCCCCAGACCAGATCAGTCTCACTGGCTTTAAAATACAGCTTTCAATAAGGTCTGCCAAGGGTTGGCAGCAGATGGACTCAGAGATTTTCTGCTCCGTCCTTTTAATATCAAAGGCTTAAAATCTTCACAGAAGAATTCTGTTGAGTCATGCTCAGCTTTTAAATTCTCTGTATAAAGTAGAATGACCCCCAGTGCTGCCTCAATTCCTTTCTCTCTTATTAAATGAATGTTTTGGTTTTTTTTTTTTTTTTTTTCCTGTGTGCTAAAATCTATCAGCTGTATTACTGGTCATGACTTCCTGCTTTTAATCTTGTTGCTCCTCATTCCTGGAGTCCTACTGTCTCCATTTTGGGGTTTGCAGTAGGAGATGCCCAGACTACTACTGAGGTGGTGTTATTCCAGCATCACCTGTGCAGAAATTTGCAGGAGCTCTCAATAGCCATCCCATGGCCTTTGGGGTCTTCAAATCCATTGAATCAGATACTGCAGAACATGTACATACTGTACCACTTGTCCTGCTTGACTACCCTAGGAAAGGGAAGTAGATAAACCATACAGACCATTCCTCCATGGGGTTGAATATTTTCATACATATCATGTCTCCTTGTATTCACAATTGAAGTCAGTTCACATATTTCCTGTCACAATTTACATTCCCTATACTCTCTCTAAGCTTCCTTTCCCACGTCTTGTATTTTTGTTCTGATATCAAGCAACAGCAGAGATGCTCCTCTTCCTCCCAGGCCAAAATGAAATCTCAGAGCCGGAACTTGACAAAACACCTGTACATTAGGAATTTTAAGGCATCCATTACTGACATTTGAAACCCTTCACCTCTCCTGTAAATCTCAGACATTCATGTGTCCAGAATAAACCTGAGCTGGTCAAAGTCCTTTGGCTGTTTGTGAGAAACTGAATTAGTGCATGGTTTATGCATTGAGAGTGAAAATTACAGTTGGCTGTGAAAGGCAGAAAAGTAGGGACCAACAATTTGCGAGGTCAAGATTGTAAGTAATGAGAAAAAGAGAGAAAATAGAGGCGGGATTGACTCAGAAGGTTTTAGAACAGAAATATATTGATATGGGGAAATGCAATATTAGACTAAGGCAAGAAAAATCAAGGTAGAGAGAAAATCATACAAGTAGAGAGATTATAATAAATTTACAGGAACTTGATAGGACTGGTAGAAACAGTTTACTTTCAAAGACAAAAGTTGTATGAATACATATCTAGAGGTCTAGTGTTTGTAATCCTAGGGGAAGAAATGAACTAAGTTGTACTGGTACCTCAAGATCTACTGAAGCAATTCTACATATAGAAATCCAGTGACCATATGTACTGGATCTATTCATAACGGATAGGAATGTAGCATATGGGTAATGTAGTTTGACCTCCTTATAACATATAGAAAATAAAATAACCTCAGTTTGCTACCTACTTGCAATGTTGCCTAATAATTTCTAATAGCTGAGTATGTAATTACTATGAAAATCTGTGAATATACTCAGTGGCTTTTGAGTAAAAAAAAAAAAAGGGGGGGGGGGGAGGGTGGGGAGAGAGAATAATAGTAAGGAAGTCAAATAATGGAAATATAAAATAGCATTTAAATTAAAACCTTGCTTCTATTTGCAAATGAGGCAGTGTTTAATGTGGTTTTGATCAGTGCAATATGCTATCCTTATATTGGCATAGAAACAAGATTTGTTCACTGAGCAGTCAGTATCAGGCTGCTGTGGGTGGTGGGGGATGTCCCTTCATAATAAGCACTTGATTTAAGTGGGACAAGTGAGTTAAATATGGGCCCATGTCTGCAGATACATAAAGCTGAGCTAAATGTCCACATCTGCTCCTGGAAGAAAAGACTCACAGAGTTGATGCTGTGCTTCTCTGCAAGCTCCTTTGTACCTAGGAGAAAGCCATGCAAGCAGAAAAGTCATATAGTGCCCCAAAGAAATTGTTCTCAATTGTGTAATCTATAGGGGGAATGAGGCAGATACAGATTTTATTTTATTTTTTATCCCTCCAGAAATTTACCCTACATTTCTGCTTTGAACAGATGTCTTTTGTAACAGTGTGTGGGAAATTTCCAGGAAAGTCCATACGTTTGGATTTTATTATCTTTCTCATGGATGAGAATCATTCCAGAGATGAATGATGATATTATTTTGTGTATTTTGCAACATTTTGTGAGTCAGTTTTTTTACTGCATGCATAAATGTTAATGGTGCTCACATTAATGATTTGAATCCTTGGGGGAAAAAATATATATACACACATATACACACAGAAATATATATAGGATTTCAATTTATAAAATAGTGTTTTCCTGAGCTTGTAGAATTGTTCCTATATATTTTTTATTTTGTTCCCAGATTTAACTGATATTCATATCTATCTGTGAAGGTAGCCATAGCATTCATTGAATAACACTGAAGTCTGCCATTCAAAATAAGTCTGTCTTTATCCTGTACTGCAGCAGATACCGAAGGCTGAATGATCAACTAGTCCCAAAACTGTGGGCACCACTAAAGTAAAGAACTGAAAGCAACAAGGCAGAAGACAAGTTTTAACTGAGATATTTTGAGGGACTGCGTTTCTAATAGAGCAACTCAAGAATTCAGAGCTCCTTAGGTATTTGTCATAATTCCACAAACTGTTCCGTGGGTGAAAGAGAATGCCTTGGATGAGCAAGCAGGTGTAAGCAAGCATCCAGAACCATGATAACATCTCAGACTGAAGCAGTGCAAACACTTTTATATATGTGTAGAAATAAAGAAGATACTTAAGCACCTGTAGATGTAATGTTCTGCATAAATTGACTGTGCAAGAGACGGAGCCCAGCTTGTTTAGTACATATACAGAAAGAAGGGAATGAGCTCATCAAAAGGATCATGAGGATAATTTTGATTCTGTTGTAAGGAAATCTACTCATAGCAGTATCTACATGGTCAATTTGAGACTATTTCTTGGAAAGAGAAAGCAAACAATAAAGAAAATGCTCCTAACACAGGTAAGCTTTGGTTATAGTCTTGATTTGGGCAAGGAAAAGTAGAAAGGCTGTAAGAATCTAGAGTTTGAGATGAATGACAAAACCATTAAGCTATTGTGCCTGTAACTAGCTTGTATAAGATTATTGTTATTAATAATCTACCTTCAGTATGCACTTTCCAGCTCATCACAAGGCACTATTTAATGAAACTCTTAAGTTCTTTGGGATGCATGCTGCCTAGCTCTTCTTCAAGCCAAGGAGACTGACCTTGATGGAGGGGACTGAGTTTTGTTCTGGAGGTGTGTCCATGTGCTTATACATATGGATAAGCATTTGGATATGTTTGTGTAACAGAAAATAAATGTTATATAGCATTTGCAGGCTTCACTGAAGTGATTTAGAGGGAGTAGGTGGTTACTGCCCTAGAACACAGAAAGGGTTTGATGTTATGAGAGAGTAGGAGGTTAATTAAGATTGCAAATATTTTTCTATGTTTTGTAGCTGCTGTAGCTAACTCTTCTGTTTCTATATCACCAAGTTTTCTCTAAGTTCTCATGTATTTGTTTCATACAAAATGTTCTTAGTTTTGTTTTAATAAATGAAACTTCTAGCCCATGGGTATGCATAGAAATATTTGAAACACAGTTCCATAAAGCCAATAGACAAATAAGCAGAAGACAAAACAAAAATATTAGCTTTTAAAAAGCTTGTGCAATTTAAGGAGCATTCTTTTGCTTTCATAGTCTGCATGACTTTAAATTCTTCAGACTTCCATTACAATGTTTAGGGATTTTACCTCTATCATGTTCAGTACAGTATGCTAATGCTGTCTGCAGGGAACATAAATATGGCAGTCGTTCCACAAGGTTGCTTGGAAAAGAAATTTAAAATGATATATTAAAGATTGAAAGTTGCAGCAAATTTCCTGCTGAATTTATATGATGTATTCTAGTAGTCAGTAGCAGAGTTTGTAGCCTTTCTCTTAATTTGCTAATTCAACACAGGTCTTACATCTGCATCAAATAGTGAACATTTAATAGATATGCTTTACAGCTGTAGAGCATTTAACATGGCAAACTGGTCAAAGCATCCTTTAGCTGTGAGATTGCTGTCTGATGCTATAGTAATTGACATTTAAAAAACACTTGGGTAGATGAATGTTTAGGCTATAGGCTGTTTAAATATTTGCAGATCATATTTACAAAACAGACTCTTTCACCCTCTGTTTATGAAGCAGTAAACAGATCTGTTCATTTTCAGCCCATTCTTTCGCAAAAATTATTGTATCTAAATACTGATTTTGCAGTTTTCAATTAGATGGAATGCATTATTTCCAGAACTAATAATTTTTATAGTGTGTATCCACACAAGAAATCACAAAGTGACTCTTAAATTTGATTTCTGATTTAGGTGGGCATGGGCCCTTTGTTTTGTGATGAGAGGTAATCATGCAGAATCACAGAATCACAGAACTGTAGGGGTTGGAAGGGACCTGCAGAGATCATCTAGTCCAACCCCCTGCCAGCAGCTCCCAGCCCAGGTTGCACGGGTTGGCATCCAGGCAGGTTTTGAACATCTCCAGAGAAGGAGATAACACCACCTAACTGTGCAGTTCCAGTGCTCTGTCACTACACTGTGAAGAAGTTTCTATGCACATTTGTGCAGAACTTCCTATGCATCAGTTTGTGGCCATTTCCCCTCATCACCACACACTGCTGAGAAGAGTCCAGCCTCATCCCTTTGCCCCCCGCTCCTTAGATATTTATAGCCATGGATCAGATCCCCTCTGAGTCTTCTTTTTTTCCAGGCTGAACAGCCCCAGGTCTCTCAGCTTTTACTCATAAAGGAGGCGTTCCATGCCCTTTATCATTTTTATAGCCCTCCGCTAGATTCTTTCCAGCAGATCCTTACCTTTTTTATACCAGACAGCCCAGAACTGGACACAATTTTCCAGGTGAGGCCTCACCATGGCAGTGTAAAGGGGGAGGATCACCACCCTTGATCTGCTGGCCACACTCTTTTTAATCTGTTCCCAAATTCCCTTACCAGTTTGTTGAGTTACCCAGATTATCCTACCACTGCTGTTCCTCTTTTCCAAGAAGGGTGCAACTGGACATCACAGCTACTACACAAATACACCATACAGCAGGTGAAAATGCATAGAAGAATTTAAAATTTTAAGATTTCAGAATTTAAAATACTGTTCCTTAGACTACTGGTTATATGTATATATGTTATACAGTAGCCTGATAAAAATCCAGCTGAATTATTGTGGTTTATTTCCTAAGGAAAGAATCATGGTCACACTTTATGTGCGAGATTCAAGGTTTGCAGAAATGATCCATGATAATAACACTTATAAGAAAAAAACATATCAGAAGTAATAGCAAAAACAGTTAACTCAATACAACTTAAAAGGCAATTTAAGTCACAAGTCGCGAGAATATCAAACCAAAATCTTTTGTGATATTCAGTATTCAGAAGAAAATACTTTTCTACACCATGTTTCATTGTGCTGCAGAATTCCTCTCCATAAAATAGTTTTTACTTCGTAGTGAATTTATTTCATTAGATTTTTGCATACTTCCCCTATCTTTTCAGCATCACTACAGCTCCACTCTCTTCCCATCACTCCTGAGGAGTTTCTTTCTGTCCTAAAGTGCAAACAGGGCTGCCTGGAGGTGCTCATTGGAACATCTCCAAGACTCTACATTGCTTTGTAAGCCTCATATTCCTGCCAAATTAAACAATATAATTTTGATTAGAGAAAGATTCTAATAGTTCAAAAGTTGTTCTACTCTGCCATACTCACAGTCTTGAAGTATATGCTCACATCTAAATTATGGGTTTGATTTGTAAGAAACTAAATGTATTGAAATACTCAGTGACCTTTTTAGGCTACTATATTAATTTCTACGTTAATTTTGCAAGCAACATGTTTTAGCTATATAAGCAGCTGAGCAACAAATGAGGCTCATCTACCCTGTGCACACTATGAAAATTATCATGGAAAAATTAAGATTTGATCACATGATTGAGGTTTATACAATAACATGAATAAATCAGGGGAAATACTAGCTGAGCAGACTGCTGTAATACTAATATTTTATTTTCTAGTGTGTGCTTCAGCACTTTAAACAATCTGTTAGCACACAAGTAGAAGAGACAGAAAAATAAGATGTTTAAAATAATTTCTAATACTGGTTATTGCCCTTCCTAGCTCTGAAAATATTAAACATATCAGTCTGTAAATCATGTTTTTTTATATTATTTTGGTTGTATAAAGGTAAAATATAGTGGAATGCTAAAAGCCCTACATATTTACACAGGAAGTTGTAAATATATGCTGTTTGGCTCTCTTCTTTTCTTGATATGATTTGAAGTTGTTTGGAATATTAGAAATAGCCTTCTGAGTCAACAATTCGTTCTTCTGCACGTTCTTGCAATTTGTTTCTGATACAAAAAAAAGTTTACTTTCAGAGAACAGAGTGATATTAGATGTAGAAAATTTTACTAGGAAAGGCTGTTTGTCGTGGTAAACTTCACAGATATTCATCAGCAAAAGTGAATGCTGGCATAGACTGTCATTCTCCTAGCCTCATTTTTTTTTTTTTTTAAGAAAATAAATAAAAGTGCTGTTGCTCAAAATTTCTACACTTCAGCTAAATTAGTTGATAGATAGACATTCTGATTTGATTTAAGAAGTTATCTACAAAATGAAATTTCATCCTTGAGAATGCAGTTACCTGTTTTTATGTTCATAAAATCATGCTTGTAAGTCAGATTTAAAAATTATATATATGTATTTTAATGAAGCCAAAAGAGAAGCACATTTAATATTAACTTGGAAAATACATTTCCTTTTCTTTGTTTCTTTGTTCTTTGCAAACACATGATGCTATTAAAGCAGGTTCATTGGAAATGTTTATAAACACATCGTGATTCTGATGGACTTGAGTTGTCCACTACCCATCCTGTCCGTGCAGATTAGGGCTGCATCAGTTGTAGTTTCACTGCTTTATGGGGAAGTTTCCAAAATCACTTGGATTGGCTGTTACTTAACTCAAAATACAGATTAACTTCACCTTAAAATTACCTTGCCTGGGAGTATGGCAGCATCGAAGTCCTGTGTTGAAATTATTGTGTTGGATCCACTCCCCTCCTTGACGTGTAACATTTCCTGATCCTAGAGAACAAGCTATTAATATATAGACATTTCAGCAGAGAACTCACATGATATATTTAGAGGCTTGTTCTGGATCATTACAGAATGCTTTGCAACACTGACTTGTTAAATACTTTCCTAAAGCCAACCCTAGTCAACCCATCAGTGCTATGTGAAATCTTCCTGAAGGTCAAGCCTCAAAACTTGTTTCAGGACTGAGACAAAAATGAGTTTATGCTTTGTAGATGCACTTTTGCTCTTTCTTATGAGCAGATCACTAAATGTGTGTGTTCAGGAGCCATGCCCTCACAAAATATTATTCTAAAATCCATGCGATCTTTAATGTAAGATATATTATAAAACATATAATGATTATAAATTAGACATTTATATTATAAAATATCAGTATAATAAATAATTATCAAATATTATATATAATAATTTATAATCCCTTTGGAATGAATATCTTCTTCATATGTACTAAATAAAACAAAAGCCTATAACATGAGTTGATGAAGGAGAAGATGTCTATAAATATCTAAGGAGCTGGAGGCAAAGGGACGAGGCTGGACCCTTCTCAGCAGTGTGTGGTGACAGAAGAAGAGGGAAGGGCCACACACTGATGCATAGGAAGTTCCACACAAATATGCATGGGAACTTCTTCACAGTGAGGGTGAAAGAGCACTGGAGCTGCCCAGAGAGGTGGTGGAGTCTCCTTCTCTGGAGAAGTTCAAGACCTGCCTGGACGTCTACCTGTGCAACCTGGTCTAGGGAGCTACTTTGGCAGGGGGGTTGGACTGGATGATCTCTAGATGTCCCTTCCAACCCCTGCAATTCTGTGATTCTGCTTGATTAATGAAAAATACTTCCTACAATTTGTGCTTGTCAGCTGTTAAACCTTGACTAGTGTTCTCTTAATCATTACCTCTTGGCTTTGATCTGGGACTGAATTTCACTTGTATGGTGCACAAATATTGTAATATAAATGCGGTTATTCCCTTAAGTGGACAGCAGTATTTTAGCCACCTAGTTTGCAGTATTCATTGCAACCAATTTATGTCAACTTCTGTCACAGATAAAGTGTCTTTGATTCTTATGCAGTGTCATGGTTTCATGACTTTTGGTATTGGTATTCCACATCATAACATCATGCAGTGCATTGGGAGTAAAAGAGTTAATGCTTCAGCTCCATGGGTCATCAATAGTGCCAGGTATACCTGTCTCAGAAGAGAAGAACTACGTACTCCAGGGGACTTTGCATTGCTTTGTATTTTTACATTTTTCCACTCCGAGATTTTTTCCACTCAGAAAGATAAAAACTGTTTTTGCATGTCACAGGACAAGCTCTTTCCTTTGGGATCGACCCAGCAGTGGGTGCTCACTAGCTGTCTCACCTTCAGCGTTAGCGTAAGGCCTTTTTTTTATCGGACATTCTCTCTTGCTCATTTTATTTGATTTCTTAGCTTCAATTCCATTTATATTGTATTATATTGTGTTATTTTGCTTTCTGATATCTTATTTAGTAAATTAGCTTTCCTCCTCAGATCATTGCTGCTGTTTTGTTTCTAGGCCCATTTCCCTTTTCCCTTTCCCTCTTCCCCTTCCCTGGGGTGTGGGCCCATTGGTCCTCCACCCCAGTCATCACGGAACCATGCCAGACCAGTAAACCGTTGACATGCAGTTGTATTCTTTCTACTCCTCGATATCTGCATCTTTTAATAACAGTTGTCAGAAAAAAAAAATGCAAACGTCCAAGTGAATAAAAAATTCTTCTTCTTAAAATTGCCTCATGTATTTCCTCATGTTGAAATATCATCTAAGTATTAATTAGTGGCAAGAATCCCCCCTGTTCTCTCAAAATCATCATGAGGATATTTTCCTAACTCATGCTGTAATCATAACTTTTCTATTAAAATGACCTCCATTTTACTCTGGCTTTCAAGGCCAGGGAATGCAGATTGCAAGGCATATGCATGGGTTTTTCTTAACTATGATGCATCCCCTAACGTTCCCAGAAGTGTTTGTCTCCATCATACATACCTTACATTGGCAGCATTAACCAAATACACTTTGATTATATTGGGTATCTCCTCAGAGTTCAAGAAACTCCTTAAGGTTCTTCCAGAAACATTAGTCTACATAAGAGGTCATTAGAAAAATGTTTTCATTCCAGTGTTTGCTCCTGACAGAAAAAGAAGGAAAAAAGAAGAAAAAAAAAAAAGAAAAAGAAAAGAAAAGAAAGAAAGAAAGCATTGTTCAGTTTATACTAGAGAGGTAATATGCATCAAGGCGCTACTTTAAGATGAGAAACTTCCTACCCATTTCACACTTTAGAAATAATTACTTATCACAGTGCAGCCCATTTTATTCACAGTAACTTTTTTCTCTATAATTTACTTAGTAGGTTTGAAGTGAAAAGCATCATGCGGTGTGGAAAGCCACAGAATTTCTCCTGCCAGGCTTCAGTTTATTTTCTAAAATGTCTTCAGACATTTGATCATCATGAAATTGAATCACTCTTAACACTAATTGCCATACTAAAGAAAATTTCACTAAAATACAGCCTATTAGAAGCAGAGCTAGATTGGGAAACTGAAGTAAGGGCTAGTTTCCTAAGACTGGATTCAGTTGCTTTCCTGTTGGTGTACATCATCGAATTTTGTAACATACAGAATTGCTGTAATAGCTGTTTTATTGAAACTGTAGATTTTAAAGGAAATGTTTATTAAAGTCTATTGCCACTAATGTTGAGGAAATTATAAGGTATTGCACAGAGCAGTAGGAAAATAAAGAGGGAGTATGGAATTCTTTGTTATATTACTACTGAAACTTCTTTTTAAGTCACTGCAAAGGCAAATTATTTTTTTTAATACTATTTCAAAGAAACACAGAACTGTAGGGGTTGGAAGGGACTTCTAGAAATCATTGAGTCCAACCCCCCTGCCAAAGCGAGCTCCCAGACCAGGTTGCACAGGTTGGTGTCCAGGTGGGCCTTGAACATCTCCAGAGAAGGAGATCCACCACCTCTCTGTGCAGCCTGTGCCAGTGCTTCTTCATCCTCACTGTGAAGAAGTTCCCACACACATTTGTGTGGAACTTCCTACGCTTCAGTTTGTGGCCATTTCCTCTCATCCTATCACCACACTGCAGAGAAGTGCACCCCAGGATCCCAGGATCCCATTGGCTTTCTTGGCTACCAGGGCACACTGCTGGCTGAAGGCCAACCTGTCATCCACCAGGAGACTCAGGTCCCTCTCCTCAGAGCTCCTCCCCTCATCTTTAAAATAGTTGATGTTGTTATTCATTAAAAAAAGGTTTCATTTCAAACATCAGAATTATGTTACCTAGGAGATAAAGTGGAAAACCAGATCCAGAGGTCAGCTGGCACTCCCATCACTTGCAATTAGTTCCTAAATGTGTCTGCCATTAGAAGGTACTCTAAACAGCTGCAGATAACTTTTCTGAGCTACCTCATATGCAAGTTTTGGTGCAAAACGTGCACTGTTTCCCAGAAAAAAGAAAAAATCCTGCAATGAATTAACTCCAGTTTGGTTGCTCAACTCTAAAAATTATGGTAACTGATCATGCCAGCACGTGCAGGAAAATTTAAGATTTTATATTCCACAGGCCTGCAACACTTCTGGTAATCATAAAATTGTTACGGTTGGAAAATGACACTGTGATCACCCAGTCCATCACATCTGTCTCACTGGATGAATTTTCAAAGTGATTTAAATATCATAACAGGGTACAAATAACTTTGGGGCTGATAGACTAAATCCAAACTTGTTTTAATGTGCTTTGGACAGCTACACTCCCATTGGCACCTTTGAAGGCTCATTCAGTTTCATTTATGAACAGAAGAACAGAGAAGATGCCAGTTAGCATCTATTTCAAAGTTATTTCAGGTCTTGCACTAGAACCACAGGTTTTAGTCTGCTCTGATTTCATTTAACATTCTTTAAAGTTTTTTACACTTCATTTCCTGCATGAAGTCTTGGTGGCAACCTACCAAAAGAACTGTCTTACTTTTAACCCCTTTTGTGATAGTTTAGATATTCTAGCTGTTCCAGAAAATGAAGGTATTTCAAGCAATTTTTAATAACAGGATTAACTTTGCCTTTTTTTTTTTTTTTTAATTATTTTCAGGGGCTTGACAGAAAATAAATTGTACAATGGTTTTGGATGTTGAATATTCATCTACTTTCCTCCATTTCCATTAGCAATGAGATGAGCTGTAGTGTCACTTAGCTTAACAGCTTCAATATCATCATTATTAACTTCCCAAGAACAAACTTATCACACTTCACATTCACAAGAATAACTCTTTTGGAGGCATTTGTGTGGCTGTGCAGAGCCAGTCATTCAGTTACCCTATAGACCAGGTAGGGATGGTCAAATTAATTACTGTCTAAAAGAAGATAAAGGGCCAAATGCAACAAAATGCCTCAGAATCTATGAGCTGGGAATTACGACATGAACATTTAAGGGATTTTTTAACTGAGAAGTGCCAGGACCTACATTATACATTGTAATTGTTGAAAAATAGAAAATTGGTGTCAGACCAGGAGATTAACTGTGCTGTTAAGACCCCACGCTTTATGAAACTTAAAAGGAGCTGGAAGGAGAAGGCCTTTTCTAATGTAGGACTTGTGGTCATCCTTTATCTTGTAGTCATGTATAGATAGTTATTGTTTTGAAAAGATTATGTAAGCTTCCTTTGTATCTAAAGCACCTTGTCATTATTTTGCCTCTTGTGTTTTATTTAATAACTGAGTTATCACCTGGAAAATGAGGGCCCTGATTTCCTGTTTTGGAGATTCACAAAGTCTATTTCTTTTATACTGGATGTACATTTTGGCCTCAGCTGTGATGCTTCTTGGGGTGAAAGTGTCAGAGGGACCACGGTGACCACACCAGCAAATTCTACCTGGGCAAGGCATCAGGGGCAGGTTTGCATTCATCTGTCCTTTCACATGCATCAATCTTGCATCTCTGCATTCAAGGGGAGGAGTCCCTTCCCTCCTCCACTCCCATTTCATTCATGTAGTCTATCATCCATTTGAAAATTCTATAAATGCTGCTTACATTCAAGGAAATTTGGAGTAGCTAGAATTATTTTAGTCTTTTAGTGGAAATAACGTTAAAACTCATGATGAGTTGATGAGCATGGAGAGATTTTATAAATGCACCAGTTATCACTTCAGGAAAGGTCTTTACATTTATGCATTTAGTGTTTGGTTGTGTTTTGTTTGTCTTTTTTTTTTCTAAGAACAGAACAAATGATGAAAAAAAAATCCAAAATCGAAAAGGAGAAATAAGATCTCTAATCACTTCACAGATTCAAAGCATTATTTTATGCCTAATTAGTTTGTAATAGCATTTGCAAAGGTGGTGTTTGGTGTGTTTTTCTGTTAAAAACAGTTTGATAAGGACTGTTGATGAAAATGTCACAGATTTGTTTTCAACAGACTTTTGCTTCAGATATCCCACATGGACATTCTGTTATTTTGTGCAGCCTTTTACACTAATGCTCTGTAATTGTGTTTCACTTCCTCTGATTAAACTGACCCATAATTTGAATGGATATCACTTAGCACATTGATCTGAAGGTGTGACAGGAATAGGCTCAGCTTTGCCTCATAAAAATAGAAGGAGCTGGTCTGTTCTTGTCTTCTTGCCTCATAAAAATAGAAGGAGCTGGTCTGTTCTTGCCTTCTTTTGAATATCTCTGTTTGGAGTTTAAATAGATCCAAATTGTTTGCTTTCGTGCTGTTTTGTGGTGGGTTTTGTTTGTTTGCTTGTTTGTTTTATTTCAACACTGGTGTCTTGTAGTTATGGTTTTTTGTGTCTCATGTTTATAGTATTTTTTAAAGGAACATGTGGACACAAAGAAACCGGTCCTCAAGCTGATCAATTAATTACTGTAATCAGAACTGAGTTCTTTTCTGGGCTTTTCTCTATCTCCACTCTCTCAAAACAATAGGTAAAGTTGTAACTCGTGTCTCATTTAATCTCATGCACATCACTTGCTTGCAGATGAGGCTTTCCCTGGAGGTGGAAAGCTGTGTCACCAGTCGCACGATAACTGCCCTGACTCATGCATTAACCTGGTATCGTATAGGCTGCACAACACGCTGACAAGTAGGGTGTCAGAGCTGGAAAGCATTAGTGGTTACAGGGGCTGCACAAAACATCAGTCCAAGTCATTTTAAACATTGTTTTGATGGAGATTGTAAAAGCATACAGAACAGATTGGCAGATAAATAGGAAAAATAATCCGGTGATCTGGAGGGAACTCACAATAAGGGCAAAGAAGGTAACAAGAAGCTTGAAAAAGCATTTAATTGTTTAAATACAAATATTTAGTTTCTTCTCACATAGCATTGACTTTCAGTTGCATACATTGCTGAACACATTTTTGATGGGATATAAACAAGTTCTCATTTTCTCGTGGATCATCCAAGGAATGTAAGCACGACACAATTAAAAAGAAAGAAGTGCAGATGCAATACCCAATACACATCCTATAAGATGATATATTAGACAGTGGCAGATGTAACCAATTAGTTGAAATCCTATTTTTCAGTGAAATTCAAATAACTGTAAGTAAAGCTAAGCTTGTTCTGTGCCTCTTAAAGAAAGGCAAGATTTGAGGGCTATGAACTCTGAGGCTAATACCCAGTTCTACACCATTAATAAAAATTGTGGTGTAAATAGAAAGGTGCAGTTGGAACTTCAGTATGTTCATTAAAAAAAAAGACAACATTTTTGAATACCTCTAAACATGGTGAACTCTGAGGTCCTTCCAATAGTCACAAAATTTCTCAGAGGTGTTTACAATATGTCTGCACAGAAAAAAATGCATAGAAGTGCACACTATGAAGCCAATGCCATGGTCCAGTATTGTCTTGATTGAAACCTTTCCCTCAAATAGAGAAAGAAAAAAGA
This sequence comes from Oreortyx pictus, assembly GCA_036925125.1. NCBI lineage: Eukaryota > Metazoa > Chordata > Aves > Galliformes > Odontophoridae > Oreortyx > Oreortyx pictus. Next base: position 3,558,118 of record JAUPFR010000005.1, read on the forward strand.
AAGTCTGTTTGCAGCCAACCAGAATTCTTTAGTAATGGACATTTCTCAGAGTTTGTAATAAATTGGTACATTCTGACACTTTTATTTTACATAGTTCTTCACTGTGGACCTCCGTATGTGACGAAAAAGTGTGTAATACCTCCTTTTCTTCCAGTTATTTTAGGTTATAAGAAAGTAATTTAAAAGCAGATTGTAATTTACAGCTGGAAAGCAGTTGTTGGTTAAATGGGGAGATTGTAGTGGACCTGTTGCAAAGAAATCGGAACAATTCAGAATTCTCAAGTAAACTGTTCTGACCTGCTAGATGGAAGCAACTGCAAGGTTTAATTTAACTGATGAGCAGGGAGATTCTCAGGTCATGTAAATTAGTGAGGTATCATTGGAGCTGGTGGTTTTACAATAGTGTATACCAACCACATTTCAGATCCCAGGCGTTCTATTTTTTAATACGCATTTAACTGTAATGAAAACTGAATCAAAACCTGGAACTCAGAGTCCATCCCCTTGCAAAGGAAAATTTGTTTTTTGAAATTGAAAAATTTTTTTGAAAAAATTGAAAAAAAAATGTTATTTGACTAAAAGAAATACACTGCAAATCAATTTGTTACAAAATCAGCTCCCCTTCGAACAGCAATGAGAGGATGATTCAGGGTGCATTAGGACAAAAGGATCAGAAGTATTCCAGCATGCTAAGCCTAGTACCACTTGCATTTGCAGTGATATAGATCACATTATGCATGTTCTGAAGAGATTTCTTCAGGATGTATCAGAAGACCTGTCTCAGTTTGCCTTCGGTTCTGTTATCCATTGCCTTTTCTACAATTTTGATAGAGCATGATGTAAAATTCAGTTTTGCCTAGTACCTAGAAGAAAAGGGCTGTATGTGCCTCATAGTCATCTTGGTAGCTCTAATTCGGAAATAAAAAGAAGTATAAAAATATTCTATCTATATCTACAAAAGAAAAACAAAAATAACCACCCTGCTGTCTTCCTTCTCAAGAGTGGGAAAGACTTGCATGGTAAGCAAACACTAGTTTCATCATAAATATAAATTCTTCACACAATTCTTTTTTAAGGAACGTAGATTCTAGTACATGATTGTGGGAAAATATCAATTAATAATAGCAGTTGTTCCTTGTACAGTCATGTTTTAATCCTAACAAGTCTTTCAAATCAAACTGCTGTCACTGATAACTGAAAATCCTTGACCATAAAACAACAAATAGTTGCAGTAGTGAATTATACAAAACAAAACAAACAATAGCCCAGTAGCCGCAAAACAACCAAAATAAATTATTCCACATAAGTTCTTCATCAAATGAGAGCATAAGAGAGCAAATATAAGAGCTAATATTAAACAGACTGCTTGATGCATCAGCTCAGCCTTTAAGGCATTTGGATATTGTGATGATGAGGACTGCATGAAAATATAGATAAAATAGGAAAAGGCACTCTTCTTCATCCCTATACATATTCAATTGCAATTATCTCTTTAGTTTTGACTGTGTGCAGATCTAGATTAAATTTGTTTGGATCCAGGCGAAGGCCAAGATTTGTTCACCTGAGGTGTTCATCTCAAGTTCTTTTGCCTTTATTTACTATCTGGGTCTGCAGGGATGTGGCTTACTCAGTTTTCTGCATAGTTATGATCCTTTATGCTTTGTTGGAACCTATTACCGTGATCTGGTCAAAATTTCACAGAGTAATTAAAAACTGCTGAAAGCAATTGTTTCATTTAGGGAGAACTTTGTGTCCGCAACTTACATTTATGAGCGGAGTATTTAATGAATGATATTCTAGAAGTGAGTAGTACTGTGCAAGTGCCCTGAAGAAAGACTGTAATGCAGTGTTTTATCGCAGAGTGGCAAGATAATATACATAGTTGGATTTGTCTGTCTTATCCTTTCTCTGTGGAATCAGAACCTTTTTCCTTTACAACTGCTATTGCATAAACAACTTTCAAAATACCTGAGTAGAAGAAAGATTTCTAAGCAACATTTTCTGAAATCACTGAGCTGAGTAGAATTGTGATTCACATTCACACCAGGTTCCTTAGAGCTCTTCTCACCATACCAATTTGAAAGAAGAGGTATATGTATATATAACATATATATATGTTTTAGAATGTATATATATATATTCTAAAATGTCTTTTTCAGCTCATCCATAGAAGAACCACACAACTTTACTAAAATATATCATCCTGACCCAACTCCATAGCTAATAGCTAAGGTTTTCAACTTTCAGTGAAATTTAACCTCTACTCACCTCTGCTGGGATATATGGGTTAGCCTTTTCCTGACCTGAAATTAGTCTTCTTAACCTGTCACAAAGAGACTGTGTGTTGGTGTGCTTAAACCTGGCTTTCTGCTTAAAAGCACAAAGGCAGCTTCTGTCTGTTGTTCAAAATGTTTTTCCTCTTCGTAGTAAGCTACTCTTCATCACCTTTAAAAGGACTCCTGAACATGAGCATAGTTTTTAAAGAGTGATGTTGTTCAACATTTAAAATAAAATATTAGGACAGATATATTTTTGAGCAGCAATTTACACCTTAATAAAACATTGTGATATTGAAGTTTTGAATAAACTGTAAAAAATTGAACCATTTACCTAGGGGATGATGAAAATATAAGAGTATATCAAGGTTTGGTAGCTCTTGGATCGATAGATAATCTTTCCACCTGTCTCCTAGAGGCTAAATTACTCGATAAATGGCAATAAGGGTGTCTTAGACATGGAACATATTATATGTTAGGAGACTGAGCTCTCACAGGCATTGGGTTTATATATAAAGCAGCAAAAAAGACAGGGGAATGTGTGAAAACAGTGATTCCGTAACATTTTAGACAATTTGGGCTTTTATTATTATTATTATTTGTGATAATTTCAAAGACTGAGCTTCTAGAGTATGCATTTTAAAGGAAGAGAACAAGAATTTCTCTGGTAGCTCTTTCTAATGTCTCTCATTTGGTAGGTATACGTGTAGCTTTCTATCTGTGACATGCTGCAGGCCTGCAATTGCTGTATTTTTGTCTGTTTCTTGGCACATTTTTCCTGTCTTTATCGTGTTACTACTGTCACCCATGTTCATCTATGTCAATTGTAAAATAAATTAATAATGTACTCAAAATAATGGATTTCCATCTCACATGACTGTGAGTGTCATGTGTGATGACGGAATGTTTTGGTGCTTGAAAACATATCCATTCTCTCTCTTTGTAACAATAATGGTAGCAGCAATCTTATCTATTTCATAAGCTGAAATGTCACATTTTGATTTTCTTTTGGGTGTTATTTGGAATTATTCAAAGCTGAGAACACAGTTCCAGTCTGAAGCATTCCCTTCCAAAGTTGACTGTGTCTCATCTAAACTGCTCTGACTCTAGGGCAGTTAACCTGACCGTCCATATCTTGATTCTGTGATATTCTCTAGGGTTGGAAACAGTTCCCTATCCAGTACCCTACGCTGACAGTTTTGTAGTGAACAAATGATGGGACATAAGTGGCCATAGCAGTTGTGAAAATATTTTGAGATATTTGTATTTTACTCCAACAGTATAAAATAGGAACAGCTTATGAAAAGAAGTGAATGAGGGAGGAAAAAAGCTCTTTTTCAAAAGAAAAATTGTTACATGTAGATGGGATTATTCTAGCTGATGCTGGTAATTCTTCCTCAAATCAAGGTTGAAAAAAAACCTTTTTTAGTTTGTTCTTTCTCTTTCTAACATAATGGAGCTGGAGTTCCCTCTCTCATTAAACACTCATCTTAATACTATGCAGTTTTAATTATGAATCTTTTTAGTCTTTGATTAATATAAGGAAGAAAATGACCTCACTCTGTGCTTGTTTTACTGTTCAAGAAGAGTTGACAGTGGTTGTGACTGTAGACAGTTACTAGAGCAAAATGATAGTAACTAGATTTCTTCAGGTACTCTGTAAATATACACTGGATATAATGGAAAGCTGTTCTCAGGACAGGCTTAAAAGTTCCTGAAAAATATATTCAGGGGCTGCATCTTACATTGGCTGATCTGGAAAGGGGACTGTATCCCTAGGGGAGAACTGCAATGCAATATCCACTTGTGCCTGGCTCAGACTATAGTTGGGAACCCATGGAAACTATCATAAATAGAGGGAATTGTGTCCACAGGAACTCTGAATGCCAATATTTTGACATTCCAAGGTTTCTATGCATTTCTGCTTATTCTACTTTTAACCCAATATAAGGAGCAGATTTTACATCCCGTCTGTCCCATTTCCGAAGTATCTTTCTTCCCTTTGCAGAAAAATATTTAACAGAGAAATGCTAAAAGTCTCAATGCTAAGCTTTATGGTTTATCAGTAACACAGGAAACTGCTAGATTCCTTTATATCCCTTCTAGGAATGGAGGCCAAAAATTTATCAGAGAGCAACTTTCATATAACAGTATTTAACGACTTAAATAAATAAACTTTAATAAACTTATATTTTCAGTGCAGAGCAGATGGTGTTTGACAGACCTGCCTGAAGCTATGTAACATCACATGCCATGCTATTTAATTTGCAATAATGTGATTTACTAAACAAAATTTTCTTCCTTACAAATTGTACGGTGAGGAAGGGCTTTTCTATCCAGATTTCAAAGCAGAAGCCATTTCACATGTAACAGGTGAAGGACACTTCAAATTCCTGGATACTGAAAAACTGTGCAAGTGCAAGAGATGAGAAGTGTCTGTAGGATTTCATCTACACTCCTATGCATTACTAAATTATTGACATTGAGAGAGCTCAGTCAGGTCTCTGTCCACATGGTTTGATTGCCTGTTCTCCATCAAGGATCAGTTTATGCCATTTAGCATCTCAGACAGCATATAGGGCATGCTTTGGACAATTGCACTGACAAAGGTCTTGTAAGCAATATAGATGAGGCTTTTTGCTGTTTTGAGGGGAGAAGAGGTTGGCCATATGGATGTTACTAGTTTGTGTTGTGTGGCCTAAGGGTCACAGAAGGACTCCCAGTTGTCTTGGGTATCTCAATAGGACATATCTTAAGGGCTACTGATTATGTAAAATTTAAAACTAGACTAAAAACTTACAACAAAAAATTGGAAAGAGATTTAGGAAACGTGCTAGATATAGGCTGCCATGGGTCTATCCTCACAGAGTAGCCTATCCTCTAAAGAACAATACAAAATATTCAAGTTAGGAGCATAAATGAAACTTTTTATAAAATTATAGATTAATTTAGGTTGGAAAAGAGCAGTTGGCTTCAAGTCCAACCATCAACCCATCCCCACCATGTGCACTGATCACATCCCTCAGTGCCATGTCTCCAAGGTTCTTGAACACTTGCAGGGAGAGTGACTCCACCACTTCCCTGAGCAGCCCATTCCAATACCATTTAAATCAATCTGAGATTTCTACTTTCCTCCAGTGACCATTTAGGGAGTGTCAGGAGTTCTCGCTCATAAACTGTGCAGTTTATCGGGTGCCTGATTCAGTGTCACTGTATCCCCTCACTGACTAGTCTGGAGGAAGTCCCAGATTCCACTTTTGGACAGTTTTATGGCCTCTTATATTAGCGCCAAGGGTTGAGTGCTTGATTTTGCATCAGTTGTGAATGCACAGTAGATCTGCCCTGCATGAGATCAATGAACAACTGCTAACTAGTTCTCTTGGTTGAGAGCACTGAAATGTAGACTTCAGTGTTGTAACATTTGTTTTTTAATTGTTCACATTGTGCTCATATTCACTGCAATTTGAACCATTTTGCAAAGTATTTCTGGATTATTTTTAAGTGTTATCCTTAACCCAGTAAAACATTTTGTGTAGCTACATGTCTTTCAAAGTCAGTGGTACAAAACTTCAAATAAAGAGAAAGTAGAGAAGAATTTAAATGATATTACGGAAATTTAATTATTTAACTGGGAAAATAGTGCATCCCAAAATGCTGATGTCACCAAGGATACTTGAGGCAACTAGCACACAGCACAGAGCTGAAGGAATTGAAACCATTTTCTGGGAATTTATATTTGAAATCTAACAGACAGGAAACTGGCTGACACCAGTTCATCTGGCAGCCCCATTTCAGACAAGCTACCAGGGGTTGAATTCGGGTTGTCTCAAACTAATTACAGCATGTGCCATAATGACTATGGATAAGGAGCCATGGTTCTTTAGCTGGGAACTAACAAAACTCAACCAAAGAATGAATGTGAGATGAACAAGATGAAACTGTCTGTAGTTATAGAGGTGCCTCCTTTTGTAAAATAGCAAATCTTCTGCTTTATATGATCAAGTCTGGAATTTGTAATGAACTCTTTTCAGAAGCATAAGAGATAAACCTACATTTCATGTTAAATTATTCCAACAATTGATATCATTATGTTCAAATTTCTAAATAAAAAGAAAGAAGACAGGTTTTACAGATTTCTAAATGATCACAAAGACACTGGCCAGGTATCATAATCAGAATAACAGATAATAATGAATAGCAGGCATTCCTTCAGATGAATGCTTTAAGTGGAAGATTGGAGAACAGGCCACTTGCCAATGTGGCCAACACTGGACATGTGAGAGATTGTTATTAAAAGGGTATATTTAAAACTCATCCCACCCCAGAAGTGAATTCTCAACAGGTTGCAGAAACATATGTTATTAGGCTCAGTGGGAAATAGAAAATTGCTCTTAACCATATGCAAGGAACAATTCTAAATAGAAGCATTTGAAAACTGTTGAGAATGAATGAGTTCTGCCAGAAAGAAAGGAAGATCGTTTTGATTCTTGATGAAAAGCTATCAAACAGTGTTTAACGTGATGCAGGATGTGACAAATCTTGAGAGAAGCCACATTCTCATAAGAGGAAGGTAATGCAACTGACAAAGACACTTAATGCTCTTTGTGACATATAAGCTAAAATATTTTATATCTTCCAGTGGTTTTTAGCCACAGAAAGCTGTCCTTCCTTCCTCCCCCATCCCCCTTTCATCGTTCTTTGTGAGGATTGTTGCTTTGAGACTTCCTGTAGGAAAATGTTTTAAGTGGAAGTTTTCTTTCTATTGCACCTAATGTCTGCCAATATGATTCCTGTTACAGTTGTAAGGACCATTTTCCTTCTGTCCTCAAGCTGTGTTTCTGCTTATTATCATGTTTAACATTCCCAGTGCCTGGCAGGATAGAGATTAGAAGCTCTTAATATTCGCTTTATAGTGAAAGGTCTTGCAGATATTTGGAGTATGGGCTATAATATATGCACATAATTTATTGTTGGAAAAGTTCTGAACTCTCTAGTGAGTCACCTTAATCTTTCTTCTCATCATTTTAGGTTTGTTTTAAAATAATCTGCTGTGTACCCCACATATAAACGTTTAAACACTGTGTTGAAAATAAAGCCTTGATGGAAGCTAACAAAAAATAAATGCTTCTTTTTTTTTTTTTATTAATTTTAACTATTTCAATAATAAGTATATATTTTATGAAGTGTTGTTCTCTAATTCCAATATTTTATTTTTAACAGACTGGAAGGAAAGAGAAGGGCGACCCACTCAACATTGCTATTGACAAGATGACCAAGAAAACACGAGACCTTCGAAGACAGGTAATCTATGCTTTTTATACTGCTTCTTGATTTTACAAGAAATTAAATGCTTTTCAATTTCAGATTGTTTTTGACACATTTATAAGCATAAGGAGTTTGTGGCTTTATGTAGATATACAGCTACTTTGCACCTGACACTAAAAAAGTACTAATTTATTCTTAAATTAAAAAAGGGAGACTGGAACATATTCCAAATGTAACGCCCAATGGTCTTCATATGTGGGATCAAGGAAGACTGGCCAAACCTTCACTGCCTTCACAGCATTCTCAGTCCTAAAAACACTGTCAGATGTGCTTATTTCTATTTATATGAATACTCTGAATGAAATAACAATTAGCAGAATACAAAAATGTTTGTATGTTTCAATGAGAACTTTTAAGTTACTACATGCAATGAAGATCCTATATGGACAGGGAGAAGGCTGATAAAGAACTGTAAAACATAGTCTGAACACATTACTTTTAACTTTGTGGTTGGTAATAAGAGTGAAAGATTTGTTAAAAAAAAAAACTTAAGATGGAAAAGAATAGAAAGGAGATTGGAAAAGGGAGAAATCCTGAGTTTCTCTTTACATTTTTAAAGTTAATTTGGGGGGACTGACTTTTTACTTTTTTTTTTTTTTTTTTTTTTACTTTTGAGATGATCCCAGTTCTGTATTTTCTGTTAAAAAAAAAAAATCACTGCCTGCTTAGTCAAATCTTATCACTAAGGAAATTATCTTAAATCTACAAATTGGCAAGACCAAGAAAGGACTTAAATGTACCTCCAGTTGCCTATTTGCAACTTGATTGTTTCAGAAAGGGTTATTTTACAAACAGTACTCCTCTGTCTTCATTTTGTCCTGAATTCTTAGCAAACGTGTTTGAGGATAATATTCTCAGAGCTTCTTTCTCTAAATAATAAGATTTTTGCAATGGACTTACAGACAATATGAATCATCAACTCTGCATAAAGCCTGGCATCACATCTGTTGCTCAGCTAATGAGAGAAGAAAGATCTCTGCTGTTCTGACCTCCGAATTTGTGGGATCCTAGGTTTTGCAGTGGAGTTTGTACCATGTGTTGCCTCCCACCTCTGTTCTTATTGCTTGAAGGAAGTAGCAGACTAACACATGAGTTGCTGTTCTGTGTGAGGCTCTCAGCAGTTGTCTGAATTACTCATCTCTAATGCCAAATTTACTCCGAAACGTGATAAAAAAGTGGCACCTTTCTCAATAAACTCTGTTTCTCACATATATTCAACCCCATGGGTGTTAAATTCAATCACAAAAGGGGTTGAAACTCTGTATGTGGGTAAAGTAAAGCACATACATAAATAGATTCCTGCATAGAAATGAAGTATTTAATATACTTTTGTATATTTATGACTGTTAATCACATAGGTATAACGTTTATTAAACTGTGGCAGTCTCAGTAAACTAATAAAGATTAGATCCTAACTGTGCTAGGAAGACATAGGAAGATATGAGTCATGGCTTTCAACAGTCTGTATTTGGTCTATGAATCGGTCTGCTTTAGAATCATAATCAATGTTGTGCTTAATCCAGTGCATAATCAGTTGTATAGGAAACGTGCACATCTACCTGGGTCTGCCTAGACATTTCCAGCTAAATTTTACAAGACATGGATTCCACTGAGGACTACTTTTAATGGCTGAGGAGAAGGGATTACAGGTGAAGAAGAAATGAACCAAAGCTGAGGTTGCACCATTACACTCTTTTGAGTCCTTCAGTTTTAGGTTTAATTGTAGCAGAGACAACCAACTATGAATACCATAATGCCTTTTGTTTTTAATTAATCCATTTTGAAGCAGCCTTGTTGATAAGATTTATAAAGCTTAATGTTACCCCCATAAAGCTGGACAGTCTACAAAATGTGTTTTATAGTGAAGAAAGTATATTTATTCCACTTGGTAGTCAGGTTCCCTTGTTAGTCTTCAGCAGCCAACCATCTAAGACTGATTTTTCTTTCTCTCCCCAGGTCACTTAGCTCTTTATCTCCAAGATTTTTTTTTTCATTATCATGCAGCTACGTGAAATGATAGTAGCTGGGACACATGGTGTTAAAATCCCATCTCACTATTTACAGACATAACAGTACTTCCCATTCTGTAGGAATTACATCTTTTATTTTATCATTTAAACTCTCCTGGCCATTGGAGAAGTGTTGAGGAGAATCTAATTATGTAACCTGATATAAACTGCAAGTAAGATTGTCAACATTGGTTGGACTGAATAAGTTCTTGGAAGAAGACAGGTCTCACCAGCCCATAGCTTACTGCTGCCATTGCTTAGTTTATTTTGAACAATTTGGAGAAAGCACAGTTCTGTGTCTGATAAACAAGTTATGCCAGTTGGCAGGATTTGGGGTCTATTTTTTTTTTTCCCCTTGTACACAAGTCTGTAGTATAAAAAAAAAAAAAAAAAAAAAAAGAAGCCCTAAGTGCTGAACAAAAACATCCTTCACTGTGTTGTACAGTAAGCTAGACTGAGAACAGCAGTGGGGTGCTTGTATATTTCCTTGGGGAAAAAAATGATACTAATCCTATACTAATATTAATGCTAACACCTTAAATACTACATCTAATCATAAAGCAGCACGTACTGTTCATCCATTACTGCAACTCTGTGGTGACATTGACACCACAGGATAAGCAGGGATAAGCAGGAAGGACGCCCCAAAGAACCTGGCTAAGGCACAAACTGGATGCATAGCAATGCCCACCACGGTCCATAGATCATCTGGAGATGTGTGAGCAGGGCACCAGCTGCTCTGCTGTCACCACTACTGGTGTCCCACCTGTCAGTGCCACTGCCTCCTGCCCTGCTGCTCTCATCCCTTTCCTGTTCCAGCTCATTGCCTGAGCTTGTTCAGTCTGTGTTAGCCAGTCGGTTTCCCCACAAGGTACAATAACCAAAACCATTAGTTTTCTCTTAAAGAGCAGATATCGGTACTGCCATTAATTTTAACAGTGCAGCCTGTCTGCAGTACACTATACAGTAGATTGAAATCAAATAATTCTTCATTTTCATCCATTCAAGCCAGACTAATACTTTACATGCATCCAAGTGGAAAGAATCACAGAGAAAAGATGTTTGGTTTTTTTACCAACAGTTCTCAGCTGAACTGGAAATGTTGTTTTCATACAGCTATTAAGAACAATGCATCCCCTTCCTGAAGACTCAGTTACATATTATTACTAAAGTTAAAAGTACTCGATGAAATAAACGCTCAACAAAAAAATTTTTCTGTCTTTAAGATGGAAAAGCATGATAAAATCAGTTTGTTTATCCAGAATTTTAATTTTTGAAGATAATAAAAATTCAAACTATTGAAAAGTTATATTTATGTTTTTAGCATTTTCAACTTTTCACGTTGAGAGTGTGTATAACTTTTATTATAGATTTGATTTCAAATATATATATAAATATTGAAAATTAAAATTGAGAACAACACTTCGGAATATTCAATTTTCATTTGTTTTAAGGTGTTTTGATCATTTTGCATTCTGAAATTTTGAGGTTTCATTCGTGTGTGGCAATTGCTGAGTCACAGTCTGAACCACCAGTTGAGCACCTGGAGAAAAGACCAGGTCAGCCCTAGAAGTGCAGGTGGAGGCAATTCAGCTGTGTGACCAGGAGGGGTAGAGCCAGACTCTACCCCTCTTAGACCTCATTTGAAGGGCTGACTGACACAGAGAAGGGTTATCTTGTTGGAGATCTCTTTTTTGTGGAGTCTTCTTGGGAGCTTCAGTTTTCAGGTATGGTTTGGTTGGTTGTTTTTCTCATTGTATGTATCTGAGACTGGTCTTGCTGCCTTGGTAATTCCAAACTGGAACTAAGAGAAATTTAAGTTATAGTAAGGTAGGATTTCTGTTCCTGTTATAATTTTGTTTGTTCATTTGTTTGTTGTTTTTTGGGGGGGGAAATATGTGAATAAGAACTTTAAAGTGGGAAGCCCAGAAACGAAAATGTTATCAGCTCTGTTTTGGTGAATACAGTTTAGACTGATCTCCTTTGCTTTTGTTTTAATGTAGTGCATGTCTGAAAGAGGTCAGTGTATTACGTCTAAGTCTACTTGTACATAATAATAAAAACCAAAATCCACAGACCATTAGTATCTATATGGCAATTTTGTATATGGGAAGCCATTGTTACTTCTGGACTTGAAATACCTGTGTTTGCTTTCATGGTTATATGAATTCTTGGGAACAGGCAAGTCTCATCACTATATAGCTTACTGTTGCCATTCTTTACACTACCCTGAAGCAAAATGTTCTAATCCGGCATTCATTTTTAGCAAAAGTATCTTCTCAGATGTTGCCTTTTTCAGACAACGTCCTCTGAGGTATGTGTAGTGTAGGCAGAGGAGTAAAAAATCAAGAACAACCAAGTTAATGAAGACTTGCTTCCTGTAGTATTTTATTGTCTGTTAATCTTCCAAGAAAATATTTCAGGTCTTCCATCTTCCCTTATGGTCTTTGATTTTTCGTATTTTTTTTCTTATATCTGTCCTTCCCTTCTGCATGATGGTTGACTAACTGGTACCTATATCGGTGCACTGATCAGCCAGCTACTGACTTGTCATCTGGGTCATCTTTCTCCTAATAACATTTTTTTTTTTTTTTATCAAATAACTGCTTAATGTCATCAAGACCTTTCCTGTATGCTGACGTTAATTTGAAGTTGCACAGCAAATTGTAATATATTTGAAAAAATAGTTTTGTACCTCGTTTCCTCAGAAAACCAGTCTAAAATTGATAACACCTTTGTCAAGTAAACAGTCTTTTTTGTTACTATCTGCAACAGCACTCCAAATGTTGCTCAAAGGTAGATGTTATTTTAAGGCTCATAGATTCATAGATTCATTAGGTTGGAAAGGACCTACAAGATCATCTAGTCCAACCATCCTCACACCACCATCCCTACCCACCAAGCTACTAAATCAAATCCCTTAGCACCTCATCTAAACGGTTCTTGAACAGCACTAGAGATGGTGTCTCAACCACCTCCCTAGGCAGGCCATTCCAGTGCCTGACCACTCTCTCAGAGAAAAAAATTTTCCCTCAAATCTAATCTAAATCTTCCCCGGCGCAACTTGTGGCCATTCCCTCTTGTCCTGTCATTAGTTACCTGGGAGAAGAGGCCGACCCCCTCCTCACCACAGCCTCCCTTCAGCAAGTGGTAGAGTGCAATGAGGTCTCCTCTGAGCCTCCTTTTCTCCAGACTAAACAATCCCAGCTCCCTCAGCCGCTCCTCGTAAGACTTGTGCTCCAGACCCCTCACCAGTTTTGTTGCCCTTCTCTGAACACGCTCCAGTGCCTCGACGTCTCTCTTGTAGTGAGGGGCCCAAAACTGAACACAGTACTCAAGGTGCGGCTGCACCAGAGCTGAGTACAGGGGGATGATCACCTCCCTGCTCCTGCTGGCCACACTATTCCTGATACAGGCCAGGATGCCATTGGCCTTCTTGGCCACCTGAGCACACTGCTGGCTCATGTTGAGCCGAGCATCAACCAACACCCCCAGGTCCTTTTCCTCTATGCACTCCTCAAGCCATTCTGCCCCAAGCCTGTAGCATTGCATGGGGTTATTCTGGCCAAAGTGCAGGACCCGGCACTTGGCCTTATTGAACCTCATCCCGTTGACCTCAGTCCACCTGTCCAGCCTATCCAGATCCCGCTGAAGGGCCTCCCTACCCTCAGGCAGATCGACACATCCTCCCAACTTGGTGTCATCCGCAAACTTACTGAGGGTACACTCAATCCCCTCATCCAGGTCATCAATAAAGATATTAAACAAGATGGGCCCCAATACCGACCCATGAGGGACACCACTTGTGACGGGACGCCAATTGGACTTGACTCCATTAACCACTACCCGCTGGGCACGGCCCTCTAGCCAATTCTCAACCCAGTGAAGAGTGAACCTGTCCGCACCACGGGCTGCCAGTTTCCCCAGGAGAATACTGTGGGAGACCGTGTCAAAGGCTTTGCTGAAGTCCAGGTAGACTACATCAACAGCCTTTCCCTCATCTACCAGTCTGGTCACCCAGTTGTAGAAGGAGATGAGGTTGGACAAGCACAACCCGCCCTTTGTGAACCCGTGCTGGCTGGGTCTGATCCCCTGATTGCCACGCACGTGCCGTGTGATCTCCCTCAAGATCAATTGCTCCATAACTTTCCCTGATACCGAGGTCAGGCTGACAGACCTGTAGTTCCCCAGATCTTCCTTACGGCCTTTCTTGTAGATGGGAGTCACATCGGCAAGCCTCCAATCTTGTGGGACCTCTCCGGATGACCAGGAATGCTGATAGATGGCAGAAAGCGGCTTGGCAATCACCTCTGCCAGCTCCCTCAGCACCCTTGGGTGGATCCCATCTGGCCCCATGGACTTGTGGCAGTTCAGATGGAGGAGCAGGTCTCTGACTGTCTCTGCTGGGATCACAGGGGGTGTATGATGCGCTTTGTCCCAGACTTCCAGGTCAGGGCGAAAAGTATCCTGAGGATAACTGGTCTGTCTATTAAAGACAGACGTGAAGAAGGCATTGAGAACCTCAGCCTTTTCCTTATCCTCTGTGGTTACATTCCCTGCCGCATCAAGTAAAGTAGGGAAATTCACCTTGGTTCTTCTTTTACTGTTAATATATTTATAAAAGGATTTTTTGTTCTCCTTTACTGCAGTAGCCAGTCTAAGTTCAAGCAGGGCTTTTGCATTTCTAACGTCCTGCCTGCAAATAACAGTTCTCATTACAGGTTACAAATAACAGGCTCATTACAGTTCTAGTTATACTGATATTGTGTAACTCTAATTATGTTATTAGCTCATATATATGATTTCTGCAGAGACTGGGCTTGTTTTCCCAAATGATTTTTTTGAGAATGGGTTTTGTGTATGGCTGGGTGTAGGCTCTGAGCTAAGAGATCTCTGAATTGTTTTGGATGAGTTGTTTTCCTCTTTCTCACAGGTAGTAAAGGAGGTTCAGATGTTGGTTGCTTCTTCCCAGTGTCTGCTTTTTTTTTTTTTTTCCCCTAAGGGCCATTACTACCATACTGGTTGTTGCATAGTTGTGTACTTTCAGCTATTGGGGTTTGAGTTTACCTATGTAGACATAAACTAATCCTAGTAATGACTGCATGGTGGTGTCCACCTAGAAGCTGCACAGCTGGTCATGTTCTGTCACATATCTAGCAGCAACTTAAATTGTGGAAGAAGTCCAACTCACGTTTTCCCTTTGTATCCCTATAATCAGTTCATTAAGTTTCATGTAGTTTAGGTATCATTTCACATGACTGTTATGTATTATTGATTGCTCATTTACATTGTCTTTGTCTTAGACTGTGGTCTCAAGTATAGCGGACTGCAGTCATAATTTTCTTATGTTATCAGAAATAATCTCCAGCATACATTCATTCAATTGCACAGCTGTAGTTATTATACTCAATGTCTTTTAGTCCTTGACAGTGCTGCTATATTAGTCTACAGGTCACGCTTTTGAAAAATATTAAAGGAATGAGGAAAAATCGTTGAGTAATTCATTCATGCAAATTTGGTAAAAGATCTTTGAGTGGTTCTTCATCATACTCATTTTTTTTTTCTCCTTCTTTATATGTCTCTGAAAGTACTCTCAATTTTGTGTACTTTCTGTAATATGGGAACAATAATTTGAATTAGGTAACAGGCTTCATAATGTTCTTAGCACTATTTGTTGTATCCTTATTTCCTAGCTCTTGAGAGGCAGCTTAATCTCCCTTTGCTCTTCATGTCGGTCATTTCCACATAGATTAAGTTGTATCACTACTGTTTATGAAAGCTATTTGTGGCTTAAAGTTTAGCGCTTCAGAATCTGACAAAAAATGACACAGAGTCTGTAGAGTCTCTCAGAATAAAAAATGAGTATTAATTCATGTAATTAGACTGAAGGGACACCTAAAACTGAGGAACTGTGTTCTTTTGGAATGGATTTCATCTCATCTAACCCATACAATTCAAGTTATGTTATGAAGAAACATTTATATAACATTTTCAGTCTGTCAGCTTAAACCTCTCTCTTTTCAAGTACGTGCATAACTTGCTTCTTTACAGGATATAAAAGCTTTGAAGAAAGCACAGACCCCACCAAAAGTGGAAACTATATCATCACTGTTTTACAGGCAAACTACTTCCTTATAATGAATTATCAAGTGCTACAGGGAGGGCCAGCTACACCTAGAAATGAAATCTTGTTGTCCCTGTCCTGAATCATGATTTACTGATTTAAATTGTTTCTCCTTTTTGCCTTCTAAAATGCCCTATAAAAGATACGCAACAGTTACTGCTCAGTTTTCAGAATAACACGAAACACAGAAAAGCTGCTTTTGAAGGTAAAGCTACCTCAATTTAGATATTCTGTATTGTACCAGCTTTAAGGGTGTACAACATCTGTACATGAAGATAAAGTCCCAGGGAGATGTGGGCAGTTAGAATCATAGAACGCCTTTGGTTGGAAGGGACATCGAAGATCATCCCATTCCAACCCCCATGGCACAGGCAGCATTGCCACCCAATAAGTAAGGCACTAGACAAGTTTTCCCAGGGTCCCATCCAGCCTGGCATCCAGGAGGAATAAACAAAATTAGGAGCTTCAGAAGAACGCGGTTAAGTCAATCCTAAGTAAATTTATTAGACAACCAATTTGTCTCAGATTTAAGAAATTTAACAGTACATCCTAATAAATATTCATAATGGGGAGAAAGAAATAACCAACCAAAAAACCACCTGTGAGTTCACACCAGCTGATGTCAATTATGGAAACTGGGTGATAGTAAAAGCAAGATGGCTTTCTTGAACTCTCCCACTTTGTAGGAGACTTAACCTTCAAAGAGTAGTTGGTTGAAGATGGTTTGTTTTGGGAAAGGTCAATTATCTTCATATGCTTATAGGGATTAATGAGATAACTCTCTACTAGTTTATTTATACCAAGACAATGAACCTGAAGGTAGGTTGCATGAACAGTTCTTTTACTTTCCTCCTGTAGAGTTAGTCAACAATACAGCAATAGGCTTGTGTCTGGGCAGCCTGGAGAATCAATTTCTTGTTCTTGCTACTGTAAAAATAGGTTTTGATGTGTCCTTTATTGGAGACAAGCATTATAAATCTTGAAGGTAGTTCTATTAATTCATGATCTGTATAATTTAAGGGGAGTTAAAAACAGAGAGAAGGTCATGGGCCTCACCTAGCTTGTGTCTCACAGTGAGAGTTTGTTAAAAAAGACGGTTTTGAAGATGCAAAGCGTAATGCAAGTGTTCAGTAGTGACAGAATATCCACAAAAGTTTGAACTTCAACTTTAATATTGCATGAATGTTTACTGAAGATTTATTTTGTGAAGACAAAGTTGGAGCAAGGTCATGCTTAACCAGACAATCCACAGGAGCCTTGCAAGTTTGTGCGATATTACCAAAGATGAGATAGGAGTTGCTCCCAGGGGAATGTGTGGTGTGATATTGCCTCATTCTGTCGGATGAAAATGCTCCTTGACAAAATGTTGGTTTTTGGTTTTTTTTTAAGTGATCCCAACATGTCATTCTGAATGCTTTTGAACCTAAGGCCCAGCTGCAGCATCAAGCTCTTGCTCATTAGAAATGTATCGCATCTTCATTGTTGCTTAATAGGTTATGTTTTCACCTGTAGTGACTTTAGTGCTCTTGATTATGGAAATCTGGAAGCTGTCTTTCTGAAAGCCTTCTCTCCTAATACAGATTTATTTCTGTGCCCTAGCATGTTCAACTTTTTTATTCATTTATGTTGATGCACTGCATTGTGTGTATATGTCAGTGCTTTCTTTACTGGGTTTCTCTGTCAGCTTGTATGAAGGTATTAGACAGGAATCTTGTGTAATGCTCTGTTCTAAAGAAGAGACAGTAACGCTCCATTTGATAAAGCCCTCTGTTCTTTCAGTTTCTGCTGGATTTATAGCCAATCTTCAAAGCAATAGAAGTAGTCAAATACTCTGAATTTCACATGGATGGGCTAAGAAAACTCTAAGCCCCCAGCATACTATTCAATAGTGCATCTATATTTTCTCTGCTCCTGTTTGATAAACTCACTGTTCTATTTACATTAAGGAAGGAGTTTTAGAAAAAAAAAATCTAGGAAAATAAATATTACATAAATTGGATGAACCATCACTTAGTCATGATTTTTGACTTATTTGAAATATATGATTTTTTTTCTCTCAATATTTCATCTCTATGTTTATCACAGTGACACAGAGGCTTTTATGGTGCTTTGAAGTGCTTGAGAGGACATGGAGAGTGTTTTAATACTGCTGATTTACTCTTTCAGGTCTGTAGTAATTTCCTTGCTGCCTAATTGTAAGGCTCAGTTTAATTTACTCTATACATAATGTTTACTGATGCACATATGGTACCATATTTCAGGAAACTATACCTGTATCAGGTAGTCTTGTGCAAATCTACAGTGTGTAGTATTTCCATCAAGTGATGAAAACTCTCACCTGCGATGTAGTACATGTGATGGATTATCTTAGTCTGGCAAAATCCAAATAATGTAGTACCTATAGCTGTTCTTGCTTTTTGAAATAGGGTCTGGGTTTTTTAATCCAACTAAAAGATGTTTCAGGTACAGAATGTTGGCTTTCAAAGCAGCCAATGAAGAATTGAGCCCTAATTTATTGACAGATATAGTGTATGAATAGATTACTGTGCACAGTTTGTCAGTTATTCCTCAAATAATGAGACTTCTAAAAACTACTGTATTTCAGCAAACTTTTGTACTCACTATGGGAAATTTAGAAGACACCTGCCTCTAATCACTGCATGTTTTTGTTTCAAATATGGCATCTCATTAAAGTGTATTTTAAAAACGATACAAATGTGAGAGAAGAATTTCAGCAGAAGTGTCCAATAATGTTCCTATCAAAATAAACAACAAAGCTGTCCTGCTGATAATTTTATATAATGCTTAGACTGTTTTGTAGTGTCAGCTAGAGAATGACCTGTAGTTACATTAGCTTATAAAACGTAGAGAAGCTGGAGTTCATAAAGACTTCAAATGTTGATATTCATTATCAATAATGCAGTAACAGGAAGGAAGGGAGCAATATAAATTGAGAGGAAAACACAGTTCCTTTCCAAATACTTGTATAACTCTCCTCCTAAAGGATGTATGAACAATGGCAAGGAGTATGCAGAATCTAATTTCCAAATGGGATTTCAATATTGCAGTTGTCTCTTAATTGCTATTAACTTTGTTCAGTAACACCATTTAAGTAGTTCAAATGTTTTTTCTGTCGCTTGTTGATATACTCCTAGTTTTGTTTCTAACTTCTCTATAGAAATTACAAGGTCATTATAAACCAACAGAATAACAACAAAACACAGATCGTAATCTCAGTGTGGTAAGATCTTTTTGGAAAGATATGGATGATAATTTTCAGTATCAAATGTTACTCATCACTGTCCATAGGGCAGTATGAGTTCATGACCCTTGGACATTTGTTTTTCAGAACACAAACAATTTCTAATGCGTAGGTTTACCAAAGGCAGCTGTCATAAGCTTTTGCTGTGGCTAATTTTCTAGATTTTAGAGATGCTGGACATATTTAATATGGCAGCCTCTCTATATAGCTGGGATAGATGAGAATGCAAGTGTTACACATGTAATGCTTGTTCTATCTACCTTTATAAACCTTGTGGGTGGAATTGCTTCTGAGTCAGTTTGTTGTAGTAGGGATTAGCTTAATGAAGAGTATTCATAGATAAGTTCTTTCAAATTGGTGTCCGTGTAGCTGTTTAATTCCCCTGGGTTAATTCACTGATGCTTTTTGTTGTCTCTTTAGTCCCTGCCTGTATTTCTTCTTGCTTTTCTTTTTTTCCTTGATAGTACTCTCTATTGGATAGTACTCTCTATATTGCTTCCTACCATGTTAATGCCTTGTCTCATTCTTTATTTTTCTAATTTATAAGTATTTGACACTACATGAACCCTCCAGTAAGCGTAAAGGTTTCATTGTTTTATCCAGTCATGAAAAAAGATGTAGCCCTGATAATGCTCCTAAAATGGGTGAGGAGGGAAGGGAGTCCCTCATGCTTATAAGAGCTTTTATACTTTCATATAACTATTTTAATGCTGTTAGCAAGTACAAGGTTCTTTCTTGCCCAGAAATGATTATTTGATAGAGCATTGTACAATTTTCATGTTGTTAAAATTGGTAAACTTCTGAAGAGTTCCATAGCATGCGAATATAAAATAAAGCTGTAAAATTAATCTGGTTAACTATTTATAAATACTAAGTGATTATGTTATTCCATGGTTCTTGCCATATAGTGTATTGAGAATTGTTTTTAGTGGCCAGTGACTGGCAGTAACTTTTTTTTTTTTTGTCTTGGTCTCTTTCAAAATTCTGGTTAAAGCTTGTTATTGGAAGTTGTTTTCACCAGTAAATTAATCTTTGGTCTTTATGTGACTAAGGAACTTCATTCTTTGGAAGAGGAACTATCATACATAAAAGAATACATATGTGGTACAATCAGTTTTTGTATGTCATGACTTTATTTTATAGGCTTGAATCTTGACATACTTTTATGTCCTGTATTCCAGAAATTTGTAACTTAGATATTCTTGAGAGATATGTGCTTGGACTGTTAATCCTTTTGCTGCATGTCTACAGAGATTTAGCAGCATGAATATCCACTACCCTTCAGGTGGCTGTTGTTTGATTCATGCCTTCATGGGTTCTGATTTGTAGAACTGACTGATCTTCTTTTAGTCTTATAGCAATAGCTTCTAATGGCCACTGTCTTATTCTCCATTTCTCAATTTCACTAAATACTAGAGAAGATGAAAGTCAACTGCAGAAGTTTTATTTTGATCTTTCAATTAATTTAATGCTTGTATGGTAGTGCTTTAGAGATGTGAAATTTTTGGAGCTGAGTTCACAGAATCATTTGAGTTGAGAGGGATTCTTAAAGGTCATCTAGTCCAACTCCCCTGCAATGGACAGGGACACCTACAACTCAGGGTGTGCAGTTGTTGGTCCAAGTTGTCTGTGAATGTCTCCAGTGGCAAGGCATCCACAACCTCTGTGGGCAACCTGATCCAGTGACTCATCATTCTTATTGTAAAAAAATAAAAAATAAAAATCACTTATTTCTTATCTGATCTAAATCTTCCCTCCTTTTATTTTAAACCATTTTCCCTTTGTCCTGCTACAGCAAACTCTGCTGAAGGCTGTCACCTTCTCTTTTATAACCTCCCTTGAGATACTGAAAGGCCGTTCTCAGGTCTCCCCAGCATCTTATCTTCCCCTGGCTGAAAAACTCCAGCTCTCTCAGCTTCTCCTTGCAGGGGAAGTGGTCGATCTCCTAGAATATTTCTGAAGCCCTCCACTGGATGTTCTGTAATGGGGACTCCACATCTGGCTGCAGTACTCCAAGTGAGGTCTCACCAGAGCAGCGGGATAGGATCAGCTCTGTCACCCTGCTGGTCATGCATCCTTTCATGCACGCCAGGTTATGGTTACTTTTCTGGGTTGAGAGGGTATGTTCCTGGCTCATGTCCAGCCACCATCCATCAGTATTCCCAGGTCCTTTTTGGCAGGGCTGAATTCTATCTTTTTATCCTCTAGCTTGTATTGATAGTGGGCTTGCTGCAACCCAGCTGCAAAATCTTGGACATGGATTTATTAACCCTCATGGGGTTCTCCTAGGCCTACAGTTCAATCCTGTCTATGTCTCCCTGGGTGGCATCCCAGGCATGCTGGGTGTGCTCCACAGCTTACTGTTGTCTGCAAACTTACTGAGAGTCTGACCCTACAGTTGATGTCATTGTTGAAAATAATTAAAAGCACTGGTCCCTGTATTGACCACTCTCCATCCAGACACTGAGCCAAGGACCACCACTCTCTGGGTAAGATCTCACAACCAGTTCCTTGTAAGTTGAGTAGTCTGCCTGTCAAATCCATACACTTCCATTTTGGGGAGAAAAATGCTATGAGGGGACTGTGTCAAAGGCATTTCAGGCTTCAGTGGTGAATAAGGTGTTCTTTGGTAAACTTGTCTTACAGATAGCTTTATGCTCCCCTCCTTTATACAGTTAAATAATCTGTTAGAGTCATTAATATCCTGCTATGATGTTACCTTCTCATGTCAGGATTAGACATTTAATTCTCTACCAGACTGTAAGTAACACTGAGATATTTTGGTTCTAAAATTGTTATATAGCCACAGAAAACATCATTTCAGTGGGTAGGTTAACCTCTTTGAGCTCAATTATAGCTGTGAATTGACAATGAAAAACAGCTCTAAATAGTACTTAGAACAGCAGAACACGATGCTATCAAAAACAGCAGCTGACTCTGTGCACCATAAACTGGCTAAATTGACTGAACTGGAAAGACATAAAAGCTGCCTTCACCATTCATACTTTTAAAAGTATTTGCGGCTTTTGATGCTTCCCTTTTTATGTTTTTGTGCTCATGTAGCCAATTTATTATTCTTTTAACTGTATGTTAATTTTAAGTTTTCTCCATGACAAAATGAATTAAGTGGACCTGTAAGTCTTTTCTCTAACAACTGGAGTTTAATGTAGCAAAAACTGTCTTCATTTTTAAGCCACTTTTAACTTAAATTCAGTTGGGGAGGGGGGGAAGTTAATCACTGCTATATGAGTAATACTGTATGACATAATTTTCCCCATGCTCTGATGTAAATATTAAGAAATAGGAAAGACATTTTGTTAACTTACAGGTGTGCATGAGATCTCATGCTGTATTTAGAATAAAACATTTTTTTTGCTGCATGTTTTATGTCCGTTTAAATTCAGGTCACAGAATTTTCTCATTCCCTTCTGAGCTGATGTCAGTTGTATGAAACCATAAAATTTCTCGATGCATAAGCCGTCACTTTAGCTGGACTTTGTTGCAGTGTACTGAGGAACATATAAGATTAGTTTTCCAGTAGTTATTTACCTTGATGAATAGCCTTAATTGAATCAAATAGACTGGTAATGCTGAGCTAATACTTTCAAATGTCTTGTCTTGAGCTATTAATATTACCTTGTCATGTATCCATTTGAGCAATTGGATGAATGCCTTGTGTTCATACTCCTGTCACATCTAATAAATGATTTTGTCAAGTCATTCTTTATAGCCTGTAGTGATGGATAGCAAAATTTGTGTTCTCCTGTGTATGTAAAAGCTATTAAGTATACCTTCCAACTTCAATGCGAGGATGTCCTAGAACTCAGATTATAATTTCTTTAGAAAATGGTTGTGCCTGTTTACAAGAGAGGTCAGGAATGTGCTACTGATTTCTATGAAATAACAAAATATGGAATATAGCATTCGTTTCACAAACCTGTGACAGACAGAATTAAGGATTTTTTTTTTTAACTGTTAAAAATATGAACTGCGGAAAGCCACATACAGTTACCATAGTATGTCCACTTTATTCATGCATTTTAAGTACAATGCTGCTGCTTATTTACAGTGGCAATCTCTGAATTGTTGCTTAGCTGATGCTCTTACTGTGTGATTTTAATACTGATGAAAATAGGGTGTGTGAATAAACATCCTGAGACTTTTTGTAGGGTCCCGTGGGGCACATTTTTACTATATACTTATTCTTACACAGAATTATTTGAGTTGGAAGGGACTGTTAAAGATAATCTAGTCCAACTTTCCTGCAATGAACAGGGACACCTACAGCTTGTTCAGGGTGCTCAGAGCCACATCTTGCCTGACCTTGCAGATCTCCAATGATGAGGTGTCCACCCCATCTCTGGGCAATCTCTTCCAGTGCTTCACCATCCTGAAGTGAAAAATTCTTCCTTAAATGCAATCTAAATCTCTTACGGCCCCTGTTAGATACGGGAAGGTCAGTGTCAGCTCTCCCCAGAGCCTTCTCTTCCTCAGGCTGAACAGCTCCAGCTCTATGGCTGTCCTCACAGGAGAGATGTTCCATCCCCTGGAGCATTTTTATAGCTCTGTTCTGGACATCCTCCAACAGGTCCATGTCTCTTCTGTACTGAGGGCTCTACGTTTGTATGCAGTACTCCAGGTGAGGTCTCACCATTGCGGAGCAAAGGGGCAGGATGACTTCTGTCACCCTGCTGGTCATGCATCTTTTGATGCAGACCAGGGTACAGTTGGCTTTCTGGTCTTCTGGCTCATGTGTAGCTTCCCATCCACCAGTAGCACCAAATCATTTTTGACAGGGCGGTTGTCCACCCTTACATCCCCCAGTTTATGCAGATAACATTGTTATGATTCAAGTACAACACCTTGCATTTGGCTTTGTTGAACCTCATGAGGCACTTCTGGGCCTACTGCTGGAGCCAGACTAGGTTTCCCCAGACTACATCCTGTCCCTAAGATGTGTTGACCACACCATGTAGCTCAGAGTTATCTGCAACTTGCTGAAGGTGCACTTAATAATGTTGTTGATGCCATTAAGCGATCAGATCTATAATACCATATTAATCTAGAATAAAAATTGAGTTGTTTGTTCATTGTTCTTAACTCTTTGAAATATTGTTCCATAAGGAATAAACTGAAAAGAAAGTGTTCATTTAAGATTTAAAGTAATTTTTCAGACAGTGAAGTAAATAGTATTCTATTGACATTTGTATTGAACTAGATGAAATAGATTTCTTTTAAGGATTTTCCATGGAAATTAGGTAGAGAGTAGTTGAGATTTATTTTTTTTTAAAACTTTGTGTGTTACAGTCTGTCTTATTTCATCATGCTGGACTTCAAAATTCTAACTAAATGTCTTAAAAGTGAGGTATGTCATTTAGGAGCAGGTTTTCTCAATATGTGTTGGAAGATGGACATCTGCAGTGGGTTATTAAGTCAACTTGAGAGTTGGCCTTTCTGGCAATATCTCTCCACATGCATTCTTTTCAGATGAAGTTCTTATAGAGAAAAGCAGATATGTAGTGATTTGAAATGTATAATTCATATGCAGCTTAAGTTTCTTAGTGCTATGCTTTTTGTTTATATTCCAAAACTTAAGATCTTAGCCTGTGTATGTTTATAGGTTTTCCTTGCAAAAAATTATAAGTTTAGGCTAATATTAATATTTATATTTGTATTAGTGTGACATCTACAAGGCCCTGAATCATGAATAGTTTTCACTGAAGTAGACACTAAGCAAGTAGACTAATACACATGAAGGACAGTCTGGAATAGGTACCAGTATAACAATAATCACTTGCTGTCTCCTTTATTAACAGATTGAGGGGGGGGAAGAAAGTAAATAATGACAATGTCATAGGTAATGGCCACCACAGTCCAACTTTGTAGTTGTTGGCAAGCTTCTCATATGAATTCATCCTTTACATTCTTTTTTCAGTTCCTCCTTCTTTGTGTGTTACTTTCCTAGCTATTCTGAGTTACTTCATTAATTCTGTAGGTGGAAAAATATTTTCCAGGTGGAATCTGAGATGAATTAACTTTCAGTAGGAATTGAGGCTTGCTGTTCTTAAAGTACTGGTTGCTTTAACTGTGATTTAATTAAAAGGAAAGCCACATGGAAGCACATGCATGCTAACTTTGCTGCTTCTTCTTAGTGTACCACTATGGAATTTAACAGAAATATTCCAGTTAGATTTTTCTTTATTGAAATAGAGCTGTCAAGTGCTGCTGTCACACTCTAAATATATTTCAAAGCATGTATTTATTATGCCTACTAATATAGCAGTTTCCAATGCAGTGTGGTGTTTAGGTGATACCTTGTCTAGTGGAAGCTTTCTAGTCTGGACTGTAAAAGAGAAAGATTTACTATGCCTGAACATTCATCTAACTAAAATTGAATGATTGAAAAGAGGACTTGTGGCTTCAGGGCAAATGGCTCCCAGCTTGCTGTCTTTGAATTCATGTTCTTGGATTATTTTTTTCCCCACTCTTACCAATCCAGTAGTGGAATAAAATGCTAAAAATGTTTGATCAGTAATCCTATGGAGCAGTTAAGTTTTTACAAAGAATTATTTAGGATTTCATCTTTCTGGCTGACTTTCAAAATTTAGGGAAGTTTGACATTAATTAGTAGTTATTAGCAAGGTAGAGAAGTCATCAGTGACATAATTCTTACAGTAATATTGTTTCAAACAGATGTTTTTATGAAATAACAGGTGCTTAATCTGCAAAAACTTGTAGGGAGTTTTTTTTCTTTGGAATAAATTGTAGCATGTTTGCCAGTCCTGCCTGGAATGTCCTTAGGTTTTTTTCTTTATGCCTGCTGGAGGTATTTGAAAGAGTATGAAGCACAAGGCATGTGCTAAATGAAATACTCAGAATAATATTCAGTGCAGGAATTAGAGGAGGCTTATATATATTCAGACTAATATTTTTAATGGTTTCTTGAAGTTAAGCTCCTTAATCCATATTTGGCTGTTAAGGGAGCTGAACTGTTTTTCAAAATAGCGTGCAGCTTTCAATTCTCATCAATTTGCAGTGTATTATGTGAGTAATCACCATCACCCAGACAGAGTCACTCAGTCCACTGGGATTAGAGGTGTGAGTCAGCATGAATCTCAGGCCTTCAGCAGTTGGATATCTGTATTCTAGCTGCAAATGTATAGCTTGGAGGAAGAAAGGAAAAAAGTCTAAACTCCTGTACGATGCTGTGAGACGCTGCACATCATTGCTTGAATATAATAGCCAAATAATGCAGTAGGACTGTATATTGATAATTCTACTTTTATTTACTGCTCTGCTCTTTTTTTCCCTCATCACAGCTCCGGAAGGCAGTAATGGATCATATATCAGATTCATTCCTGGAGACCAATGTGCCATTGCTGGTTCTCATCGAGGCTGCCAAAAGTGGTAATGAGAAAGAAGTGAAGGAGTATGCGCAGGTCTTCCGTGAGCATGCCAACAAGCTTGTTGAGGTAAGTGATCTTACTAATGCACTAGGCTTCTGCCTTCTTCCTCTAGGAGATGTGAGGAAAACAATCCGTCAGCTGAAGTCTCAGAGGCAGCAATCCTGTTGTCCAGGCTTCAGGAGTTTGGATCAACTTTGTGATGACACAGCGAATGTCTGGATAGGTGACAGAGATGAGATGAGCATGTGCAATAATTTAGGAACTCATTAGAGCAATGTGACGTTTAAAATGTTTCTGGTACTTTGTCAAAAGTTGAGAGTGAGAAGTAAACTTCTGTTCAGCTTTACTAATACTATGCAAGGTTTTCATTTCAAAGTAAAAAATCAAGCAAGTGCTTCAGAGTATCTGCTACTGGCCAATGCTACTCTCAGCTGAAGAGCTAGTTGTGCCAGCCTACACCCAGGAAAAGGACATAAAGAGAAGGTATAGTCTAATGCCATGTTTATTCTTGAAAAGTATGTATTTCATATATGTATTTAGTATTAGTTGAGGAGACCTAAATCAGAAGCAATAAATTCAGGACTTCGTGGTTGGTACTGAAATATCTCAGTTCTGCCACAGGGAGAATAAAGCACTGATTGAAAGCTGGAAGCTCACTGAATGTGAGCTTCTAAGAATATGGTGACGTTTGTTGCTGTTTGGCCTTTGAAAGTCTAAGAACTATGAAAAATGCTTGCATTTCTTGAAGACAAAGTTCAGTGATTTGTTTGGTATTACGTGGCGTTATGAACTTCTCTGTACTGGGATTATTTTTTAAGAATGTGTAGCAGCGTAGTAATATCCTTTCTCTCTAGCTACACTATTTGTTTTTAGTTGTGGGGGAGGGATATTAGGGAACTACTAATTTGACAAGTATTGAGCTATGCTTATAAAATACTTTGATTATTACAGTGTAATTTATCCTAAATCACTAACTACTATCCATGCTATAGAGAGGACTAAGGGTATCTTCATTTCTCCTGACTGAAATAGGTAGTTCATTGACAAAGGTGCGGGAACTTCTTGTTGGAAATAAGATTGGTATAGTAGTCTGGAACATACACTGTTTGAAGACAATGGAGCATACTGCCAATCTTGGCTTGAGTGTCTTAAAATCTGCCACACTGTCTGTATTTGCTACCTTCTAACTTCTGTCTGTTCAGGCCGGTGAAAGCTGGATTGCATGAGCAATATTTTCCTAGCAGTGATGCTGTTGTGGAAGCTACGAAACAGCAAGTCACAAAGTTTGGAAGGCATATGGCCTATTTACTCAAAACTTTGCACTTAAGTAAAAATGGAGTTTATTTAATGATGCACAGTGGTATCTGAGTAGATGGACTTCTATGGGGCAAGTATTCTGAGAACTGTAAGATCTAGTTTGAAGTTGAGACCTAGTCAAGTGACAGTGGAATGTCACTTGTCCCTTCCCAGGTACAGGGCCAGAATTGGTTGCTAATAGATGCAAACACAGTTCTACTGGAGTATACAGAGTTGTACTTGCTTATGTTAGAAGAATTTGGCACCACAAATCCAATACTCTGAAAGATGTATAGTATTAATCAAGAATTTTAAAATCAGAATCTAAAATTCTTTGGTATCTTACCAAGCTCAAATGACCTTCTGTCAGAAGGTCAGGAAAAATAACCCAGGCTCTAATATTAGCTATATAAGAGCTGTTTTACTACACTAAAAATAAGAAAATGTGTTTTTTTTGGTGTCTGATGGATATGAGAGACAGAATTCTCTCAATGAACAATGCACAGTCAAATATATGATGTTCAAACACTGCTTATGGAAGTTAATAATTCCCATATAGTCCATTTTAAAGAATAATTAAATCTTCCCATAAGAGTCGCTTTCACTATTTCTTTGACTTCTCTTCCCCACTTCTTATCATAATATTGACTTTTGCTTTTCACTCTGCTTGCTATGATATGCCTCATAGGAACATATTATTTTCCACTTGAAAATTACGAGGGAGAAAAAAAGACAGGAATGAATTATCATTCTTTCTAGAACCAGATTTCTCCGTGGGTTATTTGGTAACTCAGGCTGTCATCACAAGAAGCTGTAGAACATTAAGGAACTTTCTGTGGTACTAGTGTTCAAAAGCCTTGATCTCAGGCTCCTTCCACAGTCCAAGAAAGCAGAGAACCTCCAAACTGATAGCCAGTCTGTCAATGTGAATCATTCAACATGCTTCAGATTGTATTTCTTTATTTTTATTTAGTACAGTGGCATCATTTCAGGCTCAGGTGGCTAACTTCCTTTCTTCAAAACATTTCTCAGCACTCATCTCTCTACTTTTTATACCTACTAGAACTCAAGTTGGAGAAGTGATGCTGTCTTATTAGGTCACAAATTTTACTTTATGGATTTGTTTAATGTTTAAAATTCTTATTTCTAATGACTGAAACTAAGTAAATGCCTCGGTTGTATTGTCATTTTCAAATGTGACCTTGAAGTTGTTTGACTTCTGTATATGGACATTATCATTAAACTTACGGTATAAATGAAGGGTAATTCTAATACCTGCTATACAGAGTTACTTGGCTGATAAATCAGCTCAAATGTATTCAATGCAACTATCAAAGAATGATATAGCAGAAAATTAATGAACTTTTATTATTCTGTTTATCAGAACTTTCTAGGTTTAACTCTTGGTCTGTTGGACTGATGCTGTTATTTCTCATTAAATTATTAAATAATTAGTTTGCCTGGGACGTGAAATTCAATGGCAGTAAACTCTAAGAGCCATGATAGCAGGCTGTTAGCTTGCTTTTAAGAAGAGATGTCAGCATGTTTGACTTCTAATATCAGTATGAATTCATATTATAGGACCGTACAGCTGAAGCAGTGAGTCAAATCAGGCTTTCCATCTTCACAAGAAAGATGAGGGAACTAGCAGAGTTCTACCATTTAGGGTTTTTTTTTCTTACTTAAAATAAATACTTTCATACAATGTCAGCAAGGGCTTCAGCAGTTAGCGAGGAGTTCAAAGATGAATAATACATCTGACTTTAAGCTTACTTCTATCAATTCTAATGGTACCGTAAGTGGAACTCTTATTCCTGAAATGTTTCAGGATCAAGTTTGAAACTGTTAAACCAATATTTTGAAAGTACGTTGCCCTACCAATTTTACATGAATTGTTCTTCATGAAGGATTTTGTAGAGCCTATGTGTATCTATCAATTTCTTCTCATATAAGCTTAAAAATTTCCAGGGCTGTCCTAAACAATCCAAGCTATATACTAAGAACAGTTACTAGTGGAAGAGCTGTGTTAGGGAATGGTTTATGGTGATTAAAGTTTGATATAGTGCAAGCAAATCAATAGCATCACAAGGTTGGATAATAGCTTGTAGCTGGTGAAACCTAAGACAGCATTTCTGTTCCTGTGTGGTTTATTGTGCCTTTGCCTGTTTGGCTTGCAGGAATCTTTATTAACTTAGTCTTGCTCATGGAGCTCTTGTATTGAAAAGGATACTGGGATGACTTCGGGGAAATGAGGGTCTTTTGATGGGGTTTTTTGGTCATTGTTTTCTTTTTTTTTTTTTTCTTTTAAAATGTCAAGAAGAACAAAAGTTAGAGTTTGAACTCTTTGGTAAGGTACAACGCAGGCTAACCTTCATTTTCCAGGAAGTGTATTTGTAGCTCCCTAGTTCAGGCTGATCATATGTTTTCTCGTCATAAATATGGTAACGGACTTGTGCACTCAAGACAAGAGGGAAAAATAACTGCTAGCATGGACAGCATAGAAAATAATCATTTGGACCTGCTCAGAGACCTCTGCTTACTTGATTTAGGAAGGAGAAGAGGCATGGAGTGGAAAGTGTAAAATGAAATTTTACTATAGTGTTCAACTGTGTATTAAGGCTTGATTTACACCAGCAGTAACAGAACTAATATCTAACCCAATGGTTTGCTTTTTTTACGCTCCAGAAACACCTTTCAGAAGGGCACTGATGGCATTTAATGCAAAGCCAAGGTTTCTCTTGGGCAGTGTTCAGTTTCTGGACTTGAGCGAGATTATTATTTGGTGTGAATCTACAGTACATGTGATATCAATGCAGTGCTGAGAGTTTGTGCTGTGGCTTCCAGAAGCTACTGGTCACCTTCATAAGGAGCATGCGACATCTACAAAGCATTGTTTTACGTTCATGAACTGAATTGAAATTTATGGAAGACAAAACCTAGAGTAACAATCTAAGAAGAAAAAATTTGCTTCATTATTTCTGAAACTGTTCTGAAACAGAGTGTTCCTACATGAGATATTTCAAGTAAGGGTAGTATTTGTGAAGTTTTCTATTTTTATTTCAGTGCACATCACTGCATACTGGTTATGAATAAAGAAGCCAGCTGTTTGCTTCTGCTAATGAATAAAGAAGTGTCAATACTCTTTCCTAGCTTCTATATCCAACTTCCATCATGAAAAATGTATATCTCTCTAGATCTGTTCTTAGAGACTGATGAGGTTTTATCCTGTTATTGTACTTGACATTAATTTAGCTAGATAAATAACATTTAGAGGATGACAAACCTTGGTTCTAATCAAGGAATATGAAGAAGGTCATAGATCAGTTTAATTCAAGCACTTGAAGTTGAGAGATTTTTCTTTGAAGTCAAAGCTGAGGTCTGCTTCTGTAACCTAGCAATTCATCTGCTCATTTTAGTTTGAATTTCCATCTCAGGCCTTTTTTTTCTGCATGGGCAACAGATGTTCTTAATTCCTCGTGAACATCATGAATATACTGAAGATTGTTAAAACCAGAAGTCCGATTGTCTGAACTGAGGGTATGAAAAGCTTCAACAATTTTGCAGTTATTTCTTCTGGATGTCTGCTGCAGACAGATCTAAGTAGTTCATCTCTTTGCACTATATGTGTATATCTCTGAGGTGAAATGAGCTAGAAGCCTTTCAAGGTAAAACTTTTATGCTATGTCACTATTAACTTCTTTAAAAAAAAAAATTAAAAGGCATGGATTTTTCTTATTTTTGTTTACCAATATAGTTATCTAGTGGCTGTCCACTGGGATTTGTACCAATTTTGTCTTGTTTCTAGATTAATGCAGCAGAAGTCATGTTACAAAAATGTGATGTGTAGAAATAATTGCTGTTCCAAGGCTCTTGTGTACCTGCCCCCAAAGAAGACAGGCTATTAAAGGAGTTAAGTAATCACTGTCTAAACTTCCAAGATTGCTTTTATGTAAAAGTCATCTCTACCTTCAGGCAGTATGGATCTGGCTGTGAAGCTTACGAAGTCTCCTGTAGGAGGAAGCATTTACAGAACTTTGCTGTGATCTGCAAGCTGCATTGTTAACACAAACATGGGTACAAATCAACAATTGGGGAATGGAATAATTATCTGCTGCAAATGATAAAGGTGATCCCTCTGCACGTGCCCTTACAAACTTTCTGATTTAAAATCCAGAATGGCTAAAAGAATAACTTTACTGGAGAGATATTTTGACAATATGGTTCAGTTTGTAAAAAATTTTCCAATAAATAAGCAGGCTACAATCTGTGATACAGTTAGTGTTGTCTCAAGTAATCATTTTCTATTTGTTCTTTTCTATTTCCTTTTTTCTTAAATTGCTGAACTTTATTTCACAGTATAGCACTTTCGTATATTTGAAGTGAAGGGATCCAAGGGTAATTTTTGTTCATAATTCTTTTGATGATATTGAAAATAATATGCTACATAAAGTAAGCAGCCTGTGAGCAATGGAATTTTTTTTTCCCTCATTTTTTCTCCCTAGAAAGAGTAGAAGAGTAAAAGACAGAAAAGGAGTGGTGAATGTTGACTGCATCTCTGGCTTTGAGACTGTAGATATAAAGCCCCTGTTGGTTCTGTTATCTGATTTTTCAATGTCAGAATTCATTATCAGATGACTGAACGATTTTGTTTTTACTTATTGGAAATATGCACATATGGAAACTTTCTATAAATTAACATATGCTTTTGCCTACTTTGCTTTTCTCTGCAATTTTTTAATTTTGCTTTCCTTTGCATTCTCTTCCAAGAGTTAGTTTCATGAGAAATGTTTTCTCCTTCCTGTAAAGCTTATTCCCTGTAATTTCCCAATATTTCCAGTTATCAGCCAAAATAAGCTAACTTTCAGCTATTTACTGCATCTGTAATGGAGATGGTCTAATTAGTCCCTTTATAATTACTGTAATATTTAAATATTTTCCAATGAATAACACCTGCTTAGCTAGAGGCTTACTACTCAAGTCTGATCTCACTGCTCTGCTGTGTGATTCCTGTGGCATGTTGTCATCCCAAAACAAAATTCTTTAATGCACGTTTATGTCTGTCTTGTGCAATTCAATCAAAGTGTAGTCTGTGATTTAAAACTGGATAACACAGATAACAGCTCTTGGTATCATTTTAATTAAGTGGTAGTGTGTATTGTAGGATTACTAACCTCTCCTAATCAGTTGTTTAAACGTGTGACCTTAGTACATTCCTGCTGTTTAGTGTGGGAGTCATCCTCCGTATCTTCCATAGAAAGAACTGCTTTGAAGTGATGGGGGATGCAGTCTTGCTACTGGAAGAGCTCCTGTGGATCCTGAACTTTGAACTTAAAGCAATTGCAGAAAATATGAGTGTTTTTTTTTTTTTTTTTCCAATGGGGAAGAGAAGGAATTAAGCAGAAGCTCAAATACTCTCTCATCACTGAGGGAAATAAAACTAGATACCAGAGGCATTGCTCTCAGACTGTTAGTGTGAATCCATGGCATCTTTATGATGACGTGGTGTTAAATTCTCAACTATTTGGCTTCTCAGCCCACTCTGTTTAGCAACAAGAAATCTGCACTGGGCAGGTATGTGGTGTTACGTACCTTCAGTTTGTTTTATGTTTTGTTTTGGGTTTTATTTTTTGATATATCTTTTCACTGGGCAGGAAATATGAAAGCCTCCTCACTTAGCAGCTGAGATTTATTACTAGCATTCTTGACTGAACAACCCATTTGTTTTCTGACAACATAGGAGAAAGTTCTCTGAACAGAGAAAATAGGCTGTGATTGGAAGGAGAAAGTTCAGCAAGTGATGACAAGCTTTAAGAGAAGGTACTGTCTGCCTTTGCTGATGCTTAGCAACTACACTTGCCTTTTATTTATTCATCTTGCAGCAGGGTATCGCTTGTGACATTAGATTTTTCTGTCCCTGACCATTGTTTTCTGCTGGAAGAAGAATGCATTAGAGCAAGTAGGGCAGTTTCTAACAAGTATGTCTCTTTGGACAAATGTTAAGGTATATCCTGTAGAAGCAGCTAATTTCATACCTGACTTCTGGTGACTTTCTCATCTTTTTTTTTTTACCCACTTCCAGTGCACTAGGAGCACTGGGTAGGTTCTCAAGAAGAATCTGGAAACAGGTTCATAGTCAGGCCTCTGCCACCACTGTGTAGGTCACCTGCAACTCTACTGTCACATTGCTGTTATTTTTCTGCTATCTAAGAATAACTAAAATCAACACTGCTTATAGTGAGTTGTTTTCTTGTTTGTGTTTTTTTATCACTCTTGCTTTATTCAGTACAAAGCATCTTTCTCTGATTGTTTCAAGGTACTTCCTTTTCCTACTGTATTGACTCCAAGATTTGTGTTTTTTGCTATCTGGAATGACTTACATTGGAAGCAATTGCATAAAATAATTGTATTATGTAATTCTGACATTTTCCCTATTTCTAGTCTTTCATTGTGGAGTTCCATGGGGGATACGTACTTTCGAAGACAGGGCAAATGAGATACGTGACATGTTAGTTACTCAGAGCTGATATTTTTCAAGACAGCTCAGCACAGCCATGCTCTCTTTTTATTTACACATTCACATCTGATTTTTTTTATGTGTCTTATGTCTGTGGTGATAACCCCTAAACATCACTGCTGCTTTTCCTAGTGCTTCTTTAAAAATAGTATTTACTCCTATATTTTCTCAGTTGTTTGGATTAATTTTTGCTGCTCCAGATACTAAATAATGCACGTTAGAATTTTTAGTGTCTTTCTCTTTGTTATGATGTATTAACTTGGGTGTATTTTAACCAGTGGGTGCTATGGAATGTGCTCTTGGGTTTCACTGTTAGAAGAGTTTAAGCATATAGCATCATAGAGTTGTTTGAGTTGGAAGGGACCCTTAAAGGTTGTCTGGTCCAATTCCCTGCAGTGAATGCCTACAGCTCCATCAGGTGCTCAGAGCCCCATCCTGCCTGGCTTTGAGTGTCTCCAGAGATGTGCAATCCACCGTATTGGGTAGATTGGATGTTGGGTTAAAAAAAAAAACTAAGAGCACTTCATTTAGACCATGAAATTTAGTATAGAAATAAGGGGATCAGTGAGGGGCAAAGAGAAGGTTTAAATATGCCGATATTGCAAACTCATGATAAATTAGAAAACGCACCAACAGATTGCATTATTATAGCAGAAGGGAGCTGATCATCCCTACCTGAGCTTTTTTCAGCATGCTGGACAGAAACAGGGGCTAGTGCATTTTAGAAAGTTCAGTGCAAGCAGTAAGTGCTTCTGAGGAGACTGAATAGAGCATTTGCAAGAAAATGAGTCAGAAATAAAGGGCATTTAGAGATGCTCAAAAATCACAGGAGATTCACAGGGAAAAGCCATGTCAAAGGCCTGAAGACAAAATGGCTTGATTAATGGTAGGGCTTCTAGCTGAAATAGGAAAAGAAACTGTAATTAAAAAAAAATCCGATTACTTTTGACAAAATCCATAGTGGCTTTTATTTATAAATCAAAATGCATTCTATGTATATGAGGTGAAATTTCAATTGTGGACCCTTAAGTAATACACTTATTAATCTAGGTCAAAATATGTAAATATGAAAACATTATCTCAAAATCTTGATGTAATATTATCACTAGATATTGTACAGGACTATCTCTGTTGCTTGACCTTATGCAATGTATGGATCGCAGTGAACACTATCCTGCTGTATTCCTGTATTCCATCACCTAGGTTCTAACAAGCATAGGGATTATGGTACTGTATCATATTCCTTTTCCAGTGCTGGTACTATATTCATGTAGATGGTACTGCACAGGTGTCAAAATAATTAATGCTGCCAGAATGTGAGCAACTTCTTGTCTTTTTAAATTATTTTGTCAAGGAAGATATGCTGGGAAACTTGCAGTAAGCAATATTTGAGTTCTCACAGTAGCACCCTTCAATTCATTAATACCTTGCTGTATTCAGTGACTGGTTAAAGATACAGTCACATCACAGTGAATTTCTCTTAGTTGTGAAGTTATTAACCTATGTGTAATTTAAATATTGATATTTAATAATTTTTAGCACTTCAAGTTTTTTTTCAACATTTTATTTGTGTAACTGAAGATGCTCGTTGTAGTAATTCTGTTCTCCACGTAGATACTCATGTATTTTCATCCAGCAACTTCCAACAGCTTCCCAAGCTTGCTTACTTTTCCTTACCATGAAGTAGCTGAGCTTGTAAGCCTGTCTTTTGTATTTAGATGAATGAAAAGGTGGTGTCACACCAATGCTATTGTATCTTTTTCTGGGATTTCTGTTGCTTTGAGTAAGAAAATGCACCTTTTACAGTAACAACAGTTATTAATCATCAAAAATGGCATTTCCCTACATATAATTTAAGTCTTTGATGGCCTGTGCTACTTTAAAATATTTTTTTCTGTGAAAGTAGATCTGCAGGTAATGAGCAGAGATAGATGAACCATGCTTTTTTTTCTCCTGAGGATAGCTATTGCTTGGACAACTGCATGTCTTGCTAGAAGCTCTTTTCTATAGAAGCAGTTGTGGGAAATGTAAACAGAAATCAGTGTTGCTTGCAATATTGGTGGTGAAACTCAAATATGGAACTAGGTGTTTCTTTACTGTAGTTATTGTCTACTACTTAAAACTATCCATGTATTATAAGTATGAAAATTCAACATTTCAGATATATTTTAGTAAACTATTTTTCATTATCTTCTCAGATATAAACTTCAGCTCAGTGAGAGCCTATAGAGCTGCAAATCCAATGTACTTCATTAGGTAAATACTATACTCATTCAGAAAATATCTAGATGCTGCTGAGTAATCCGATTAATAAGCTTCTCAGTGTTTGAAGTTTTTATTTTTTTACAAGTTAATTTGAAGATAGATTTCTAAACAAAAAAATTCTTACTGTTCTGTTAGAATAACAGCGTAACAAAAGTGTGGATCATGCTTTGGTAGAATACTGCTTGAGTCCCACTCAACTCAAGCAATCCTATCACTCTATAATAGTGAAGAGGAGTGACTTCATGGCATAGCTTGAGAAGTGTTTGGTCTTGTTGCTTTATTTTGAAGTTCAGAGCATCAAATAATGTTAAGTGGATTTTCTTCAAAGCTCCAGAAAGTTTTCCCTTGGCTTTTTCCAAAGTATAAGGAACGTCAGCCTGAAGACAACATCTTGAGAAACTTCTAAATAGTTAAGAAAAGGAGTTACTGTGGAGATGACACTTCTACTCTTAAGTTTGTCACAGGTCACAGTAGACAAGTTATAAAACTCCAGGTAAAAATGTATTTGTGTCATCCTGAACTGGTTTCAAGACTACAAAAGTTCAAGAGAAGAGTTTCTGCAAGTCTTAATCTCCTTACTTACCTTATGCTTGAAAGCTCATGATAGAGGAGGGAGCTAAAGTCAAGATTTATGCTCATACTTTTAGTCAAAAGATATGTTGGACAAAGACCCTGCTTCTAAAAAATGATTTACAGGTTAGTGATGTCACCTGAACATCTTCACCATTATATGTAGGTGAGAAAATCAAGTCATTGCTTTATAATGGAACCTTTTATCATAGACAAATAGCTGACTTGGTATTTTTTGCATTATATTAAATGCTACGTGTTTCTTCAAAGCCTGTAATTTTGCACTTGTACCCTTTGAAGTATCAATTAAATGCCTTGATTTTTTTTTTTCCTCTTGTTATCAAATTGGGAATTACAATTCTTACCCATTGATATGCAGAATGTATAGCAGATCAGCAGTTACCATTTTAAGGTATATGCACCATACCATGTTTTAAAGGGATTTGTAAATTTTACTGTGCCCAAGGAAGCAGTTAAGAGCCACTGAAAGATCCTAAGCCAGTGCTTGTTATTGAAAAGTTCTGTGGATATGTTTTCCGTGGGGGGGGGGGGGGAATATTATTGGCAGTGTTGGCATTAAGGTGAAGGTACTCAGTACCATATATTAAGAATGAGGGAATTAACTTATGGAAGTTTTTGATAGATGTGGGAAAAATTCTGAAGAAGTAACAATACCTTATTTGAAGTGGAGTATAACTTCCTCAGTAGGATTATCCCTGTGGGGATGCCAGCATAACTGAGTAACATTTATGAAAAAGGGAAAAAGAGCAGAGGCTGTGTTTTCACTGTCAGACAGTATCAAAGAACATCCCTTTTGTAAAAGAATGCGTGGTGACTTTGGTTAGCCTGATTTATAAAAACTGAAGCGCGTACTAGAAACATTAGCAGTAGCTACTACTGACTGCCATACCTACAACAGTAAATCTCTAGACCCACATGGACTTTGGGGATGGGGGAGCAAAGCCCCTCCCACTTTATCAGGGGTTTTAGTATTGCATCATGAGAATCATGGGCCAAAAGACCCACAGGTCTTGAAGGAGCTGGCTGATGTGGTTGCCAAGGCATTCTCCATCATATCTGAGAAGTCATGGCTATCAAGTGAAGTCCCTGGAGACTGGAAAAAGGGAAATATCACTCCCAGTTTCAAGAAGGAGATAAAGGAGTTCTCCTGGAAGACATATTAAGGCACATGCAAGGAGGTGATACGTGACAGCATAGATTTGCCAAGAAGAGATTATGCCTTACCAGTCTGTCGAGCTTCTGTGGTGGAGTGGAATGGAAAGGCAACTGACACCATCTACCTGCACTTGTTCAAGGCTTTTGATGTGGCACCACATCACAGCCTTATCTCTAAATTAGGGAATTATAGATTTGAAGGATGGACTGTTTGATAGATAAAGAATTGACTGGACAGTTGCAGCCAAAGGATTGTGGTCAGCAGACTTTTTACACAGTCTCTACAGATAGGATGAAGGGGAGCAGGTTGCCCAGAGAAGTTGTGGATGCCTCATCCCTGGAGGCATTTAAGGACATTTTGGGTGGACCTCTGGGCAATGTAACCTTGTGGGTTACACTGCAGACTGCACTCCAGAGCTCCTACTGCTTTCTGGCTTTTTGCAATCTCATTCTCTGCCCATCTTTTCAGATGGGAAAAGTGAGGCTGGAGCTATATGGTCTTTGAGATCTCTTCCAACCCAAGCCATTTTATGTCTCACACTTCCCTTGGGTTTTCTCTTGGTACAAAAACTAATCACTCTGTTACCTTCGTATACACTGTAAGTCAAATTCTAACAGTAGTGGGAATCTTAAATATTTCACTTAATCAACTTAAGTAAGGAAAAACATAGGGTGATCAAATGTATGTCAGGATTCACGTCTACATCATAAAACCATAGAATGTCATATCTAAATATTACTGTAATCAGTGTCCATTTCGTTAAATGAAATAGCATGAGTAGCTCACTGGTAACATTATAGAAAAAGTTCTACATAGGCATAAAATATTAATTATGCTAATTTGTGACAAGTTGTTTATTAAACCTCTAATATATAAAAGCACTACAGCTGTAAATCCTTCATTTAATTTGATTCTTTTCAGTCAGATGTTTTATTTACTGTCTATGCAATTAATACTGAGGTTAATGAGTCATTCAAATGTACTATATTATTCTAAAGTCATTATTTCACCCCCAGGTAAAAATCTCCTCTCCATCCCGTTTTGATTAGAGAGCAAGTTCAGAGACATACTGTGTATTTTCTTTTGTGAAAGTCCCTGATACCAGCGTTTCCATCTGAAAAGATATTCAGAGAGTGAGATTGCAAAAAGCCAGAAAACAGTAGGAGCTCTGGAGTGCAGTGTGCAAGTACAATTTTACCTTAATGTTTCTGTAGAACCTCTATTCTTTCTCATCCATGTCATGACCAACAATCATAATTCACTTTTTTTCTTATTTTTAATAAAACTCATCAATTTCTGTTGAGAAATCTCATCACTTTCTCAATTTTTGAGTTTACTTATTTGCACATGAATTAGGTGCCAACTAAATATACTCAGTTTTGGTGGCAATTATTAGAGTGATCCATCACTTTCTTTCATTAGTTTTAGAAGACAAATTTTTCCAATATTATTCCTAAGATCCCATTCTTTGTCTTTACTTGCCACTTTACCAATAAAGACTCTGCCTTCTAGATGTGCATTGTTTCCTACATATTCAAAATTTTCTTCCTTTTCATTTTACAATAATATTTAATAACCCAAACAACTTTGTGAGCTCTGAAAACCATAAGGCAGATGCTCAGCTTAAAATGAGAAGACTTTCTTTACCTTCACAGGAGCTGTGACAGTCTCCCTTAAACAGGCTTCAATCCATGGCTTCCACCTTGACTGAACTTAGAACCTGAGCTGCTGTATTTCTACTACAAGGATTTGGGTTATACTTCTTGCCTCAAACACCTTTGTGTATGCATGTACCAAAAGTATCTTTCTAGAAATGTTGAGGGTATTTTTGTTGGTCTCATTGGCAACACTTTTGAAACTTAATGATCATTGTTATATATACTTTCTAGAAGTTGAAATGATTCCCCCAGAGAG
Organism: Oreortyx pictus; assembly: GCA_036925125.1. Classification (NCBI taxonomy): domain Eukaryota; kingdom Metazoa; phylum Chordata; class Aves; order Galliformes; family Odontophoridae; genus Oreortyx; species Oreortyx pictus. Next base: position 3,598,256 of record JAUPFR010000005.1, read on the forward strand.
GGGACCTGTGGTAGATCTAGAAAAAAATCTAATCATTATGATTCCTTTCAGCAGTTTCTCATTGAGGCTTTCGCACTCCTTGATCTAGTTTCTAGATTTAAACCATACTATCTCTTGAATTTTGGTTGATATGTTATTTACACATCACTTAAAATAGTAAGCTAGATAGAAGTGAGCAAGAATCTTCAAGCATTTAGAAGCCATTAAACACAGCCTACGCTTTGCTATATATAAGCCAGTAAAAGTAAATATAGTAATCTTCCAGGATTGATTTTGAGTTGCTAGGAACTTACTGAGTCTCATACTGTACTGTCCCTGACTTTGACCTCAGTCTAGTCAGTTTTCCTTTTGGATGGCTACTGTCTATGCCCTCTCTGTCTTTTACTGACAAAGAAAGCAAAAAAAAAAAAAAAAAGTCCTATCCCAAATTAGTGGCTTTTACCTAAAATAGGTGGGATGCATTGCTGCGGAAAATACCTTACTCATGTAACTTTATGGAGATCTTAACCTGTTAAGTGGCAATAGATGCCCTTTAGACAGCTAAGGCTGACTTATGTACACTGGGCTTATACCTGTAACGATGAATGTCTGAAGTAAAAGGTTTCTCCTTTAGTGATTGTTTTTGCTTCTCTAATTTTGTCTTCAATTTTTTACAGTGAGGGCGTTATGATCTTGTAATTACCTTCCTATGAAAACCCAGAATGCTTCATTTGCATCAGATTCTTTCCTTGTTTTAACCACTGTAGCATAATGTCTGTATGAAAGTGAGAAAATCAATGACTTGTGTCCATGAACATTGTTTCCCACCTCATACAGGGTGAATATGTTTCTCTAATATTTTTCTTTAAGTTGCAACAGAAGAATAATCTAATGTCACTGCTTGTGGTCAGTTGGATCTCAGCCTGTTTGACTGAGCTCTCTGAGATTATTTTAGACTACAGTGTCTGGTCAAAGATGTCCCCGTTTTCATCTTACGTGCATTGGAATCTATCTTGGCATGTGATTTTTAAGATGACAGATGGAATACGGTGCAACTTGGCTGACCTCTACTTTTAAGCATTTAAATAGCTAAAATGATTATATTATCATAAACTTCCAAGAACTCCTTACTGTACATAACAAGCTGAGTACCTACCAAGTGCCAGTTGCAACCCTGTAATTGCAATAGATGAAGAGTTTGGTTTTCACAGCAGTTTCACGAGAATGAAAGAAACTTCCACTGACTTTAATGAGAACCATAGGGATAAGATACTTATAAAACCTACTGCACTCCCTAAGAAAACCAAAATAACACTGGCGGTAACAGGCTTCATTAGCATGTATTTCCCAAAATCATGCTCTTATTTTTCAGTGTTATTGAAAGAAACTAAGGGCAAACTGGAAACACTGGGAGCTCAGAAATTGGTGCTAAACAATAAGCATGTTTCCTCTTAAAACTGGTACCTTCTTGAGAAGTTTTTCTTTCTAGCATGTTTTTTTTTCAGTTCCTGATGCCTACATTTCTATTTCTTGTTACTGTTGTTTTTATGATTAGTTTTAATAATATTAAATACCAAACACTTTGCCACCTAAAAAAGCGATAATGGTCTCATTGAAAAAGTCACCTGTTTTCAATTTTTATCTTTACAGCTAGTCTTATAACTTCTCATGTCTCTGATTCATTTTATACCTATCTTAAACCTTCCAGCTCCATTCTCATTTGTTGGGCTGGAACGTGGATGACTTTTGTTCAACTCATGTTTTCCTGAAAACTGATTGTCACCTGCTATAAAAAATGTTGTAAACAAACAAATGGGCACATATTCAAAAAACTGTACATAATCTTTACAAATGAACAACTTCTATGCAACATTTAATTGAGAAATCTGTAGTGGAAAGGAGGGGGGGGGGCTGGGGAATCCTCTGTAGATGTAGTTGAAAATCATGCAAATATATTCAGTGTTATGGAAGTGACAGTGTTTGTCAAGAATATTCATTTATCAAATTCCCCAAATATTCTGTAAGTTAACTTCTCGTTTCAAGTTGGTTTCTGGAATATTAAGATTAGGAATTTTCAAACTGTCTTTTGGAAGGAGATTCTGGATTTTTGGTACCTATTTTGATGTAACTGCCAGAATTTTAACTTGCAAAATGATCATAAAACTTCTAAATTTCATTTCAAAATTATTTGTATGCAATTTAAAATCATTCCAAAATGTGAAGAACCTCCCTTGTAGTCATCTCAGATGTATTTTTAACTCATTATTATACCTTTTTCTTATGTCCTGTTTCCCAGGCCAGCCTAGAAACTCTGCATGTGGTGTAGTTCACAATGCTCCTCTTGAGCATATTCTAAATGAAGTTTTGCAAGTATTTTTTTCTAAAAATTGAATTTATTTTCTTAAATTATCACTACTGATTTCAACTTTTTCAATATCACCTTTGATGTCTTGGATGCTTTGTCTCTGCTCTGTTTTGTTTGGCCTTTAAAATTGATTGTGTAAGTATGATGCTTTTTACAGATAATCGTGTTTGCATCTGACTTGTCAGAGCCATTATACTTCCTTAAGACTTATCAGGCAATATAATTTCTATCTCTTCTCAATCTTTTCTTTCTTTGTCTGATGGTCATAGAAGTACTCTATGATCCTTTCACAGCTGCTCAAAGAGCTAGCACAAGCCTTTTGGCCATAGAGATGCTTATAAATTTTTAATTAAAGGAAGATTAGAAAGGAAATGTAAGAGCTGGTATTATTTAGTGGCTTTCTGTTAATTAAGAATATAGACATAATTTCTTTTGCAAGAAAACTTGCAAAAAGCAACCTTTTCCATTCCTTGTTACGTGAGGAACTTGTGTTTTATGACAAGAAAGAATTGTTGGGAACATTTGTAGATGTAAAGGGGCAGGAAGACTATATTAGATCACCTGTGGGAACCTGTGCCCAGAGATTCTTGTGAGCATAACCTTCTTTAAAATAAAGGCTCCTTCCCATTTATGTAACTTGTTCATATCTAGACAGGTGGAATGATGATGATATAGGAAGCAAGTGGTACTTAATCTGAGCTTCTTTTTTAACTTCCTTTGTTTGGATACACAACTTCAACTACTTTACAATCTGCTGATGTATTTTGTCCTGTCAGTACCCTGAAATATCTCAGGAATACACAGAATGTGTATGAAGCTCAAATTCTCAGGTAATTGATCATTATTGTTTGGTAAACACACAGTATGTGACTGTATGAGGCTGAAAAATGGGAGCTGCATGAAAAAGCAGTGGAAATCTTCAATGAAATTCTCAATTCAGGTTTAAGATGGCTCATTAAACTTTGTTGGAGGCATAAGGTACTAATATAAACCCAAAGTAGCCTCGACAGTAGTGGGTAAGGCTTGTAGGTGGCAGATAAGGGCAGCCAGTTTGTTGCATAGTAACATGCAATGCCATTCATTTGAAATGAATCCTGAACATGGTCTTCAGAGCCCCCCAAACAAGGTAATGCATTTTGTATTAAATACAGAAATATATTTCTGTGTAATTGCAGCCTTGAATTATTCTAGAAAAGCCTAGAACTGGAGAGAAACTCTGTGAAATTTCTCATATGAATGCTTTCCCAGTAAGAAATGCCATATTAGGTCAATATAAACTATTTGTGAATGTTTACTGAATTTGGCCAATAGAAGAGTGCTATAAATTAATAGGAAAGGTTGGAAGGTTGTAGTGCTTCACTTTAAAATTGCATAGTGTAGAATATGTTGAAGAGGATATAAAATAGAGTCGGTGTCAACCTGAGGCAATCTTTTGTGATTATTTTTCATTGCAGATAATAAATAGAAAAAAAATGTATTATTTAAACAGCTCTATTTTTGGCATACATTTCATATACAGATAGTCTGGCACAATCTTTGTATTTTCATTTTCTTAATATGAAGGAGTTTTCCTGAATCTGTCATATGCTTTTCTAATAGTACTCAACTCTCACCTATTTACATATTCTGTTTAATAATGGTCTAGAGGAAATATACAAGGATAAAATTAATATATTAATAGTATTTTAAATTGTTTCGGAATTCTTGCATGTTTTAAAAGTTTGATCGCATTTCCTGCAGTAGCATGCAATATCAAACATAATGCTGTTAATATTATTGAACTATTTAATCAATCCCACTCATTTTGTTCTGTTAATATACTGTTCATTTCCTACTTTAAACAAAAATATAAGTGCTGGGTTTTTTTGGTAAACACCCTATATACTTATAAAAACCATCATTCTTGTTTGGTGAGAGAGATAAGTGTTAGCTGTGATTATGGTGATAAACATTAGTTATTAAAGAAAGAAAAATTGTTCTTCACAGTATTTAGTGTTTATTTTAGAGAAGAAAAGACAATTTTATAGCTTGAGTTTTTCCTGTTTAAAAAAAAATCTTTTGATCCTGAGCACTTAAAAAAAACAGTTGGCCAGAAGCAAAGAAACCATTTTGCTTGTGAGTCAATAGACTGCATGAGATGTGAGTTCTATAACTGGAGTTAGGAAGGACATACTTCTTACTCCTATAATACCGAAGGGATTGTTTTAACTTGAAACACATGAGCTAATCTTACAATAATCAGAAAAAAACATTGGTCCTGAGGTCCAAGCTATTAAATGTGTGGTCATACACCCTAGGCATAAGATGTTATGTGCAATTGTCTTTATTTCAGTTCACAGTTTCTAACTCTTGGGGAAATACACTAATAAACAAACAATGATATTTTCCCTTTTTGAGCATTAACAAATGTGTGTGATTGATTTTCTGGAACTAGAATTATGATATTTAACTGCTTCATTCTACATCTAACAAATGGATGACTTTTATTTGAAACTCTGTTTGAAGGAGGTTCTGAATTACATGTAATTGACTGCATTTGGTTTCAGATCAAAACCTTACTTTTCAATAAGTAGAGTGCATAGCATTAAGCCTACGTGCTGGGAAGGTGACAAGTGTGCTTTGTAGCTGGCTGTTTTGAGTGCTGTCTGCAACAGTTAAAGGTGTGGGCTTGAGCACCTTCAGGCAAAGAATGGAAACAGACATCGATGTCTCACAAAGTTGTTGTGTCTTCTTCCCAGTGTATTTTAAAGTCAAGGAGATTCATGCTGTTGGAGAAACAGAATGAAAATGGGAGAGGTCATAACATTTGCGGGAGGTGACAGAAGTTTGTACCTTTATTCATCCATCTGTGTTACGAAAGCAGAGCCTGCTTGAGATTTTGTAAAGTTTGGTTTATTACCAACTATTCCGATTTTGAAGCTGTTTTCTATTGCTGTAATGCTGCATGATAAAATCAAAGTACTGCTTTTTAGGCTGCAGAAAGCAATGGTAGCCTAGCAAAAATCTGAGAACCTGAGAAGAGTTTTGTAGATTTTGAGAAATAAATGGACAAAACTAGAGAAAAAAAAATCATTTTTGGGGGGTACACAAGTTCTAAATCAGCTTAAACAACTGAGTTTCAAATGTTTAATATTTTTGACAGAACTTGTGCTCTCCCTGCTCCTCCCTTCAGAACTTAGCCACCATGAAATGTTGAAATGATATGGAAAAAAATATTGTTAGAGGAAGAAAAAAAAAGGGATAGTTATTGTCTCTGGTTAATCTTTGTCAGTACTTTATTTTCTCACAAACAAAAGGCATCACTGGTAAGTTAAAACGTTCTCCAAGTACATACCACTTAATTATATGTTGCCTACCTTTTACAGTGGACTTAAGATTTTAACTTATCAAGAAACAAATTCTATTCTTTAATAGCAGCAGCTGTGCTATCAGTGAGTATTAAGGAAGATGATTATCTTAGTTAATTTGAAAGTAGTCTGTGTGCCAAGGATCTAACAAAGAAAACTAGTTCCACTGTTCATAGTTTTGATAAAATAATTATTTGGATTTGCTGTAAATTCTTTTTTTTTTAATTGACTTATCTGTTATATAAAGAGATTCCTTCCCAATTAGGTTGGCAAAATTAAAGAATTTGAGTAGCTCTTTCATAAATAAAGAGCTTAAATTTCAATTCAAGCAAGTAAACATTAGGCAGCTCATAAAAGACAGACTCTCAGTGGTCTGCCTGAAGCCTGTGACTTTTAGTATCCATTCTGTCTTCACTGAAGTTTAGGGAACTTTATGGAAACCCATGATGTGGGTTACTGACTCTTTTCTGGAAAGCATGTTCATCACTTTTTGTATGCAAATTAGGTTTGTCTGGAGAGTAATTATCTTTTCCATTCTTCACTTTGGTGCCACTGTGTCAGGAATTAACTACTGCTTGATGGCCGACCTGGACACTTAATGAACTATATGAGTCTCACGGAGTAAGGGAACAGGAAAGAATGAGGGAAGTCAGTTTTCACTGTTATGTGGTCACCTTGTATATATTAAGGTGAATATATAGAGAGCTAGAAATCACATACTGCCATCCCTTGAAAAACAAACCATTTATTTATTTATTTTAACCCCAAAGGAAAAACAGTACTATTTTTTGTAGGCCATTTGGGAGTGTAAGTATGAAGTACAAATGTAAAGATCAGCTCATCAAAGACCAGTAAGTGATTCTGTAAATGCATAAAACTTTAAAATAACTTAGAAATCTTTCATAATATTATAGTATACTACAAACTTGCGTTGGCATACTTGGGTATCTTTTCTTAACTCCAGTTTGAATCATGTTTCTTAGGAGAAAATAAAGGTCACTTGAGAACTCTCCAACTGGCATTTGTCTGAAGGGCAGGCCTCAATTGCATTGCATAAATCCAGAGTGGTAACATGAATTCAGTCCAGTATGTCTAATTATACCAGTATAGAAGAATGCCGTATCTGTCCTATTTTGTATTTAGGATTTTTCTAAAGATTTATTCTTAGCTGGAATGTTAGCTTGAATGTCAGTGTCAAATGTCAGCTGGGGTGTTAAATGTTTGTTTGTTGTTTGCATCTGTGTTCCTTTAGTCCATGTAGGTTAAACTAGCGTTTGTCAGCTTGTTGAAACAGTGTAGGTTGTTTTTCCCTCCCATAAATCATGTGAATTCAAGTAGAACATTAAGACTTTCAACTTGACTGTGTTTTCTTTTAAGCCATTCTCCAGTAAACCATTCTCCAGAAATGAGATCAAGTTATTCAAAGTTAATCAATTCTATGCTCCCTTCTGAAATTGAATGCTTGCCTAAACTGAGACTTGTGCAACATGAAAATCACCTGTGCTTCTGTGAACTTCTAAAATGAACAAAACTGATCTCAAGTATGCTCAAGTATGTTTCCTCAGTGTATTTTCTGTTCAAATATCCTCAAATAATATTCATTTACCTCCATTCATATTACCTTTTTTTTTTTTTTTAACTTCTAAGGAAAGAAAAGATATTTAGAAACTTTGACTGATAAATAACTTGAAAAACATTTCCTTAATTTTTTTTTTCTAATCTAAAATCAGTCATGTAATTCTATTACTATCTCTGTACTTGTGTGTGTGCATATTTGTATGATGCTGTATTTTCTCATTTTAACCATACAGGTAAATAAGTGCTGCTGCAACATACTTGCAACTCAGTTTTAAATGGTGGTCTGTGTCACTACACAATTATCTGCAATTTTACACTGTTTTTTGTTGTTTATCAAGATTACAGCATACAGTCAATATAACAGGTAACATACAAGAGCATGCAGACTGTTGACTGTCATTCAAACAAAGTAGTTTCTCAGACTGGAACAGCCCAGGGTAGGTTATGTTACCATTGACTCATAAATGATTATTTTCCCTGTGTTTATGCAAATTAATGCTTCACCATCCTTTATGCTCAGACTTTGCAGCTCATTTCTCCTATCACTCACGCTGATCTAAATCAAAATTAATTGTATTGAAGGTGATGACCAAAGTAGTCCTACATATGTGGGGAAAACTGATGATTTGGCAGTGCAGACTTGATAGCAAGCTGTAATTTTTGAAGAAAGATAGAATTAACACTAAAAACTTCTAGCAATGTAAATCCAAGTTGCAGCATGTTGTGTTGCCATTTGGGAATTGCTGTCTCTGGGATAAAACCACGTTGCATGCTTGGTTCTGAGACACACTGTCAGAGCACTTGTGCTGTTCCTTCCCCTGTCCTTCTAACTGGCAGTGAGCTGTCATCATGGAAGTTGCAAAGGGGTTTAGAGAACTAAAAAATATTGCAATGGGGGAAAAAAAAAAGTAAGGATTTAAAAAATAAAATATTTTTTAAAAGGATCAGCTCCCTGACAGTGGAAAGAAATATGTGCATGTAACAGCTGGAACAAAAAATATTCAGTGGCTCTTTGGCTTCTTGTTATTCTGGCTTCATTCTGATGCACTTTCTCCTGTTTAATATCAATTTATAAAACTGTGTTACATGTTCACTGACCCCTGATAACTAAACAAATCCCAGTGTGCAGTTAGATGAATAAATCCCAGTTTAATATATGCTGATGATGGTTCAGTGAATTTATAATAAATTAACCATCAAAAAAGCAGGTTAAAGAAAAAGCAAGGGGGAACAATCTGGCTTTGTGATACAGTACTCATTTCTAGTGGCAATGTACTATATATACTTTTATGCAGTCTACAGTGTATTCTTCAGTCAACCAGTACTGTGGTGAATCTTATTTTTATTTTCTTTTCCAAAGTAATACTTTCATAATCAATTGCCATGGTTAGAAAATCCCATTTTGTTTACTTCATTCTATACGTGAACTGACACTAAGGAGGCACTGTAATGGGAGGCCATTATGCAAACAGAGGATTGAAAACCAAGCAACATTTACTACACATTATGTACTTTTGGTGGATTGATTGTAGCTTTTAATAAAGCAAAACAAATAAATCACACAATTTATTGACCAAAGAGTGTGTTCCATGAGCCAAAGCTGGTGCAAATCACTGAGGATCTTCAGCTTTGTGACTGAGCAGTGAGACTGGGCAAATTCAATTAAAGAGTTCTGGTGGTTTTGGTTTAGCACTGGTGAGTTTATTTCTAGTTTACAATTGTCGTTGACTGAAATGTTGAAAGTGATCTATAGTTTTTTACTCTGCAAGTGCTTAAGTGTTTCTGTTTAGAGCCGTGTTTGAGCCTCCTCTGCCTCCTTCTTAAATTTAAAGAATATATATTTAACAATTTCTGACACATTTTAATCAGTTCAAGGTTGCTGATGTAATTTCACTTTGTTAGAACACAGACTGGCTTTCAAATAAGTAGGACTGTTGAGCTGGCAGTGTTAAATTTTAAATAACATAACTTAAGTAGCATTTCAAAATATGATTACATTTGTGTCATCTGGGGTCTCTAAGACATTGCATACATCTGAGTAGAGACAGCAATAGCAATGCATTAAGCAGATAAAAGAAAACAGTGTGTCACCTCTTCTGAAGATAACTTGCCAGACAAATAAAAATCCTTCAAAGGTATATTATAACATTTTTCCTTTGGTCTTCCAAGCATGTGAAGGTAGTGTAGGAGCCTGGGTAATATGTGGAAATTTAATTTACAAGATGGAAATGCTTAGATTCAATCACTGATCCACTGTGATGTTGCTTCAAGTGAAGAAAAGTACGTGCAGAATAGACGTTTTGAAGGGACATCAAAATTCCTTTTAGATACGAATGTCTTTTACACTGTCATGTGAAATTTCTCAGTAGATCACCCTTTAAGGAATTTCTTTGTATTTTTTTCAAGTACTAAATTTTGGTGAAATTATAATTGCATAAAAGTAGTTTAATGGATGAGAACAGTCTTACTGCTGTGTAGTAGGTTTATTTTTTTCTTGTTATTTTCACTCAAAATCTGGATCTCAACTATTTGATTTTAGCTAACAAAAAGTCAGTAAAAGATAAATGTCATCTCTCTTGATTTCATTAGTCAGTTTCTTAATGTTACAAAAGTGAGTGGGCCCTCGGTCTGGTTAGTGCTTGCTAACCAGCAAGTTGCAGTTGGTCTGGTACATCTGACCACACTATACTCTGTAGCTGCTTGTTTTCCCCACTTGCAGCTTTCACATGGAGCAGTAGAAATTCATACAGATATCATCTATTTCGATCTGTGAGACTAGATTAGATGAACATCTGTTGCACATGGATTAGGTAGAGCTTATTCTGCCTTCAGATGGGCATCATCTGTGAAATTTGCTTTTGGCTCCGATTTTCCCAACTTCTAGTAATACTGTATTGTTATGCAATAGAAAAAAGGTGATCTATCTTAACCAAAATGTTCCTGAAATTAAAAGAAGCTTGATTTGCCTAGTCCCAATGAAGGACATAGGGATGTGCTCCACAGACAAGCAGGCCATGGGTTAAAGAAGTTTTTTGGATGTATCCATGGGTGAAATCATTACCTCTTAAAAGAGCTAGTATAGGCCTGGACAAGAGATTCACTAATGCTCTATTTTATTGTATATATGCTTGTATTTCCTGTAGTTTTCTTTCTTTTTTTTTTTTTTTTCATTTTTTAAAATATTTCAGGAAGCTTTTTATTTAGAGATAGATCTTGGAAAATTGAATGATGAGCTCTTATTTGACAAAGGATACCTTTCTGATCAACACAGGGAAGAAACAGAGCCTTGTAGTCCCATAATTCACTCATTCACCTCTGGTTGATTTTAAAGATGATTTACTGAAAAGGTCTTGTGGAAGCCAGAAACCAAAGTACTAAAGGAACTCCTTGGCCTCACCTAGTATTAAACATACACAGAGTGGTATCAAAGGTGTTGTTTTCAATGTGCCACTATACAAGTTCCTATAAAAAGCATTATAAAACATCCTGTTACTACAAATCTGTCTTCTCGTAACTACCACATAACCACACAGAAACAGTAAGTGTCCTGTTTCCTAGTTGTGTATTTTTTCAGATGTACAATTCCTGTTGTAGCTTGTAGGAATAAATATCTTTTATTAGACAAGCAGCACTGTGAACATCAGATGTTATGAATATTGGTTACTGAGAGATTTGTATTTTCTGGCCAAGTGTCAGATCCAGCTGAAGTTTTTCCCACAATTTATGAAGCCTCTCACCTACTCAGATTCCTCAGTGTGGGCTAGGAGGTAAACTCGTTCCTCAGTGACACGTTAAGCGGCTAATAGGTCGTGTGTCCTTAAAACAGTCACCTATTTTTCTTTATTGTTTAGGAATATAATTACCACTGAAGTCTGCATCTGCTAATTTGCATTAAATTAATAAAAAGCTTAAAAAAAAAGAAAATGATTCCGGGGGATCTGATGGAGAGACTCAGCAGTTCGGTCATGGACCCGTCAGCCTTTTGAACTAGCAGTTCATAAAGGAGCCCAAAAGCATATTCATTCTCTTATTAAGTCTAATAGCAGAGAGAATGGACTTAGTATACTGGTCTCTGGGCACCGAGATGACAGTGAATTGCAGCACAGTGAACTGAAGATCTGTGTGCAGCCCCATCTAGAATTTTGATGTCAGTTTTGATTTCTTAGATAGACGTTTGTTCCCATTCTATGGTTAATGCTGAAAGTTGCACAAAGAGTTCTTGATATCAAAACTCATTATTAAAAACTATTTGCGTGTGAGCTGCATTCATGTGACAAGTGGCTTTTCTTTGGATAAGTCGAAGGAAAAGCCTGAGAAAGCCTAAAACAGTGCTTTGGATGGCATAGGGAATAATCTTAGGGCTTTTTTTTTTAAATGGTTTTGAGTATTTATGAGCTAATGATGATCCTCTCAAAAGGTAATCAGCTTTCATGCACAGAACGGCAAATATATGAGAACAGGGATATAATGTAAGACTGAGTCAGAAATATTGTTTCTGTAACAATTTTTAATCAAATAAACCATATGGCTGAGTTTACAACTAAGATGAGTATTTCCCTGTCTATGTCAATACCATAGCACAAATAAAATTTTAAGAAAAAAAATCATAAATTAAGAGAAAATGTAATTTAAGGATATGGATTTCAGCACATGGAATAATGGATATTACTTTTTTCTTTTTAATAATATAGAAATGGTAAAATACCTCTATTTTCCATATACTGCTTTTCCATGAAATGATCTGGATTTCTTACTATCAGATGCTTGTATTTTAAAAGTTGTGTTCATAAATATGACTTTTTCAGGAATAAAGAAAATGTGCTTGCAGAAAAAAGAGCTACTCTGGAGATGAGTAAAACAAATGATATTTTTGATCAAATATGAACTCTCTCCATGCCAGGGCATATTGATAGGATAAATAGAAGAGGAGGTGTCTAATACTGACACACAGTCAGCACATTCTTGCTGTGGGCAGATGACAACACGTTGAACTAATGTTGAACCATTTCTACATGATTGCAAAACTCTTTTATAGAATCACTGCACAAAAATCATATGCAAAATCTTTTTCTGAATGTGGCGTTGAAAGCCTTCAATTTATTATTCTAAATAAAAGTATCTTTCCTCATCCCTACGAAGGCAATCATAATCTTTCACAAGGTTTTCTGTTTCAGCATGGAAATAAACAGTTGTGATTTCTTTTAAAAATTTGCATTTTACATCTCCACCACGACAGTCTCAGATTTCTTTCACTCTAACAACCTTTCTTCTCAGGCAATACTGTCAGCTTTTCCTCCAGTCTTTGTGATTGTTACAGATGTTGTATGGTTATAGATATATAATCTGATGGTGTCTCTACCTGTGTTATCAATCATAAGCAGCTGTAATAGATTGTTACACAATTCTTTCTAAATATGCTCAACTTCAGCTCTAAAGTTGATTCTATCTAGCTCAAAAATTGCATTTCTTTAGGGTTCAGTAATTGTAATTTGTGATTATCCCCTGAGGTCTCTGATAGCACACTGTGTTAATATCTTCAAAGCTTCTGTTTCTATCTTGGGCTTTTTTGTGTTCTTACTACGGTCCCACTTTTTTTCCAACAGCATTCAAAATATAGCTCCCTGATAATGTAGCTAGTGTTTAATTATCACAGCCTAGTCAGGCATGCATCCCTGTTCTGGGGTCACTGAGTAGTTTGCCAAACTAGTGGACTGTTATTAGAAAGATGGATTACTTTGGTAACTATGCGCTATTAATATTTATTAATTATAGCAGTGCCAGTGGTATGTTGTCAAAACGGCTTTACAGGATCAACTCATACACACTGCAGTCTTTTAAATCTTTTTTCCATAGGACACAAATTGCCCCCTTGGGTATTTCAGTGTTCATAATCCATTGCAAGTTCTAATGACAGTGGCCTTCATAACAACTGGACAGAAAAGGTTTTTACAAATTTCCTTTTTGTTGGAATGTAAACCCAGAAGTTTTCTTGGCCTTTTTGTATGCTTTGGGGCATAAAAGATACTGTTGATTACAGTTTTTATTGTCTGGCATTACAGAAACGTTGCTGTCATTTTTGGTGTTCCTGTGTATTCCTTGTTTACTGTTTGAGTTTTTTTTAGTAAGAATTGCAAAATGTGGAAGAACAGTTTTAAAAATGCCTTTACTTACTGCCAAATTAAAGTAACCTGATTGTGCTAACTAAGGTAAAGGAATATCAAGGTGGGTTATTTGTCTCTGACCTCTTCACAAGGCATTCTTGATGGGGGTTTTACCTTCACTTTCTGTGTCAGGAAGAAAATACATGTATCATTAGAATATAGGATGTATTTATAACTGTATTTCTAACTCAGAAAAATCAGTAAGTCACATGAATTCCACCTATCCTACCAAAACTCAGCAGTTGTGTTAGATGTGTGGTTTTGAGCAGGATATCTGCTTCATGCCTGCCTGAATAGATAGACCATAGAGAACAGATTACTTACAGCTCTAACAGCTGCTTCCTTGTAGGAGAATGACTGCTTTTCATCAGTGCAGCGCTTTGTTTCTCAAGTAGACCAGTTAAAGCAGGAATCTGGTTTTAACAGTATTTTTTTTTTTTTTGGCTAACTCCTTCTCTTAGTTCCTCATGGATTGTCACAGCTGTTTGCTGGCTATAGCTTTGTCGACAGATGCACTGAGACAGTGTAAGAATATGGAAAAAGAATTCAGAAATGGCACCAATCTGAGGAGTAAATCTTTGAAGGGAGATATCCACATCCATCACCTGAACCTGAGAACCCACTGCAATTCCTGCCCTTTAGGCAGGATGCCCAGGAGTGAAGCCCTTTTCTTACATCTCCATCTTTTACCAAGCTGGCCATGGGGTAGGTGTGTGGGTTCCCCATTGTAAGTGACTATCAATTAACTGAATTCCAGATGGATGACTCAGAAGCACGTTCTTAAGTACAAGAAAGAGGATGCTGTATAATTCCAAAGGAAGTCTGCCACCAAAACAAGGCACGTTTCTATTGATTTCAACTCAGGGCAATAACATCCCCACCCACTTTTCTAAATTTCTCAAATTCTGCTATATTTTAAGAGGCAGTTGGGCACTGAACCAATAACAGATGTGTGCCTCATGTTCTAATTGTGGGAATGTGTCTTCATGTACAGTAAGTGGAGAAGCTATGAACCCGTTCACTGCAGCTGAGGATGGGGCTTGACAGTTCTGGCAATGCTCGAATCTAAGTACGCAGCAGCACTGATTAAACAAATCAGTGATTCCAGATGATTCCAGAATCCTTCTTTTCCAGGATCAAATTGGAAAATTGCTCAAAAACAATCACCTGCATTTTCTATAACCAGTTTGTTTTCCTCTGTTTTCCATGAAGAAGGCTTGGGCTTACCCTGCTGAGAAATAGCTGTGGCCTAGAATATCAGTCTGAAGTTGCATATATACATTAGCCTCTCACCACACATATCTAGTGATCACCCTTCTTGTTTTAGTTGGCCTTTGAGCCAATCAGGAGTATTTATCACCGTTTGAGCTCATCAGTGCTATGTAAAACTGAATCCATTCTAGGAAGAAACAGTTGTATGCTCAAGTTCCATTGTTAGAAAAGAAAAAAGATAAGAAGGTTCAGCATGTCTAAAATTATTATTCTTGTGTAATTTTAAGATTAAGAGTTAGACATAATACAATATCCAATTCATGCATTATTTACTATCAGCTCTGAAATCGAGCATGAACTTTTTTCTTAACTGTGAAAATAGTGAAGTAGTTTTTCTAAGTGCTTCATTTTTGATCTCACCTTCATTCTATCCTGTAGACAATAATCAAGGCATGTACCACGACTGACTTGTAAAATGGAAGGAAAGCAGAGGTCCCTTTAATACCATTACACAGAAATTATCTGAAGCTGTGATTTTTGCATTTTAAGTTGACTTTCAATATGGCTTGGGCACCTAACACTCTTATGTTTCTTTAAAAATTCTCTGTGCAAGACACACTGAATTTCTTGGAATCAAAGGTAGCCTGAACTTTACCCAAAGCAGAAATTTCTTAAGGCTCTTTCTGTTAAATCTGACGTAGAAGTCTCACAAGAATTTGTGCATGTGGTAATGCCTCTTTCTTGTAACATACGTAAACAAATACATCATTGACCTTTTGAGAAGTAAAAGGAGTTTTTTTGTAGGTTCTGTGGCAGTGTGTGTAATATGAAATAAAATATTCAACTGTTATGCTGAAAATTACCTGTAGCTTTCCAGTGTCTTTCTACTACCAACCTTCTTAAATATGAACAGACCATTGTAAAAGTTTGAGCAGTTTATATTAAATATGTTGAGGGTTTGATGTTAAAAAAAAAAATTCAGAACAGGAATCTAATTCAATTTATTTGTAGTTTATAGAAGTAATTCCATTTTTACTGTTCATACTCTTAGATTTTTAATATGTGTGAATTAATTTCTTAAAATTGTATCTCTTATTTAAGTACGTCTGTGTGGCTGAGTTTCTGTAGTGAAATAGGTCCTGAGAAAGAGACCACAGTCCAGTATATTTGGTGCAGTACAAACTGGCACTGAAGTCCATGAAGATAAAGAATCTGTACTCTCTGACACTGTGACTTTTGGCACATCTTTGTGAAAGTGCAAAAACGTTCTGTCTAGGGAAGAATAGGGTTTTGCTCATAATATAATGCTTGAGTGAATTCAGTCAGAATAATTTGAAGGTCTTTGATAACTTAGCTCTAAATTCTTGTTTAGTAAATCTTAGTTGTGGCTGCCTCCAGCAATACCTCCAACATTAATATATGTCAAAATTTTGAAGGATTTGAAGATTAAAACAGTGTCTGAATTAACTGCTACATGGATAGAAAAATAATTAAAACTAGTAAAGAGGCTGTTGTTCAAATCATCTCTTCTCTCCTGAAACCTGGTAGCTTAACTTCAGTCCACTGTGAAAGTTTTACTTTAATCACCTTCAACTCAAGTTGTGTAACTCAGAAAATTTCAGTTCATCAAATGTGTGGAGTACACAGATAAATCTGCTTGTGTCTTGAACCTATTTAAATTACTCTATTTTAAGGAAATGCAGATTTACTTCAATTTTTCTGTTTCCTAATATTTCCATCATGTATTTTT
This sequence comes from Oreortyx pictus, assembly GCA_036925125.1. NCBI lineage: Eukaryota > Metazoa > Chordata > Aves > Galliformes > Odontophoridae > Oreortyx > Oreortyx pictus. Next base: position 3,614,648 of record JAUPFR010000005.1, read on the forward strand.
AATGGAAAACTGAATGATGTGAATAGGAAAGGCACACATTATGAAAGTTATACACTTATAGATTCATTTCTACATAATGTACAAAATTAAGTAAACTTTTGTAATCTTTGCCTTGGATGGTTAATTCGTTGAGGAAGTTGAATAGAGCTTTTAGCCTGTTCTTTATAAACAGTCTGTGGTTTAAAAAAATAATAATTAAAAAATCTTCTATTTATATTAGCTGCAATAAAAATCTTTTAACTTATGGTTGAAATGAAGGATGTTATAAATTGATAGTCATAATTACCTACAATAATACAACAAGCTCAAATGAAAAACTGAAACAGTGTAGTTTAAAAATGCAACTAAAGATAGCTACACCAAATTCTCATGAGTGTAAAAGCAGCACATGTTGGTAAAAATATTTCCTTGATTACTTTAATAATGTAGAGTACAGCATTACAGCAAAAGTTTTTCTGTTCCAGGTAGTGCATGTGGTAAATCCAGATACAGTGCATTAATCCAAATTTTGACAGAGTGCATGAGGCTGTGCAAAGAAGCAGCCTACACTGATGTTTGTGCTGCCTGTCTTCACTTGTTATTACCCATACTAACTAGGGAAAAAGTGGGCATTGTCTTCCCATGCAATATTTAAACTTCCAGCTGCCATGTATCTCTGCTGTTACAATAAATCCAGTCCTTGATGTCTGCTTTCAACCACAGTAGTAGACATTCACATTAGAAACCTTTTCCATCACACCTGAATCTGCACTTAATGCAGGAACTGCCTGAGGCTGAAATACAATCAAGAACATGCAAATAATTTTTATTGGGGCTGTTTCTGCATATGTTTTGAATAATTTAAACATGATTAAAGATACCTAGCAAAATGCAGCCTTGCATCCTGGGTGATCAGTGCTAGTGACAGGGAAATAAATACGAAGGAGCTGGTGTGCATTTTTCTACCTTCCCAATTCTGGGATTGGTTCAGTGGCTTTGTTGATTTCAGAAAAATACAACGTTGCTCCAGATTCAGGGTTTATTTTCTTGTTCATTACTTTTCAATGCTCTTGAAGGAAAGATTTAAGGTGTTTAGTAATTGTTTCGATGGTGTAAAAGTAGCTTAGCAGACCTGAAATTTGGGACAGTAGTGTTTTTCTACACAGCAGTCTCACTGTTAAGCTCCCCCACGCATTTCAAGGATGATTCATGGTTCATCGATGCTGGTGTTTAAAATGTGTTCTTTCACAGACATACTTTTCAGATGGTTCACAGTCATCTAGTTACAAACAAGTTCTCTTTAGGCAATCAATGAATTCCAGGAGCATAATAAACAGTAATGAATAAATAAATAAATACATTTACCTGGTTACTTCCACAGCCTCTAATAAATTCTTTTCTTCAGTGCTTCAGTGGAAACAGAGTGCTTGAAGCATAAAGGTAAAGGCTTTGACAAGTCAAAGTTCTGGCACATTGGCAGCAATGATAATATGCACCCTCCTTATTTTCTATCTCAGGCTATCTACTCCATCCAATGTTTGATCTTTTGAGTGGACTATTACATTAATTCACAATCTTGAAGTGTCTAATGCTTCACAATGCATGCTATATTTAATATGTATGTGCAGAACTGCTGGTTGAATTGAGGGACAAAAAAAAAGTATGGGTAGAGGTGGCTTGAGAAGAATGCAGGGATGCAGTGTGGTCACACATAGATGGGATCAGGAAATCCAAGGCAGAGATGGAAGTAAAAATAGCTAAGGATGTGAAAAACAAGAGGTACATTGATCAGAAGAGAAAGGCAAATGATAGTGTACTCCCTCTGATCAATGAGAAGTGAGAATTGAGTTCAGCAGAATGGAGAAGGCTGAACAATTCTATGGGATCAGTCAAAATGCCTTCCTGGATCCTGAAAAAAACTGTTTTATGTGATTGCCAAGCCACTTCCATGATATTTGAACAGTCGTGGATGTCAGGTGAAGTTCCTGGTGATGGGAAAAGGGAGATATCGTTCCCCTTTTTTAAGAAAGGAAAAGAGGAAGAGTGAGAGCCCAGTGTGCCTTGCCCTATGCCTGGAAATATAATGGAACAGATCCACTTGAAAGGTATATTAAGGCATATGAAATGAGAAATTGTTCTGAGACAGCTAGCATGGCTTCACCAAGGGGAGATTGTGCCTGACCAGTGTGGCAGCCCTCTATGTTATCACTCCTATGACACTGTGACATTGTTGGACCAAGGAAGGGCAACTGTCTTTGGACAGTAACTCATGCGAGGCATTTGACGTGGTCTTATCTCTAAATTGAAGAGAGATGAATTTGGAAGCTTAAATAAGAAATGGGACACATACAAAGGATTAAGTGGGCCACTGAAGACCTGAGACAATCTCTGGAAATACCTTTCTTCTTGTGTAGTTATCTGAACTTGTAAGTCGAGCACCTCAGCTAAATGGGGTAGAACTGAGAGTAAGCTTTTTTTTTGGTCATAAGCAGGAAAAATACATGGCGTTATTAAATTTATAGTAGGCTAAACATTGAATTACTTCATGTTGTCTATGGATTCAGCATGTATATGGACCTTATCTTGCCAAGAATATTAACTAATGGTGTCATGCTTATATACTTGATGACAAAGGCAATAAAGATAATTAAATGGCATGGTATTTTGTGACAGAAGCGCTTAAGATTTATATGGCTTCACAGATCCATGCTTAAATAATGCCACTAAAATGTATGCTTGAGGAGGTATTGTCCATTTCTTGCTGTTGCAAGAACAAGTTTTGAGTAAAGTCATAGTACTTCTCATTTATAGTGCTAAATTCAATTTTATCCAGATTGCATCTACCTTTGTTGAATTTCTTTATCTCTGTGCTTATTTGACATAATCAGATCTTCCCATGGTAAAGGCCAGCATATTCCCAGCTGAACTGTAAAACTAATTTTGCTTTCTGACTGCTGATGATATGGGACTATACTTAAAAAAGACTTAAAATATATCACAGAAACTATTTAGGTTAGGATCATACATGATACATATCAATGTGTATTTCTTTAAGCAGGTAACTAATGCTCTTTTGATGCATATTTAGTGTTGCCTTAGATTATGTCTGTACTACTGCTATACTGGTAACAAGACCCTAAACACTCTTAGAAAGAAAAAGCTTTCTCTAATTATTCCTGTATCCTTCCCTGGAAAAGCAGAACAATTTGCATTACCTAAATACTATCTCACTAGATCCTGCTGAAAGAATAATTAACGGAGACAGGGAAGAAATAAGCTTTGCTTTCACAGACTTTGTTCTGCAAAGTCCTTTTCCAAAGGAAAGATCTCCTTAATCACTTGATTGCCATTTCATGGTACCCAGACTCTTTCAGTCTCATATCTTGCTGTTGTCTGAGAAGAAGAAAGATATGTAGTGCATCTGGAGTCTTAGGACAGATTTTCATCATGATGATAACAAAATGAAAGGGCAATCTCGAAAATGCTTATTTTAAATACAGGAAGCTGGCTTTTGCTGAACCTAATACCATTTGGTGGCTTTTAAGGTCTGTAATTTCTGCTCGTGTTACTGCATTCTAACTATTATCCTGCTTAGCTTTTTTTTCTCATGAAGATTAAAGTGATCTGTTTGATGTGTGCAAAGAACGGAGTACAGAGAAATGGTAAATTAATTGGAAGGTGTCAGCTTTGGAGAACATTTTTGACATGAGTATTGTAAGGAGGTTAACAAACAGACTAACTCATTTGTCTCACCATGAAATGAAAATAAAAATCACAACATTATGATAAAATCTTGACTAGGAAATGCCTGCAAGACTTTGAAGCCTTTGGTTCTTTTCTTCCCTGGGCTTTGGCATTATGATATATGCAAGCCACGTTCTACATAACTGTGAAGTGAAATAGGTTCTATGAAGAACAGATGGACCAGGGTTAATGTTGCAATGTGCATTGGAGACGAGAATAGATTAATACCGCAAGGGGAAGCTGGAGGAAAATTGGAAAGATGGGGGTATTTGAACTAATTCATGAATCATTTCCAACTGATAGTTATGCCTTCAGGCACAGTGAATAATATCAAGGAAGCATATTTAAAATTTTATAAGTTTATCTTAATGTGGATTAGAATTAAGAGCCATACTTTCAGATGATTAAAAGAAAAATCATGTATTCCCCTGCCCGGAATATGCCTTTGTGATTTAAATATTTCTGATGAGCACAATTATGTGCCTTGTGTCATGAACTGCTGCTTTGAAAACACACGGTAGCTTCATGGACTTGGCACACAGCTTCTGGGGATGGATTTTTTTTATTTTTATTTTTTTTGCACAGAGCCCTGTAGGAGCCACGAGAACATGTTCTACAGCTTGTATCCAAACCACAGCTGGGCAGCTCTGTGCTGCTTGGAGGAATGTGCTGATTGCTAGATCTCATTTGTGATTAACCTGAGAATTCAGGTATTTTTGGTATGCTTACAATTATCAGGATCTGAAACAATCAGGACACTCAAGTAGTATGTAGTTTCCCAGTATCAGTGAAAGTGTCAGAGTTTTGTTTATGGGTGGCAAGGAATATCTTGTTTTAGAATTCTTCATTTTACAAAAACTCAGTACTGTATGGATGAGCTCAATTACTATTTTTCATAATGGATGTAGTTAATAAATGTAAAAATAAACTGTAAAGAAAAGCCAATACGTAGGTAACTTTGGATCCTCTACGTTCTCCATATGATGTCTTGGGAGATTATTCTAGAGCTACAGAGGAGAATGCAAAATGGCAGCAAGGTAAGATTGTGGGAATCAACTAATGCAGATGGCTAGTTCTGTGTGTTTTTTGGTTTAGTTAGGAAATTATCTACAAAAGCTTTTCTTCATCAGCAAAGAAGGTCCTGGATCATGCCTCTGTGTTCAGTTCTTTCATTCTAGGCAAGGCTCAATAGGAGAAAAAGGTGTGAAATGACTCAGTTGCCTCAAACTTGATTCTGTCGATTTCATTATAGGTTGCAAATCTGGCCTGTTCAATCTCAAATAATGAAGAAGGTGTGAAGCTAGTGCGAATGGCAGCAACACAGATTGATAGTCTGTGCCCACAGGTAAGCATTATTTCTGCTGAAATCAACTGAGAACTGTCAGCATTAAATAGCATCTGACAGGAAAGACACCCTAGTTGAAGATTTTAGCCTTACCTTTGTCATTAAACTGTCTCCCGCATCTGTATCACAGAATGAAAAATACATTCATATCTTGAGATTTGGGTACTGAATGGGGTGTAATGCTTTATTTTTTATAGTCTTCTATCCATTTGTTCTTTCGCTCATGAAAATTGTTGCCACTCCTTTAAAAACTGATTTTGAATAACAGGTAATAAATGCTGCGCTGACGTTGGCTGCCAGACCTCAGAGCAAAGTAGCACAGGACAACATGGACGTCTTTAAGGATCAGTGGGAGAAACAAGTGCGAGTTCTCACTGAAGCTGTTGATGACATCACTTCGGTGGATGATTTCCTCTCTGTTTCAGGTACCAGGATCAAATCAAAGCAACGTGTCAGAGCAGAAAAAAGCTATAATTAAAGCATCACCCTTCTTGAAAATCTTCTGCTCTCAATGGGACTATCCCAGTCATGCCACTTAAACCCTGGCAACAATGGTTGTGCATTTTCAGACAGAAGGAATGTACATCTGGGTCTCATTTATTTGTGTAGCAATGCATCCAAACAGAGAGAAGTAAAACAGCAGTAGAAATAGCAATTTTTTTCACCTCTGTAACCTCTCTGGAAAGGACTGTGATATAAAGCAAAACCTTATGCAGAAAGGGAGCTGACAAGGGAAGGATGTTGAGTCATTGTCTTTTCTTCATTTTCTTTCTAAATCGCTGCAGATTGTAGCAACTTTGTTATGATAGTCATATGCAATGAGTGCTATAATTGCAAGTGCTGCTTGAATTGATAATTGGTGCAGAAAGATCATTCTTCTATTACAGTTATAAATAGGTGAATTTAGTTTTTGTGAATAAGGGTGTAGAGGGTGCCAAGGCAAGCTTGCAGAAAGCTAACCTCACAGAACAGCCAATCTTCAGAAGATAACTTAGCCCTAATTTTCTTTACTTCTATATAATTTCCTTGACATTTCCTTAATTTCCTGGTAAAAGTTTAACGTCTTTGGAGCTTCATTTTCTTTTTCGCTTTGCTCTTCAAATTTTTTTGTTGTATCGCACTACTAACAGTAACAAGGAAGTAGTTCCATGGACTGTGAGCATAATTACAGTCCACTATTTAGCTGCTAGAGTGTTTACTGTAAGGCACAACAACAACAAAAAACTCTCAGACTACAAGGGTACTTCAGAATTGTGGGGGTTTATCTGAGGATGCAAACGCTTTCCAGCAGAAATAGCTGTGCAAGGAAAGTGCTGAACAAGATATCAAGTGCGGACTTAGCCCACAAGCTGAAGAGAAGGGAAACATGCTCTAAATGGCCATTTTGTTATTTATTAAGGGTCTGTTGCTCACTCCAAACACCCATGACCTCAGAGGTTATTTAATCAGATGACATTTTTGTTTTTCCTCAAATCATATATTCTCATAACATAATATTGAGGTCGCTTTGATGAGGAATAATTGGCTTTAGATCCAAACTTCTCAAGGCAACTGAAAAGTTACTATAACTGTTGTTTTTAGATTTCTTATTTCTGCTCACAGACACATCCATCTATTAAAAAGAAGTAAACATCTAATGCATCCGGAAAGCCTGTCACTACTAGCTCTGAGCTTGGAAGCCTCAGATTACACAGAGCAGTTTTCTTTTCAGCTGTTAAACCAGTGAAGCATCAAAAATGGTCTGGTGTCTGATTAAACGTATCTCATAAAGTGACACTTCCTCCTCTTCATATTGAGTGTCACAACTGATGGCATGTTTTATTAATACAGTGCCTAGCAGAAGAAGGCTCATGCTAATTTTAATCAGCTGCTTTGTATTCCAAACAGTGTCTGCTGCTGCTCAGGAAGAACTTGTTGGGTAAAATTTGACCATGACAAAGTAAAGAAAGTGGCAATGGGTAGGAGGAAATAGTGAAGAAATATTTTAGCAGAGCAATGTTTTTAAAATACGGACATAGAGATTTGACTTTCAAATAACTCTGAGCGGCAGCATAGGAAACTTAAAATTTTCATCCCACATTTAAAATTCAGCATCATGTAAACCATTTCATGATCTCTCAACTGCTCCAACATTGCGTTTCAAACAGCAGAGCTTAGTGTGTCACTCCATTTTTGTGGCAAAGGGTAACTAACAAAACGCAGTTGATGTACTGATTGATTTAGTTTTATTTATCCTGGACAAACAGTATTTTATTATGAGTTTACTTGTGGCTGTGGCGGAAAAGCAAATTGCTGCTTAGAGTTGATGAGTTTCTCAGAGTGAGTTAGCTCAAATAAGAAATTCCATAATGGCTTTATTATTGAAATGATTTTTATCTGTACTGGCTGGAGGGAAATGATGTCTAAGCTAGTCAAAGTCTGCTTTATCCTTTCACATTATCTGTATGTGAGGATACCACATAAACTATGATGGTGCAACATGTGAGAGTGAATGGCTCAATTCTGAGCCAAGAAAAATTAATGGAACTCTCAGGATTTCCATCAATCTACTCGATATTCCACTATCTGAGCAGACTCACTGTAGTTGACTGTTATTTCAGAATATGCTGTCATATATGATTATACTGTGTGCCATGAAATATTCACATCTTAATACTTTGTGCAGATGGAATGGATGGAGCAAGGGAGATGAACTGCTCATACACAGACTCCCTGCTATTAGCAAAGACCATTTGCTGTTATCTTTTCAAAATGGTTCATTTTCTTCCCTAACTTACTTAGGCACAAATGAAATATGCATATTAAACGTTTATAGAAATTGGTAAATTAATCTTCAGGAAATTGCCCAACTGTTTATTAGAGTATCTGCATATTATCTGACCATGTTCTTTTTTCCAGTGATTTTTATTACGTTGTCTTTATCGTAGGATTTAGTGTGCTATTTGAAATCAGCGTGACTATTTTTCAAACAACTGCAGATAGGTGAGAGTGCCCACTGCATTTTAAGGGTACATATCTCATGAGATAAATAACATTTTTTAATGTATTTTAAGTTTCTCTTTTTCCAAAATCAGGAAGCATTCCTATAGTGGAGAGTAAAATGAAATAAGCCTTATATCTGTGCATTTCTTCCTGCTTTCCAGAAAATCATATTCTGGAAGATGTGAATAAATGTGTGATTGCTCTCCAAGAGGGAGATGTTGATACCCTGGATAGAACTGCTGGGGCCATCCGAGGCCGTGCAGCCAGAGTCATTCACATCATTAATGCAGAGATGGAAAACTATGAAACTGGAGTTTATACCGAGAAGGTACTGGAAGCAACCAAACTGCTCTCTGAAACAGGTAAGCTTGTATGAAATATTGCTCAGTATTAACTCACTTAAACTCTCCAGTTAGTTTTCCCAAGACTGCAACTCAGAAGGGAATCAGTGAATGAAAGCAAAATCTAAATAGACAAATTAATGACAATAAATGCTTTTTGGTTCTCTAGTCATTGCTGCTGCAAAAGTCACATTGGTGAGAGCTGTGTAAGAGAAGAGATTCAGTGATCCATCTAAGATAGTGTACTTCAGAGTTGCAGTGTATTTGAATAAGTAACACACAGTCTGTTTTTCAAGATCTCAATCTGTTGATTATTGTATTTTGTGTCCCTCTAAAATTATTACAAACATTTCTCTGTGGTCTGTGCAGGTGAGTGCGGTTGTCTTAAGTGTTTCTAATCAAAACAAGTTTTCACTGAAGATGCATCTGAGCAACTGAAAATATATTATCTGAAAGAAATATATATTATTTGAAAGAATACAAAGTGTGCTAGATTAAAAAGGAAAGGAAAAAACGTGGATTGTTTTTCACTTGTTTTTGCCTTCACAGACAAAGAGCAGGATTCATCTCCCTAATGGCAGATGATTAAATCTCCATGTCACTTTAGGCAGTTTTTTACTCAGTATTACCTGTTGCTATATGTACAGCTGAATTGCTCAGTCTGGACAGTACTGTCAAGCACTCTCATCTCAAAGCAGAGGTCTGTGTTTGTTCAGATGCATCATAATTTAAATAGCATGTACTTTACAGACTAGATCTCCACTCACAGTACAAGTAACCAGCTATTATGTAGATGCATGCAGGATAGATACCTGAAAATCATAGAATCACAGAACGACTTGGGTTAGAAGGGACTTTGAAGCCTATCTAGTTCTAATCCCACTGCTGTGAGCTGATTTCCCCCCACCAGCTTAGGCTTCCCAGGGCCCCATCCAGCCCAACCTTGAGCACCTCCAGGGATGGGGCACCCACAGCTCTCTGGGCAGCCAGGACCTCACTGCCCTGAGTGATGAATTTCTTCCTAACGTCTAATCATAATACATAAATAAATACACAAACAAATAAGATAATAACCCACATCTTTTCAGGTTTAATGAGCTAATAATTCTCATCTAATGTTATGTAAAAATTTTACTATTAATTTTGCAAAGGAGTACCTGTCAATTAGAAAGCACTATTAAATAAACAAACAATGGGCACAGTGAATGCTTACGTTCTGTACTTAATGTACTTTTGATATAATTTGATTTATAACTACGTGCTAGAAGCTCTGGTCTAAGTGCATCTTGACAACATCAATTTATTAATGCTGGACTCAATGCTTAAAACTGATTCCCTGATCCTCAAACTCAAAAGTAATTACTTATTTTGTATTTAGTAAAATTTAATTTAATTTACTTGAGAGTAATAAAACAGGAAGAGAGAAAAGTCACAATACACAGTGCAACACAGTTTCTCTCTACGGCTTTTCAAGCCACTTACAGAAGGGGCTGAGTATTATTTCTATGGCTGATGATTAATAAAACAGCAAACTTTATGGGCTCATTTTGTAACCCTTGAGGAAGATGTTGGTATTTAGATGACACTACTCCATTCTGTGCTGTGCCAATTTATACTGTGTCCTCTATCCTAGAACTGATCACTGTCTACATATGCATCTGTGTAGCTATGGATATAGATATGCATGTATCTATGAATGCATACTTATACATTTATTATACTCTTCATTTTGAGCTCTGGTACGGGCTATAGCAATGATGAGTGATTTATTTATTCAGGCTCCACCCACGGATGCATATAACGAAATCTGTGAGCAACACAACTATAACAATCTCATCTTTTTCATTTTTGTTTATTTTCGCTTGAACTTTTCTTTATTTCTAAATGAAGTACTTTAGAAAGCTGGGGAAAATTTAGTTGAATTACAACAGAAGGAAAATAAGCAGAGCACATTTCTTTTAGAACTACTATTTACCTTTAACTGTCAGCTCAGAAAAGGAAACCTTCTCTTAACATGTAAGCCTCCTTTTCTCAGGATTTCATAGGGTTGTGTGAGTAAAGGGTTTGATCAGAAATTCAGACACGCTGTTTTGGAAAGAGAAACACTAATCCATGTGCTAATGTTCACTGGGGGAAGCCAATTCATCTTTGCTGTAAGTGATATTGATAGTTTTTGAGAAATGCAATTGTGCAAGCCTTGCTTTAATAACTTTTCATCTTAAAGTTGTATCTGTTCGTGGTTTAAATTTACAGCCTAAATCTCCTTTTGAATATATGGTTGTTTTTCCCATTGTTTCAGTGCTATCTCAGCTGTGCTTGACTAACCCACTGACTTAATAGCCAAGCACTTATTCAAGGGTAGATTATTGTCTGAGAGCAGTATTACATCAGGATATATTGGCTAATGTCTTTTTTTAATTGGGTACTTTTATTTTCCTTTAAAAACAAACTAAAAGCTTGACTCTCATTTGCTGACTTTCTGATAAATCTAAGATGAAAACTATAAAACCACTGATTCTATGGATCTTATTCAGAACAAAGACAAAACAGATTTTAAGTGTGTGCAGGAGAAAACTAAAGCTTTGGGGCTTAATTTTCATTTGTGTCTTTGTTTGCTTGGGACAGCTGGGAAAACAGTGAAGTATTCCTGTATCTTTAGCTTGGTTTCCTAAAAAACAAGGGCTAGTGGTTCCCTTGTCAGCCCATGGCTGGGAATCAGGACTAGGTCCAGCGGGCAGAACCAGAGCCAGGCACAGCTCAGAGACTGGCAGACAGGGAGATTTCTGTAGGCTCCTGTTGAATTATTCCTTGTTGTTTACTACTGGCATTTGCTTAGCATTTTTAGAGAAGAGGAAAAAAAAAAAAAAGAAATTTAAGACATCAGAAAAATACATAAGATGTAATTCTGCTGTATATGGTAAAAGAAAGAAGGACGGAAGGATGGGAATAAAAGGAGAGGACAAAGGGAAGGTGAGAGGCAAGGAAAAGGGCAAAAAGCAGGGCAAGGGAATAAGAGAAGACAGAATATAATTTCTGTATGAATCTTGAGATTTTTCATAATGCTGACCACCACAGAAACCTGCTGAAAAGGGCCCATTGCCTGTAATAAGGAGCTGTTTGTGATCTACTCAGCACTTTCTTGAGAAGCTGTAACAGCAACAGCTGAAGGGAAAAAGCATTAGTTTCCAAACAATCAGAACCAGAACTGTCTGGGAAGGGCTGTGGTTGTTTTCTTTAGTTTGTGTTGTGATGGAAAACAAATGGGAAGAACCAGTACTCTAATATGTCAGTTTGCACACTCCTGCAAAAGAAACTGGAAACTTTGGAATCATCTACTGTATGACTCAGACCAGACACTGGAATTTCATCTTTAAGCATGTTTTAGAAATACCCTAATGTGATAACTGGCAGGTTGTTTCATTATTTCTGTTAGCATTTTTTTTTTTTAATGTGTGTGTCTCTCTCTGACTTCTATTTTGACTCAAATTCTGTATTTTGTCATTATTTGAATCGACTAAAGCTCAAAACCAGCACTCCTGGCAATTCAGCAAAAATACTGAGAGATTTATCAGTGTGAGTAGGACAAACTTTGAAGATATTTATCACTAGGCATAAGCAGCTAAATGATATTTATCAAAGTAATACTAAAATGTGGTAAAAAGATGGATTTTTCAGCAATGGTATGAAATGAAAAAAATGTAGAAGCAAGAAGATAAATTTAAGCATACCAGGAATCAAAAAAGGCATGTTGACTCTGAGGGAGAGCTAACAATTCTAAAATGGAGAGTATTTTAAAAATGAATGATATTAAATTCATGCTTTATGTGAGTTCCAGGTGGTTATAGTACAACTTAACGGATACCATCATCCTTACAATGATATATTCTATATCCAAGGACTTTCATGAAATTATGGCTTTTATTCTGCAAAGCACTGCCACGTTTTTAAGTTTTGCTAAACTGAAATCTGGAGATGAAGCTATCACCAACAAAAAGCTTTTAATACATTATTTAGAAAATGTTTTATACCAAAGAACCAGTGAAGATCCAACATTACATTCATATTTCAAGGAAATGCTTTGTTTGATTCAAAGAATTTTTAGCCTGCAGTGTGCAGAGGAATACAATGAAAAAATATGCAAAACATATTATAAACTAATTGCATGAGACACATAAGAGATTATTAAATGACTGCAGTGTCTAAAACTTTCAATGCTGTTTCTTTTTCTCTCCATTTTTACAGCTTAAAACTGGAATATAGTACTAAAGGAGAATATATTATAATTGATTTAGATTTTTCAAAGGTTTTTTTAATAAGGTCCTTCACACACTGGTGATTGGAAGATGAGTAACCAAGAAGTGAATTTTAAAGCCTTTGATCGATTAATAAATGGATACAATTCAGAAGCAAAACTTTAATGAACATTTTTCAGCAGGTAAAAATAAAATAAAAAAGGCATCCTGTGATACTTCAGGGGCAGCACTGTGGTTGATACTATATGACATATTAATCAACAGTCAAATAGAGAGAAGCAAAATTTGCCAAAAGGAAAATGCTAGTTTAACACATGAGAGTACCGGAGCTTCTTTATCATAAAGATGACAACAAAAGATAATTTTAATTTAATTTTTCAAGGAAAGAGAACATTTATCTACACGGAGGAAATTATGTTCACTGACAGGAAGGCTCTGAGTTAATTCATCCTCTCAAAAAAAATGTGTCAGCAATATGAGCAGTGGGCCACAGATACCCTTTACATGCACACTATCCCTAAAATTAGTGCTTAAGACATTAGCCTATATGTTAAAGACAGTATTCAGGTAATGCTCCAAAAAGCTTTTTCAGTTTTGATCTCCAGAAAGTAAACCCCATTCATTGCAGGGGAGTTGGACTAGATAACTTTTAGAGGCCCCTTCCAACTTTAAGGATTCTATGATTCTTTGTCTAGAAAATATAGGCAGAGGAACACAGTTGGTTGAGTGGCTCCAACAGAATGTATTATGAATATGAATGTGATTTTTACATTAATATTTTAATATAAAATCACTGTTATCCCTTGCACTTTCTTGCCTACACACATCCACATGCTGATATACACAAACTTACAGCTAATGCCAAAAAGGATATTTTGTTCTGGTTTGTGTTGTATAATCCATTTTGCATCCAACAGCCTACAACAATTTTCTGCAGTGCATTTTGTGAAGAGCTAAAGCTAGCTTTTATTTGGAGTATTAACCTGAAGGAAGTTCTGTTCAGTAGTAAAAATATTTGGGGGTTGTTCACTGCACATGGTTTTTATTTGCACAAGTAGGCAGGAGAATGAGTGAGACATCTGAAATTGATGAGACACATATGTCCCTACAGCCTTCTTTTATAATCCTTGTTTGCATGCTTTTTGATGTACCCTTTCATTACACGATTGCCTATATTTGCCATAAGGCTCTTCCCTGCTAACAATGTTTACCTTAGTTTTCCCCTGACATTTCCTCTTTCTGTTAATGACAATTCAATCAAGGCAAAATTTGAAGGGTTTTTTCTTTTACGTGTGTCCATATATCGTAATACTTGGTAGCATAACTCCATAACAGCATCACAGAATTGCTTTGGTTACAAGAGACCTTCAGGATCATCAAGTCCACTGCAAATATTCCATAAGTTTCTACAGTGGCTGTATTGCTCTCCTATGCTAGAGTTGGTAGATTCATTAACCATTTCAACAAGGAAAAGGTGAGTCAGTGAATAATGAGAAGAAAAAAGGTGGTCTTGAGCTTGGGCCAGCTGAGTACTAGTAACACTTCATCCTCTTCTCTGCCATAGCACTATAAACAGTGTGTTGCCAACATTTCCTCAGTTTTGCTTTTGTCCTTTCCTGAAACATAGGATTTAATACCCTGAACTAATGAGGATTTCTTTTTGCATTACTGGGTATTTATCTGCAACTGACATCAGTGGCCACATCTCTGAGCACATAACAGAAAACTCTGAAAAGCCTACTCAGTTACATAAAGCATAAACATAACTATAGGCTAGTACTTCTTCATATGTGACAACCAAAACAATATTAATGTATGTGTGTCCATGATTGCTCAATATGCAACAAGCAACAAAATATTTGTATCAAATCTGCTCTTCTCAACAGTTAGTCTAATGTTGTCATAAGTGGTAAACTGTTTTAATAGATCAGTATAAAGCCTTTTATTTACAATTAGCAATATGCTAATCACGATTGAAATGTTGAGAATTACGCTGTAATTTAAGGCTAGGATTTACTGAACCACTTATGATGTATTTAGAATCTTCTGATAAAGATTTTACCAATTGTATTGTACCATATTTTGGCAAACACTTCAGACTAAATCAGGTGTCACGTTTATTTCCCAATTTATCCTCCAAACAAAATTGAGAAACTGTGCTATCTTTGACAGGATATGTCAAATAAATTTCTCATAAGAGCTATTTTTAAAATATCTGTTTAAAATCCCCAAATCTCCTGGGAGAGACTGTTCTTTCTTCAGATAAATAAAGTACCATTAAATCCATTCGTAAATCCATTTTAGGAGGAAAAAATGAACAGCAACATAGTGAAAAAAAAAACAAAAAACCTGAAAGAAGTTTCAACCAAAAGTCTTAATTTTTTAAGTTATATTTCCTTTAATAAAGCCTATTATATATGAATAATGAATCTTTTCCATAACAGAGTGTCATTTGTTTTTAGTGGAATGGGTCTTTCATGGAATTTTTTGCTATCTTAACCTCCTCTGATAAGTCTTTAGTTTACAGTAGTGCCAGTCATTCTTGATGGATCCACCAATTTATGTGACATTGCTGTGACATTTAGTAGAAGCACAGATTATGTGTCTGAGATTTTCAGAGACCCTTCCTTCAACTTGAAACAGTGTGGTCGTCCGAATCTTTAACAAGCCATGTGCTTTCTGAGTAATTTTAACCAAATCTCTTAGGTCAATTTTTTACCATTACTTGGGGACTATTTTGACCAGTGTTTGGCACACAAACATAAACATCTCTTTGGCATGTGGAATTTTAGAAGGGCAACTACAAATAAATAAATGAATGCAGTTCTATCAAGAGCTTGCCATGGGACAAAGCTGACTATGCCAGTATACCTGAGAACGGTCACTTCCCAGTAGCTCAAGCATCTAGTTTTTCTGAGAACAGTTTAGCTTCAGACAACGACTTTTGGTCTTAACATGGTCAATTCCCTTCAATCTAAAACCCTGGATATCAGAAGTTGAGAATTTCTCAATTTGTCTCTTTAATATGAAATCTCTAAGAGGTAGCTATAATGATGCTGTTAAAAAAAACACCCAGTCCTCTGGATAGAAAAACTGCCTGAAAACTGAGGCCTTTAAATATATATATATATATATATTCAATTTGAACTTCAGTTATATATATATATATTTCCTGAAGTACTGATTTATCTCTGAAATTCAAGTTCTTAGACTGTGACTCCCTTCATGGTAAATAAATTGTTATCTGTCATTGAAGAGCTTTAAGTCCTGATACAGAGCTGTTATCTTTGTCTCAATTCTGCTTCTCAGCTTAAGAATATCCCTTTTTGTACAATAAATGACAGATGAGAGAAACAGGAGTTTCTGTGGACACAACTGGATTGGTTATGCATCATACATAGCCATAATGGAGCTCCTCAAGTGTGCCCCACTAACCTTAACAGCTCTTAACTCAATTTTCAAAAACTTTACTCTGTTAAATGGCAACTTAGAAAAACTTTATGAACTAGCATCTAAGCATGAAAACACATCTTAATCTAGCATCTAATTAGTTTAAGATGTTTTTTCATGCTTATCTACTGATGTAAAAATACAGTTGACAAGCAAGCAGACAATTCATAATGCAGTTTAATAGCTATTTTCTTTTTAAAAAGCAAATAATTTTCATGTGGAATAATGTAAATTAAGGACTAATCTTTGGCCAGATCTGCAAGGTTAAAATTGTTGAAGCTTTCACATGCAATGGTCACGTGTGACCCCATCAAAAAACTCTAATAATGTAAAATTGCATTATTGCTACTGAAACAGGTTGCCCAGTGAGGATGTGAATGCCCCCTCCCTGTGAGCATTCAAGATCAGACTCGATGGGGCTTTGAGCAACCTGGTCTAGAAGGAGGTGTCCCTGCCTATAGCAGAGGAATTGAAACTAGATGATCTTAATGGTCCCTTCCAACCCAAACCATTCTATGATTCTATAATAGTGTTTCTCCCTCCCCATTATTTAACTACCCTGTCAAGGAAAATGTTGAAATGTTTTGATACACGCAATTCATTTCCTGTCCAACACCTGCTCATTTTTTACAAGATAATTAATTGTTATTGCTTTACGTTACATTTTACTAGCTACTGAAAATAGATTAAATTTTCTATAATTCTTCTTTCCTTTAACTTTCTAAAAATAGATGCTTACTTCTTTCTCTACATCCCTGGAATTTTTTCTGTTATTTTTATTCTCAAAGATTATTCAGAAATTGCTTTTTAAATACTGCAGATTAAATTCTGTATACTGTATTCTGAATACTTGAAGATACATTTATACGTGTTTATATAGATAAACTGCCCCTTCCTAATTCAACTCTGCTGCATTTACTATTAACTGTTTCAAATACCTGATCACATCTGCTGCTTAGGAAACTCTAGACAGAAATTTAAGAATCCTAAATATTAGGATCCTTTGCCTCCTTTTCTGCTGCCATTTCTTGCATCTCTAACTTTGCTTGTTTTATTCCTATGACCTTAAATATATTTATTTTAATTCTTAGTTTACTTGTTTTCATTATATTTCTAATTATTGTTTTCTGGTTTTTAGGTTAGAGTTCCTTATGAAATCACATTAGCCTCCTAATATGCTTTCAAGTGTTCCATTAATTAAGATAATCTGACATATGCATTTATTAATATACTATCCCAAACTTCCATCTCTCTCCAACTTCTCTTCTACTTAAAATGTTTCCCTTCTGCTTAGCAATATTTTATTACTGTTTACTTTTTTGAAGTCTATTGTCAATATCACTTTTTCCTATTTGCCCTCATATATTCCAAGCACTTTAGCACTTACTGAACATTATCTGCATGAAAGATTCAATTCAGTTCTTTCATCTGTGTGCATGAACAAACATATATAAAGTCAGCATAAACAAGATTTGAACAGATTAATCCTTTTAAAATTTTCTCTGTTAAGAAAAAGCATTCAGTAAGTAATACTGAAATGCCAGAAACAGAAAACAACAGTAGGTGATTCCAGTTGTTATTCACAATGTAAACTAGTCCTGAGTCATAGTTTTTTGTATTTAATAGATGTTAAGTGAGATGAATAAAAAACACTGTTCTCAGGATGAGTAAAAACAAATTTAAGGGCATCCATTTAAGAAGAAAATTTGGTTTTCTGCCACAGTGGAAATTCACTTCCTAGGAGAAATTATTACTTTCTTTGATGGAAATGACACTGCAGATTCTGCCTCTGCATCACTCAGGATCAGGTTACCAAAGAGTTTTTTTTTTTTTTTTTTTTTTAATTAAATAGGACATTGCAAAAGATGGTTAAAAAAGACAATGCAATATAAGCAAAAAAAAAAAAAGATTTAGGAGTCTTTTTTTTCCCTTTTAGTTATACAACCAAAACAATAAACCCAATAGGCATCTAGATGCACAATGATATCAAATAGTAAAACAACCATGTGAATATGAGGAAAAGATGGGTAGCTATAAACCTTAATTCTGATTCTAGTTCCTTGAAATTTGTAAGAATCAACTCTAAAAGGTTCCCGATTCAGTTTTCTAATAAAGCATTGATTTAATTTGTCCTACAGTATATGAGGTTCTAGCCCTGCAATATTATTGTAAAACCACTGTAATACCTAAGCATAGGGACAAAAAAGGAATAATAATTAGTGCAACCTACTGTTCATGTCCCTGTTGTAGGATTTTGGTTTAAACTGAGGACTGATTTGGGGAATGTTTCTTTTTCTGCATAGTGCCAGTGATTATATGTAAGTCACTCTGAAAGTAATGCCTCATTTTATTTCCATGGAAGCTACAACAAAAACAAAGAGCAAAATGACACTATTTACAGAGCAAATTCTCAGCTAATATCTTTACTTTTCAACACAGTCATCAGAGTTAGCTATGTGTTCACATAATCAATAAGCCAGAACTCTGTGCTTGTAGAAATCTCCACGGTTGCCTATAATATGGCTTGCCATTCATGTTACTGTTGCCACTGCTGAAAAATACCACCTACTACCTCACTGTATCAAAATCCACTGTTTGGTCTCCATTAAGGTTCAGCAAGCATCAATAAATGTCAATAGGTACAACTGACTATGACTACTTTTTATAATATATACAACATGATAATGAAGAAATAAAATGTCTTTTTATATGTATTACTAACGCCATTTGCTAACTTTGCATTCCAAAGGTGTTTTGTCCCTTTTACTATTACGATTATCCAATATGAGCCAGACTATAGCTACCCAATCTAAATTAGTAGGCAAAATAGGTATATTTTCCTTTGATCATTGGATATAAATATTATACTGTGTTCATTCCAAGTTTAAAGGGTTTAAAAGAATTTTCTTGATAGCTCAGATAATTGATGTCATACAGAAGTTAGTGAAGAACCAGTCAAAAAGGAAGTTTTACATGTTTTATTATTCAGTTGGAGGCAAGACAATGAGGATGGATGTCTTGTTGTTAGTAGAAAATAGGCTAGAGCTCTGTACATATAGCATCAATGTAAAACTGCCCTGTGAGCTTTCCTAGGTCTTGAAGTCGTGACAACATGTACCATGCCCACTGAAAACTGTTTATGCCCAAGGGCAGCGAGAGAATGTTCATGGAAGGAGGTGTCTAATCTTGTTGCCTTTCATTTTGTTTAATCTAGTTATGCCACGTTTTGCTGAACAAGTTGAGGTTGCCATTGAAGCATTGAGTGCAAATGTCCCACAGCCATTTGAAGAGAACGAGTTCATAGACGCCTCCCGCTTGGTTTATGATGGAGTTCGTGACATCAGGAAAGCTGTTCTGATGATAAGGGTATGTAAGGCACCTAGGAAATAAAAGCTGGGGCTTAAAGCAGTGTCACACACTGGATAAGAGGAACAGAAAAGCTGCTTGGACTCAGCCTTGTTTCATAATTTGCCAGAAAAGCTTGACATCCAAACAAGTATAAAATAAAAATATGTGCAGCAAAAAAAAAAGGATTTTTAAGTAAAAAGGTGAGAGGATAAGCAAAAAAAACAAACAAACAAAAACATCTGTGATCATCGATCATTTGATCACAACTACCCATAGATGGAAACTTAGTATAAAGTAGAACCATTTCCAAGGTAATAGCATTATAAAGATTTTCAAATTTTGTGCAGAATGTTTTTGGTGTTTTTTCATTAATGTATGCGTGCTGCCTAGGATATGAGGTAAGTCTGGTTAAAAGATAAATTAATAAATAAATAATCTTGCTGCTCCACTGAACCTCTGCAAGGGATGGTTTTGAATATTTACTGACCTAAAGAATGTGTCATTTCAGTGTTGACTAACTAGTTGATTTAATTTGCTTTACGCAACATAATTATTATATATCATATTGTACATTATATATATTTTATATATAATATAGCAGTGTACATAAAATATATATAACAATTGTGTGTGAGTATATCTGTGTCTTACTTTTCAGTGCAGTCCATAGTCAAATACTGAAAAATAAAAAATTGTTTTGGACATCCCAGTTTAAATTTTTGTATGAAAACCAATTCACCTGCCCTGTTGAAAGCCACATACAAATAAAACTATAGTGAAAATCTCAGAGAAAACTGATTCTTATGAAGCAACAGTAGTAAGGCAGCAACTCACTCCTCTGTGCAAACATACACTTCTGCATGTGAGTCTGCTATAGCACTTATGAAAGCCTTCGGGCAGTTGGAGAACTCCAAAATTGCTTCATTTTAGTCATTATACGTGTCACAATACATTAACATCTGCACAAAAAGCTTTTGAAGGTCTCGATTTTCTAACTGCAAAATATAAATCCCATTCCTGTACCCTCTGCAAAGCTCAGGCAATCTGAATTATAAGCATGGTTGGTTATGGAGCCAGCATGTCACTTTTTTGGGGATGTGCAACACTGGGATATTTGCAACACTTCCAAACTGGGATGGAATCAGAATATCTGTATTTCCCTTGACGGTATGGTTCCTTATTCTGTTTTGATATTCTGTTTTGAAACAGATGTTTCCAAACATTTCTTTTGGACAAGAGAACCCCAGGGAAGCTTCAGGTTGGATATCACTACGAGGTTCTTCATTAGAGAGTGGCTGGGCTCTAGAACAGTCTCCCCAGGGCACTCATCAAGGCCCCAAGCTGCCGGAGTTCAGCAAAAGTCTCGACAGTGCTCTCAGACATATAGTCTTATTTTGAGTGGTCTTGTGCTGAGCCAGGAGTGGGACTCAGTGATCCTATTGGGTCCTTTCCTACTCAAGATGTTCTGTGATCCTAGGAGCCACTTCTAAGTACACTTTAAACTGCTTCGTAAGATGCAATCATGACATAGGTACTTCTACAGACTGCTTTCTGCTGTCCCATATGCAGGGTTCTGGCTCCCAGACCCACTTTTACATCTGTCCCACAGAGGTTGCTATGGGATTTTCTGTACTGAGTGAGATTTTTGGCTGAGCAAAAAGCACCATTTTAAGTTCTCTTATTTCAGTGCCATTTTGCAGTTATGTTAATCACCAGCTTGCACAGCTGATCAGCATGCAGGCTTCACAGTCTCCTTAGAAACATTCCAGGTTACTCTTGCAATTGTATCACTACCACTTTTCACTGGGTATGTGATATGAGCTAATGAATTCTGCTTACTCAGATTAGGAAGACGTATTTTTGCATTTAGACAATTAGCTTATTTATGGAGCTAAATGCAGTGCTCCTTACCCAAGCAGAGAACTAAAGCAAATAAATGGTCTCATTATCCTTGTGAATTAACTGGGAAAATTCACATCTATAAATTTACATAAACCAGAGTTTGCTGACTCAGAACCTTATTTTCTGTAAAACACAGTTTAGTTTAAGTTTGAGATACTTTTTAGTATTCCCATCCAGACAGCTCATGTTGAAATGGAAAATGCAATTAAAGGTATTATGGTATAAAAGACAATCTTCAGAATATTTTTATCTAATAGTTTCTTAATTCCCACACACTCAGGCTGCAAAACTTCTTATAGAATTATATATATACATATATAAATCTTGCAAACTTTTTAAAAGCATCTGCCACAAACAATTATTTTCAGGCAGTAATTGTTTGAGTGCATGTTATGAAAGATTAAAATTTATCTGAGATGATTCTCTCATTCCACTGAGGAAACAAAGCCACTTTATAAATTATTTTTTGTCAGTATTATTATTTTAGTAATCTGAAGGAAAGGGGGAAAGATCTCTTCTTCTCTTTTTCCATGGAAAGGGTAGAATTTATTGTCTGTTTGGAGGAGGAAGGAGACTCATTTTGCATCTGGGACTGCTGTTATAATCAGAACAGATCTTTCACAACTGAAGAAGTAGTATAAATAAATTTAGGAGTATAATTATAGAATCTAAAAATAAGATAGAAAATAATAACTTTGTTCCAATATGTTTTTAAATTACAGCACAGGGAACAAATTACACTTTGTGGTTGTTGTTTTTTTTTTTATAACTACTTTTGAAATTCTGTCGGTTAGTAGATGGAAACATGCTCTACAGCTAGGAGCAATCAAATGGCCCCTTACCCCATCATTTCAGATGTATGAGACCAGTCTTTTTTCACATGGCCTTAACTGTTGGCAGCCTCACCAACAGCAGGATAGCTGCAACCGGATTAGACTTGTTATTACGTGTTTTTTTTTTTTTGTTTGTTTGTTTGTTTGTTTAATCAGGAGTGCACTTTTGAATCCAAACTCCAGTTTTTACCACCTGCTATTCTTTGGTCCACATTATGCAGCAGGCTTGGAGGACATTAACTGACTCTTTGTGGTAGCTGTGTAAGATGGAACCTGCTTTGGCAGGGGGGTTGGACTCGATGATCTCTTGAGGTCCCTTCCAACCCCTATGATTCTGTGATTCTATGTGCACAACAAATGCACTCATAATATTGTGGGAATTTCATTCCATGAGAGCAGACTACACCTAGACTGAATAAAAATGAGATGCAGTTAGTGTGAGTGTGGGCTCTTGAACAGTTTGGAGGTGTGAATTCTCTCCTACTTTTCCACCCTTGTTAATATAGACTTAGCCTTGAGATCCTATGGATAACCACTGGGGTGAAGTCCATGATCTTGCTATGTTCCATAATGTCTGGAAAACTAGACTTGGTGCAAAACCACATTGGCTTTTTGAATAGTCTATCTCCAAAGGGAACTACAGCAGAGACTGTTGTCCATACTGAAGTCCTTTTGTTTTTCAAGTGTTCGAAGAGTGAGTTTTTACTTTAATCATTAAACAGCTGAAGACCTGCTGTGAGAGGTGTTCTTTGTCTTTGCTGCTCACATGGTGCTTGAAGCACCTGAGTCACTGAGACTGCAGCTGCCTTCATACAAAAACAAATGCCCAGAATAGCATGGAGTCAAATATAAGAGCGTATTATAAAGCCTTTTTCTCTCCTTAGCTTTTAGAAGTGGAAGGTATTTTTGTGGTCAAAAATAGGGAAATATTTTTATTTCTACTCAGTACAAGGTTGACCTGATCTTTACAGTACTGAATTTCTTACTGTTGCTACTTACAGTTTTTAAGCACATAGCATAGCGAGTCATTTCATTAAGTAGTTTTGAATTGGTGAAATATTAAACAAATAGCATTTATAATTCTGTATATCCATGCCACTTTATATCTAATTCATGCACAAATGGGTTGATGGTTGACTAGATGATGTTACTGTTTTTTTACAATGTTTATGATTCTGTGATAAATCACATTTTTATGCAGGCATTACAAATGATAAAAGAAAACTATAGTGGTGGAAGGTGTTTTGTTTATCAGCACACTCCAGTCTAGCAGTAAGAGAGGTATTAAAAATAATTTTAAAAATCCTATTAATGGAAGTTGAAAGTCACCAGACTTATATTAGAAATAAAGAATGCTTCATAAAAGTAGAAGTGTATAATTACTGGGTGATTTTTCTTGAAGTGTAAAAGATTTTCCTTCATTGAGAGAATTCATCAGAATTAGATGAATGTAATGAAGAATATGTTCTATATGTAGTAGAGGTACTGTATTTAAAAGAAAAATAATCCTTAGAAGTCTAATGGCCTCTCCTATGCAACAGTTAAATCTAAAAAATTATGAAAATTTATACTTTTTCATCAAAATCAGTGAGTTTTTTTAAAATCTGTAAGTTTTGAAAATGGCTCTGCATCCTGCTTCCACAGGTGGTTGTAAGGAGTTTTGTTTAGAAACTGTCCCTGATCTCAGATCCATGTTTCCTTAGTTTTTATGGCCATAGATTCAGATTTCTGCAGGAACAAATCAGTCCTTCTGTCTTCCAACTCAGATAAATTAAGTAACAGAGTGTTGTCTTGGAAACTGGGTTTTAAATACCATGGTCCTGTTAGTTGTGCACAAAAATTGGAGTTGTTCTGATATGTTTAGAAGTCTCAGCTAAGGAATAAAAGTGCAGTAAGTAAAGATATCTTTCTATATCTTTATTTCTATATCCTAATTTTTTTCCTTTGTTTCTAAGGAAATCAGAGAGATTAAAACTGAGGCTACATCTCTAAGACATCAGATAGAGCAAAGCAGCAGTGCAACAGTGTAAAACATGCCGCCTGTTTTAAATGGCAGCCTGCAGTTAGCAATTCACTACCATTCTTCATGCTAATGAAAAGTGTGGCTGTTTTTGGAAGGAAATGAGGGCATTGAATTCTCCACAATTGAAAACCTTAAGAAAGTGAATCTGAAAGTTAGAACTGGATTAGATCTCACTTGCAGATAGGAAAAATACTGGAATTTCTTAAATTGGTAATATATTACAACTGTTTCATTACCTTGTCCTTTTGTTTGGCGCTGCTTTTCTCCAAGTACAAGATCTGTATGATTAAGTTTCCATTTTTTAAAGACCACAGATATTAAGATTGTGAATGTTATGCAGTAAGTGACCGCTGTGCTTTTTTTTTTTTTTCTGAATGTTTTGAGACTGTTTTATATCTTTAATAAGAATCCTCCTGTGCTTAGATGTTACACTGTTGGGATGTAATATTTTGAATATTTTACCTGGCTGATCTCTCCAGCTTAAACTATCACAGCCCTTACTCTGCTGCAACTTGGACTATGATATGCTTGTTATCTTTTATAGTCTTATGTATATATAAGTGTTGGGAAGGGTGCTGTTCTTACTATGACCAATACAAATGTCTGGCTGATTGGACATGGAATATAGGGAAGGCTCAGCTGATTTGCAGTGAAACTTTCCACCCTGCTCCTGCTACAGGCTAACAGATGAAAATTTGAGCCCTAAAATAGGAAAATTTTCCTAAAATAGGAAACACTATGTATGTCCTGTTTGTTAGTAGCTGGTTTGCTTAGACAAATTTTAAAGTCACATTCTGCCCTCAGGCAGTTTAGCAGAGAGATGCTTGAACAGCACGACATTACAATGATGGTTGCAATCATTCATTTTTTTCTCATGCCAGAAAAGATGTTCATTTTCTAACCTAGACTTCATCTTCTCTCCAACTTGCTAGGCATATTGTTTGAACATGCATCTCTTCAGTGGTGCTGCCAGTGTTTCATTACCACACTGCCGTACTTGGTTATTTATTCCTCCAGTGCTCAGCATCAGAATACACTTTTAATTCATTTTAAGCCAAATGAAAATGGCTGTGTATTTTCTTCCCATCATGTGCGCTTTACCATGAAGTTACCAAAGCAGCTGATTTTTCTGTTCCAGTGATGTGCACTTCATGTTGGAAACTAGGCTGTAATATAAATATCAACAAAAGACTTCTCTACATTATGTTAGAGGCTCTGGACCAGTTCCTGGTGACTGAGAATCTTCAAGACAGAGCTGTAATGACAACTGGCAATGAGTAACATATCTGATAGGAAACTTCACTGTACCTCCAACCAGGAAATGCCAGCATGACTGGCTTCTGTGTTGGTAGCTCCTCTAGGTTAGCGCTGACCCATGTGTGTAGCCAGTAGGGCGAGGATCTCTCTGTAGTTATTGTGATATTCTTTTCCTATTACTACTATCATGTATCGTACCTACAGAAGTTACTTGTGAGCAGACTTTTTCTATTAGATGCTGTTCGAATGACAAAAGGAATACAATCTTCCATTCTGAAGCCTATTTCTGTTCTTACACCATCTGTATAGAATATAATACTAAGCACTGGTTTAAAGGAGGCTCTTTCTCTCTGCAAACACATTTGGAAGATGTTTTTTCTTTCTCTTCTGTGCTAAAGGAGATAATCTTTCTCTCCTGTGATAAAAGCAGAAAATACCAAATAAATAAATCCATTGTCTTTCTTCTTCCTGCCATCAACATTCAAATGTCTGGAAGACAACCTATAATATAACTGGCTTTGGTCAGTATGCCCAGATAACTTCACACCATTTTTAGAATCAGCAATAGAGATAATATGGTTTCACTTTAGGAGGTAAAGCAGATTCCAAAGGTCTGAACCTGAAAAGAATTGTGGAAACCAAAAAGACAGATCAGTTTACAAATTTTACATTTGTTTTAAAAAATTGTTGGCATCATTTACATTTTAACTTCAGGAGGAATCTCTTACTCAATCTGATAACTTTTTTCTTTCAGGTGTGAGATACCTTTTTATCAGGTATTTACTTTATCTTTTAAAGATTATGCTGACGTTCCAGTGGTACAGCGGTAGCAGTATGAAATGAAATAAGACTGTTTTGAAATACTGCTTTCCTGATGTTAATGTTTCCATAAGATGTTTGTTTGGGAAACTACATTTATCACGTTAACAGAATTAAGAAGAGTTGCATCAAGGTAATGATAAATGCCATCTCTAAGGGAAACTAAAGTTGAAACAACTTAATTTTTAAGACAATTCAATTTCAGTTCTTGAATGCTAGGGCAGACAAGTTGATTTAGAACAAAGGAAAACGGTGTTTTTTGGGCAGGTAGTCGATGAAATAAGAGCTTACTGTACACAGGATTTGTACTGTTTATAAACTTGTCATGTCTTCTCTTTCTTTCCCTGTCTCTTTCTAGACCCCTGAAGAGCTAGAGGATGATTCAGACTTTGAGCAGGAAGATTACGATGTTCGTAGCCGAACAAGCGTTCAAACGGAAGATGACCAGCTTATTGCTGGCCAGAGTGCAAGGGTGAGTGTATGCCAAGTGTCAGTACAGCTGCAAATGAAAAACTATGCCTCAGAAGGCAAATGCAGTGATTTCAGGTCTTCAGGGTCATGTAAGAAACAATAGCAGTAATCTAACCCTGGTATTTAGAGATTTTCATGTCGTGCCTATCTTGAAAGCACTGAGTTTATTGAACGATCTTGTGATGCCTTGCTCTGGAAGCCCTTATAGTTTTGGAATGTACTGTGATTGTGGAAGTATTCAGCAAATTAAAAATAAATAAATATCATCAAGGCAGCAAACGCTGTATCCAGAGAAATCTTACATTAGTCATGTTTCCCAGTGTGCAAACTTGTCAAGGAGAGCTGAGCAGTCCCTGTAATTTAATTGTAATTGAAGACACTTGTTACTGAGTCAATGTAATTTTACCAAGGTAATTATATCATGATGAACTGGACTCATTGTGATTTGTGACCTTAGCTTGTGCATAGGGATTGCAAATTAAGCTGATGAGTGCTTCAAGGGTCACAGGTACTGGAGAAGTGATATTTGCTGACATACAGGATTACATAACCCTCTGATGTATGTTTATTTTTCACTAACCAGTCTGGTCACCTCAGATTAAAAACAGTAATAGCAGAATATGATTTGGGGGACAAACAGCGTGACAAAAATTGACTGGAAAGAGTGTTAAAAAAACAACAGAAAAAATTGGGAACTGGAGGTTGTTTGAATTATTTCCACGGCTGTTTTTACACATCTACATGTTTCTTCTGACTTGCTGAAGTGAAAGAAATGATGAGATGAGAAGCATCCCCACACACAAGCACTATAGCAAAAAGCTAGTAGGAGGGAAAGTGACTTCTTACCATGAATTTTCAAGGCTGAAATCTTTGAATGACAAAAGACAATGATGGTTTGAATGATTTCAAAGGACATGAACTGAGAAATTATCAGCTGTTTGTATAAAGACCCACAGCATGCTAGCGTTTGAACCATAAGTTTTAGACATTGAAAAGGGTAATGCCAGTCTAAATAAAGTTTGCTTAGAGGCATGGGAGGAATGCAAGACAGATGGAATGAAATGTGCAGTAGTCTAGTCTTTGATTCATTCCCATGAATACTGAATACAGATGTTAACAAAAAATAAATTATTTAACAAAAAAACAAACAAACAAAAAGCCATAGCGTATACCAGAAAAGCTGTGTCTTTGTCATTGCATCACAAGAACAGAAACTTACTGTCAGTTATTGGGCCCCCTGGATATAATATAATGACTAGTGACCTCCTCACCTAGAGGAAGATCAGGTGGATTCTAGGTCTCATGCCTGCTGGTTGTGGATAAGAGTGAATATCTTTGGGGAATTATTATATTTTTAAAAGAATAACATATTGTTTGAAATATTTAAATGATTATTAAAGTAAGTCTCAAATGCAGAAGTACTGAACTGTAATACTAGAATTTCATGGTTTGGTTGTGTTATTTTTATTTTTTTTTTATTTACATCTAGGATTAGGTGTCACATAATCATTTTTTAGTCTGAAAACTAAGAACAGATTGCAATAATTATTTTGCTAAGATTCTAGTTCACCTAGAGACTTAGGAGTACTAAATTGTATTACATTTATTGCAGTTATTATCACTGCTGCACTTCAAACCTTCTGCTTTGATCAGCTGCACACTCTATAAACATAATATAGTATAAAGACAGTCCCATTACTGAATAATTTATAATGCAGCATATCACAGGATGCAACAAATGTATGAAAACATAAAATGAAAACACACTGAGCAGAATGCACACAGTCGTAGTCTTGAGTGACTCGTTGAAGTGAGCCTGCTAAGCATAGTGGTATCTTATTTTAAACTTTTCCTTAGAAAAGCTAGATTTTTAGTTGTAATGAATTTTTTTAATATGCTTACTTTGTAAAGCTATTAGCATTGCAGTAGGAAGGCTTATGTTGGTCTTCAATAGACACGAAACTTTAAGATATTATCTGCATTTGCTACAGGATATAGCTTTTCTGAAATTATATTAGCAGCTGGAATTTTATTTTAAAACACTGTATACCAGTTTAAAGGCTGTGCAGATGAAGCTGCCCACAGAGAAGAACCACCTGCAAGGCATACAGATCTTGCCTCCAAGTTCTGATTCTCCCATCATATTCTCTTCATTTCAGTTAATGTATCCTTTTTAATGTATGTGTTTCATATGTGTTCTTCTACATTTATTAGCTTGACTTACACGGCATTTTTCTGTGAAAAGACTAATATGGTAACATTAGAAACTGCTGAGTTACATTGATAAGGCCTAATTAAACGTCATGCTTTGAATTTTAATTTGATTAACTTGCAAATTTATCATTTTCTGATCTACTGTTTATAACCTTTCTTAATTTCAGTTTTGGAAAAGGTCAATTATTAATTTTTAAAAGCCAAGAGCATTTTAAGAATATGTAGAGAAAGACTTCAGCTGATTGAAAATGACATAAACAAGAAAAAATGTTACAACACTTAAATATATGTCACACCCCATTAAATGCATAATGTGGTCTTCAGAACCCTAAAGCCAAATGGTAGCTGAACTTAGAAAACATTACTGGAAGTGTCCATTTGATCTTCAGAAATAATTATTATAATTTTGTAGGCTTTTCTTTTCTTTTAAGGAGGTGGGGGAATTTTCTGCTTTGTTGATAATGTCGAGGCAAATTATTATCAACATGTGTAATGTCTTTTTGCATATCTTCCAAGATACAATTAGTCTACTAAAAGTTATTGAAAGGTACGTTCATTACG
Source organism: Oreortyx pictus (assembly GCA_036925125.1). NCBI lineage: Eukaryota > Metazoa > Chordata > Aves > Galliformes > Odontophoridae > Oreortyx > Oreortyx pictus. Next base: position 3,644,170 of record JAUPFR010000005.1, read on the forward strand.
GCTCACTTCAAATGTATTATCTTCCATGTCATAGCTTATTTAAACAGAAAACCTCTGTACTTCTGACAGAGAACTAGACGAGAAGAGATGCTACCAACACAGTATGGCTTTTCACATAGTTATCCTTCAGTTCTTTCTACAAAAGTTTAAAGATAAAGACTATTAAATCTCAGTCTTCTTTTAATTTTTGAAAGTAAGTGAAAACTTATAAACATTCTATGTACTTTATTTCTGTCCATCCTAACAGAAATCAAATGTTTAATGGATTTTGTTTGGTGTCCACTGCCATAAAAAGAAACTAGAATGCAGTTTGAATGAATGTATATATTTCTCACATCCTTTTTTCATGTCCAGTTTCTCCTGTATTTTTTTCTTCAGGCTATCATGGCTCAGCTCCCCCAGGAGGAAAAGGCTAAGATTGCTGAGCAGGTAGAGATATTCCACCAAGAAAAGAGCAAACTGGATGCGGAGGTGGCCAAGTGGGATGACAGTGGCAATGACATCATTGTGCTGGCAAAGCAGATGTGCATGATTATGATGGAAATGACAGACTTTACTAGGTAAGGGGAAAGTAGTCTATGCTGAGGATTTCTTCAGGCATATTTTCTTTTTGTTGCAGTTTATACCCTATGAAGATGATGTGCTGTTTTGAAGGAAACACGGCTTGATAACGCACTTCATATTTAAGGAGATGATGGTTCTCTGTGCATGGCTGCTCTAGATATTTCACCAAATGTGATAAAATGTGAAGTTTTTGCATTGTTTGCAATTACTTTTATTTGCAGATCATCTCAAATTTCAGCAGTAAAGGTAGTCTGTAACCTTATGACACTGAAGTGACATTTTGTTTAGTACTAATGTAAAAAGCATGTTCCTCTCTGAACTTTCAACATTTCAACATAATTTGTGTCAATCAAAAATAACAGCATAACTCTTTATATCATTTTGAAAACTGAATCTCTTTCAAAAAAGAAAGAAAAATTGAATTAAACCTTCTTGATCTAATACTTCATTGAAGTCTGTCAATGATTTTTTTTTTTGCTTTCATTGCTTTTTTTTTCTATTGGTGGCTTGTTCTTTTTTAATTGCAAATCATCAAAAGATCATTCAGTAATGATATCAGATAAACATAATTAATTTCTTAAAATATGGATATATTGTTGATGACACCAGGGAGAAATTTTTTTAAGATTCTTTGAATTACAGACCACCATATTAAGTTACAGCTATTTCAGTGTTTACTCTTAATGGGAGTCCAAGAGTATAAATGTTATTTTATCAAAATATGATTAGATAAAACTAGACAAAAATGTTTGTGTTTTTTTCAGAATTGTAGTAAAACATCCATTTATTCAATCTACTGAAACGTTCAGATAGATTTCTTTATCCAACCTTGTGTCTGAAATGTTCAGCCTACTTCATGGGAAACCGTCTTTGCATTGATAATACAGTGTTTGCATGTACAGTGCATACATATGCACATTAACTAACTGGCATAGATAGGTAATTGATATAGCCATTACCAAATATTTTTATGCATTTGAAGTATGCATATGGAAATTTAAAATTTATTTGAATAGATGAGTACTGTATTTCTTTCTGAACAATTTTTCTCTCAGCTTGCTCAATGTTCTCTCAGCTTGTGCTTTCACAACTATTCTTTTGGCAGCAGACTCACAACTCCTGTATACAAATGACAGTGCAGAGCCTCCTGTGAAGGGTGATTTATTTGAGAAGTCTTAGTTACCTTTGTATTATTCTTCTTTTTGGCTCTCTGTTCCTTCTCTTCAAAAAACAGAGTGAAAAACTGCCCAAGTAGTACAGTCATTGCAAATAATGAAGAAATAACATTCTAAAGCAGCATCCCAGCATATGAATGCTTTCTGCAGCCTCCTGGACAATCTTTGATGCATTAAGCATCAAATTGAAAGTTTCATAATTTCATTTTCTACCATCATAAGAACAGAACTAATATGAGAATGAGAGAAAAACCACTGTCAAATTTGAAGTAAATTAAAAAACAAATCAAAGTGCATCCCTATCTACATCAGATTTAATACAAAACTGTTTAATATACAGAACAAAGCCTTTCACATATTTTGACTGTCTGCAACCACTGCAACGTTAAAATAGGAAAAAAATTCAAGTGTGTGGAATTTGAGATGGTCAGATATGCCAATGGAATTAATGTAAAAGCATATAATATCACTACAAAGGAGTTCTATTCCAGTTTAGGTTCAACAGAAATGGGATACTTGAAGATCATTATTTTCCATCAATCTTGGCTTAAGCTGTATTTCTCTGCGTAGTATTTAAAATAAATAAGTAAATAAATGAGGAAAATCAGCTTGCTTCTAGTGGAGGCATTCTCTGGAATGTTGTTATAAACAGGATTAAATTTTGAGGTCTGAAACTCAATAATGGTCAGACTTCTGTACATCCTCTTAGAAAAAGATTAGTCTTAAAGGAAATTATACATGTTTTAAATGTAACAGTTATACTTCAAAATCTTTGTTTTATGGCGTATCTAAAAGGAAAGCTTTCTAAAACATGGTATCCTTGCCCTATAAATGATAGGCTTAATGTTAATGGTTGACACAGAAATAACATAATTTTTAATAGTTGTGTACTGCAGAAAGAACATTGCTCTAATAAGCACCTAAAAATGCATATACTATTAAGTGTAGCTTCTACTTAAGGCACCATCAACTAAATTGCTAGAGAGGCATTTCATAAGAGAGAGGAAATAGAGCAGACCAACATTTTAATCAATCTCTACTATACAAAGAAATTAAAGGGAGAATTTGTAATAAATTAAGAAGTTATCTCTATTACTGTTTTAAAATCAAGTACTAAACAAGGTCATTAAAACTGTTTCTTTTCATAATTTATCTAGATTGTTCATCATTTCTTTGTATTTCACAGAGGTAAAGGCCCACTGAAGAATACTTCTGATGTCATTAATGCAGCGAAGAAGATTGCAGAGGCAGGATCCAGGATGGACAAACTAGCACGAGCAGTAGCTGATCAGGTAATAGCAAAAATAATCAGAGATACAGCACAATTTCTATCAATGAGTTACATTATACAGTTGTGCAGGAAAAAAAAAAAAAAGTGTTCTGTAGCAATCAATTTATGTGGGTTTTTTTCTTGTTTAGAGTTTTTTTTCTGCAATATGGGAAAGTCATAAATGAATCTTAAAACCTCAGAAAAGCCTGAATTATTATATAGCCTCACTTTCTGGACCATGAGACTCTGTTATTAAATTAGTATGTTTGCTGACATGAAAGCAAATGGAAATTCTGTTACCCTCGATGAATGTGTATGACTCCTCATGTTTTGTCAGCTCTCTCTTCCAGCAGTTTCCCTTGACACTGCATGTCGTCTTTGCACTGATGTATTGTGCTCTGCACCTTACTCTATGCTGTAACATCTGTGTCCATTATTAACTTCATTTTACAAATGTAAAGGATGAACTTAAGCCCTTTTTCTTCAGACTAGATTATATACCCATTTGAAGAACAAGAGAAAACATCAAATAAGAAGTCAAGAGTCAAATTTCAAATCCAAGTTCATCTAGATACCTTGCTTATCTTTCCCCCAGCAATCCCCTGAAAAACCCTGTAGGAAACATGAGAGGGTACAGGTGAATGAATAAATAAAAATTTGAGATTTATTTGGGTTTTTAACTTCAATTTGCTTAATTAGTTCTTCACTAGTGCTAATTTAAATGTCCAGTTTCCTGGCATACGTTAAGCAAACAAGCCCTTGGCAATAAAATCATAGAATCATAGAATGGCTTGGGTTGGAAGGGACCTTAAATATCAACTTGTTTGAAATTCCCTGCTGTGGAGGGGGTTGCCCACAGGCTCCCATCCAATCTGCCCTTGAATGCCTACAGGGATTGGGTGTCCACAACTTTTCTGAGCAACCTTTCACAGTGCCTCACCATCCACTGAGTAAAAAATTTCCTCTTGATATCAAATCTAAGTCTCTCCTCTTTTAGGCTAATGTCCTATCACTGTCTTATTGTGTAAAAAGTTGGCATCTTTTCTGTTTATAAGCTTGCTTTAAGACTAGATGGCTGCAGTGAGATCTCCCCCAAAACCTTCTCTTCTCTAAGCTGAACAAGTTCAGCTCCCTCATCTGTCTTCAGAGGTGAGATGCTCCAGCCCTCTGAAAATCTTTATAACCCAATGTGCATCTAGTGGTCTTGAACAAAGAATATCAATATCAGTGTTCATATTGTTTAAAAATTTCACCTGAAAATATCAGAATACACATAATTACAGTAGTGGATGCCTCACTTCAAATACTTATTGTAGAAATACTTCTATAAATACTTCTTATGCTGATTTTGAAGGAGTTGAATCTTCTATCACTATTGATAAAATGTTTTAAAGTTCTTTCTTTGTAGAGCTTTTCTGTTATTTATTTATTGGCATTATTTGTCATCTTCCCCATGGTATCTTTCTTTTCACTGCTACCAGGAGGAACCCACCTGGTAGTGAGAACTCTAACTTCCTTGTCTCTGGTCTTTCTCTTCAAAATAAATATTTCTTTTTTTTTTTTCTTTAATTATTCATGGTGGCACGCAATAGCACACAATACCAAGTACCCACGGAATATGATCCAAAGTGTCAAGAAATCTGAATCTGACTATTACACTATAATCTCTGAAAGTTGGGCTTGGAGATTTCCTTCATCATGAACAAGCATTTTTCCTGCACTAAACCCATTCCCATCCTTCATACACAACAACTATTCATTTTAGCGTTGAGCGAGAAATCCATCTGCTAGCTGATGGAATCTATAGCCTACATTATCTGAGGAGATGGAATACTTTCAAGAAAGGTGATGTAAGAAAATTCATGCTGTGCTTAGAGGGTATTGTCCCAAGTCACACTTAAATAATAAACAGCGACATCACTGTGAGAATGAAATAATTTTTTAATGTTTACACTTTAATGATGCTTTACATAACTTCAAAGACTTTCATGATCTAAACTTTTTCATGGACAGTTGCACTTTTAATTACTGTTCTAGTGAGAGAGGTCTTACTTTTTTTTTTTATTCTCAAGTACTTGTACTTAAAACCTTGTCAGCTTTCTAGAGATATTGCTTTTTAAAGTTCATTTCTTTCAGTTCATAGACTTCAAGAGTAGGGTAAATATTTCTGTATTAAATTGCCACTAGTGGGGAGAAGAGTTCTCTTTGGGAGAAAAAGATGAAAGATGTGGTAACTGCCTGAGAAGGAGAGGTGTTATAGCACTGTCATAAATACAGAACAGTTTCAACCTAACAGCCACAGTGAACCTCCAGCTTTGTTTGCTGTTAGTTTCAAATGGAGTGGAAAAACTAAGTGACTGTTTTCAGGGCTACAGATGACAGTGTATGCAACTATTTCATCACAAACTCATTCCTGCTGGCTGCTGGGGACAAAGGAGTTACCTCAAGTCAAATCCTGTGATTTTGATCCTATTGTCCTATATGTGCTTTAATTCTATCAATTTTTGTGAATATTTCACCCTACATATGAAAGAAAGAATATAAACATTTTAAGATGCTGAAAAAATGTATTTGGAAATCTTTGATCCTCAAGCAATACATTCAAAGATTGTTGTCAGTGGAACGTTTTTGGATAGTCATGATGAGTACGTGTTGAAGACATGCTGGTAACAAAGAACACTTTTATGTCTCTTTCATCGGAGTGAATTACTGAGGTCTGTTCTCATGAGGCAATACTAAGAATATTAATTGCTAGAGAGTTATTTATTATGGTGTTGTTACTGTGGGGGATGATGCAGTTTCCATTAAGAGTCCCAAAGACTATAAACAAATTACATTTGGACCTTTTCTAGTTATATTTATAATGAAACCTTCACTAAGTCAAATTGCATTTGACCTAATGTAACTTGTATTAACACACAGTTGACACAGCATCCAGGACTGTAGATAGCCTTCCTTTTAGTATGAAAAGCTATCCCTTAGACATGCAGAGGGACAAACTTATGTCATTGTATTCTTAAGAAGGGACTGCAGACAGATGGCATCTCCTGAGACACTGTGTAATATCTCACATTTTAGTAAATTATTTCCCTCTGGCACGGACTGTGGTATTTAGACATTAACAATAATGCCAAATCTATCAGTACCCAAGCCAGGCAGCCTCACCTCTTAAGTCCTTAATGTGTCAGAAAGGCTTCTACAAAGTCTGAAGCAGAGTTGTGTCCCCTGAAAATCTGCACAAATGCCAGGGAAGCTGGCAAGACAGTCAGGAATGGATGTCATCAGTTGGAATGCATCAGTTCCCTGTTGCATCTTAACCTGGACACCTAGCAGGCACCCTGACACTTGGAGTTTCCAAAGAAACTTCAGCTACTCATCAGATTCCTCCATTCTGCATGGAGCCACATAATATCATACATGTTGCCAATCTCTCCTGAGATTACCTTTCCATAACTATCATGTGAATTCAGGTACATCTAATGAAACACTTCTTTCATCTGCAGTGCCCTGATTCAGCCTGTAAACAAGATCTGCTAGCCTACCTACAGCGCATTGCCCTCTACTGCCACCAGCTCAACATCTGCAGCAAAGTGAAGGCAGAAGTTCAGAACTTGGGAGGAGAACTTATTGTATCAGGGGTAAGCTGTTATTTGTATTTAGCCATTCATGTTTCTCATTGCAGTGCTTAAAAAAGGAGCTTTTTTTTTTGGATGACTATAATGTATAGCACAAAGAAATTGATTCATAAGTAGTCTTTTTAAAAATTTTATCACCATTATTTCAGACCTTACAATAACTTGCATAGAGCAATTTGATTTTTCCAATTACCCTTTGTTTATAGTGACCTTGTAAAATCTTAATTCTTTCTAAAGAAAAGTAATTTCATTGCCTAGAAAGTAATTGCTAAGCTGTGAATATTATAATTATTTGGAGCTTTTGTATATTTGCTCATTATAAATCTTCTTTCCTTTGTTAGTACTGGTAATTTCCCTCCCCTGTGCCGAAGCCAGCTCTGTATGAATTGCATATTGTTAAGATGGTGATGACTAATGGGATTTCATTCACTCAGGTTCCAATGCACACTAGGTTCAGCAAAAACTCTTGGAAGGCCAGCAAAATATTTCAATTTTTTGATGCATGTGCTGTTTTTAAATACAGTTGCCTAGCCTGATGATTATATACTAATTATCATTCAGTTATTTCAGTTGTTTTTAAGGAACACCTCAAACATTTTACTCACAGGATTTTTTAGAAATAAAGACAGGAGCACACAGCAGAGCTCATATAACGAATGAGTTTTCTGCAATTTTTCCTTTTCTTCTCCTAATGCTGAACTGTGTAACTCTGGGAGATTACTAGAGCCAAGTAGCAGCAATTGTTGCTCTTTATAATTATCATTTTTTTGTTTCTTTTAACTAATTAACCTAGTATTAGCCCCAAGAAGCTTTTCCTATCTTCTAACTCAAATACAGACCATATATTTGTAAACACATAATACATTCAACACTCCTGAGTGTGGTTTTAAAATGACAGTCATTTGTAAATCCTGACATACTCAAAATAAGATTGTTTTCAGATGCTGTTTTGAAAAAGCACCCTTTCATTGTTTAAGCCCAATCAAGTACGAAGATTGTTAGGACAACTTGTGCCCTCGGTTTCATCCATAAGATTTTCCAGTGAAATCACTGGCCTTCCTCAAACATATCAAAAGTCAGAACAAACATTCTCAACTATATAACTATTTGATTTATTAAGCACTGGAGAAGGTCTTAAACATTTGCTAGGATTTCTTGGATTCACCATTCTGAAAGCCTAAAAGGAGCTGCTTCAGTGTTCCTGAATCTGTCCTGCAATTGGTCTTCACTTCTTGACGTACGTACATATCTAATTGTAATACCTTGATCTTCCCACAGCAATGGAAAATACTCTTTCATTTTGCTAGTATTAATGAAGTGATCTGTCCTTACATCGCTGACAGCTATGTTGCATAGTAAATGCTTTGATCTTTTCTTACCTACTGCCATCTGGGTCCAGCTTTTCATACCCATTGAATTTTCATATTCATCTATTTATAACAGTTACCCAAATCAGTGCTTCTACCAGCTTGGCTTTTGTGGTTGTGTGTGTTTCTTTTTCGAGTCTCCTTATTCAGTGTATGTGGATGCTGAAAAAGCCATCGTGAATCTCTAGCATCTATTCGTTACTGGAACATCACCATCCGTTGTGAAATTTAAGTGGCCGAACCGCTTGACTTCATAATTTCCAGTCTGGCATTGTTAGCATCTGCTGCTTACCAGGCTTCATCACCATTGTGTTTCTGTTTGGTTGGAATTTTACACTCAGTAGTGGACAAAAAAGCCAGAATCAACCGCAAATGATTTGGGTCTATTACAAAGACTCAGTAATACTGACATGTAGAAAAGTCTAAGATTGCCCATTGCCCAGCTTCTTCTCCTGTTGCTCTAAACAGGAGTTGATGTAGAAGGTCGATGCTGTGCATACCTTTTTTGAGACTGTTGTCTTCTCACCTACTGTAACACAGTCAGTACGCTGCTTCTCTGACAGTGTTTCCCAAGCTATTTATCTTCAAGGTGCTGGGTACTGTATGCTCCTTCGCTATCCAGATAGCTGGTATCCAAGTGCACATCTACATCTGCTTGTCTACTTGCCGCTTCTGCTTCCATCTTCTTCATTTTCTCTTGGATAGCCAATTACAAATAAACAGTATTTTATTTGCATTAAAATGAAATACCATTATTTGGCAACTTGCATACAGTACAGTGCTAGAAGTATAATAGAAATTTAGAATTCAAGCTTCTTACGCTATGATCATTTATGTGAATGTATTATATTTAACTGTTTTGATGATTAAAATATTTTACTTACCTACTGTGTTTATAGAGAATGACAGTAAAACTCAGGTTGATCCAGAAGATGAGTTATTTTTCAGAAGAATTAGTATAATCTCCACTTGAATTTTTGCACAACTAAGCATATTAATATACATAAATGAAAATAACACATTCATGTGCACAAATAAATCTATGTATGGGCATATTTATGTAAAAAGGAAAGAGACATAAAACCAATTAAATCTAAACAACAGATGAAAACCACCTCACAGCTATTACAGGTCTAATCCGTCAGGGAAAATGTGCTGCAACAGCTTCAAAAATACCGTGTATAATGTATACAATTTAATTTATATCTTTAGGTGAAATTTCTATTTATTTATTTTTCTTTTCACATGAGTCAGTAGTTCCGTATGGTTTATCTCTGAAAATAAACATACAGCTGATCCTCTTTGCTTTTTCCTCTGTAGATTGATATGAGACTAGCATAGCATATGAAGGGGTTCTTTTTGGCATCATTGACTTTGCTGCAAATAGAAAAACAGATCAAAAAGTAAGCAAATGTCAAACTCCTGAAGTGGAAATTACTTCAGTAAAGTGTTGCTTTTTCCCTGTCTCCCATTCCTTTTCCCCCAGCTCTTTCTCTCCTTTAATCTTTCCCTTCAAATTACTTGCATGCACTTAGCAAACTTATTGTCCCCAGACAACTTAGATCTGGCAATTGAGAGTTAGCATAAATCAGCTTAACCTCATTCATATCGATAGAGGAAAGGCAGTTTATACGATCTGCTGACTTAACCTCATTAATATCAATGGAGAAAGACCAATTTATACTATCTGTTGATTTGGCTCTTTATGTGGAGGGTTGAAAAATAAAATAATAAGAAAGGAAAAACTATGTAAATGCCTTTCTTCAGTTAGGAGCTTTGTAAACTGGAAGCAGACTGTAAAGAAAAAAAAGAAAATGGGGAGGAGGAAATTAAGATGAAATGAAGAGTAATTTATACTTAAAAAAATCAAAGGATTTAAAAGAAAATCAGCTCAGATGGTCTTTTGTTCATAGTAATGCCTCTGACTTTGGTCAATAAACAGATACATATTTCTGTAGTTTTATCTTTGAATATTCAATTTCTAATTCCCTTCTAACAATAAACAACCTCAGTTAATATAAACGGAGAATAAAAGTATATCAAGGTCATTTTTTCTTTCTCTTTCACCTTAGTTCATTTAATGCAATGCGTATTTGCTTTATAATCAGTTTCACCATTGTTTTAGAACGAATTCTCTGAGGTGCTGAGCATATGCTACTCTCAATGAAGTAAATACTATTTACATATATTTAGCTTATGCTAATGATGGACTTTTGTAGAAGTTACTTTTGTTGAATAGAGTTGGTTTGAACCATGACGTTTGCATGTGGATGAAGAATTTGACTTATTCTAATTACAGAGTTGCTTTAATTTTTAGTATTCCTGTCTGACACATGTAAGCTAGACTGTTACAATAAAACATATATATTTATATATTTGTTTCTTACCCTAGTGTAAATATCTTCTTATGCCTTTACTGCTGCTCTGAGCTGACAGCCCCATTTACAATATACATTTAAGCTATGAGCTTGGATTTTTTAACTTTTGTTTATGTTAGCAGCTTTGCTATGGTGTTTCCCAAAGGACTGTATTGAAGAGAATCTAAAAGATGCATCTAAGGAATGCCTCTGTTTTCTTTTTTCAGCTTTGTTTTAGAACTCTACAGATATAATCAGCCATATTACCAGAAAATGTATCCGAAGTGTCCTAAAATTCTAAGCCAGATAGAAATGCAGTGTCATACAGAGTAACAGCCACCTACCTCTGAACACAGTCCAAAAATACTGAATCAATAGCCACAGTGCAATTTAAACTTATATTTTAGCTGGGTCCAATTTCCAATTATTTCCAGGAGACCATTAATCTTAACATAATAGGCTTAGCTGTGATGATAAAAGAAGGAATCTTATAAGGTTTTGAAGACACAAAGCAATTTAGTTAAGGTTATGGTTTTATCTAGGAGTTAAGGCTTAGGGAACTGAGGACTCTGGGGGAATAAGGAAGGTAAAAAGGACAGAACCACCTGTTACCTTTGTCCGAGGTGGCACAAGTTGGGGTTTAACAGTGTAACTACAAAAATCCCATAATACTTGATCTGGGACATTGGATGTAAAGAATATGAACAGATGAGAAATTGGAAAATAATTGTCCCTGTGTTTTCTCTTGATTGATGATGGAAGTGAGGTAAATGGAAGTAGGTAGCTCTCACCGAGGGAAGAGTGAGACTTGCTATTTATCACAGAATAACAGTTCCAGCAGTTGCATCAGGTGAGCTAGCAGATAGTCTGTCCCTCAATTCTGCCTGTGCTTCCTATATCTGGGAACACAAAGTAGCTTAAATGATATATTTTTCTTCCATTTAGGTCTGAATTTCCATAACTACCCTGTGCTGTAAATACAGGTTGGTGTGCACATGGTCAGTGAACTACCAAATTGCTACTTATGAACCCTATAGACCTATAGAAAAGTCAGGTAACTTGACTTCATCTGCTATTAAAAGCAAGTATGCTCATCTGTTATTGAATTTGGAGTAAGAGTCTGTGGATAAGTATTTACTTAAGCCACTGATGTAGTATTTCATTTCTGTGCACAGGATGCTTTTCTGTTTTATTATTATCTTATTATTATATTTATTTTGTCTTTGCTTGCAAGTAGGAAATCATAGAGAATCTTGGCGTTTAAAGTTTATAAAAGTGTATATATATATATATGTATGTATATATATATATATGTATATATATGTATATATAAAGGTTTGTCACTGGTAGTCATTTTATTCTTCCTGAATCAAGGAAGAGTTTGGCTTTCATGGGAAAGAATTTGCTGAAGAGAGAGCTGCGAACTGACAAAACTGTTAGGTCCCTTTTCTTTGAGCCTCTCAGGAGCAAAAAATAGCCACTTCAGATGTTTAGCAAGCAACAAAAAAGGGTTTTATTGTTGAGTTGTAGCAGAAGAAAGACACGAGAGGTAAAATCACATAAACTGACAAAACCTGGTTTTTAGATGTTTCAGGGCTGGACTGCTTGCCCCAACAGGCTCTCAATGTTGTCAGCAGAAAACATTTGAGATAAGGAGTGCCATTTTTCCAAAAACGTGTTTTGAAAAACAACACGTATATGATCAGCATTTTAAAGTACTCTATTCCTAGCTGTACTTAAACATTAATAGATGCCAGTAATAGAAATTTTATGTTTTATCTATTAGTGATTAAATTTACTTTCAGCAGAGGGTTAAGAGCAGCTACTCCTGAATTGCTGACAGTGAGTTCTCAGAGTCATGCTCCTCAGAGAGATGTAGTTCGGTGTCTAAACTCACATCGTTGTACAACTGAGGTCTGGGTGATGGCAATACATGATAAATGGATTTTACCTTAATTGGTAAAGGAAGGTGAGAGAGGGACTCTGTAGATAATTATTAACTTGCCTAAGGATATATTTTTTGTCCTTTTTTTAGATAAAGCTTTATCTTCCTTTCTTTTCCTTTCCTTTTCCTTTTCCTCCTTTCTTTCTTTATTCCTTTTTTTATTTTTTTTTGTCAGTTTTTTTCACTTTTACCCATTCTTCTATCCACAAGAAGTTAGAGCGGCAGAAAAATCTGTTAACAAATATGAACAGTATTCTTTACCTGCAGCAGTACTTTCCCATAAACTAGTAAAACTGATTAATTTTATTCTCAGTATTTTGTTTGGAGCTTATTTAACATAGAGCATAAGTAACTTCTTGTGTGTATACACACACAGTCACAATGTACACTCATGGTGTGAAAACAAAGTTATGTGAGATGAAACCACTGAGAAAAGATCTGTTCAGGAGGGACTGGTGGAATGGAGTTCTGTTTTCAGACCATGCAAACAATGGGTAAAAGAAAGGACTTCAGACAGAATAAGGAAATAAGCCCAGGAACCATGAAATAGGTGATAAAAAAGGGTTGAGGTAACAAAAAGAAAGATAGGAGTATGAAATCAAGGAATTTCAGTGGTGGGAAAGGACTGATGTAAAGTCAGGACAGTAAAGCTGTCTGAACTTTGCAGTAATCTCCACTCTCCTATTACTCCCAGTAGAACACGCAAGGAGAGGAAACATTCTTACATAATCTTATAAGGTACCACTGTGAAAGGATATCACCCAGGGCAGGAAGGCTGAGGCTCGATGGGGAAAATGAGGGAACTCAATTTCCATTGTGTGTTAGACTGTAGCTCATGTTATCTTCTGTGAAAGAAATAAAAGAGCAAAATATAGGATGGTGTTTCAGCTGTACTTTTTGGGATAAACATGTTTAAGCAATCTCTAAACGTTTGAATTTTTTCAGAGTCACTGATGTATGAGATGGTGAAATATAACTATATTAGGTGTTCCCTCTTTCAAAATGTATTCTTCTATGAAGCACACTACAGCCATATGAAGGTTTTAATTAACCTTTATTTGAGACAAATGCTTTTGAGCTCTTCTCTTTGTGACTAATACAGGAGTCTCCAACTCATGCTGTCTAAGGCTGTGTCCCCCAATGCACTGCACAAGAAAGGGACTACTGATGATGTGGTAACATTAAGAAAATTTATCATCCTGACACCGAGTCAATTTACTACCCCTAAAAGACAAAGGCATCACTGTGTAATGCTGGTTAATCAAAATGAGTGCTGATAAAATTCCTCATGGTCATATATTCATTATATATGATATATTTTATAGAAACACTGTCTTAAAGCTTTCTGAAAGTTTAGGCAGTGAAGACTTCTTAATTATCCTCTGCAGCTCAAAGATGAAGAGAATTAAAAAAAAAGACATAAGTAGATTTATATAGTTGCCTTAAATCCAGCTCACAATTCCTCTTTCAAATATATAACAGTAACAAAGATTTAGTTCATTAGATGGCAATTACCTTTTGATTCTCAGTAAAGAATCCATGGACCACAAATCCAGAGAATTTGTTTTAATGCTATCTTTGGAGGTTTACAAACCCCATGCAGACTCAGCAGCAGCTGAACAGATCTAATGTTGACAAACGATTTCAAGTGGGAAGTTGTGCAAGACATCTCTGGAGGTCTCCTTTAAGTGAAATTTGAGTAGTGCTGTGATTTAGCTAAATGAAAGATCGAATAGGACCTTACATAGATCTTTGAGTTCACGTGATTTTGCCTTGATAATTGTTGCTGGATTGTGGAGTTGCAGAAACATGAGCTTTGGACATCTGGTGAATCATAGATAAGATCCACATGCAAAGTAGTACAGAAGACTTTGAAAAAGCTATTTTTACTTTTTTCTTAATAGCATTATTGCTATTTCTTCAAAGCATCTGAGTAAAGATGGCTTGGTTGTGGGCAGAGCATAGGAGAGGAAAAGTATAATGTAAGGAAAAGTAGATTAATGAAATTTAAGACACACCTAAAAAAAATGAACCATTTACTGAAATTCCATATTAGAAGAGTTGGTTTTTTTCCAAATAAAAATACTTCTGTTATCAAAATGTTAAGCCACTTAATTCCACAAGAAAGAAGCTGAGAGTATGAAGAAACTGTCTTTCTGATACACAAACTTCACCAGCCCATCAGTTATTAGCAAAGCCTAGAGACCAGTCTTACATTCAATGGAATATGCCCGTAAAAAGTGGTGTAAGAGAAGACTTCTGTGCTATTTCATATTCACTTATTTTTCTATCTTACTTCCATTAAAGGAAGTGGCATGACATCAAATTTCACTATTTTATATTAAATAAGAATGCCTTTCCCCTATGGCATTCTCAGTTGGCCTTCTTAGCGCACAGCACGGTTGTATAACTTTAAAAATCAGATTTGTTTCTCTCTCGTGGGAATGTGGAGAATTGAATCCAGATATGACAGCTTTAACACACAATAGGAGAATTTGAACTATGTTTCTTAGACAGCAGTATATCTTTTAAATCTCACAATTATTTCACTTCCTCTCTTTTTCAGTACATTACCACTTCCTTTGGATAGTGGTAAGACAATCTCATTTCTAAAGTACTATCTGATGACGCATTTGCAGATAATGAAAAAGCAATTTCAGTTCAAACTCATGAATTTCTTTCACTTTAATTATAGTTCTTGACAACCTGAGTCACAAATGAGTAACACACACTTAGAAAGATTCTCAGACAGAAATACCCCTAAGGGAAAAAAAAAAACAGGTTATCCCAACCTTAGCAAAATTAGTCTCAAATATTGTACAAACAAGCTTACGTATGTTTCCAACCCATTGGTTTTGTGTTTTGGTTGTCATACTTTTTAAATGTTTTAATAAAAATTATAAACAAAAAATAAAAGAGGTTTCATTACTTACATACATTAACTATATTATTATTATTATTGAGGCCCAAGGCAGTTTCTCTTTGCTCACTGCAGCCCATCTGCATGAGAAGGTAGGACACCCATGGAAAGAACTTGATAAAATGCACAACAGAAGTATATTTCCATTGAATGGACTTCTAGGCAGGGATCAAACCAAGTAAGGAATGTTAACTATTCCCTTGTATCTTTCCTTCTGAAGTGTTTCTTCCATGCTTCGAACATACTGTTACTAATATTACTACTACTATTATTATTATTTATTAACCTCATAGAACAGAAGGAAAAATATATCTGTTCTCAGTCACATCCTTCATTTTATGAAACAGATAAGCAACTTTATCAACAATGAGGTTTTATTTTGTACAGTGTATTTAAGACACTGACATGAACTCAAAGTGACAAACCTACCATTATCAGAAAAGTCAGTCCTAACTTCTCAGGGTTAGATATTCTCAAATTATTTTTCTGATTCTGACTAAAATACTGTCAACAGAATGTATAAACTGTGCTGCTAGATAATTAAATGTATCATTAGAAAATGAAGCAAAGTATAAAGGGAGTTTGTCCTAATCTCATCAAACACTGCATTAGAATTCTGTAGAGTTAAAATACTAATTTCTGGTCCAAAATTCTACAGAAACGATTTCATGCTTTTCAATATCTGCGTTTTCAGTGTCAAAAAAATTAGAGAAGTTACACCTCAACTTGGAGTCAGGTGGGACTAGACTGGATATGAGAAAGCACTTTTTTAGACTAAGGGTGGTGAGGCACTGATACAGGTTGCCCAGAGAGATGGTGTATGCCCTATCCTTGGTAACACTCAAGGTCAGGGTGGATGGGGCTCTGAGAAAGTGGATGGATCTGTAAGTATCACTGTTCATTGCAGAAGAGTTGGAGTAGGTGACCTCTCACTTCCTTCCAACTCAAAAGATTCTAGGATTTCTACGTTTTATGTTTTACTGTTCTTTGACTATGACAATTAATGAGCAACAAAATCCATCAAGTTGATCAGCAACAGGACATCTTTGGGTGAGGTGTGTGTCTGTGTTAGGATCTCGGGCTTTTATGGAATGTGTCAGCTTGGTACTTTGGAATGCGTTTTTCAAGTTGTTTCAATTTCTTAAGATGCATCCATTTTTACCTTCTGTAGGTGTACCAATAGAACACGGAATGTATCTATGTAGTTGGATCTCCTCCCTGTCTTTCACTGTCCTTCTGTTTTCAAACTTCATAGATGGGATCTACTGGTACCTTGAGAGTTCCTGCTTATTCCTTACAATCCGTTCATCTTCTTAAGCAAGAGAGAAAATGTTTTGGTGTTTTTTCCAACAGATCTTTGATGTCAAAATGAATATGGAATCATTTTTTTCCCTTGATTGCTAGTGCCTGGTTGAAGTCATCACACCAATGACCTCGTGTGAGTTTACATAGCTTTCTTATGCAGTTGAGCTTCACTCAAAAAAGATTTTTAAAGTCTTCATTTTCCATATCTTTGAATTTACATGTATTCATTTAATTAATCTTAGTTATATTTCTTTGAACACTTGGAAGATTTCCCTCCTTCTTTGAATTTATATACATTTTAAAAATACATTCTATTGAATATATTAATGCTCTGCTTTTGTTCACTGTTTAGGGAAGTTATCTATTCTAATGTCTGTTCACAAATCAGTCTTAACTTTTTTCCTCTTCCCTTAATTTTGATCTTATCAGTTATAGATCGTACTAAATAGATCAAAACAAGGTTTCCGATTTGAGCAGTATTAGGCCAAAATACCATCCGGGTATAATCGGCTACCTAATCTATTTAAATGTTTATACCACATTATCATTGTGAAATCTACCACATTTCTTGTTTTGCTGCTTGAGAATATCCTTGGCCATTCTCAGTTTCCCCGAAGTTAACTGTGCCACATCCACATGTTTCTATTCCAATTTTATATACATATATTTCTCTTTAGAAGCTCTTAGAACTACTGCTACAAATGTAATTTTTAAAAAGACAGTCTCTGAACATCCTTCTTTTAATCAGAATAACCATACTTGATTAGAGGCTTCTGAAGGTCTGCTGGTCACAAGAGTTCCAAATTTATTCCTACTTTATTTGGCAAAAACAACTGTGGTGCAATAGTTAGGTCATAGGATACCTAAGCTGTGAATTAACATGGTATATTTTACCATAAAGGCCTTAAAAGTCCAAAATTTATTTTCTCTTTGGTAGACTAGTAGAATTACATATTGAAAAATTAGAAAGCAGGCCCTATAGTGAAAAGCCTTTTGAGAGTAGACCATGATGTTTACAATGGCATAATTTACTCCTTTATAAAGAGAAGTATTTTTCATCTCCCCTATCTTCATATTTGCAAATAGCTTGAAATTAAGATTATGTAACAAGAAACCAGTTAGACAAATGTTTAAGTTAATTCCAAACTGCAATTCACAGCACTATCATCACTTTGCATTAATCAGCTGCAGCCTGGCTTTGCATTGTGTTCCTGAGGTTATATATGATCTCTGACAATCACAATAACTCTTCATTTTGTTGGCTGGACTAGTTTATGTGTTGAGTTTTTAACTCCACTGCTTTAAACTGGCAGCTGCAGATACTACAGGTCTAGACTGTGATAAAGGCTTTGAAGACTGAGAAGAAAAGTACCTGACCTCTCTTGTTGGGTGAATTGAGTGGTATAAGACACTAGTCAGGCACTTGTTTTCCCTGTAGCAGGAAAAGAGAGGAAAACAAGAGAGCACGCAAACAGAGCACAGAATACACATGAATCATGACTGAGACAAAAACAATAATCATGATTAGGTTACAATTTACATGATCCTTGTAACAGCAAAATACCCAGGGGAAAATGTCAATGTTAATTGTGTGCTTTTAATACATGCTCTTAAGAGAGATTTAAGGAGCATTCATTTTTTTCATCTTCCAAAAAGCAGGTTCTTATGCTAGTGCTCTTTAGTGGTACTGAACAGCATATACTATTTTTTCTTCCATTTCAGTACACAGCTGGGTTGCATATAAGCAATTATGTTTACTCTGAAACTTGCTTCTCCAGAATTTGTATGATGAAAATTCCATTTGCAATAAATTAGAATGAATATCCCCCTTTAAGCCCTTCAGTTTCAGTTCTGGGGTTGTTGTTTGAAAAAATATGCTGCAGCCTGCAATGGCTTCATTGTCTAAAAATGTACAATCTTTAAAAGCATCACCTCTTTGCAATTTTGTTGATATTTTCTGGAATTTAAAGTGTGCTATGTAAATAAATATATGCCCGGACTTTTGATACTTCCCTCACTTGTTCTTTCAGCTCAGTTTGTCAATTCTCAGTTTCAGTGTGAGAAGAAAATAATTCTGTCCCATCCTCTTTCAAAATTGCTGAAAGTAGCCTCCCCTATAGTTGACTCTATTCAATAATGAGTCCGGAGAGCTGGAATGTTGAAATTGATCGAATTCAGCACTGGTGGACGTCAGCATAATTCCTCTTGGAGTCACTGACTCAGTGTTCCTGTGGTGATGTGCTTTTCCAAATCATTCCTAAAATAATGGTACTCTAAAGAACGTCAATAAAAATCACGCCCAATCTGATGTCAGTCAGCTTTTACTGGGGATAGAACTTTCTATCCTTTCTGATTTTCATCCAAAGGTGACAAAATGTTTCTCCTTTCCCAGTCATCAATCCCACTTGGGGTTGCATACCTAACCTGTGCTATGGGAGCAAGTGAGAGGAACTGCCAGACAGCGGGGTTACTCAGCGTGGAAGAGTCCCTGTTTTCTTTGACCAAGCATAGCTCCTTCAGCACACGTTTTCCTCTCTCCTCACCTCTACGCTACGGCGCAGTATTTCTCTTGCTCTCTCTCTCACTCTCTCTTTTCTGTATCTCTCGGAAATCAGACTGGAGTTCAGAGCACTTTCACTACCTTTTATGAGGTAGAGTGCGATGGCATAGATGGGAGTAGGGCTAGTCAACTTTCTACCCACCCACCTACCTGTGCTGAGGGAGCTACGCTTGAGGCCGGAAGCGGTGACTCCTCAACGGTGAGTAACCTCCTCTCTCATCTCTATCTTTAATTCTCTCTATAGGACTGTGGGTGGAGGGAAAAGAAAATGCATTTTGTTGTGTGTTTTTTGTTTTTCCCAATTGTTTTTTTATCTTTTGATGAACCACTGGGTCACAGAATGAATTGCATGTATTGTTCTAGTCACCAGTGAAAAATCGTTTCCTCCCCATTCTGAATTCCTAATGTCACCTCTAAAGCAAGGATGATGTTTGTTTGCAGAGGTAATCCATTTATAAGCAATTAAACCAGTCCTTCTAACTTGTTTATCTTACACTGTGAAAAGGTATTGTCTGATCACCTTAAACTCGGTTGCTAATCTTCTAATAATTTAATTGCAGTCATGTTAAGCCATCACTTTGTGATTAAAGATAGATGGTGGTGTTTGTAAGTTTATAATAATTTGGATAATGATAATTTCTAAAGGACAGAATTTTTATTTTCCATGTTGTCTATTACTGATTTTGTTTGCTTAACCCAGAATGTTTATGAATCCATCTATTGACAATAGACCAATTACAAGACTTGTCTTATAGATTAAGTAAAATTCATAAGTAAATTTTAAGCAGAGAATCAAACCCCAGGAGATTAATCAGTACTTAATGTTTAAAATTATAAATCCAAGCTTTTGATTTTTTTATACGATATGAACTTGAGATTGACAGAGTTGTTGATGTCTGGATTTCTTTGTGTTTTCTTGTGCCATTACCTATAAATTACTATTTTACCTTTAAGTCTTGCCTTATTACCTATTTTTCTTTGCCCCAAGTATTCACTATTTTAATATCCCTCAGCATTTTAAAAAAGGCGAGATGGACTACGAAGATCTTCCTTTCTTGTTCTGCCTCTTGGGTATCCACTCAAGCTGTCAAGATGTCACACTGTTCATAATAAAGGGCAGAAGAAGGGCCATATGAAGATTTTGGCCCCTGGGGATACACAAGTCTTACTGTTCATGTTCATTTAACTCTCTTTATCAGCTCCGTGTGGGGCCATGTCATATCACAGTGAAAGGCACTAAAAGGCAGTAATGCATAGTCTATAAATCAGAGAGTGCAATCACAGCCTTTGCAGCAGATGTGGTCAGTAGACTGATTGATGAAATACTTCTATTTTCAGGTGACGATGTGGCTTTGAGGAATTGGGAATAGGATGCAGAGCCTTTCACTCTTCTGGTCACTGACATATATTGGGAATTGGTCACTAGTGATGGATAGGTATTCCCCCTGATGACTCAGTGATGCTCTTTGCATGAATGCACAGGAGATCTGAGTGAAATTCTAGAAGGATGAATATCTAGTTTAGTGAGCTGACAAAAATTCACTAATAACTGTTTCCCTTTCTGCTAGAAAGAAAAATAAGGGCTACAAATAAATATCTTCTCTAGCTTTCAATAATATTTGCGAAGTTTTATAATTACTGCTTATTCCTTTTAGTAAACCAATCATTGAAGTCTCAAAATCTTCCTATTCATAGCCAAGAACACGTCTAGAAAATTTAGCTTCTCTGTCAAACTTTGATGTTTTGAGTAGAAAAGAAAAAGCAGGTTAGTCAATTTGCAATGTTTCACTGGGAATTTCAACTATTAAACAGGGTTTGAGGTTTGCACTTCTGAGAGGAAATGCTTTGAGGGAGAATTTAATCAATACCCAAAGCACGTCTTTTGGAGATGAGTTTACAAAACTGTTTTTTTTTTTTTTTTCTTCATATAATTATTCTTGTTTAATGTAGGAGACTTTGAGTTTTGTACAGAATTGGCAAAGCATGAATACCAACTGAACAGTGCCCCTAATCTCACTGCAATTATATGAAAGCATATTGGTAGAGAGAAGAAATTATTTTTAAAAGTGGTATAAGGATTGGGAATGGGAGATCAGAATTGGTATCATTCAGTAATTAAGGTGAATTAGAGATACTGTGGGGGATATCAGGAAACAGAGATGTCAGTGGATTACTTTAAATCCAAAGAAAATTACTCTCTTCATTCACTTGTAAGATGAGCAAATCAGAAGTTGGCTATTTATATATACAGGGTAGTTTGTATAGGCAATGATATGCAAAATACCATAAACTATTTCGATTAATTAATCTGGTATCTTCCTATACCAAGTCTAATACTAAATTTTAGTCATGTAACGCCAGGCTGTGGATTTGTCTGAGTAACCTCACTGGAAGAATAAATAGCTTAATTTTACATTTGCTACACTAATTATCCTCTTAAATTATTATTATTATTTTTAAGTATAGCAATTAAATTAAAATTTTTAAGTATAAAAATTAAAATGTCTGAAGTGCACAGCTTCTTGTATTTTACGACATTAGCTTAAATGTATATTCTGACACAATGTTTCTTTTAGTGTTACATTATTTACATACACATAAATAAAAGTAAAATATAACAAAACAGTTTTCATGTAATTTTGCTTATCAAAATCATTTGAAAACAAGTATCTAAGCAACTTACTTCAATATATGTGGATTTAAATTTGTTAAATCTTATATGTTCTGTAAGTCTAAATATACCTTACAATATTATTTGTTTATAAAAATAAATATTCTTTAAATTGCATTAAGTGGCCAACCACATGCTGTGTTAGTGACTCCAACCCAAACCAGAAATTAGTAGATTCATACCTTTGTATTTAAGCAGGTCAGCATTGAAATTACAGCCTTGTTTCTCAGTCATACTGGTAGCGATGTGAATAATATTTTTAACAATGTAGATCGTGTATGGAGATCAAAGATTTTCTCAGTATGATTAAGACGTTTAATTATAATTCTCAAATTTTCTGTATTTTCTAGGCTGACTTCTCTCACAAGCTGAATCAAACCTTTGTGGGTTGGTTCTTACCTTCTTCTTTTTCTGTATAAGAAGTGAGGGAGAGCTGTGAAATGTGCCATCTGTTTGGAAACTGTGTCAGCTGGCATATAGATGCTCACCAACCTGCCCTCTCTTATTTCAGTTTTAGGCAGGTTTAATACCATTGACTCAACATGAATTACTTTTGATTTAATCTTGTTTAAGCAGAAGAAGTGAAGATGATGGTGCACAAACATTCTAGAGGACTGTTTGTTTTGATTTAAATTGCAATCCTTTTCAACTTTGACCTCTGCTCATTCAAGTTGTCAACAAAATGCTCAGTAGCATTTGGACTGAGTATACAGTTTCAGAGGAGAGTAGGGCAACCCTAACATCCCAGGCATTTATTCCTGGGACAGTTCAAACTCAAAGTCATTAAACGTGATCTGTTTGATCAAAATCCTTTGCATTTTTAACCATTCTATCTTAGCATAGGCAAGCAAACATGCTCACGTACCTGTGATCTATACAGTTATGGTGAGTTTTAAACACTGTATGCTCCGCCAAGACTCAGGAAATTTTCAAGAGATCACTGTAAAGAATCACATTTTGAGATTTGTGTCATTGGGAAAGAGACCCTGCAGTAACAAACAGAGGCTGCCTTTCTCAAGTAGAAAAAAAAAAAAAGAGTAAAAAAATAGGAGTGGGTCAATAGTGTGAGGAAAATTGAGTATTTTATTATTCAAAAACATTTTATCTGAATTATGAACATGAGTTTTTGACTGTTCTGTCCATTGTTAAGTGGAGAGTGATTAATCTATCCAAGTGTAAACATCTGTATCTGAATTGCTCATTCCAGACTTCCCTTATCACTGATGGAGAACAATAGGCTTTTTTACTCAGATTAGTAACAAGGTGTACACAGATAGACAGAACCATGCAGAGAAATGTAGAGTCAGGGGACTTAGTGCTGGAGGCTTCGAAGGATGTGTATTCATAGGTAACTGATGTCAACTTTCTATGAATATAGCTGTGGCAGAAAGGAAGGTACTTATTTTTAACTGGACAGAAGTATTGAAATTGTTTTTATAAGAATATTTACCTAGCTTTTAAGGAGGTCCCAAGCTCATTAGTTTCTTAGGCTGAAGCTTTGACCTTATCATTTCTCACATTTGACAGTTTTGGGGATGAAAAAAGAAGAATTAATGAAAATTATCTCAAAACTATTCATTATGTTTAAATTCTTGAACAAGAGTCAAAATTCAAATACAATTTTTTAGAAATGCTGAGCATCTAGTCCTAGGTTCATGATTTTCTTCAGGATTCTAGTGCAATTTATTATGTTTAGGTATAATAAAAGAGGAGAGCTACTCATAGAAAATTAGCTAATTAAAGATCTCAGATACTCCATTGTTCTTGGTCTTATCCACCAAGCACAGAAGGAAACTGAAGTGCTTTGGCCCGACTCCTGGAGCTACATAGGAAGAGCACAGGATAAAAATTCATTTATAGAAATGGATCTTGCATAGGTCTCTGAACACATACTCTGATTTATTTTTTAAGCAGACCCACTTTTGATGCCTACATTAGAAAAATTGATCAACTGTAGACATCTGACAGCTTGTGAGTATTCCCCAGCCATGTTCTACTGTTCTTGGATCCTGACAAATATTAAAAGACATCCTGTCTCAATTTTTCACATCAAATAAACGCAGACAAATAATGTACAATTTTTAGGTTAAGCAAGAACCATGTAAGAAAAGAAGCTGTGTGCACACGCTCTTTCATTTCACCATTTTTTTTAAATCATTGACGATGTTATACTTTTGTCTTCTCTCCATAAATTCTGCTTTGGAGGTAAGATTTTGGAGACAGGATTCATGTCGTCTGTCTTTGTGTAGGAATGATTGTTCTCAGGTTAAAAGCACAGAAAGTGTTTGGGGTATGTGGATAACTGAGGTTATAACTACTTCTCAATTGCAGTTCAAGCAAAACGCTATATAAAACACTGAATCTCAAAAGAAAATGTAGGGAAGCTAAATTAGAATTTCCTAAAATCCAATGAATATTTTCTGAAGAAATTGGTATTGTATTTAAACAACTTGAGTGACCTATTAAACATATGTAAATGAGTGACGATATTTTTTTCCTCAGTTTGACAGTTACTCACATTTTTTCATTTGGATAAAAAAACTTGTTCTTATAGCAGTGAAACTGATCATCAGTGTCATACCTACTTTTGTAGGTATATTTACACGTATGCAGAAGAGAAGACAAAGGTGAGATACTGTTGTCTAGCACAATACTTTAACAGAGGGTTATAGAGAGCCAGACTTCTGTAGGGTCCATAGTGACAGGTCAAGAAGAAATGGATAGAAGTTTGAATGTGGGAGATTCCAGTTAGAGATTGTGAAAAACATTTTACCATGAGGGTAGTCAAATTCAAGCTCAGGGTGGGGGTTTCTGGTCTAGTGAGGCTGAACATTATCTGTCTTTGAAGATACCACAATGTCCTGAACAATGTAATCAAATATTATGTCTGAAGGAGTAAGCTGATGACAATCAAATATGAAAATGAATAGCTAGGAAAACAGGAGCATAATTCCATTTTTCTGTGTACCAACAAATCCCTTTTTAACCCCATCACAACCACTTTTTTCCAAATAATGACTTTCAGCCTGTTAAAAAAATTCAAATGGAGGTGATAGTTTTCTCTCAATAGCTGAGCATCTAGGAATATCCTAATGCATATTCTTAGGCTACTGACAGAAATACAGCTTCAGGCATTGGGTAGTAATTCTGAAAAACTGCAGATGTCTCCCACCATAGGCATGAGTGCATCTGAATAGCGAGTAGGCCATTCTTGCACTGGCTGTCAGTAATAGTATCATGTTTATGCATGCAATGTGCTACAGAACCATAAGACACAAGTATTATGAATAAAATCTTTTTCTTATATGTATATTTATCTTAAATAAATAGTGCTATATTTACTATTAAGCACAGTTGAGAGGAAAATGTTCTTTTGTATAAGAGATTAACCTGGGAAAATGGTATTTCTGATTTACCCTTCCAATTCATAATTGCTTCATGTAAACTTTGTTGCTATAGAGGGTGTTAACTGGTTTTTGGTTTGTAGTAACAGCAACTATGCCGGTCCACAAAAGTATGAACTTGCTTCGAAAAGGAGGAGAAGCAGGGAATGCATCCAGAATTCAGGTAGTCCGATAGCCTTAGTGGGTTGACAATGCATAAATTATCTGCTAACATCTTACAAATAAAGTTTGAGCCAAGAATATTCAGTTGCACGTTGATTTCCAATATGAAATCATGAATCACTGTAGGTTAGAGAAGGCTGTAAATAGCACCAAGTCCAACCATCAACCTGACCTACTGATTCCTGTGAATAAACCATGTCCCTCAGAGCCACATCCACACATCTTAAATACCTCCAGGAGTGGGGAACTGTAGGCAGTCCATTCCAACACTTAATCACCCTCTCCTTAAAGAAAGTCTTCCTGATGTCCACTATAAAATTCCCCTAGTGGAACACGTTAAATAAACAGAAGTTGCTCCTCACGATGGATACCAAGTAAACAGACTGAACTTTATTCATCAATAATTATTGACTCGTTTTTTGCACTCACTCATTTCAAGGTCAGTGTGGGCCATTGTTATCATTAAGCTAAGTGACAGATAGGCTCCCTGAAATCAAACAATTTAAAAATCTCCAAGAGTTATGATAAACTTGAGTATACATTTTAAGTAAAAACTTCCAATGTTGATTTCACAGCTTCTACAGATAGAATCATTATCCTTCGTGATTTTGTGATTAATTACTGTCACTACTAAAATTTTTCAGCTAATTAATAACTGAAATTGCATGCTTTACCTTACAGCCATTAAGTTCTTTTATGTCTTTGACTAATCTGTAAAACCTGAAATATTGTCACTCATCTGTTACCATCTACTTGCTGACTTAGATCAATTCATTTTCAGTCTTAATTAATTTTCTGACTAACAACTATGTACAATTCTTTCCCTGCTTCCCAAAGTTTATAAAAATTACCAATAGTGACCTGTAATGTTCTTCAACTTGCTCTTAAAAATACTTATACTACTTCCATACTCACTGGAAGTCTCTTTTAGTTTTTACAGTATTTTTTCAATTCTAAATGTGAAGATAAATTTACTGTGCTGTGATTCTTCTCCTTTACACTGGTGTGTCAATACAGGGAGAACGTCTCTTTTTATTTGACATAATGTTAAGGAATTAATTTTCCAGCCTCCTCTTCTACTTCTTTAGCTACTTCAGTACTGAAATTGATGGTCATTTTATTTAGATAATATGAATATATAAAAGAACTTCTAAATCCTTACTGTCAGAAGGTTCCGGAATATTTTGCATATAAGTTCAGGAAAAATGTGTCACAACTTATAAGCAAACTAAAAACTCCTCAAAGCCTTATAGAGTTTTGTAGAAAATATATATTTATATATAATTTGGCAGATGATAGGCTCTTCTGCTCAAGTATTCTACCCTTGCATCATTAATTGCAAAGTTAGCTTGTAGCAAAATCCCTTTTTTTTTTGTGAATGAAGGCAGAAAAAATGATGGGCAGGTGGTATTTCTAACCTAATGGCAGCTCTAGAGTAGCCATTCCCAGGTTCTTTAATGGTTCTGAATCTTTCCCAGCCCTTCTTTTTCTTAAAAAGTTTTGTGGTCCAATAACCTAAATTTATCTCTTAGATTCAAGAGGTATTTTTCTCCTAAATGGATTTGTAAACAGATTAAAAGTA
The DNA here is from genome assembly GCA_036925125.1 of Oreortyx pictus. Classification (NCBI taxonomy): domain Eukaryota; kingdom Metazoa; phylum Chordata; class Aves; order Galliformes; family Odontophoridae; genus Oreortyx; species Oreortyx pictus. Next base: position 3,671,087 of record JAUPFR010000005.1, read on the forward strand.
GCAGAATGCTATCACTTTGTGTTGCCAGTCAAGGACTAGCTTTCATTATATTCATAACTCCCTAACCATTGCTAGGTGGTGAAGTTTGCCTCCTGTACTGTGCAGCAATTTCATAGAGGTACTTCTGTATGAAATGTTAATCCAACACACTTCATTATTAGTATTATTACTTTATTTTTATTCATCTGTTTGGAAAAATGTGTATGTCCTGATTTTGTAAGGAACTGACATACTTTGGCCTTGCTTTAGCTTCATGCCATTGTTACTGTGCTTTTTAAGCACAGCTTAAACTGAAGTGACACCGCAGAGTATTAAGATCTAAATGTTAAATGGAGTGATGATGTTCATTCAGTTAAATTCTTCTTTACAGAGCCAGAATACAAACAAGGAGCTGGAGGCAATATGAAAATCACTAGTATTCAAGTGGCCAAATTTGATCTGTGGGCTGGTTACCAGAAGATTTTGAAGAGCAATCATATTAGAATACTATTATGGGATTTTTATGTCTCTTTTCTGTTTCCAAGGCTTGAAAGCAATACAAAATACAATACAAATATGCAACAAGGTATAAGTAAGTGCATGTTAACATTAGATTAATAATGGTGAAAATAGGGAGCTGTTATGTGTTACAACAGAAGACTGGAAGTAGAGGTAATTAAAACAGCATAAGAATATGTAAAAGACATCATTACAAGCCTCATCTGATCCTGTAGGGTTACACATGCTTCTGCATAACCTTACCAATAAACTCCATAGAATTATTACTATATTTTAAAATGTAGACTGCATTCTATGTATGTATTTCAGCGTCTTATTTGTGTGCCTCCTCATTTCAGCATGTGTTCTTCCATCATTCTGTTCCTTACAATATATCCCATTTAACACAGCAACCAAAACTTTTTTTTTTTTTTTTTTTTTTACAAAGAGATAATGGAAATTCTGAGACTATTAGAAATGTTCAACAATTTGAATTAATGGGATTGTACAACATAGGCTTGATCCAGTCAGTTTACCCACACCAATTACAATGTAAATACTATTTGGCGATATCACTTTATATTCAGAATCAATCCCTTGGTGTTTCAGAAAGAATCATTTAACAATGAATAATGTTTGACTGTAGATCTCAGCAGTAAATTAGAATATCCTAATTTAATAGAGTATGATCTGTTATTTGCCAACAAACATAGATTGCCTTATAAATCATGCGATAGTGTGGTTATAGAATAACACCATACTGAATTATATTTAATTACTGCCTATTGAACAGTCATGTTTCTGCCATATATATAATTTTCCATCTTTTAACTTAGTTTCTTTTACTAACAGAAAATGCAAATTAGTTCTGAAGAAAAATATTTACTGGGGACAGGCAATTAACTATGTATTTCAGGAAATGGCACCAAGTACGTGAGAATCATCAAAATGCTTTTCTGTTTTGCACCTCTCTGTATGCAACTGTTTATGTATTTAATGAATTATATTGAATATAGGCCACAGCTGAGGAATTCAAAATAACAGGTAAGTCTACAGACGGATGTGCCTCCTGATGCAGTCCTTCTGTAATGTCTATTCTCATTTCACATCAGTCACCAGTACTTTTCAGAAACAGGTTTCTCCCGCATTTGTATTCTGAACTCTGTTCTTCTTTTAATGATCTAGTGTGTTTGAGATGAATTATGTTGGTGGTTTTTTAATTGCCTTATGAGCATTTGTCCCAGTTATCTTGCTTAAAATTCATGTTAAGTAATTGTATGCTCCCAAAAGATAGAGCAGGAGTAGTTTGGAGTGAGGACAGGCCTTTTGTTCCACTTAAAAAAAAACCTAAGAAGTTTCTGTGGGGTGGAATTAAAGAGCTAGAATAACATCACATCCATATTGGTTGCTATAAACTAGGGGAAGCTTACAAAAAATTAACTTCCATGATAGAAATGAAAGGCTTTATCGCAAAAAGTAGATACCATTTTTTCAGCATTTTGAGACAGCGATAATAGAACATCCTAAATATTAAACTAGTTTCCTACATTGCTTAAGTCCATATATTTTAGCACCTACTGATTCTAGGATGCCTAGTTCGATTTGAAAACCACCTAGTTTGTATTTTGGAACACTGAGATGTTCCTTTGGAAATCCCATTTTCTGCTTTAATCCTTTTGAAATATTTGGCCAGGGGCACGTACTTATCTCGGTATACGGAAGCTTACTGATTGAAAGTCCCAAGTTTAACAAGATTTAACAAGATTTTTGCTTATCATAAAGTAATATTACTTGTGAACACGAGTAGTAAATACTACAGTTAGAAAACCAAAAATATGTGGTTAAACATTTCAAATTTTTAATTCTTTAGGAGTTTTCACATCTCCTTTTTGTTTTTTCACATTGTATTTTCAAGCAAGCTCAGCACTGGCCTTACAATACTCCTGTAGATATCATTCACAGAATCACAGAATTGTAGGAGTTGGAAGGGACCTCTAGTGATCGGCTAGTCCAACCCAATCTAGTCCATCCCCATCCCATTGCAGATGTTATCCTGAGATTCACAGGAATAATTAGAAAAAAAGACTGATCACTTAGGAAACCATAGCAAAAAATATCAACAACAGAAATCAGCCAGCACAAGCTTTCCCTCTGAATTCCAAAAAAAGTTCATGTGAGATACCACAGTCTTCCCCTAATATGGTGCATGTTGCTTCTGCTGCTTGTTACTGCAAGGCTGCCGATTAATCCTCAAAGGGTCATTGTATCTTTAATGGGATCTGAGAGCACCCAGACTTCAGAGAGAGAGTGATCCCGTGATCCAGATGCAGAGTAACCCTGCTATATTTCATTTTGTTTTCTCTTCATAGCTGGACAGTGCCACTTCTCTCATCCAGGCAGCTAAAAATCTGATGAACGCTGTGGTCCTTACAGTGAAAGCATCATATGTAGCTTCTACTAAGTATCAGAAGGTCTATGGTACTGCTGCAGTGAACTCCCCAGTTGTATCTTGGAAGATGAAGGCACCTGAGAAGAAACCTCTAGTAAAGAGAGAAAAACCAGAAGAATATCAGACGAGAGTGAGAAGAGGGTCCCAGAAGAAACATATTTCCCCTGTACAGGCCTTAAGTGAATTTAAAGCTATGGATTCGTTCTAAAACACTAAGCTTTACCAGCAGGGTTTTATATTCTTTTTGTATGCATACCTGCCGACTTGTATGCGTCTGGCATGGGGTGGGGGGAAACAGTGTCCATGTGCATGCAACCTGAGGCTCTATTGAAGTAACTAACTTTCTGCAATGCCAAAATTTAGGGTGTTTTCTTCCAATGTTCAGTGGACTTGGTCCAAGCTTACTTTCTAAACTAAACTACTGCATTAAATTGGCCAAAGAATTTGCATCACAGGAGTATTTGCTTGGGTTAAATAACAAATTCAAGGCTAAACCCAGAAATTTTTATGCATGCAAGAAACATTAGGTTGGCAGGTATATTAAGTGAAAAAAAAAAAAAAAAAAGGAATTGTAATGGTAGACCATAAAGCTTGTATTGCTTCTGTTCCAGTGCAAAAATGTACTAGCCAATATGCTTAAATGTGTGGCCCAATAATTAAATGATATAACTTTTAAGTCATTTTCATTATAGTATGTGAATTTTTAAAACAGATACAAACTAATTCATCTTAAAACTGCTTCTTTTAAACCATATTTTGTTCTTTATATTCTAGTAGTGTTATGATTGCTCACGTTTCAGTTATTCCCATTAATATGAACAGAGGTTTACTTTTGCCAATTGAATTCCTTATGGTGGAGTATGAAGCACAATATGGTGATTGACATTGCCTTTTATATTATGATTATTATTATTATGATTATTATTATATTAGTAATAGAAGACCTGATGGTGGAATGTTTAGAGACACGGAAACTGACAATGTGAGAATTTAGAGGCAAATATGTAGGTGTAGCTTGGATTACAGGTATCTGACATACCATTGTAACCACTAACTCAATAAACTCATTTAACCTTGGAATCCTCTATTTGTTTGGCTTGTCTCTTTTAATGCAGAGATGGACAGATGCCTTCTGCATCACACTGGAGGTAGACAAATTAATTTTGCTTTGTGTTTCCTTTTATTTTTTTGGAAGAAAAATACACCATTATTTATTACCAAGTATGGCCAATGGGTCAAAATCATAGTCTTTAATGGAAACATACGTGTCATGTAGGTGATGCAATTTTGTCTGCATCACCTCAAAAACAGCGTGAAGTTGGTTCAATTTACTAAGTCAATAAGCTTGACATCTAAAAACCCTGGAAATCTTCATTATGCCACACCGTATAGATCTGTATGAAGATTACTACAAAAAGAAATGTCTTATCTGCTTTTACTCTTTCTTAGCCCCAATAGTTGGCTCGAGATTGCATTATTAAAAGAAAGAAACAAACAAACAAAAAACAAACAAACATAAAAGAAACTTCATGACATCATAAGGGAATTGAAACAGTGTAAGAAAATTAAATATACCATAAGTGACCATCTATCCCTTACACTGTTTCTGATATATGTTTGTATGCTTTCCTCAGATAATGTTGATCACTGCTCAGAACAGAAGCATAACCAATTTTATTCTATTACTCTCCTACACGGTCTATATAGAGAAATATAATCTCAGATGCTTTCTAGGAAATTACAATTTTTCCTTTTTTCAGTTGTTCAGTATAATAAAAAGACTCCCCAATAAAAACTGGAGACTGTGCATATGATTAAAATACATTCAAAGACACGGGGAACTCCTTAAAGTGCTTTCCCTACAACGTACTTTAGTCTGACATGGATTGGAGAAACTTGTGTATCAATAAATCACCTAAAAATAATTGGAATATTAACACATTAAATTAAAGAGACAAAAGATGGATGCTGAATTTATAGAAAAAAAAAAAAAAAGCCAAATAACAGACAAATAACGATGTCACAGTCAAGGGTGGTGCATAAAAGAAACATCTGTATGTATGTAACTGGCCACAATGACAAACCCATTGCCAGTCATTCAGGCAGAATACTGACGGTGTCTGCAAAATGCTAAGGAAAATGAGACGTTGTGAGGGTAAAATCCATAATGATTTTGGGCAACTTAGTTAACTTGAATTAAAGCCCTACTTTAAGATAAATAATTTGTCTTTAGATGGGGCCATCTCTGCTCAAAATATTGTTGTGGTTACTGGATAACATTTACCATTGAAAAATGAAAAGTGATGCATGTGAAAACAAACACAGAAAAAAGAAATGAAACACACAGAACATATCAGTTCAGTGGCTGACTAATAAAGTCAATGGAATGGAAAGATCAATGGAGAAACAGAAACTATTAGATGATACAACACTTAGGAGATACACCTATGTACACATCAAGCAGTTTTAATCTACTCTTGGAAAGAAGTGGTATAGCATGGAAACATGACAACATGAATTAATATCTAGCAACAGTTTCATGTAAGGAGAGACTGAGTAAGGTAAAAATCTCCAGTTTCTTCAGGGCTATCAACAGGCTATAAGATGAATAAATAAGTTACAAGAATTAGTGATGAAAAAATGAATTATCATACAGCAAGTCTGATGTGATGAGAATAATTACTTCGTTGGATAAGTAAATTGTAGAATTCATTGTTACAATGTCACATTTGATGATCACTGCACTAACAAGGAGTTCATCCTATAGTTTCCACCTTGAAATCTTGCAGGTCTTTGGTATATTTGACATAAAACATAGTAGTAAACTAATAGATGAAGATTCTGGAAATGTCCAGTACAACCAGACCTCCACTAGCATAAGGCAACATGTATCACTAGAATAGTGCAATGAAAAATTGTGCTGGACCTTGCTGTGTCTGTTTCATGTGACAATCAGCTTGGTTCACAAACTAATTGTGAACAAACCATACATACTCTTGAATACATAAACCTTGAAAATATTACCTTAAGATTGTATTCATAATGCAAGAGAAGCGATTCTATTCGTGTCTCTAGCAAGTACAATTGTAAGTTTCTTAATCATGTATTTCAGTCATTCTTAAATAAAAATTTACTTCTAGAAGGTAAATGTACACAAAATGACTGGTTTGAAGATCAGCATGGATGTCAGTCAGGAAACCCAGAACCAGAGGCAGTTTACATCCTAGCGTGGTCTTCCATGCTGTCTTCACTGTTCATATTATTCAAATGCCAGTAATTTCTCTATGAGAAATTACAAACCCAAATTACCAGTGACTTGTATGTTTATCCAAGGAATGGCTGTATCTATTGGTATGAAGCCATGAGAAGAGAAAGGGGTTTGGCCTACTTCCCACCCTAACAAGCTATGGAAGGACAAGTAGAATATTTCATTTTTTATAAGTTAATTCTTCAGCAGGCACAGCAGCCAACTTCTGAATTTAGACACCAGAGAATACAGAAAGCCTGAAAACTTTTACTTAACTTTCAGAATGATTTTCCTAGGATTACTTTTCCTCATTGGTTTATTTATTAAATGAAGAATTTGAAAGTGAGAAGAGTTAAAACAGCTAAATACATAATTTACATCAAGGAGCTACTGAACAAAGCATGGTAATACAAAGGAGAGGAAGTTTTGGATGGGTCAAAGAAATGAAACCTGAGCGTAGTAAAATTAGTCAGTACTAATTACTCATATATAGCATTTCTTATCCTTAATCCCTAGTGATCTTTAAATTTATACATGAACTTAAGTGCTTAGCTGCATATAAATGGCACTATTCATATGCTTAAAACTGAACAAATGCTTTGATAATAAGGAAGTAGGGGATAAAGCTCAGCACAGGTTCAGTTTGATCCCATACTTTCTTCCTATTCTGTGTATAAGAATGTGAAATACTGATCAATATTTCAGTTCTTTCACATTTTAAAATGCGTGGATCAAAGAGTGGAAACAGTACTGGAAACAATCTCATGTAGGCAAAATATTGATTAGATTTTTTTATATCTTTCACATTGTTTTACATCTCCACGTGAAAGTTGGCCAAAACAAGTTTCCTTTATCTCTTGGAAACTCACATTTAACAGATGAGATGTGTATTTATAGACTCAAAATGAATCTGCATATAAAAATTTATATTTCAATGAGATTGTCAAAGAAAAAAACAGAAGTGCATTGCTGTAAAAACAATCTCCCAATCTAAACCAATTACTCGTAACTGAAATAAGGCAATGTAATGTAGCTCATTTCACTCTATTTTTAATAGAGTTCAAACACTCTTTCAGATCTGAGTTGGTTGTTGAACTATTTTTGCAAGGCAGAGAAAGAATACACGTACAAAAGGCAAGAGATTGGAAAAGAGGAAGGGAAGAAGATTTTTGTTAGATCCTCATCAGCAGTTTGTCCAGAAGAGAAAAGTCATAGTTGCAGTTGTATCCAAGGAAGGATAGCTCTACGTACATCATTTTACATTGAAAGAAGCTAACTTCAGCATTCATTTGAACATAATGACCTTGATACTAATTTGCAACTACAGAGATCACTTGTAGTCTCAAGGATTTTTCTGTTTTCTCACTGAATGACCACGTGCATCCTCAGGCAAGAGTTCACACATTTCTCCTGCTTTCAATATTTTTCTCTTTATGACTCAGTTAACACCAAACTATGGAGAACCTGACAGCTTGATAAAATCTGTGGGAGGTAGAAATGTTGTATTTTCCTGCTCTAGTTATAGTTTTAAAGTAATAAATATTTAATTATTAGAGAAATAGTTCTTCCTTTAATAATGTCTGGCAGGGTGTCATGGGTGAACAGCGACTATTAATATACAGATATTAGCTTCTCTGGGTAAAATTTCAAACATCTGGTGGTGTTTGGTCATCCCGTGTAATAACGGACACCAAGCAGAATGTGAAGTTTTTATTATTATCTGTTTTGTTCCTTGCTAAGAATTAAATACAAGGAAGAAAGAGAAATAAAGCAATGTTTCCAAAGACTCCTAAAATATTCAGATATAACTAGTTCACTAGAAGGATGTATCTGATCCAGGGCTTTTTCTACTGAAACTTCCCATGCAGAAATTATTAAAGAACAATTCTTTGGCCTGCATTTCCAGCAGGTCGTATTAAACTGCCTTAATGGCTCCATCTGAACCATAAATTTGGATTCTAAAAGGAATATAACTTCAAGAAAGAAAAGGGAAAAAAAAATCTTTTAATTTGTCTTAAGCTATTTGATTATTTTTCATTAATTATATCTATTTATTTGTGTATACTTTGTGTGAAGGCACATATACACAAAGGAGCATGCAGGACACATATATATTTAGGTGGCCAAAATTCTAGCAGGTAGCAAATTACTCCCCAAAAAGCAGTTTGCATTTATTTAGCTGGAATATATTTAATGTTTCTCAAGACCTTCTGTGTGAGCTGCATCGAGTTTATTAGATCTCTGAAGACCTTGATGACCAGCTTCCAATAAATGCATATGTATGGAATTTGTTTCAAATGTAATGTCTCCTGTTTATTTCCATGGAAACTACAATCAATGCGAAGAGCACAACTGAGAAATTCTCAAGATACAAAGCAATATTTTTCAGCACAGTCACCACCATTAGCTATGCATTTTCACCAGTGATGAACAAGAGCCTGCGTGCTGCACTCATAAACATCTGCACCAACGGAGGTGACTCACACAGTCAGTGTCACCACTTCTGAAGTGCACAACCCACCAGCTCAGTGTGCTCACATCCACTATTCAGTCTCCATAAATGTTCAGCAAGCACTAATGAATGTCAGTGGGTACCATTTTTTTTTCTGCATGGAGGTACACAGTTCCACACCTTTGCTCCATGTGTCCTTCCATGTCATTTTATCAGACTGCTCCTCTGCAGGCATCTGTCACACAGCAACACAATGTGATGGAATGCTCATGAGAAGGTTCAACCTCTACTGTTATACCACCAACATCTACCTTGTGGGCCCATAGAATAATGTAGGAGGCATTAATTTAGCAGCAGCTCATGCTGAATCATAGAACAGCTCAGAATTGAACATGACCTGAAAAGATTCAACCTTTTGTGGGAAAAGGGAGCTGAGCTGAGATCATCTAGAACCCTCTACTATCACATCTTGTGTTTATGTATGTATACATATATATTATATAAATATAAGGCTACATGGAAGCCATCCTGGTTCAGCTAAAACACGGGCTCAACAGGCTCTTTATTCTCAATAGCCTGCCCAGCATTAGTGTCAGGAACCCTCAGGAGCAAACAGAGACCCTGACAGCTGCCATATACAATTTTTATTATCAATAAGAACCTGGTCTACAACTGAGTCTTTAAGGAATATCTATTATAACAGACGTATTTGTTGAGTACATTAAGGTTATTACACTTTGTCACAGAGCTACATGAAAGCCTATGTGTTTCTTTGTTTCATTTATCCCTGAAAACAGGATTTTAAATCTGTAGTATGAACACCTAACAGACTGTAGTAGCAGTGTGGTGTTTCAGAGAACAATTTACTCACCCTGGGATGAAAAGCTCCACCCATTTTCCCAAGTGCCATTATCTAAACTGATTTCTACCCTCATGCATATGTGTGTTTGAGGGTAGCCTGTAGTCTCTTTTCCCTTTACTGGCAATGGTATTGAGAAATCATATTACCTGGATCTCAGACACTATGGAAGATCTCTTTCACTGGAAGTAGTTTAAACTGCAGATTTATGTTTGTGCTGCTTGTTGGAAGATCATGGCTTGTGCTCCATGTGTCTTATGTACTGCACGTTGATTGTCAGTCACCACTCCATTGGCAGAAAATTCAGCTTTTCCTAATGTGTACATTTGTATGTTTCTTCTGCTCCAAGAGATCATCTTTATTTTTCTTTTAGATACATCACTGACTTGTTAAATGATTAAATGAAAGCATAACAACTGACATCCCAGTGTCTGTTTTAAAGTATCTATGGGAGGGGGGGAAAGGGGAGATATAAGCTCACATCTCATAGAGATTTTCTCAACCATCAGAAATTGTATCAGATAAACATGCTGGTGTCTTCTCTCTTTCTTTCTTCATGGTTTTCTTCCCAGCTTTGACTGATCCTTATTACCTGCTCATTCTCTTTTATAGGTACCACCATGTTTTAGTTGGAAACCTTTTATGCCAGCATGAAGAAACTGTAGCGTAAGAGATTGGGAGAGCTTATCTGAATGATTGAAATAATCAGAAGTCTCATCACAGAGGAGGGCTTGTGAAACTGTTTCACCTATTAACAATTCAGGGCTGGTATTCGAGTTTTCAGCAATCAAAGCAAGCAGTTCTCTAACTTCCTTACTTTTAAAAAGTCATGAGTTTTGTACTCCATTTCTCAAGGGCAGTGTTTGTGCAGAAGGAATGATATTTTGTACCTTTATCACTTTTAAAGAAGTAACTAGGAAGAGGAGCTCCAGCATCCTTGAAAATATATTCTGCTATATAGACTGAACAACCATGTCTTGTCCATTGAGATTCATTTTGGCAAAGCCACAGTATACCTTAAGCTGCAATAAAATTTGTGGCCCCATACCATAACGGTGCACATCGTCAGTCACAATGAGTTCTGAATTCTTTCCTTCAGCTACAGAAAGATAAAGCTGAAAGCTTCTTCCAGACTCAAATACAGCCGCAAAAGACTGACATTTCAGAGGATACTGTTCTGGTTTCAACAAAGATGCAAAGAAGTCACTCCCTCCAATTTCTTAATCCCCTTCTCAAATACTTTTCAGATGTTAAAAGACAGAAAAATGTTGTTAAGATAGACTGAAAGCCTGTTAATTTATGCTGTTCTTACTAACAAAAACATCTGACTGAGAAAACGATTTGTTAATTGACCCTATGATTGACCCGTAGAGCACCACGTGCTGGGCATTAGAAGTTGTCTCACTATAACGCCCTCCTCATCAACGCTTATTGTTTTAGTTTAGCTCATTAGGAAATGAAGGCATAAATTAAACTTGCAAAGAGGGATTTGATGTGGGAAGATCTCAAATTATTTTGCGTGCTGTAGAGGGTAAGTAGCTCTTTTCTTTGTCTTGCTTTGGATAAGAGATGTATTTATTTAGAAGTTGCAATTATCACCACTTTTGATTGTTTATCTTGAGAAGTCCGTGTTAAAAGCCTACTTCTTTCAATGAAAGGTGACTCTCATCTGAGACTTTGTGGTAAAGGTATCCCTAATAGCAAGGAAGATTTTAACATGAAAATCTACATTATGTAGGCCTCCTTACTGTGTGATAGCAACAGCTTCAAAGGCTCATGCTCAGATTGTCTTTTGTGATATTACAGAGGTTATTCGTGATAGGTGACCTAAATTCACGATGCTTCTATAGTAAGCTCTGAACTAACCTGCATGAACTAATTCAAAAGCAGCTTTTATTCATTATTGATGAACTATTTTAGATTGCACAGAAGTTTGATTTTTCCTTTCGGGACTGGTATTTCTTACCCAGGCAGTCTTTTCTGTGTTATTAATCAAATCATGCAGAATACCTTGCTGTTTAATTTATTGCTTTCAGATTCTTCCCCAAAAACTGAGCGATTTTAGGTTTGCAGTCAAGCTACTGAAAGATCTGTTCTTGTTGGAATAAATACTTTATTACTGCTGGCTTTATGGTTCTGAGATTCTTCAGTATTATGCCTCAAGTACTGAGCAGTGAACAGACTGCCTGAGGAGCTGGTGGAGTCCCTGTAGGTGTTCAAGAAACATGTTGATGTGGCACTGAGGGTTATGGTCTGGTGGACATGGGCTGATGCTTGGACTTTATGAACACAGTGGTCTCTTACAATGTTACTGACTTTGTAATTCTACTGTTAACCTCATTTTTCTTCCCAGTGGTCAAGAAGAAATGTTGTTCCTTAAGGTACGTTAATTGTGTGGATATCTTACGATACCTCCTATTAATGCATCAGAATGTCTCTTTAGGAGGTTAGGTGGGAGGAAATATTGCTGCTAAACACCTCTATTCGTTATCACTTCTGCAAAAGAAAGACTGGACTAAGTGCCTCTGTAGCATAGATATTTCAATGATGGAAATTTTTATGGACCTTTGCCTCCGGCTATCTAGATGGCTTCAACCTAGTTTCTTGTTATTTTGTATGTGTTTTCCTGAGTTAGTCCCTACCATGTGCCACAGAGATATAGACTGAGTGTGCCTAAGTTGTGTGTGAAACCAGAAGCACCTTAGCTGCATCACGGCTGTGCTCTGTACAAGCAGAACCCTGATGTGAAAAGGCCTAGATCATTCAGGGTTTCAATTCAAAAATGCTGTATCTTTTTCCCTGTAGTAATTTTCACAAAAGAAATCAGAATAACTGTCAAACACCTACTGCCTGTGCAGGTGTCTTCCTCTGAGCTCCCTGCTCACTTCTCTTTTTTTTCATTTACTTACTTACTTACTTTTGGTGCCATTCTGGATTGCTTATTTCCCCTTTTTTCTGGACGATTTCCTGTCCCCTACCACTTCTCCCACCTTCTCTTTGTCTGCTCAGAGCTGGATTGAGATTCTTAGCCCCATCTGCTGTTTCATGGTGAGGAATGTCTCTTGTCTGAGATGTCTGAATTACAATTGCCCATAGCTGGGCTATCCCAGGCTGTTTGTCAGAAGAAAAGTATTCCTCATTAATTATGTTCTTTGAGCTGATTACAATGATAGAAGGGACAGCAGCTTTCCTGGTATTACCTTGTTAAAGCACGCTCTTAGCAGAGAACCTTGAGATGAGTATCTTAGCCATCTCTTCCAATTTGCTGCTGAGAGCATCTCGGTTGGGATTCCCCAGAAAAACACCTAAGGGGCTCTCTGCTGCAAACCAGCAGCAAAAACACTGCCACGGTCAGAGGAGAATATTTCCTGTAGCAGTTCCATATGCTCTCTGAACACCCTTTGTTTCTCAGCTACTACAAACTTGAAACTGGACTGTGTTTTTTCTCTGTTTTGCTGTTTATGTTGTCATCTTCCCCAAAGGAGAACTGGAAAGCAGTAGTGGTGGGAAACAAAACCAGACCACTCCTAAAAGATAGGAGAGGGAGATGGGCATTTAGATGAGATCAGATAAACTTCAGTGTCTAAGCAGAGGAGATTTGGGTTGCTTTTTGTGATCGTGGTAGGGTTTTAGCTATTCTTTCTGGCTGGTCATTGTGTTCCAAGCAATGCCATGACCACAGTGTCAGGGTTGGCTAAGGTGATCCCAGGAGCAGCCTATGTGCAATAGCATGAATCCTAATGAAGATTTATTTAACTGGTTTGCTTTGTTTTACTTCTCCCTTCTGTCTTCCTGTCTCATGATTCTGCCTGCTCTTATTGTATGTTTGCATGAGGCTCAAGCTCTGGAGCTTCCTGTCTGAGGTAGCTTTAGAAATCAGTTTGCATTACTTCAGAAGTGTCTTTTGTCAAATGTGTACATATAACTAGATGAAATAGTAACAAAACAATAGGAACTTCAGAGATATGCTATGTAAAATTTATCTGCAATTAATTCTATGTAAAAATTCTGTACATCAGCAGATTAGCTGCCAGAAAAAAATGGTTACTGATAAAGCAAAGAATCATCCCCACTGCCACCTCCTCATGAAGAATTTTAGCAGGAAATCATATTAATCTTATTTGAAACTGTCACAAATATCCTTTCTTCTAATTATCTTTGCCTGAGTTTGTGTTAAGAAGTCATGTATGATCTAATAAAGTGGATTCCTATATAGCGTGCAGTAAAACTAGTGACTTTTTCTCACACGTGCATGCAAATAAAACAAGAAAATTCAGAATATACTCTCTTTAGCACAAATTGCTTGTTAGTATTTTGTCTCAGTAACCCTCTGTTGAATGTTAGCTGGGTTAATATGCTCATGCTGAATAAAGAACTGGTTCTTACAAATCTGTCTGCTCTGCCAGTTGTGGTTTGACTCAGATTTAATTTTTCACTAGCAAGTGTATCTTTTCCATTTATTTTCTTTTTTCCTCCTTAAAAAAAATGTTACTTTCACTATTTTAATCAGTGGCAGTTCACTACCTTTGAATCTTCTGTTAGTTTTAGCTCACCTTGTGGAAAGCAGCTTTGAGAAGTTATTTAGCCCTGTTGTATAGCTATGTACAGTTTTTAAATATGCGCAGATGAATAAATACGTGACAATGACTTGATGCAAGCAAGAGTAGAATGGGATCCTAAATATTTTTAGATAGCTCTGGCTTTGCTAGGAGGCTATTGGAACCAGGGAGTTCAGACGACCTAAAACCATTATACTACTTAAATTTTTTGGTCAGTTTCTAAGGAATTCAAACTGCAGTACACATTATTTATTTGTTTAAGTATCACCAGGAATTCCAAAGAATAGGATCCTATCAAATTATGTTACTGAAGCACAAGGAGAGCATTGCATCAGCTGTATGGTAGCTGAGAGTTTAATGTTGATTACAGCTGTCCTTATGTATGGATCCTTTCATTACTGCACTGAAACACCACCATAACTTCTATTTTTACTCAAAGAAGTCTTGAAAACAAAACCTTACTACTAGTAGTGTGTCCATGTTATGCGTCCATGTTATTGTGGGAGTATTTAAGACTGTCTTGAAACACAGAGCACACGGACACGAGCAGACTTATATGTCAAGTAGGGGAAATCTAAATGTTGGTAAGTAAATCAAGTTTGGAAGAAATAGGGTTTTGGTATTATAACATTTCAGAACAAAGTCTCTTGCTGCCCTTTATGACTCCAGGGCAGTCAGAGTCTCTCATGTTGCTCTGTGTAAGAAACAGCCATTGACAGTTCTCTAACAAACTGGGCGGTGTCTACGTGTTATTGGCGATAGGTGGATGGTTGGACTGGATGATCTTGGAGGTCTCTGACAGTCTTGATCCTATTTATTTTTCTGGAGGAGAACAAGAAATAAGGTATTAATCAAGTGGTATGTCCTACCAATAATTCTGCCACAGAATGGAAGTGTGGCTTTGTAGTAAGATTTTAAGAAAACGATAAAGGTTTTAGTTTATCAAATACATCCAAAGCTTGGAAGTCTTCTGTACTTGTACTTGTCTTGCTCCAATTTATAGGAGGGAGGGGAGGTTCTTTTGATACACGTGCACCTGACAGAGAGATTCAGACACAGTGAACAGTTTATCGCCAATCCTACTTGCTTAGGGAGATAGGGAGGGGAAGATGGGTGACAGAAGAGAGAGGAAATAAAAGTAAGGAGTCTTTGTAGGAAGCAAGAGAGAGAAAAAGTGACCACCGGGATTCTAGTGTAGCCTGGAGTTCAGACGTTGATCTCCAGTAGTCATGGGTCGTCAGAGGTTGTGTTGTTCGGCTGCTGACGGCGACGACTTCTTAACGACAGTACAAACTTATAAATAACTCGAAAGTGGTCAAGTAAACACTCTGAAGTGGCAGTTTCTCGTTGGCGGACCTCAGCAGGAACTTCTTTATTCCCGTCTTCCGAGCATTGCCACACTGGCAATGGTCACATTGGTCACAGTCCGGGTCTTCCCCCAGTAAGCACTCCTGAGCACTCCCTTTCGAAGGCAAACAGCTCCGAAGAAATGCTTTCAAATGTAAAACTGTCCGCAAAATGATGGCGGCCACCACGTGGCTACGCCCACCCCTCGCTTCCTGAAGAAGTCAGGCTTGCTGCAAGAAATGCATCAGAAAGGACAAGAAGGACAAGCAGTGCTTCAGCTGACGGGGAAGATGTTTTGATGCTGTATCCTTAAGTAAAATCCTCCCTTTCTCCTGTGAATTCTATCAAAAAAAAAAAAATACAGGGAGATGCTAACATTAATAAACCCACTACTTGATTTGAATTGCTTCTTTCCCAAGCAGACCTATCTAGGAAATTGCCAGCAATAATACAGAGAGAAAAAAAAGTAGCCTTATATTATTTCATAGGCATTTTTTTTTCTGAATATTTAATTCAGGGTAAATTAAATCTGATAATTTATTTTTTTTTTCCCAAAATACCAAATGCATTACAATACTTAGTAAGAAAATTCTACGCTGCAGAATTGAAAGCTTATAGTGAGTGACTGATTTTCCTGCGTTCAAATTTTAAATCAAATAAACCTTTCTATGGAAAAAGGAACTTTTCCTAATGAGGAAATATTTAAGACTGTTTCCAACTTGTTCTGTTTTGAAGTCGATCAGAGGCTTTCCCATAGGATGGAGCTGGATCTGCTTTAAGCCAGAATAGTTATGCAGACATCAGAAATGAACTTCTTCAAGCTGTTATAATAAGCTGTTGTCCATTGTGTCTCGTCAACATATAGATGGAGCACTGCAATATTTTATTGGTGTCATTAAGTCAAATGGGTTTTAGGGGAGTTTTGCATGGCATAGCTCAGTTTTCACAGAGATATATGCAGTGAATTTGAGGAAAGAAGAATGATTAACAGGAAAAAAAAAAAACTGTTTTCAGTGCAGCTTTGAGAACAACCTCACAGTGACAATTCTTCACTTAAATTTGCATTTTAATACAGAGGTAGTGTATAGCCTAGCAAGTTTTCAATGTATTAAATATTCCACCTTTGAGATAGGTGCTATTCTGATTTGTTTAAACCAAGTGTGTTCCCATGGAAAAATTGCTTTGTGGAAATCTCAGGTATTCAAAACTGGCACCATAAACTTTTCCAATCAACTGAATGTGTAATTACATAAAAGAAAGTATCAAAATAATTTGATATAATCTGTTCTCAGAAGAAAATGTGAATTGTTTCCTTCCTTTATGTCTTTTTTTGTTGTATCCTGTGTCAACCACTGTTTTCTTCAGAAACCTTGTCAGGATGATGTGCCTGTAATTACCTTGTTTATCTAAATACCAACAAAATCTCTATTTGAAGAATGTGGATACAGAGCCTACAGGATTATTTCTGTTCCAAAGCTGGAAGTTGTAGACAGTGATCAGAACTAATGTGGATATATTAATCTTGCAGATGAGATTGCAGGGTACAGCGAAACTCCAGATCTTTATACCCTAACAAAACAAAGAGGAGGAGTTAGAGGCCCCTGTGCTACTAGAAAACCTTAATACAGTTGGCAAAGATTAATGACAGCAGGACTGTAGGCTGTCTGGGCTGTAGTGACCATGCAGTGGTAGAGTTCATGCTCTTGAATGATATCAGACTGGCAAGGTGTAAAAGTAGGAAGCTAAATTTTAGGAAGGCCCGCTTCCAGCTCTTCAGGGAGTTAGGTCACAAAACCACCTGGGAATCTGTCCTCAAGGACAAGGGAGCGAAGCAAAGCAGGCAGATCTCTGAGGAAGCTTTCCTTAGGACTCAAACACTCTCCAACCTCAGGTGCAGAAGGTCAGAAAAGGGAGGCAGGAGACTATAATGGCTGAGCTGGGACCTGCTGATCAAGCTGAAGAGCAAGAAGAAAATGTACAGGAGGTGGAAAAGGGCAGGTGCCCTGGGAAGAAATTTTGTTCAAAGAATGTAATTTAAACAATAGAAGTCCTTGCCTTTGACTTGTGTGGTACTTAGGGAGTCACTTTAATCCAAATTTTGCACAAATGGTTATTAATTGACTGTCCCTATTCTTTGGGTCTCTCACATCAAGACTCTGGGTGATGACTGGCTGCAGATTGACCTTGTGGATTTGCAAAAATCTGATATACAGGGATAAGTATTACTTGGGGAGACTACAGAGAACTTGCCAAGATTTGCAGGCAGGAAGTTAGAAATGCAAAAGCCCTGCTTGAACTTAGACTGGCTACTGCAGTAAAAGAGAGCAAAAAATCCTTTTACAAATATATTAACAGTAAAAGAAGAACTAAGGAGAATTTCCCTACTTTACTTGATACGACAGGGAATGTAACCACAGAGGATAAAGAAAAGGCTGAGGTTCTCAATGCCTTCTTTGCATCTGTCTTTAATAGAAAGGTCAGTTACCCTCAGGATACTTTTCGCCCTGACCTGGAAGTCTGGGACAAAGCGCATCATACACCCCCTGTGATCCTAGCTGAGACAGTCAGAGACCTGCTCCTCCATCTGAACTGCCACAAGTCCATGGGGCCAGATGGGATCCACCCAAGGGTGCTGAGGGAGCTGGCAGAGGTGACTGCCAAGCCGCTTTCTGCCATCTATCAGCATTCCTGGTCATCCGGAGAGGTCCCACAAGATTGGAGGCTTGCCGATGTGACTCCCATCTACAAGAAAGGAAGATCTGGGGAACTGCAGGCCTGTCTGCCTGACCTCGGTATCAGGGAAAGTTATGGAGCAAATGATCTTGCGGGAGATCATGCGGCATGTGCATGGCAATCAGGGGATCAGACCCAGCCAGCACGGGTTCACAAAGGGCAGGTCGTGCTTGTCCAACCTCATCTCCTTCTACGACTGGGTGACCAGACTGGTAGATGAGGGAAAGGCTGTTGATGTAGTCTACCTGGACTTCAGCAAAGCCTTTGACACGGTCTCCCACAGTATTCTCCTGGGGAAACTGGCAGCCCGTGGTGTGGACAGGTTCACTCTTCACTGTGTTGAGAATTGGCTAGAGGGCCGTGCCCAGCGGGTAGTGGTTAATGGAGTTAAGTCCAATTGGCGTCCCGTCACAAGTGGTGTCCCTCATGGGTCGGTATTGGGGCCCATCTTGTTCAGTGTCTTTACTGATGACCTGGATGAGGGGATTGAGTGTACCCTCAGTAAGTTTGCGGACGACACCAAGTTGGGAGGATGTGTCGATCTGCCTGAGGGTAGGGAGGCCCTTCAGCGGGATCTGGATAGGCTGAACAGCTGGGCTGAGGTCAATGGGATGAGGTTCAATAAGGCCAAGTGCCGGGTCCTGCACTTTGGCCAGAATAACCTCATGCAGTGCTACAGGCTTGGGGCAGAATGGCTTGAGGAGTGTATAGAGGAAAAGGACCTGGGGGTGTTGGTTGATGCTCGGCTCAACATGAGCCAGCAGTGTGCCCAGGTGGCCAAGAAGGCCAATGGCATCCTGGCCTGTATCAGGAATAGTGTGGCCAGCAGGAGCAGGGAGGTGATCATCCCCCTGTACTCAGCTCTGGTGCGGCCGCACCTCGAGTACTGTGTTCAGTTTTGGGCCCCTCACTACAAGAGAGACGTCGAGGCCCTGGAGCGTGTTCAGAGAAGGGCAACAAAACTGGTGAGGGGTCTGGAGCACAAGTCTTACGAGGAGCGGCTGAGGGAGCTGGGATTGTTTAGTCTGGAGAAAAGGAGGCTCAGAGGAGACCTCATTGCACTCTACCACTTCCTGAAGGGAGGCTGTGGTGAGGAGGGGGTCGGCCTCTTCTCCCAGGTAACTAATGACAGGACGAGAGGGAATGGCCACAAGTTGCGCCGGGGAAGATTTAGATTAGATTTGAGGAAAATTTTTTTCTCTGAAAGAGTGATCAGGCACTGGAATGGCCTGCCTAGGGAGGTGGTTGAGGCACCGTCCATAGCGCTGTTCAAGAAGTGTTTAGATGAGGTGCTAAGGGATTTGATTTAGTAGCTTGTTACTATCTATGAATCTAAGTGCCCTGAAAGAAGCTATGTTTCAAGTGCTTCAGGCTGGGCATTCCCATTTAGTGTATATAGTTGATTTCTGTGTGCCTGTAGCTTGTTGATAGAATGGAGGTGTTACCCCCCAGAATACGTAACTCAAATTTAAATATTTATAAAGTATTTGAATTTTACAGCAACGAGCACACCAGAAGAAGAAATTCAAGAAGAAATGAATAATTATGTTTCTGACAGAAGAGTTGGTTAGGGCAGAGTAAATAAATGAAGGACCAATAAAATAAATGAGGAGAGCATCAAGTGGCTTCTGATTAAGTGAGCACTGTCCTTCCTGTTCACTGAAAGTGCTGTAGAACAAAAACAATCAGTTTTCTCTATCATTTGTAATCAGATAAGTACAAAATTGGGTGATTTCTGGTATTGATCTTTATCCTGAAAGATTTATTTAGAATGCTCTTTGCCCTGTGTGTGTGGAGAAGGGGAGGAATAATTGGGAAAGAAAAAGTAAAAATATACGTATATATTTCTTCCATATTAAAATCATTAGGAAATATTCAAAATTGCTGTTTTGTTTTTTTTTTTCAACTGGGGGTGGGGAGGAACAAATCAGCAAAACATTTTACTCAAGAAAATAAGTTTCAAATTCTGAAATGATATAATTCCAAATCTTTCTATATGTTACTGTGCAGACTTCTAATAATTCTCAAAGCAGGACATCAGTGTAGATACAGGATATGTATTAGAGTAAAAATGTTTACAGCAGACCACTTGACTTTCCCTAAGAAACAGAAAACTGTTATCTTATGAAGTGTCACATGGCAAGATTCAGTCAGTTATTAACAGAGACCTAAGATTTACTTGTTTGGTCAGCAGTAAAATGAAAGCTAGAAATAGTGCGATTACTGGAACTTACACTGGGGCTCGTTAGGAAAGACAGTTTAGATTCCTGACATATTCATTTTTCACATATTCATTGTTCTTGTGAAAATAATCCTGCAGCCAAACTTGAAAATTCTTTCAACAGTGTCATTTGAGATCTGTAGTGATGGAGGTTTGGGGAAAGCAGTAAAGAGAATAAAGAACAAATAAGATAATTGATTCTCATATAATATTCTCAGCAGTTGAGTTTTCATTTATTTATAAAAATAAAAAATGTTGGAGGAGAGAAAAGGGATGAAAAGAAGCATAACTGCTGTCCCTGCTTTACATGCAGAAAATTGAGGTCAGCTATATTATAGGCAACAGAAAGTGAGGTATTGTAAAACACCACTTCCACAGTGTTTTATGTCCTACAGGTAGAATAAATAAGTGTTTGCTGCCATATTAAATACCCAAAGAACTGTTATAATATGCAGCAGATCAGACATTCTCCTTGTGATAGATAAATCCTCCTTCAGTGAGTTTTCAGTCTGCAGAAAAAGATTGAATAGCACTGTTGCACCTAATAGAGCAGTTTGAAGGTGCTCTATTGAGTGTTTTTGAAAGTTACTTGTCAGCATTCTAACCAAAAGTGTGAAAGACTAATATTAAAGTGAGAGTTTAAATTTTTCTTCAGTTTTCAGAAGGAAATCTGCATATGGGAACAGTCATATCTGAACTTGTTAATGTGGAATTTTTTATTTTTTTTTATTCTTGGATATTGACAAAAATCTTTGTCTATCAAAATTCAGATCAAATGTAATTTTCCCGTTTACTAAACAGAGTATCAATTGCAAGAGTAATCTTTTTTCAGATAGACTCTCAGTCTGAGTGAACTACCTGTATACTCCAAAATGTTGATAGCACATTCAGCTAACTTTACCTTGAGAAACAGGAGGCATTCGTTATTTGAGGGGGTAAAAATATTACTTGGTATAAGCAAAGGTGGAGGAATCCACTCAGTAGTAGAGAAACCCATGAAATGTCATGACTGATTGGAAAGGCTACTCTGAAATTATCATTTGTTGAATAATAAAAAATCAGCATGTCAGGAAAAAATAATAGCAATAACAGTCTTGCATAACTCCCAGGAAACATCTATCAGACATAGCGTGCTAGCGAAAGAAGTATAATTTAGCATCCCAATTCGTTCGAACTGCTTGTTCTTGCTTAAGATGGTCTCTTTCCATCCTGTTCCCTAATCTGTTCCATCCTTGCTTCCTATCCTGATGATCTATATACTTTTTATTATTACCGGCCTTTCAATGAACCAGTATCAGTTCTGGGTCTAGAACAGCTGAAATTGCTGAAGGTCTCAGCAGTTTAAAGAGATTCTTAATCCAGTTAGCTTCAATTTGTTAGTTTCCATTTAATCTGTCAGATTGTCTAGGTTCTGGTATTGCTACCTACCAGTAATGGTGCTGCTGTTCAGGTTACAACTCTGTGTTGATGAAGGAATTTCTTCTCAGTTATGCTGCTTTAAATTTCCTGTAACTGGTGATCAGGGAAGTAGAATGTTCAGAAACTCTGAATGAGAATGGCTGGGAGACAGCAATGTTCGTAGGTTAGAGCTGCCCCAATGCAAATAAATTTCTGATATATATAATATATTTTTCTTACTGCTAAATTATTATAAGGGTCTGTACATTCTTGGAATAACCTGAAAGAGAACTTACAAAGACTTTAATGTTAAGGTTTCAGCATACTGGGTCATAAAAGTTCCCAGTAGTGTACCCCTAAACACAAATACTCATAAATACTCTGATTCCCCTTAGCCTTTGATAATTTTCCAACTCTTCTGCACCTCAGAATTCTTGGCTTTACCTCTGCCTTTTGCAAGCCATCTGACTGAAGATACTTAATTTCAAGGAATGGTGCTTACAAAGATGTGTAAATAACCAAAGATGGAATGAAAAAATTGATAATAGCTTTACTGGCTTAAAAATCAGATAGATCTTGGAGATGAGACTTTGATAGAATAATTCGATGCATTTAGATACTTTCAGATGTTTTCATATCTTTTTTTCTAATGGGGACTGGCAGTTTGTAATCATATAAAAAGAAAACCCTTTTTCCACAGCCTCAATGGTCTGTTACCGGTATTTCTAATTTGAAAATACCTCTCCTGGACTACACAGCCTCTGTAAATGTCAGCAGCTCACCAATTTCCAGATATTGCAGGGAGGAATACCTTTTGCTGTGCGTGGGTACAGCATGTAATAAAGCAGACAGAAGCTTAAACATTCTTGTTTTTATTTTATTGGCATTTCTGATGTGTATAAGATTACTGTAATAAAAAGTGAGTTAACCATAGTCTTTAGTTAGGAGAGTGCTAAAACAGTGTCTGAAAAGGAGTGGTTCTCTAGTAATTGCAGATGAATAAAAATAACGAGAGTGTAGGGATCTTGTTTACCTAAGAAGTAGGTCACTAGAGAAGAGGCAGTGAGAGGAAAAAAAAATCAATGACAGCAACATAAGTGGAAAAGTAAAAATCGTGGAGGACTAAATTTTCAGACCTTCTCTGGCAACATCATTTTCTATGATGGTGTTGTAACTGTTTGTGTTACTCTTGTGTGACAACAACATTCCAGTTATATTGAAATAAATGTTATGAACTGCTATTGCAGCTCTAAGTTTCCATTAAATGATCACTCAGTGAATTTTGCAGTTTGTAACTCATAGTTTTGACTGAAGAAAGGGCTGCTTTTGTTTTCTGTTTACCTTCTGTTCAGTCATGAACATTTATACTTCTCAGTAGCAATGAAACGTGATTCAGCCTTGAGGAAAATGTGTTGTTCTGCTCTGCTTTTTATTGGTGACACAGAACATAGAAAATATGTTGAAGACTATCGTAGATGGGAACCATACAGTATTGGAAGGAACAAATAAGGATCACTGAGTCCAACTCCTGGCTCCACAGCACCACCCAAAATCCAAACACTATGTCTGAGGTGTCCAACCCTGAGCTCCAGCACCTCTGGGCCATGCTCACTGCCCTGGGCAGTTTTTCCATGCCCATCACCTTTTTGTGCAGAACCTTGTCCTAACACCCACCTGCCCCTCCCCTGATGCAGCTCCATGCCATTCTTGAGCCCTGTTCCTGTCACTAAAGAGAAGAGATCAGTACTTATTCCCAAAAATAAGTCATGATATTCTGGGTATTGTATAATACAGATTTGTCTGACTTGTGTTTAACAGTAAGTCTTCATGATCCTAGAGGAAGTCTAAGTGATCAGAAAGGATTAGATGCTCAGGGCTTAACTGACTGAAATTGTATTGTATGATTTTCATACAGCATAAGGTTTTTTCTGAACACAGCTATACCTCTGTGGTGCAGCTATTCAGTTTATTGTAGTCAGTCACTAAAGATCCCTTTTACTATGAAAGAAAGCAAGAGAAACTGTAAGGCTTTCTTAGTTGCATACTGAAGTAGAGATGCACATCTGGTCAGACGTAACAATTATATTTATTTTTGACCTTTAATTAAAAAGAGAACTTGAAATGACTTGGTCAGGTGTAGAAATATGAATCATTAAGAAAGATTAATCCCAACCAACGTGCTCTAGAACACATAGTATTTAGGGGATGTATAGGCATGTGGGAGACTAATAATATTTCTCTTTATTCTTATTAATAAAAATAAGAATGTATTGCCTTAAATAAGAAAACATTGAAGAATTTCAAAAATTACTTTATTGTGATACTTCCTGACTGTCAGGATTGCTTTGAGATGGAAATAATTTTTTCTGTCAACTTTTCAACTGAAGGATAAATTAAACATGATGAGGGCATAGATTGGTACAGTGTCTGCCATTTTGTGTGAAGAATCCAGTCTTTTCAAGCTTTCCTACATCTGAAGATTAACAGTACTGCAATATTATTCTAAGGAAATCCAGCATTTCCTGATGAGATATTTTCTGAATTAAAAAGAAGAGAGCTGTTACAGCATTAAAGAGCTGATTGCCCATTGTTAACAAGGTATTATTCCTAATGTGTTCCTGTTTCTTATAGGACAAATACGTCTCAGCCTGCATTCTAAGTTGATATAACTTTTATTTTCCTGACTTTGACCTTCCTAATCTTTAAAGAAGAATAGATACAAATTTAATGATATGTAGCAAATATATTAAAAAAAAGCATTTTCCTGTTCATTACATTATTCAGTAGCACAACAAAGTCAGTTCAAAGACATAATAGTCAGGTGGATGTCATTGGAGGATAGGTTATTTGTTAAGGTTGTTGTTAGTGGAAGATAATTGTGGTCATGTGGAAGAGAAACAGGCTGTCTATTAACAAATTATCCTCTATCAGAACATAGATAACAGGAGATGTATGGATAAAGCAAAAATCTGTAAGCTGGATGTTGAAACTCCATTAGTCACAAAAAATTACAAGAGAAGTGTGAGAAATTAGTAATGTCAGCACAGAAAGAATGAGGTTCAAATTTCCCAGATTTCTGCAAGATCCATCCATCAGTGATTAGTCCATTAAGGATTTCATTACTCTATTTACTACAGATATCTAGTATCAAGTGTATCCTGGGTTGCATCTAGAGAAGCATGACCTTTGAGGAGGGTAATTCTGTCCCTCTACTATCATGTGACCCCAGCTGGAATTCTGCTTTCAGCTCTGGAGCCCCCAACACAAGAAGGACATGGAGTTGTTAGAGCAGGTCCAGAGGAGGGTCACGAAGATAATCAGAGATCTAGAGCACTTCTATGAGGACATGCAGTGAGCTGGGGCTCTTCAGCTTGGAGAAAAGAAGGCTCTGAGGAGATCTTATAGTGGCCTTCCAGGAGCTGAAGAGGGCCTACAGGAAAGCTGGGGAGGGACTGTTTATAAGGGCCGGTAGCGACAGGATGAGGTGAAGTGGCTTTAAACCGCAAGAGGGAAGATTTAGGCTAGATGTTAGGAAGAAATGCTTTAATGTGAGGTTGGTGAGACTCTGCGACAGGTTGCTCAGAGAGGTTGTGAATGTCTCCTCCCTGGAAGGATTGAGGGTTGGACTAGATGATTTCTAGAGGTCCCTTCCAACCCCTACAATTCTGTGATTCAAGGCAAAGCTGGATGGGGCTTTGAGGAATCTGGTCTAGAGGGAGGGTTCCCTGCCTGTAGCAAGGTGGTTGGAATTAGGTGATCCTAAAGGTTGCTTCCAACCCAAACCATCCTATGAAATATTTAGGTACCCAAGCACTTGCAGAGGCTCAAGTGTGTCACCTTACATTTGCGTTTTCACATCTCAGGGTCTAAGTTGCAGTTACTATGGATGTTTTCACTAGAGGAGGAAAATGACATAAAATGATTCAGTATAGCTCCCAAGCTTGTAAAGGGAGTAGGTGATACCTCCCTTCTCTTCTTCATTTTAATTCCTGCATGATTTAAGCATAAGGCTAAGAGCTTTCTGGACCTCTTCTAGGTTTTAAAGAGAAAATAAGTTTGAGAGAGTGGGATGAAGTTAAGGGGAAGAAATTATATATATTGGACTACTGTTTTTAAATAGGTTCTTGTTTTTGTCCATCCTGATACATCAAAGACTGCTTACGTTTTCTCAATAAAACAGTCACTGAGCAGAAAGCACAAATCATAACTTTACCAGATGAAGCCACCAATCGCTAAGCGAGAGATTTTAAACGCTTTCTTCTTCCTTTTTCTATCCTAATGAATTTTCAGTTCTGTTAAGTGGAATGAAACTGGCTCCTGTCCCATACAGTCTACTTCTCACACTAGAATAGTTGTAATCTGGTGGTCAGTGCATTCTTCTTGAAAGACGTATGATTTCTCCTAAGGGAAAGAGTAAACTAGACATACATTCCATATCCTGGCTGAGTGCACCAGTATTTGAGCTGCTAAAGAAACTGAAGGCAGTCGCCTTTTATAGGGATGTAGAGCTGTAGAATAAACTAGAATCCAAGTCTCAGGGTCGTGAAGGCTGGAAGAGACTTCTGAGGTCATTCAGACGTGCCTTCTTGGGCAGGGCTGTTAGAATTGGAACTGAGATTCAAGGTAGATCGTTGCTCTGAGTATGGTCCAGGGATTTCTTCAGAGGTGAAAGATTCCACTTGTTCCAGTGTTTGAGTATCATTTTTTTTTTTTTTTTAATTTTAATATCTGACTGAATTTTCCTTTCTGTTGTTTGTGATCATCACCCTCGAGTCTGTGGTTTTGAACATTCTTATAATTAAATTCAGGATGTAATTCTCATTTGCAGGTTTAGATATAGGATCAGAAGTAAGTTTCTTAATCTGTTCTCCAAAACCCTCCAGTCTCTTGGAGGCTGTGATCTGATGAACATATCATGTTGTTAGGTCTGAAAATAGGTAAGGAGTCATTCCCTGAAAAAGTAATGTAATGAAATGTGCTTACCTATAAAACCATTCCTTACTCAGAAATACAAGGCTTGCTTGATTGCACACCATCTGAATCCAGCAGTGCCTCATCCTCTGTGATTTTTTCTAACATGAATTCAGATACCTTTATGTTTTATCTGCATATATTTGTCTTCCAGAGGGTCACAGAATTTTTTCAATACTTCCTGTTTACAAATAGCACTGTCAAGATACTTGAAAATAACATGCACTTTGTTTTGCACATATAGGGGATAATATGTGCCTGGAGAGGACTCTTAAAAATAAACAAAACAAAAACAATGACCATAAGGAATGGAACAGATTCATCAGAGCCACCTCCTTGGAATATAGTAGAGATTGAAGGTTTCTCTTGAACTGTAGAGTTGTATGAAGGAGCTAGGTAAGAATTCTGTTCCTAAATTGGGTAAGATTAAATATATGTCTATGTTTTTGAGCTTCACGTGTACGAGATTTAGTCATTAAAAGTGGGGTACACTGATAATGCTGTTTAATCTCATTTGATGAATTTTGAAGAATCATTTGTATTTGTCCTCTCTCTCTGGAATTCAGGGTTTTTTTTTGTTTGTTTGTTTTTTCTTTTAAAGCAACATTATTGAGATTACTGGATGGGTGAGTCTCTGAGGTAGCTTAATCATCAGTGTCTTTGTCAGATCATGTATTATCAGAGCATCTAACGTCAGTTTTCAAGAACATGTACTAAATCATTTACGTCCTGGTATATAAGAGGAGAGGAGAAAAGAAAAGAAGCCAAAACTTAAGCTTGAACAGTCTATCTAACATGAATAAAAATACTTTCTGCACAAAACTGGTGTAAGAACTAGAATCAAATAATATTTGCCATATAACTTGATTCATTTATTTCCTCATTTGCTTTCTCTCCTCCCTGTTCCTCTCCTCTCCAAGACTTCTATTTATGCAAAACAAGGTTTTATCAGGAGCAATAATCTCACAGTCATTAGAAGTCAGTTACACAACTGCATACGGCTAATAATAAAGCAGGCACAAAGTAAGTATGGCCAGAGAAACTCAGAAGAGCTAGGATGCATTCTTAGATCTGATACATAATCTTAAGAAATGTGTTTTTGCCTCTCTGCTCTAATTAATATGCTTTTTTTTTTTTTTTTTAATGTTTGGAAAGCTGTTAGATTAGTAACAGTGTTCACAATCTGTGTGGTACCTGTCTTCACTGCTTCTTAGGTCTTGATTGAGGACCCCTGATGTGACAGCAACATAATGAATAACATAAAAACAACATAAGAAAATGGAACAAGAGCAGGAACTGATTTTTACATTGTTCAAAATATCTTAGAATAAAAAAAGAGGGGAAAAAATGCAGTGCGAATACTCCTTGGAAGGAAATGTAATAATCTTGCTTAATCCTGAATCATTGTTGCGATCAATTCAATTTTGTAGGTAGGCTCCCATGACACATCTATTCCAGAGTTAACAAGAGTCAGAGCTGAAATATCAACAACTCCAACAGGAGACCAAATATTCTCTTATGATGAAAATCTCTGCATGGAGAGGCTTCGTATCTGCGTGATCAGTGTGAAATTGAAATTACTCAGAATGATTTTGATGAGTGGCCATCTTCACAGATGAACTGTTTTATGTTAATGCAAGAAAAGAAACAGTTATAGGGGAGCAAATGAAAGCTTTTAATAGGGGAAAAATATAACTCTGATTTTATTATTATTTTTTTTTACTAACCATTATGTGAAGAAGAATTAAAAAAAAAAAAGTAAGACAAAGAAGGTGATCAGAGTTGAACGGATATGTGAGATTTATTCTTTGCAAAACCAAAGAACAAATGAACTGCAGCAGAACTTAATGGTCAACAGTGTTTCAGTAGCTAAAATATGCATGTGTCAACTGTACTTCTCAAGCTGAATTAAAGGAGAGTTTTACTGAAATAAAGGGGATCTCATGCAATTTCTCTAACTTGTAATTAAGTTTTTGCCTTTAGCAGAAATTAGACCTTTTAATTTTAAGGTGGCAATCATACTGACAAATGAACCAACCCATGTACATTAGCCAGTTTGATCACTTCCTTACTTGTGTCACTTGCAGTTCTGACTGAGATTGGGCTATCCTAAATTCAAGAGCTGGTGCTGTTCAAGATGACATGTAGTCCTACTTTCCTTTTGCTGTGGATAGTACTTATTACTCTGTAATTAACCCTTCAGCCTCTTCCATAAGTAGTCCCACTTTCCATTGTGGTTTTTGACATTAAGCGATGTGTTTGATGCATAGGGAAACCGATCTCAGGCTCTGGAAGTAGTTGTAGAGTATGCTAGATAGCCTTATAGTATCAGACCCAAGCTTCCCAAGGACTGAAGCATTTCAGTTTTCAGAGGTATTGTTTATCAGCACAGAAGATGCTTTGTCCCCAGCCTTTATGTCGTATGGTCACAGCATGCAATAAATCTTCTGGTGTTTTTATATCATTTTCATCTTCCTTTGACAGAATAATATATATTTGTTTTCTAAGACAGAATTGCCTGCTGAGTTGTAAGAGTACAAAATACCTTTAAATACAGCTAATCAAACTCCAGGGGCAGCTAATGAAAGTAATCATAGCCATTAATAAGAGTCAGTGCACAGTTTTGCTGCCTAGCATGGAGAAATGCATCCAAACTGAATTTAAAAGACTCGGTCCTTGCTCTGGAGGGTAGGAAAGCATGACAATGCTCTGCTTGGCATGGTTTGATTCCTCTTACATGCTCACTTTATTTGGTTCAGCTGTACTAGGCGTTGTATGGAAAAGATGGAGTTTGCTTTGTGCATTTTTTAAGTGGAATATTTTTGTTGTTCAACCTCTGTAAAAGCTAGCATCCCACTACTTCAGGTGACCATGTGTATACCAGTGGATGACCAGGACAACTAGGGAAGAAAAAGTGTTCTTTAGGTCTGATTCTTAGGGTCATAGGTCTTCATTGCTGTTTCAAAACTATTTGTTCTCCAACATTGCTTGCATTTAATGTGACATGTTGTGCAATTATAAAAGAATGATTTTTTTTTCTACTTTAAAAGTAATTTGATTTTTATTTTTCCTTTAGTCCAGAAAGCATGACTGTTTGTGTCATACAATTCATGCCATGCTTGGTTTGGTCAAGTTAAAATAATACTAGGACAGTTAAAGCATGCAGTGATACTATTTATTGTACTGTTTTCTTTTTGCACTAGCAAAGGACCTAAACTTTCAGTGTTTTTGGGTGCCAAAATATACAGATAAAGAACTGGAAAGATGACCAAAAGCAGCAAGGTGTCCATGTTAGCCAAGTACTTAAATATTATGACCTCTATCAAGTCATGCAGCAAGATGTGGACGCTTATAAAAAAAATCTCTTTGAGTACGTTTGCTTCCTATTTGATCATTGCATTTAAAAATCTGGTAGAAACTCATAACAGTGAGCTTCAGGCATTTTGAAGGTAAGGAAGTAAAGAATTAAAGGACTCTTATGAAACTAGCACTATGGAACAAGTGTTATTAACTGATGGAGAGCTCCATGAAGTGCACTACAGTAGGCTCAATTTTCAGATGTCTCCAGCACACACAGCTCTTTTCCAGCTTGAAGACAACATGGTTCCTCTTTGCTTTGTTGCTTTATGGCATTTGTTACTGTAATAAATGCCACATTTGACAGATAATATTCTATTCTAGTAAGGCATAGTAGGGGCAATATATCTTTTCTAGATTTCTCTTCAATGTCAGGTTGTCTACACAATAGATTTGGGATATTAAAGGAACTTAGACAAGAGGAAACCAAAGGAATAGATATCACTTAAAAATGCTGAGTACTTGTGCCATAGACCTTCTGTGTCCTGTAGCTGAATAACCTATTTTTGATTTGTTCTTGCATTTTATTTTTTCTAGAAAAAAAAAAAAAGCATTCTTTCAAGAAAACAGTAGTTGCATGATTTAAAAGTATTTTAAATTCTAACAGATGACAAAAAAATGATTACCAAATCACCTATGTACAGAAATTATTTACACAAGATTGACATAAAGCAATCCAACTGTTAAGACTGACAGCCCTCCTGGTGATATACAGGAAACTTAATAGGTTTGTTTCTCTAACTATGGGAAGAGAATCAGTAGCCATCTAACCTTCCTAAAATATGTTATGTAAACCAGGGAAAATCTGAATGAGTAAATCTGTCCTTAAATTTTTCCTTTGAATTGAGATTTGTTCAATGTGGAGAAACTTCCAGGAGTGCATTATCTCTAGAACAGTACCCATAAATACTGGTAGAATTTAGAGGGAGGATGAATGGCACGTACCAAATGAATGAGCTTAATGAATCCCTGGTTTCTACTTAGTGATCTCTATACTGGTAATGGAATCAAGAAGTTATTGAAATAAATTACTGAATCAGTACACACTGAGTCACTGGCTGGCTTTTTTACCCAGGGTAAATCAAATCACCCCTCTGTCTGCTGCAAAGATTGCAGCCCTTGGGAAAAAAAATATATATAAAGTCACATTGTGTTTTTCTTTTACTCAGATGTTCTTATAGGGCCACCTAGCTAAACTTGTGAATGGCTGAGTCAGTCTGGGACAGTTTGGCTGTATGTACCTCATCAGTCCCTGTTGGACTATTAGTTTCATCAGAAGACAATCCTGTTGCTAAAAGCACAATCCAAACCTCTTTGAAATAACTGGAAAAGCTGCTATAGGTTTCAGATCAGACCCCCTAATGCAAGCTGGATGCAAGAAAAGCTGCTAAATTCAGCTGATGTTCTTTTCATCCAGATAAAAGATAAGCTCTTACTCAAGCTGTGAACTCCCAGGGAGAGAAAAATGAATAGAAGAGTTGTTCAAACACAACAGGCTTGATTGTGCCTGACCCTGTGTGGGTGCTAGGGAAATGGGAGCCAAGTGCAAATAAGCTTACCCAGCTCCCTCCTGAGAGTCTACCCCAGGCGAGACATGGTTCTGCTTCCCAAGATCAGGGAGCCTGGGGTCTAGTGCAGAAAATGATGCCTGAAGCAGGGAGGAGGAAAGGGATGTCAGGATGCTGAGCCATTTTACCCCCCATTAGCTCATCGTGAATCCTTTGAAGCAGGGCAGCTGCTGCCATGCACAGGATGAGGCACTGGCTTCAATAAATCTGCTCTTGCAGGCATATGTTTGGAGTTGCACATAAAGTAAATCTGCTTAACTTTTTGTTTCTGTGCTCCCATAAAGCCTTGTTGGGATGGTTTACGTTGTAACTGTGCTTTCTGTGCAGTGTTAGCATGGCTCAGATCAAGCAGTTGAGTACACAGTAGAAAATCTTGCTGCTACATGTACTGTTGTTCTTCAGCATGCCCTTGCAGCCCAGAAAGCCAACTGTTATCCTGGGCCACATCAAAAGCTCGATCAGCAAGGCAAAGGGGGTGATCCTGCCCCTCTGCTCTGCACTGGTGGGACCTTACCTGGAGCACTTTACCCAGATGCGGAGTCCTCAGTACAGGACTGTTGGAGTGAATCCAGTGGAGGGCCAAAAAAATGATCAAAAAGATGGAGCATCTTCCCTATGAGAACAGGCTGAGAGCTGGGGATGTTCGGCCTGGAGAAGAGAAGGTTCTGGGGAGACCTGAGAAGAATATTGAAAGGGGGGCTGTGAGAAAGAAGGGGACAGACTCTTCATCAGAATCTGTTGTGATAAGGGAAAATGGTTTCAAACTGAAAAAGAGGAGATTTAGATGGGATATAAAGAAGTTTTTTCAGTAAGGGTGGTGAGGCACTGGAACAGATTGCCCAGACAGGTAGTGGAAGCCTCATTCGTGGAGACATGCAAAGTCAGGCTGGGCAGGGCTCTGAGCAAACCCTTTGACCTGCAGATGTCCCTCTTCATTACAGATGACGTTTAAGGATCCCTTCCAACTTAAACAATTCTACGATTCTATGAGGACGTGTGGTATTCTTTCTTACAAGACATGGAAGACCAAATAAATGTTCTCAAAATGTAAAGGACAAGACATGAATCAAATTTACCATATCAGCAATTTGTCGTGCTGGGAATGGGCCACACCGTGACCAAAGGAAGTGGAGAGACATGGAGATGCAGATGGCGAACCTAGACAGGAGAAGGACCGAGGGTGTGAGGAGTAAGGGTCAGGAATTTGAGCTGGAAGCATGGTGGTTGAGATATTTGGCAAAAACAATGGGATGTATACAGGTTTGAGGTTGGTCCAAAATCCTGGAAACCACTGTGTTCTCTGCATCCTCCCTACAGTGACACTGTAGAAAAAAGGAATGATATCCTCAGCTCGAGGGTGATCATTCACACCTTGTCTTGTAGAAGTACATGTAGGACCATTACAGCTGTTCAGAAAGGATCTAGGGATTCTTTACAGCATTCTGTTGCTGCGTTTCTGTTGTATGGAGAGAAGCTGTGGATATTTTATTGATCCAACAGATCAGCTTAATGCTCTCAAATTTGGAATTGTAATTGTAGCAAGGGAAGAGTCAGCATCACTGTTGTTAATGTTATTGGGCAAATAGTGCTAATGAAAAGAGTCAATGAACTTCACTGAGAATGCCAGCACAAACTAAAGCTAACTGTTCAGCATCCGTGATGGTTCATGGGCTCTCTAGGAAGTATAGTTTTGATTTTTATTTTTTTTTTCTGTCAATCTGCTATACACTTTTTGTTTTTTGTTTTAATCTTTATAATCAACAGCAAAAGGTTGACAATTCAGCCTGCTACTGAAGTAGCATAATAGCATTTTCCTTTGTCACTGAAAGGAAGAAGTCAGTCGGCCATTTTTCTCTGAGCTGCCATGGCTCCACTGACCAGTATTTTTCTAGTGAATTCAGTATCTGTGATGACTGATTTACCCATTCAGTGGCAAGTACTGCAAAGGTGATGGCAGTAAAATCTTCTGTGTGCTTCAGGTTTTTATCTGGAAGGACCATGATGAGAAGGTTGTTGCTTCATTCTCCATTTAGTTCCACTGTTCTGCTGAGTGTACCACTCAGCACCTTCAGAATATGCAACTCAAGCCTGGAGCTGTGCAAAAAAAAAAAAAAAAAAACAAGTTTCATTTTGATTTCAAGTGGCCCCAAACAAGGTCTGGTTGGATGTCACATTTTCAAAATCATTTTATACTGAATGTGTGTATAGTGAAAAGGAATGTTCTTTCAACATGCAACACTGAATACATCAAAACAAAATATCTTTTCCTTCCTGAAATGTATTTTCTTTTTTTTTCTTTTTACTGTAGTAAGCTTTTGAGGAATGTGATATACCTTTTCAAACCTTTAGAGCAGAACAAAAGCTGCGTGTTTTGGATGCCAGTACCATTGGAGTTAAAGCTTATAAAAGTTAAATCATTGAAAATCATTAGAAAAAAATCACTGAGCTTAAATGAATTTATACCTGTATCTGATTAGTAGACAAACTTGTTATAGATTGACCCACTCCTTTTCTCCTTAACATACCGTGTTATGAAATAGTTGCCAGAGCTATCAGATTCCAAGTGGGCGCTGACATTTTTCAACCTCTTTTTCTCTGTCCTCATACGTTTCTTTTTCCTTAACTTCAAGCCAGAGCTTAGTAAGCAATGTTAGTCATTTGCCATCGTGCAAATACAAGGAGGAAATCTTGGCTCTGTTTAAACACACTACAAAACTTCTGACTTCAGTATGGCCGGATTTTTACTTTGTAATTTTGGATCTTTATGCAAGTAGCAGACTTGGTGACATTTTGCTGCATCACTAAACGCATGCAAGCAGAAGTTACTTTTGCCAAAGTGAAGAACATGAGGCTGTTATACTCAGTTAAGCTTTAAGGGCTATGCCAGAAGAAATTCTGGAGTCTTTTTAAATCCAGCTGAAGGTGGCATCAAATTTATCTTCGTAAGTCTTATGCAGGAGGGTGAGACTGACATATCAAATCTGTCTCTGAACCAAGTCTCTATATAGTAATCTATGCTTTAACTATCTATATGAGGTGTTCTCTATATAGCTATATATATTTCTTCCTTGAAGTTTGTGGGAGTTCTGTGATTTATTTCACTATGTATAGATGCATGTATCACAGGTTGTTGAATATATTGTTCATATGTACGTATTTCATTTTCTAGATTAGAATTCATGTCTGTACACAAGTATTCACAGAATCACAGAATTGTAGGGGTTGGAAGGGACCTCTAGAGTCATCTAGTCCAATTCCTCTGCCAAAGCAGTTTCCTAGACCAGGTTGCACAGGTAGGTGTCCAGACAGGTCTTGAACATCTCCAGAGAAGGAGACTCTGCAACATCTCTGGGCAGCCTGTTCCAGTGATCTGTGTTAAATGCCTTGCTGAAATCAAGGTAGACAACATCCACTGCTCTCCCCCATCCATTCAGCCAGTGATGACATCTTAGGCTACTAGGTAGGTTGAATATGACCTCCTGCTGGTGAGTCCATGCTGACTACTCCTGATAAGTCTCTTCTCTTCCAATTGCCTGGAGATGTCATCCAGAACAAGCTGTTCCTTCACCTTTCCAAGGATGGAGGTGAGACTGACTGGCCTCTAGTTTCCCAGATCCTCATTCTTGCCCTTTTTGAAGACCAGAGTGACATTGGCACCACTCTCATTCACCAAGATCTCTCAAAGGTGGTAGCAGTTCAGCAATCACCTCTGCCAGCTCCCTCAGCACACGTGAGGGGACCCCTGCATTTGTGTACAATGATGTTGCCAAGATGCTCTCAGACCATGTCCTCCCACAGTAAAGGGGAGCCTTCCATTCCTCAAACTCTCTCACTTAACTCCAAGGTGGAGTCTTTCCAGTGAAGACAGAAGCAAAGAAGGTGTTCAGTATCTCTGCCTTCTCAGCATCCCGTTACTGGATCAGTGGTGTTCATTTAGTGGTGTACCTTCATTTTCCCTATTCTTTCTTTTACTGTTGACATATTTAAAAAGCCTTTCTTATTATCCTTTGTCTCCTTTTCCAGATCCAATTCCAGATTGGCTTTGGCCTTCCTCTTCACATCCCTGCAGCCCCTGACAGCATTCCTATATTCTTCCCAAGTGGTCAGACCATTTTGCTACATGGATTTTATTCTTCCCTTTGAGTTTTTGCATGAGCTACTTGCTCATCCACACAGGTCTCCTGCTGCCCTTCCCTGATTTCTTACTCATAGGGATGCACCAATCCTGAGCTTGGAAGTAGTGGCATTTAAATGCTGACCAGCTCTCACAGGTCCCCTTACCTTCTATCATCCTAGCCCACAGGATAACTCCAGGTAGATCCCAGAAAAGATCAGAGGTTTAAAACAAAGTATTGTAGGTTCAGTGATCATGCATTAACTATTTTAGGCTACAGTGCGGCAATGTATTAACAGGAAGATGTGTTTCCTGTTAATAACTTTCTGTTCCTACAGAACAGTCACTTTTAAAGGTGGTTCATTTTTCTTCCCCCTTTAAAACATTTTTTCAGAATGACTTTTAGGATAGTTGACTGCATTCTCTATGTCAGGTATTTTTACAGAAATATCGAAACAATTTTGTATTAAGTGTTGTTCAGTATCTTCTCCTATGGTTCTAGATTTCCAAGTACTTACACTGGTGGAATCTTAAGAAAATCTATGTTTACATGTGCTTATCTCTCAAGATGTAGTCATTATGTTCACAGTAAATTTGCTTTTTCTGTGTGGGTGATTCTATGATTCTAAAATAAAACAAGTTAACCAAAGCCTTCAAAGAGAAGCACAGTCCATTGAGTGTTTTTTTGTGCTGTTCCGTTTTGGTCCCTCATACTTTCCCCTCTTTCATGGCTACAAGACAATCCTATCCTATTCAATCCCCAAGTGTTTTAGGTACATTACTGGAAAACTCTCTACCTAAGGTCAATTTGGATGTCTTTATTTGTGGCATTTCCTTTTCATTCATAATTCATAGCTAAATTTCTGAGATCTCAAATTTCACTTCAGCTTTGCACAAAGGTATCTTTTAATGTCAGTGAAGTGTTACTGTAATAGGAGATTTCCAGTTCTAATTAAATCAATGTGATAATTTATCTCACCATAACTCAATTTAGTAAACTATGATCTCCTTCTGTGCCTGATTTGTAAGCTTTGGTTTAGTTCAGATGCTAAGAGATTCTGTCTGAGGTTGTGAAAATGCCAATGCTGTTTTTTATTCATTCGTAGTGAATTTTTCTAGAGTATTAGAAGTGACAATACATTATGCAAATAAAAAACAAAACAAGCAAACAAAAAAAGTACTGGGGTGATCTCTGAGGCTCTCTTGTTTCTTCATTACTGCTTGCTGCCATTTTTATATCTTTCTCATCAGATAACGTCAAATGGTTATACAGGCCAGTTTCTCATCTTGGAGGACCAGATTCTAGCCCTGGTTATATCCCCAGATCTCTGAACTTCTAACACTTCAGCTTAGATAGAAGTCTAGATCCATATCCTAGCCTGTTACTGAGTTTGTGTGTGTATGTTGTACTTATTTGCCCAAGAAATTAAAGCTTGACACATTCACTCAGTCTTCTGCAGTAGACATTTTCATAAAGTTTACACTTGGGATTGTTTTGCTGGATTTGACTTATCAATACCTGACGCAGACATCTGAATAAATAAAACATAGCCTGGTACTACTTAACATCATTTCATTCAATTGGTGAAAACTAATTTGATGATTTTGTACAGGGACTTCTTATTTCCCTGAAGAGCCAGTAGATGACATCTACCTAATTTGCCAGTTAAGATTCGTACATGTAGCCGTTATGAGAAAATTGATTGGAACTCATTTGACTACTGAACAAGATTCACATCAGTAAATATAGTGACTGCATTAGTATTAGCTAAACTTCTGAACCACAAAATACATTTATTCTTATTTTATTTGTAGAAGAGTGGCATAGTTATTTTGTGAATAATTAACTTAATCTATTCATAATTACATCCTGTTATAACAATTGAAATCACACCATTTTATTTACATTATTTGAATAATGATTTTTTAGCTTAAGATTTAGCTTCGCTTTTCTCTGTCTTAACCTTCAAAACCAAGATCATCTTTAGATCATCTGTTGGCTGCATGCTTCTGTTCAATCTTCATCTGGTTTGGCCCACAGGACCAGAATGTGTGTACTTTCAAAAATTCAAAACTTCGATTCAAAAGTTCTATTATTTGGGTTGCTCGTGGTGGAGGAGAACGTTCTTTAAAGATTCCTCCTCAGTGAAATACAGTTACTATTTACTTCAGCATTACTTTCTTTACTTCAGCATCATACGCTTGTTGGTGTCTGGTAGATAGTGCAAAATGCCATACAGTACGCAATCATTTTATGCATGGCATCAAGGAAAGCTCCTTAGGAAATATGGAGGATTTATATATATTCTCTAATCCTTATCTCTATTCACTATTTAAAACTCTTAACTCTAAAGATTTAAATATTTACTTTCTGTTTTTAAATGCTCTTTGATCCACTTATGAATTTAGGTACTTAACTGCTGTGTTGGTCCTACATCTTGTGCTTCAGTAACAAATGAGTTTGGAGAAATATTTGCTCAGCCACAGACCTAAGGAAATATTCTTTCCCTATGTCTCTAGATAGAAGGAGGTCAATAATCCCTTTGCCTGATCCACTTTTCATTACGAAAACAGGGCCAAATGTAAAGATGACATGCATTCATCTGTTCTCTTTCAGCTTTGGTGATTTTCTTCCTTTTTCCCAAGAGCTTTCTTGCTCTCTGCCAAACCTTAGAACCAATATTTCATCTATGTGTAAACAAGGAGCAGGCTCTCTGTCAAGTCAAGTCCATCATAAAACTTTTTAAATCTGACATGCAAAGGCTGGTAATCTGATGTTTTCTTCTCTCACCACTTTTCACAACAGCAACGGGACAAGAGAATTGCCTCAAACTTCCTAGTTTCAGCTTGCATATTTATTCAAGAGATTGCCTTGCTAAAAATAATGTAGTGGATAAATTAATATTATACTAAGATTTGTTCAGAAATGTTAATGTTTGAGTATAGTTGAAGTAATTTAATGTACTCACAGGGAAGCGATCAAGTAATCTGAATGGTTCCCTTTTTTCTTTAGACATAGCTCTGGGCACTGCCCAAAGCTCCACATGAGAGTTGTCTTTCATT
Source organism: Oreortyx pictus (assembly GCA_036925125.1). Lineage (NCBI taxonomy): Eukaryota > Metazoa > Chordata > Aves > Galliformes > Odontophoridae > Oreortyx > Oreortyx pictus. The sequence continues at coordinate 3,709,902 of JAUPFR010000005.1, forward strand.
ATTAGTAACACAGCTACGCACACTTTGTGTGAGAAAAGAATATCACTTTGGAAGAGATTAATGCCTGCTATCTGGTGAAAGATGTATACTTAACTATTAAAAAAAAACCACAACAACACGTCTACATTGAGAAAGTACTGCTTTCTGCATCAGTAATCTCAATGCCTGTCTAGGTGCAATACACTGTAATCAAAACACTGAAGGGTATGCTACAATTCTATGATACCTTACAGATCTTTTTTACATTTACATACATTATTTTTCTGGACGATTAAATAACTTAGAAAGACATGTTAGAAAAGAAAGAAAATATATTATTTTCCTTAGTTTTACCTAATGAAACTGCAAGAATAAAAAATAATAGCTAAGGCATTAATATAATTCTTATATTTTCTTTATACCTGCTCATCCATTTTACAGAAGATTGAAATCTAGAATATGAAGTATGCAAACATCTGTATTACAAAAAACTAGCAGCCATCAGTACTGCGTAATCAATTAGTACTTCTTAAAAATGTTTATTGTCTAGCAGTTTGTATCTGAAGCACGATCTTGTGGTTTGAACAATACTGTCATGTTAATTTTTGACCTTACTGCAGATTAATCACATTCTCTTGATTCACTGTATTGTTATAATGTTTAACTAGTGAATCAGTGTATGTTCAGTTTCCAGGTCATTTAAGTCGTCTTCTCCTTTTAGAGAAGTTTAGAATCTTGAACCTGCAAAGCTTCAGGAATTTACAGTACTACTGCATGTTTCTATGGTATTCCAAGAAAGCAAACTGGGTTACTCTGGGTTTATTCAGGCTCTTTCCACAGTAAAAGAAGCAGTATTTTTACAAGATCATAATTGTGGTAGTCATATAATCATGGGCAGTCCAAAAAATGAAAATAATACAGGATCTCACTTCACAAATTAACTGTTGCCATAGATTCCATGTTTAAATTCTTTTCAAGACCTAACCAGCCTAAAAGCTTTTCTTCTAGGGCTTGTTTACAATTACTCTTTTAATGGTCAGTCCGTTTTTTCTAATTTCGTCACACAAGTAAGTGATATTAAAAGCATGGCAAGCAGTGCTGAATTTTATGTAAACTCAAAGACACTTACCAAACAAGCACTGAAGAGTTAGTACTCAAATAAACAAGACAGGGAGAGGATATGAGACCTAGCACTTGAATGAGCAGAGAAAATAGTAAAGGGCATATCAAAGCTCCTGCTATGATAAATAATGAAGACATAAGGTGCAGCAATGACATTTATCCAAGAGATATAATGAACAAAGAGGAGACAGCATAGTGTGAGTACAATTCCATAAGGAATGGAAGAAAGATAGGCATGGATTGGCCTTGATGCCAACACTGTGAGGCAGTAGAGTAGACTGTCAGTATGGGGAGACAGAAAATTCAGTTAAAACTGTAGGTGGAACTCTGAAAAGGAATAAAATATTTGCTTGCTTTGATCTACTTTCATGCTGATTTTCCTACCAGATGCAAGATATTTTTTACTCCTCCTGTACATGATTTTGTTGTCTGGTGACAATACAGGGAGAAAAGATGCTATAGACATTCTACCATCAATAATGCACATTTTCTGCGCAGTTTGGGATATAAAAACCCAGAAGATGATTTTACACTATATTTCTCTCCTCCCACTGCAACAATATCCATTTTATTTGGTCCTGCTTCTTAAAGTCTCATCAGCATTTAATTCGTCTGCTGGCATTATCGCTCAAAACTGAGAGCTTTTCGTCAGCACTTTGGGAAAATATTGACGATCTCATCAGTTGAATGCTGTTTCTGCTTCAGTTGCTGACTGCAACCAGGTTGTTTGCATAGACATTGCCCGCCTGACCTAGAGGCGTGTTTTATGTGAGGTATTAAGATAAAATTGCTCTTTATGTCTCAGTGCTGTTGGATGGATTGGAAGAGTAATATTGAAGAAAAGGTTGTGGCTTTTATTGTAGTTGTTTTTTATTATTCTTTTAATTTATTTTGAAGTAATAGGATACCTTTCCTGAACACAACTTGAGTCATGAGATGATGGAGAAACAGAAAACTGATATATTCCTACCCATGTTAGGGAAATTCCACAGTGAAAGTCTTGATGAAATGCTAAGGCATCACGTGATAGAGGTGTCAATGTTTCCTTCAGCTTGTTCAGAAAGAAAGCTTAGGACTAAATTTGCTGCAAAATCAGTTGATTTTGAGAAAGTTGAGTGAGGTGCTTGTGAAGTTGATATGTGGCAGAGAGCATGACATAGGGAGTAAGGTTTTCCACTGTGAACACGTAGGGACCTTCTCTGCACCAAACTGGTGTATTGAATAGCTCCCAGGAACTTGCTGAAAAAATCTGGAAGGTAAAGTAGAAAACAGAACAGGAAAAAAAACCCACAAAAATAACAATTTCTGTTTGCTTTAAGTGTATGTACAGTTTGGCATCAGCATAAATTTGAAAATAAGTATTTTGGAGAAGTCCTACTAGTGTATTTTTCAGAAGGTGCTATTGTTGTTGCAAAAGATAATGAAACTGGTAGTTTGTGGTAGTTAATTTCTTGCTGTTATGGGGGGTTCCTCAATGATTTCAACTTAAGAGACTGATTTGATGAAGTAGTTTGCTGTCTGCCGAATGACTGGGATCCAGCAGCCTGCAAAGCTCTTTCTAGATAGAAAACGTCACTACAGCAGTGGATTTGGCTTTATGCAGGGGCAGCTGGGTTTGTCATTCTAAGCTTAGCCTAAAAGCCTAGCTCTGAAAGGAGTCTGCCAAAGTCTCTGAATGTCTTAGCGTAATCCAGGCAGTTTTTATTTCATCTGCAACGTTATGTGAGGCAAAGTTCCTCAGCCACTAAAACTTCACATAGAGTATCAAAGCTCTCAGAAAAAGCTCCTATCCCAGTTCTTCTTTTAGCCTCAAAGCTCAGCTGGTACAAGATCTCATCCTAATTTAGAGTAGTTGTAAAATAAGAGAAGAGCAGATTGCCATGATGTTGCTGTAGTTGCTGCCTGTGAGTGAAACTCCTGTCTGCATTGAACCATAATGTACAGGCATCTATTTCATAGGTGTTTTCTCCTCTTTATAGAACTCTTATGTGTTTTTGGCCTTTCTTCTTCATGACAGCTGAGTATACAACTTCTGTTTTCAATGTAAGAGATTGCTGTGACAGGTTGGGAGGCTGGTGCTGGTATAGGATACAATTAATTGCCATGTTTCTTCACTTAAGAATCAAAATTCTGCACAGGAGAGGGCAGGAGAGGGAAGTAGAGAGACTTTTTTTTTTTTTTTTTTTTTTGCTGTAGGACTTATGATTTTAGGGCTGGGTTGCTATGCTGCGGATTTAATAGGGAATTTACTTCAATATACAAAGAGGGAAAAAATTGGCTTAGTGATATGAAGAGTGCACCACACAACCCTCTTCAAATTTGGTAAGTGCATTGTTTGCACTCACCAAATAAAGAAGGTGTTTAAGAGAAGTGGTATTGAAATGGCTCAATAATATTTTTTCCTGACCATTCCTGTTGTAAGGCTCTGTTTTTAGCTGTTTATAACTCTACAATATTTTATTTGTGTATGATCTTATTAAGATCATTCTTGGTGACTGCTCTGTGCTGATTTTTTGGGGGTGGGATTTTCGGAAGAAATGACATGTTCAGAAGTCTCAGCCTTTTTTTTTTTTTTTTTCTACAGTGAATAGAAAATGTGGGCATGCAAATTTAAAGCAGGAAGAAAACTATCTTTTGTAAGCACCTTAATGGGAATATAACCTGATGTGTAGCATCAGTAGTTTAGGAAGAGCATCTAGGGTATAAGACAATTGGCAAGAAAAATAAAATATCTGCAGTGTGTTAGATTTAGGTTTGGGGACTGACTAGCTCAACTAAGAATGAATATCTGCTGAAGAGTTGAAGTGATTGAAAGCAAGAGTTGACTGAAGAAAAAGAAGATAATAAGTCAAGTAAGATAAACAAAAATGAAAATGAGGAAAAAGAAAATGGATGGTCTCATTACTGAACAATGTGTTAAGAAATATGATAGATTAATACTAGTACTCAAGAGGAGAGAGAATGTTGAAAAAAAAACAACTCAGTGGGAATAAAATCATCTGTATCCAGGTGTATGAATCATCTTGGGCTTGGTTTCAGGCCTCATCTGGGAAAAGAGTTCTATTTTCAGCAAATATCTGAGAAATGCACTGTTTTCTGTTCCATTTTTCTATTGATTCCTATTAAGGATGATAACCCAGTAGGGTTATCAGTATCTTTGTTAATTTACTTAACAGAGAACAGTGTGATTGAAATGAGTCACCAGTCCCACTCATGAGCCACGTGGTTGTTGGTGTATTTTCTTATACTGGAATGGGATTCATTTTCTGTTTACAGTAAGACGGTCTGAAAAAAAAAAAAAAAACCAACACAAAAAAACCAACCACCTCTTATCTTGCATATTTTATTTATTATTCTAAAACACATACATTGTATCTTTATTCAAAAACTAAAAATTGACAAACTTTGAGAATAAGGGTTACCTCTAACTTTTTAATTAGATTCTTTGCATTTATAAACACCACAGTTAGAAGTGAATATAAGATATGGTTGCACTCCTTTTTCACTTTCTTGCTGTTGTTATTTTGTTCACTGAGTACACTGAAAAATCTTACCTAGGATGTGTAAAATTAACCCAGATCTGTTCCTGGACAGATTTAAAAACTGAAAATTCAGCTTGCAGTAGAGTTTCATGGTTAAAAGGAGCCTAGGTATTCCTTGGAAATGGATTCTCCCCAAGAAAGACTTCATGTTCATGTAACATGAGGAAAGTTTTCAGGCTTCTGCCACCTCTGTGTGTGTTGGTTCAATTGTGAGGTCCACAGTTCTTTGGTACTGAAGGAAAAACTCTGTATCACATCTGCAGAAAGATTGAGCTAAAGGGGAGATCAAAAAAGAATCGGAGAGTTGCAAAGGTTGGGAGTGACCTCAAGAGATCATTGAGACCAACCACCCTGCTAAAGCAGTACCCTACAATAGGTTGCACTGGTAGACATCCAGATGGCTCTTGAATATCTGCATAGAAGGAGACTCCACCACCTCTCTGGGAAACCTGTTCCAGTGCTCCATCACTCTTACCTTAAAGAAGCTTTAACTGCTCAGTCCTAATCTTCGTCTACCTCTATTTTCTTCTAGCAAAATAAGGGCAGTACTATTTTTTTCATGCCAGATAAATGTTTTGAAAATTAACTAATGTTTATGGAGCATTTGGTTGCTATAGTAATGAGTGTCACTGAAGAATGCAGGAGGAAACTGAGCACTATCCACTCTGTGCGACAGTAACAAAAAGCAGAATTAGCATGCAGTCATGTTGCTAGAAAGTTTATTATAGCACACATTGAAGTGCATTACTTGTCTTCTGTTATTTTGATTCTATAACCTTACTACCCTTTTGGTCTAATTTCTGAGTTTTTGGATTATAGATGTTACAATGGCCTGGACATCTAATCCTGAGTGTAAAATATTCTGGTTATTACACTGGTGCTTAAGTAGCTTGTATTAAGGCTTTGTGAGAGTTCTTACAGTGCTTGTGCATAAATAGCAGACATTGATATACTGCTTTCCAGGACATCCTGTTTCTTATGTATGTAGCATAAGTATTGGTCAAGTGAATCAATAAGCACTGAATATATGAGCTCTTGTAGGAAGAATATGAATCTAGTAACCATTCAGGCTGTATTATCTGTGATTTCAATCACTTTGACTGATTCCCTTTCTTTTTTTGGCTATATTTTCTTGTGACAGTAGATGAACTTTGACCTGACTGTATGGTGGGGAAGTAAGTGCTTAAGTCCAAAAAATACAATGTCCCACTTTTCTTCAGTTTTAGTAGCTTCCTTTCAGTCAGTGCAAAAATTATTTCTCTGCTATTTTAGCTGTGTTCTTTGAATGAACATGAGGAAACCAATAACACTTCCTAATCCTTCTTTGCATTAAAATGAGGACATTAAATCTTGTCTTTCTTGTACCTGACACTTTCACATATGGACCTTGCTTGCTGCTTCTACTGTATTACAGATTTGTTGATCTGAATTTTTACATGCTCACCTCCACTGTATTTCTTTAGGAAACAATGATATGATTTCTATTTTCTGAACCTGAACTGAGTTATTAATCAGATATAATGCTTCTCTACTCCCAAAAGAGGGTTTTGTCTTTTATCTTGCATTAGACACCTATGGGGTTTAGTAGGCCATATTGGTAGACTGGCTTTAATGTAGAATCATAGAATCACTCACGATGGAAAAGACATTAAAGATGATCAAATCCAACCATGACCTAACCATACTACCCTAACTCTAACAACCCTCCATTAAATCATGTCCCTGAGCACCACAGGCAAATGGTTTTTAAACACATCCAGGGATGGTGACTCAACCACCTCCCTGGAGAGCCTATTCTAGTGCTTAGCAACCCTTTCTGTGATATGCAACCTAAACTTACCATGGTGCAACTTAAGGCCGTTTCCCCTGGTCCTGTCACCTGTCACCAGTGAGATGATATTTTTAAGCATGATGAAAAAGTTATGATGATGTCCATAACCATTTTTTTTTTACATGTTTCTTCCAATTTACTACATTTTCAGAAGCTGTTGCAGGAATAGTTTGATGGATTAGGAACGTGGGATGGGAAATAGGAAGATACATTTTTTAATGTATTTTTTGCAGCTTACAGGAACTTAGTAGCAAGGTGACAATCACAAGTATAGAGGGAATGAAACTTTAATGTGTAGGTGACAAACTTGATTCCTGTGTGAGTATTTCAGTTGTTTTTATATGCCAAGGGTGCCCCCAGATTGCAGTTGATCTCTGTCATTATATCAAGGCAAGGTACATGTCTCTATTAAGAGGCTACATTTTTTCCTAACTAGCAGTTTAATTGTAGCAAACAAGCTAGTAGTGCAGGTGGATGGTCACTTAACAGGAATTCCAAATTAAGCAGAAAATTGAGGGGGTCTAGATTAATTTACAGTCATTTTCTGGGCAGTGATGCAGTCAAAATACGAGTTGAAGAATCTCAAGGTCACATTTTCTTCATGCAGATCTACACCCTTTAATGACCATAATAATAATTCTCTGTGATATTCTAAAAACTCTGTTCAGCTTTCGCACAGCAGTCATCTGTCTGGGAGACACACAACTCACATCACCACAATATTGAAATGCTTCTCATCTTTAATGAAAGAACTCCTGAGAAGCAGAAAAATGCTATCATTCTTCTTTTAGAAATACAGAACAGAGGCAGAAGGAGAGGTAAGAACTTAAGCAAATTCACAGAACATGTGAGCGGAGGAACAGAGAACTTAACCTGTTTTCTACACTGTGACATGGTGCCGTAGCCATCCTTCATGTATCCTAAATAAACATACAACCTCTACTACAGAAAAGGCTCAGCAGTGCTTCTCAACATTGCCTATTCTCCATGTAGATTTTAGGATATATTTGTTTACCCTGCTACAAAAGCAGACTCAGAAATCTTGTGTGTTCCTTTACAGGATTTTGATTGTTATTTTTTCTTGTGTGTGTATTACTTCAGAGCTGCTTCACAAATTAACTTCCACTGATAGGGTTAACAGCTCACCATTTTCAAAGAAGACAAAATCTTGATAACATAGTATGTAATCAAAACATTTTAATGTTAATTTGATAGCCTGTGTTGAGACTACATTCATTCAAAGTAGTACGTAACACTTTTTACTTCATTCTTATCTCCTCTTTATTATATCCCATTATTTGGAGTCATGTGTAAATTACTGTCAGCTTATTAGAGTCTTAGCACTCTATTAGACAGTAAGTCAATGGTATTTGTCTTAAAAGACTTAAAATTCAGTTCTTCATATGACTTGAAATTTGTATGGAGTTACTATGAGCCATGTTTTATAAGACAGACCAGTCACCGTACAGAAGAGAGAGCCCATCTATGGTGATTCTAGCTTGATAATGATTGTCAGTTAATTCAAGGATAAAATTAGAGGAATATTTTTTTAAAAAAGCTCTGTTAGTCAATACCTATTTAAAACTTGGATTTTCTTCAGATTACTGTTTTTGCTCTGGATGGCTCAATTCATTTTTCCAGTTAACTAGTTGTATGGGAACTGTTGAATCACGGCCTGAACCACTGATTGATCACCTGAGGTGAGCACTGAGTCAGCCATAGGAGCACAGGTGAAGGCAATATACCTGTGTGACTCGAAGGATAGACCTTCTCGCAGACCCCATTTCAGGGCTGACCACCACTGGGGAAGGATCTATTGTTGGAGATCCCTTCCCTGTGGAATTATTGGCAAACCTCAACTATCTAGAAAAGGTGAGCCTCTCTTTATTCACTGACCATCTGTTTACCATTCCGATAAGCCTAGCAAAATATACCATCTTCCTCACGATTTTCTCTGAGTACCACTCTTTTGGGTTATTCACCCTAGTGAAACACCTCATTAGTTGAGGTGTTTTAGACTTGAACTGGTGTAAATGAGAGCTGTATGCAATCTTTTAAAATGAAAGACTTGGTTTGCTTAATTACCGTTTTTGTAACTGATATTCTTAATTAGGAATCTCCTCTTTTTTTGATGCTCATTGGGAATTTGGACACTTTGTGCGGTAGTTCTCCATTACTAAGAAAACCATCTGTAACATGTACTTCAGTAGGGTTATTCATGTTAACTCTTTCTTTTCTCCTCTCTATTCTGAGTCATAGGATAATAGATCATATATGCGAGGTCTATGTTAGGTTAGTTGGAAAGTACTCAGGCTAAGTAGTTCTAATCCTTTCTCAAAAAGTATTCCTATTCTGGAAAATATCTGAGGCTGGGAAACTTCAATGAGACTAGCACCAGATAAAAAGCAAACAATCTGCTTTATTGAGTTAGGACCATTATCATTTTCCACTAATGCAGTTACATTGGGTTAAACTGATTTCTGACAATTGAAGGGGAAGGAAAATCAGTTGAGATCCCATAACGCTCTCCGCAGCTGGTAAATTAAGGGGGAATGTGAGTAGTGATACACAATATCCAGACACCACTAAGCACTTTTGAGATTATAGTTTAAAAATGGAACTTCTCATTAGGGACTGAAGCGTGTAGTTTATGAAATTAAACCTAGTGAATGTATTAATATGTGCTAGTCAACAGAAGCTTTTGTGATTCGTGCTAACCTCACATCTGGACTTGACCATCCTGGGAAGGATTGAGCCAGGTTATTTAATTTGTTGGTTGTTTTTTCAAAACGATTCATGAAAAAGGCCTAACACATTAAAGTAGTTGTTCTAAAAATAGTTGAGTAAACACAATCTTTTGTTGGGGGTTAGATGCTAAGATTTTGAGATGTTTCTGTCATTCCTTTGTAGGTGAAAGGCTGTAAAAAGAGTTCCAGGAAGCAATAAAGTAACTGGAACAGGAGTTTGTCATCATGTAGAGAGGATAGCTGGAAGACTTAAGGAGGATTTCTAAAATAAACTAACGCTGGTTAAAACAAACAAACAAAAACAATTGGGAGTGGCTGAATTTCTAGGCAAAGATTGAACCAAGATATGCTGGCAGCCTGAAGATAATAAGACAAGTACATAAAGAAAATTCACTAGTGACAGTATGCTTCCCTAAATATTTTTAAATAATAATCATAGAATACAAAGAAGAAAGAAAAAAGAAAAACACACTTTAGATTTATCTGATTCATCTGAAGAAAAGGTGTTACCAGCAGTAGGAATGGCTACAGCTCAATGCTTTCTTCTGTCTTTAATGTCATTAGTTATTCAAATCATCCTTCAAGTGATTGCTTTTCACTTTCTCTTCCTTAACTAGACTAATTTTCATCCAATTGGAGTTCATGTTCTGTCCTGGAGTGGTTGAAAAAGTCAGCTAAATTTGTTTGAAGCAAAAGAAAAGAGTGTAATATTAAGAGTAAAATAGGCCCTGAGGCCTCAAGATGCTGTTTGTCATGTCACATTAGTTAGAAAGATGGCATAAGTCATGACACATTGGTCATGACATAAATTACTCTAAAAGAACTTTGAAAAAATATCCTCTTACTCTGTGATACAGGCTAAAAAAAGGGTGGGGGAGGGAAGATGTAAGTGCTTCACAAATGTTCTAAAATTGTTTTGCTCTTGCCTTGCTGGTTGCTTTCAGCCCTTGTAAATTATCTATTTTTCAACTGTATTAACAAGCTGTGCTTGTTTTTGCTTTGTTTTGTTTTCTTTCTCACTTATTCCTTTGAGATAAAGGAGAAAGAGGAAGAAAACCACACCTATTACAAAAATGTTTTCTTACTGTCCTCTTTTTCTGAATTTTGGAAAATTTCTGAGCTCTTTTGATAGCTAAAAGCAAAACAAAAGAGTAACCATGAAAGTATCATCAAATTATTTCCTGTTTACTGAAAAGACTGATTTTCACAGTGAGGTTTCATTAGCATTTGGAAATCTTGAGTAGTTCTAAGGCTCTGGCTAATCTGGGTTATTAGAATATTTTGTTAGAGACTACTGATACAATTCTCTTTATTATAGCCTTCTCCTTCTGCCATGTCACATGGCATGGATGCTGGTATATAGACTCTAAACAAAATAAAAGCTTTCTTTTTGATAAATTCTGGTAGAAAGCAGAAAATACAAAAATATGGATCTGTCTTTGCACATTTGTACCAGGATCGTAACTTATTCTTCCTTTTTCTGTTCAATAGTTCTTCACTGATGGTCATTTAGAAAAATGTATGTACAGTCTCTCTTCTTTAGGAGTGACTTAATCATCATTTGTAGCACCAGAGGCGACCTGTTGTAGACTTCACTGTGCAAACCCAAAGCAAAAACATACTCCCTTTTCTCAGCTTGTGTATAACAGGATATCAAAATCTGTGCTACCAAATCTGTGCTGGGTCTGGTCCAGTTCAACATCCTCACCAATGACCTGGATGAAGGGGTTCAGTCCATTCTCAGCAAGTTTGCTGATGATGTGAAGCTGAGAGAAGTGGCAGGCACTCTGAAAGGCTGTGCTACCATTCATCGAGACCTGGACAGTCTGAAGAGTTAGAAAGGGAAGAGCATGATGAGATTTAACAAGAGCAAGCATACTGTCTTGCACCTGGGGAGGAATAACTGCATGCCTCAGTACAGGTTGAGGGATGACCTGCTGGAGGTTGATGTGAAAAGGATGACCTGGGAGTCCTGGTGGGCAACAGGTTGATCATAAGCCAGCAGTGTCACCTTGTGGCCAAGAAGGCCAATGTCATTCTGGGGTGCATTAAAAAGGGCGTGGCTAGTAGGTCGAGGGAGTTGATCCTCCCTCTACCGTGGTGAGGCCACATTTAGATACTGAGTCCACTTCTGGGCTCCCCAGTTCCAAAAGGACAGGGATCTCCTCAGGGGAGTCCAGTGGAGGGCCACGAAGATGATGAAGGGCCTGGAGCATCTCCCCTATGAGTAAAGACTAATTAACTTGGATCTGATCAACCTGGGGAGGAGAAGATTCAGAGGAGATCTGATGAATTTTTATAAATATCTAAATGGAGTTGGGAGACAAATGGATGAGAACAGGCTCTTCTCAGTGGTGCGTAGAGATAGGATGAGAAGCAATGACCTTAAACTTGGGCATGGGAATTTACATTCTAATATGAGGAAGAACTTCTTCACAATAAGGGTGATCGATCACTGGAACAGGTTTCCCAGAGAGGCTGTGGGATCTCCTTCTATGGAAATATTCATGATCTGTCTGGTTGCCTACTTGTGTGAGTCATCGTAGGGTACCTGCTTTAGCAGGGGAATTGTTCTCAGTGATCTCTTGAGGTCCCTTCCAACCCCAGTAGTTTCGTGATCCTGTGAAATGTTTGCATCTCAGTAATTTTGAATGAGAAAATGGTAGTTTCAAGGGAGTTCTCGACAATCCATTTTATTTCTGTTTTTCTATGTCCTTCTTCAGGAAACATTTTTTGTGAATTTGTTCTCTGGAGTCTGGTCGTTTGTACTGACTTTGTTATAGTGGCTACAAAGTGTCACACTGAAAGTCGGTATTGATGGGAATATAATAAGTTTTCTAAAAGAACTGTCAGGGGTCTTAGAGAGGGAGAGCCTTGAGACAAACGAGATAAGGACAGAAAGTCACTGGAGAGACTTCATAGGAAAGAAAAAGGAATCCTAAAGATTTGCTTTACTATAGAAGTGGAGATAAGTAGGTTAAGGATAAGTAAGGGGAGTTGCTCTCTGGGGGAGACAAATGTAAACAAGTCAAGAAGTAACTGATAGGAAGAGATGGGGAGTGAAGTTACCTACAACACAGGAACTTTACAGGAAGCTACTCTGGTGCAGCTGTAGCTTATTCCACTGTGAAGTACATGCTCCCATCTTTGATTAAGAACTTCCGGATTCAAGTTGGAAAATGCTTAATTAGAACAGGGATTTAAAGATCATTGTCATTGGGAAAAGCTCATTTTGTGCACATCCCTGTAGGGCAGATATTGGTTGTCTTACCACTACACAGCTGCTGGAGAACTTCTGACTCGGTATTCCTGAGGACCCGACATCTTTTGGTGCTTTCATTTTTGTTGTCTCTTTTATGAATGTATTACCCCATGGAGGAGGCAGAAGAGATTGTACAAAATTGCTGAATGTTTGGAAAGTTATTTAGGTTGTAACACCAAGTGTGATATATTGCTCATAACTGCAGTATGTAACACCCACCTGGTAGCCAGGAGAAAATAGCTAACTCAAGCAATCACCATAGGCAGAGCTGTAAACAGTTTATTCAGTCCCTTAATAAAAGGAAGGAGGAAGAGAAGTCAAGTTTGTGGGTGTTATGCTGAGAAAGGTATATGCAAGGGAAGAAGAAGAGAGGTAGGTTATGTTATTCAACTGCTAAATCGAAGATATAGACAACTAACATTTAATATTTCTGTTGCTTTTTGAACTGTGTTGAAAAAATATTCCATGTTTCTAGTTAAACTGTGAAATTCACTCCCGTAATTAAGATGATAGATGAAAGGTTGGATCTCTTAGTTTTGAAGAGTTGCTTACAGCTTTATTGTCAGAAATAAAATCCTGTGCAGCAAGTGGAAAGTCTAACTGCAGAGAAGTTTGAGTTCTTCTTTCCCTTAGGTGTCCTTGCATATGTTCAAGTTATTTCTGCTCACTTACTGGCTATGCATGTTCCTCTGTGGTTGACTCTCTGTGAAGGTGTTTCTGTATGCAGAGAATATATATAACATCAGACATTCTGATCAGTGCAAAATGTCAGAACGGAAAGCTATGACTTGAAGCAGGAGATATGATTTTTGAAGTGATGGTTATTAAAGATTTTTATCTCTGTGCTACTCAGTTTGATTGCCCACACTGGCATTGCCATAAGCCCTTTACTTCCCTGTAATTAGTGTCTGAGGTGCTCCTCTGACTACTGTCGACCCAGTACAGGTGCAAAATGTGCAGCTTAGATGTCTTCTATCAAAGTAACTGCTTATTAAGTCTTGAAGATGGTGCCTAGATAGGAGCAACACTTATGCCATATATTTTCAATGTACCCCAGCCTTTTAGCTCTAAAATCCAGTGGGGGCTGGGCAGCTGGATATCTTAATTTGAGTTTACCATTGTAAACTTTCCCTAAAGTGAAGTCAAAAGGGAATTCCCAACGACCAGAAACTACTTTAGAAAAGTGCAGGTTTGAATTTGTATCAAGATTTGTATATCATCTGGAGAGGTGAGTTGGTGGGGTGGGTGAGGAAGACAAAGTATCAGTATATCAATGTACTGCTTTTGATAGAATCTCATTTCAAAGGCCATAAGGAAAGCAATATATCATGAGCTGACTCCTGAATTTTTGGTGTGTCTCTTGTGTTATATTGCCTGACCCCCAAAGCTGCTGATGTATGCTCTCCTGTGATGCTGTTTTCTTTCCCAGTTGACCTGCTTCCCAAAGACAGTTTAAAAGTTGAGGAGTAGTTCAGATCTAATCAGGGTTTAAAATTCCAGCAGAGATTTAGAAGCCCGAGCTTTTGTCTAATGGTTGTTTGTTTAACAGCACAGATAGCAAAGAAAAATGTCATATAAAGCTGATTCAAACAGAATTACATTTCAGTCATAATATCAGTTCTACAGGTTACAGTGTACAACTCAACAAGGACAGACAAATCTAAATATAATAATGAATGGTTATTATTTTCTGATTAAAAAAGACTCTTAGTTCAACACTATCATAAACTAGGAGGCATTTACATAAAAAGAAAAAGCTATCACTGTAAAATAATGCCAGTAATTACTGTCAGGAGACTGGGGGGGAAAACCTACATGAAGGTTTGAGTTCTTGTAACAGTAAGATTAAAGAAGTGACAGATATCAGCACTGCAAAATCAGTCAAGCAAGAGGGTGTTATTCTCTTAAATCTTTTACCTATACTTGTCACAGGCAGCAGGATCTGGGATGCTAAGGAATACGTCCTTGTATAGCAGCCGTGGGAGTTTCTGCCATTACCAAATTAAAGGTGTAGAAAATGAAGGAGAGAGGCAGGTCCTGTATCTTGTACCTCTTATATAACATGGTCATCTGGCTTCGGTCTGTACAGATGCTGGAGATTCAGTTTCTCTGAGGTGACTTTCTGAAGGCATGGACTAGAAGTTAGTTTTTGATGAATCTTTCTTAAAGGGATGCTTTCAAGGGCATGTAAATCTATGGGTATGTTGAGAATGTAATGCAGTTTTTTTCTTAATCAACTTGGGAAAGTATATCATTTTCAAGAATAGTGCCATAGATCTCATAAAGTACTAACACCAAGTTCTGAAAACCATCAAGAGCTTTAATGGAAATGAGGCAAAGAGGAGCAAAGCTTGTGAATGCCTGTGTAGTTTACGGAGACTCACAGTGTTGGTAGTTGAGTACAGGGACTGTAATTATGACGTGGTGAATAAATTTTCAAAAATTAGAAAAAAAGAGCAGTTTTATTCATCTCAATGAGAAATAATTGTTTCTTCATTAAATATGTGTATCTGATTTATTTTTATTCCATCGACCAATACAGAACTTTATTATTTGTTTCCTTTAGTTCTATTGTCCCAATTAAAACTAAAAAAAAATAAAAAAATTAAAAAGAACAGTTGTTACTGCTCTGTAATCCCGGGTATGTTTTATTACAATAAATATTCCTTAGGACTTAAAAACTCTGCGAGAACCAAATTAAACTGCCAAACTGCTCAGGATCAGTAGCTGTTTCCTGGCATAGTCATCTCTTCTCTTGAAACTTTACTCTGTATTGTAATTAATCAAAGCTTTCAAAAGCGTAAGTAATTAAGAGCAAGGCAGTCATAATAGAAGAACTGCAAACTGTCTGTACTGCCTTTAAATAAGGCAAGCAGTTTGTACAATGCTTTCCTTGGTGCATCAGAAATCATCTGACTATTTGCTTCTTCACCTTGTCTTCAAATGTTGTGTGTCTTTGTGTTCCCACTAGACACTGTTTTCCCCTGTTTAGTGTTTAGAGACAGAATGAAATGCTGAACTGCTAGGGGAAATGACCTTGGTGCAAAGATGAAATCTGAAAATGAACCACCTTGTCACTTGTGAGCGTAGAGAACAAAACCTTATCCTGAGAGACTCACAAATAGCAGAAGTACTTCAGTGGGAACAGCTTTAGCTGACTACAGTGATCCTTATGAAAAGAGGAAAAGTCACTGTGCTGTTCAGGTGGCTTGTTTTTCTGTGATGCATTTGGCTCAGCAGTCCATTTTACATTAATAAATTTAATGCAAGTGAACTTTTGTCTTGAAGTGTTCTTCAAAGCAGCTGGCAGGTTAGATCTGTCTGAGGATCAGTAACATATACCTGACAAATGTGCTCCACGTGAAACTGTGTCAGCTACTAACCATTCGACAGATCTCCCTTGCAGAATTTGGGGATTGGGGCTAGGAAAAATCAGATATGAAAGTAAAATCTAATTTGATGAAAGCTAGAAATTAAACTGCATTCAGTTTGTCAGGAAATGCTATTTTAACACGTATGCTTCAAGATGTTTCAATTTCAACTCTTGATGGTGTTATTGTAATTGGTTTAACTTCCTTTGAGCGTGCTTTAAGTGATCGGCTCTTTGATGGCTGTCACCTTCTATAAACACTGGGAGCAGATTGATTTTGCCTTATCGTAGCACAGCACTTACACATCTGGGGACAACTTATGTGTTTGAAGGATGATCCGAACTTATTAGTCATATGTAAGGTGTGTGATTCGCATTATGATACCTAGCAGCCAAATAAGGTGAGTGCTACAGGAACATGCTTAGAGGAGGCTCTCTGATTTACGTAATTGAAAGTTTTCCATGGCTCTGGTCAAAACTGGGTTAGGTAGATTTGGTTCAGCCCAGGAAAGTAATGGTGGACTGGGCATTTTTTTTATCCCTTTCTGAAACCCTATTATTTTCAATATGTCTTTTAAAGCTGAGCTCTTACAGCAAAGCTAAGGAAAAAAGATCATTCCAAACAGCTCTGAAGTTGAAATGGATTTGGAATGACTTTAAATCAGATCTGTATCTCATCTGTAGTGGAGTTAATGCAATAATCTTCCCTTAAGACCTTCATAAAACGTGTTTTTTGTTTGTTTTTTTTTTTGCTTTCCTATTTTTGGCTGCTGGTTTTGATGTGTTCAGCTTGCATAACTGCACATACAGGAAAGCTGTTCAGTTATATCTTATTTTTGTTTCACTATCTTACCAATGCACTCATGCACATAGATGGAAAATAAAATAAAAAATCTGTATAATGTTATATTCTATACAGTAATGTGATCACAGAGACAGATTTTAAAATAACAGTACTGAGGTGTATTTTTAATACCTTTCACATTTGTTTCCATTATGCTGTATGGTGAAAGTCTGATAAAACTTTGTGGCTTTAAGACATTGTGAAATATTGGCCTCACTCTGAAATCCAAATGAATTCCACAACATATGTGCTCTATATTGGCAGTAATAATTAGCAGTAAATATTAATGTGGATCTGGAAGTGTCTGAAATCATTAGTTACACCATCAGCAAAGACTCTGTGCTGTTTAAATCTCCTGAACATGACGATTTTCAGCTGTATATACAGAATTTACAGCAGAGACACCAGTCATAATGTGGATGAGACTTATACAGTGGGTTTTTTTTTTTGTAAGTGAAGACAAATTGCTACTGTTTATATACCAGTTTTAAAATAAATCTCTTAAGGAATATGTGACCAGCCTGAAAACAGGACTAGGGTATGTTAAATCACGCTGTAGTTCAAAATTTAATTACTGAATGTTGGAGTAACCATGTTGATTTTTTTCTTTAAAAATAAACACAGTCATTATCTCTTTACTTCAAAATTGAGTGTTTTAGATTCTGAATTTGTTGCGCTGGAGTTACTGACTGATGGATGGCAGGAGCTATTCAATTGTTTTCCCAAACACTACTCCCTCTTCCTCCTCCCCCAGGTCCCCTAAAGCAATCCATGACAGCCACCATATGCATGTTTGCTGACCTGAAAGATTTTAAACAAAGTTGCTGGCTTTTTTTACTGATTAAAGTAAAAATATCTTAGGCTGTATGGAAAAGTAAATAACTAGTGAATGTGGAAGCAACAATGCAATATAATATATTATATTATAGAATATAATATATAATATTATATATATAATAAAATCTGTTTCTAGCACACGGTAGCATTTTAGTTACAGCTATGAATTCCACTTTCTCAGTACAAAGAGAGACTGTTCTTGTACCACTGCAGTTACTGGGGGAAAAAAATAAAAAAAACCTTAAGTTAAAAAATGAAAGCAAAAAAGCAGACCAGTTATTATATTCATTAGGAGAACTTCATTAGGTACAGTTCACATTGTTCTTTGTTTTCTCTGCCTTCCTGGAACATCTGCAGCAACACTCAAATGTTTGAAAGAGAATATGCCCAAATGATTAGTACTAATACAGTGCAAACTCTTCCTGCCACCAAACTAATGATACTTCCTACTTCTTACCTGTAGTCACTAAAATGCTTTTACTGTGTCTGAGGAAGGTATAATCGAAGCTGAAGGATTTGCCAACAGCAACGTGTGAGATGATGAGATGGATAGACAGCTATTGGTGATTTTTTTTCTTTTTGTGTGGTCAGAGGTTCTTGTTTGCCATGGACATCAACACTCAGCTGTAGAGCTGAAAGTAAAAATTGAGGTTATTGGATCCCAACTCAACAGACAGTTTACTGGCAAAGCAGCTGTTTTGCTCTGGGCAGAACATCTCCCATCTACAACCACTCCCTCACAGCACAACTTTCCTACTCCCCCGGACAATTTTTTTTCTTGTATTTAGACTATGTAGTAGGTTTTAAAATAAAATGTTGGTATAAAAAATGTTTACGTGTCATTCTTATAAATTCTATGAGTCCAGAACATACCTTTAGCAGCGTGGCAGAGAGTTTACTGATTAAAAGCACATTTCCATGACTCACTTAGGGTAATGTGAAAACTGACTTAAAGTTTTCCTGGTTGGTTCACGTGCAATTGGCAATATATAATCTATACACTAATCCAGTTCTTTAGAAATATTTTTCAGTCTTGTTTCTTTAAACTAGCACTGGACATCATATGCCAGAGTAGATTAATACTGTGCCCCTTTAGTCCTTTGGAGTATGAATGTTTGTTATTGTGTCCTGAAATCAGAGAAGAAAGAGTAGATCCTCTGTGTGACCTTAATGAAATAAGGAGCTTGGTTAGGAGCATACTAGGATCACGTGTGCAGGGATTGACTTTTACCATGTTGAATTGTCAGGATTGAGCAAGCAGAGACAGTACGGTGCATTCCCTTGTCTTGATATAACAGGACTGCAGTGCTAACAAATTCATTGTTGTATGTTGGGCTTTGTTTTGTATTTAGCTGCTTAGCTTTCACTGTAAAAAGTTTTCACTGTAAAAAGACTTCTTGCTTCAGGGTTAAATCTGAAGTTTTGTGGCTCTGTTCAGATCTTGTAGCATCACTGGTCTCTTCTTTCAAAGATAATCTGGATTTTGGGGGAACATACCTTCAGTTCCAAGAGTTGTGATTTACTGGAAATCAATCCAGGCAGTTACTCAGGTCTTGGCATGTTTAAGGAAGATACCTAAACAGAGATCTTCTAAACATTCTGTAGCAGAAGTGTTACTTCTCTTGTTGCTGTCTGCCAGGTGCCAGAGGTCTCTGCATTTTCTCAGTGACGAATACTTACCTTGAAAGACACTAAGACGAATGATATAATGAATGGTGAGGGGTCTGGAGCACAGGCCTTATGAGGGGTGACAAAGGGAGCTGGGATTTTTCAGTCTGGAGGAGGCTCAGGGGAGACCTTATTGCTCTCTATAACTTCCTGTTGGGATGTTGTGGTGACCTGGGGGTTGGCCTCTTCTCTCATGTAACTTGTGATAGGACTGGAGAGAACAGCTTCAAGTTGTGCCAGGGGCAATTAAGTCTGGATGTTAGGAAATACTACTTTTCTGAAGGAGTGGTCAGGCACTGGAATGAGCTGCCCAGGGGTGTGATGGAGTCACCACAACACGGAGGTGTTCACAGAATGTTTAGATGTTGTGCCGAGGGACATGATTTAGTGAACTATTGGTGAGCAGTTGGACTGGATGATTTTGTAGGTCTGTTCCAACCTTGGTGATTCTATGAATGTCTGTTCTCACCTTCCCACAGGAGGTATAAAGGACTGGATGACCATTTCTAGATGGCAACTTCATTGCTCCAGAAATGGTCTCTCTAATTTATGGTTCAGTGCCTTAGAAGCACCCAGAAATGCTACTTTACTTTTTTTTTTTTTTTTTGCTTATTCTTTTTCATTTTATTACTATTTTAATAATTTTCCACAGATCATTGGGGAAGTTTTACATAGCTTTACAATGATATGATTCAATCAGAGATTGATGCAAAGATAAGATATGAAAGGCTCTGTTCTCTCTATATAAATGATAGTTTATCAGCTCTTGTGATAATTACCATACCTTTGCTGATGATCTGATGGAAATTGCAGAATTTTAGGGGTTGGAAGGAACATCTCTAGCCCATTGAGTACAACCTCCCTGCCAAAGCAGTCTCCCTAGACCAGGCTGCACAGGTAGGCATCAGGCAATTAAGTAAAGAAGTTCAATCTTAAGCTCTTAATGGCGGAAGAATTTTAGTCCTGGAACTTTGAATTGTAAGTGCTTTAGTTTTAAATATTATTGAATGCATCAGCTGCCACTGATGTCATATGTTAAATCTTGAAGATAATTTTGCATCTTATTTTCTGACTGAGAAACTGAGTAAGGTAATCAATATTCCTCATGGAATTATTTGGATATTTAAAAAATAAATCTGAAGTGTTTAATTATGTTTATTTTCTCCACTGTGACACACACTTGGAACATTTTAAGACTGCTTTAATCTGTTGAAACAGCAAAGAAACGAGACTCTTGTTTTTCTGTCAGTCTCTGAGACTACAGTCTTTTCTCTCTATAACATACCTTATGGCTTTCACTCGAATGGTGACATTATTTTTTATTTTTTTGCTTCCTGTTTTTCTTCCTCCCAAGCACAAATTGTTTACTGCCACTCTACAGAATTTTTCTCCCTTAATGATATGAAGTGAGATAACTACTTATAGTGCTGACAAAGGTAAGTCTACTAGAATAAATAATACTTCAGAAACAGAATGATATACTGCTGTCGGGAGTAAACTCCACGAAGATTCATATCCCAAAATACTAGTTAGTCTATCAGCACTTCTGCGATTATTTCTTAGGCTACAAATCTGAGAAAGTTTCAAGGTCAGCTGTAACTATCTTGAAAGTGTGTAGGCCGAAGAAAAATCCAGTGAATTAGAAATAAAATTCAAGAGACAAGAGGTTGCTAAAGTGAAGCCACTCAGGTGCTTCCATTTGGCTGTATGGGTGTAATATGTATACATTACATATATGTAAAAAAAACCTATGCAGGTAAAGATATGTTTGGAGAAATGAAGATCAGATTTTATGGAAATATCAGGTATTTTAACCCAAAAAATTTAGGAGGTTTTAGGCTAAGGTTTATGCAGTTACTGGTGCAAATAAACATCCCCTGTTTACACAGCTGGTAGCATCCTAAATTACCCTTAAAAACAACTGGTTGTAATGAGCATCTTAAAAGTATTTATAGTATTTCAGTGTCTCTTTAGGAAAAAAAAGAGCTAAAGCTCAAGATAAAGATGGAAACTGACCACAGTTCTTATAAGGAATGCTTATTTTTTCTATTTTTATGATTAGTTTAATTTTTTTTTTTTTAACTAAAGAAAGGTGTTTTCTACAGTGTTCACTGTCTGTCCATTAATAATTTTTTTCATGGAATGCCATGAAATACTAACTATCTTGATCCTTAGTGGAAGATTCTCCACCCTTCACCTTCAGTTTTTGGCACTGGACATATTATAAACATAAGAATATGCTTCCAAAAAAGAGGAAGGACAAATAATAGAGCAGAGAAGAATGTAAAATCAAGAAGGTAAGACAGAGCTCATATACTGTATTAAGAGAGGGGAAAAAAAAGTGGAAAAATAAAAGGAACCTAGTCTTGGTTGTTCAAAATAGGTCCTAAGAGTAAATGTAGAGCAGCTCAATCCTTCCATCCTTAGATCAGTTACTATTTGTAACAGATAATATGTTCTCTTCCTACAAAAGGGATATGAAAGTTAAAAAAATATATATAAATATATATATATAATGGACTGGCTGGGGTTGATGAACTTTGGCTTCTGAATAATTGTGTTTTTCATTGTCAGAAATTATTTTCTGTTTTAAACTAGGTATCAATAGAAAAAAAGTATTTACTATGAAACATTTCCATTTGCAAGCTTGATTCAAATCATTTCCAGAATCACTGCCAATTGCCAGAACAATTCTACCATTCACCTCTACTCATACTTGTACCTGAGGAAATTGATAATAATTAAACAGCTTTGGGAATCGCTGGTGATTGCACTCATAACATTACAGTTGAGGATTGCAAAGTATCTGTTTTGGAGATTATTTAAAATAAGTCACAAACAGAAAAGTAAGCATGAGTCAAAGGATGCTCTTCAGGGACATGTCCTATTGTGCTGCTATTAAATGTTTTCATTAGGATCCAGTTGATGAAATAGATGTTTTACTTATTGAATTTCAGTCTGCTCCAAGCTGGGAGAAGCTGCAAGTGCATGAAAAGACAGGGTAAGAATTCAGAATCATCTTGATAAATTGGAGGTAGGGTCTGAAAAATTGAGCTCAGATTCATTGGGGTTAAGTTTAAAATTCTATGCTTACAGAGAAAAAATCAACTGTAATGTGAATGAACTGAAGACAAAAGCAGTAGGAGTCATAAAGAATCTAGAAATGTTGCCCTTGAGGTAAAACAGGAGAACTTGTGTTGCTTCTTGTAAGAAAAGAAGAGACACTGCATACAGGAGAATTGCTGTTACAAACAAGACAAGAAAAAAGGGCATGGAGAAGAAATTGTTTAAACTCCTCCAGCAAAGAACCAAGTTAGGCACTGAAAGTAACAAGTCAGGAAATAACTGTTTATTTCCTGAGCTTATGGTATGCCTGAATTTAAGCATTGATAACAGAATATGGTACAACATAGGCGTAGGATACCAATGGCAAATATAAGCTTGCTGTTAGTTTGTTGGCCAAATACTCTTTGAGGGCTTTTTCTTGGACAATCTTTCAAAGTCAGCACTTCGACTGTATGGTGTACACCTGTCTGAAACCAAGTTCTCACTGGTATCATCAAATCCTGTGACTCTCAGGGAAGCAGAGCCCTTTTTCTCTGCACTCTATTATCATAAAGTTGAAAAAGATATATTTTTGTCGTATGCAGGAGACCAGGAACTGTAAAGCTGTTGTAGGTGTAATCTGTTCTTTCCTATTGTCTGTTTGAAAGAAGAAATGCTTATATGCATCAGTGAATTTAAAACCGAAGCATGCAAGTTCACAGTAAGCTTTTTGCCTTCTTCTTAATTTTTTTAGTAGCCTCTTACATTAATGTTCTGTAGCTGCCTCACAGCCTAATATTGATACCTGAATTAAGACTGAACATGCATCTAACTTCAGCAATTGCTTGTCGTTCACATGTTGAAATCTGAATTTATATTGCTAATTACAGTGAGCAATTTCTCTTCCCTAGCACTGTGCCCCAGACTACAACCACTTACCTGCATTTTCAGAAACCACTTTCTATAATAGGTCAAGAGAACTCAAGAATAATATCCTCTCTGTTAATGCAAAAAGTATTTTTCTCTTTAAATGTGCAGTCGTTTTAGTACTTTCTCTTCTTTGTGTCTGGTCATGCTCCCTGCAGCCTGGTTTTAGATGAAACAGAAGGATGTTGGATGGATGCCTTCCATCCCGTGACCTGAAATTGGCTTTAAACAGTCATGTAGGAGACATTCTTGCTTATCCTTATGGAACTATAAAGACTGCATATGATTGTGGTTGTGTAACTTCTTAGACTAATCATCTATACCATGAATTATCCCATTCTAACGCAGGTCTTTGAATGCACTGTCATTTGCAGAAGTCAAGATATGTTTTTGTCCTAAAGATATTCCATTGAGTATTGCATAATTATCATTAAAACACTGTTGCCTTATGCCCATGTCCATGTAATGCTTCTGGAGGATTATTAAATATATCTGTATTTTTATTTGGTGAGGAATGTTTTCAGCTACCTTGCAGTGTGAAATATATTACAGGTACATTTTTACAAGGTGCACATAAGCAAGACATTCAGTTAGGGTAATTAGAAAAACTGGAAGGTCATTATTTTTTTGTACCAGTTTTTTGTTGTCATTTTTGTAATTGTAGAAGAAATAGGGATAAAGAGAATTTTGACCTAAATAAAATGGAGATTTAGAAATATTTTTTATTATATAGCAAATGGGGAAAGATTTTTGGAAGATTCGTTGATTGAATGATCCCAGTTTAATTCGGGATATCATATACTGGGCTTTATCTTTCAGTTATTACTACAGTGTCATTCTGCAGAAGAGCAGGTATTGTTTTGCTTTCCTGTTTTTAAAGCTGCATTTAACAATACAGAAGAACCACATTGCATCTCTGAAGAGACACATTTAGTGTTTACATGAGGTGGGAGAGCTTTGACCCTGGGTTGAGTTCTCAATTTTTGATAAGTTTTGAGTGACTGAAGCAGTGCATGTGAAATGTATGGGTTTGCTGTTGGCTGCAGGGATGAGGCTGCAGTCTGCCAGTGCTCTGACAATCCTTGGAAGCAGTAGTGTTCCTAGAACTGTGGGGAGAGTTGGTCATAACTAAATGCAGTTTGCAAAATCCTGTGTTTTCTCTGTGCACCTAAAGATCAGAGACTAGAAAAGCAATCGTGTTTATTTTCTTTCCTTGTAACTCCAAGTAGAGCATTGCAATAGTAGCTGCCATATGGAAAGCTGGAATAAAAATGCATTGAAATGTAAGTCATGTTTGTCAAAAATAGAAACCATGTAATGATCTGACAATAAGCAAAATAGTTTGTATGGCCCCTTAGCTGTGTTATTTATTTTGAACCAGCTACAATAGAAAGCACCCATGCATGCACTCTGCTTGGCGTGTCAGTTATTTGAAATCAAAAACTCTAAATCAATGCCTTCAGCTCCTTCTTTCTGCTGAACAGAACCACAATCAAATACTACCACCTGCAGACCTTGGTCTATATCTCTTACACCTTCCTACGGAAGCCAATGAATAACAATACACAAAATTAAATGAAAGTTGAAAGAAGCTGTTCTATACAGTTGTGAATTTAATTTGCACATGTGTAGTCCTATTTTTAGCTAACATCTTTTTATAGTCGTTCTGTGATCATCCAAAAGATAGATTTGGAGGGATCTCTGGAGACTTGCAGTCTGATCTCCTGCTCAAAAGAGAGTTAACTTCAAAGCCAGAGGTTTTGTCCATCTGAATCTTGAAAACTTGCAAGGATAAAGATTCAAACCTCTCCTTTAGAACACTCTTCTGACATTTTATGAAGTGTTATGGTGAAAACCTATTTTTTTCCTGCATTGCTGTACCTCATTTCCTTCAGACAAAAACCCCTACCAGGCTAAAGAAGGCATTTGCCCATCCTTTTGAGTGTATCTCCCCAGTTTCTTGATCATTCTTGTACTCTGGGTACAGAGGCACAGAACTGCATAGTGCTGCAGGTACATTCTCACAAATGCTGGGGAGAGGACAATAGTCAAATACTCATGACTAATTGGAGTGGATGAATGGGGCTCTGAGCACCATGATTGAGCTGTAGGTGTCCCTGTTCATTGCAGGGAGGTTGGACTTGAGGGCATTTAAAGGTCCCTTCCAGTTCAAATGATTCTAAGATAGATTATACTCTTTCAAATGCTGTCAGCTATGCAGTTACCATCTCTGTTATTAAAGGTACACATCAACTCAAATTCGACTTCTCTATCGTAGTGCCCAAGTTCTTTAGGAATCTCAGGCTAGCCAGTGCCCTGTCTGGGGTTCTTACTTTGTCCAAAGCTCAGATAATCTGTCCTTCTTCTGCGTTAAGTTATGAAGGTATTTTCTGATCTTGTTAAACAGCCATTTAGCTGATCATCCTTTCCCAGTCTGTTTCAACCCAGAACTTGATGGGAACTTGTGGATTCTCAGTCCCTGGAGGAGTTCAGAGCCAGGTTGCGTAGGATCCTGAGCAACATAATCTAGTGCCTGATTTAGCAGTTGCAACCCACACCTCAGTGGGGGGTTGAAAGTAGGTGATCTTTGAGGTCTCTTCAAACCCAAGCTATTCTTCTGATTCTGTGACTGTGAGAGGTGTTACAGTCACTAGTAGCATGAAATGAAACTTCTCCCCAGCTTCTTCATCTCTGAGATAAACGGGGAATAGAAGAGATAGGAAAATAATCCAACAAATTCTAATTCCTGCAATGGCAACTGGAAGGCACGTGCTGGAGACTGGGGGTTAAAGTGGAACAAATGTAAACATCACATCAGTACCAGACTGATTATGCTACGTCAAAGAAAAGATAGCATCTAAATGTATTCCCCAGATAAGTACACGATTGAAAAACTCTCTGGAGGTGATGTCCATGGAAATGATTAAGAGAACATCTGTAAAGGAAAACAAACTACCTTGGAATGGAAGCTGTGCACAAAGTCATCATGTCGCTGTAAGGCTGATTGTGTTTCTTTCTGCTACAGATCCAAGGATCTGAGGGTCTGCACTACAGCAGAAGCTTCATAGAGAGAGGGAAACATATTAAAAAAAAAAAAAAAAAAAAGAAGAAAAGAAAATGTGTTTAACATGAGATATGTATTTGGAATGAATTTCTCTGTGAAGCTGGGAAAGAAATGGCTTAGCCTGATAGCTCCTCCCAAAGGGACTATGGCTCAGAGCAGTATTGTATTTGTCTTCATCTTCACAGTGAAGCAATCCTGGAAGCAGATAAAGTATTCTGAGTGAACGCATAGAAGAAAGATAGAAGTTTGCCAGTGAACATTAGCATTCATTCAAAGCCACAGAGCTGTTTCAAGAGGTGTTCTTTGCTTTATTTTGTTAAACTTCAGTCTGATTGTAGGTTGAATTCAACAGCATTTTAAAAGCTATGACAGCACAAAACCAGTAATCTTACTGCCTACCTGAAGTCAGCTTATTTTGATAAAATGCAAGGGTTGGAGCCAGGCCTTGGTGCTGTTCTATGAAGTATGTGGATGCTGTTTAGTGCTCAGCCTTCCTCTACAATTACCAGACACAAGAAAACTAGCAAAAGGGAAGGAAGAAAAAACAAAACACCTTTCCATTTGCTTTGTGAGTCCATATGGTTTCAGAGGCAAAAACACACAGTGTTAATGATGGTACATTTAGGTTTCAGTAAGAAAACATCTCCCTTTTGGACTGATCAGGCAGTAGAAATAAAGATTTTATTTTTAGATACACAGCAAATGTCACAGAGAACTAATTTAATGAGTTTCTATTATATCCTGCAAGAAGGGCAAAACCTCAGGTGCAGGACTGTAAATAAAGGGCTCTCCCAGCTGAGGAAGTTATACTGTTACTGCAGTCTTTGTGTAGGTTAATTCCTTAACCAAAATCACTGAGGTGTCTTTGAAAGTGGCGTATCCACAGGCTTTCAAAGGCTGCTTACGTACTGCAAACTGCAGGTAACTCTGTTTTCCCTTTCCATTGTACTAAAGCAGATTTTCTAACTGCAGGATATAAAACATGGGTTACAGCCATGTGTTGGATAGAGCCTGGACCCAAACTGCAGTGACCTCCCTGTGAAGCAAATTCAGAGCATGATCTAGGAGTCATGACACTGCTGAGGTTTTTCCCAGCATTTGCAGTGAGCTATTGTTTTTCAGGCAGGATATCCTTCCCACAGTAGTTAGCTTTTGGAAGCTGTGTTAGCAGGAAAACTGAATTTCTTGTGTAGTTATTGCTATAGTCTCTCTTTGACTGGCTCTGTGGCTCCCTAGAGGTCATAGAATCATAAAGGTTGGAGAAGACCTCCAGGTTCATTTAGTCCAACCACCAATGTTGCCCCCAATATTGCCCACTAAACCATATCCCTAAGCAATATCTACCCTTTCTTTTAACACCTCCAGGGATGGCGATTCCACCACTTCTCTGGGCACGCTGTTCCAGTGTCTGAGCATTCTTTCCGAGAAGAAATTCTTCCTAAAATCCAACCTGAGTTGGTTAAGTCTGTAATTGATAGATACAGTAGACTTATTGACTGGGGTTCAGGCTATTATGTGTTTCTGAAGATTTCATTTGGTACACATTTGGTGACTCAGCCTCTTTAAACATTTAGCACGTCAGATGAATGATTGTGAAATCTAAGAAATACAAATAGTACCTGGTTATTTAGAGGCACAGAGTAATGAACACACTTCTAAAAGAAACAGAAGGTCAGAAAATGCTTACTGAAATCTGATGTTTTGTATATGCAAAACTGATTTAATTTCTTTGTTTGGCAAGTTAAGCAGGAATGAAAGAGGAGCAACTTAGGACTGAAGAATAAGTTCTGAAACAAGGAAGCAGGAAGGTTTTCTGCCTTTTTTAAATATATTTTACATTGTAAGAAAACTACTCAGTCAGGTATGGAGTACTAATTCTTTCTGTTTAAAACTTTGTAAAACCTGCAGTTACCCACAGAAACTTAACATTGTCCTCCTCCACCTGCACTGCAATGGAAATTTAACTGGTATTTCACTGTGAGCCCTGATTATATGAGTATTTTGCATTTTTTTTTTTTTGGTATCGAATAAGAATTCACTTTCAGCAGGGAATGGAAGTCTATATAAGCATAGTGTATAATCTCATCTATTTGACTAAACCTTAAATCATGTAGGTATAATAACAAAGGAAGAAAATAAAAATTGCCCATTCCTGGTTGTTTGATTCCACGATCAATATAATCTCTGATATGAAATTCAGCAATACAATGTTAATCACGGGCAGTTAGCTATTTTCTTCTTTTTCTTTTTTTTTTTTTTTTAACAGAATAAGGGTCGTGTCAGAGAAGACATATTGCTTAGATTGTTTATGTTATTCACATCTTATAGGGATAGAAATCATGACCAATTACATGCTCCAGTATGAAGTAGTTTAAATGGAATCTGTGATTTCAGCACTGGTTAGAATTCAACTCTTGTTGTGCATACTTATTGTATAGGATTTTCTGGGATATGTACTGTTGTAAAGATTGGACATTTACAGTGGGCACATTCTCTAGAGTTAGAATCTCAGAATGGTTTGGATTGGAAGGGACGTTGAATCCCATCCTATTTGATGCAGGATCCCATCAAACCTGGCCTTGAACACCTCCAGGAGTGGGACATCCTCAGCAGTTGCCTCCGGGCAAACTTGTTCCAATGCCTCACCATCCTCTGAGAGAAAAAATTCACGCTAACTTCTAATCTGAATCTCCCTTCTTTCAGTTTAAAACTGTTCCCCTTTGTCACATACCCTGACAAAATTATTTTTCCGGTTTTCCTATAGGCTTCCTTTAAAAACTGGGGGGCTGTTATAGGATCTTCTGTAGGTTAAATTACACCATCTCTTCGCTTGTCGTCACTGGAGAGGTGCTCCAGCCCTCTGATCATCTTTACAGCCCTCCTCTGGACTTTCTCCAACAGCTTCACTTCTTTCTTGTGCTGGGAGCCCAGAGCAGAACACAGTGCTCCAGGTGCAGTCTGTGTCTGTTTTGATCATCCCTGTCTGAAATACTTCAAAGTCTGGTGCCCTTCTCTTTACACAGCCTTTAAGGAAGGTCTCTGCTATAAAAAATAAGGTTAGTAATTGCATAAGAAGTTTATTATTCCAAACTTACAGGTTATTGGCAGCAGAATACCAATATATGGTAGCATACATTTGCTGCTGCCTAGGGGGTCTATGGAAATTCTGGGAGAGTTCTCGCATGCTGAGAAACTTGTCAAGTCCAGCAGAGCTGAATGGGATGAGAGAACTGGGTGAACAGAAAGTGCAAGGGGAATTGTAACAGCCTTCTACTGCCTGTGGTAGTATACTGAGAAGACAGAAGCATACTCTTCTCAGGGTCACATGATGAAAAGTCATGAGGCAAAGGCCACAAGATTCAGTGATGTTTCTATTGCTGAAATTTGATATTTCAATATATTTGATATTTTTCTTTTGTAGCAGTGTTCTTTTTTCCTCTGTAGCAGTGTTTACATGTAGAGGCTGAGGAGGCTGCAGAGTGGTGGTTTTCAGTAGTTAGTATTTTTGCAGTATTTCCTAGGGAATCTGATTTATCTTTGAGGTTGCTCCTGATTTAAGCAAGTGTTTGTAGAACCGGAGATCCCATGTGGACAAAACTGTTGGCCAGTTCTGTGATTCTAATTGTACGTAATCACTCCTGGGGAAAAGGAGACCTCCTCTGAAATAAATAATAGAACTAAAGAAGCATTGATTTCAATGCTTTTTAATTATGAGGATGAGCTCAAAGGGTTTATGTCAGCTCAGTTCAGAGCAGTTATATACGATATAGTACAAAAGTCAAGAAAACAAAAGTTGCAGAGATCTATAAATACTTCAGAGATCTGAAGGGGCTGTCCGAAGTATATATATCATCTGTTAATAAACCAAGCATTTCTAATTAGTGTAAGTGACCGAAAATTCAAACTGAAGAGCACAAATTAGAGGGAGCATAGCTTAATTTAATGACCGTAGAAGTTATTACCTGCCTACATGAAGTCTGACATGAGGGAAGTATTGACTGAATTACGTGAATTGGATGAGAATTCTGGTGGTTTTGTGCCAAGTGGAGGCATAGGAAGGGGGGTAGGGGTGGAAGAGAGGGAAAGCTTTGGCTTGTGATGGAGAACCTCATTTACCCCAGATCTGAAATCCATATGCTTGTTAACTAGGAACTGGCTACATCCCAAAATGAAAAATGAAGTTTACATTGTGTGTGTGAACCAGCAATTTGCATTGATTTGCACATGATTTGTGCCTAATTTGCTAATCGTTAAACTCCATGTGATATGTAAATAGGTAGAAAGTTAAAACTCAGGTTTTAAATCCATTCACTTTGACAGTTTAATCTTGTTGGCAGGAGCTGCCTTCACTCACACAATCTGACTGCAGTGAAGCTCACCCTACGCAAAAGGCTGCAAAGTGATCTTTCACTCACTCTGTTTTCTTCCATTGCAAGTTTCCAAAGGTTGATTTAACTTGTTTAGCACAAATATGTTGTTCAAAGTGTGTGAGATACAACCATTTATATTCCTTGTGGTCCATCTACAGGTCAGACTGACCAGTACAGCTAATTGCCACTTTCGGATATCTGAAATAAAGATGGGCTGCACAGCAGCAAATGTAGGAGTGGCAGAAGTGAAAATAGCTGACTGTAAGATACTGAAAAGATGCTGAATGACTGATTTTAATGTGAGCAAGATCACACCCAAATTCTGCAAGCAGACTGTATAATATTTCAGAAAATGTTATCTTTAAATGAATGTAAAATGATGATTGCAAGATGTAAAACAAACCAACAAAGATAAGATGCATGAAAATCTTCTTTTTACATGAAGGATATCAAGTCAAGACAGCTCTTCTGATGATGTTCTGAATGGGAATGTTGAAGACTGAGGCCCTAGACTTTTAAGAAACATCAAAGTTCATTGGTTACATATGAGCAGATACTGAAAAGATTGCAGTGCAAGAGAAATATCTATTCCATATTAACTATAGTCATGTTGTACAGGGGCTTGTACTGAACAGGCAGCATATACATGTCTTTAGACTCAAAGAGATTAAATGCATTTTTTTTTTGTCTATAGCCATCTAAGTTTTCAGGTTTTTCTCCAAAATGCTGATTCAGAAAAGGGTGTAGAATGTACACAACACCTCATTTATAATTGTACTTCCAGTGACATATATGGTGCCACAGATATCAGTAAGGTTATTTGCTAAAATAGTGCCCAGTAGAAGAGGTTTTGGCTGGTCTTTAATTGCCTTCAAAATATGGATCCAATGAAATCAAACCATGTAGGAATAAGGAATAATAATATGAATGGCTAATCAGACTGTCTTCACTAGTATCACGAAATTCAGCGTGCTCCCATCAATACAAGTCAGACATTTTCTCTTAGATATAAATTCTGCAGAGAACATTTTCAGTGAGGTTGCATTCATAATGAGCAAAGATTCTTGTTACTGGAATGGTGATGGAACAGTTTGTTCTCGATGCTATCTCCAAGAAACTGAAAGAGAAGGTCATCAGGAATAGTCAGCATGGATTCCCCAAGGGAAAATCGTGCTCGACCAATCTTATAGCCTTCTGTGATTGCATCACTAGCTGGGTAGATGAAGGGAGAGCAGTGGATGTTGTCTACCTTGATTTCAGCAAGGCATTTAACACTGTCTCTCACAACATCCTTATAACAAAGCTAAGAAAGTGAAGAATAGATGAGTGGACAGTGAGGCAGGTTGAGAACGGGCTGACTGGCTGAGCTCAGAGGGTTGTGACCATGCATTCATATTAACTTCACCACATAATTTTTCACATCTTTTTTTGAGGCCTAAAAGGTAATTTAAAATTGTTACTACCTTTCAGTGCAAATTAGAGAATCTGCTTTGCCTAGAAAAAAATATTAATCTAACTCCACTTGAAATTTAGGAAGCCAAGAATATGCTTTTAAAAGTCCTCTCTCAGTGACAATTTTGTAAATGCAGTCAGCTTAGTTTCTCTTACGTAGGACAGAAGTAGTCACTGACAAATATGATTTTGTAAATTCATCAGAATGGATTTGGTCATATCTTTCCTCTGTTCAGTGTACCACTTTCAGTGCACTAAAGTAATCACCTTTATTTTCACAACAAAATAAATGAAATAAGGAAATATACAGGTCAGTTTTCATAACAGAGAAGTCTTTTCAAAGCTATTCTTTCTGATATGCTCAGATTATATATATATATATATATATATATAAAGGTCTCATTACTTCTTTTCAATGAGGATAATTACTTTTGACTATGTATCTTGAAGCATATTTTTATTTTTATTTTTTTCTCCAACAGTGCAGAAAGATTTTAGCTTGACTGTCACTCCTGAGGGGGACCTCCCTCCCCCAGATATGATCATCTCAAATTACAGAATGATTATTACTGGCAAAAAAACTGAACTTTCCTACCAGTATGGACAAGATCCAAAAATGAAAAACAAAGTAGCAAGAAAAAGCAAGCAAAAAACATCAAAGCAAACAAACAAGCAAACAAAAACACAACAACCCACAGCAGTTACCTGTGAAACTGCCAGTGATTAGCATCATTTTTCCTGGCTGTAATAACAAATTGTCAATTTATCTTCACAATTCACTGGTTACCCAGAAGTATCATAATGTCAAGTGTAATAGAAAGGTAAAGAAATGTGAATGGAGACTGTTGCCTCAGTAACTGAGTTTTTGTTTTTGTTTTAGTTTTCTTTTGAAAGCCAAATAAGTAATGAGTTAGAGCTTAATTTACATCGATATCCTTCAGTGTTATTTCAAGTGTTTTTCAAATCTGTATATTTTGACCTCCTATAATAAGTATTTCTGAGGTCGTGTGAAATGCAGACTCAGTAGTTTCTGTTTCTATAGGAGCAGAAAGAAAATGGGCTTTTCAGTGCAATGACTGCACATTAAAAAACAACTGGTTGTGATTTCTACAAAGCCAAGAGGAAAACAATTACCCACTTGTATATAGACTAGTGCTGTGTGACATAAAGAACTTCTAAGCAAGAGGAAAAGAATAAATCATGAGGAGTTGTTCTCATGTGTCTCCAGGGTAGAAAATTCAGCAGTTGATCCAAAGAAGGGGAAACAAACAAACAAAATAAACAACACCTTTTCTACATCAAATTTCTGATACAAGCACAGGAATTTTGTTCAAAAAGATGGCACTTATGTGCAAAATTTGTACTTATGCCAAAGTCTACAGCCAACAAGTGTTTAGCAGTTGTTTTGAAAGGAGTCAAGAATGCATCTTACACTGATCTATTTATAAATGGCATTGCAACCGTAAACATAAAGTTGAGATCTGAAAAACTGAGATTTAGAAGTGGGCTCTGCATAGCTAATGAACATCATTAGATAACATCATAGATAACATGCCAGTGGCTTTAGTTCTCTACCAGTAAAGTCAAGGCAAGCATTTGTTTTACAAGGATATAATGCCAGACCTGGATCCTGACAAGAATCCCTTATGAATGTTTTAGGCTGAAAGGCACCTTGAAGCCCATCCAGTCCCAGTCCCTCTGCCATGGGCTGGTTACCTTCTACCAGACTAGGTCGCCCAGGGCCCATCCAACATGACTCTGAACACTGCCAGGGATGAGGGATCCTAAGCTTCTCTGGGCAGCAGTGAAAAATGTCCTCCTAGCATCTAATCTAAATCTCTCTTCTTTTAGATTGAAGTCATTACCCATTGTTCTATCACTATCAGATTGGGTAAAAATTGGTCTTTCTCCTGCTTGTGAGTTCCTTTATGTATTAGAAGGCACCAGTGAGTTCTCCCCAGAGCCTTCTCTTCTCCAAGCTGCCTTTCTTCAGTCCTTTTATCATCTTTGTTGGCCCTTCTTTGGACCCAATCTAACAGCTCCACATCCTTCCTCTGCTGGGGGCTCCATGCCTGTACGCAGTGCTCCAAATGTAGCTTCATGAGAGGAAAGTAGAGTGGGACAGTCACTTCCCTCTACCTGCTGGCCATCTCTCTTGATGCAGCCCAGGATACTGTGGGCCTTCTGGGCTGCAAGTGCACACTGTGAAAAAAATATGTCCTGTTTCTGTCGTTACATTGCACTGCCTTGTGCCTTGTGGCCACTAAACATTGGACTATTTAATTGATTTACAACCATTTTGTTAGTCCTACGGTGCAATTGCTGACCTTGATAAGGGAAGGCTTTTGCTTTTTTACTTTTTTTTTTTTTTTTTTTTTGCTGTTCTCAGCATAGCAATTAATACGTACTTAATAGAATCCAAAATTAGTCACTCCTGAAAGTAATTACATGCTAATTATGCAATTATTTTATTTTATATAGGCAGCAAAAAATTAAAGTACTTCAATTATAGTTTTTTATGAAAAATCAAGTCAACTACTACTTGACTTAAATATTCATTTATGAAATAATTTGTCACTTGACATTTTAAGTCTTAGGGTATTTTTACAGAATTGTTATTGTGTACCTAACAAAACTCCTTTTTGTTGTCTGAGACTGTTTTACATTGTTAGAAAATTGATGTGGTTTCATTACATGTATTTGTTTGAAATTATGACTCAGATCTTCTAGCTGAGTTTGAAGTGACTCTTTTTTAAATCTAAATGAGCAGCTTAGGTTGGGGGAATGGGGTCAGATTTATTTATTTATAAGCAAGGCTGATAAGATAAAAATCTTCATATACCTGTTGCTTTATTTACTCTTTATGTAAAGTTTCAAGTCTATTGACCATTGCTGCTACATCTGTCTGAAGTGACATCATCTCCAGATAAACAAAATTGGTCTGTTGTGTCAAAGTATAGAGTGTACCCAAACTACTGTTTCCAATCATAGAGAAACTACCTAAGGTCAGTCTGTTCTGTTTGTCCAGCCAAGGTGTCAGTCAGCACACACTTCTTCATGTTTTCTGATTGACATATAAATAGACTGAAACCACTTACAGAGTGAGCAGCTCCCTGAGGAACAGCCTGGACCCATTACAAGGTAGATGAAGCATAGCAGTGTCTTGCTTGAGCTGAGTATTGCAATGGGGAAAAGGTTACAGGAAAAGATGGTATGGGAAAGCATTAGGAGATAGGACACAAATCCACAGGAAAGCAGGCTGCTTTCGTTCAGATGCTCATGAGTTATTATAATTCTCCTCTTAAAGATGTCTCCACAGTGCTTTATCTCCATAACAATATTGTTCAAGACAGTATCTGCTGTGCTCAGAGGGAAACTCTCATTTGCGTACAGGAAACAAATAGCGTCAATCAAATAACACTTATGAGTCTTTCTGTATAATACTACAATAGTATGGTTCTGATTTACGATTACTCTGACTACATTGGTAATTAGGAGCTCAAATGAATTTGAAGCCTTATTATTGTAAACAGTATAGGAAGACATTCATAGAAGATTTACAAAATAATGTTATGCTGTTTGATAGCTGGGAGGGGTATGTAATAAACCTGAGATTAAATGTTTACAGACTCTAGCATTTATTATTTGATTCTAAGCGAACTTCTATGAGTATCAAAATTATGCAGTATTAACAAGCTCATATTTACTAAAAAACTGTATGTAGTTCCTGAACAGAAAAGCAGGGTTGATGCTTCAGCCTGCCTTTTCAGAAATGATAGCTGTTGACATTGAAAGGCAGAGTAACTTGAGTCTGTTCTGCTTTCCGAAAAGAAGACTCGGGGTACCTGATAAATGTTAATAAATATCTTAAGGGAGATGGGAGGCAAAGGGATGAGGCCAGGCTCTTCTTGTTGGCGTGCAGCAATAGGACAAGGAGTAATGGCCTAAAACTCGAACATAGGAAGTTCCGTACTAACATGTAGAAGAACTCCTTTATTGTAACGGTGATGGAGCTCTGGAACAGGATGTCCAGAGAAGTTGTGGAGTCTCCTTCTGGGGAGAAATTCAAGACCCATCTGGATGCTGACCTGTGCAACTCATTGTAGGGTGCCTGCTTTGGCAGAAGGGCTGGCTTGATGATCTTTTGAGGTCCTTTCCATCCCCAGTGATTCTGTGACCCAAGACTTTAATAATCCATTTAGGATCCAGTTGGTCACAGGCTACTGTTTCCTCTGGATGTGGCTATATGTTGCTTTTTCAGATTACACCAGTTTTATAGTTAAGTATATTCCTAGGAAGGAAAGGGAGGTTTTCCAGGAGTCCCCGATTCCATCCAATAGCACTGTCTTAATAGTGGTCCCTGAGCATTTCTCTCCTGTAACCCAGCAATACTTCTTTCTCAAAAGAGAGAGATTGTGGGGGTCTCCTCTGAGTTTTATGTTGAAAGAAATAAGCTAAAAGGACTGGATTTTTATCAGCTGCTATATAAGGAATTGTATCTTAGAGAGTTTGATGGTATCCCTAAATACAGAAATATTCTCTGCCACACATCTTTTCTTTCAATGCTTTCTGTAATCAACTTCCATATTCTGTTATACCTCACTCGCTCATACTGCTGTGATTGACTGGCAGATAGAGACCACAGTGTTTCCAATTTACATTTGCAATCAATAGAGCACTTAGATTTCCAACGACGTTATTAACATGCATTTAATAAACAACAAAGTGAACTTTCAGCTGACATTTACGACTGTGTACCAAAGCAGAAACACTTAAAATGTGCTTGTGCAGATCTCTTCATGCATACAACTGCCTCATATACCTCTACTTACCGTTTTTCTTCTCAGATGCCACTTAGAGAACTCCTGCTGAAAAGATACAAAATATTTTGTCTTCTAGCATCAGCAAATATATATACACACTATTTTTATTGAGAACTGGGTAACTAAGAAATGAGGAGTTCCAATAGGCACAGACATCAGACTGTGACAGTTACCTTATTTTACACTGTTTGGTAGTTTTATGTTTATTTTGTTCTAGGCAGTGTTTGCTTTCCAAAATCATAGTCCATTGCTGACCACAATGTCCCATCACTGGGTTACATACAGAGGATTTACTGTTCATTTATTAAGCCATAATGGTGAGTTGAGCTTTCCTCTTCAGTCTGTTGAATTAAAAAAATGAAGAACAAGCTATAATGCAAATCTAAGTAACGACACAGCCATTTTCCAGAGTTCCTTTGCATTTATCACCCTGACTGGAGATTGGTCAGGTGGCAGCACATCTATCTGATCTTGGAATTAGACGAAGAAAATAGGAGACAACTGAAGAGTGGTCAGTGCAAAGGACTAATTTCCTCTCATTTTCAGAGTGGGTATTTTACTGCTTTGAGCTTTAATAAGCTGTCGTGAAGCTGAGTCCATAGTTAGGCAGACTGTGAAGTCACAAATGTGGTCTGAAGGCTGTGTTTGATGGGTGGAGTTGAAGACCAGTGAATGGATGAGAATGGGACTAAAAGTACACACAGAAAATGTTCCAGAAAACTGTAGTGAAAATGTAGCTTTACATTGATGGAAGCTGAAGAAAGAACAAAAGAGAAGCCAACAGGCAAAATATCAGAGAATTAATGCCTCCTTTTCTTATAGAGTGAAGCAACTGGGAGAAACAATGGTCTGGAAAGGCAGCACGGAGCTTGTAGAAGTATAACAGTGAATTGCCTACTAACTATTGTAGTTTCACAGCTTCACACATCTCAAGTCAAGACTCATCTCAGTGGTAATCTGCCACTATGGAGAATAAACCATTATACTGTTTGGGCTAGAAAGTTAGTAAAAATGTTATTTAAGCAGCTGAAAGCTAAGGGGATACTGAAGTTCACAAGTTGAACTGGTACTAAGGTGTCTTTTTTGGATGATTTTTTGTTGTTCATGATGTGTTTTTGATGTTTTTTTTTTTCTAACAGAATGTGAAAACTTGAGGTTTTTAAGAACAGCACCTCAGATACAGATACACTAATTCCAGAGCCATCTTTGTGATCCTTTCTTGAACTCGCTCTGTGTCCATGGGTCTCACCAGTGATGTGTAAAGGGGAAGGATGTTATATCTGATCACTGCTTTCTCCTACCTTAGATTCCTTCAGGGAAGGCAACTTCATTTTAGCTATCTCTTATTTTGAGATTTGCAGTTTTTCTTCAAAAGCATGAGGAAAAAACAATTCAAGTGGAAGTGGAAAGTGGAAAGAAAAAAAAGAAGAACATGGTGGGAAAAGAAGCCTCCCTAGATGACAAAACCCAAATCCTGGATTGAAAAAAAGTCTATTTTTGAAGCTCATGGTTTATTTCAAGGACGCCAAGATTTAGGGAATTCTACTCAGGAGTTTAAATTTTTAATCTTCTATTTGATCCAAAGGTTGAAAAATAATAACAACACTTTGAAGGATAATAAAAAAAAAAGAAATAAAGTATTAACAATTTTTTTTTTTAACAGAAAATGTCAGGATAATGTTTTAAAATCAGAAATAAGTTTACAGGACAAGAAAAAATATTTTAATGCCATACTTTAGAAAGACTATTTCCTTTTTAAAATCAGTAAATACATATAGCTGGGTTAAGAATCTGATTTACTTTGGATTCTGTTATTCTGGGGTTTCCTCCTTGCCAAATAAAGATGAATGTAGGTTGGAAATATTTATATAGTATTCAAAAAGAAACATACTTTAATGAAGAGCAGCGTAGGATCCTTTGGGTCATGTGTCTTCTTACATTAATACTGGTAATTAGGAGATTAAGGAACTGAACTCATAAGTTTCACAGCTTGAAAACAAAAATATGAACTTTATCTATGTATTTGTTATAATCAACATGAGATCTTGATAACATAAGCAAAAGGACAGAGAAAGAAAAGCTAAATTATGCCTTGACAATGTAAGAGCCTAAAATTAAATTTAATAAATGAGCAATCAGAGAATAGCTTTCCAATGCATGTTATTTTGTGTCAGTAATTATAAACTTCCCTTCTTGGAATGAGTTAATGTTAATTTCGGAGATTTGGCTGTCTAATGAAAATTAGTACTGTTACCACTTTGCAGATGAGGATAGAGTCATTGAGTAACTGTAATGGCCTACATTCTGTGAGGAATATTTTTCACATTTACTGAATGTTTATTGAGTTTCCGAGCTGCAAGTCACCTTTTGTTCAAAAATAAAGAAATTGTTTCTTTCCAAAAAGAGGAAAAATATCATATTCAAGAATGTAAAGGAAAAGAAACTTCTTTATTTCTGTAAAAATAGACATACTCCCTATGATTTACTGATCTTTGAACCTTCCTGTTTTTTGTTTTTTTTTTAACCCAATCTGTTTTTAAAGTTAAATGTGGGAGATTTAAAATTTGTTGAAATATGTGGGCTTATTTTCCCAGTGAACAAGAAGAGTAAACAGGGTCTGATCCTTAGAAATTGCTCTCTCTCAAGAGATAAAATGACCTCATGCTTTCATGATGAATCGTAATCCTTAAGGTATACTCCTGTTCTGTTGAGGGACTTCTGATTTCTTTAGTTCGGTCTCTTAATCTTTTTTTTACTGAATATTGATTTCAGTTCACTGCTTTTCTGGAAGTACTGTGCCGAAGATTATCTTTCAATAGTCTCCAAGCATGAGCAGCTTAGTAGAAGTCCCACATCTTATTAGACATTTATATTCTTTGAGACATTTTTCTTTCTCTCCTAGCATGTAGGCTAGAGCTGTGAACAGTTGGATCTACAAATACTTTCTTAACTCTTCTGATAACTTTTAGCAATGACAGTTTAACTCAGATGATAATTTTTTATCTTCACATTTTGCTTCATGTTTTTATACAAGTTTTCAATAAGATTATTTTTATTAGGATAGCGTTGGAAAAGATTTTAATGCAATTCTTGTTTGAAATCCACTGGGAATTTTTTTTTCAGAATAAAGTGAGGGCAGTGAACAGTGAAAAATTAATTAGGTGGATTCAGTTAACTAATCAGGCAGGCTGATGAGTGATTAAACAATGAGTGTCTAAAAAAGTTTTTTGATTATAACAAAGTATTTCTTTAATCCTAGGTAAATTAAATTAATTTTAACTTATTTCATGTCATTTTTCTCTCTGATGTCCTATTTCAGATCTGTGTTAGAGTGACTCTGTGATGATAAATCCTAGACTGGGACTCTACTCAATATCTCTAAATCAAATGAAGATAGATAAAAATTTTAATTAGTTGTGAGGAACAAAATCCACTGGAGAATGAAAGTGTTTGATGTGGGTTTTACTGCCTAAGTCTAACTTTGATCTTCAAAACTTATAACCGATTTGCCAGGTTATGTCTACGTGGCAGAATGCAGTACTGCAGAGATGTCTGAGCTATCTGTGAATGAATTAGTGCCAGAACTAGAAGAAGTATGTATGCAGTTCAGCACTTTTGTCTACTGGACTTGAATAATTTTCATCAGTTTACAAAGCTTTGCATTGTGCCATGTCCATAGGTACCTAGTACTGTATGTCCAGTGCCAACCTCTCTTAGTATGGCAGATGATTGTAGTGCATTGGCATCCATGAGTCTGCTTTAGCATCTGACCTTGCCCCTCTGCGCAGGGGGAAATCAGAATTGACACTCTTCTAGGAATGTTTTCACTGAGTTTATAGAAAAAGGTCATAACTGAGTTTTCTGTAGCACAATTTAGTGCAGAGATGCTTCTCTCTGGCTCTCAAATGATTTTGACAGTTCTGTATTTTGGCTATGCAAGCATGAAGGCTGGGATCTGTGAGCTACAACCTTTCCGTTCCTGAACCGCCAGCATTGCAGGAAACAGGACAACCTAAGGGACATTATTGCAGGACAGAATTTCTGAGACCATTTCCCAGATTGTAGGTTTCTGCGTCTATCACATGGGCATCTGAATGAAAGAGACAGACAAGATTAGACATACTAACTGTCATATCTGACTCTCTGCTCAATCTGGAAGCTAATAAAAATGCTGTAGAGAAGTTATTTATAATTAGAAGTCAGTGGGAGTGTGGTAACACGTCCTCACTGTTATTACTCTGAGTAAGTAGTCTGCATTTCTGGATGTGCATGTAGCCTTTACATTACCCATATTTCCTCTTAGAAAATTTTGTTAGAGCATATTTGAGGATTTCCAGCTTTGCTTGCAACATTTGGAATTCTGGTAGTCTGTACAGAGGAAGTGTTTGCAGTAACCAGACAGAGGTGTAGTGAGAAACTTCAGTATGTTTGTTTCTCAGGATAAATGAGTCCAGTAGTGAAGAAAAAAGAAGCTGTGCACACATACTAAGCAAATCTTCTATATACCTGCTGTATATGATGCCTTTGGCAAGAATTTCTTTTCTAGAAATCCTAGGAGTTTTGTGCAAAACAACAAAAAACAAAACAAAACAAAAACAAACAAAAAGATGTGAAATATCTCTGATTCCTGTGCTGAAGGACCTTAGAAGATGCTAAATCAGATTAAATGTAGTCACTTTGGCCTATAAGCTTCTTCTTGTGTGAGAGGCTGAGCTCTGGTAACAATTGCAACTGCTCAAGACCAAATCGCCATGATAATGCAACTGTTGTAAAAACCTTTTGGAATAGCTTATTAAGAAGCAAAAATACAAATTCATTGGGAGTGAATAAAATACTCTTAATCTCCTTTAAAATTCAACTGCTAAAAATCAATAAATATAGAAAGAAAATACAG
The DNA here is from genome assembly GCA_036925125.1 of Oreortyx pictus. Lineage (NCBI taxonomy): Eukaryota > Metazoa > Chordata > Aves > Galliformes > Odontophoridae > Oreortyx > Oreortyx pictus. The sequence continues at coordinate 3,751,679 of JAUPFR010000005.1, forward strand.
AACACCTAAGGGTTGATTCAGAATTCATGCAGAATCCTGAATTGATTTGATCAAAGAAATAGTAGTTACTCATCCTTCTCACAGAGTTCTTCCTCCATAGAATAAATGCAAACGATGAAGTGGAAAATCCTCTTCTCTAATTTGAACTTGATAAAGCCTTGACAGATCCATCTGTTTCATTCTTTGTGGGAGATAATACATGCTAATAATTCTGACTTCTCTTATCATTAAAAAACAGGTTATCTGAGCTCTATATCATATAATACAATACACAGTATAATTCTACATATATTGTCCTTCCTGCCCTTTGTTAACGTTTTTGTCTTTTTGGAATTACACCAATCAAGATTTTTTTCCTTATTTTGCCATTTATCTTTAATTTATAATTTCTTTGTCATGTTAATTTTCTTTAGCTTGTTTGCTTTTGTGTTTTTTGTTGTTGCTTACTTGTTTGTTTATTTGTTTGTTTTTTACATATTAAATATAAAGTTCAAATGCTTTATAACTGTTGTTTTTAGTGTAGCTGTCTTTATTAAAATCAGAAAAACATCATTAGGTTGAAATATATCTACTGTATGAATTGGGATTTTAAATAATTACATGAATACTCATTTGTAAAGAAATAATTTTGGTTTCAATGTTTCATATTCATTAGTACCACAGGCAAAACTGAAAGTCTGTATTGTAAAGCAGGATATGCATCAGGAAGTAATCGTTCCCAGGTTCAGATAAATATTTTAGATTAAGATAATTTTTTAAGATCTTTTGTAATTAGTTCTCAATTCAGTCTTTACTCTTTGAATAAAGTAGTAGGATTTGTTTTGTGATTCAGTAGTTTTATTTTGTTTCTTTTTCATCAGCTTTCTGACCGGAAAAGAGGACATTACTTCAGTAAGGAACTGAAGCAAATGATTTCTTTTGGCTCATTCCCTATGTTTATTGCACTAAAAAAGCAAAGAATACAGGCTTAACATACAAGAGAACGTGCTTGCACATTTTATGGCATATGTTCTCCATGCAGAAAATGGCAGTTGTGTTAGATCTGTTTGAAAATTGCAAGCAGTATTTTAACAAAGCAATATTTTAACTTAATTATCTTTATTACTTCAGCTTCCTCTTTTCATGCCCTTGACAGCTGCCATTTTGCCCCTTTTATTTACTTGAGAGGCTCCTGTAAGATATTCTTCCTAGCTCAGTGCTCTGATCATCTCATCCATTTTTCCCAGATGTCAATGACTTTTACGTAACTAATACATTTCCAGTCTAACTCAGTTTCTTATTTCTACTGTTTTAGTTCTTACACACTGACAGTTTGCAAATAGAAATCCAAATGAGCAGAGGAAATGTACTCTGGGCTGTTCGCTCAGCTCTAAATCATCTCCAGGTTAATCCATGGACACTGGATTTGTGTTCCTACCAGTTCATTTTTCATCTGCTAACTCTTATTTATTGAATATAATGTTCTAAAAATTCATTTTTTTAAAAAGAAGTTCAGATAGTATATGTTCTTGATTGCGTTGCATATTCTCTGTCTTCTGGATTGTTCATAAATCTAGGCTGGTTGGTTGTCAGTGTTGCACTCCAGTACTTCCTGTATTCTTTGTGGAATAAAACTGGATAGTTCATCACATTTCCAATACAGTTGAATGTAACATCTCTCACAGAACATAACTGTTTGCTGTCCTCAGCTCAATAAGACATTCATAATGTGGGGGGAAAAGAGTTTTCTTGAAGCTGAAAAAGTTTATGTGTTGCTGTTGGTTTTTTTTTAATTATCAATTAATCGTAGGTTTGATTTTGGTTTCCTGATGGACTGAGCCTGCTTTGGGTGCAGTAGCAGCAGCAATTTCCCCTTTGCTTCTGTGCTTCGGAGGGAGAAGGCAGGAGGGAAGTAACAGACATGCCTATCTGTAACAATACTCAGAGAATGGGAAAAATAAATTTTGAATGAAAATGCCTTACTGCCTCCAGTTAAGAGAACAGGGGGTTTACTGAAGCACAAATCTAGCTCTTCTCCATGCTGCTCGATTGTACATGGGGTTATGTATGGTGCATCCAAGGAAAGATAGTTGATTATTTTCAACATCTATTGCTTTTTCATCTGTCTATGAAGAGCTTTCTTCATTTGATATCTGTGGTATATTGGGCAGGTAGAATTTCCTGGGCCTTTGTGCCAACCTCCCTTTCTTCACGGGTAAACGTAAAGTCAGCAAGGTCTGGTCCAACAGTAGTGAAATCTATGACACATCAAATTAGCCAACTGCTTTCCATCTATGCTCCCATCTATTATCTTTTAGCTTTAACTTCAACACAGTACATGATTCATTTTCTTGAAAAGTGTAGTTTTTGTACATTTTTTTTAAATACAGTCATACATTCCTCTACTAGAGCTGTAGCAGAGTTAACAGAAGGATGTTATGGATATAGAATCATAGAATCATAGTGGTTGGAAGGGACCTCAAGGGATCATCGAGTCCAACCCCTCTGCCAAAGCAGGTTCCCTACAGCAGATCTCACAGGTAAATGACTTCCCAGGTGACCATAACTGCTGTTTAAAATCTCTTTTAAATATTTTCGTTGCTAAACTACTTACTACTTAAAATTATGTCACCATTGTGTTTGAAGAAGCCTAAAATATACATAACAGATAAATTACATCTGTGTTAGAATAGCAGGAAGGTATTCTCAGTACCTGAGTGTAAACTGATGGAACTACTGTCCACTGTGTGTAAGGGGTACTGAGGCTTTTATACCCAACATACAGCACAAACAGTTTATTTGAGTTGTTCTCAATTTTTCTTTCATTAGTAGTGAAGTTGCAGAGTCATCACAATCTCTTGGAAGAGTTCAATCTGCAGTATAATACATTTGATACTCAGACCATAATTGCCATTTCTGATATTTCAGGCATTATTATTATTAAGTACTATTATTCTATTAAAAAAAAAACAAAAAAAAGGTCTGTTTCTTTCCCCCCTCAGTTGCCTTAAAAATTAAAGCTACTTTTGTTTCTTGGAGCTCAGTTTTCAAATACACAGTGATAGTTTTCTCCCCTAGCCCTCATTCAGCCATGCTGTACTTAATTAGTTCTTTTAATCTTTGCTATTAATACATCTCTTGAATAAAAGCTATTAAGACATGTATTACAAAGTTCACTAGGACTTCAAGTCATCAGAGCTATGTCCTAGAAAAGCTCAAGTCAGAGTCACCTTAGTGTTCTCCTTGCCAATTTTCAAATGAGCAGGAGTGCCTTCAGGTAAAAGAAGGGTTTAATTTAAGTTGGAATCGCTATTTTCATTCAGTTTAGATGTCTTCCCTGCCTTGTTCCATAGCTGGATAGAGACCATAGGCAACGGGTCTGAATATTAATAAGATGCTTACTCATCTTTATTGTCCAGAGAAATTGATATATTTGAGCAGATTTGGTGTCCTATTACAACACAAAGAACATTAAAATATTTTTGAACATGAATTTTCTTCTAAATCTCATAATATGTGCATGTATTGCTAACTTAATTCTTATTTTGCTTGAGACTAAGATATAAACAACCTCAGCAACTCAGTGTAAAACTACTGAAGAAAAACAATGTGATGACAAGAAGCAATAGGTGTGTACAGCTTGTATTCCTGAAGCATTCACTTTTCTTTATTGCTGAGGTTTTAGCAGATAGCCTTTCAGTTGTGCACACATTTTAACTCCAGAAATGACTACTTCTTGGTGAATCTTCTCACTCTCCTGGAAACACTTTTGCAAAGAGATTCAATTGTGCCTTAACAATTCTCTGATCTACCTTTCGTATCTGTTGGCAAATCTGCTCAGTGATACTTTCTGCTTGGGAAACTTCCAATTATTTTATATGTTAATTATTCCAGATTCTGCTTCCAGTGTTCCTCACTGTAAGTTATCTTTTGTTTTTCCTTTATGTATGCTTATTTGTTTGTTCATTCTTTGCTATAGGGACCCACATATGAATAACCTGTCCTCTCCTCTTTATAACAGCTTTTACAGAAACTGTATCATTTTCATTTCCTTCTTTAATTCTTTGCCTTTATTTCAGTTTCTTTCTCAAAATTTGTCAGTGGAACTGAACATGAAGTTGCCATTCATGTCTCTCTCTCTCTCAAAAAAAAGCAAAAAACATTTCAGTTCCACTAATACTCCCTCTGCTGAACCTCCTCAAATTTCATTAATCTTTTTGTCACAGTCCTGTATGGTGTATTGTATTATAGAGTGCACATTGAGATGATTATTACTCATGATAACCCTTAATTTCTATGCTGATTCACTATTTTCTGAGCCAATGTTTTCAAGTATTAACTGAATATTTGATTCCTGAGTGTTTTATTTTGCATCATCTTGTACTAATACTCATTTCGTTGAATTGTGAGTGACTAATCAAGTTATATTCCTTGTTACTGCTTTTCTTACAAATCTGAATTTCAGTTGAAGCTCTATCAGTGAAATTTTCCCAACATTTACATTTCACTTAGAAAATACTGCAAGCAGAAATTGGGAAGACACTCTTCAAACTAGTCTCAATCACTGGAACCTCAGCAGTGCTCCCATAGTGATATAAGTGCTAATTGATTTTAAGTAGGTTTAAGTCTTTTAAACTGAGTGTCTCTTGGTCAGAAGAAATCTGTTCTGACCTACCTATCTTTGTTAAGAGAGTTGCAATCATGTTTAAAACCAGCAGTCCTAGCAGATGTTCTGACATGTTCTGCTACTTTTCAGAGGCAGTGGTGGCTTTTATTGACTTTCTCTTGCCTTTTATTCTGATGGTATGCAACGAACTGTTTCTCAGCCCAGTCGCACTAAAAACTGGTTTCTGTATGTGAGAAGAATATAAAGGAAAAGAATATTGCAGAGCTGCTAAGATCTGTTTGCTAAAAAGTTTTTAAGGTGCTTTCTTCCTTCAGCATCAGTAATCCATGTTTTTCTTTGTTATTGTGTTTTAGTATTTAAATATAAAACTTGTGTGTTGGATTCCTTGAATCTGTTTGTCCGCAGGGAGCTACCTGGTCTGTGTGTTTTTCTAGCCTGCTGCTAACTGGAATGTAAGACTGTAGAGTCTCTGTGCAAATTTTGCCTTGTTCATTATTCATTATTCTTGCCACAGCTGACGGTGACAAATGTCATTACCTTAATGACCATCGTTATCCATTGTCATAATTACAGAAGATCATTTAATGAAGCTGTATATAATGTTGCTTAATATATCAAATTAAGAAAAGGTGTCATGAATGGGTACACAACATCACCCATCATTTTTAAAAATGAATCAATAAATTAAACAATTCCTCCTTATTAGTATGACAGCATGGTCTTGTAAAAGATTCACAAGGGCAAAGACAAAGAGGACCAGATGGTAATTTTCTCTTGTTCCCTCCCATTTCAGTGATGACGTGTGAAGCTGGATTCCTCTGCCATTTTCTGGGGCTTAACCAAGAATATTTTGTGATTGGTGTTATTATGCCTAGCCTGTGTATGGCTCCACCTCTTTGCATAGTCCATTAGGTACGTCAGCATCAAGTAGCTGCATCTTAATATTGCTGTCACTAACAAATGTCTCCTTAATCAAAGTGACAAGCATCTGCGTTGCTCCAACAGATGGCCACGAGTGCTGTACCAAGGATTACTGTGGGTGGTCTGGCATACGTTACAGAGGGCTAAAGCAATATCACTACTACATTTCAATACAAATACAGCAATATCACTACTGCATTTCAGATACAGATACAGCAATATCATTACTGCATTTCAGATACAGATATTGAGTCACAGTGTCAGTCCCTTCCACTTCAGCCAGTGGATCCACGGCTGAGAAAGCTCTGTTGGGTAGATTTACCTTTTAAGAAGGATCAGCATGAGTGATGCACAGTTACCTGTTATGAGGTGAATGCTGCAAAACAAATCTGACAGGTTGGAATGTGGACACTGAATGGAGCAAGCTTCTGACAGATTCTTTGGCTTTGAGTGATTTCAAAACAGCACAGCATTTCCGGTTACATCTGATGCTCAGAAGATTTTGATATGGGTCAGAAAGTTATGTTCATCTACTGAACTAGATGTGCTTCTCCCTGATGTAGTGATCTCTTCAAAGACCTGTGTACATAGAGGTATTTTATTATGTATCAGGAGTTCATCTGTATTTTGTGTATTTTTAAGCTAACAAAGAATTGAAACAGCAACATTATATGTATTTATGTTGCTAACTAGTCCATTAAATCTACATGGTACGTACTAATGAGAAAGCAGATGCCAGAGAATACAGATTTAATTCCTTCACTTCCTAGTTGTAGAACAGTAGTCATAATTTTATAGCTTGCCCACAGGCAATTAAAAAAATCAGTAAGAATTCCTTGCACATTCTACTAGTGATATTTAAATCCATTAACTCTGATGCATTTTACAGTCCTATGAGGATATCTCCTTCTGTAAAAATGTTTCATTTGGCACGCCAGTTAAATTTTATTTACTGCTGTGGTGGCTTTGGCAAAAAGATAATTTCCATATGCATAGAAAACTCTTGCTGCTGTGAATCTATTACATAAAATCTTTACCTTTTTCTGTAGGACACTAATTTGTGTGCGTGCTAATGGTCTAGCCAGTCTTTGAGATCCTGTAGTCTGTTTGTGCTGACACAGCAAAGAATATGTGCTGATGGTTGGAGTCTGGATTTTGATTTGATAGTAGGAAGAGCAGAGCATATGGTAAGTGGGTGCAGAGGAAGAGAGAATATTACAGAAAAAAAAAAATCAGTCAAAAATGGGATGAGATCAAGAAGGAAGAAATTAAAAAAAGTCTGTGCAGGCTGGGTCATCAACTGAAGAAAATTATCTGGTGGATATGTGGGAAGGAGGCTTAGTTGTAGATGTTTGTATCTTTGGAGCACATTAAGGAGCTTTAGAGTCACTTCTATGGGCTACACTTTGATTGACCTAAGGCAAGTCACAGTCCTTTCTTGAAGGGTTTGAGGTTCAGCCAGCAATGCAAGCAATGCGTATGTGATATTCGGATATCATTCTCATAGACTGAGAAACAGCGAGAGAAGAATGGATGACAGGGAGCAATTAGGAACATTATATATTCTACTGCATTCTTGTTAGAGGAATCTCTTACCTCAATACTAAAATAACTATTAAAACAATATTGTAGGCAACTCGTGCAGATGCGCTAATGTCAAAAACTTGGAAGTCTTCTATCTAAATATTGTTGGGTACCAGCATTGTTTAGCATGGTGTTTTGTGAATCCAATGAAATTGGTCTACTAGTAGAGCTACCAGCTCGTTGGCTAACTTGCAATTACATTTGCTGATAGAAGAAAATATACTGGCAGTCTACAGTTCTGATTTAAGACTGAGGCTTAGTCCTGACAATGAGAAGTATATCAGAGTCTAAAGTATTCAAAATCATCCCCTTCAAGACTCCTTCTTCCTTTCTCCCTTCTTCTTTCCGTTTTATTTTTTATTTTTTTCCCTAGGACATGAAGAGGGGTTAGTTAGCCCCACTGATTGGGATTGGTAAACTGTAACAAGCTTCATGGTCCTCAAGGTATTTATTTATTTATTACTTGGCCTTAATAATAGGAACAGCTATCTGAGAACACTTTCACCCTCAAGGACAGAACACATAACTGTTCTCAAGAGGGACATCCATCACAATAGAGAAAGAATTCCCTTGTAAGTACTAAATGTGAGAAACAGGGGAAAATACTAAAAATAAATAAATAAATGATTATAGGCCATTCTGCCTTTCTCTTGCAACCTTCAGAGTTCAATGTTCGCTATAATTTAACCACAACTGAAAGCTGCATAATGAGTAAGCTGTGTCCAGTCATTTTACACATCTCATTGATTCCTGGCCCATGCAAAAGTATGATATAGTATTTGCATTTCTGGCAGCCAATAAGAAGGTATGAATCTCATTTAAAAAAAAAAAAAAAAGAAAAAAAGAAAATATATGAATAAGAAACAAAAGCAACACCCCCCCCAAATGTTTACCTCTTAATATAATTGCCCTTAATTTTCATTCTTTTCTTTCTAAAACTTGTAAATTATATATATAAATATATATAAAACTTGTAAATTATATATATAAATCTAAAACCATGTAATTTATTTAGTTTTGCCTTTAGTTTTGTTTATGCATTTTTTATACCTCAAATATCAAAAGAAAGCCATAAGCACTAGATCAATCCTATTTAAGGAGGAATTCCACTGATACTGTCCATAAATTTTCTTACTGGGTTTCAGTTCTTAGTGCCTCAGAGTTAATGCGAGGTTTTCAGTTAAATTCTGCTCGATTACACTGAGACATTGCAAACTAACTTCACTCAAATCAGTGGAGATATTGAGAATTATCTCACTTTAATTCCATTTCAGTAAACTTAATCATTTCATTTCTTATTTTGTACTGGAGATTCTTTGATATGAAAGAAAATACTTTCCCATGTCACTGAACATTCATTCAACCCCTGCCCTAAAGTGAGAGTTAAAATCAATCGGGTTTACGAGTGCAGATCAGCAGCAAATCTGGGCCATTAAGTGGTTCTGAATAATTGTTTTTCAGTAAGAATCTCATGGTTACTAGAATGTAACTTTACATTTTAGAATACATTTAGAACATTTACATTTAGAATGTAACTTTAATTATTTTTGTGAATGTTCAAGGACCGCTCTGAAAGTAATGTCTCCTATTTTATTACACTGGCCCACAATATCAGAGGTGGATGTTGGCAGTATGACTGTAGAGGTGGAAGCTTTCAACCAATATTCCTTTACATTCTGTTGCCCTGTGACAGAAGGCAGCAGAGGGGCAGCCTGACAGAATGGTGTCTGATGTGGAAGTGTGCATGAAGCAAAGATGTGTCACTGAATTCCTTCATACAGAAAAAATGGCACCCATTGATGTTCATCAACACTTGCTGAATGCTGGTGGAGACAAAACAGTGGATGTGAGCACAATGAAGCCATGGGTGGTGTGTTTCAACAGTGATATGAAAGACAAGCCATGTTCTGAATGGCCATTTAGATTTTCATGAGTGTGGCGTGCAGGCTCTTATTCATTCCTGGTGAAAATGCATAGCTAATGGTGGTGACTGTGTTGAAAAATAGCATTTTGGAGCTGAGAATTTGCTCTATCAAATGCTGTTTCTGTACTCTTTGTATTTTCTTTAGTTTCCATGAATATAAATAGGAGGCATTATTTTCAAGGGGTATTACATATATTTAAAAATGTTATGTTAGAGAACATTTGTTATGGAAATACACCTACCTAATTCTGAGAACTACAACACTAAATTGAATGTTTAGAATAGAGACATAACAGCATAGCCCCAAACAAATGCTTTTAATGATGAATCAGTGGTCTTCTGGACATCAGATTGCTGCTTCAAGAAAGGAAAGTTCCCCGTGTCTTCCCTGGTTCCATCATTACAGATGTAGGAAAGACTACATAGACTATAGGAAACAGACTACAGGAAAAAATTGTCCACGAAACTGTAATATTACTGTTGGTTCTAAGGTAGGTACCAAATATGATATATACATCTGCTCACTTTACCATTCACAGCATTGTGTAATTTTTAATACTGGAGGGGTCAGATTCATTGTCTCAATATGTCTGTTTATGTATCTCCAGTTTGTGAGTGTCAGGAAGCTACCTGGGAATGTATTACTGATGTTTGTATCTTGATAGAGCTCCCCGCAAATGTGTGGGTGCTCTGCTATGAAGTTTTTGCATGTCTTTTTTAATTCTTTCTTATTTTTTTTTCACCTGCTTGGATAATTTACCTTAATGCCAACTTGGTGAGATAATTTATCTTGAACTCCAGAGAAATTTATTCTTGAGTGCTGAGTGTGATCTTTGAACACTCTGAATGACAGACCTGAGAAATGCAGCTAGATTGCATCTGTCACTAAAAATGAAATTGTGAATAAGAGGTTGCTCTTACCACTTAAAAGCAAGATACGTGTCCAATGATATTTATGTTTGAAGACTGACAGTGGACTGATAATTAGAAAGCTGGTTTCCTCTCAAAGGAGACACTTTATAATGACATTTATAACTTGATATTCTCTTTCTGAGAGTTCTGAATTTCAAGAGTGATAAGCTGCAAAAGATAAAATATGTTTTGGATCAATATGATTCCAGCCCTATAAAATACTCCACAGTTTCCTTCCACACGGTTATTTAGTTGTTACTCCGAGAATAGAACAGTTTAAAAAAATTCAGTTGGTGATACTTAGGACAATTTGTTTTTTTGTGTGGTATATGATATGTTATAATTCGTCTTAACACTGAATCTCAAAAATTAAGATGAGAAATGTTGATGTATTACTGTACATTACTGAGCGTCTGTTGATTGCATTCGTTCAGTGACTAGTAATAAATCCAGTTTTATTCATGGCTTTACTTGTAATGTAATCTGATATTTTTAAGTTTTGTGGTATCTCTACCACATGTTGGTTACATGTTTGTTGTGACTTAATGCTCAGTGTTTCAATGCAATGGATGTATGTCGCATCATGGACACTGACAGATATCTGAGCAAAGCACTTGAAGGTTATTTTTCTATTGTTAGAGGTTCAAAAATACCACAGTGTATATGATAGCAAGCTGAGCTAACTGTTGGTCAACCATGATAAAATCCAATCTTTTTTATCCTCTCCAGATTTTTATTATTTTCAGTTTCTTCACTAAAACATACTATAAGAATTCAAAAGAGTCTGCATTTTTCTGTGTTCAATAGGATGACGTATTATGTCTTGTGTATGAAGGAGGTCAGGATCGTTTTCACATGGAATTTTGTTCCAGTTGCATGTACCAAATGTAGAAAGTGAAGCTTAGAAAAGCAAAGTTCATGAGAAACTTCCAGCTTGATGGATTATATCCAAATCTGAAACAGAAGTTCCTTCTAACAGACACGAGAAGTATTGCTGCCTAAGAAGATTTGAGTAGTTTCAAAAGGGAAAATAAGGACATCATGGTCCATATGTTATGATATAGCACATACTACTAGGTAGAAAAAGAAATTGTTAGAAGAATGTCTAGTGTTCATAGTGTTTTCAAGTACCAATTTCTTTAGATACTTCTAATCGCAAAGCAGCGGGGAATTAGTTCTTTTTCTACCATGTCATTTGTAAATCATCACAACTTAGCCATTTCTGATGGGGCTCATCTTCAAGATTTGCAACTGCTTTTAACATTCCTCAAAAGGATGGGTCAGGAGGTGGAGGCTGGGGGGCCAGTGTTTCTCCCACTGAAAATCAGTTTTTGATACCACCTGAGGAGCCTGAATAACCATGTTTAAGGGGTGAATGAGATGCATCCTGGAAACCTAAGGGAAATGGCTGACGTAGTCACCAAGTTATTCTCAATGTTATTTGAAAAGTGATGGCAGTCAGGTGAAGTTCCTGGTGAATAGAAAAAAGGCAATGTAGCAATAAGTGTTTAAGGAAGTCACCATTAAATTAGCAATTACAACATTGTGAGCAAAAACAAGGCAACATTCACTAGTAAGATGAAACTATTGTTGCTAACAGATAATGTGTTAAATTATGGACATTGCTGAAATCAAAAGATTCAGAAAAAGAAAGACTGGTTGTTCTGGGAAATCAGTGTAACTGAAATAAATTAATAAATAAATATATAGAACCTTCAAGTATTTAAATTAGCAAATAAGAGTTAGAGGACATACTGTTGTTCTATATAGATTCATCCACATAGAGAGCAGAGTTCTGAAAGTAAAGTGTAATTTAGTCTTTAAAAAAACATACAAAGCTGTGAAATACACAATTTAACAAATAGGACAATTAGTCATTACAACAACTCTATCATTTATCTCCTTTGAACTGAAAATTAATGACTTTATAAAAGACATTGTGTCAATTATAAGTTTTACATTTTGATGTATCAGTAGCTCAAAGAAATTTCCTAGTAAAGTATTCAAAGCACTGAGTTAATAAAGTGGCTAAATTGTGATAATTTAGAGTGAGAAACAGTGTTCTTCGATTGTCAAATAGTTAGATGTTCCCTTCTGCCAGGATCAGTATATGACAGACATATATAGGTATGCTACATTTTGCAGATAAGACTTGCTTCTTGCAGAGATCTATCCTTTCCTTGCTTACTGAGAGTGAGTTTTTTTGACTGTTTGTAGAAGGCAGACATCCTCTTTACAATATTTGAATTAGCTTAGAAAAGTAATCTGAATGATAGTATGCCCGTTTAGTTTTTGAGCTTACAATTGAGGACCAAAGGTAAGCAATTTTATATACACTTATCAGTCCTGGAATTGAATGTTTAGTCTATAATTATGCCTATTTGTGGCTTTGAAATAATTTTCAGTTTAAAGGAACAGAGGGAAAGCTTTACTGTAACACTGTATAATTGCTATTTGCATATACATGTACACATTGACTATCAATTAGCAATTATATTTTTGCTAATTTACTCTCTTAACTTATTGTTTCCTATAGTCGTTTTGTAATTTTATTTTTATTTTTAAGTCTGGAACTGAATTTATATGTATTAGAATATTATTCTTACCACTGCATTCTGTACTTTAGTGCAGGAAAGAACGCAAGGAGAAAAGAACTATATAATGAACCTTGATTGTCCATTTATTTTAGTTCCCACATTGAGTAAATCATATATAGTGAAGCCTCTTACTTAATTAAAACTGGAATTAAGAACTATGAGGTGCTACTTTAGAGGAAAAAAAATTGGATAGTTGGAAAAATAACAATTCATTATTGAAAGCCATAAGGGAAAGAGAGGAAAAAAGAAGGGTGGGGGGAAGTCTCTCAACAACTTTTTCTGATAGGAGTCTTATAAGAAAGCTATTTACTAATTGTGGTTTGTGGTTCAGGTGGAATTCACTTTCCCTGATCTAATTTTGAAATGCCACATGCATATATAAATACTATAATTTTCCTATTCCTAACTTTCCTTCAGTCAAACATTACAGGCCACCACTAGTTCAAAATGTTTGAAATATCTGAAAACATTCATTTCATGTGTTACTTCACCCTAGGTGCTGTTGAGCTCTGGTTTTCAACATTATTTTCCCAAGCATCTGGAGTTGTTGTTCTTGGCATGACCTGTCTCTCAAATCTCTCATGTCATATACACTATTTTCCCTTTTGTATCTTAAAGAGAAACATTGAGTGAGTGGCCATAAAGCTCTTTTCAATACTGGCAGCAGATAATATAACCATCTTTTTCCTTTGTTTTTTTTTTTTTCTTTTGTAAAACCTGTTCTTGATACTGTCTTCCTTATCAATGTTTGTCTTTGTTAAGTCTCTCAATGAACAGGATATATCTAAGCTTTATCAGGAGCTACAAAATAAGATGTTCACTCATGTGACCACAGGTTAGCCGAGTCCATGGTTGACAGAGGTAATATACACTCATCATCTAACAATGATAGCTTTTGCTTCTCTGGAGCCAAGCCTAGAGATTAAGTTTTCCTTCCACATGGATGACTATCTGAAACCCACAGAGATTGCATGAAGAGAAGAGCTGTTCACTTAGACCTTCTCCAGTGGGGTGGAATAACTTCCACAAAGGGGAATGGGAGGCTCCTCCAACCACTGTACAAGCTGCTAACCAAACTTTTCTTTAACATGAAATATTTCCCTTCCCTCCCATCCCCTTCTCCCCATTTTATTTTATAAATGTTTTCAGTTTTCAATTTCTTGTATTTTATTTGATGTTTTGTATTTTAAAACATTTCTGCTGCTGTGGTATTGAAAGAAAGATCACATTTACCTTTAGTAAAAGATATGTTGTTTGTGCTCAGTTATAAAACAAAACAAAACAAAACAAAACAAAAAAACTGTTTTCCTGTTTGAAGGCTCAAGTCCTGGAGAGTATCTAAATTTAGATAAAGTATCACAGTCATAGAACTAGTAGGCCCGTAACTAAATAGAGAAGCTTACATCATAATAAAGTGTAATTTGTATTCAGTTATTCAGTCTGACTGTTTACATATACCAGAGTACAGCTTTTTGGAAACTGAAGAAAATGAAAGAAAGAAAAAACACTGCAGACCAAATCAAGAAATGTGAGCAGGTGATAGGACAGACAAAAACACAAGTGAAAAAGAAAAGTCGATAAAGGTGAAGTTAAAAGTGTCTCTGTCCAACAGATAAATTTGTTCCACAGACACAAGTAGGAGTCTATTACAAATTGATAATTACAGAGGAAAAAGAAAGAATGAAGAGGAAGCAGATTCTGATCAAATAGCATCAAGAAATCACACAAGGACCCACAGTCTCCTGTGGTGATGCTTAACACTTCAAGTCTCTCAGTTCTGCTAATTTGTAGTGCTTGCTTAATAAATGTGCTGTATCCAATAGTCTTTGATAATGAAATACAGGTGATATGCCACACTACCCTATTTGTGCTTTGAATTCTCACAGTAAGCTGGAGCAGGTATTTACTGACATTGTTGTGAATGCCTTGCTTGCTTTTCTCTAAGTGCTGCTTAGTGAACGTATGAAAAGTGTTCTCTCAGCTGGCAGCTTAAATATATTCCTTACATGAGTAATGGAGATGAATTCCCTTAAAATTAGGTGTTTTAATGTTGAGTATGATGGAACATGTATCTTTGTCTGCATTTGAGATTTGAGATACGCCAAGACAAAAAACACCTAGCATTGTAAGTTAATTTGGGGGTAATTTTGTATACAGCCTGAAGTTGTTTTTAGTCGCAGAATTTGATTGCCAGTAGCGTAGGTTTAAATGTGAAAATTATTAATGTGAAAGTGTTGTTGGGTCACACTATTGTTCCCACCGGTCTTTCCTCACTTAAAACCTTTTTCTTTTAAGCTGAAAATATGCCGCCTTGTTCTTCAGATGGTCTCAAGGGGATCTGGCAGCTGGACTGAGTAGAAATTCATCCTGATGGTAACATAGTGATCAAAGCACTCTGAAATGGTTGCATATTTACTCAACTTATTTCTCTAAAGCATTCTCTATGTACTTTATAACCAGAATAAATGTGCTGGCAATTGAAATTTGGAAGCCTGTTCCTGGAAATTATTTTTGCAAATTGTACTTATCCAGTGGCAATAACCCATTTTAACATCTGCTGTTACCTTGCTGAACCGTATGGATTTAGCCATTACCAAGAACTTAATAAGCCCAGTGCCTTCATCAGCTGCTTTCCAAATCACTGTGTCCTATGAAGTATTCTTGAGTCAATCAAATCTGTGGTGTGTCATAATGCATTCAGGAAAATGACAAATGCATACACATTGAAATGTATATAAAGGAAAGGAAAAATACATCTCCTGGGTTGGAGACTTACTGAACTGTGAAAAAGTCTAAAAACCAAATGAAGACCTACCCAGCATATGACATAAAGTATCTCTATAAAAACAGATGGACTAGATGATGGTTATAAAATATCTACAGAAATGGGCTAGATTCATCAATACACTCCAGCTGTTTTACTATGATGGGAAAAAGCAGCAATAACAGTTAAATTGCATTTATGGCAGATTTGCATTGTTTGACTGAGTCGAAGCATATGAAGCAGAATAATCTTCCTAATAGTTTGCGTCCTTGGAAATAGTAGCTTGCTTTTTGCATTGTGTTGTCCATCACAAAAGTTGCATAGTTTTATTCTTTCATAAAATATGCCCAATACCAGAGATCAAAGGCAAACAAACCTCACTTATTTCTTACGCTAATAGTTGCAGCCCTTATATAGATGGAGAGCCAAGTGTTTTTATTGGCTTCTAGACTTTAAGACCACATGAAGATCAGCCTTACCAGAAAGAAACAAAGCTGTAGTACAGCAACAATGAAGGAGACCTGTCATTTTCATGTAAGAATTTTTGGTTTTCTTCTTTTCACTTTCGCATATTTTGTGATAGTGTGCTGCTTCTTAAATTTTATTAGGTCAAAACCATCTTTCCTTTGTTTTCTTCAGCTCACCTATCCTTCATTACTCATTTTTAATAGATATATTAGTAATAAGCACAGTTAATTTCATCCAGTGACTTTATCAAATCCTCCATGGAGAATTAGCCGCTGTTTTATGTTTCCTCCACTTGCTGTGGACTTCAATATAGTTATCACTGAGATACGTAAATGCAGTTAACATACTTTATTACAAAGTTATCATCTGCTTGTGTCCTAGTCCTCTGCATGGACTCTTCTGGGGCCTGCAAACTACCTGAAGAACAGACTCCTTCCACTGATTATATAACAAACTTTTTGATGCTTTTGAGGAATTTCATCTGCAACAACTGTGACAAACAAGTTCTGTGGTGTAGAATTCACGTGTACACTTACTTTCTGCCATCCTTTGCATGTCTGTCTTACATTAACGTGAAACTTCAGCTTTCAAATCTTGAAATTGTAGTGCTTAGTGCAGGGTCTTTTTCGGAGGACATTCATGGCAAAGAATCTGATCTTTTTTCTAAAAGCTTTGAATGTATTTATATCTGAACTATATTATCACTTTTCAGCTCATTGCAGCAATTTAATGTCTAGCAGTTACAGAGAGATGCTTTGAAGACTTTTTCAAGACTGAAGGAAGGAACATTGTTGTCTAAACCTTTGATGGTTTGGTTACTGCTGTTGTTATCAGTCCTGGTAATATGGAAGCAAGTAATCAAAGGAATATGAAGCTCAAAGGTGAGTAGTAGTTTACTCCAACTTACTTTGTTCATTGTTCTTGATCTTGGCTAACTTTGATATGCGTCTTCTGAATGATGCTAGGAGAAAAATCTATGACAAGTGTGACCATGGGAGATTCACGTTAGATACTGAGAAAAAATTATTCTCAAAAAGACTGGTGATGCATTGGAAAAGGCTGCCCAGGAAGGTGGTGCAGTAACTGTCCCTGGAGATGTTCAAGAAGAGTGTCTATGTAGTGTTGAGGTACATGGGTTAGTTAGTGGGCATGGTGGGGATGGACTCGTAGTTGAACCAGATGAATTTAGTGGTCTTTTCCAAACTTAATGATTCTGTGGTTCTGTGTTGAAATATATCTATCTCAATTTGCATGGACCAAATGAGTTTCATTACAGAAATTCCTAAGAAGTAAGAGTATAAAAGTTTGCATAAGAATTGTAAACTTTTATTATTTTTTTTGTGTTGTTGTTTTATAACTGCAAACATGAAATACTTACTGCAGCATATTATGCACACATTTATAGGAGACAAATGTGGCTGTGACTACAAATACCGCGTGAAGTTTTCAAATATTTAAATGTTTTAAACTTATTAAACCTGCTTGCAGGTCTGTCTATGGTACCAATTTATAAAAAGAGAATAGTGTTGTCCTCCTAAACAAAGCATGCAGCTAATGATGCTTTTTCTGAATTTTAATTTCCTGAAATGTCACGGTTGCTCTTCCTTTTCAAAGTTGCATTTGGCTTCCTTTGTATAAGTAATTAACAGACATTCTCTAGATTACTGAATTTATACTTCTGACAGTTTATATTTTTAAACGTCGCATTTTTTCCTTGAAGGATACTGATGTGTTACAACTGTCTAAGATTTAGTACATTTAACAGAAAGAAGTCAAATGTTCCAGGAAACAGGTGCAATGCAAAGCTCTCCATACAATGTGTTAAACACTTCAGTGAGTCTGAATTCATCCTTGCTAGCTTTTAAGTTGAAATAGGCAAATTAATGTGAAATCACCTGAAATTAAAGTCTTTCTGCATATCCATTTTCAACTCTGTAATTTTTGGAGGTCATAGGCTCTAGCAAAGGGAAGTGAATTCTATAAATCATTATAAAAGAGAGAAAAAAAAACCAAGAAATAAAAGAGTGTTAATGAAATTGTTCTTCTAACAAGTGGAGATTGGTATTGGATCTTATTTTTCCAATCAGCCCTTTGAGACATCAGGGAAGTAATATTTTGACAAAGAAAGGCACAATCTCATGATAGATTTAATAAAGAACGGCCATTCTCATCTTAACAATGGGAATTAATTTCAGGTTGTAAAGGGCCATGATGAGATAGGGTACTTTACATGATGAGATATGGTACTTTACATAACTGAGTAACTGAAGGCTGACCCATAGCTCTGCATTGTGCAAAAAGGAGATTTATGCTGACCTTTATTTTGTGAAAGAAGTTTCAGGAAGCTGAAGCTTTGAAAACATGCAGAAAGTATTTGCTTATTCCTTCAGACTGTTTTGCGAGGGTTGATATCAACACTGCTCACACAGCTGGCCTGTTCCTCTGAGTATGGATGGAAATCTGCTCCTCCCTTCCCTTTTCCTATTGCAAATGTATAAGGTTACTGCATTTTCCAGAAATGACTGCGAGAATATACTTCCTTCCAACTCTCTTCTGTCCCTTGATGTTAACATGTAAGGGATCATCCATGTTCCTGAATTCTTTAAACCCACAGTCATGAACCTGATCACCATGACTGTCCTCAAAATTTTGCTCTACAGTATCACTTCAGGCATTGATTGAATATGTTTTTATTCCATGATAAATCTTTTGGTGTGTTTCCTGGGCACTGCATGAGCTTATGTGCTTGTAATTCCTAAAAAAAATTGCCATATAACAATAGAAGTTATGTTTTGAGAAGAAGACATTACTTTTTGGTCTTAAACAAACAAACAAACAAAAATCACACGTTTCACACTTCCGTGCTTTCTCAGGAAGAGGCTTACACCAGATCTTAATATCACCCACATCTGCATTCATACACCAGTGCAAATAGTCCTTCCTGCACTCAGTGCTGTGAAACTTTGACCTGAAAGCACATTTCTGTGATTAATCCTCTCATATATTGTCTCCAAATATGTAGATTTCAATATCATATGTCAGGGAAGGAATAATTAATGAACTATATAAATAATAATATAAATAATGTTGCAGGTTTTCCCAGCTGATACAAAATGTATTGTGATCCTTTGGCACAGATCACTCATAGACCAGAAATTTGATACACCTTCAGGTATGCTTAATTCAGAGTGACAAGTGGCTATTATGATGAGAACAATGCATTACTTTCCTGGGCACCTCTTTAACTAGGTAATAGTACATAGATAGTTTAGAAATATAGATACATTAATTCCTGATATAGTTTGTTCATTGTCTGAAAGCACTGACTTTAGAAGAGAAGGTTCAAATCAAATTGGAAGGTAAAATGCTTGTTAGCTCAATACTGATAGCGTGAAGTGGTTATTGTAACAACTGGCACTGGTGTCAATAGATCTATATGAGAAAGCAAACTCCACTTTCACATTTCAAAAAATCATTTCTATGATTCAGGGAATAACTTTAGACACCAAATATTTTAAGTAGTTTTGATAATTTCAACATACAAGTAGGGATTTTGGGTCTGTTGGGCCACATTGTAGGAAGCAAATAAAAGGGAATCCATCAAGTTAAAAGGCAGAACAAATTAATGTCTGTGGAAAAGCTTTTGACTACATCATCAATAGGCACCTAATTACTGTAATGTGGTATGAATCAGAGTCCCAGATACAAAAGTTTGCTCTTTTTTAATCTACTTAAAGACTTTATGCCTCTCCAGTAAAAGTAAAAAAGGAAGCACTATCACAAAAAATATATCACAATGAATAATACAAAAAGATAAAGACAAGATGGGTGAATATACTTTTGCAGGTATGTCAGAAATACATTTTACAGAAACTTTTAGTTAATCATATGGTAAATTTATAATTTAGAGAGAATCATATTCCCCTTTCCATGATTAAGATTGCAAATATTATGTTTTTTGATGCGATAATACAGTCAGTGAAGATCATAACAAGAAGATTAAAAAGATTTTTACCACTGGTTTTATTTAGCGAACGCACAAATGTATTCAAACTGTTGAGTGTTGTCCAAGATATTTAACTATATACATATATTTTCATATTATCTGTTACATTCCGAGTTTGAAAGTAAGTAGTTTCTTAAAAATCTCAAAGCCAAGGGAAAAAAAGAAGTTTGTTTAATCCACTTCATGGACAAAATAAATGCAAATGAGAAAAAGAGGTGAAAAAATGAGCATAAAAAAAAGTACATTCAGATATCAGTTGTTGGCTTTGTGTAAATTGTGTTCCAGACAAAGAAACAAACACACACACACAAAAAAAAAAAAAAAAGAAAAGAAAAAAAAAACCTGTAAGGCAAACCTGTATTGACATTCACATGGTAAAAATGTTTGTCAGAGCTAACAGCAGAACTACCTTGTTACACTGCTGCATTTCATAAGGACATCATAGGTACCACCTCTCAGCACATTTTGACCTTAAGCTCCAATTCAGTACCTGTGTAGATGGTCCCTTCCCTAAATAAATATCCTGGACAAAATTCTTCTGGCAATGTTTCTGATAAAAAGTAAATTTTCCAGAGAACTGTTCCACCTCATTCAACGTGATGCAAATAATAAGATGAACATAACTGCACATTTCTTACTATTTATTGGTTATGCTGAAAAGACCCTCCTTCATACATAAGCTTGATTATCAGTATTTTGTCTATGCCTCTTTTAACTTCATGATGAGAATGGCTGTGTGTATGCACATTTTACATACATAGAGATAATTTTCCACCATGCTTATATAGTTGGACAATTACACTAACATCCAGAACACATTGCCTCCACTTTCTGCTCTCTCTTGAGATTTAATGTTACTTTTGGCTGGTTTCTTCTGTTTGTGCATGCCACGCTTCATCCTCTAAAATGGGAACTGTGTAGCTTGCATTCCTTTTTATGTCTTGCCTATTAGAAATGTGGTATGTTATTTATAACATTTGTCACAATGGAGCTCCAGTCTCACTTTCTATTATAACACAGTAAATGACATATATTGTTTATTTGGCATGGTAAATATGATATAAAACAATAAATTAAGTATTCTTTCAAATCACTGCATTGTAGCTACAACTATTCTCTCACCTTTGTTTAAACTTCAAAATGCATAAGATGGTTTACCTTGGGAACTGGCAGTATGAATAATATCAAGAATGGTCTAATAGAAAGAGCTTCAAATTAAGGTTAGCACTAAGCATGCTGAATTCTTTCTTTCATAAGAGCACATTATTAAAGAGTCAGTTATTAACTTTACTTGATTTATTCTAGTGTTTTGAATGTATTAGAAGTCAATCTATTTAAGGATATTGGTCTTCTTTTTTTTTTTTTTAATTATTATTTCTAGTGGAAATTAGGTTCTCAGAGGGTAAGTAGATTATAATAGATCCCAGCTCCTGGGCCCATGCACTGGTATGTCAGTAGGATTTATTATAACTTGTACTTTCAGAGAATAAGAATTACATGTAATTTCCTCCTTTTAATTAATGAGATTATGTGTGGTTCAATAAGTATTTTCAGTGGGATTTGATGGTGAACTCTTACTGAGAAATGCAGTCCTAAGTTTTGTCAGTACAGGTTCTTAATTTCTGAACACTTTTTCTTTATATAGCATTCTCATTTTCTGTCACATTCACAGTTGAAAATATGCAAATTTACCACCAGGTTCACCCATATTGCATCATTTATGAGAACATTAAGCTTTGCAGGTCCAGTGAAAGCTCACTGAGTAGCTAAATGGAGAAAGAGAGTTTGCAAATTTTATTTTTAATAAAAGTTAAGCAGGTGAATGAAAAGCCAGGGAAGGGAAAAGGATGAGAGACCATTTGCACTGCTAGAGCAGGAGTTCAAAATGTAAGTAATCCTGATGTACATCATCCTCCAAGGATTTTTAATCTGATTTCATTAAGGTGCTATTAAGAAGAAAGATAAATAATTTGATTTAGTTACTGACTTTCTGTTTATTTCAGAACTGAACTGATAAACTTACTGAAATATTTGAAGATGGATGTATGTTGTTCTTACTGACGTTGAAAGTGCCCAGAGAGCTGTTTTCTAACATAGGTGCAAATTATTTTTTGAGAGAGCCTTTCTGAATGAGAGTAGTATATCTTTTTCTGTTTATTTTGAGAAACAAAGGACTTATGAAATATTTCTGGATTGCTACTTAGGCAGCTTTTTGGAGCAGTGGATACAGAGACAAGTTAAAAGCTCTTGATGTTTATACTTAGTCTCAGTGTGAAGTTGTCCTAACAGTTTTCCCAGACAGAAGTATACTATCAAAACCTACCCTGCATAGTCTTGCAAAAAAAGACATGTAGATTTTCACTGTAAGAGTAAGAACTAGACATGCTTTCCCTTTGTTTTTCGTTCTAACACTTACTTGGTCAGTGTCTAAAAAATCTTAGTGTTCCAATAAACCACAGTATTAGAAGTTTTCAAAATGTTTTGCCTACTGATGACTTTTAGTGTATGAAGGAGAAGTGGATTTTCCTTCACTTTTTTTTTTTTTGTGTCTATAACTGAGAAAAAAAAATATGACAGTGATCTTCCTTTGGAATTTTGGGTTATACATTTGCAATCTAAGTCTAGCCAAACTAGAATTTAAATTTAACTTTAAATTACATGTAAGAGAGTTACATTTTATTTAGGAATATCAGAAGTCCACCTTCCTTATGAAATTAAACTGTAAAGATCCTACAGCTGCTTGAGGTAATGTACTTTTCTGTACCAAGAGTTCACTGCAAAAAAAAAAAAAAAAAAAAAAAAAAGGAATGTATTGACAGTGACAAACATGTAGGTTTATTACTATGTTGTGTTTGAGCTGCGCTAACAGTACAGTGCTAGATTCTCATCTAGTGCTATCTAGTATCAACTTTAAAGGAGAAAGAAATCTTAATTTGCACCAGGTAAGGATTTCAGGATATAAATAGTATCTTCTAAGAATACAAAACATCAATTTAATTTTTATATTGTGCTGCAAAGGGAAATTTCATCAAGTAAGTACGATATAAAAAAGAGAACTGTTGGTTGACAATGTTGCATATAATATAGGTAATTATTTATTTCTGGAGAAGCTAATGTCAAGATTGTTGCTGAATTAAGTGGTTTCTTGTGTTGATAGCAGCTTATGTCACAGAGTTTTCATCTCAAGTGCTTCTATGATGGTGGTGTCCTTATTATCAATACTTATTATTTATTGAGACTGTCAGTGCAAATCATGTATAACAAGTATAAGTCAAGGCAAATTTTCCCTGGTAAGACTTGGATGAAGTCAGGCAAACACTACTTGAGTGAGAAATTGGGAAGAAAAAAAGGAAAGAAAAGAGAATGGAGAAAGAGAGGCAAGGCATAGCCTGTTTATTCAGATTTCAACTAACATATGTAGACAGGTGAAGAAGTTATACCTGGGTGTGAACTGGGGCTGACACCTCAAATAATGAGAAGAAGAGATGAAGGAACAAAGAGACTAAATCAGGGAAGTCATGCTTCTTCACTGTGTTCTGAATTGACTGATGTGTTCCAACATGATTTTCTTGTTAGTTCTAAATAAAAAGAAGTATTGCTTCAATTTATAGGAATGGTCTGATAGAAAAAAAGAGTTAGATCCATAATGCATCTGAATATTGGTGGTGATATAGTGTTTACCAAATTGTTTTCTAGAGCTAATGTTAAGAGTGAACTCCTGGATTCATCAGCTTAGAGTTTTTGAATAATCATCCAAGACTATTATGAGAATCCTTCCATAAAGACCTAGTATTCCCCATATAATTTTGAATTGATTTGTATGATGAAATTATTTTTTAAAAAGTTAATGAAATGAAAATTTTATTCTGAAATAATTTAAGAATGATGATGACCTTGTGAAATAAGCTTAGAGGAAATTAAATGAAAAAGAGTGTTTTTGAATTTGCATGACGATGTGATATATGTAGAATTACCAAATAATATAGCTTATTGTGTTATTTGATATTCTAGGTACAGCAGTAAGAAGACCATCAGAACCACAATAAAGTTTTATTCATTATCTGGAAAAAAAAATGCCACTGAGGGCAGTGTTACTTCTAAATGCTTACTGATCTGAAGAATTTGAGAATTAGACTCCACTTCCTCCATAGAAGTGGGTAGATGCTGCCAGAATTCATAGTATTTAAGAGGAAGCAGATTTTTTTTTAAGGTAGAACCATCCACAGCATATTTGAGGGTGATTTGAGGTTTTTTTTCAAAAGGCCCCAGGGAAGTCAGCAAAGGATTTTAAATAATTCACATGGCAAAATGCATCCAGAGAGCTTAAAGTCAATAAAGCCTCTAGGTCTTTATAGCACTTTTTGACTGAAGTCTCAGTATATTAATTCAAAGTCCTCAGAGGCAGGGACTCCATATTCTCAATCTGCTTGGGTGCAAATATGAGATACCATATGGGACTTAGCCCCGAGAGAGAGGACACAATAAACCCACAGTCAGAAAGCTTAAATAAGAAGTGGAATTGGTTTCTTTAGCATAAATAACACTTTTTCTATTTAGTATTTCATGAGTCTACATATCTGATGTGAATAATTTTGAGTAGAAAAAGTGTGATGGAGTAGAAGTCTGTGTAGGTTGGAAGATAAATTTAGGTCTGTAATGGGGGACAGCTAGAATTATATGCCTGGTGTGTCAGTTGTTCAATACACATTTTTTTGCTGCTAAAAATGCAGAAGTTTCAAAATGCTTTCTTATGAATGTCGTGGGTTTAAAAAAAATCTGCAAATAATGCAAAAAGATTTAAGCACAGCTCATGGCTCTTATTTCTGCAGCCAGTACTCAAAGGAAATGAATTCCAGCACTGATCAAATACACATTTTGTATAAAATAACATAGCCCTTCAGGAGATGTGGAAAAAATGCACAAGTCAGTTTTGTTAGAATCACTGAAAACAATTAATTTGAGGTTAAAATTCATATTCAATTTTATTCATTTGAAGTTTTTAAAATTATTACTATTATTTTTCATATTCACAAAGAAAAATGCAATTTTCTGACTTATTTAAAAGATAATCAGAAGATTTGGAACCTGATTATCCTTATATCTCTAAAATCTGGATAAATTAGAAGCACTAGATCTTTGAAAAAAGCTGTAAGGATTTTAGGCTATCTCTCCTGATGGCAATCCTTTGGTTCCCAGCAAATTTTAGGATGAAAGAGGAAGCTTTAAGTTTGCAAGAAGAGTTTGGGTGGGAAATTGTGTGATTGCAATGTGCTGATTCAAACTCAAGTGCCTGACACTTGTGATTGCAGAAAGTGCCCCATGTAGTCTTTCAGGTGATTTCTATCCACCACTCCCTTCATAATCACTTCCAATAGTTTTCCCTTTCTGTAGTAGAATGTCATACACTTTCAATGAGGTTTCACTGTCCTAGTGTCTGCTATACACATTCTTGCTGACCTGGGGGAGTAGGGTATATAAAGTCTGAGAATGAGTTATGTAATTTAACAGTCCCTTGAGCAGTGTTGGGAGGTTGTTAGAAGCAAAAGAATTGCAAGTAACAGAAGCCTCACAATGCTGTTGTTTATCTGTTCTTAAACTTCAAGAAATGTAATATATTGGTGGATCAGATCATCCACTCAGATTCCAACAGAGGGTATGATATTTGAGAGGTGATGTTCAGAAGTTTTCATTGGAACTAAGACTCCTTTGTTTGTTGCATTTGGAAAGCTAGGTCTGTACATTCACCCACTTATCCATCCATTCAGACCTCCTCCTGTCAGCAGATGCTGAAGTGAGTCACAGACTGTTTCCAACTCCAAAGGTGTGGTTATGTTAATCAAGTAATTCAAGGAAGGTCTGTAATGGTTGAAGCAGATAAAACAGCCAAGCTCAAACCAGAATAAAGTGCAGATTTTACTGAGTTTCTGTAAATTTCAACTGTGATGAAGGAAAGAATGCTAAGAGGAGCAGACAAGACTTGTGTGTAAAGCTGGGAGGATATTAAATCAGTTTGTTCCCTTTTGAGAATGAAGGCTAAGAACCTGGCTTAGGGATTGTCAAGAATGAAGAAATGGTAGAAAATGGAGGCTAACTTTGACTCCATCTACATTGGACTAGTGACATAGCATCTGGCATTTTGTCTCAAAGTCTGTAAAGTTTGAATGTTCTGACTAGAAAGCTGAAAGATAATAATATCCAGGCTATCCTTGAAATTCCCAGGCAACCTTTCATCCTGTAGTACAGGGAGGAAAGGAACCACATGATACCAAAATTAAGTTTTATTTAAAAGCACAAGACTGATACTTTTGACTGAATAGATGATGGAAAGTGGAGAGATAGGCTGTTCTGTTTGGGGAAGGGCAGAGTTACCAGTTACCAGTAATGACACAGGCATATACTGATACTGCCCTAAATAGTGAGATGAGGTAAAATAGACTACTGTCCTCTTGAGCTGTGGAACTCAGATCTCTCTGTCCCTCCTGCAAAAATGATCAAGAATGCTCAGTGGCATTAGCAGGTAAAATATAAAACTTTCAAAGCATAACAATTTGGTCACTGTTAAAGGAGTTGGCCAAGGGACCTCCTGAATCATAAATGTTTGCATGAATTCCTACATTTGGAAGATAGCCACTACTTCCAATATTGAAAGTCTCTCAAGTAAACGAAGCAAGGAAATTAACAAAATAAAAGTAATGTAAACAGTAAAAACTTGGAAGCAGACTCCAGTAGCAAAGGGCTGGAAGGTAAAAGCACATGATAAATGTCAGCCAGCATAACTTCAAAGAAAGAAATTTTTTGTATAAGAAGTCTATGATTTGTTTGACAGAATTTCAGATCTAGCTGATAAGGCCTATTTGTGATAGAGAAACTTGTTTGTTTGTTTGTTTGTTTTCCAAAGCATTCAATTTATTACTGTCTGACTTTTGAATAAAAGAAAATTTCTCTACATAGAAAGAATAAAGAACATTAGTTGGATTAATAACTTTATAGCAGACAGATCTCAAATTATCTTCTTGATGGGTAGATGTCATTTAAATTGTTTCTTATGTGTTTCAATCCTTTATACAATGATCTATATCTAATCAAATCCTGTGTGTGGCAGACATTGCTGGGATAATATTGACATGATCTGATGAGATACTGTGACAAATGGTCTCAATTCATCAAAATACGTTCAGATTTACTAGGGAATACAAAACTTTTTTTTTTTTTTTTTTGTGAAGAATAAGAGACTCTATTGAAGAGCAGGAGCCTAGAGTTTAAGAATCACTTTGGCAGCCACTTCAATTTTCATTCATTTAATTTTAGATGCCAGACTATATTGTTGTTTATTTCTTTGTTTGTTGTTTCTTTCTTTGTTTATGAGACCTTTAAATCACAGAACTGTTAAGGTTGGAAAAGACTTCTAAGATCGTTAAGTCCACCCATCCACCTACCACCAGTATTGCCCATGAATCATATCTCTAAGCACTACACTTACCCTTTCCTTAAATACCTCCAGGGACAGTGGCTCAACCACTTCCCTGGGCAACCTGTACCAGGGTATATATTTAATAACCAAGTCAGTATTTAAAACAATGCACTTAATCTTCACATTTTCTCAGCACTGAAAAGTTTTCAAATGGAATGTGATTTCAAAATGAGTCCAACCATATGTCCCTCACCATTCTGCTCTTTTGTGCTCTGCAGTATTATATTATTTGTGAGCAAGAGAGAGGCGGGTAGGACTGGCTTGCAGATATTTTGTAGCTGAAGCTCTCTGAATTACCTTCCTGTGCTATTCTTTATGCAAAATGGGGCTAATGGAGGAACAGCAATTCAGCTGCCTGCTGTAACAGCCTATATGATATGTATTGAAATAATGACTAGTCAAATTGCACCAATTGTGCTTTTCCTTGTAGAAACAGGTGACTGTATTATTCGTAAAATAACAACTTACACGCTCATTTAAATGAACAAGAATAAAGATATGAAAGAAAGAGAAAGAGAGAGAGAGAGAAAGGGAAGAAGAAAGAAAGGAAGGAAGGAAGAAAGATAGAAAGAAATGCTTATGTGTCATGAAAGGAGAAATTACATTAACTGTCAGAAAAATCAAAGAGGAGATACCAACCATAGATAAATCATAGGCAGGTGTAAGAGGGTTTTGGTTGGCAGGTGAGTTTGACTCATATCTACTGACTAATGGAAATAGTATTTATACTCCATCAGTCTCTTCAGGTGTTCCAGGAGACTTATTCCAATTATTGTACCATCATAATAAATTTGGTAGAATCCTACTGTGTTCCATCTTTTTTTGCTGAGAGATGTAGAATGGAATAGATACTGCTGACTGTTGAGCTACCAACTGCATCTCTATTATCATTACAAGAATGTTTTTATTCTCTATTCCTATACCTTTCTATTAAGACTGATGCCTTCAAAGGAATATGACAGTTAGGTATTCAGCTAGCAAAGCTGTGGGAGTGAAATGAGATCATTTATGCTTTTAAATATTTGTCTTTTTAGAATTTATAAATGGGTATCCAACTGGGAATATTATTAACAAGATTTCCTAAATAGCCAAGTACCTCCAAAGGTGTTACACAGCTATAACCTTTCAGCACTATTTTTAATTGCTTCTAGTTTAAGATTTGCTCGATCCTCTTATACCAAAGTTCCTCCAGTGAAACCACATCAAACCTGTGAATATGGCTATTCTTCAAGCCTCTGCATATGCTAAAGCATCTAATAAGGTGATGTGGCTCTCTCATGCAGGCACATTCAAATTGCCTTTATTGATTGTGAGTGCTCCAAATTTAAACATGGGTGACTAATTCTCATTCAGCTATTACCAGAATAATACAACCCAGATTCTTATCTCATTTAAAGTTCTCTGCTTTCCTGGTGGATTTGCCTTGCAGAGCAGGCAAGAGGTATCAATATTAAAGCAGAATCAATACAAGCCACTGGAACTTTGGTATCAAGTCAGCATCAAGTACTGATACTATCAGGTCTGTGAACACAGTAGCTATAACACATTAAAAAATGCTAAGAAAGCAAACTTTTTAAAAGTCAAATTCATTTGATGATGTCTCTGAAAGAAACTGAAGAGTGGGAAGCTTCAATTCTGTGTACAACTTCATGAGATTTTTCCAAAATCTTACCCTTAATTCAGTGTGTAACTCTTTTTCTTGGACAGGACAATTCTGTAGAAAATAATGGGATCACAATAAGTAGAGCTGGAGGTACAGAGCACTCATTTCTGTCTTCTTCCAGTCTTTCAAAATGACCTGAGTTAACTTGTGGCAAATGTCCTATCTACTCAATGCCCAAATGCCAAACAAGGGTACTCACTTATCTGTCCCTAACTATTTCTTTATTCAAGCATTCAAAGCAGTGCTAATTAGCCTGGCTATATAAAGACTACTGTTTCCAAGTGGTGAAGAGTTACAGCTCAATTTATTCCCCATACAAAGTTCCCCTCCTTCTCTTCTTTGTAGCGTGTGTTATGTGCATATGTATGCAGGTTTTGCTTCCAGATAATTGTTCTAATGGCAGAAGTGTTTGGTTTGATAATTACCACAGTTTATTTCTACTCCCTAGTGTATGCAGCTCTGTTTGGTCTGCCCAAGCGTGGCAGTGTGGGTGTATGCCTGTATATATGCTCAAATGATTGTTCAACTTTTTATCCTTTTTTTATTTTTTTTCAACTTTTTATCCTTTTTTTATTTTTTTTTCTAGAACTCTACGTTTTCTTGTGTAGGGAGATCCTGTTGGTTCCCTTTTTAATTCAGCTTCTTGCCAGAGGCATCTTAGGGCTGGAAAACATTTCTGAACACTTTTCCTGGGTATCCTAACTATTTTCTTCAGCCATGGGTGACTGTGAGAACTGAACATGCTGAGGAAATGTTTCTTCTGCCCCTGTCCTCATTTAGTAAAGAGAGCCTGGTTTCATTTATTCTTCAGATAATTGTTGTACGTGACTGAGCCAGCTACAGAGCGAATGGGTGTAGTAGGCTAAGATACAGGGATGATCTCTGAGCATAGGACTAAAATTAACCTTGAATACAGCTTGGGAACGGGACATGAATCCAGATTTGGAGTCCTCAGTATGAGAGAGACATGGACCTGTTGGAGCTTGTCCATTGAAAGGCCACAAAAATTATCAGGACAGAATGCTGAGAGAGCTGGGGCTGCTCATCCTGGAGAAGTCTCCAGTGAGATCTGATAGTGACCTTTCAGTATCAATAGGGAAGCTATAAGAAAGAAAGGGGCAAAAATTTTTGCAGGGTCTGTTGTGACAGGACAAGGAGAAATGGTTTCAAACTAAGAGGGGTGATTAATTAGGATATAAGGAAGAAATTTTCTAGAATAAGAGTAGTTTTTTACAATAGAGGTGGTGAAGCACTGGCACAGGTTCCCCATAGATGTGTTGGATGCCCCTTCCTGGAAACATTCAAGGTCAGACTCATCAGAGCTATGAGCATCTGATCAAGCTGTGTTCCTTTTACTTCAAGGGAGTTGGACTAAATGACCTTTAAAAGTCACTCCCAAATCAAACAAAACTAAACGGAATATGAAGAGCAAGATGAATATAATATAATATGATTATAATATAATTATAACATAATATGATTATAATATAATCTCAGTCACCTTCTGGAGGTACTTTCTCTTTCCTCTGGAGTGTAGGAACTGCTGAGTCACAGCCTGAACCACTGCATGAGCACCTGAAGGAAAAGCCTGGTCAGATCTGGGAGCACAGGTGAAGACCATTTAAAGACCTCATTTAAGGGCTGACTGTCACTGAGGCAGGATTACTTGTTGGAGATCCCTCCTTTGGAGTTCCTTCCTCCTGAGCCTAGATCTTCAGAGACTGGTGAGCACTCAGTTTCCTTCTTTTTGTAACACCTCCTTGCTCACGCTGGTCTCTTTGCCTTTACAACCCTTACATCTGGTGATAAGGCTTCCAGGTTGGACAGCTGTGTTGTTAGTTCAGATGGCTGACTGTGGCCTACTTGTCTTTTTAGTTGAAAATAAGATGTGAAACTCACTCCTAACTCCTCTACTGCATTTCACACTGCCAAACATTAGAGAATGCAACTCTTCTCTCTGTGAAAGCAGAAAAATGAAAGTAGAGCAGCTCTGGTGAGATCAGCTGAAAACCTGCCCATATTGTATCTCATTTCTGTATTGAGTTGTGAAATAATAAATTCCTAAAAGCAGTAAGCTTGGAAAGGACCTCTAAGATCATCTAGTCTAACCATTAACCTTTTACCATCATGAACACTAAACTATATAGATGCCCAAAAACCTGGCTGTCTTCTGAGGATCAGTATCCTTTGGGGATGGATGCTCAGAGAGCTGACAAAGCCATGTACTGAGTAGTCAATGTAGGGAGTCACGTACCATATCAGATGAGAGAAATTAAAAGCACTTTAATTTGTAGGATTATTTTGATAGAGATTTTTTGGTGGTCTGTATTTGTTAATCTGCAATCTTTTCATTACTAACATGTTTAATACTCTTGCATATGTTTTTAAGTGTAGGATGTAACATTCCCTCATATTTTCTTCCTGCTTTGTAGTTTTATTGACCAAACTGAACATTTTGGTTTAAACCTTGTTTATTTTACTTAATTTCTCACTACAAATAAAGCAATTCAGAACATTTTTAATATTATCATTCAGTGTATGCAAGTAGCTGTAGTAATTTCAGCACCTGGCACCATCCTGCACTTATAGAGGCCTTTTCATCACCTATTTAACCCTGCAGTTTAATTAGTTTCCAGCTCATTGCACATCTCTGTCTGACTCACATTATACGCATACAAGCTCCAAATTACACCCAGCACTTCCTGTCCTGCTCAGGATGCAGCTTAAACACAAGAAATCCAAACCAGCAACAAGGCTGATTCTGTTGGAACCAGTGGGTGTAGGACTGATGGGTATGTTGATATTCTACAACTTCCAGAGAAGTAGCAACAAACATTTCATCACTGACTGTACTACATGCTCTTTTTAAGACATTTCTGCATGATGTAGCTAAGATATGTCTTTGCTGAGAATGGTGCTATGTTATTTTTGTTATTGAAATTCAGTATCTTACCTGGAGTCTGAAGAATAATGCCTGCTTTATCTGGAAACACAATGGAAAGGTGGAAATAGATATATGTGTATATATTTCACCATGTTTACTTAGAATTACATTAGATTACATTATTTTATTTATAGTCTTTATTGTAGTTATCCTCAGAATTTATGTGACATACCACATTACTTCTATTCTCCAGTTTATTATTAAAAAACTAAATCCTATATCTTCAAAGTTACTCAATGCTTTAACTCCACTGAGAATTAACAGGACTAAATGGGCTTTAAGATGTGGGATTAAACAATATGTTCAAGGTTAAAATTGTAGCCTTCAGCTATAAACTGTAGCAAACAAGTCCTATTCTGAATGTCGTGTCCTGTTAGTATTTTAAGGCTGCGTTTGTATAGAACTGATAATTTCTGAAAACTTACACATTAAACCCATTTATAGCATTACAATGCTAAATTTCTCACTGATCTTGGGTCTTCACCAACATCAGTGAAATCAATGTTGAAATGCTTTTAATGTTAGCATTGATTCCCATGATTCCTTACTTCTATGGGAAGACTGCTTTGCTCCTTTGCAGTAATATCATTTTGCCTAGATCCCTGTAGTGGCTACCTCTCTCATTTTTCTCCTGTGTGTAATGGATTTTGGAGTACACACAGCTTGGCACTTCTCATCCTTGTTGCTCATTTTGTCTTTTTTTATTTTGCGGCTGAAACTGTGACTAATTACATAGTGAGATTTCTGTATTACTCTGCAAGCCCTGAGTGCTTTTCTATCATACTTTCAGACATTCAGTGCCATGGCTGAGATTCACAGGCTGCTATGCGGCCCTTCTTTGGGCACTCTAGATGCCTACAGGTATTCCTTTCCACTTGAACTCAGCCCTTTCTTTGGAGTTTGTGACTTTTTATTTTCTATCCCAGTAAATCATATTTGGAGCATTTGATTCTCTGTTATTTCTTTATGATACTGGCTTCTAGACTGGCTTTAATTTAGTGGAAGTGTGAGTATGTTTTATGATCTTGGGAGTTATGCTAGTCATAGCTTCAGTGGCAGCACATCTCCCAGCCCAGATAGCTTGATGGCTGGTGTTGGCACAGGCAGTAATGCAGTTCTTTCCCAGACTAAGCACGTCTATTCTCTTGAAAAAGTTACAATCTTTTGTATATCTTCAGTGAAAACCACTGTACTGTTCCAATATCGGGGCTGAAAAGCTTTGTCAATACTTTTTCTCGTCTGTTTTGCATGGCTTTGATTCTGTTTCCTGCTGTACCTCAAAATGGTGCTGAAGCTGCTTGTATCAGGTGCTGACAGAATATCTGACAACACAGTCTTGCTTTGTTCACTTTATTTTCTGTGGATGTATCCCTGCTTGTTAATTGACAGATGAGCTAGATTGATCAGATGCTGCAGGACAGGTAGGCTTTTTCTTATCCACGTGTGTAATTTGTTTGCTCCTTTCAAGTTTGGCTTAAGGAACATACAGCCATAGTTCCTAACTTTCTCTGTTATTGAGGTGGGTGGGTCTGCATTCGTAACCGCATTTAATGAGGGCATTTGAATCAAGCATGGATGATCTGAAAACAGTAATAAGAAGCTTTGGGCACTGGCCTATATCTGCAATAAATATATGCAGAGGCAGAAAAAAAAAAAGAAAGAAAAAGGAGCCATGTTTTCTTGTCTGTGTTCAATTTTCTTCCTGCTGGAGGGTACTAACTTTTCCGCTGATGTATGCAGAGGTGAAGGTGGCACAATACATATAGCAAATCATTCAGCTTTTCATTCTTAGAGAGCAGTTTGGGGCAGTATGTAGGGGGAGGAAAGCTGGAAGTCAGTAACACAGAAGTTTGGAGAATTTAACCTTCAAGTTTTCTATTGCTCAGTCATTCATGGAGGGTCACAAGATGGCTGACCTAGAAGTAAGATTGTCAAAGTATGTGTGGGTTAAAGAGAACAATTGTCTCTGCCAAGTACTTGGTCAGGAAATGGTAACAATTAGAAATGAATGCTTTACTTTTACATTTATTACTTTCCAAAATTATTATGAAAAGGGTGCAATAATTGTTATTAATCAATCCATTAAAAGTAATGAGGCATGATACCTATTACCTAAATAATGAATGTTAGTATCAGAGAGTCCATTCTTATTGCTTTTATGTGTTGAAGTCCATATCCTCACTCAGCAATAGTCTAGACTGGAAGTGGAATCTTCTGCCAGCAGATGCATACGTATTCTCTCTGAAAGGGAACTGCATTAGCCCTGATTTATTTGAATACACACATGAAGCAATGGCTGTGAACAAACTTATTTATTTTTGTAGCAAATGTCATTATCCAAAGCTTGTCACAGAGAGTAGTTGCCTTTATTTATGGCAAAGTGAAAACAAGGACGTTTTCTTTTTTTTTTATTTTATTTTTTATTTTTTTATTTTTGTTAAAGGTCAAGGTCTGCTGTCCCAGCAATGCATTTAAATACAGAAATACAGGAAGAGGAAAGATGGAGAAATTGTTATGTTAGAGCTCAAGGACACCCAAATCCTTCCTCTATAGTGTGGACTGCGGGTGCTCCTGCTTTCTCTTTGTTACACTGAGCTCTTTGCCTGTAAAGCTGGAGAGCATGGATGTTGCTGTATCACTGGCAAAGGAGATTTGTAATTTACTGAGACCTATTTTGAGATTTCAGACACTGGTATGGAAGAAGGGGCACCTAATTGGGTTGCTCTACAGAGGTGTTACATTTTCAGTAGAATTTTTTCCTCTGTTGATTCACATTTCTGTCCCCTTTAAATGTTTTAAGAGCAATAATGCTAGAAAGTCAGCTGTTGGTTGATGCAAGTTTTGAGTATTCTTTATTGTTAAATAAGGAGTATTTTTACCTTTAAAGCTGCTGTTAAACAGGTGTCTAGACTCTACAAAGTGACAGTCTAGAGTCAGGTTTTTATAACTGTGGGATTATGATGTCTTAAGGACCAAGTAAAGTCTGCAAGAGTTGTAGGTGGCCCATAAACTCTTTTAGGATAATGTTATCGTGTGCCTAGTATCTTCAGAAGGTATAATTTCATAAGATGCCTCATATTGCTAAGTGAATATTGCAGTTGTACATAGTTACTGGTCCTGATGTAAAGAACTGAGAGAACATGTTTGTTTATTCTTTGAGCAAATTGTTTAGTAAACTTTACAAAAACTTATTTTATGCTTACTTCTTTCTCAACCAAGACTCACTAATGAGCTACAAACATCAATTCCATTGACATGTGATTAGGAGTTATCATGAATGTTCTGTGTATAGAAAAAGAGATTTGCTCATTTCCTGTTCAAGTGGAGGAGAGCTGTTAATATTTCTTAAAGATCTACTCAAGTGCAATAGCTAGCACCTATATTTCTGAAGGGCTGTTATCACTTCCAAGGCAGTAAGTGTAGTCAATACCTTGAAGAAAGAGTACCAAAACTGCCTCCTAAATAAATTAAGTATCAATAATATTTGGTGGGAGAAAGGAGGGTTTTAATCTAAACGGAGCCCCAGGGAGATTTAGGAAAAGGATTGAACAGAAATGCTAGCGTACTTTACCAAGAGAAGCCTCCTTCCTGTCATAGCAACCTGAGCACAGAATAGGCAAGGCAACAATTCACTGCCTATGGGAAGAAAGCAAGCATCAACAGTATCCATATTTACATGAAGTTTTCTTGGTTGTCCTGTTCTCATCCTGCCCCTTTCCACCCATATGTCCTTCATGACCCTTTGTTTCTGTGTTATTGGTTTGATCCTGAAAATAAATGCTGCCTATGCTCTGAATTGTGAATACTGAAATCTACCTACTACCTATGCTACCTATCCTACCTACCATGCACTGGACCGACCATAATCCTCAAATAAATACAATCTAATTTAAAGTTTTGGAATAAGTTTTAACAGTAGTTGAACTGAACATATGCATGTTTTAATGAACTGAGTTCATGCTTTCATACTTTCCTACGTTCTTGAATTTGACATTTTAAATTAAGTCTCTTAATGTGAAAAGTGACAACCAATATTCTTTGTACTTAAAGTCAAAACTACTTGCAAAGTTTCTGTCAAATCATTTAATCTTTACATATTTTTATGTGTCTAAACTGAGAAAATAGTATCTTGAACTTCTAGATTTTTCTTTATCTGCAAAAAGAAAAATCATTTGGAAACAGTTTTGTTCATAACTAACATGGTTAAAAAGAAACTTGCTACTGGCTACCAATGGGAACAGTGCAGTGAACAGATTTTTCAAATGTTAACAGAGTTGATAACTCAATATATTTTTTTTTAAATTAAGTATTCATGTATTTAAAGAAAAATATTTTAATAGGCCATTTGTAAAACTATTTTTTTCTTATTGTAACAAAAAAATAGTAATTTTATTCAAATAAAATATGAGATGAACATATGCAAAGAAATCCTGAGTTGAACTTTTGAGAGGCAACAAGTGGTTGATTTTGACTAAAATACCTCATCAGTAACTCACATTTCAGCTTGTCCAAACTTCTCATTTCTATGGAAAGCATGTCGAGAAAGTTATAACGAAGTTTATCAGATATCTCAATTTTTAATCTCATCTTTTGATTGGTTTAGAGAGTGGTTTAGGCATTCACAGGAAAACAGCTTTCATTACAAATAAAGCATTAGAATCCAAACTTCTGATGTTAAACATCTTTGTTAAGCATCTATTCCTTTGTAGCATAAACTCAACCTGATAATATGTTGTATGTGATCACGTGAACAACTCAGTGGTGAAATAAATTGCCACAAATATTGTATACTGATATTCTTCCTCAAGCAGACCTAAAAATCATATAAATAAATAAGTCACAATGATGTGTTCCAGTCTATATTAAAATGATGAATCAGTAACTCTCTTGTTCTCTCACTTTCTGCAGTGTTATGTCTTCTATGTTTGAGTTTGGGATGCTCCTAAAATGAAAGCTTCCTAAGGTAAGGTAGGGGAAAGATAACTGTCTGTCCTAAGTATTTGAAAATTGAGTTACAAATCATTATCTTGTGAGTCTTCTAAGATACATGAAAAATGAAACAAGTAAAAACTGATTTTGAATTGATGTCTCAAATGTATTAGAACGTCTAATGATATATCTGTGTTTATCTTTGGAAATGCCCTATGAGAAATAAGATAAAATGGAAGTAATCATTACAATTAACTCATCATAATGATTATAATCAACGTAACTTTGAAATCAAAGGTTGTTAATAAATAAATTGCTTCAAATAAAGGGCAGTCATTACTGATGGGTCATTTTTCAATTATGAACAGCAATAGAAATTAAAGATGTTGGTTTCTGTGTGCATAAAAACAGAGGTAGGGGTATGTATTAAATATGATGTTTGAGAAGTAGGAAGGAAAAATACTTGATTTCTGATGTATCTCTGATGTTTCTGTGTTTCTGATGTATCACATTTGAGGGGAAAAAAAAAAAAAAGAAAAAGGGAAGAAAAAAGGATGAGATATTGCTGAAAACCAACCTAATATTTACAGCCCTCAAGTTGAATCCTACTAATGAATCCCAACTACCTCAGGATCTGGTGAAAATAATTAATTTCGGGTAGATTCCTAATAGCTCAAGCATATAGAGATCAATTATACATAAGACTCCTCCAGCATCACTGTGAAGTGTTATTTTTTTTCTTTTTTTTTTTTAATATTTGGATGTTCTCATCTTTAATAATTTTGGAGATTTCAGTCTGTGATAACTTTTAATAATCCCAGCATAAGGAAACTCCATAAAAAATTAACCACTCCTTCTTTACACACATCTGGGAAAAATCATATCAACTGCTTAACTGGTTTTCTTCCTTAATTCTTCTGGTCATGGTCACATCTCATTCCTTTCAATTAACAATGGATAATTAGCTCTCCTGCTGTTAAAACCTGCCCAGTATGCTATAATGGTTAGCTGAGGGATTCAGTAGTCTGCATTCTAGTCAAAACCAGAATTAAAAATTTTGTTGTATATTTCGCCCCACAAATACTCACTGTATCATTGCTCTCATTTGCATGACTAAGGACTAGTTGTGTGAGAAATCTCAATTGTCATGAATAAAGATTTGCAGATTTGGGTCCACTATCATTAAAGTGATGCTGAGGCAGTATTGATTTCCTTCACAAATCTACTTCTATTTGTAGCTAATGAAAACTCTGATTAGTTGGTTTGTTTCTTACGTCCCTGTTCAGCTGATCATATCTACCAATAGAGTGACATAAAAAAACACTGTATAACTTGTATTTTGAACACTATGATATTAATTTGAGATAGTTCATTTCAGTTTACACACTCACATGTTATGGTGCTGCTGAGCTTATCTTAATGAAATAGGAATTTTAATCTTTATATTTCTAAATTTTATTTGGAAATATTAGCTTTGATAATGCTGTGCTCTACAGTGTTCAAATTTTAATGTGATATTGAAAAATCTAAGTCATGCTTCTGTCCCACTGAATGATTTACAAAACAAGCTGGTTTGATTACACTTTGACAACAGGAATTTCTTTTGGTGTAATCATTAGCATTGAAAAGCAAGAGCAGTGCTATTGGAATCCAGGAGCAATTAATTGTTTTGCGTTATACTGCCTCCCATGTTCAAGTGTTTGCAATATTTTAAGAAATAAGGGGTTCTTTCTTTCTGATATATATATTAAATATATATAATTCCAAGTAGAGTGGTTAGCTTTATACATCTATTTTTTTTCCTGTTTTTCTGCACTGACCCAGCAAAATTACAGCAGTAATTAAATAACTGTTTTGATTTGTCCCCACCCACTGAACAAAAGCAATCCAAAGTATTTTGTTACTAATATGAATGTCTTAACAAAGTCTTCTCTTTAAAATTCAGAGCAAGAGTAAAAAGAAGAGAACTTAAAATATATCTTCAGTAATTGCTTAAGTATATTGCTGAAAACTGCAGGATGAAGAGAGTTTGGTCTGTTACTTAGAGGTGGTGTGAACTGGCAAACAGTTTCAATTCATGTTTCTATCACCTGTCCTGTGACCTTGGACAACTTTTTCACAGCTTATCCCTTTCTGTTTCATTACAAGCTGTAGCCTGCCACTTAGCAGGAATTCAGAGAAATCTTCTAAGACTTAAGGTGTCATTGCATTGACTTCTGGTTTCTCCAGAATTCCTGTCAATAAAAATGAGGCTCAGCAGTCCATCCAGCCCGAATTCAGGGTTTGTTTTTCCATCTTTATTAGTAGACTATCTTAAAAGATATAACATGTTCCCTAAGAAATGAAGTAGCATATATTCTTCCTAAAGAGTTGGGTTTTTTTTATTGTAGAGAGTGTGATTATTAGCAGTGTGTTCAGAGTCTACAACTAGGATTTCCAGGCACTTGTGATAGACAGAAATATTAACAGTGATAACAATAGCACATTATGAACAACACAGGATTTGATGTCCAGAGTCCCTCCATGTTATCATTTCTTTCTTTATCTTGTCTTTACACCTTGGCACTCAGCCAGATTCAAAATCAGCAGTACTAGAAAGCAACTAGAATTAAGTGCTGAATTGATTCACAGCCAGGTGAAACAGAGCCAGACTTCAGCTTCAAACACAATGAAGGGTCTGTACTGGCAGGCTGGAGAGATGTTTTCATGCAATTCTCTATGGCTTTACATTGAATCCTCTTGGATTCAGCAATCCCCAGAAAATCTTTGTAAATTATCACTTTCCTACAATCTCTCCTGAACTTGCATACTATTTGAGGGTTGGAAGAACTCCATATCAGATGAAGAGATCTTACGACTTACCAATTCACCATATGTCCATCTTCTGTAGTCCGGTGGAGGGAATCTTTGCTGCTCAAGTTGCAGTGTCCAGTCAGGACACTAAAGTGAAAATCTTATTGGGCCCAGATGGGAAATTATTTCCTACCAGACACGAGTTTACCATAAAAGCATAGATGGTTTTGTTATCTGCTTACAAGTAATGGGAATCTTCACTTCTGCAATACCAGTCCACAATTTCATAAGCAAAGCAAATTCTCAGCTACATAATGCTATTTTTCAACATAGTCATTGTCTTTTTGTGGATGAGCCAATTGAGATGCTCTTCATTTTGTGGTGTGACAGTTGTGCATGGCTGTCCAGAATGTGGCTTGACTTTCTCACTGTTGTACTACTGCTGAAACTCACAACACTATCCAGGTTTGCTCTTTATAAATGTTCTGCAAGTGTTGACAAATGTCAACAGGTATATATATAAACATATATATTTTTTTTTTGCTTGGAGGAATTCAATGGCACACCTTTACTTCATATGCAATTCCATGTCAGATGCCATTTTGTTAAACTGCTCCTCTGTTGCCAGCTGTTACATGGCAGCAAAATGTACTGGAATTTTGGTAGAAGGGAGGGTTCAGCTTCTACTACCATAACACCAACATCTGCCTGTGATGTCATGGGCCAGTAGAATAAAATAGAAAGTATTACTCTCATAGCAGCCCTCATACAAAAAACAAATTCAAGTTCTCATCCAAACCCAGATAACTGAATGAAATATTTTGGCCTAACTCATTATACATAATTTGATTTTGCATAAATCATTCACTGTCTGCATCCGTTTTTGTTTTTTTTTCTGTCTCTAAAATGAGAAGAATTATGCTACAGGCTCCACAAAAAATACTTCTTCAAGCACACAGTTACTTTCATTTGGTACAGAATTATTGAAATACCTACATATGCTTGAGCTGTCTGGTGGTATCTTGTAATAATTTATGATCATGAACATAGTCATAAATTCTGGGTTAGAAAACAGAAGGGGTCTTTCCTATCAGATTGAGTGTTCCACATAGTTTCCATCACTATACTCGGGGGGGAAAAAAAAACAAA
Organism: Oreortyx pictus; assembly: GCA_036925125.1. Classification (NCBI taxonomy): domain Eukaryota; kingdom Metazoa; phylum Chordata; class Aves; order Galliformes; family Odontophoridae; genus Oreortyx; species Oreortyx pictus. Next base: position 3,792,410 of record JAUPFR010000005.1, read on the forward strand.
ACTATCAACCACAGTATTAAAGGGCAGGACTTACAGAGATTCCCTTTGAAAGAGAATGCTTTAAAATGAGTGGTTTTCATTCCTATAGATCTACTTGCAGCAAAAATAAATACATGAAATAAAACTTGCACAGCTTCCTTAAAGCTGTTTTCCAGGAAGAAAAAAATGGATTTATCTATAATATAGCATTATGGTGATCAGAGGAAAGAAAATCCACTTTGTGTAGATGGTATTTCTTGGTTTATTCTCATAAACGTTAAGAGAAAGTTGTTTTTCCTCTTATCATTTGACACATGGCACCTGATTCGCATGGGAAAAACATGAAGGGTTATTCAGTGCTTTGTCAGTGGGCTTATGCTCATTTGGTATTCAAATTTCTTTTGAACCAAGTGATACCTTTCCATTAGTATTTATGGGATTTCTCTTACAGCACCAACAATAAAACACTGGCAAAGTAATTTTAGAGCATGAAATTCTCAAAGTTAACTCTTACTGCTTAATTTCTTTCCTTCAGTTCCTACCCCATCACCTGTACTTCTCTCTACATTTGGAGCCAGAGAGAAATTGTTCTTTTTCATTTGATATAAATATATATATACTATCAGCCCTCATGGCTTATCTATTGATAAATAACCATTCAAATGATTGCAAGTTACATTACTCAAAAAAACCTCATGGGAATCTAAGTAGGTAATGGTGTTTTATTTTTTTATATGGCATTTTCTTTCCCTTATTCTACTTTTGGATCATGGTCGAAATAGCATACCTAAGAGCCCAATCTCTCCATGTTATCTCAGCATGTATTTCACTATTTAATGAAATGTATGGTGCACTGTGATTTGTCATTCAAGAGGCTATTCCAGGAGTGGACCATAATGCTGTAGCTGTGATTTGTGCTCACGTGCAGCGTTGTCGGCAATTCAAATGGCAGCAAGTGGAAAATCCAGCTTTGCTAAGTGTATTTTGGCATGTGTATGAAAAAAAAAGAGAGAGAAATACTGAGCCTGCACTATCTCTTTAAATTGTATGATCTTACATGGATGCAGAGCACTGGAGGTCACTCTTGCTAAGACAAGACTATGCTTGCAGAGTGATAAAGTAGTAAAGATGGTGCATTCAAACTGTGCTGAGAGGAACTAGTCAGTTTCATGTTGTCTACAGTACTCCATCTTCCCAGTGAAAAAGAAGAGATCCATTTAAGAGTGGTGAAGGCTTTGCTGAGTTTTCTTGAATAACTTTATAGTAGAAGGAAGCAACATATAGAGTTGAATTATATTGCCAAAGAAGAAAAATTCCGATGTCTCCAATATCTTAGAAAGTCTACTGAAATATAATCTTCAGGAACCCATTTTGTGGGTTAAAAAACACAAGCCAGCACAGAATTTTACCTTGGGTTAGATAAGATTAACTGATCACCTGAGGTTCACTTCAGCCTTATTTTTTTTTCCTGGTGACGTGTCTTAAAGTCATTGTTGAGTAGCTGTAGAGATGCCATTCAAGGAAATAAATGCTCCATTACCTCCACAGTATTTTGGTAGCTTTGTCAAGTTTTATTGTGGGTGAGAGGGAAATAACATGCTTGTTTTACTCTGTTATAGTGAGGAGGCAGTGACTCAGAAGCTTCAAAAGGTGCTTTCCTGGGTAGATGGCCTCCAGCTTTAGATGAGAGTTCCAGAGATTTGCTTAAAAGGGTTTATTGGGATACAGGCTTTGTTGTCAGAATATAGAACTGAGTTGAAACTGAAACAATAATGCGAATCATCTTCCTGCCCTGGGGCAGGAGCACCTGTGATCAGGTGTTGATATATTACAATGAGGTAAGGAAGGCGCAACATATGGTGAGGAGTAATTGTATTATAATCAAATACTGGTATTAAACATTGGCGTTGTACCCTTCCGCTCCCACATAATACAGCCTGGGGTCCAGTGACACCTATTCCAGCTGTACAGGGAGGGAAAAACCATCCAGTCTCTGCCTCGGGTTTTTTTTCTGTAAGGTAGGGGTGAAATCATTTTTCTTAAGCATCCTTTTCCCTGAAAATTAGCTGTACTATTAAAAAAAAAAAAAAAAACCCAAACAGCCTACCAATTAATTAAAGCTGCACAGATTTATTATGTCTGAAAAATTTGATAGATGAAACTAAAGTAAAACCTAACAAAAAATAATGTTATTAATGGGGCTTCTCAAAGTATACTTATCTGGCAATATAGGTATGCCAATAAAGTTTAATTAAAATAGCAGGCACTCATGATCAGATTCAATGGGGTGTATACTAATCTCATGCACTTGCATGAGAACCTAAAAAGCATATGACTTAAGGATGACAATTGAAAGCAGAGTATTTTTAGCTAGAATCAATAGAATTTGCTTCCACTCAATTAATTTCTGCATAATATGATGAAGCATTTGCTTTTCTTCCCATCATCTCAGTAGCAAGACTGAGGCTTGATAACATTTTTTGGCACAAAAATGTGTATGACTGTTAGAAGCTATTTCAGGAAAGAAAATACACCTATGAAAGATAACGGGAAAATGTTAGTCAGTTTTTAAGGTTTTCTTTCCAGTTTTCCTTGTGCAAGTTATACTATATGTGTATATATATCTTTCCATGTACATGTGTGCATATGTGGCACTGAAGGATCCTGTTAGTGGGCATGATGATGATGATGAGTAGATGGTTGGACTTGGTGGTCTTAGTGGTAGACAGACACACTCATACTTCTTTCATGGGAAGGAGAAAATCATGTGACAAAGAATAATGGCAGACTTTTATAACAGTATCATGCTGTATTCTGGACTTTTGTACAACCATAAAAAGACTACAATTGATGTTTAATCCTTACTGAATATTACTGAAGTTATACAATGATTTATGGGTTAAATAATCTTGTGCTTTGCAGGCTGTCTATAATACACATTCTTAGGTGGAATGAAATCTGCCTTACCAAGCACAGATCTGGCTGCAGAGCAGAAACTCTGTAACCATATACATTGCATTTTTAGAAGTACAGGATTCTTCTCCCTTTGAAGCCACTGATATCTTAAAATCTTAGTTTATAGCATCACTCATAGAAACATGGATGTCCTAACACATTTTTAAGGATGCAGGAATATCTCTGGTTTCTTTTAATGTACAGTGTGTTTGTTTTCTGAAGGTATCTATTTTAGCAAGGAAGTGCTCAGACTCTAAGGAGAGCAAAGGAAGATGCAGAATAAAAACCTAGATTTAATAGATTGTGAAGTGCTTGCCCTAGTGTAGGGGTACCATGGGCAAAAGTAACTTATGCTTTGAAGCTAGCATTATTTTTAGAATATGGCTGATAATGTTACAAGTGCACATGCATCTATGTGAAGTATATCTGTAAATTGTGTTGTTTGTCATATTGGGTCAGTATGAGTGTTTCCAATGGTCTATGTCAGCAGATTTTAAATGAGGACCCCCAATCTCCACCTGTTTCTGAATGGTGTAAAATGAAAGGAAATACTTTCTATGACCTAGGTATTGATACCACAAAACACCTAGGAACCTGATGTGTAGTAAATGCAAATGATCTACTACAAACTGTTGTTTGTTCACATTAAGTTAAAGCGTTATAAAAATGGGATTTTATTTAACATAAAGCACAGTTTTGTTTTACTTTATAGACTCCTTTTACATCTGTAGTCCTGTATCCCTAAGGACTATAAAGCAAAGCATAAACAGAAAACACAAGATGATTAAAATATGTTTGTCTTCATTTGTATCAAAATCACAATAAAATGAGGAAATATAATCAGCTTAGGTGCTGTTTTCCTTTTATTTATACAGGTTATAGTTCCAATCTGTAGTAATTCTCATTATAGTGGCTGGGATGTGTGAAAGAACAGAGAAGACTCTGTTGCACCTTGAAAGACAGATTAACATCTAGTTCTAAATTAGACACACTTTAGAACAGTTTTAGAAGTAATTCCCCAAGTCTATTTTTTTTATAGCTCCACTCCATCATTATTTTTTAACAAGTGCATTTTCATTTAATTTCATGCTTCTTAGTGGATAATTCTTTGCAGCTGGGTGAAAGGAGCTGAAAATTTCATGTATAATAGTGTGTAAGACCAGCCAGTTTATCTTCTCTATTAATGGTGTATGGAACTGTGTCTTCCTTGAAGCACAGCAAAATTCTTGAACCAGATTAAATTGTTGAAGAACAGAAATATTCTAGTTGCAGAATGGGAAAATAGGCAATATCAGAAAGCACCCAAAACAATGCTGGTATTTTTATCACTGCAAACCATCTGAGACTTTCACAATTTATTTCTTAAATCAGAGAAACAAACAAAGCAAAGTCCTTCCGTACTGGAATTGCTCTTTTTGTGAGTCTCTTAAGGACCATACAAATCTTGTTAGAAAGTTGATGGAATGGCCTTAGTTTGCTGCATTGTAATCTGCTCAGTTTTACATTATGTGGTTCATTGCTTCTCGCTGCGTTTCTGTGAATCAATGTCCAGCAAACAAAAATACATCGCATCTTAATAAATTCTCTCTGAAGAAAGTAAACAGCACGCTGAGGCTTCTACTGAGACACAATACAAAGCATTTTGTGATGGGGTAACAGTGGAAGCCCCTCTGAGAGAGGTAGATTTGTTGTTTTAAAGAATAAAAGTTACAAAAATCACTTTCATGGTTTTAATTAACAAACCCACTCTGGTGTTATGGATTATTGTGTTATGTATGTATTGTGTTATGGATTGTGGTAGAAAAAACTCTATCGTATTTTTATTGCTGGTTGAATTTGTTAAGTTATGTATGCTTTATGGATATTGCCGTAATACATTTTGATTTTGATGTTGCATAGCATAAGCCAATGGAGTCTACTAAGTCTGTGTGTTTTTTTGTTTACATGTTGATTGTTTTGTGTGTTTTATTAATTATTGCTAGTAGAGTGAATGCATCCTTTTGGTACCTAACTTAACAACGTTCTCTTGCTTTTAATGTTAACTAGGTCATTGTAGTGTTACTTCACTTAGTACTTAGAGCGCTATAGTGTCACTCCACAAGCATAGAAAAACTCAATCAATTTTTCACAGAAGAAGATAGTATCATGATCACAAAAATCTGTTGTGCTATAAGTGCAGTAAACACAATGATACCCAAATACTGTTTACAAGAAGCGTGTGAAATACTACAACATGGCCCTTATTTTACAGATCATTACACATAAGAAAGAGGAGGGAAATGATCCCAGATAATTCTATGAGACAGTGTGGTAGCCTACAGAATTCTGAGAATATATTTATCGTTAGAGTTTCTCTACTTCTCTTGTAACTAACTGCTGGGTGAAGGTGCTGAAAGGGAAACAACACAGATCTTTCCTTTGTCCCATGTGCAGCAAAGAGAGAGTGCTCTGCAATACAGCGAGCAGAAAGATAAATTCAGTTATTGTAAGACAATCAGCTTCCCCAGATCTGGTTCAAACATTGAACAGTATGGATTAATTAGAATAATTTTCCAATTTTTAAGTATTGCTGTGCTATATTATTTTGGAAAAAAGAAGTATATATGTTTATATATATATTAGTTCTTCAACAGATGAAGTATTGATCTGGTAATAACAAATCCTTTTCAGAGTGTCAGCTCATGTGACAGACAACACAGAACTCCTAATAAATTATTTGCATAAATCATCGAGCAGAAAGGAGGAGAAATCTCTCATTCATTCATTCACGTATACATCAGCAGGTTTGCTTACCAGAATGCTTTCCCTTCCTTGCATTATGTTTATGATGAGTGAAGGACAGAATATAGCTATTTGCCCTGCTTATGTAGTGTAAATCAGCTCCAGCACAAAAGGCTTTGTGTCCTTTTCACCACAAGGAAACCTTTGTTCCACCACGACAAAGAAAACCTGACTGTATGGTCACGCAAACACTGAAACTTCTAAACTTTACCTTGCAGTCCATTAGATACATACATTTATATTTTTTTTATAAGAAATATTATGTCACTGAACAGGAAATATATGACCTATGGGATTTACAGAAATGTATGACAGCTTGCAGGGTTTCTTGCTTCTGAAATACTTTGTTTGGCTTTAGTAAAGATCATCAGAAGTATCTGACTGAGCAGCACAGACCTAATGCTGACGTGTCTTTAACCAAGGGATGACTTACTGCTTAGGAAAGGCCTAGTGAACCACATCAGGTCTCACCTGGGTTGCACACATCCTGACATTTCAGGACATTTTTAGAGGATCTCAAATATGCCTAGAATGATGAAAAGGCAAATGCATCTGATCCTCTGTCAACATCTGTTCATGGCTGTTGGATCTTTTTAAATTCATTTCACATATCATCTTCTGATCTTTTACGGACAAGAAATGAATAATAATCGTTTGTGCTGCAAAACTCATTTCACATCTCTATCAGCTATGTTTTTGCCACAGTTTCACCTGGAGTGTTATCCTTGCTTACCAGAGCAGAATACTGAATGGCTGAAATGTGAAGCAGAATGATAGAACTGAAGGCTTTCATAACCACAAATTTGCTATGGTTTTTTCTTCATTCATGGCCCAAGGAGTGAAAGAGTAAAAACAGAAAAGAATGACAAATAAGTTGTTGAAATCTATACGTCCGTGTCACAAGATTTCAGTAAATGTAAATACTAAATTGTGGGTGCATTTTTCAAGAGGACGAGGGTTTTTTTTTATGTTTGTTTGTTTTTGTTTCTTTTTGTTTGTTTCTAGTTATTATATTTACACAATAATGTAAATAATTTGACTATAATTTGACTTTGTGTTTTTTTTCCTGGCACAGTTTATACTCCCTACATATAAGATGTGATGTTTGAAACAAATTAAATTTCCCCTTTTTTTTCTCAAGCTAAAAGGAAGCTCATAAAAACTAGGCCTAACTTTCCAGAGAAAGAGTCAAGATTTTCTTCAAGCAAATATTAAATACTTTATCAACAAGATTCTAAAATTAAGCATGAATGTTTTCATTGTTTGGATATACCTGAATGTCAAGGACTTGGGATTGCAGAGTATGTGTCCTCCAAATTTTCTGCAAAGAAAAATTGTAATGGAAAAATGACAAAAAATAAGCTGTTGCTGATTAGTCTTTTGAACCAGATCATTTCCAAGGAAGCAGCCATTTTTTGACTGAGTAGGAGAATATTTGTTGTGTGTAGTTTTCAGTGTATGCTCCCTTTCTCCTGAATTCAACCTGAAAATATTATTAATTGACGGAAAAAAAAAAGAAACCACAACAGTCTGTATTTTCTAAGTTTCATTTTCTCTGTTAGCCACTGATGTCACAGAATAGCTTGTGATGCTACCAGTTCATGCTATTTTATATCTATAGGCCCAACATTTAAGTTTTCAGAATATACTTCTCACACTTGGAAGTCAGTAGACACCTATGTTTCCTAAATTAAATGGGCCTGTGTGCCTACAGATCTGCATGTCAGTCTCCCAGTTTTGTGGGAAATTCATTCTAGAGCTAACAAGTAATGTGATCTTTTCTGTCTCAATTATAGGACCTAATTTAATAGATATTCTCAAAATCACTTGCCAGATAGAGCACTTATAAAATCAAAGCTTGCAAGAACACTGTCCTGAAGTACCTGAAAATTAAATTATTTAACTAGAAAATGCAATAGAAAAGTCTGGCAAGAGCCAATGTCTATTTGGTTGCCAAGTGCTCTCAGCACTTAAAACGTAGATTGCTTTTCCAGAGATGTTCTCTGTTGCCCTTCCTGAGGTGATTTCATTCGTACTGGTTAAGGTGTGGGTAAGATGATGGCTATTTTAATCTATCATTGAAATGTAAAATCATTATGGTTGGAAAAATAACTATAAGATCATCTAGTTCAACTATCGTTCTGTCCCCACTATGCTTAATAACCATCTCCCATCTCCATAGTTCTTGAATTCTCCAATAGAGTGGTAATTCATTGGAGGTAAATTTTTTTCCTAACATCCAACCTGAATCTTCCCTGGCAGTGAGGCCACTCCCTCTCATCCTACTTCTGTCACCTGGGAGAAAGACTGATTCTGGCTCATGTTCAACTGACTGTTGTCTGACAGCTCCAAATCCTTCTCCTCTGTACAGCTTTCCTGCCACCCTGCTCAATGTCTGTATTGTTACATGGGGCTGTTGTGGCCAAAGTGCAGGACACAACACTTTGTCTTGGCTAGTCTCAAACAGCTGGGCCCAGACTATCAATTCAGCCCAATCTCAATTGCTCTGTAGACCCTTCCTACCCTCTACATCAACATGTTCTCCCCTCTTGGTGTCATCTGCAGACTTATTGAGTGTGCACTCAATCCTCCATATATTGATCCATTTAATCTATTATTATCTCTTTCTCAAATCTAATTGTTACATCCATCTTCAATTCACAAATGTTTCCCAGTGTTAATGATATAATTCTTATACAGTGCTAAAAGTATATTTTCTTGCCTTTATTTTACAGAAAGGAAAGAGTCAGAATGTAGTTTCACAATGAGACAAGTATTCTCAGCTTTCACTGATTTCAAGGGGAATGCTGCAGTCTTGAGCTTGAAGAGTCGTAGTTAAAAAAAGGTCCCTGGGCTGGATTTTTCTCAAGAATTTGTAGCCTTCCATTTCTGAAGCACTTTTGAATGTCTGTCCCCAATTGTTGGTAATAAAGCACTTCTAGAATGTGTCATTTAATGGATTTACCTACAGGAACGTGACCAACTTTGAATAAAGAGAAAAGTGAAGATAAGTCTCTCAGTTGCTTCCTGTGCTTTTAGTTGGAATAGAATCTTTGTAAGCTTTTCTTTTTTCACCAAATTAAACCTTTTGCTTGACTCTAGAAATATACCCATGGAAGGGTGATCAAAGAAGAAAATTTAAGAAGAACACAATGTCTGCTTTAATTCCACATCTGCATGCTGATTTCAAAAGAACGTAAACGCATTTATCAAGAATATCTGTTTGATGAAAGAAAGAAATAGCGTAAAAGATATAAAGACCTGTTTATCAAGAGGCTGATGAGTTTCCTCTAGAGACTTCTCCATTTCTAGAACTGAGAAGTAAGGAGAGAATCTGCTATTGATGAAGACTGCATCAAATGATTTAATGTTCTTAGTCATTTTGCAGATGTGAATTTTACTAGCCCAAGGAGACACTGGAAACTCAGATTCTATTTCAATAATACTTAAATATATCGCTTAGTTGCATGTATATAAGATTACTCAAATGAAGATTTCAGATTGTCAATACTTTGACCATCACTATTCTCCATTATTATGGGACAGGTAAAGCAAATACTTCTGAACCCTTCCTTAAATCACTTGTGTGTGAGCTGATCAAATGATGCTGCAATATGTTTTCAGTTTTGACCCTGTTCGTGCTATTTCCCATCTGGAATTGCACTCTCCCAGATGATGGTTTATTTTTCAATATTTATATTATATTATAATGATGTCAAGAAGCCCTGTTGGAGTAAGGTTCCCCTGAGAGTATGATTTGTATGCAATGCCATGTTCCCTACTCTGCTGAGTTTTTTTCTTGGGATACCAGGATCATTCTTTTGGAGACCTCACCCATTGTGTACCTTAACTGAAATTTAATGGATCCTAATAAAAAATCAAAGCCTAGGAAAATTTAGTTTGCAGTGATTTGTTTAGTTTACTCCCTCTGAAATACCTTAAGATTTTTGCATGCTACCATGCTTCCTTTAGAGCTGAATACACCTTAGTAGCAAAGATTTACTCTCTGCCACTGCAGGAGTTCTTCATGTGGAAGAAGTACTGGAGTGTTACTGCATATTTTCCAGTTGTATCCAAACCTGTTTCACTGAATATTAAATTGATTTGAAAATTCACCTTTGTACATATAGAAAATTGTTTATTTTTGTTACTAGTCAAATGTTCCAAATGTTCCTTGCTTTCCTTGTGTTAGTTTTATTTCTTTTTTTCTTTCTTTCTTTTTTTTTTTTTTTCATAGCCTGTTTCCTTTTTGTTTACCTCGGGGTAAATGCTGAGGTATCTGTATAGTCAAAAACAAATACATATGTAAAGTAATTCTCCTCACCATTGGCTGAAACTGAAAAATAATAATGCAGAATAGCATGATGAGAACAATACATGAAGGAGGAAAGGATCAATGTTTTCTATGTTGTTCAGTAACACAGCGCTTTGTGTCAACTTGTTACTCAAGAGAGATCCGAAAGATCTTTCTCTTTCCCATGAGAATTGTGCTATCTTAAAAAAAAGAAAAAAATATTTAAGCGTTGAGGTAAAAATGCTAATTATAATGGTCTAACTAATGAAATAAGAAATCATACATAGTATCCCAGGTTAATTTATCCCTCTCCTGGTTATATGTCCTGGAATCATAGAATCTTTTGAGTTGGAGGCACCACTAAAGGACATCTGCTCCCACTCCCCTGCAGTGAACAGTGACATCCAGAGGTCCATCAGGTGCTCAGAGCTCCATCCCACCTGAACTCGAATGTCCTTAGGGATGAGGCATTTATCATTTTCTGGGCAACATGTTCCAGTGCCTCACCGCTCTTCTTGTAGAAAACTTCTTCCTTATACCAAAACTAAATCTCCCTTCTTATAGTTCGAAGCCATTTCCCCTTGTCCTATCACAACAAGATTCTGCTAAAGAGTGTGTCTCCTTTCTTGTAACCCCACTTCAGAAATTGAAAGACCACTATCTAAAGGGTGTAGAGGATTTAAAAACAGTTGTTTATTCAAATCCCTGAAATGTATCCAGTCTCTTGGAATTTAATTTTAAAAGTTTGTGTATACAGAGAAATCAGATGGAGCCATGGCTCCAAATATTTCTTCTGACATTAGTGCAAGTGATTTGCTTTTTCAGATAGAATTCATTATGTCCCTTAAACTTGTTCTTGTCCATAGATTTTTCTTGCTACATTGTTTTCCTCTTCAAGAATGATAATTGTCTTGATTTGCATTTGGATCAGTTGATTGAACACTCATTCTTGTTTCCATTTGTAATGGCTGCATTTTTTAGTCCTTTTTTTTTTCATAGGAGCTCATAATTTGTTTTTCTTTCAAAGCCTCTTGTGCTTTATTCTAAAATCATTTCTCATGTCTCCTAACTCCTTCTTTCTATTGTCACTGTTAATTGTGATTAGAATGCTGATTTTCATATTTTCTCTTTATTTAAAATCTCAGCTTTGGAAATCTTCACGTAATCTTCTGACAGAGTCAAAGTTAAATATTGCCTTCATTTAGAAAATTATTCCATGCAGTAGCTACATCAAACTAGTATTTCAGGAAAAAAAAAAAAAAAGCAGAAAAAAAAAGCAGCAAAGAAACCTGGATTTGGATTTCTATCCCACTAATCTGTGTGGGAGATTTCATAAAAAAAATTATTCTTATATTTAGCAAAAAAAAAAAAAAAAAAGTCTCCTCTCCCTTATGTTGACCTATTTAGAGGTCAGTGACATTATTATAATAGATACTATTTAGATGTAACTCATAATTTGATAAAATATTTATCACCTATTGTTCTTTACATATTACACAGTAACTTTTAGTAAGTGTTACTAAACATTTTAAGGTCCTTTCACCCACATACATACACATTTTATAGACATACATGTCTTGTACCTAAAGAATGAAATTTCACCCCAAGCTAATGTCTGAACTAGGGCAACTTGACAATGTGACCTGGTGTATTTTTACTCTTGGAGATATTAACTACTACCTGCTCTTACCAATAATTCCTCTCTGAAAATTAAGCCATGTATATTAATGCTTAACCTAAATATAATTATTGATTTTGGTGCCCCCTCAATATAAATATGGGGATTTATAAAGAGATTTCTATCCAGTTTACCCCACCTAAAATAAGTTATAAACAAGGAGCCTCACTATTCTAAACTGTCTGTAAGGTGTAATGGAGATTACAGTTACAGTCTGTAACTGTTCTGTTATCACAGAACTCAAACACTGTCAGCAAACCAGTCGCATTATATATGATCTGAATTATGCTAGATAGCACTTCTTCCAAACCACTTCTACAAATAGCCTGGGATGACTAACATCTTAACAGAGTCCTTACAGTTAGGGATGGAGGGGAGTTCAGGATCATGTGGTCATAGAATCATAGAATCATTTCTGTTTAAGGATCCCTTAAAGGCCATCTAATCTAACCCTACCACAATGAGCAGAGAAAACTACAGCTCCATCAAGTGCTCAGAGCTCCATCCAGCCTGACATGGAGTGCCTCCAGGGGTGTGGCATCTATCACCTCTGTGGGCAAGCTGTTCCAGTGTTTTATCAGCCTTATTGCAAAAATTATTTCTTAAATCTACCTAAAACTCATGCTGACTTCATATGACAGAATCCTGGAGCTTGGAATCAATTTGTATAGCTGATCAAAGCAATTTATTCTGATTTAGACCAAATCTCACAGCAATATAATCACAGTCAGGTGATACTGTGCTGGATAAACTTGACAATCTTTTGGTGTGGTTGTTATTAACATCAGTAATTCGTCATTAAACAAATTCTAAATGTAAAAATCACCACTGAAAATACAATTTACTCTAACTGTTCTTTCATTCAGTGAGACTGCAAAGCAAGAGGAAAAATAAATGATCTTCAACAGAATATATATCTGAGATACTAGGCCTTGTATAAAAATTATGGTGAATGAACATTTGATTGATTGGAGCATGTTGTTTGTATTGTATTTGGAAATGAAAATATTGGAAGGAGGGAATTTCAATAGCAGTGTGGAAATGGCTGTCATCAGGATTAATGTTAAATGATCATTCATGTTGGCATTATCTCACCCTAAGTTTTCTTTAGTGGAATTTTAATAATGTAGACGTTATTGTGCATTACAGTGATAAGATCCTGCTAATGTTTAGTTGAGCTGGTTAATTTACAGCACCTAATTTAAGATGCAAGTATTGTATAAGGAATCTGTCCTGTTGGATTGATAGCCCAGCTTTTAGGATTTTATTTCCACAGAAAACTGATCTTCATCCTTTCTCCTCATCTATGTCCTTGCTCTCCAGACTCCAATTATTCAAGCGTGAATGAAATTCCCTTCATTTGTATGCACAAAATTCTTTATCGTGCAATTTATGAGGTCATCTGTAAAGCAAATGTATTATTTTGGCTAAAAAATATCTCCAAAAAACTTTATAATATATAACATTTGCATGCAGGAAAAGATATAACTTCTATAATCATGTCTTAGAAAAAAGATTTGAAGTATTTGCTGGCAAGTTTTACCATCTATTGTAGTCTTTAAGCTTACAACTTGTATATACCAGTAATATTTCACACACATCTCACCAGTGAAACTGAACCACTGGAGATGATCGTTACAGCTATTTAGCCATTCTTATCTGTTGAATGTGAAAATTTAATCTGCAAATGGTCTTACTAGTTTCTAAACTTTAATGCATATTCAAACATTTTCAGTCAGCTGTTGATTAGTTTCATCTATTCATTTAATTTTCCTGAGCTGCTGACCACTATGTCTTTTGTCAAGCTCTGGTGTCTTCTTGAAAGATTTTGTTGTATGCTGGCCTTCGTGTAATTTTTAGCAGTCCAGTATTTAGAAAACTTTCAAATAATCCGTTAGAAAGTGTGACTGACAACTTAAAACCAACTTCTCAAGCTTCTGTTCCTGCAGTCAACTGTCATCTCTTCATCAGCCATAGCAAAAGGTGTAAAAAACATTTAGCATTAAGGTTGTTCATATGCTCAATGCTTTTTCATACTCACTTTCTGCACATATTCAGACAATAAAGTTTTATTGGCACAAATGTTCGCAGCAAATGAAACTTAAAGTCTCAGACAAGCATCTGCAGAAGGTGAGATTTAAATCAGCACAGGAAGGCATCTGGTGGAATGACTTTCTGTGTTCATCTATTCAAAGTACAGGAAGATAGGATAGGAAACATGGCATATTTTCTAATTTATAGTGATGAGCAACACATGTCGAATCTCAAATACTCACACTTGCTCCCCAGGGTAAAATACCGGTAGAAGACAATGGTGAAATAAATTCATACAGCATCCAATCTAATACTCATTAAAGTAAATGAAAAGACAGTCTGAAATTAGACGGGGTCCATAGTCCCAACGTAGTCCCTACTGAAGCATAAGAGAAATCTTATTGTCTTTAAGGAGACTAAGCATGTGTTTAAAGTTATGCACATCTTTAAATGCCAAGTTGCTTTGGAGCCAGAATAAATTCAGTTAAGGAGATTGTGACTTGCCCTCTGGGCTGAAGGGAAGCTAAATTTGCTTAATACATTTTAGATGTTTTACAAAACATATACTTCAGCTTAACAGCTTTTCAAATAAGTTTTCTACAAAGTTTGCACTGGCAGAATGTTAAATGACTCATCCTTTGAAGTGGAAGAGTACTGGATGTCATCAGATAATTTCTCAAAGTTCTTTATCATTGCTGCTCATTTCTTTGTTTGTTGTTTTTCTGCATTTTTTTGTTGTTTTTTGCTAGTTTTGAAAAGGACTATTCTCTATTCCTCAAACACACTTTTGTGAAAAGATGAAAATTATAAACCTGTTTCTCCTTCTACTAACAGACTGAAGCACTTCTTGTACAAAATGTCTATCTGAACAAATATACCAGCCTTGTATTATTCAAGTCCAAGCAATTCTCTGAAGATAAAAACTAATCTGAACACATTCTCCAAATATTTTTTTTTTCAGAGCCCTGTGTTATTCTTTGAAATATTTTTACTAAAATATTTTCTAAATCCAGTTTGTTTCCATATGATAATCAGATTTCTGTGCTATGACTGTGGATAAATTTCCCTGTCCTTCCTGCACTAAATGTGTCTTTACCCTGAATGCCAATCTGGTAATGCTGAGTGTCCCTGCCAGCACACCCAACATCAGTGGATGAGGTACTGTTTGTATGTGTTTTAAGATGACAGTTTACTCAAATTCATTTCAGATGAATTTTTATCTAAAGAACATAAAATCTAGCTTGCGTTGCTGAACCTGTTTTAAGGTTATGTTTTATTGAAACATTTTACTTTGTATGAAGGCAATTTGTGTACTTGGGAGGGCTGGAAACCTCTCCTATGAAGACATGCTGGTCTTGTTCAGCCAGGAGTTGAGAACAAACTCTTAGTGAAGCCCTTCCAATATCTAAAGGGGGCAACGGAAAAGAAGGATACTTTATCACTGTAGTTATAAAAATGGGTAACATTTTTATACTGAAAGAGATTTAGAATATGTGAGTAGCGAGGTACTGGAAAAGGTTTCCTGAGAAATTCTGGATGCCCCAATCCTGGAAGAGTTCACAGCTGATTGGGTGGGTCTTTGGGCAACCTGGTTGAGTGGAAAGAAACCCTGTCCACAATGAGTTTTCCATTAGATGGTCTTTCAGGTCCTTTCCAACCCAGACCATTCAAGGATTCTCTGATTCTCTATGCATGAAGAACAGCAGATGCAAAACCAATTGGAAATGGAAATTTGTGGGTATGAGGAGAAAATGAGTATAACATGAACAGAGAGGGGCAATGAACTACATTAATACTGTAATTGCAAATTCTAGTTTTCTCTGATTCCATTGCTTACTTTAATGTTTATTACTTTAATGTTTATTTGCATGAAATTTCCAGTTAACTCATGAAATAATCACTTTAATTCTCAACAATATGGAATGTGCATTATTTGAATATTTCCTTTCATTTTGTTACTGACTTTACCAAGGAATTAAAGAAATTCAGTTTCAAATTGCATTTTAAAACAGAATTTATGGATACTTTTTACATTTGCTATTTCCACTTTTGAACGTTAAAAAAGTAAAAACTTAAAAAAAATCAAAATTAAATCTTGAATCTCAGCTCATTAACTTTACTCTAACGTGTTTTCCATGTAACTTTACTTCCTGGGTGTGCATATCTAAAGGTTATAAAGCAAATTTCATACCTGCATAGAGTGCTGGAATCAGTGACTTTACACTGGTCTAAATATCCAGTGATGAGCCTCTGGGCTCTGATCCTGCTTGTTTTCTTCTCTTGGGAAATAAGAAAGGAAGACACAGACAAGTAAAACATCAAGAAGATCAAATGTGAGACAACATAAATGGCCTGAAATTGATTCTTTTTCCTTTGGTGACATTTCATTAACTTCAGTGAAGTTTTGGAAGATTTTTAAAGAAAAGCAAGTGAGAAGAGAATAGAGAGAAAGGAAAGAAAGTCTTTTCTTGCAGTCCACAATACTTTGATTTGCTGAACTGTGATTTTATATAGGGAAGAGCAACAGTCTTCTTGCAGTTCTCCAAAATAACCTTGTTCCTTCATCTCTATTCACATGTGACATTGCAGGTCATTTGTACCAAGAATTTCTGAGGGAGGTCTTAGCTGTGCAGTAGTCTAGAAAAAAGACTTGTTAACAGAACTGTTAATCACAACTCTGTCAGTTTCTAAATTAAAGATCTGTTCTGCTTTTTTTTCTAGTCAGAGTAACAAGATGTGGCTCCTTGGGTATTCAAAAATTTTCCAGGAAGTTTGTTCACCCAAAGAACCTGAATATAATGTGTTTTCTATCTACAGAGGTTCATTTAAGTTACTTCAGCCAGAAAAAGATGTGGAGATACACAGCCATGAAGAGGTGGAGCTTCCTAGTTTAAAAACAAATAGCAGTCCCTATTTGGTCCCATCTCCAAATATTCTTTGATGTAGGAGAAACATGAAAATATGGGGTGGGAGTCAGCTTGCAGATTCAAATATGTATAAATGTAAATGTCTATATGGGAGAGAGCTGACTTGTGTCAGTTGCTGAAAGCCATCCATCAGAAGTCAGTTGAGACACTGTAGTAGATCTGAGGCATTTCCAGAAGTTTGGAAGCTGCAATGCATGGTCTGTGAAGCACACACATCCACTGAACTGGCAGTTACAAGCTGCCTGGGATGTCCTAGGCTGTCTCGAACTTAGATGCTTAAGGAAAATGGATAGAACCCTAAGCTCCCATGGTAGCCATTGGAGCTCACACTGATAAAAAACTGTTCAGCAGACATCCTCACCAAATAGCTCTTAATGCTGGGTTAAGTTCACAGGTAGGGCAGATCTAATCAGAACAGCAAGCACTTGCATGTGCAGAGGTAAATTAATGTCTCCCAGTGTGAGTGTAGGTCATTTTTTTACTGGACAATCTAGTGTCTTGGCAGCCTGGAGAACCAAATCCACAGTAGCAAGTTTAGAATTGTTCTGTGATTGTAAAGTAGCTGATAACAAACATGAATATATCACAGTGTCTAGAAAACAAACCAACAAAATACCAAGTAACCCAGGCTTTGTAATGTGCACTGCATTTAAAACTTGTCTGATACCAATACTTCCGTGCAGCTAGTGTTCCTATTATTTAACATCTGTGAATTCAATTTTCTCTTGAAAACAAATCAAAAGAATTCCTTCACCAATTTAGTTGGAATTGGTCTGAAAACAAATTTTATGGCCAACCTGAATTCATGAAAATACACAGTCCTTTTAGAAACACTGATGCAACTGCTGATGCAAACAGCAGTGTCCTAAGGTATGCCTGTGTTATTTCGAAATTGATGCATGCAGTGAAGTGGTTGAGCACAAAGCTGACAGATGCTCTCTGTGACTTGCGTATTTGTAGGTCATTTGTGCATTTTAATGTCTGGAGGTGTAAACAACAAAATTCTGGAACAAAAAATCTACCTGCATCAGGCCTGAAATTTGCCTTGTGATTGTAATATCATTTCATGATGTTAGATTTAATTCAGAAGAATTCAGTTGTGTCACAATTCCACCTGTTATCACTTGCTGATAATGCAGTTTTCTGTTCCAGGCTTTTGAAGGTTGCAATTGGAGAGCAAATGGCCTTATCTGTAATTATGGATCTCAAGGATAACTTCAGGCTTTATTCATCCAAGGGTCTTGATTTGCTTTGTTAGAAGAATAGTATGTGGAAAGGACCAAATTATTCTGTCTTTATAAACAAATTTTAAGTCAACAATGATTGTGGTGTCATCTAGAGACCTACACAAGTGTATAGCATCTTCAGCTCGTCTCCTGTCAGCATAAAGATCTCCTGAAGCTCTTACTGTTTAAATTCACTCACAAAGACTCAGATGAAAGGAAGCACTGAGATAGAGACATTCACATCCAATCACCTAGATTACAAGTATGTAGGTTGCTCTGAAAGTAATGCCTCCTATTTATTTCCATGGAAAGTACTAAAGACAGAGAGAACAATAGCACTGTTTGATAGAGTAAACCTTCAGGGAAAACACTTTTTCAACATAGTCACCACCAATTATGCATTTATGCCAGCTATGATTAAGTGCATTCATGCTGTGCTCATCAAAATCTGCAACAGCAAAGGTGAACACTGTTGCTGTCACTCACTGTGCTCACATCCACTGTTTGGTCTCCAGAAATGTTAATCAAATATCAATGAATGTCACTGTGTACCCTTTTTTCCTCATGGAGCATTTCAGTGACACACTTTTGTTTCATATGCACTTCCAAGTCACACACCATTTTGTCAGACTCCTCTTCTGATTCCTATTCAGGAATTCCTTCTGCATTCTATGATTCTACAATTCCATCTGTCACAGAGCAACAAAATGTAATGGAATATTGTCAAGAAAGTCCAGTGTCTACTGCCATATCACCAACATCTGCCTCTGATGTCGTGAGCCAGCAGAATAAAATAGGAGGCATTATTTTCAGAGCAGCTCTTATAATGTGCTGGTTAGTCACCTGGAGATAGAACTGAAAGTCCTCCTGAGAGAATTTAGAGATTACCTGAATATTTGTTTTAGATTAAAGAGAAAGTATGTTGCACCAATCTCAAGTAGAATTTTGTTTTAGTTCTCTGGGACTTCCCAGACAGTATGTGTCAGCACAGTTTCAGATTATGAATCAGTGAATGGCAGTCATGCAGAATGTAAGACTGCATGCTGGAAATATATGATTTATAAGGATTTAAAAGTTATAGTAGTCAAGCTTTTTGTGTAGTTATGTGACTGTAATGTAAGTGTAAAGAAGGGAGTGGTTAGCTGAATATGGAAGTCAATAGCAGCTTTGTGTGTGGCATCAGTGTGTCCAGTAATGGAAAACTGAAGGAAATGCCATGTATTAAAGGACCTATAATCAGGGGTAATGGCTGGAATTTAGGAACAGATGAAAATGAGTAACAAATCTTTAACATGGAAAACAATGGCCTCATACTACAAAAGCAGTGATAATTTCCCCTGAGATCCTTAGAATTTGACAAATTTTTGGATTTAAAGTGTTCTTAGATTAAAAGGATAATTTAGTGGCATTAAGTGGTCTCTGGAATATAGGAATCTGATTGGATGGTCTAATAACTTAAAACTTCTAAAGCTACAGAAAATGTTTGTTTAGGCTTTTCTGGATGTTACAAAGTAGAAGACTCACGGAGTCTGAAAAATAAGGCATATTGTACACAGAAATGTTGAAGATGTTAGGTTGAACAGCTGAGAAAACAGGTAGTAAAATCAAAGTCTTGAGGCAGGCTAAACAAGAACGTAGGGGAGCTGAAGAGGGACTCTGTGGGGTGTAATGATTGAACAAGGGGGAATGGCTTTAAACCAATCTAGTGGAGATTTAAATCAGATGTTAGGAAGACATTTTTTACTCAGAGGGTGGTGAGGCACTGTCACAGATTCCCAAGCAGCTGTGGAAATCTTCTCAGAGTCACTGATAACATTAATCAAAGTTAGGAATAGGCAAGCATGAAATGTTACAGCCTACTCAGTTCCCTGAGCATATTTAGATTTGCATCCAGATAAACTTTTTAAATTTGTTTTTACTACTATAGCTTAGAATTACTTGTTTCTGAAATCCAAAAGATAACATAGTGAGGAGATATTAATGCAGTCCAAGACAAACACACCTTTTAGGCAAATATTTGGCAAGAGTTCCAAAATACTTTATGCTTTCAATTAGCTTTTGAGGTCATCTTCTGTATCAGTAGGAGTCCTGTTTGAGAAATCATCCACTGCAGTTATGCCTTTTTGCTTTCATTTGTAGATCCAAAATGACAATGCTCTGTTTAAAACATTTTATCCAGTGATTCCTGTGCTATTCCCCTGAAAACCTATTATTAAGATAATTAAAATCACTTAAATATTCTTCTAATCTAAAGGAACTGGTAATGATTTTTGTTAAACTCCTGAAATGGTAAATTAACCTTCTTAAAATATGCTCCCAGTTTCTTGAGGAAATATGTCTGTCTTTGGGTCACAGAAATATTTGTCATTTTATTTGTTTGTTTCATCAGTTTTTTCTGTTGTTAATGCAGATATTTAACTTTTATCCATTTGGTGTATATCCATAAAACAAACTGAGTTCATTCAGTGCAACCCTGTAAGATGTTTATGTGCACATGATAACCCTGAATATGGTAGGTACGGGTCTCTTACCTTTACATCAACTTTTATTTTTCCATAGAGGCTTCTATAGTACTGTTGTTCACTATGGTAACTGACACATTAATGGGCTCTGATAAAGAAAATTTTCCTTTTAAATCTCTGCCTCACAAGCTTTCCTGCAAAGTTGATGTAGCTTTTCATGAATCATAAAGAGAAAAATAGAAAAGAGCTCAAGAAAAGAGCTTCAAGCTGTCCTTTCATTTACATTTTAGGGTAAAGTTGTCTGAAGTGGATATTGCCTTAACTATGGCAAATTATATATGTATATAGTATATAGATATAGTACACGTAAATAGTATATATATTTTGCTCAAGGCTCCCAGATTATATTCTTTTTTTTTTTCACCTTCAACTCTCAGAACCACCACAGAGCTCAAAATCTATTAATTTCATTCCTGTAGTCAATAAACTATAATCTGTGTAATACATTTTGTGTACAATAAACTGAGGTCTTGCATTCTTAATGTAACTAATATTACTTGGAGAAAAAGTTCTTAATTATTAGGTTAACCATTCAGTGTTAGTGGTATCTGAAGTTTTATCTATGTTAGACATTCTAATTTCAGTGGGAAATTTTAGTTGCTGATGGAAAAAGAATGTTTCCTTCTGTCCTTTCTGAAGATAAAGTGGTAACTTTGACGTTTATTCCAGGGTGGGTGGAGGAACATGAATAAATATGCTTTTCAACTTGTGAATTGTACATATGTGTGTCAGTATCTTAAAACATGCTCTTCAATTCCAATTTTCTCCTTTTATTGGGCAAATGTACACTGCAGTCCAAGATCTTAGCTCTAGCTTCCACTTGAAGAATGGAGAACAGTTATAATGAGTGACTGCATGTATTTCAGGGTGACAAAGATAAGAGATATATCAGATTTCTCCTCTGTAGATCTTTTGGTGTCAATTTCTTCCTTCTGATTATTTTGACTCAAGCAGTAGATAATAATTAATACAATACCTGTTTACAACAGAAATCTATTTTCTGCAGTTCCTAACTGCAAGATATATTTAATTTTAGGATTAAAAATAATGTTGGTGATTATGTAAATGTAGAATTAATTTGCATTTTAAATGGCTTCCTTTTTCTACCAAAACAGAAAGTAATAAAACAGAACAAATAAATTTGAACAGAACCTTATAATTACATTAACAGATATTTACAAACTACAGCATTATGTCACATCTCTCTGAAAGATTATTGTTATTTTCATAATTCAAGTGAAATTAAATAAGCCATTTGCTTTAAGCTTTGTAAAATAAGTAATGCTAATATGAATTTTGGTTCTGGTCTTCTGTTGCACAATTTATTGCTCATGTTTACTGCAGCATTATAGAATCACTTTTCTTTAATGTTGCCAAGACTGTTAAGAAATTTGGATTTGGTTACTTTTCTGTTTATAATAATTATAAATTATCAATGTTACCTGAAGGAAGAAATGAGTATGAGGAAAATTTTAAGAAAAAAAATATTTTAATCTATGTTTATACTGTACTTAAGTTCCTCTGCTTCCAGGGTGAGAAAAGAAAAGCAGAAAGCTATGGATAGGATAAAGAGGGAAACATCTACTATATAGGGTGAAAATCAGAATCAGCCAGAGTCAGCGCTTGAAAAAAAACAGTAGCAAATGTGATGTTTGAAATAATCTTGTCTCTTGCAGCTAGGGACAAGATTTTGGTGTTATTTGTGTTTCTTCAGCCTCTCTGTTTTATGATTTTGTCAATAGAGTAATCAATCGCACAGAGCTGTGGTCCAGGTCTAAGGAGAGGAATATGATTTTTAGGTCTCATGTACAAAATTGTCCTGTCAATCAATGACTGAAATGTTTGCTCAGGTGAACACAGTTAATACTAAACTAGTTTACGTTATGCTGAAAGAGCTGTGCCAGAAAGACAAAGGACGCAGTCTCTCCCTGTACATGGTAGCATCTTAATTTGTCACGCAAAATCAAAATCAAACGCAAGATACTTGTGAAAATCTAATTGCTATTAGAAACATTTCTTTTATTATTTCATAAATTTCAAAAATATGTTTATTAAGGGATGAATTTGTTGTTTTTTTCTGCCTGAAGTCAAGTGCAGGACAACCAGGGGAGGTTCAGTTTGGATATAAGGAAAGATGTATCCTCCTCAGAAGTGGTAATGCATTGGCACAGGCTGCCCAGGGGAAATAATGAAGTCACTGTCCCTGGAGGTGTTCCAGAACTGTAGAGATGTAGTACTGAGGGACACGGACAGTAGTCATGGTGGGGATGGGCTGGCTTTGGGCTTGGGGATCTTAGTTGTCTTTTCCAACCTTCATTATTCTATTATTCTGTTTCCCAACACAGTATTTCAGTCAGTAAAATGTGAAAACAGAAGCACGTTCTAACAAGCCTAAATGTTATTTTTCAAGAAATTTTATAAAATACATTTATTTTTAGTTCTTTGCAATCAATTTTCACAGTGTCATGTAACATAATAACACCAACAGCTTTGGAAATTTAGTCAAAAAATTGCCCAGAGTTTCAAACTGTAAAAATACAGACATCTTCATGTGATTATTATCATTACTTTACTTCACTTTTGTTTTTTACAGACAGAAGGTTGGTTTAGTGGAAGGATTTTTTTGTTGTTGTTTTCTTCATTAAGGCATTTTTGTGTCATTGTGGTGAAATATTAAAATCTGAGGCATTATCCTCTTCTGAAATGTTTTACACAAACCAAAAAATACCAGGACTGTTTTTCTGACATATATCATAACCACACTGAGAAGCTGTTCTTCAGAGGTATTCATAAAATTACATATTGTTATTAATGCCATTATTATTATTAATTGTCGTTGCCTTTTTCTTATTTCTGTGTTCCCGCACAAAAGATTAGCATTCCCAAAGAACTAAAAATCTTTACAGCAGGATGCAAATAATCATCACCATTTACAATTTGAAAGTGAAGTTAGAAAATATATGTTGATCCTTCCAAAGTAGTGTTTGATAGATCAAAATCACCAAGAGAATCACTGAATGCAAGCACAAAACAAGCTGTATAATTTGCTCTTAGTAAGACCTCACTAGATCAGTTCTAATGCCCAGTGACAGAGTAAAACTTGCACTTCTTTAGTCTTTGAGTCCTCTTCACAGCCAACTTACTTCCTTAGAACTGTCAATCTAGCAGCTTTAACCAGAATTTAGCTCACTTAGATAAAACACGTATGCTCACCTTTAATTCATTATCCTACATTTCAGCTTTGAGCTTTTAGACTTCTTCATTGTAGTTAGATTACTTCTTTTTCTTTCTAATATCTTGCTTTCCCAGCTATTCACCCACTGCCAGTTTCATTTCTTTATAATGCCATAGGTGAGCTGTTTTCATCTACAGCGTTCTTAAGAACATAATTTTGCAAAAGGCTCCTTGCAAGACAGAATTATGCAGGCAACAAAGAAGTCAGAAGCACTTACAGGAAGGAGATATCACACTAGATGTCTTTATCCTGACACTTAAATGGAGTGTGACATTCTTAAAATGTTAGTAGAGCATGGGACGTCAAGAAAATAGTAAAATATTTGTGCTCTATTAACATAAGAAAGAGGTGTAGATGCATCAAGAAAGATTCAAAGACAAACAGGGCGGTTTAGAAAAAAATCTAGTAAGGTAGTAATCCTGTGATGTCAAAAAAGAGCATTGTACTTTATAACAGATGAAAGCTTCTGTCTACTGTAGGAAATAGATAAAATAGAAAAGCAATAAGTACTGCATAATCTGAACTCATTGTTCTAGCCATACACTGCTTATTCTTGCAAAAGTCCAAGGATAAAAACCAGTATGTATTTAAAGACTTCTTTCATAAATGTTGAAGAAATATCTATACTGAGTCAGTGTAGTAAATAAAACATTTTATTCAAATAAATAGAATATGTAAAATAAGGTCATGTCCTATTGGAAAGAATAAAGGCATCAGTCTAATCCTGCTCAACCCTGAGATCAGTAGACTCAGTTTTATCCAACTTCAAGAAAATCATCTGAAAAATTTAAAGAGAAAACAGTTCAAGATTGTAGTACTCCAAACTGCTTTTTCTCGTTCAATAACATTTCAGCATGATAGCTAAAAAACAAAGTAACGTAAAAAAAATAGTCCTTCTCAAATCAAGCAGTTCTGCATTTGAATATAATCTGTTTTTCATATTTAGGGAACACTGAAAATTTAGATTTATCTGTGATGCATGAAAATCTTACCAGATATGTAAAAAATGGAAACAAATAGAATGTATTATTTGTCTGTAGTGATACTCAAACTGGGCACAGCAGGTTTTAATGTTATCTTACCCTGCATTTGGCCTTGCCACAGGAAAGTCTATTACAGGTAAGGTTAAATGGTACTTTTTCTTTAGTGTTTGCTAGTATCAGCAGTAGAGAGAACATGAGAAAGAATAAACATGAAAAAATTTATTTCATTTCAAATTTTATTTGTTTCATATTGTCATGGTTTTATGATTTTGGTTATTGAGATTCCACATCGTAACATTGTGTACTGCATTAGGAGTTAAAAAGTTAATGCTCTAGTTCCGTGGAACATTGATAGTTCCAGGTATACCTGTCTCAGAAGAGAAGAACTATGTACCCCAGAGGTCTTTGCATTGCTTTGGGTTTTTCTGTTTTCCACTTGGAGGGAAAGATAAAATCTGTTCAGGTGTCACGAGACACAGGCTTTTCCCCTTTCAGATCAACCCAGCAGCAAGTGCTCCTTAGCTTTCTCACGTTCAGCGTTAGTGTAAGGCCTTTGGTTTTCGGATATTCTCTCAATTTATTCATTTATTAGCTTCAATTTCAATTATATTGTATTATATTGTGCTATTTTGCATTCCAGTATCTTTTTGTAGTACATTAGCTTTCCTCCTCAGATCGTTGCTGCTGTTTTGTTTTTATGCCCATATCTCTTTTCCTTTTTTCCCCTTCCCCTTTCCCAGGGTGTGGGTCTGTGGGTCCCCCCACCCCAATCATCACAGAACCAGGCCGAAACAGCCCATAAAATGTGAACACGTATTAATTTCTTTCCATGCATAACTTCACAGACTGTAAATGAGAATGTTGCATACTGAGATTGTTCAAATGTGCCTCTGTTGAGGGTCTTCTGAGCAAGAGAATTTCACCAGTCAGTTCTTCTTTGAGAAAAGAATTCCAGTTTTGCAAAGTGCTTCTGCTGCAATGATACCTAAACTCCTTAAAATTAATTTATGCAGATGACATTCATCATATTTTAAACGTCTCTACGTCCCAAACTTGTTGTAAAAGGTAGTCAATCTCTTCTCAAACCAAAAAGTAGCTCTCCTTAGCTTTGTGCATCATCATCATCAGCAATATGAAATGTAAGTTGCAATTTTTATTGTCACTGTACACTACACATAACAGAACTGTATCCTTTAGCCCTGCTTCCTTGGCTCTATTAACTACCGAGAATAAGGGCAACACAAAATGCAGATAAGCAGAAAATAATAAGAATATACAGAGAAAAATGAATGCAGTTGATAAGTAGCAGGATATTGTATCTACAAACAGACTTGCAACAGACACTCCACATCTGTGTATATGCCAATGTGTCTTCTTTTGAAAAGGACTGAATCCAAAGTGTCAGTTGAGGAAAAATTCACTGTATGCATAAATCTAATGTTCCACTGGTTAATTACACTTGCCATTAAACATATTTCCCTTATTTCTGTTCTGAACATGTCTACCTTCAGCTTCCAGCCAGAGCACCTCATTATGGTTTTGTCTGCTAGATCAAAGAAGTCTCTTCTCTCAGAAATCTTCTTTTCGTATTAATATTGATCATCCATAATTCTAAAAGTTGAATTTGGGTGTTACTAATGTTGATTTGACTTTTTCAAAACTTTTTTAGATTCTCAAACTAAATTACTATAAAATTGAAATACCTGATGTATTTCATATTGCTTTATTTTAGTCTTTAAATTTCTTTGGCACTCTGAAGGACTACTGAGAAGTTTGGGAGGGTTTATGAGTGCCAGGGCAGTTATTATGCTAAAACATTTTTTAAGATCTGGGATACCATGGAGGTTGTTTTTTTTGTTGCCATTGCCAATAATTTTGTCATGGAATAATGTATAAAATTATCCTTTTTCAGCCTGAAGTGGTATTACACTCTGAGTAAGGGATGCACTTTGAAGAAAAAAAAAGAAAAAAAGAAAAAAGGAAAGCCAGTCCTTGATCCCCGCGAGACTTGGTATTTAACAGGATATGGAATATACCTTAAACTTAAATCACATTATATATAAGTAGTGACATTTAGACAGGATAATTTTAATTTTAAGATACTTCTTTAAAGCAACCTCAAACTGACCTACTTGTTGTCATTTCCTTAGCAAAAACTTGATAACACGTTCTTGCCCTTGCAGAATTACTGTACTGACAGAGGAAATTTAACTCCATGTATGATTAATGACTAAGGTAGGGCTCTATCAAACATGCAACATGCACTGGGATGCTTGATGCATATGACAGCCCAGGAAAGATTGTTCTTTGGAGGAATGGAAAGCAGACGGTGACAAAATTATGATTGGGTGCATCCTGCTGCGTCAATGAAATGGCACATTGCAACAAATGGGACTCTTGACCTCATGTCTTACAGTGGTCCATATCATTTGTATAAACAAGTTATTTAGGTGCTTAGACAGTTTTCTTTCCTGTACTTTGTGGTTGATTAATAAGGCCTTTTACACAACAACCATCAGAGAACAGTTGAGGAGGGAGAGAAACAAAGCGTAGCCTTAAATATGAAGCAGTTCACTGGAAAATTTGATTCTGTGCAGAGGGTTTTTTACAGATCTTTAGATCTAAATTGGGCAAATGACATATTTGTTAATGGCTCATATGAACAGAGTATTGCATGTGAGTTTGCCCTTATGTACTGTGTACAAACGTAGAATTATCCACAAATGCTATCAAGACAACATCCTAATATTCAAGAAGACACATTTATTTTCTAAATGCAGAACTTCATATTTCATATTATTCAGATTTTTTTCTCTCTTTTCTGCATCTTATTTTGGAACTTGAAAATGAAGGGAAAAAGAAAACAGTTTCAGTTAGAAGCATCACAGAACTCATCTGAAACATAAAGCTGTGCATATTCGTTAAAAAAAAAAAAGAAAAAGAAAAAAATAGAAAATTAGAGCTTACAATAAATGCAGTATCTCACTGAAGTATTGATTTAAATCAATGTTTTTTGAAATAGGACATTTTCCTTACTTGGTTAATTTACTAAAAATTATTTTCAAAAGTCATTCCATGTAACCTAGTATTCCAAACTGTTATTGGTTTCTGAACAAATACAGGGCTATTATATAGCTGCCTGATTTCTGAATTATTTTTCTTATGCAAGGAAAGTCTCTAACTTTAGGGAACTCCAGGTAAGGTAGTTACAAAGTCTCTACGCAACAGACAGCCTTCTTCCTTTTCCGGAAAAACAAACAAAGCCAAAACCAGTCAACCAAACAATGACCCTGAACTGATTTTATTTTCCCAAAACAGTTTGGCAAAGTCTGAAAATTGTTTCAATTTTGAGCCAATATTGTAAAAATTGATTTAATATTTCTGATTTTGTCTACATAGAGTATTAATGAGGCAAATAGGTCTCTTTATACATCTAGAGTCTTTTGTCTTGCTGTTTTCTTTGTTCATTGATTTCTGGAAGTCTAGTTAATTTTCTTTGTCTTTCTCATTGTTTCTTGTCACCTTTGACAACTGCTGAGCAAAACAATGAAGTCTGTTTTTAAACTTCATTTCCAGTTACAGAGTGACAGAACTTAGAAATGTCAGGAATGTCAGTCTACAAAGATGATGAGGCACCTAAAGCATTTCCCTTATGAAGAAAGTCTGAGAGCCCTGGGGTTCTTCAGTCTAGAGAAGAAAATGCTGAGGGAGGTGAAGCCTTCCGCTTCATTCAGGTGTTCGCAATCGTTAGGGACTCAACGGTCTGACCATCTACCTCGGTGCACACCAATGTGGTGGGTGGTAAAATGGCGTTTATTTGCTCGTGACAAGAACTTATATAGTCTACCATAGCTTCGTCTACGCCCCTATCCTTCTGCGTATGCGCTTGCGTTACTACTTCCTTATTTGGTTGCTATTGGCTGCTACAAGCACTATTTCCTTATATGGTTACATTTGAGATTCCCTTTTATCACTGCTACAGGGAGGGTCTTATCACTGCTTATAAATATCTAAAATTTAGGGGTCAAGTAGATTGGGTCAGGCTCTTTTTGATGGTGCCCAGTGGCAGAATAAGGGGCAATACGCACAAACTGAAACACAGAATGTTCCATACAAACATGGGGAAAAACTTCTTTACTGTGAGGGTGATGGAGCATGGGAAGAAGTTGTCCAAAGAGGTGGTGGACTCTACTTCTCTGGAAAGATTCAAAGCCTTCCTGTGAAAACTTCTGTAGAAACCTGCTTTGAGGGCGAGTTGAACTGAGATCTGTAGACATCTCTTCCATCACCTAGGGTTCTGTGATTCTGTGGTCATTTGTTTGGCAGTTTTTTTACTTTTCATGATTGTAAGGATTCTTCGCTTCTTCCAACTAAACTGTGATAGAATTAAAATATTATAATTATTTGTCTAATGAATATTAATTTTCACAGTCAATATTCTTTACACTCTTGGAGTCATAGGACTGCTAAACTGATACTCAGACAAAAAAATACAGGATTTTTTATACTATTATTTTTTCTATTGGAGAAAAATCTATCATTTGTTCAAAATCCTGTGGTGGAATGTCAGCTGCCATGCATCCTTGCAGTTTGCTTTTTATTGGCATAGTGTTTCTTCTTAGTGAAATCATTCCTGAAGATGGGGTGAAATGTCATTTCTGTGCTGGGATACGCAACTGTATGACTCCTGCCCTGGGGAACCCGCAGCTTTTTCTGTGGTGTGTAGGAATGATTGATGCACATATAAGTGTGCAGTGTCATAACCATACCATCTTAAACCTCAGAAGTCAAGTGATAAAACTTGTGTCTTTATCTTGACCCTGTATTTCTAGCAGTTTACTCCTGTTGAACCTTCATGTATCCCAAAAATGACGACATGTAGGGTCATGACCATCAAGTGCAATGACTGCATTTTCTCCCTGTCCTATTTCTGCATTTGATTTCATTAGCCTGATAACGAGGAGAAGAAATAAAGCAATTTTTATTGTACACCAGCAAGTTTCAGAGTAAGGTAAGTAATTATCTTTGTAAATTATTCCTACTCCATACATGTAGCATCCTGTATTACAGGACTCATTTGACTTGAGTTACATGGAGAACAACAAATTATGCACAGTAGATGAAGCATTAGAAAGGTAAATAAAGCAGTATAAAAATCACAAAGTTTGGAATAAAACTGGATTATTCCTTCTCTGAACACTTTCTGTTACACTTGCTTTTACAGAGACTGTAAGCAGACTGTAAGCTTTATTTGAAAAAGAAAATTGGAAAAGTTAAGCATGAGGAATAAATGAAAAAAATTGGCATTTTCACTCTGTATTCACATAGAAGGTGTTCAAAGGCACTTTGAATTCTCACAGCACTTTGGAAATTAGCAGCAGCAGCAGCAGTGACAAATGAGGAGAAAGAAAAATAAAAGTAAACTTGGAGAGTGAGAACTATATTAATTTAAAAGCCAAGTGAAGAGATAGTTGAGAATCACACACAATATATTTTTCATGTTGACTAAGAAGCTTATGTTATGATGTCAGTTTTGTCATCTCCACACCAAAAAAGTCATGAAGAATGTTCTTCAAATATGCAGAAAACAAAAAGCATTTCCCTGGGCTTTGATTTGTCTGGAGATGCACAATTGGTATTTACAGT
The DNA here is from genome assembly GCA_036925125.1 of Oreortyx pictus. Taxonomy (NCBI): domain Eukaryota; kingdom Metazoa; phylum Chordata; class Aves; order Galliformes; family Odontophoridae; genus Oreortyx; species Oreortyx pictus. The sequence goes on from JAUPFR010000005.1 coordinate 3,822,670, forward strand.
ACTTATTCATAGCCCAGTGTTGTTCATAGACTACAGGCAACATGGAGATCCCTGAGGCTAATTCAGTAAAGACAAAAAATAATTTTATCTGTCTTCTTAAAAGGTAGGACAAGAGTAGTGTTTTTAAATTATAGGAAGGAAGATTCAGGTTAAATGTTAAGAGCCAAAAAATTGTCAATACTGAAACATGCAAAGATATATTGACTAGGTAAAGTTTTAGAATTGCCAGTGTGGGAGATCATTAGGAACAGCTTATACAAACATCTTCTGGAAATGACATGAATAACTGATACTCCTTAAAAGCATGCAGGAAAACTGTGATTTTTGGCCATCCAGTTTTACGTTGTGTTTTTCTGGGTGATCTGGGAGAAAAATGAAGGAGAATAAGAAAGAAAAAAGGCCAGAAAAGTGGTATGATTTACTGTCAGTCTCTTTCCTTCCCTGTGTCTTGTATTTATCGTCTGCATCTAGCCAAAGTCTCTCACAGTGCTGAACTGCTTTATCAGTCCATCTCCTTGAAGAGCCCTCCTACCTCACTGCCTGTTGAAGAGGACACTGAAAGAGATTTTCATAACTTTTCAGGATTTCCTACAAGGGAAACACACAATCCATAAAACTAAGGACCTTCTAGCAACCTCTCACCATCATGATTTTTAGGCAGTCCTACTTTACTTAAAGTAGAGGTATGTCTTTGGTTTGTTGTTGTTGTTGTTGTTGTTGTTTAATTCAGTTTTAAAGATACAGTCCCTGTATCATGTATTTATCTAATTATCATTTTCTTTTAGCACTATATCTTCATTTTTGCATGTGTGTATATCTCTTTCTAAGGTAGTTTTGCATCTTGGTCATTCCACTTATTAATGTAAGCAATTTTTATTTATTCTATATTACATGTGACTTCACTCTCATGTTTAATTTCAAGGGATGTAGGAGTTCAATTTAGGTACTATGCAGGGTATTAAAACCTGTGACCTATATTATATGGTGTGATCACTAATTTGTGTGGGTTTATGTCAGAGAACTAACTGAAATATGTAGAAGTATACAAGTAAATATATATATATGAATATATATATATACAAGTTTTAGCTACTGGTTAAGACACCACTATGAAAGCAAGTACTTTAAAATAACTGTTGTTAGTGTAGTACTACAACTGCCAACTCATGTATGTGTATGTGTATGTGCCTAAAAGCTCTCATCATATGAGCAAGCTTTGTGTCTGAGAGGATATTCAGCCATGCTGTCAGCCTTCCCAGCTTTCAAATTGCTCTCTTGGCAGAATTACTGGACTAAACTATTTGTATTGAATCTTTTCAAAGGGAAAAAGACAGAAGCTATGAATTGGAATTTCTAGGTTCTCAAACTATCTCCACCTCACTCTTTTACATCATAGAATCATAGAATGGCTTGGATTGGAACAGACCTTAAAGACTGCCCAGTTCCAACACCCTGCTGTGAGTTGGTTGCTCCTCACCAGATCAGGCTGCTCAGGTCAATATACAGCCCAGCCTTGAGCAGCTCCAGGGATGAGGCATCCACAATTTCCCTGGGCAGTAGTACCAGGACACTCTCTGAGTAAATAATTTCTTCCTAACATCTAACCTAAATCTCCCTTTTTAATCTAAAGCCATTTCCTCTTGTCCTATCACTACCTGCCCATGTAAAGCCAGTTTTCAGTGGCTTCAGGAAGGATTTGCTCATTGGTTTCTACATTTATCCAGCAGTGACAATAGTGCTGTTGACGCCCAGTTCTTTGCCTTGCTGTTTAAAAGTAAGCAGGAAGGTGGAGACTAATTTCGTATAAGTTGTTTTTTTATTGAAATTCACTGTGTTCATTGGGTGTATGAAGTGAGGAGAAATATAAGTTCCCATCCAGAAATGTCCAAAAAATTATTTTCTCCAAAGACTTTGAGTGTTTCTACCTTTATTGATCCAGATTTACTGCATTGGTTAGAAGTAGTGCAGAAACTTTAAAAAACACTCTGCTCACAAATTGGCTGAGTGTACGTACATGTGTGTGTATGGTATATCATACCAATACTTCCACCCTTTTACTGCATCTCTTTAAGGGCAGGACCTATCTATATGTCAGAGGCATAAAAAAAGGCATGTACTTTCATCATTCTCCAAGTAATATAGTAGTACTGCAATACTCATAAGGGGAATATTGACTCTATACTTACTGGTATTCATCCCTTCAATCACTACCAGTATGACTGATAAGGGAACAATACCTGTGGGCTGTATTGCAAAGAAATATAATGCTTGACTGCACATCACTGAATATATGAACTCAATGCAGAGTCTGGAGTTTTTATCACTAATTCAGAACGACAACAATCTACAGAAGGAGTTCAGGCTTGAACATTCAGAGCAGCTACCTGATCTGTTTGTAAAATCACAGATAGATGAAGAGAGTAATTTGTTTATTTGAGGACATTTGTTTATTAGTTATTTGTTTTCTTTCTACTTGTATTAAACACCAACAAATCTGTTCTGATTGCATTCTGTCTGTGAAGATATTCTTTCCTACAAATGCTTTCAAGTCTGACTACTTGCAGAGTTTTTGTGAACAATTCATCAAGGAAAAAATGTCAAATGAATGTGGCTTTGTGGCTGAAGTTGTGTGAAAGTCAGCAGGTATTGTTCAGTGGGATGCCTGAATGAGCCATGTTTCGGTTTTGAGTTGGCTTGCATAGATTGAAGCCTCCTGGATGAAACAAATCATCAAAACCCAATCCAGAGCTCCCTATTTATTCTGGCTTCATGCTGAAATCACCGAAAACACTCAGCTTTCATATGTGAGAATAAAAATGCATGTGCCACCCATACTTTCTTCCAGGTTTATGTCATTTCTAACTCCACTGATTTCAGTGTTGGCCTGATTTCAGAGAAGTTAAACTGACATAAACTTAAAATGATACAACATTGAATCAAGTCCCTCAGGCTTAAAAGACATGCATTACAATGATATCTGTTCACTGACCTTTGTGAAATGAATATGGAGATTTCATTTCTGTTCCTGTTTGGAGCACAGTCAGCACTGAAACCACCGTTAATACCTCTCTTCTCTGCAGTGCTAGGACTCTGTGGAAATAAAGTTTTTTTTCTCTATTAGGACAAGAATAAGAGACAATCTCATATATCTTAGGATAAGAGGTCATCAAACTCTGCATACTGCATCCACATCACACACAAAAAAGACCTCTTTCATGCACTGAAAACCTCTTATAAAGAGGTGTTTTGGCATGACAATAATCCTCTTCAGCTATCAGAATGACTAGGGAAATAGCTTCTGCCAAATCTTAGTGAATGACTTTGTTTTGATCTTTTCAGCCCTCTCAAATGCAATTTTAAAACATTCCATGTTTAATTAAGGAAAAAATATTTCATAATTTGCAGCATAACCTTGCCTCTAGAGCTGGTCATTTGGGCTTGCCCCTTTATCTTCCCCTATATTAATCACTGTGATTAGCAGTCCGATACTTGATATAAAGTCCCTGCCTGAAATCATACAATGAATTACACTAATTTAAATGGATTATTTTGATTCAGATTGATTACTGATGACTTTAAAACTCTTTTTGTATAAATGATTGGAAGAATAATAATTCTAAAGAAGTAGTTAGAAAATTGCAAATTTATTTGTAAACCACATTTTCAGCAGTTGCAATATCTGAGCCAACACAAAGCACTGGAACATGAACAACTCAGATGTAGTTTCACACCTTATGAAAAATCTACCTGCTCTCTTGGAAACTTGATGGAAATCAAATTGCTTCATTTCTCCTTCCTATGCAAAACCAGATAAAAACATGTTTTAGTTGGATTTTTTCCAAACCTTTTTAAAGATTACCTGCTTTGATAAATACTTGGAAGTTTACTGATGAGAAACACACTAGGGAGTAGCTGAATAATATTCTATACAAACCAGAGGGGAGATCTAAAGATCTTTAATTATTATTTCCTTATTTATGGTTAAGAAAATGGTAGATTTCTATTTTCATTAACCTTCTATCGCTTGAAAATGTCAAATCACTTTTAATAGTGACAATGTGCAGCTTAATAGTTTTCTTGCCTATGTATTTATCTTGGCAAGCCATAGAGAAGCTTGATAACATTTACTGTCTCTCTCCCATGAAAGCTGTCACCTTTCTTATCTTGATTTGCATATAAAGCTCTAATAAAAAAACATCTAAAAAATGAAAATTTGTGAGACAGACTGACAGAGCTTTTGGAAAATGACTGTCATAATTCAGCAGTTGTTCCAGATGTCATTTCCAAAAACTTAATTTCATTGGCCTTAAAGACATCTGCACTCTGAAACTTAAATAGTAGCTCTGTTTCCATGTCATACAGGGGAAAAAAGAAAGCATAATATACCTTTTCTATAGCCAACTTTATTCTCAAATATATTCTAATGAAAATATACCTAACTGCAATTTACTTGGTAAATGTGGATTATTTACTTGAAACGAGAAATGTGGATAAGAAAGTTTCTTATCTAAAATCACATTAACACTAGATAATAAAAAATCATCTATACTGTATGTGTGTATACATATATATATGTGCAAAATATTTGTGTACGAATATACATACATATATATGTGTATGTTTATGTGCATGTATTTAGATACAGCTATGCTACAAAAGTAGCATTTATCCTGACAAGTATGAAGACAATTCTTTAATGACAGTTTTGAAGAATCTATATTATGTCTTAATTATACAAGCAAAACACCTTTCAGATTCACATAGTTTACATAGTTTTCCCTGGAAGATATTCATTCACTGGGTATTGAGACTTTTAGCTGAGAAATTGTGTAACCTCAAAGTTACAAATTTTCTTCACAGGTATGATCCCTCTTATACTACAATTATTCTCTGAGTTTTCCCTGCGTGAATTTTCTTTCAAAATAGCTGTGGACATATCCAGGTCTTAGTCTTTCCTGAGAAATAGTTGAAATGAATTCAAGAGGTACCTGATTCATGTATTCTTAGTTTTACTATTAGTCCTCACAGTTATATTTTGTAAAAGTGGGATTTTTGTTTTAGGAAATCTCACTGAAGTTCTACAGATAGCAGAGTTTCTTTGGTATAAATTAAAATTGTATAAACGATGTATTTCAGCCTTTACAGTAGCTAATGAGTGTTTAGTCTTCAATAAAATAATGAATTGATAGAATAATTGCTACCTTAATGCTGTAAATAAATAAATATTGAGAAGAATAAGCCTGCATTTTAAGAAATGCTAGATTTATGCTACATGGTAATTGAAAGAAAATCTAAATCTAAATCTTCTCTTCCAGTTTAAAGCTTAGGGAGCAGTAGAAGTAATTAAATATTGACTAAGTATAAGATGGAAAGAGTATATGTAGTTGAAAAACTTGAATTATTGAATTCTTTTCTTAAAGAAGTGTTCATTGAAATTTCATTCCATACAGAGAGGGAGACAGTGTAAACAAGTGGGATAGGACCTACTTACATTTCTAAAATGAAAAAGATGGACAGCATTTCTATATGTAAAATTAATATATAGCCTGGAGAGTAAAGCATGAGACTTGACTCTTTTAAACTCACAAAATAATGTCTTCTGGAAGTGATCCTTCCTCTGCCTAGATATGGCTTCCAAGAGTTTTTATTCCAGAATGATTTTCTCATTTACAAATGTCTAGCTTTCTTGGCTGACATATAGTGAATCAATAAAATATCTTGCTGAATTTAAAATTGAAATCTCCTAAGACTGAGGTTTTACAACTGCAAACTTTTGGAGACTTTCTTCACTGGATGGTGAAGGCTTGAAAGAATATATCTAATTAATCCCAACCAAAGGATTATGCAAAGACTCTGAAATCCAAGTATCTTCCATCTACTCAAACCATCACATAAATTAATATTGTTCAACCATCATATCAGTGTATGTACTATATATATAAATACATACAACCTGCCTAACTGGCACGATTTCATTGTGGATGATACATTTTCAGAGTCCATGTTCAGTTCTTCAGATATTAGGTAGGATTTGAAAATATCTGGAAAGAAGATTGACAGTTTTATTATAATTTTTTCCTATACCCATGTGTGCTTAGCTATTACAGACTCTTAGCACAGGTGCATATTCTGTAGTCTCATCTCTCCAGTGATTTTCCATAGGGAGCTCTGAATATTACCTCAGACTAAGCTTTTGGGAAAATGAGGCTAGGCTTCAGTGTCCTTAGTTTTACAGATTAGATAGGTAATTCTACGTTTTTGAACAGTGTTTCAGAATCCCAAAGAAAATTATTTGTTTTATGGATGGACTGTTAACTGTGGTTTAGAAAGCCAAAACTCCCATTCCGCCAGAGATTGATTGTGTGACAATTGGAAATACTATTAATTTCTGCTGTTGAGTGGAATGAATCCTGTAAATCATTTTTGGTTGAGTTACACCTTTTTATCCTCATGTCCTTAAACATCATGGTGTTACCAATGTACTGCGTGTTCACTCCAGTGTTGTGCCACAAGCTGTCACAGCTGTATCTCTTTTGAGTCCTACTTGGAGATATCCAAAGTAGTTTAACTTTGTCACTTTTCTTGGAATTAAATCCCAAACATTCAAGGCTAGAATATTAAACAGCCAACTTCTACAAATCACCATAGATTTCCTCTTCCAGTTTGCCCGGAGTTCACTCCTGACAGTTTTGCACTTAGAGGGAACATGTGACAATATCTAGCAACCAGCTCTAAAAGCAGGTTTGAATAATGGCATGTTGAAAACAAAAGTATTTTCAGAGAGGTCAGATCAGAAGGAAATATATGTAGAAGGAGCACATCTGACTGCTGGCATCATGCAACTTATGTCACCCATCCAGCTCACTAAAATATTAAGTTGTCACAGTGCTTGTCCTGTCTTGCATTAACTTTTTCTCAGCCTCAGGTCAGGACTGGCATTTGAAATAGTTGCAAAACCTTTGTCCTTTCATTCTTCTCATCAGCTGAACCAGATGTACAGCCACTAACCAGATTAAAGAGACATATATTCTGTTTCGAACAACAATAGTCTCTGAAGACAGCAGTATTTCATAGACTTTGTCACATGAATCCTAAGCCTCTGCAGATTTCTTACATTTTTAGTTGCTGTTGTTCTAATTAATAATCCTTTCTTCCCCCATCCCACCCCCCCAAGAAAAAAAAAAAAAAATCCATTCACTATAAGTGGGCTAAGTGCTATTTATCTAAAAGCCTCTGGCAGCTAAAGTCTAGATTAATCTTCCAACCCAAATCAAATCATGTCAAATCAAATCAGTTCCCTTGTATAATCTGATTTCTGAGGGAAAGTCAGCTTCTCTCCCTTTGTATGACCTATGATAACAATGTGAAAAAGGAAACTTGGAATCTCTATGACGCAGATCCTGAAATGGTGGAAATCATGACAAATTCTTCTTTTTCCTAAAATGGTTTCAGTCAGCTGAAGGTAAAGCTAAACTCTTCAATCCATTTCATAAAACATACATTTGGAAAGGAAGAAGACAAAAGAAACCTAATCTTCCTATTTATTGCTTTCTTCTTTAAGGTTTGTTTGTGTGTCTTCAAAAAATCTTAGCTGCCCTGCATGATTTTAAGAATGGCAACATCATTTTTCTCTAAATATATTATCTTGTATTTAGTTTCTATATTTTTATAGCTTTTATTTCATAAACTTAATGCATAAGAATACCTATGCAAATCTTTATTAAGTCAGTAAGAGGCCTTTGGAAATTACAGTAAACAACAAATTTTCCTGCAGATAGATATTGACTTTAAGGCATGATTAAATTATATAAAATCACCTTTTCTTGCTTTTGAATTAGTCTTCAGTCACTTTGGTTTAAATTTCCATTTCCAGAATAATGCTTTTTAGCAGTGACAATTGCCAATGATATTTTGTGCTTAAGCAGGTTAATGTATTTTCCCTAAGCAAGTCACCAAGTATGATCCCTCCAGAGATAATTTACATTCTGATTCTAGTGTGGTTTCTATGGTATAAAAATCTGTTAATAATAATTCTGTGATTCTGAATACAGAGTTGCTGATCCAATCAACACTCTGTTCTTCAGAGTCAGTATTACTGACCTTGAGCCAATGATATTGGAATGTCATTAGACTAAATTACAGCCACTGGAAAGAGTGTGTGACAAAACATCAGTTTAATAAAAATGAGAGAATCAGAGAGAACAGAACATTCTGTTTAGGTATTTTCCTTTTCCCTTTCTCCTTCTCCTTCTCCTTCTCCTTCTCCTTCTCCTTCTCCTTCTCCTTCTCCTTCTCCTTCTCCTTCTCCTTCTCCTTCTCCTCCCCCTTTTTTTTTTTTCTCATTTGGATTTTGGTCTTACATTCTTGAGGAAATTGTTAATTCTAAATCACTAACAAACTAGTCCTAAATTGCTTCACTTTTCATGTCTTATATTATAGCCTTTCTGGCAGGAAGCTAAATTGGCTATTTCATTCTAAGTGAACTGTCTTTTTTTTTTTTTTTTAATATATTCTCCTTCTTTGACAAGGAGTGATAGCTCAGTCAGTAGATTACTGTCTATATGCTTTGTCAAATTCACTGTTTTGCAACATGACTTCTGTGAGCAGAACAGCTTAATCATAAAAGGGAGTTATTTAGGGTTGAATCTATGAAGGAAATTAAAGTGTCAAGTTTGACTCCAGCATTCAAGACATAAAACCAAAAATGAAATATCCAGTCTGCATGATGTTCCTCTCCTGTGTTTCCTAACCAGATGATCTGTAGGCAACATAATCTCTGATGCAGAGATTCTCCAGGAGACTAGCATGTACTTCAGAGTATTTCCACGTTATTATCCTTGATAAAACTAATATTTTGCATCTGACATATGCATAACCCCTCTCACAATCATAAACTGAATTTTTTTACTGACCAATGGCTTCAATGCCCTAACTCCCATTACTTTTTAGGTTATCTTCTATCATCAGTAAGATATTCCTGTATGCTGGGAAGTAGATAAGTTTGAATTTCCCTTAATGAAATACTTTGTGCAGAATAAATGAAGTTTCTTAAATTTATCAAGCAAATAGTACTGGCACGACTGTGTAGCCTTATGGTTGGGGTATCTGTCTTGGAAAGGAAGATGAAGGGATATACCACATTCCAGTGCATGCTGTATTATTTTATCTAATGTATGCTGTTAAAATTTGCTCTCTGCATGATTAAGACAACACTTCACTAATATTTTTAATGGAAATATATATTTTGACTGAGTTATTAACTATGTATTCTTCAGCACCAGTGAATGATCATGAACAATGTCTCCATGACTTTTTAAAAATATCAGTTATGAAAATAGGTCTTCAAATGTCAAGAACAGAGTAATTTCTGTTCAGTTTTGCAGATAGATGGGCCTTTGAACAGCAACATTAGAAAATGTGTGACAGTGATGCTGTCATTCAACATTTTCCTCTGCCCTCCGAAGTGTTAAATTGATTGTTAAACTTTCACATATTATTTTATTTTGTTTAAAAAAAAACAATTTAAAACATGAAATCCCATGTATTAAAGCATCAGATTCTTTAGATTATTCTACCACGTCTCATGGTGAGCTGTTAAAGCTGGAAACTGCACCAACATGAGGCACTGAAATACCACTGTAAGCATCTAAACTTTTCTGTTCCAGCTGACCCGTCCTCTGGGATATTATAGCTGGAGCTGCAAATCTATGAAAATAACGTCTCCACCTCAGAGAACAGTCTGTACATACTCTGTTTAGCCAGTAGTTTCCCTGGAAACTTAGCAGAGACACCAGAGCAAAGTGCTTCCACTATGAAGTACTGCGCAGGAGCTGAAATCCTGCTGTCTGCTCAGTACTTGCCATCTGTAGGTTAGTACTAGGTTTCATTTGGAAGCTCCATCTGCTTTCCTGATTTTGATGACTCATATCTACGCATTGCTCTATATTTTAAACAGTATGATTTCCAGCTGGAGATCACTGTGAAAAAAAAAAAAAAGATATAAGAAAAATGATATGGCTGATATGTACATTGTCATTTATAAGAATAATCATTGCAAAGGGACTGATGAGCTACCTGGAAAGCAAAAGCAACCACTACATTGCTCAGACATATCTGTTCTCCATCACTCCCAATTTCTCTACCTTCTCTCTGTGTTGCTGAATCATAAAATCATTTGAATTGGAATCTCCATCTCTTTCTGAAACAACTGATACCTATTTTCCCCATTCCTGCAGGGCTTCTAGCTTTGCATTTTACGTATCTTCTACTGTGTTATTTCATCTAATGGTTTTACAGCATGACTTGAAGCATTACCTCATGCAAAACACTTTTATAATAATTTCTGTAGTTTCTTTTCTCTCCTTTCAATTGTTTATCTATCTACCTTTAATTTTGATCTTATTTTGGCACAATGGGTACTAATATCAGGAAAATTACTATGTAACACTGAGATCATGATAAGAAGTGTAATAAAGCTGATCCAAAATGAAGGTGCCAAGAGTACTCCTGTTTCAGTTTTCACTTTTTAAAAAACCTATACACTTACATGAGAATAGGTTCATGATTAGGTCCACAAGAAATCCTGGAACATTTGCTTAGATTTTTTCTTGTGCATTTGTATAAAAGAGAATAGTTCCCATTTAGTATATACAGGGAAAATACCTGCATTTAATAATAGTGACAATAGGTTTTAAGAAATCAAGAAAGACAGATAAAGTTAATTGCTTAAGCTTTTCTAGGTTTCCATTGTTCATTTTTTGTTTTATGTACAGATGAAAATAAATGGATCCCCTCCTTTTAGATTTAATAATCATTCACCTCTTCAAACCTGGTAGAATATCTGTTGAAGCAGCACATATTCTATAGAAATGTGAAGTGACCAGTATGAAGTCTGTCTGGAACCTAATGAGAAATGTAATCCCAGAAAAGCCCCTCAATCTAGATAAATTAACACAATTAAGGCTCATCAAACACTCCTCAGGACTCAATGTCAAAGCAGATAAACAACATTCTAGCAGTGTGTGAATGTGTAATTAAATAGAGAGCTGTGGTTATGCTTTGGACACAATGTCAGAATCATTATTTTGCCCTAGATGCTTAGATTTCGTATGCCTCTGCCTCCAGCTCAATAATTTATCCATCATACATTTAGAAGAACACAAAATAAACAGTGAGAAGTAGTGCACAGGAGCTAGCACAGCTCTACACAATGGGAATTTAAACACCAAAATAAAACAAACTGTATTTAAAAGCTGCTAAGAAATATAACTGTAATTCAGTTAGACAGACATTATTAACTTAATGAAATATTAATAGGATATTCCATTTGTATCTCCTATTCTGTCCCAATGGCTCCTGAAATGTTTTCCAGAGCGTTTTTAAAGAGAATATAAAATGCAGCTATTTCTTAGATAAATATCCATCAGAAATTAATAACAAATTCATCACATAGAAGCAGAATAAGTGGTAGTTTTGTTTTGCTTTTTTTTTTTTTTTAGCTGCAATGAATATTACTTTTTTTAGCAACTTCAGTCTGGGGTACTAATAGTGTCAAAGACTTTTCCTAATTTGGACTTACTAGAACAGCACAGAGGATCTCATTCAAGAGTGTCAGTTGATACAATGATAAACACTGAAGTAACCATAAAAATCAATAAATATTAAGGTTTCCTTGTGAAAGGCAGCTTACTTTATAATCAGAGCATATGAAAATGCTCCATTTAAACTGGGGGAGAGGGGCAAGCAATTAAAATGCAGTGCAGGAGCGGGATGGCAAGAAGAACATGCACTTGTTACCCATAAGAAGGAGGGTGTCAAGGAAATAGTATAGAAACTTATTGAATTATTTTAGATAGCTCTTACTAGTGAGTACCAGAGCACTCTGGAAAAAAGAGACTTAAAACTAAATGCAATAGTAAAATATGCAAAAAATAAGAATGTAACCCTGCCATTGCCTTTATCTTTAAAATGTCAAATAATGTTTTAGTCTTGCTAAATTTCACTGAGAAATTCTCACTACTTTATTCTCAATGAAACTATTATATGCAACATCTCAATATCCACCATTGCCTTTGCTTTATATAAATCAACAATTTTGTATTTACAGGTGCTAAGGTTTGTAGTTTGATGGCTTTTTTTAATGTATAAATGGTTAAAAAAATCACCAAAACTCACTCAGAGAGAGGCTTGAAGTTTCCAAAAAGATTCCCTGAGATTAGCTGCGGAAAGCTTGTACAAAAGAGTAAAGCTTTACAACCAATAATTTCAATTACTATCAATGTCATTGATAATGAATCATCATGAGGTGTTAATCTATTTTGTTATTTCATGTTTTAACAAATCTGTCTGGTTGTTTTTTGTTTGTTTGTTTGTTTGTTTGTTAGCTTGCTTTTGTTTTTGCCATTTTAATGGGCATTCTGTTAGCAGTATGTTCTGAAGCAAGCAGTGTCTCTTCTATAGCTATGCATCTTAAAAATTTAAACTCTATTTCTAAAGCACTTTCAGAATACTGAACATCAATAGTTATTTATCTGAGAGGTTGCTTCAGCTGTCCCTGAGCTGAAGACGGAGAACTGTAAAAATTAGGAATTACAATTAAATCGGATACAGATGTTGAACTGTCTGATGCTACCCTTTAATGAAATCATTCATTACAAAAATAGCAATGGCTGTGATGACATATCATCTTAAAGCATGGCTCTTTTGTGACCTTAACCTTCCTGGTTATGTGCCAGATCATTTTAAAGGGGGTACATATGAATAATGTATACTGTAAAACAGAATTCTTTTTATAACAGATACCATTTACCAGAGTTATCACTTGACCACTGAGATTTAGTGCCATAATAACAATAATCCTGCAGACCTGCAGAAAAATTAATTTTCACACTTTTATTTCATACTTTTAAGTTAAATTACCATATTTAAAATGGAACTACCTCGTTTTTAGAGGATCAGATAACTTCAGAATGGAAAAAGAAATTCATGTATGATAGCAAATAGGATATGTAAGCTTAGCCACAAAGAAAGGGGAAATGTGACTTTTGCCTAAGATTTTTGTGTCTTGGCATAGATTACTCTGTCTTTCTCTATTGGAAAGGAAAAAAAAAAGGAAAGAAAAAATCTATAAAGTTATAATTTGCATGCAACACTAACAATGTTACTACAGAAAAAATTATACGTGTTCCTCTGAATCATAAAATTATACAATCATAATGGTTGGAAAAAACCTCTAAGATCACCTAGTTCAACTGTCATCTCATCACTTCCATGCACATTAAAGGATGTCCCTCAGCACCGCAATGCTATAGGACTAGAAAAAAAGGTATGTCAGGAGAAGAAAAGATTGGTTATTTTTTCTTTTCCTGCTTCCAGTGTGCATTCCTGACCACTTTCAGAAATATCTTTTTAAACTTACAGATATTATTCCATTCCTCACCATGATTTCCCCTGGCAGATTGCAGTATCCCTGTCACTGTGTTCCTCAGTTAACACAGCACTCAGGTTGACTGGAGTGTCACGCAATGGCACTAGCTCTTAGCAAGTCTGTTTGGCACAAATTATACAGTTTGCAATGGATCTGTGCAACAGACCCAGTAAGTGCCTTAATTCTGCTTTTAGTGACATTCCCACAGAAATCTCAAAAGGGGACAGGAGAGAGCACTAGGTAGTAATGTAGCTCTCAAAAGCAACTAATATTTGCTAGTCACTTAACTTTTGCAATGAATATCATCTGAGAGTTTTAACAGAGAAACTTATTTTTTTTATTTAGAAATCTGTAAGATTTTGAATTTATGTACCCCAAACTCATGAGTCATTTGACAACTAAGATTTATGAGATTTGCGTGTCTCTCATGACCAGCAAAGGGTTAATGTACAATAATTCAGATGCATTCTGAAATTTCAAGTTAGGAAGGTATAACTATAGAAATAAAATATATTGACAAATATGTAAGCAGTAGGGAAGCACAAGAGTGTATCCCAACAGAGCATTGTATTCTGAATCTGATCAAAGTGATCTCTTCTTGGACTGAATTCAGAAAAAAATTTAATGGCAAAAAAAAAAAAGTCAAAATTTTAACCAACCAACACCAGAAAATGAAAGTTTCAGAAGGTAAAAATGCAGTCTTTAGTATTTAATAATCTTTTTGGGATGGATATTCATGTATCACTCACTCTCACATCAATGAGAAGTAAATAATTGAAATCTGCAAGGAACAGACTGTGTAGGCTGTGCCCCTACACATAATACTGTGTCAGACTGAGAATCTACACTGATTCCTGTTGAAAGCCATCTAGAGATCTGCCAGTGAACATCTAGTCAAACTGATGTCTTCTGGAACATGAACATTAATTTGATTAAATTCATTTTGTTGAGATCAAATCATCTGTTATATACTGAAGGGTCTGAAGGGTCAAAAAAAAGAGCCCTGAAGTTGAACAGCTTGGTGTATTCCAGAGGTTTGCAGTTCAACATACTAAGTCCGGAAATTTCTCATAATTTGATGGAGATGATGGGGTCAACTTTTAAAGCACAGACACATTCCTATACCTCCTGGAATTTAATGACAAATTCTTCTGATATGGAGTACTGTATTCAATAAACAATGAAATAAGCATAGATTCATAGATTCATAGATTCATTAGGTTGGAAAGGACCTACAAGATCATCTAGTCCAACCATCCTCACACCACCATCCCTACCCACTAAGCTACTAAATCAAATCCCTTAGCACCTCATCTAAACGCTTCTTGAACAGCGCTAGGGATGGTGCCTCAACCACCTCCCCTGGTCGGCCATTCCAGTGCCGGACCACTCTCTCAGAGAAAAAATTTTTCCTCAAATCTAATCTAAATCTTCCCCGGCGCAACTTGTGGCCATTCCCTCTTGTCCTGTCATTAGTTACCTGGGAGAAGAGGCCGACCCCCTCCTCACCACAGCCTCCCTTCAGGAAGTGGTAGAGTGCAATGAGGTCTCCTCTAAGCCTCCTTTTCTCCAGGAAGCAAACTCAGAGAAAGGTCTCCCCTTGAATTCAGAAAATCTAAAAATAATAGAACCTCTGATTTCCAGTGTGCAGCTATTTTAATGGTGTAAGGGAAGCTTTGCTAAGAAGAAGAAATGAGGAGAAACGCTGAGAAGAAATGTTAAATAGTTACTCATCATTGCTTACGGGGAGGACTGGATAGTGAACGGTAAAGATAGAATTCATGATGTGGAATTTACACCAAGGGAAGTTAAGCAGCTAAAACATGGGTAACTAATTTAAACCTACTGAACTGAGTCATAAAACAATGTTGTCCTTTGAGAAATCAAGTCTGAAGCTTGTACAGTTTTGCTGGAGGTTAAGGATGGTTGGATATCAAATTTCAAAAAGTTAAAAGTCTTGAATCTCAAGGTATCTGTGAAAACTCAGACTGCATGTATCAAAAAAGTGACAATTCACTTAACGTTTAAGCAGTGATGCTGCTTTTTGTACCAAGGATTAGTTCTTTGCATTCCTATCTAGTTCTCCCTTGACTCTGTTCCCTGGGATGTTACGGGCATGACCAAGAATGATGGGTTCGCTTCCCACAGTCTACCTCTCAGATCATGCCTGCCAGTATCTCTCTCTTTCCTTTCATGCTTGCCACTAGCCACAGGCAAATTGATTCTTTCACTTTAATGAGAAAAATACCTCTATTCTTAAGATATGAAAGTGAATCGGAGAGTGATTGTCTGTAGTGCTGATTTATTTGAAGTTTTTGCCTTCACAGAAGTTCTGTACTGTGTGTGAAATGCACCTGACTCCACTTTAAACATTCTGTAAGTTTAAATAGCTTTTATTGAAAGGGGGAAAGATTACAGTTTTGTTTATAGAGTTTGAAACATTTACATAAGAAGAACATAAAAACAAATATTGTGTATATTGATATGAAAGTGTGCTTATAGCTGTGATTTTAGATTTTTTTTCTTCTTCTTCTTTCCTGCTGTCTAGCCACAAGTTAAAGCTCCTACTCAGTAGGGCTTTACTATCAAGTGAAAAAGCACACTGTCTTTATTTTTAATCTCTGAGTTTCCATCTCTGAGTTTTGTTCCATATTTGTACTTTTATCTTGGCCGCTGTTGAATGCAAATTAGATTTCAGAGCATGTCTCTCATTTTTTCATTAATACCGGGAACCTTTCTTATTGTGATCTTGCTGTTGTTATTTTGTAATGCCTAATGGAATAATAAGCAAAAACTCTACAACTTATTTGGGGAATTAATCTTTTACAGAAGTTGAGAGAGACTTCAAAGCATTTACTTTTGTACATTTCATTTCACTCTTTGAAAACAAGAAGCTGACTTGCACTGTTACTGCTTTTAATGCCTACTTGTCTAAACAAGTCAGTTTTGTATGTCATACTTGGTAAAAAATTTTCATACTGTACAATGGTTTGTCTTTACTATAACAGAAATTCATATAGGATTTTCCCAGGTTAACTAGTGATAGGACAAGAAGTAATGGCTGTTTGTTGCACTAGGGGAGGTTCAGGTAGGACACTGCAAAACATTTATTCTCCCCAAGAGCAGTCAGGAACTGTAAAGGCTGTGCAGGGAGGAGATGGAGTCACTGTCCCTGGAGGTGTTCAAGAAAAGGGTAGATGTGGAACTGAGAAGCACAGAAAGTGGGAATGGTAGGGATGGGTTGACAATTGGAGTAGATGATTCAAGAGATCTTTTCCAACCTTAATGGTTATATGATTCTCTGATTATGTATGTCACATGCTGTGCATTTTCAACATTTCATTCACTCATAGAGTAGAACTGGGGCCAGCTCCTTCTAAAACATACAAATACCTTCTATCAGTTATATATATTTATAAGTACATCTCTTATAATATGCTCATGTATATACCTGAACTTGGCATGCTACAGTGAAGCCTTCAGGTTGTTCCACTTATCAGTAGATAGGCACTTGGATGGTACCAAAACAAAATGAGCAACTGTAGGTGGTAACAGAACTAGTTATTCTCAGTGATATTAGTGAAGAAATCTAGATGGCAATTCAAATGAAAGTCCACATTTCAAACAATGTTATGTCTAGTTAACTCCCAGATTGCTAAATGTGATAATTAAAGGCTGAATCAGAAGTATTTAATCATTAGATTTTTCTGAATGCATTATTTTGGTCTTTTAATTGTAGATATCTATTCAGCCAACAGAAAGTTGTAATCCTTACTCAGAATCACTGCACCTTTCCAATGTTTCCTAATTTGTGAGTAGAACACCTTTGCCATGACTCACTGTGAAAGGAGGAATTTCAGAGAGTGGTGCTGGTGCCTAAACTATCACCACAGTGGTCTGGTGCCTTTTTAGACTTCCCTGTGGACATGAAATCAGCATGGGACTGGTCATATAACACAGGTTCTTGGGAAAACCAGTATACTTGGATTTCTTCTATATTCACAGGCAGTACTGTTTGCTTGGAGGTTGTAGCAAGGTATGCCTTAGTCTCATCAAGGGAATCTGGAGAAAAGGAGGGAACTGGCATCAGGAGATTCAGTTGATGGAAAAATTGAAAGAAATTCATTGGGACTACCTGCTGGGATATATTGCTGTGAGGGGAGCAAAAACAATGTTTGTTTGAGGAGCTGCACTTGCGATCTTGCTGTGGGTAAGATATCAAAACATAATTCACATTATTTTTTTCTCAGTGAATCTCTTCTGTGTGATAAAATGAGGGCAAATTTGCATTTTTCATTAGTTCATTTCATGTAGTATCATGCACTTAGGAATGACCTTCAAGTACAATATTCTGTATCCAAGTAATTTCACAAAGACATAAAAAAATGCAGACAGAAAGCATGAGCAGTATAAATTGTGGGTATGGTGTCTTTTTTATCTTAAGAATAATTCTGCTGTGCCTGTTTTAGGACTGATTGCACATGCAGGAAAGCCCTCATGATACTGTGAACACTGATGAACTTATTTTCATCTTCGAGTCCTCTGTGCTTGAGTTTTAGATATGTTTCTGTCAGATCTATTATTTAGATCTATTTCTTTAAGTGCAGATAGTAGAATATGGCTGCAAGAAAGCTAGAAACAGAGGCTTCTTTGTCTGTGACCACTGAGATTGTGAAGATAAGGGGTTGGATATTTGGCTAAAATCTTCAAGGATTTTAGTACAAGCTTGTCTTACTTCAAGCTTAGGCCTGTGCTTGCACTTCCATTGAAATGAACTGTAGTCTGAATAGAAAAAACTCTATTGGCATATAATGATTCCAGAGTAGAGTATGCAACTTTAAAGATACAGATTCAGAGAGGAAGAGTGTTGGCAAATCAGTAAGTCTCAGGATCGTTAATTTAGCTAAGACACACTTAAATTGAGCTAATGTAAAACTATGGAAAAAAAGTGAAGAAAAATCTTACAACAGAATTCCAGGGCAACTGTTTTTCTTTACTCAATGACAACTCATTAGAAAATCATTTTAGACAGGAAATAAAATGTTTTGTCAACAATGCCTTCTATTATTACTTATAAACTCTTCAGCATTTCAATTGCCATATTAGAGTATAAAAATATTTTCACATGGAATACTGTCAATGTCAAAATGCTATTATCTTCTAAATATGCAATTTAATTACACCTCATACAAAAAAAATCTTTTGTTTGCTATTTTAAATACACTGCTCCCATGTGTATATCCCATGTTTTATTTTTTTACTTCAAAGGCTTTATAATACTTTAAATGCAACCTTTCCTTCAAAATATGTCTAGTGAGACATTCCACACTAAGCTGATGTGGATTCTACTTACTACAGCAGAGAAAAACCACAATTTTGAGAGAAAATTGGTGTTTCTAGTTTGGTTTTTAAGCTGACTACAACTGACCTCAATAGGATATGGGTCAAGCCCTAAAAGAAACCCAGGGCACTTAGACTTTTGTACATTATAAACGTTATGATCCTACTAAAACTAGACCATTATCTTGAGTATGCCTCCTCTCTCCCCCTTGGCTTCTATCTTTTTTCATACTGCGTATGACTTCGAGAAAAAATATCATGGAAACATTAATTCTAAAACTTGCTATTTCTCAGAAGGCTTAAATCAGGAGACTATAAAGCAAAAGCTGAAAACTGCCCTGCATACCATCAAAGGAGAAGCGCAGGACTGCAAAAGATCCCCTTGGGTTACTAATTTCAATCCTTTATTATTGTATTCAATTAACTACATCTCTAAGACCTCGCATTCAAAGTACAGGACAAGAGAAACAACCAACAAATGTAAATAAGTAGGATGTAGAACAATAAACAATGGATGTTCATCAGAGTATTCAGCTGTTATGTCCGTGCAATTTTTATTTTGTAACTACAGCAGCAAACTATTTCTCATCCTCCCTAAAATTAGGAATTACCTATTTATCTGTGATACTCCATACAAAGGAAGAATGAACTATTTTCCTGTCTTATTAAAGCTAACATTGTTTTTCATATAATTTTGGTATTTTCAACTGATAAAATTTTATTGTAACAGGTCCAGATCTGGGACATCATGTTATGTATTCCAAAGGTTCAGGCCAAATGAGGCCAACAAGACCCTGAGTATATTAGAAACAAACCTACTACCAAAAATCCCATGTGCATCATTATAAAATCATCCTTCAAGCTGCCTCATTCAACTTTTAATAGGCAGAACAGAGCCTAGCAATTAATGTCACTATCTGTTATTTTCTTTGTAAATGATGGGGTTGCTTTGTTTTGTTTTGTTTTCCTTCAAATAATTTCTGCTTTGCAATAACCTGTTTTGGTAATATAAAGACCCCTTTCCATGGGAGGAAGTTCGACTAAATTCCTCCTAATGTTAAGAAAAGTCACAAATATATCCCACATCTCTTTAGAAGAGTACACCAAGAGGTTTCCATTACCATTTTCTCTAAAACTAGAGCATGTAAACAAAGCCACCAGCCTTTTTAAAAAGGCATGAGATGCTATGATGGGTCATGTTCATCTTTGTCTGAAGGACAGTCTAATTTCCTTGTCTAAGCTGCACCTATCATCAATGGGCACCTCCACACCTCTGCAGGCCAAATTGCTGTTTTTCTCCCTTGTCTGGCAAAATAAAAGAAACATTATCAATCTATGCAATAACTTGAATGGGATTTTGAGTTGTTTATGGCATGCATTGGTCACAACTCATCATGTACTAATATGCATGGTGTACTTCACACAATGAGACTGTTGGCAGTATTAACTTTAAAAATACTTAGACATATCTGCTCATTATTTTTTTCCTCCTTACTTCTTCTTCATCCTTCAGAAAGGAAATGTGTGATTCTCTGGTAATATCATTATAATAAAAACTTGATTTTCAACTTTTAGTGTGAGCAGTAAGATATTAAGTATCGTTTCTTCAGTTTATGAGGTTTCTGCCTTGGTGATTTATTTGAGCATTATTCTCATTTTAAAAGTTGCCTCTTTAAAAAATTCATTAGTCTCTGAGCTATATCACTGCAATATAGTTTTTGTGTTACAGAAGTACTTAAAGACCCTGTTGTCTTTATCTAAGTACATTCACACACACAAAAATGCTTATATCCTGGAAGAGAGGCGTGGAAAATTCACAAGGTTTGTTGTTCAGCAGGATTGAGGGCACTCTCTCCTTCTCTGCTGTCTCACAGCAATGACAGCCTTAACACTGCACACTCTCTGGGCTGATACTAGTTTTGGTTGCATTTGATTAAACACCAGGAGATCAGCGCAGACCTTTGAATTGCATGTTAAAATTACTAAGTGTAACATTAACCCAAAGAAAATGGATGATATATTTAGGATAAACACTATTTTTAATACTGTGAGATTATTATGATTATTACTAATGGTATTATTTTATTCATTTATAATTTTGGATGGAAAAAATCTGCCGTATTTCTTGGAGTAGAAAAAGAAACATACATACATAGCTCCATAAATTTTCTGTTACAAATAAATGTAATACTCTTGTATTCTCTTTTTCTTTCTCTAAGGCAGGAAGTAACCTAGAAAAAGTACCAGCTTTTCACAGCTTGCTTTTATATGCACAGCCTAATGGTAATTATACTCAGTATGGAAAGTTATGTACGAAAACCTACTTAAGTTCTAAGATACACTACTGTTATGATATTTCCTTTCCCCTCACAGAGCTGAGCTTCAAAGCTTGGGT
Source organism: Oreortyx pictus (assembly GCA_036925125.1). Taxonomy (NCBI): domain Eukaryota; kingdom Metazoa; phylum Chordata; class Aves; order Galliformes; family Odontophoridae; genus Oreortyx; species Oreortyx pictus. The sequence continues at coordinate 3,843,831 of JAUPFR010000005.1, forward strand.
TCATCCATTCTTCATCATGGAAGCACAAGTGTGCTGTGAAGACATCTCTCTCAGAAAACTGGCTGCGTTGCAACAGAGGTGATCTGCCTCAAAGCACCCTCTTTGAGGACAGAGGATGGTTGACAAGAGTATCCACCCAGTACAGCAGGACAAGGTAACGTTTGCCAAGAGGTTACACACCCTAGAGAGGTGAGGTTTAGACTTGAAAGTGAGGTAGCTCTGGCTTTGGTGAGAAGTAGAGGATGCAGAGAGGTTGGAGCAGGAGACACCTCATGAATGACAAAATTGGGTATAAAGAGCCCAAATAGTTTGCCACAAGCATTTATACAGTAAAGTGAAGGAAGATCCAGAGCTCCATATATAGTTTCTGGGATCTGATATTATTCAAATAACTGAAATGTGGTGGGATGTCCTGTGCAAATGTTTAATTAATGTGAGCTCTTCAAAAACAAATGAAGAAACAAACAAACAAAAGAAACAAAACAGCAAGATATCTACATGGCACCAAAAAGATCACCTTTGGGACAGATGACAGTTTGGTTGAGAACTGGAGCAAAACCAAAAGCCTTCTTTAAAAAACGTGAGGAAGGCTTTACATCAGATTCCTGTTCCTGGGAGAATTTAACTTCCCTAACTTCTGCTGGAAGGACAGCATAGAAGGACACGGGCAGTCATGAAGATTTTTGGGAAAATTTAGGAATAACTTCAAGAACAGAATGTGCCAGCCGGGGATGAGTCATGGTTGGATCACAAATAATTGTCTGAGATTGTGTAGCTTTGATAGCTATCAGTCTTGTAGCTTTGGTAAAAATAAGCCTGATGAAAACAAGACAGAAGAAATTTGGCCCATTGAACCTGGAGGAGACAATGCTCTAGAGATTACTATCTAATCTAATATCAGCCTTCCAGTTCCAGTGCATAGTATTTCAAGAGCACATGGTGGGATGATGGGATACTATGGATAAAAGGTGAAACAAGAAAGGCTAAAACTGGAGAAGATTTAACAATAGACTGAGATTCTTACTAAATCAAATGATCCTGTTGTGAAAGAAAAGGAGTAGGAGATTGCTGCAAGTCAGGATTAGTGAGTTTTCAGGATCATACATGACTTCAGAAGTAGACATTTACCTCTCTGTTGGCTTGCATAGGATTTGCCTGCCAGATGTGCTGAGTTCCTGATTAAGATGATCTGTAAGTCCAAGAATGGATAATCAAGATTGAGATCTAGGATTTAATCAAAACCTGAGCTATGGCAATTTGATCTCATTATGTGGTGAAGACAGATGTTTTTCTGAGAGAGAAAAAGTGAAAATAATACAAGCAAATCAGAAGGAAAATAAAAGACAAAGTGAGGATTTAATCTATTTCAGTATAAAATTAGGAATAAGTGCTCTTGCCTGCCTGTACTGACATTCCAATTATGTTATGTGTTCATCTAGTGGTTGGAAGGGCCATTTTAGTTTTCATTTTTAAACTAGATTGTGACAATGTTCTTGTACTTGAAAGGCAATCTTCTGTAGGATGTTCCACAAACAGTGGATCAGAACTAAAATCATTTTAGAAAATAAAACTATAGCAGACTATGTGTCAGCTTTCTTCCTAAAAGTCTCACAGGGCCTACCCGTTTCAGAAACTCCTTTTCTCTGTCATTGCACAATTAGCAAAGAAGCTCATTATGAAATCTTTAATTGTTATAAAGATAATGATTAAAAGGTGTTTTATATCTCTCTGCTGGAATCCAATACCTCTTATTTCATCCTATCATTACTCAGATCTCTGGCCATGAAACACAATGGTTGAGGTTTTGAAGGCTGTGATGTATAGTTCATATCCTCTCAGCATCCTCTCAGGACATTCCTTTATTACTGACTTTCTGTATCAATTATGTTGACTTTTTGGATATAACTAATGCACTGAAAGCCTCTGGCTGACATTTTGTTAGTTTTCTATTGATTTTTAACACAAAAAAGGCCCAGAATGATTATCTAATCTGACATCCTGTGTAGCACTGACTCTTTCACACCATTATTCAAGCATTATGAGCGCACGTAAAAATATTTGCAAATTAAAGTGAACTATGGAGATATATATATACCTGTTTGAGAACTGCATTAATAAATCCTCCTGGTTTTGGGCTGCGTGTCTGCATGGCCACCATCATCTGTTACACACCTAGAGAGCTGTGCATACAGAAACACATTTTGCGCATATAGAAACACACAAATAAAAAAACCTCTTCCATGCACAGGGAAATCTCAAAGCTGAGTAATGAGTTTGAAGGTAAGATGGCAGGTCTCATGCACAGCTTTTACAGGATTGCACTCAACACTGGGCTATGGGTCAGGGTAGTCCCAAATTGCCAATCCCTGTTGCATGGTGATTCTGTGACCTGAACTATGATTCTGCTGGCCAGTCCCACCGCAGTAACTGAACGTTACTCTGTGCCTTAATTACTATTCTTTCAGGCTTCTATCCTCAGGCTGGGAAGAGTAATGTGGTAGTTCACTTTCTGTTCTTGCCCTACTAGAAGAACTCATAAAGGCAAGCCTGCTTTAAGTTTCTAGCTTTTACCCAGCCTGCTTTAAGTTTCAAGCTGCAAATGAGTCACAGCAAGCTCCTTATTTTGTAAAGACTGGGGAATGCATATGCAAGTTAAGCTACTGTTACTCTGCTGTGCAGGCTCTAATCAGCTACTGTGAAAGTGGAAGGTGGGAAGAGAGGGCATGGCTAGAAACAATCAAAGAATCATACCATAAATACATGGCAAATCAGTCATTAAACACCTCCTCACACATGTTTCTCCCAACCTCTAAGCACAGTCAGCACCAGCTGTAACCCAATTAAACTTAACAGTTCACAGGTGTTCAGTGGAATGATAATAACACAAGAACAGTGCTCTCTTTAGGCTTCCTTAACGTTTTTACTGCTATTTAAATGGCATGCATTGAAATAAATAAATAAATAAATTCATAGCAACTAAAGCCTGAAGTTCTACAAAAGGAGGAAGTGCTTCCAGGCACAGTTTGAGGATAATTAAAAAATAAAATCTGTAGATTGTTGCCCTACCCCATGACTCTTCATTTAAGAAGATTGGCTGTGTACTGTTTGTTAAAGCAGAGCAAACATTTTACAAAAGAATCATTGCATTTGGTTTAACAAGTACTGGACAAGTACAAAGACCTGGGAAGAGGGAGAGTTTTAATTGTGAACTCATGCTATAGTTTCAGGTCCTCGTCTGCACACAGGAAGAAAGTGAGATGTTGTCCAGTTGCTGGTAGTCACAGGGTTGGCAAATGTTTGTCGCATTGCAAAGCAGTAGTTTGATTTTTCTCTCTGTGTGTCTGGCCACACGTTGAGACTGTTACAGATGTGTGCTGTATGCCACTTTTCAAGTTTAAAGTTGTATGTAAGAGTGAAGGAAGGAACATCTGAGTTTCCTTTTCAGTTCTGACAAAGTTCTACTTGTGATTTTCAGAAAACATTTAAATGAGGAAAGATGGGAGAAACTTTCTAGCCTGTCTTAGGAATCAAGCTATCCTGGAGAATTCACCAGTCAGTAGAAGGATAATCAGTTACCTTACTAATTATGCAGAGGATAAGGACCTAAAAATCCACTTTTGGAGAGAGCTTTTAACACAATTTGCATAAAAAGGTTGGTCTACATAGTCAAGGTAACTCAGATCTAACTTTCATGAGGAAGGTTTGGAAGTATCTGCCCTTTGTCTCATAACAGCAGCTAAATCACTGACCATAATTCTAAGAAGCATCACAGTAAAGAGAATGTATGGGCTTTATCATCAAAGTTAGTTTGCTTGCACTAAAATTCTACATATTCCACAATTACTACAAGATCTCTACTATAAAATACAAAATATCTTTGAAAAAAATCTAAGCTTTCAAATGAGCTGCAAATCTATGTTATATGTGAGCAAAGAGCACTCTTTTATCTTACCTTTGTGCTGCACCTTGCACACTGAGAGCCCTGAATGGTAACAGAACTCATAGTAAGTACAGGTAATAAGATATGGACAAAATCAATTTTTAAACTCTTGACATTCTTGAACGTCAGCACTCCAAATCAGGTATATAAATCAAATATATTATCATATTGATTCTGATTCTGTAATCTTATTTCACGTGTTCCTGTCTTGTGGTATAGTATTGCGCTATTTATCTTTCTTTGTTATTACTAAAAAAAGAAAACGGTGCTTTTAAATTTCTGAAATACAGAATTTTCAAAGATATCATAGAATCAGAATCTTTTGAGTTGAAAGGGACCCTTAAAGGCTATCTAGCCCAACTTCCTTGCAGTGTACAGGGTTCCCTGGGTCATCCTTTCTGCCTTTCTTAAAAAACAGATGCTATATTGTCTTTTTTCCAGTCATCAGGGACTCCATTTGACTGCCATGACTTTTCAAATATAATTAAGAGTGGCTTGGGAACTATGTCAGCCAATTCCCTCAGGACTCTGGGATGCATCTCATCAGGACCCGTAGACTTATGAATATTCAGGTTAGACTTATGGATATTCAGGTTCAGTTGCTAACCTGATCTTTGCTTACAGGAGGAGGCACAACACTTCCCCTGTTCCCACCTTCTGAACCATCCACTCGAGGGCTGAGTGTAGAGCAGTTGCTAGTGAAGACTGAGGCATAAAAAGCTTTTATATACCTCAGCCTTTTCCTTGTTTTTTGTTACTTGCCTGCCTGTGTTGCTCACTAGGTAGAGTATGCCCCCCTCCCCCTTCTTTTTCTGGTTGATGTACCTATAGAAGCCTTTCGTATACTTCTTTGTCAAGTTCAGTTCCAGTTGGGCTTTGACCTTCCAGACCCCACCCCTACACAAACTAACAGAATCCCTGTACTCCTTCCAGGGCACCTGTTCCTTCTTCCACCGACTGTGTGTTTTCCTCTTGCTCTCCAGTTTGACCAGCAGGTCCCAGTTCATCCATGCCAGTCTCCTGTCTTTCTTTCCTGACTTCCCACACCTGCGAATGGAGAGCTTTTCAGCCCTATGGAAAGCTTCCTTACAGATCTGCCAACTGTGCTCTTCACCCTTGCCCATAAAGAGAGATTACCAGGGGGGTTTTTGACTATCTCTGAAGAGCTGGAAGTTAGCTTTCCTGAAATCTAGCATCCTGATTTTACTATTTGCCTGTCACTCAAAACAAAATTAAGGAAGTAACTAGTTAAGGAAAAAATTCATGATAAATTGACAGGAGATCTAAGTGCTAACTTTTCATTGCAGACATTAAACGAGAACCTTGTTCAAGAAAAAAGTTATTTCAGTTGCTAGCGTGCTTCAAGATATTGATCCAGAACCATTTATAAATTCAATACAGAACCTTATCAAAAAGTGACAAAATCACCTTAAGCAGAGCTCTGCCAGCAGGAGGAGAGAGGTCATCCTTCGTTTTCACTGAATACCAGTGAGAAACACATCAGGAGAACTGTGTACAGTGCTGAGCTCCCCATTATAAGGAATACATAAATATACTGAGAGTCCAGTGAATGGTCCCAAAGATAATTAAATGGTGGTAAATCTCACCACTCAGAATAATCTACCTAGAAAACACAGTTGATATAAGAGTAATCTGAATGGTTGTTTGAAGATTTTTTGTCTACCACAGTTTTATTTTCAGGTTTCAATAATATTTTTCATTTTTAAAACTTTGTCATTGTTTTCAGATAATCTAGGATTTTTCCTATCTTAATGATGTGGTGATTCTATAGTTTTACACTGTATGCATTACTTCAAAACAAACTCAGTCTTCAGTGAAGTAACTACAACTTTCATTTGGAATGAAGATAAGAACCAACCACACAATCAAACAAGAATGCCCTCACTCTTTTATATTTAACATACTCAGTTCTTTGCAAGATTACTTGATACAAGGAATGAAAGCAGCTCTGTTTAGTAGCTGAAGGCATGGCTAGCAGGCATCAATGTTTAAATAATTGTATCCTTTATTCTGGTTTTGTATTAGCTAAGGAATTACCCTTTATTTTGCTTTCTCTAGCTTCAAAGAATTCTAAATGGTGGTGTGCAGAGAGTTTTTGTAAGGTGCTCTATTTATTATAACATGGAGTGCTGTGCAGAAGAGACAGTGCAGATCTACAAACACTCCATAAACACCAGGTGTTGGATTTATAGCTTTTGTTGCAATACTTAAAATCTCATTCTCTCCAGGTGAAAATAAAGCAACAGCAAATCATGTAGAGTATAAACTACAACTGATGATGGCAGTTTAACAAGTGCAAAAAGAGCATTATCATCAGAATCAGTGATGAAGGTCACTGATACAGAGAAGTGAGGGAAAATCCTAAGTATCTAGTTGCAAAGTTTCTCCTCATTTTCAACTGAGTTTAAACCTCATTTAGTTAATGGCTGTAATTCTGTAATCCTGCCTTTGTAGAATCCCTCTCCACAGCACTTTCCTTTGCTTCATTTTGTATTTTAAACTCCTAGTCCAGTTACCTCTTCTCACATAGAAACTGCTGTATGTCTGCACTTGATTCTTTCTTTTGCATGTTTTTTCCACTTTTACTTTTTTTTTTTTTTTTTTATGTAAGCAGAAGTGCTATTTAGGATGTGAACACACCTAAGAAGTTGCACAGTAACTTAATGGTATTTTTTCTTCTGTTTTACTTCTTACAGGCAAGCTACAGAACATATAATATCTTTTCTCATTTACTTTAAAATGCCTGAGTGTTAATACAACTTATCAGTTGGGTAATTTATCCTGTTTTTTCACCTACAGTTCAATTATTAACCTCTAATTTCATGTTCTATTTTATTATCCAGTCACTAAACATCATTACCTCCTTCTCTCACACTTGCAGACATCTTTCCTCTTATAGTATTTTGGTGAGGGTTAAGTCAGAATCATCAGTAACTTTTGTCAGCTCACTATCATCTTTTCTACTTTACCTGTGAACACATGTAAAGGCACAGTTTTTATCACAGATTGTTATTTATTCTATTAGCAACTTCCATTCATTGTCGATATGGTAACAATTTCCTACATATTATTCCTACTCATTAACCATTTGTTAATCCATGTGAGAACTTTTTATTCCATGACAACTTCATTTCCTTTGAAGAGAAGCATTTTCAAAAGGTCTTTGAAATTCCAAGTATACTCCTTATAGATGAGTTTGAGAAGCGCATTCTTAAAATATATTTTTAATACAAGAAAAAATGTGACTTTTCACATCTGATTTTTGGGGTTGTAGTTATTTCTTTATGCTCTGTTTGACAATTTTTTAATATTCTATCCTGGCTTTGGCTGAGATAGAGTTAATTTTTTTCATAGTGCCTGGTATGATGCAACATTATTGACTAAGAAAAAAAAACAGAAAAAAAAAAAAAAACCAATGTTGATACAACACCAATGTTTTAGTCATTGTTGAGCAGTGCTTACACTTTCACTTTCATCTTTTCAGCTTCTCATACTGCCCTGCCCGTAAACAAGGGGTAAACAAGGAGCTGGGAGAGAACAGAATCAAGACAGTTGATCCAAAGGTTTATTCCATACCATATGACATCATACTGATAAAACTGTGGCGTGTTGGCTAGGGATGCAGCTGCTGGTCAGGGACTGGCTGGTCATCAGTCAGTGGGTGATAAGCAACTGCATTATTCATCACTTGTTTTGTATATATAAAAAGTATCACAGACTTGAAAATAGAGCCATCTTATGAACAGGAGAAGGAAGAAGCAGAATTCATAAATGAGGCAGTAACCACCCAACCACTATCCCTGAGTGAGCTGCAAAACGTGTGAAAGAACTTCAGCCATCCTCCAGGTAAGCACATAATTCCCTGGATGCTCTGATGCTGGGACCATGAGGCCAGAAATCAAGGGCATAGAATCCCAGGCAGTTGGGATCCCTCTCTACAAAAGAATCACTGACAAAGCAAGTGGAAAAGGAGAACATGCCTTCAGCCCCTGGAGGTGACTGTTCTCAGGCATGAAGGAAAGGTATATCTTCAATGATGATGTTGCATGTCACCCTGGAAGGTAAATAGAGCCAATTTGAAGAAGTTAAGGACATTCAGCTAGCTTTTCATATTGCTGAATGAGAAAAGTGGTCAGTGTATCTCTGTACCTACTCCTGGATGCTGAAAAATGCCCTCTGGGGGTGGTTGTGGCAACAGAAGCAGAACAACACACAGCACAGAGGCAAACCCATCGGGGATGTCTCACTGAGGCAAGATCTTGCTGCCCAAGAAGAGAACATGGTTGTAAAAGTGCATCCCATAGATGACCACATACCAGAATTGTGCCACTGAGAAACATTAAAACAACCAGCAGGTAGATCAGGCTACTAAGATAACGTGGCTCAGGTACATCTGGTCTGACAAAATATAGGTGAATTATTTATGGCTCAGTGGACCCTGGACACCTCAGGCCAACAAGGAAGATATGCAATAAACAGATGGAGTAGGGATCAAGGGGTGGACTTGACCTATCAAACAAGTTACCCATGAACACAAAATATGAAGCAAGCCAGATAAAGATGGTGGGTGACTGCTGAAATATGAATATGCAGAGGTCTGGCAGTTTGATTAAAGAAGGGAATCTGCTGGCCCATATGGGAATGATTCCTATGAAACTTCATGAATATTATAATGTTTTAGAAATAAAATTTCATTAATATTCTATGCAATATAATGAAATAGTTCATGTCATATTTTAAGTTATTTTCATAGGGACCATTTTTGTGATCTTAATCTTATATTTTATTAAACTTAGAGTTGGAATATTTTCTTTAATCTTTATGCAATATTTCATCAAAACTTAAGAAGATATTTCCTGAGTAGTTCAGCAGCTATTTCGTAGTTATTTTTATGCTTTTTTTTTTTTTTTTCTCTAAGGAACCCCACTATTATGCTTGGAAATATGTCTGTATAGCACACTTCATTTGAAGCATTCATAGAAATACAGTTGATCACATTTCAGCATAATCACTATTTAGTTTTAAGTGAAAATGTACAAATATGTAATGCTAATTACTTCCTATTTCTAGTTCTATCTTTCTCCCTAATTTATCCTTCCATTAGAAACAGAAATTTTAAACTACACAGCAGTTAATCAAACAATTCAACAAAATTTCAGAAACGCATCGATTTTCATTTGTGCAGTTCTATCCCTTCAGCAGTTTATCTTCTAGCAATCTGTTGAAATACTGTGGTAAAAGTCACTACTTAAACTTGAGAATTTTAGTATGATTTCTCATCCTGTTTATCTGCTTACTTTGGAGGCCTGGGCTTTGTGCAGGAATGAAGCTTAGAGAGCTGAGGACAGACTTCTGGAAAACTGACTGGGTATTCCTATTGGCTGAGTTCTCAGCAGTTCTGCTGCTAGACATTGGCTAAAGACAACATGATAATCAGTTCCATTTTTACTTCTGAAACAAGAAAATCAGCAAATGAAGATGAGATTTTTTTGTCCATCAGTTTTCAGATGCCACATTTATTACTATTTTTGACAAGGAAAATAGGTGGACTCGAAGTGTGAAGCTGCTTCACATAATAAGTTGTCCCTCTGAGTGCTTGAACAGCTGAGACTTGCAGGAGAAAATACAGCTTTTGTGGCAGAACAAATCTCTGATCAGTGGGACTGAAAAAAACCTACTTTTTCTTTCTTTTTTTTTTTTTTTTTTTTTTTAAGGAGCAGGGGAGATGACTAAAAGTTACCTTGCTTGCCAGCAAGTGAAATGGTCCCTTAGGAATACTCTCATATGGCTTGTCTGTGCTAAAAAGTAGTCAAGGCACTTGTTCTTTGTAGTTCTTGTAATGGAATATCCACTGTAAAGAACTGCTCTGGCTTTTATTGTACTTCATATTTCCCATAGACAAATACCTGTGATATATTTAGTCAGAAGCAGAGGGCTTAGAAGATTCCTTCCTCATTCGTGATCTACTACATTTCTGTACTTTCATTTGTGTTCAAACTTATACTGAAATATTTCCCCTAAAGAGTTCACACACTGCTAAAAACTACGCTTTTTACTAGATGAAATGCCTACATGCATATGTTGGATTATATGATAAAATGTTATAAAATACACCCCACACAGTGATATGATGCCATAGTCTGAAAAATGCCTTATCACATGCAAGGATAAAATACTCTGGAATGTATTTCTCACTGTTCTTTGATATGATGCTTTGAACAGCACCTCAAAAATAAATTCTATGAAGCCTGTTTCTTCAAGTCAAGCATTTATCAAATGAGAAGGAAGATTAATTTGAATAGCATCTAGTTTTTGCACTAGTTGGTATACACGATTACAGTTAAGATTTTATCGCTGAAATTTGCAGTGTTTCAGGGAAAGTAGGGGATAGGGCAAAGTAGACTGAAATTTGGATGTTTGTATGATAGGGTGCATCAACATTCAGAAGGACTAATCATAACCTAATATTAGCTTTTCCTAACAAAATTAATGTTAGCCATAACTCTAAATTTAAAAAGTACTTTGAGTAAGTTGTTCTAGTGGCCCCATGAGAAATACGTTCTTTTTGCAGAGCTTTCCACAGGACTTCCACCATGGGTATCAAACTGATGTCTTCAACTTGGTGTCCTCAACTATTTGCCCTTCCATCTTGTTTCAAAGAATCCTGAATCATTAAGGTTTGAAAAGACCTGTTAAGATCAACCAGTCCAACCATTCACCTACCACCAATATTGTCCAGAAAACATGTCCATAAGTCCCACAGCGGTACATTTCTTGAGCACTTCCAGAAACAGCGACTTCACCATCTCCCTGTGCAGCCTGTTACAGTGCCCAGCCACTCTTTGGGAGAATTTTTTTTTTCCTACTATCTAGCCTGAACCTGCCCTGATGCAACTTGAGGCCATTCCCTCTCTTTCTATCTTGTCTAATGAAAGATGTTCTCAGAAATCATAGTAGTCACATATCTTCACTGGTTTTGGCATTATCTTCAGTGAAATGCAGTGTTAATGTGGCTTCTCAAACAGAATCTCATCTAATTCTTTACTGTAAGGATAGCTGGCAGCTGCAATGCCAGAATTTTTTTTTTTCCTTTTGTCACTGACTTTCTCAAAATCCCCTTTGAGCTCCTTGACCTGGAAGGTCTCTTTTCAAGGCCTGTATTTGCAGTTGGTGTGTTATAAATAGACATATATTGCTATATTTCAGTAGTTCTTTTCAAGATTTTCTTGTGCTTTCACCTGTCCTCTGGGAGCAATGACCTCTTCACATTCTTGGTCCAGTTCACCAAGCATGAAATAACACCACTAGATTGTGGGGAAGCCTTTAAACACTGATTTAAGAGCAATATAATGCAGAGTAGTGAATAGCTTTGTGATTTACACACAGAAATGCCAGTTTATAGAATCAGGTAGAGGAAAATCAAATGCAAAGTACAGTAACAACTTCACAAACCTTACCCTGTTTAACTCAAGGAGAGATCTGCTTTATAAAGTTAGGTAGAAAGATGGCTAGCTATGGATGGAGCAATGAACCCAACCACATCATAACAAGAATGTAATGTCATTTCAGTATTTTCAATAGAATATAGCAGGTTAAATAAATACAAGATAAATATGGTTTGTGTGAATGAATTAGAGGTGTTCAGAGGGTGCCATGGAAAGGAGAACATTGAAGTCTGTACCATTTACGGAAAAATGGTTGAATTTAAAATGTTTTGAGAAATCTACTCCTAAATCAGTGTCCTGTATCCAACAGTGATTAGTACCTGTAAACTCAATAGAACTTGAAAGCATTATCTTGAAGCTATGGAATAATTAGTCCTTGGAATGTCCTTTCTGCTTCTCTGTTTGAAGGAGGCTGCAGTAAGCCTGTACTATGGAAGTAAGTACCATTTATAGGACTGTTGCTTTCTTTAGTATCCAGATCTTTCACCTCTAGTCCTTTGCATTGTTTGGAGGTGTTGCTATTACACAAAGCAAAATTCTAAAAATTCTTAATTCATACATGACTCTCCTTAAGTTCTACTGAATTGCATTTCACCTTTTTTTTTTTTCCCGACACAGAAAGAAAGAGAATATCTTATTTTGGAGGTTTAGTTGGGGTAAAACAAATTATTCATGGAAGTCTGCAAAGTTAAATTCACATTGCCTCTGATAATCATTGTTTTCACTCACAGATGCTGTTATGGATGACAATACAATGAAGACACCTGAATTCTTATTTTCTTTTTAGCCTGGATTCTAGCAGAAGTTGTATTCATTAAAAAGTTCTGGTACCACAGACACCAGCCTGAAAAAGCACCTCATGGGCACTGGTGTTTTAGCAATGTTGTGATTCTCCTTGGTCAACTTACCCACTGATACGCAGAGAGCAACTGTGAATGAATGGAGAAATATACTTCAAGTCTGTCAACACTCCCTGAGTGTACTACCCAGACCCAACAAACATAGTAATCACCATACCCACATGTTGTACCCACGTGTAGATTCCTACATTCTGAATTTAAAACAGGAAAATCCTGCTGTTAACTTTACTAACTGTCATGTAACACAACTGCCTCAAAGTATGTTTAATTCCAATTAATTTACCTTTAGTTTGTTCGTGTAGAGCTGACCAATAATGCTGGCATTTAAAGGGGCTTAGCAACTTCTAGAAGTTCCTAAAGTTAAGTGAAATCTGGAGTGTAAATTCAGTTACTGCCTGGTAGAGTAATTGTACGTATAGAATTTTATTGAATCTGAGATTTTCATATGGGGTTGATTGGTGTGAGCTGACATGAAACCTCTGTCTTGTGCAGCTGGAGATCATACAGGGTCTGATATTAAATTAAAAAAAAAATAGAAAACGTTTCTGAATGAGTATGGCAAGTATCCTACAAATTCAAAGGCATTAGATAGGGAGCTTTCCATAAAGATTTACATTAATTAGTTCCCAAATTCTACCGATTTCTGAAAATTTCTACCTCATCCTGGATAGTGTGCATAGAGCAATGGGAAAAATACTATCACTTAGTAATAATTGTATTCCCTCCAGGTAATATTGATAAGACAGGTGACTATGCTAGCTCAAGGCTGTTTCCACTCTATTCTTCAGGAGAAACCAGAAATGCACAGTGAGGTGCCAAAAGCATCCATGTTATTTGTGTCAGAACAGGAAGCTGGTGGGACTTCACAAACCTAGACTCTCCCTTCCAGTCAACACCCAGAAAGCTTAGGAGCACCAACACTCACTGTACTAATGTACAGAAACTTAATTTTATATTTTCCTTGTTTTTCTATAGAGAAGTGTTATCTCTTTGGGAGCATTCTGCATGCGCTTACATTTGGCATTGAATTTGCTACTAATCAATACTAATATAGTACAAAGTTCTGCAGAAAGAACTATCATCTGTTACAATAGTTGGAAAAATAATTCTGTGGATGCAGAAAAATTCACAGGCCACTCAGTATACATCTGGCAAAAAAAAAAAAAAAGAAATTAAAATTTTTGAAATAGTCATCATTAAAATCTGCCTATAGCTGCTGTTATTTGAATAAATCGATCATTTTCTGAAGTAAACCAGGAAAATACTTTTGCCTTCCTCTTAACATACTCAAAACAGACATGGGTGAAAATAAAATAAAATCCGCACCTCATCAGATCTATTCATTTATAAAACAACAAGAGGACAAGAGAGGTGTGCTTAATACTGAGGCTGATTATTACTCCAGTATCTGTCCTTCTTCCTTGCAAGACTGTACCAAAATCAACACCCTAGCACCCTATTCATGCAGTGACAACTAATAACACCACCTTTCAGCATGTTAGTGTGATTTTTGGCATAAAAGATTTCTGAATTACATTTAAGGTAAAGCACCTTTGTTTTAAATTTCCATGTCAGAATATCATCAAAGTATTGACTGTTCATGTCTATTTTTGAATAAAGAGGTGAGCTTTCATTATCCAGTACCTTGGACTTTTCTTTAATGTGTGTTCTTTAATAGAAGCAGCATGCTTTAATTTTGAAACGAGCTGGTGAGGCAGACACATTCCAGCATACATATTTATAATCTTCCACCCATCTATTTTCTGTGAATCACTGCTGCAAAATAGAAAACTGTTTTGAAGTAGCAGTTGCTCCACACATAAATAGAAATGCTGGTTTTGTAGTGACCTCAGGTGTCACCATCTCATGGCCTCTGGGCCAATGCTGTTCATAGTTACAAGAAAGTCAAAGAAGTTTTTGTAAAGGACACACAGAAACATTGTGGTATGTTGTTGCTCGCAGGACAGTTTTTATTGAATAATCGTTCCCAATGGCCCATGGATGTTGGGCACCATTGACAGAGAAGATTCTGGAGGTTCAGGAAACTTCATGGCAGTGTCTACATTTGAAAGTGTTTCAGTGAGTTTCAAAGGCAATTCATCCTATCTGTGTTCAATACTCATCAAAAAGGTCGTCTTCCACCTTGCTGTTCTGTCAGTTGCCTCAAGGACTCTTCACACTGTTATGCACTCAGTATAATTTTTTTTTCTTTGTCATAGAAATTTGATTTTACTCCTGTTGCTTGTAAAATCTACATTCTGTCTCCTGCTCATGGGGCCAGGGAGAAGCAGACAAGCAATGGCATGGTGGGAGTTAAATTAGAATGGAAGCAGGTTTTGAGTCAGAAAAGGCAACACTCCCTGTATATGTACCAAAGTATTTCCACAGAGACTGTGGCTTGGGGATTTGAAAGAAGCACCAGCAGAGGTAAACTAAGTGCTGTACTTTGGTGAAAAATTTTCTGTGACTTCCAGACATATAACTGATTTCACGTCCTGTAAAATTTCACAATTTAATGTTGAGTTTTGTTCTGAGTACTTCCAAGGCAAGCAATTTCACAGATTCTTCTGGAAGTTCAATGCCTAAGCACTAATCATAGAATGACTTTGGTTGGAAGAGACCAGAAATAACACCCAGTTCCAACCCCTCTGCCATGGGCTGAGTTTTCGTCAACTATATCAGGCTGCCCAGGGCCTCATTCAGCATTTGGATGACAAATATAGAGAAAGTTTTCCTCAACTTTCAGGTGAAAATCTGTCTTCTGAACTGAAATCATATCATCACCTAAAGGACCTGAAACATCCAGGACTACAGAGTGAAATGTATACAAAACAAGAACACAGTAAAATACATTCCTCTCAAATAAGATCTGTCGTATATTGTATTTTTTGCATGCAGAAAATGTACATACATGTGTAAAGCATCATATATTCAAAGACTATATCCTCTTTGTACTAACATAAATAGGTATAAATATATATAAAAAATGAATAGTGTCTGGAAAGAGATAAAGCTGTTTAGAGAATGTTATATATTTGCCATCTAGACACTTGCAGTGCAGTACTTATTGAACAGAGAGCAAAAGCAATACTATTCCTTTTCTTTCATAGCTATGCACAAGAAAAAAATGCAAATGCAAATTGAATTGAATAAGCTCTTGCTTAATTTATTGGATTAATTTTAAAATACACCTCATAATGACTTTATCCTCTGAGAAGTTTCAGGAGCTTTTAATGCTTAAAAGGCCAGATGCTCTACCATGGCATGTGTGTGTTTTCAGGGACAGCAGGTCTTACCAGATGAAGAAATAACATCCTTGAAAGGTTTTTCTGCTTCAGAAATGTACACATGGGTAATTTGCCTGACATTTTAAAAATTTAATTTAGGTTTCTTAGGCAAAAGACATAATCATCAAATAACGGCTCACTTTCCATCCATAGAAATTCTTTCACGGTTCAAAATATGATGCGTACTCTGAAAAATTACTTGACTCACAAGCATGAACTTTTAACACAACTAATTTAATTTGTAAAGTGAACAATATGCACCATTAATGACTCACAATTTCCTATTTACAGAATGGTTTCTGCCTCATATCTCAGTCATTCTTATCAAGCCATTTTCTGAAGCTTTATATTACCTTTAGGTTTTGTGCACCTTTCCTACCTTAACTGCATGATGTCCTTCTTTCATTTCACAGCTAAGTACTATCAGTGGAGGCATCAGTCTTGTTCGAGATAACACACCCGCATCCATTATTCTTTTCTCTCCATCCAGATGGGTTATGATCTTAACTGGGAAGTTCACAAATCACATAGAATCATTCAGGTTGGAAAGACCATTAAGATCATCTAATCCAAACGTCAACCCACCACCACCATACCACTAATCCATGTCACTCAATGCCACATCTCCACATTTCCTGAACACCTCCAGGGATGGTGACTCCACCATTTCCCTGGGCAGCCTGTGCCAGTACCTTACCACTCCTTCTAAGAATTCTTTTTTTCCTAATATCCAACCAGAACCTCCCCTGATGCAACTTAAAGCCACTGCTAAGTTGTTCATGAGCTGCAGAAACTGGCTATGTTAATACATTAAAAAAAAAAAATGGTAGCAGTAGAAGGTTCACTGAGGTTAACCAAAACTTTCATGATCAAGCAGTATATGCATATTGAGGGTCTGCTCCACCCCTGAATTATCATTACATTTGGGATCAGTATTCAAAGGTTGCCTAAGAACAGGAAGTAAAACAGCCTTGGAGTGATTCTGAAGAGATTTCTGCGAATCCGAAGAGCCCGTGAAATAAAAGTATCAAAGAGCATCAGGTTTCCTTATTTTTTTGGTGTTAACTCAAAATTGCCTTAAAGTGCCATGCATTTTGATCAGATGAGAAAAGCCATGGAGTTTGTGGAATGATCATGGTGTAATAACTGCTGATCAAGCACAATGAATATAATTACTCAGTTACTTTTTTTGCTCTGGAAGGTAACTCTTAATGCTCCTGCTGTTACAACTGGGACATGAGCACAACCTTAGGGCACAGCGACTCTTGAAAGGAGGAGAGCAGATGCTCCACAAAGCTGGAATAGAAACAGAAGGCTGTTTGTGAATGTCCATTCTCATGAGGTACGTTTTATGAGGGAGTTTTACTCTTAAATGGTTGTGCCAAACCACGAAAATGATAAAACTACCCTTTGCAAAAGTGAAAAAGCAAAGGGACAATAAGTTCTAGCTACCTTTAAGAATGACATAGTGCAAAGCTGGGCAAAATTTTGTTGTTTTGAGTGGGTGCTGAAGTTCTTCAGACATACCCTGGTATGAATTGCTTTCAGTAAGGTTAGGCAGATGGTGTGACATGCCTGAGGATTTCTCTTATCTCAGAGTCCTTATTTATGAGGCAGCAGGTGCCCATTCTCAAGCCCAGAAGAAATGAACAGAAAAGGTTTCCACTTAACATTGATGTGAGTGATACTGAGGAATCCAATAGTTCGTCTCTTCAGCACTTTAGGATGATGAACCAGCAGGATAAATTATTCATGGAGTTTCATGTTTTTTTGTTTTGTTTTGTTTTGTTTTTCTAGAGATTTTTAAAAGAAATACAAATAGTATCAGTAGTATATATATGTATAATGTATATATATATATACATGTAATATATATATATATTAAGATACACACATAGACACATATGTATATTAGATATATATTCTTATATTACATAATCAACAAAAGTACAAAAAGGACAAATTCAATACAGTGAGGACAACAAAGAGTAAGACTTATGAAGATGCTTGCCTACCACTGTGAGGTAAGTCAACTAATCTTCTCATAAAGAGCCCACATTTAAAACTTGACTGCAGTTGGTGACCATCAGAAGTTCTTCACTAATGACAGCCTAGTGTTGCAGTGCAGTGTTTAATTTTTTCTAAAATGATTCATTAACACAGGAAACTACAATGAGGGACTTTGTAGAGAAATTAACAGGTCAATTAATGATAGTAATTAATGATATCAGTGGATCAGCCAATTTTTTTACTTACAGTTAAGTTTAATTTACTGATCAGATAAGACTGCTTTTATTCTTAAATAGAAACTCGATTTTGTGTATGACTTTAATAGGAAAGTACTTTATGAAAAAGTTAATTGAGGACACACTGATATTGAAATAAAGTACATTTGTTGGCACCTACACAGAAATAATTACAATGAACTTTATTAAGTACAATCAGATGTAGGCTGAACTAAGGAACGTGGAATATTTTGTGTTATGTCAGGGTGCAATTTGTGAAGAATAATAAGCAATCAATTGGTTTCAAATCTTTATCTGGAAGCAGTTCCCAGTGGCATAGGATACTTCATTGTCACTGCCACAGTAATGTTAATCACAGCTCTCTGGCTTTAGAAGTGAAAAAAGTGATGGCAGCCAGCTGAAGTTAGAACTGAATTTGACTTCATTTAAATATTGTCTTTGTTTGTATAAAACCAACTCATTTTGTAATTATCTTTCCCTGATGAGTCAAAATGTTAATGTCACTAAATACTAGTGAAAAGGTCAGAGGAAATAAATAATTACAACTGGTATTATATTTGGCATTAGAAGAGAAAAAAAACTTAATGAAAACCAAATAATAGAATATTTTCTGTGATTTCCTAGTAAGAGAATTCTACATTTTTGTTTTCTAATTGTACAACAATTTGTGGTCCGTTACTTCTCTTTTATTTCTATTTTGTCTAAATATGTTAAGATCCTGCTATGGGAAAAATAAAAAATAAAAAGAGTCCATTGAAATGTACTCTGGCTCTGGAAAACATACTTTACAAACTACATGTGTAATTTCTTAGCATAGAGTGGTTAGTGTAAGAAAAGTTAGTTTTAGTACATTCAGTTGGTTACAGACACGGTATTCATACAAGCATACATTATGCAGATATATAGAATATGTATACATGTCTATATTTGGACTAAAATGGGGTAAATTCAGTATCTAACACTTCTGCACAAATCACAGATATTTTATGTTCATTCTTTACAGATTTGAAATCCTTCTTACTTATAAATTCTATGCACATTGCACTTCTGAAAGCTTATCGAGTCCAGAATACTTCTGTTAAGCTTTGAATATCTTACACAGAAGTAAGACAAAGCAGATTGTATTATTTATTTTTTACTAATTGTAATTTCAACTACCTAAACATGTACTTTAGCATATGAGTTATGTTGAAAACTGTATTTTATTTTCATATACAATAATGCATATTAAACATTTAAAGATCATTCATATTAGAAATTTAAATAGATTTTGGTAAATATAAAGAGTCCATCCTTTCCCTTCTCTTTTACAGGTAAAATAAGTGTTGAAAATAGACAAATTTCTGAAAGATTTTTAAGTTCTTATCCTTTGGTCATGCACATAAATAAGAGCTATATACTTGATTTATATGGCCATTCTCTTAAATGATTAGCACAATTTGCATTTGAGTATCAAAGTCTCTATTAATGAAGAACCTTATAATACATCTGCATTTTCCATACTTTGTGCAGAGGAAGTGTTTTCTTCATGCCTCATGAGGATGGACTGCATGAAAGTTAAATCAGTGAGAGAGAAAAACTGAAACCTATGATACTGAACTCGACTAATAATAGAGAAAATAATCACTCCCAGGCTATGTTATCATCAATGTTTTATCTGCCTAACATGACTTTTTAACACTCATTATCAATCCTGGTCTAAATTTCAGCTGAATAGACATATTTTTAGCAATTTCTGCTTCGTGATGAAAGCTTCCACATTTCAACACAGAAAGAAAAATATTGGTCATACTTTCCCTATGTGCAAAAAGAAACCAGCAAATTTTAAGACAAATGTTTGAGGCCTTCTTTAAATTCTGAGGACACCAATAGGCCACATCTGAGGGAGAAACATTTCTTACATTTTAGTCAGTAATCCAGTATTTCAGGTAACCAAGAGTTAGGGCAGGTAATTAAATTTTCTTCTCTACCTGTGGAGATTCAATCCCATATCTCTTTTTACTCACACATGTATCCCAGTTAACTAGCAATGTGCGATTATGCCATGCCTTTCTTTGAAGTTATCCCTGTTATGATCTTCCACCTGCTTTCATTCATGGTGCTTACACATTCGTTTAAATTAGGATTTAACGTGGCTGGCTTTCTAGATTAGTTTCTAATCTGTAATTTATGGAGTTCTTTTCACATTTTCTCTCGCATTGTCTTAAATAAACATCACTGCCTGGAAAGACAGCAAGTTCTCTTCTGTAAAATGTGCTTCACTGTATGAGAAGAACACTCTCAGCAAGATGAGAATATTAAACCTTGATCTTCCATTCCCAGGTGAGAGCCTGAACGATGGGGCTGTTCAGTAAAGAGTAGTAAGACAATATTAATTCATATTCCATTTTGGGTCAAATGCCTACATCTAGCCCTTCAATACTTTGACAGATAGCTACAAATATTCAAGCATTAAAAAAGCAAACAAGCAAACAAAAAAAACCTTTACATTCTTACTGTGAAAATAGCTTATCACTGGAGGAATTAAACTGAGGATATGGTTGATTTTCTATCATGTATATAATTTTCTATAAGGTTTTTAAGTAATGCCTGGAGAGACTTTGAAGACATATGTGTTATTTTAACCACTGCTTGTCAGCTGTGTGTAGTAATCAAAGTAGGCAGTCAGTAGGCAAAATCTGATGGCATCTTAAGTTGAAGGGCAGCTGAAATGTTGATATAGGTGTCATTTGTACCTAAAATCTATGAATATACGAAAAATGCTGCCTTGTAGTTAATCTGTGTCACTGTTTATTGCACAGTATTTTTTTCTTCCTTGCTTCATAATTCCGGGGGAAAAAAAATACATTTTTATTCAGTGAAACATATATTTGATGTCTGTGTCATATAATGTATTCCTCCAATTAACATTTCAATATTTGTTAACACAGTAGCACTTACAATATTGGAAAATGCACAGTATTGATCTTAAGAGTTATACAAGCTTCTGTATTTGATTAAAACATTCAGCAAAGTGCTTTGGCACAACATTAAACAAGAAAATGAAAAGGTAAAAAGAAAAGATTTTACTGATTTTTTAATTTATAAGCTGCTTCAGTAATGTTAAACGTGGTAGACTTTCAATAAAATGTGTTGGAGGGAAATAAAAATTCTGTAAAGTTTTGCTGCAGTAGATTAGTACATATTAACTAAATCTCGCATATTAATGAGCGATGCAAACAGATTATATTTTACATTCATTCTTCTAGCTAACATCCAGTCTGAAGTAGGTATATACCATTTTATGGCCTCCTGAAGGCTAGCTGGGCATGAACTAGGACCTATAACTAGCTCACGTGGAGTTAAGAAAAGTACCTTATACTGAAAAAAATGAATTCAGAAACACATCATGGAATCACAGAACAATTTAGGATGGAAAGAGTCCATGAAGGTGTGTGATTCAATCTTAAAATTGTGGAATCCTTCGAGTTGGAAGGGACGTTTTATGGTCATTTTGTCCAACTCCCCTGCAATGAACAGGGACACCACAGCTAGATCAGGGAGCCCAGGGCCTGATCCAGCCTCACAAAGAAAGTCTCCAGGAATGGGGCACCAACCACAACTCTGGGCAACCTGTTCCAGTGCTTCACCATCCTCAATTTCTCCTTATATCCAACCTAAATCTACCCTCTTTAAGTTTGAAGCCATTTCCCCTTGTTCTGTCACCACCGACACTGCTGAAGAGTCTGTCCCCTTCTTTCTTGTAGCTCCCTTTTAAGTATTGAAAGGCTGAATCTTCTTGAAAGTTGACCCACCTGCTGCACATGACCACTTTCAATCAATATTTAAATATCTCAAAGGATGGAGATTTGACAGGCTGTTATGGAGAAAAAAAAATTCCTCGTGTTTCATTTCATTTTCTTGGGTTTTAATTTTAGTGTGATTATTGAAGAACTGTTGGCCTATTTCCTGTGCTCATACAAGAAGTTTTTGGCTTTATCACCTCTACACTCTCCCTTTAGGCAGTTCCAGACAGAGAAATGATCTCTTGGTACTTTCTTAAGGACAAATAAGCATAGATCTCTCTGTCTGTTTCATTTTTTTCTGAAAAGCTGAAAAGCAAAGCACAGGGTTTGTTTTGCTCTTTGTTTGTTTGTTTGTTTGTTTGACAGAGATGTAGAACTTAAATCTACAAGTTACTGCAAATGAAAATTTGAGACAACACTTGTAAGAGAATCAGAATAGCTGTTCTGGAAAAATTTTGGATGTATTCACAGAACTGTGTGTCATACAAGACGGAAGAAAGTTACCATTTCTGCCCATGCCAGTGATGAACTGAGTCTTCTAACCACACATTAATGAATATTGGTCAGTCTTATGATGCTCCTAGTATGAGCCTATTATAATCTTGGAAAAATATTTGTGAGTATGTGCCAAATAATGCTAGCAATGGCTGTGTTATATTATTGTCAAACTAGTGGCAATAACTGATCACTAAAAAAATCTTAACTGGTCATTTATTCCAGCAGGAGCAAGCTAGGAATGCTAAATATTTCTTACCTTCCTGAAAGGACTGAAGATCCAGAAATGCTGCAAGTAGGGCAGAGGGACTTAGGTGAGGAATGAAGTTTTTAAGGGTTCAAAGAAGATATAAAAGGGAAAAAGATTTAAAAGTCTCCACAGGGAGCTCTAGACAGGAGGTGAGAAGACAACCTTTTGTAGTGGGAAAGTCTGCTGCAGTGGCAGGACCATCCAAGGTTTGAAAATACACTAGAAAAATTCCTTGATGAAAACAGAAACAGTAACCTTGGAGCACCTCTGCCTTTAAGTTTGGTCTATGGGCTAAAAGAAGTTTATATCACAAGCTGTAGATTAAGACTCCACACAATCTTATAGGAATAAACTGTCAGAAGAAATTTAGCTAGGTATGTTACAATATATCTTGCCACTACCACTGTGCATTAATCAAGATCTGTAAAAAAAGCACTGTTCCACCTGTCTGTTCCTACACTGCTCTTCAATCCTTCAAATAAAGGAGTCTCAGGATTCAGTGACTGCAAACTGAAGTTAGCTAAATTAAAGCAAAGGCAGACATTTTTAACAACGAAGGTTAACTAATGGCTAGAACAGTTTATCAAGGGATGTGCTCTGTCACTCAAAAATCTTCACATCAAGACTGAGCATCTTTACAAAATATTTTCTTTAATACCACACACAACTGATGTAGAATCACTGGGTAAAATTACATGGTATATTTGAGGTCATACTCAATTATGGCAATTGGTATTCTTAGTCTGAATTCATGAATTTCACTTCTGATTTAAATTAGACTGAGTTTTCTTTTCTCTTAGGTCAGGATTTCACCAAATTTCTGTTTTTTATTTGTTTGCTTGTTTTATTTCTAAAAATACTGGATTGATCTTTCTTGCAAACAAAAACTTATTAAATGAGAAAAATATGTCCTCACCAAAGAAAATGACTTTATTTTTGAATGGTTATTCAGAAGAACTTTGAAGTAAACGGAACTTATAAGACATAGATTGCAAGGAAAATCATAGAATAGGAGATAAGAATTATTCTGTAAAACATTCCAGAAGAGACCTACATAAATTTGAGCCACAGCTCAAGAAGATGCGTGTTCCACTAATAAGCCTTATACTGGTATTACACATACTTTTTCAGTTTTATTGCCAAAAGGCTTCTACCCAACACTAGGCCATGTTTCCTGTAAAATCACATTATCTTCATAAATTAAAAAAATAATAATTCAAAATTGATTTTTAGGAATCTGTTATTTTGCTTCAAATATGACTCAACAAAATTATGTAAGCCCAGTGGTAGAATCCAATGCCTTCTACATATATAGATGTCTTTTTTAAGGACATCATCCCCTTTATTTTAATCCCTTTTTGGTCTGTGTAGATACCTAGAATAAGTGTATGAGTAGAAATTTAAAAAGAACAGTTTAATTCTTTGCTGTAGTTGCTAAATTTTGCCACCCATTTGAGAATCCTTCAGCTGACTTGAAATCAAAGATTAATTTACTGGTTCAGAAGAACTGTTCTCTAAATACACATCAGTTTATAAAAGGACCTTATAAGGCTTTAATTGTTGCAAAATTTTTTGCTTGCTATGCTGCCACTGCATTCTGTGTTTCCAGACCAAAAAGTATAAAAGATTTTTAGCAGTATAATCTGAACTTCTAGTTCATTACATATTGCAGAGGACAATTATTTCAGAGAAAAACAATTGAACAGTATCTATATCCAGAATAGCTCCTCACTCTTATATTATTGGATGCAAAAAGAAATTGAAAGACAATATAAATATGACTGGGCATTGTTATTGACAAATAGCCAAGGCCTATGCTTCCTGAAAAATTGAAAGACTACAGTAAATCTAGGCTTGATGCCCTGCATGACCAACTGAAAAGTATCTTTATATTTTTTCCCTATTTATTTAATCATAGCTTCACTGATATCCAACAGATAAAAGGAAGTGCCATGACTCCTTATGGGGCTGTATATCACCCTCTGAATGAAAACTGCAGTATGATTCCTACACCTGTACTGTGTAAAAATTAATGAGCACTTTCTTAGTTTCAGAAGCACGAGAGTTTTTAGAAAATTATATTGATCATCACTGAAATACTTTTGTCACATTTCCAGCTCTATGAAAATTAGCATAGATAAAATAGCATTAGTTTCTTTGAGTCCCTTTTTGTTCCATATGCAAGCATGTGCCAGAATATGGATGACTGACAGATTCCAACATAAAATAAACCGGTCTGTTGACCAGTTTGATCTGTGAGCAGGAAATCTCAAAGTACCAAAAAACTTTTGAGACACAGTTGAAAAAACATGCCCTTTAGTGTATTCATTATCTCTCTAGCCTTCTGCTTTCTTTTAGCCTTTAGCATATATATGCATTTCCCTAGGGTTAAGCTAATGTGTTTCTCAGTTCCTAGACTGCTTTAACAAGAATCGAAGATGATAACAAAATGAATTCCCAGGACTCCTCTGAAGCACATGGGTTTTGAATTTTAAGTAATTTGTTGCTTTAAGGTATGTGCTATAGAGATTATCTCCTGGATCAAATGTGTATTTTGAAATGTCCACGTTTTGTCTTCTCAACCGCCAGTCAAATTAGATGAATTTGTACTTATGCTACAAAGTGAAAGTTCATGATGATACGTTTCTTAAAATTAATTAAAGCAAAGAACTCTGAGAGATCACTATTTTAGATAGGGCAAAACATTAAGGAGATTTAAATTTTAAAATATGAAAAGGTCTTTGAAGAACACCAGTGAGACCATGTATTTAAGTTTTCTGCTCTCAGATATCAAGTCTCCTTGTGACGTTTTAAAAAACTGAAATTGGAAAGCAAATACTAAATAGCTGACTCATTTGTCATATTAATGGCATTAAGACTTGACGTCTTGGTGATACATATAATACTATTGTTTTTCATATTCTGAAATTTCATTCATCAAAGAAGATGCAGTGCCTTATGTGAATGTACAGACATGAGGCTTGATTTTCTTCATAACCTATCACAAACCTTGTAAAAACAATTGTGTCTCACAGAAAACACAGTGAAAAAAAAGTGATTATATCCAAAAACTACATGAACTGAAATGAATGGTCTGATTACATCTGGTAGGGCTCTCAGTTAGAGACAGTAAACAAAAATAAGAATCTAGGTTAATCAGCTGTGATTCTCCTAGCATCACAAAACAGATATCATAAGATATATGGAATGAAATTGTCTTTTTCATGTTCCATTCAAAAACCTGAGATTAGGTTGTGCTAAGACACCAACACATTCAGACATCTAAAGCAGATGAAGAAAATTACATTGATAATTCTCTACACAAAACCATTCAAGATCTACAAAATAAGTTTGAACTTACAATATCATTCAGAGCACAAATATACAAATATACAAATAAAAGCTTTAAACTACTTCAAATTCAATGACTTCAGAAAAGGAAAATTGCTTCATGTAATTGTAGAGTATTCTTTGTTTTGGGAAAACCTCTCAAAGTGCACAGCTTCTGAGGGCTGTGAGAGAGAGGTTCTTAGATCTTTGATAGACGCACAAAAACAGCTTGTAACATGCTTACAAGAGACCCCACTTTGTCCTTTGAACAAAGCCATGCACAGTTTCAGTGAAGTCGGTGTAAATAGGCACAACTATTGGTACACATACAAGACTTCTGTAGTCATTAAAGCACTTCCATTCAGGATAAGCAAGGATTTGCTGAATGATATAAAATTGTACAAAAGGGTACTCAATTATTACAGCTGGAGAGTATTTGTGCTTACTGGAGAAAGGCTGTCTCACAGAATGTGCAAGGATGGACTCATACAAACCTACTCTACCAGCAGCACTGAGCTGTTCTTCAAGAGAAAAAGTACAGTATGTTAGGCAGAGAAATAATTTCTTGATTGATAGATCTGGTTCTAACTGAGATGGACCTTTTTAGTAGCTGACCAAATAGTGCAATAGGATGAAAAACAAGATTCAATTCCCATACTATATACAAATTTTCAGTCAGTTCCCAAACATTTTTAAGACACTACAAATCAATAAAATGAGGAGAAAAACATTACTGTGGAGATAGATTTTGGAATACCCTCCTTAACTGCTGGAAAACATAATTTTTAAGTTTACTCTACAGAAATAAAAATTCAGACTGGAAGATGTTCATCTGTAGTTATAAAAAAATCTATACAGGACTAAAAGACAACTCTGGCTTTGAGACTGACTTTTTTCTATTTTTATCATAGACAGCTGAATTTCTATCTTAAATTCACCAAATTTTATATTAAATTGAATTACAGTACTTGCTCTGTGTATGTCTCAGTAAAATCCAGAGACTCTCTCTATTGATAGAAATGTTTCTGTTCGTAGTATGCATTGTTTACAGTAAGTTTATTTTGCACCAGTACTGTCCGATTGCTTATAGGTCTGTACAACCTCCTGCTCAGTTATTTTGGCTCTGAAATGGGCCTGCAGGTTTGATTTCTTAGGATAAAACTCTACTTCCTGATCGTATTTTAGAAAGATTAGGGACTTTAGAAGGTTAGGTATACCATGCTTTTTTTTTTTTGCATAAAGAATCAGTTAGTAAAGAAACATACTTAACATATGATCTACTGTCAAAACAGGAGGTTGAACTTGTTTTTTTGTTTGCTCAAATTCGTTTAATGGAAACAATTAAAATAAGTAATGAAAATTTCATAATAAGCAGATATGTTGTTAAGAGTGTAAGAATTAACTGAAATAAGTACCCTTTTGGTACCCTACTGGGCATTGAGGTCAGACATCAACAAACTAGTAAGAACTTAAGCACTGTTTTTCTCATCTTTTTGTAGAAACTGCATGTGGTGGTCTTTACCTGTTCTTCATCACAGCCTGAAACACAAGGATAAACTGATGCTCTAAAGCAACTGAAATCTTTCTAAATGAGTTAGGAGACCATATCAGCTGAGCACAGAGCATAAATCACTAGCAGCATACTAAGCTTATACGATCTTTAGGAGCCACTATGAAAATGCATTTTTATTTTAAATGCACTCAGTAAACTAGAAAAGGCAATTTGTTCAGTTAATATTTTTTAGGTGACTTAGAGTGACTGATTAGGTCACAGGAACACAACCACTTGCAATTATTTCTCCCTGTCCAGACTGAAGGATATGTATGAGACTTGAAGAAAAAGTAGGAAAAAATGAAAGACAGATGTCAAATACAGTGAATCGATCTTTTTGAGAATAAAAAGCAATGGTGATTGTTGGGAAGTTTATTATTTTTGTAGAAATTTTGGAAGCAAGAACTTGCACACCACAAAGTAAAGGATGAGTTAAAAAAATAGAAAATAACAATCTGAGTAGCAATTTCCTTCCAGGTTTTAATCAACTAGAAGCAAATATCTTGTGGAATAAATATCATGGAATTTTGTTGGGAGACTACCATAATATAAACATTCCAACAGAGTAGATGCAAAGGCAGCTGTCAGTTTTGGTATTCAGTAAGCTTTGATTGCCTGACTTTGAGAGTATCTTGTAGAGTAGACTTCATCTTAAAATGTCTGAAGAGTGTTTTTGTATGTTATTGGATCACAAGATTTCGGTTTAGGTCATTGGACAGATTGGAGAACTCAGTTCCATAGAACAAACATCTGTTACTTCAACTGCCTCAGTGACAAACAGCTGCAGGAGGTTGCTTTCCATCACATAGCCAATGAATAGGAAAAGAAGAAAAATACAGCTTGGTGGTGGGATTTACTGACACTGTCAGACAAAATAACATAAAATAATTGTTAGACTAAGAAAAATAAATTTGAGATTTCTCACCAATAAATATTGCTTTCCAGATACAGATAAGTGGTAGAGTCACCGTCCCTAGAAGTACTAAGGAAGAGGAGATATGTTGCAATGAGTGACATGATTTAGTAGTATAGTGGTGATAGGTTGACAGTTGGACTAGATGATCTTAGTGGTCTTTCCAAACTTATTGACCCCATGATTCTATGGTTCTAACAGAAGCTGCTGAGAAGCAAATGCTGTTGAAAGATTTGCTGCTGAAAATGTCAGCAGCAATCACAGGTTGATGGCAACCTGAAGTGAAAAAGAGGCGAGTTTGAGAAAAAAAAATCCACAGAACCTCATTTTCTCTCCTTTAGCAAGAATTTGAGAAAGATTAAATGTAATACAGGCAAGTAAAATATTTCCTCTTGAAAATTAATTAGAAGGTCCTCCATCACTCTGCTAAGCCTTCCTAACAGTGGTTGACAAAAACTCCTCATTGTATCATGATATAATTAAATGGTACCATTTAATGATATAAAAGTGTGTGATAATAAAAAAATTGTGACAAATAAGTATCCTCTGCTCAGCTTGATTCAGGGTGTATACCTCAGTAAAAGTTTTTGAAAACTAAAACCTACAAAGATTTAATCAGAATTTTGACCTTTTCAAGGGACAGGATTGATTGGCCATTGTGAACTGTTGAAACCCAACTTATTATGCATGTACACAATCAATTGCACAATGATCAGCAGCAGATCAAGGAAACCAATGATCCAAAAAAAAAACAAGGAACAAATAAATCTCATACGCATTGGAACAAATGACTTGTAAAGACTCTAACTCATACATGTCAGGTAATTTAATCATAAGGAGTACAAAGTGTGACATCTGAGTGGGATGCGGTAATCAGGAAGTCAAGAAGGTAGCATAGGATGATGTATCTATCTTTAAGATTTCAGCAAACCTCTCTATTGTCTACTTGTCATCCCAAGAAATCTGTGGAATCCATAAATATACACATCATACTATATCAGAATCTCCCCACAAAACCTGGAAAGTTTTCTCTTATTCACTCTTTATTTTCCTGTCACTTCTTTTTTAAAAATATGCTGGAACCTTTCCCTGCAATTAAATGCCATTTCATTTCTCAAAATGGAATCTGAGTGAAGTTAAAAAGCCTGGAAGGCTGGTGGGATCCCAAGACTGAGAAGAACTTCCCCTTTTACATGCCAAGCTAAAAATAATTTTCTTCCCAGTGATAATTAAAAGCAATGGAAGATAGATTGTTTCATTTCATTTTCTGGATATGCACCACTTTTATTCTCAAAAAGCTCTCCAGCAATAATCAGAGATGTTTCTGAAACAAAAAGAAATGCCAAATACTTTCTTTTCAGCTCACAAGAGGAGCAATCAAATCCTTATTTTTTTCACCATAAAACCTCTGCAGTTATTGGGCACTGCTGCTTGAGGTGCCTAGGCAACATGACAGGCTGAGGCTAAACCTGGGCTGCTGGCATTCACATCACTTCCTATGTGCATCCAATAGAAGTGCTTCAATAATCACAGTCTGAAGCCAAGATAGACAAAATGTGCTGTCTTTTATTAAGGCCTGTCAGACTTTGTCTTCCTGCATGTTCTTATGAAGGGAAGAAGCCAAGATTACTTGCTGTAGGTAATATAACAACTCTACTGCAGGATTTTTTTCATATAGGCAGGGAGCATGGAGTACTTATGGATCATAGATGGTTTGAAATGTTAATTTTTCTCTTGCTATTAAAACCTACAGTAGATCTCGTGAGTTGTGGGTGAATGTTGTACAACAGGTCTATTTTGTGACAGACACAGGAGCCAGGTTTTGAGTGAAGGCTGTGGCTGTTGGACTCAACATTCAAGAAATCCTGGAATGACTTTGGAAAGAAATAAAAGGATGCTTCTTTTTGGCACTGACTTTTGCTGAAGTAACAGATTTGGAGATTTCTAAGTGAGAAAACGTTGTGACGCTTTTATATGCACATGTGTATATGTGTGTATATCTATGTAAAAGAGATAGAGATTATAGTTCACATGTACAGATAGGGAAAGATTTATATTGGCTACTCATTTTGTTCATTTCTGGTCAGTAGCTTTTAGGCTTTACTAATAAAACTAACCAATACAACAGCAGCAAATGAAGATAAGATTAATGACACCCATTGACCTTTACATTTTTGGCCATCAAAATTTTATGAGAGGATTTCTTAGTCATAAAATTTAATACTGTTTTCCATTACAGATCTCTTCTGCATGACTTGTCAGCTACAATAAATAAGACTTCAGTGGATTAATACTGGTATGTTTGTGTGCAGCAGCTACATCAAATCATGTTTGAACTTAAATTATCTCTACTTTAACTAGAAAAGTGAAATCCAAGAAGATTTGGATTGTTTCTTTCTATGAAGAAACTTACTGAGAAAGGAAATATAATAAATTGTATGGATAACAATGCCTGTTTCTTATACCAAGTATTTTTGCCCTAATCATTTGAAAGGTGTTCAGATTTCTCTAAAATTAAAATATTTTCTTCCTCTTATCTATGTCAGTTCTGGATTAGTTATTGCATTCAAATAAAGCCTAACAGCAATGTATTATTGAACAGAAGCAATGTCTTTCTATATTTAGTGACTACACAAGTTAATTGCTCTATTTAAATTAAATATATTTACATTAAATGCATTGGGAAATACAATACATATCTTGTATGAAATATCAGCTTCATTTTAGGAAGACACTACTACTATGTCATTTAGTAATCACCCGTATTCACCTTCTCCTGAAGGACCCTCAACGACAATTTGAATAATGTATTTTCTTCAGCACCAAAAGGCACCAAATAAGAAGTCTAGCAGGGCAATTAGCTGCCATTTAAATAAGAAGATGATAAATAAGCAGAGTTTAAAACTGGTTAAAATATGTCAGATATTTTACTAGAAGAACCAGCACATGACTGTTATGCTGGAAATATAAGACTTTGTGATCAAAAATGTAAAGGTCAGTGGGTGCTATCAGTCTTTTTTTTTTTTTTTTCCCCAGACTCTAGATGTTCAGAGTAACTGTATCTAATTTTCATACAGCACATCTCATATATTGATCTTGAAGTACTGTAAGTGAAGACCCATATGGCCATGTCTATACTGACAGAGCAGTCATGCTCCTTAAGGCTTTGTCCAGGGCAAAGACACTAAAGTACAGATATCATCTATGCTTAGGATGTTAAGTCGTAATTTACAGTCCTTTATTTACAGTGTTTTGCATATGGGAGATGAGGCAAAGCAAATGAAGGGACTTACCTTGGGATAGTTAGAGGTCAGAAATGGAACAAAACTGTCTACTGTTAGGCAATGTGGCTGCCTATCATCATAAGAATTTATTTGATTTATAGCAATTTGGATGTACACCTGTGGTTCGTGTCTCAGTGCTGAGGTTTCTCTCTTTTTGTTTTGTAGATTTCTTTATTTGGTTGGTTGGAAGAACACTGGCCATTTGCACTTTCAGTAAATTAATCATTTGTCTTATTTATTGATTTCTTCATGTTAATTGTCTTTTTGCAGAGCAACCAAAATATACTGAATGTGTTCCTAAGTGCTTGCACCCTTTTTACCAGCATGTAATATCAATTAGCACAGAAAAAGTTCATTCAAAACATAATGCTGGTGCTGATTATCCTGAAATTTGGAGCTGTGTATTTAACTTCAAAAACACATATTCGCATCAAAAAGTTCTACCACATATCACTGGAAAACTATGTATTCTTGGTTAAATTTGACAGGTATAATTTTTACTTTATCTACTTGACTTTATGTAGGTGCCTTTCAGAAGACCCAAATTCTTGGAATAGTTAATGGAAAAAGATAAGCTTAAAGCCACCTAAAACAGCTTTCATGAATAATTCTCCCTGACCTCAACCCATAGGGGATATAAACATGAGCATATACTGAATAATATTTGCATGCAGAACTGTTTTTTCCATGGAAATTGATAGCAGTGCTTGTATGTATGAATACTGTGAGAAAAATCACACCCTTTGTTGAGTTGTAAAGGACAATGTCTGTAAATTTAAAGGAGATGTTCTGGATAATTGATCATCTTCATTATAAGAGGTTGTGAAGTTTAAAGCAAGCTAAGAGTTTTCAGAAGTTGTCAGCTTGTGGAATGCAACCTAAAATTTCATTCCTTTAGCTCAGGTTGCCTTGTTGACTTGATATATCTTTGCAAGTTATATTAAGTTTTAGACAGCATTATAAAGATAAATACAGGACCTTTCAGCACGTGGCATTATCAGTAAGTGGATACATCATGGAAATCCTTTATGAAACCTTTTTTAACAAGATACATGATAAAGTCCTTCCTGTCTCCATCATCTCCATTTTGACAGGTTGTAAACATAAGACAAAACAGAGCCATTACAGACATATCCATGAAATCTGGCTTCAGGAGTTACAGAATTCTGTTTCAGACCTGGATGCCTATCAAATGAAATCAGTGTTAACATAATAAGCTAGTGATTGCTGGTATTAAAAAAAATAATAATAAATTGAAATTTTATAATAGGCAAAGTACAGTAGGAGCTCAACTACAGACTAGCACTGACTGAAAGAGCAATAGTGGCCCGCAGCAAGAATCAAAGTAATTACATCCCTCATAGGAAATGGTGAACAACAGTTAGATTAATTATATGAAAGGAACCATAACCAGTTCACTTTGCCTAGCAAGACAGATGCTTTCTTGTAAAGTGTTTTAGTTTGATTTGGACACTGGCAATCATGACCCTTCCCCTTCATCCCAAACACCACTTTTAGGTAGGAAGAGTTCAGACAGTGGTTTTATAGCAATACAGCAAGTAAACTGCAAATGTATGCTAGGCACTGAATACTGCATAACCATCTCCATGCATTAGCTAAATCCCATAGAGCAGCACAAATGTTAGCATGCTGTGTGTCTGTGAGTGTGTGTTGAGGGGAGACTTCCGTACTTCCGTACAGACAAAGCTTCACTGCTTATAAATAAGGGCATCCGTATAAAACTAATTAGTATATCAGGAATTCCATTCAGCTCTTCACAGCCCAGATGCAATCTGTTCAATGCATTTACTAATATTTTGTGCCATCTCAGCTAAAGCATCTTTGCTGAACTGTGTGCTGTGTGTGATGTGAGTGCAAGAATTGACCGAATACCCACAGGAGTGGGGAAAGGAGTGGGTTGAATCCGTAGAAAAAAATCAGTCAGCCATTACTGGAATACCTTCTCCAGTTCTGGTGTCTAAACATTAAAAAAAATAGAGACATTTCTGAGAAGTTGTGTAAAGCTGTAGTGTATTCTTGAACATATGCCTCATAGACAGAAATCACATGAGCTCAACTTAATCTCCTTCAGAAAAAAAGCAGGAAGACAATTTACAGTCAGTATTTTTGCAGGGAAAGACTTCTTTTACTCAGTGTTTCGTATCATAGGTGTACCAAAAATCCAGTGGCTGAAAATTAAAATTGGACTCACTCAATTTAATACTAGTTAACAGGAATCTGGGAGGCACAGGCTGTTGGAGATGTCTTAGGAGCAGCTGTTGCCTCTGCACCCAGTAAAACTCAGCTGGGTTGCCTAGAACACTTTGCACAGCATCATGTCCAGGTATGTTTTGAACATTATCAAACAAGACTCCACAACCTCTCTGGGAAACTTGGACCAGTGCTCTGTCAGCATCACAATAAAGAAATTTATCCTCATATTCTGAGGGAATTCCCTGCGTCTTAATTGGTGTCCATTGCCTCTTGTTTTGTCTACTGCCACTACTGAAAAGAATCTTGCTCCATCTTCACTGCACCCTCCCTTAGGATATTAGTATACACTGATCAGATCCCCTCAGTCTTCTCTTCTTCAGACTAAACAGACCCAGCTCTCTCAGCCTTTCCTCATAAGAAAGATGCTTAGAGATGATATCCAGACTGATCTGTTCAGGGATGGAGGTGAAACTGACTGGCCTGTAGTTCCTGGTCCTCCTTCTTGCCCTTTTCACAACCTGGAATGACACTATGTTTCTTCCAGTCCCCAGGCGTCACCTTCTTTTCAGCAGGTATCTGGGTGATTGTTGTCCCCCAGAAGAACCAGGACTTGAGATCATGAAGTTACATACACCTCTTTGTAGAAGGCCTCACTGAATTCCTGTTCCTGATCAGGTGGCTTGTAGTAAACAGCCACAACAGTGTCATCCACTTAGCCTGTCATTTAATGTTCAGTCATAAGCTCTCAACTTGCTTTTCTGCCATCCATGGGCAGAACTGTATGCATTTCAGATTCTCTCTCACATAAACTGCAACTCCACCACCTTGTCTTCCCTTAACAACCACACGCCCTTCCATGACAGCATTACAGTCATGTGAGCTATCCCAGCATCTCTGTGACTGCAAAGAGAAAACAGTCTTGCAACGGCATACAAATCTCTAATTCTTCCCTTATCCCATATGTTCCTATCTTGCCCTCAGAGGTACCTCAGTGGCTCAAACAGTGCTTATCTATTCTGCGTGGATGTGATAAGATTCAGCTCGCTACATTTTTAAAGCTCCTTGTGAAGTCTAATTTTTGTTGCTGCAGGCTTTGATTCTGGCTTTCCAAAGTCCCAGTTCTCCAAAGGTCAATAACGGCACAAGTCACTGCTTTTGCTTTGGGGATCCCTGCATGACTGCCTTTGTTTAAGGCAATCCTGTCCCTGAGGGAACTTGTGCCAAGAGAACAAGAAGGAATTTCTCTTTGACGAGAGTTCTTCCAGCTGTGTTTGAAAAAAATCTACTGAATGGGCTCAGAAGAAAAACAGTGAAACACCCTGTTGTGGAAGGGTTAGAAACAACTTAGAAATTTCCATTGCTTCATTAACAGGACAGAGGGAAACACACAGTTTCCGTAAAATTGCTGTCTAACATTTTGATATAATATCCTGCCCTTTGTAACTTCCAGTAGTTGAGAGAGGGATACTGGTAAAAATGGGATTATCAATGTAGTAAGAAAATAGCAGGAGTGTGCAGGTGTCAGGTGCTGTGTAGTCACTGAGGGAACCATAGCCTGTGGCATAATTTGGACCATGGAATCATAGAATCGTAGAACAGTTTGGATTGGAAAGAACCTTTAAGGTCACCTACTTTCAACCCCTCTGCTACAGACAGGGGGTGGTTGCTCAAAGTCCCATCCAGCCTGGCCTTGAATGTTTCCAGGGAGCAAGCATTCACAACCTCTCTAAGCAACCTGTTCCAGTGTCTCACCACCCTCACAGTAAAGAATTTCTTCCTAATATCTTGGTCTAAATCTACCCCTTTCCAGTTAAAACCACGATTCCTCATCCTGTTGCTACCTGCCCTTTTAAAAAATTCCTCCTCAGATCTTATCTAATGGCTGTAGTAATGATTTCCTTAGCTTCAGAGATTAGACAAGACATAATTTTTGTAGTTAGTGATTTACTGCTAGCTCCTCATCTGCCTTCTCTCTGTGCCTACCTAAAAGAATACAGAGAGAGTATGTCTGAAATGTCATAACCTGGTTAGGTAGTACATCCACATGCTGGAAGACTATCGCTGTTTCCAGGAAATGATGAACGAAATTTTTTTAGGGAATATAATATTAGGAAGTAAGGGACATATCACAGAAAAATATCACTCACATTTTTTTCCACTGAATAAATATTATAATGGGGTTAAATTAATAATAAAAAGTGGTTAACATTTTTAAATATAATATTCTTTGTATGTTTCCCAAAGAAGGTGGCATGAACTGCAGGTGGAGAAGTTAGTGTTCTAAAAGACAGAATTACAACTGATATGTGTGTCATTAATTTTATCTTAAGGCAAATGTTATTTCTTACTTTTGTCTTGAACAGTCTTTTCCACTTTCATGCATTCATCCCATGATGTCATGGGGCAAATTAGAGCCCTTTAAAAATTAAGACTTTTCCCATAGAGGGCTAACACTAATCTGCATGAGAAGGGGAGACTTGTGTCTTGTCCTTCAGACAATGGAAAGGTTATCCCTCATTTCAGCGTTTTTTATAACTACTGAGGTTCATTTAATTGAAGCTATCCAGTTTTCTTTGAAATATATTCAGCTAAATAGAGGTCATCACTCATCTTTTAAAAATAACATAATTTCTTTTTATTTAACCTTTTAATATGCCTTCTTTTATTTTATTTAGTTTGCCTTTTTGCTGTTTTTATTATTATTATTATTATTTATTTACTATTTATTTATTTTTTATTTTTTTCCTGCAATCCTTAAAACCTTAAAGGATTCCTCCTTGAAAAATATGTATTAATACAATATATATACATATATAAAAATGTGATTTATATGTATTTCCTATGGAGGTTGATGGAAATTCTAGAATAATGCAGAAGTACAGGAAAAGAATTCAAGAAAAACACTTAACACTTCACTGCACAAAAATGAATGAACAAAAAAGCCATTAAGACATAAACTTATGCAACCACCTGCATAATGGAATTTTAAAATCTTAACTGCTGCTAGTAATGCAATTTTAGTTGCACATTGAAATCAATTATTTCTAGTCTGCCTTTAGAAATATTGTTTGTAGGTTAATATGAGTCTGAAATGAGCCATCTGCTTTGCAACTACAGATAGGTAAAATCTATTTGGACATGAAAGACAAGATCATTGTGCTTCTAACATTAGGCCAAGGACTAGGAAGTAGGAAGGTTATCATCTAGATGCTGCTGGGTACATGTTATCGTTATGAACGAAGAACCAAATTCAGCTGATTCACAGATGGTATGTGGGTGCATACAAGCATGAGAGCTTTAATAACCAGGCAAGAATATGGAATAGGAGTGTGATCACAGAATGCAGGTAGATGGCAGATACATTATAAATAAATAAATTGTAGGATAATGAGATGCAATTTATAGGAAATGTAAAAATACATAGACATAGAAAAATCCACAATTTACTCTGGATTCAGATACCAAAAATCTGGACTTCATTTTGCTTGTTGATTAACCATATATCATTTTACATTTGTTACTGGAGGAGTAAAGGTTTCTGAGTAATTAAGCTAACACAAAGTGAAGCACTATCTCAGCAAGATCGAGTAAATAAGCCCCCAGAACAGATGAAGTCAAAAACAGTGCATGAAGCAAATAATTATTATTAATGGAGAAACAGAACAGAAGTACATTCCTGGTGTGGTATCTGTGACCATCAAGGAAGAAGATGCTGGAGAACAGAAGACAGTCCTTGGGTTTTTGTTTGATAATTCTTTGTATGTGGTTGCTGTTGGCTGCCAAATAGAGAAATGTGAAATGATGAAATACAATACGTATGTAACTTAAACTGAACTACATAACAGTGACATTTCATGAGAGAAGGGTATCATACTTAAGGAGGGCACGGGTACAGAACAGTTAAATGATTCTATATGACCTGAACACTTTCCACAGTCAGGCTTTTATTACAGGGACTATCACTTTATTATTTTTTAATTAGGCTGTTTTAACTTATTCATGATTGTTATTAAATTTACAATACTTTCTTAAATTATTCCTGTATCTTATCCTGAGGTAAAATCTCTTTAGCCTCTGGCACTTAAGCTCAAAGACTTCTCATTCATTTCCAATAACTATCCGACTTGGAATGAAAGGATAAATATATGGAACCACACAGGGCAGGAATTCAGCAGTGTCATAATTTAACATGCTGAACACTCATCTCAGGAAAATTAGATAGCAGTTGGTGTCATTCATCTGTGAGGAAGCTTTTCTTCATGCTGAACATGCCACTGGGTTCATCGCCATATGATCCAGTGACCCAACAAAAATAGATACCCATATCTGGGGACCAATTCTTAGTCTTTATGTCAACTGATGTAGGCTCTCTTACAGGGCAGTTCAAAACAAAAATCTGCTGTAAGTGCTTGTAATCATGAACATAAAGTTTCTTTGTACTTTGATTTGAGAGGAATCCTTAAAGAGTGTAGAAGGGTATTCAGTAGGAGTTAGCCAACTTAACTGGGTTAACTTCCCTCACCAATCTTTTCATTTTTATTTTATTTTTTTCTTTCTACAGTTGCAGTGGTCTGGATAAACCCTTGAATTAAGACTGAAGCATTAGCAAAATGAATTACTCGTATCATTACTGATTTGTTTTTATTCTCCTCAGAAAACAAAATGTGCATATATTGTGGAATGTTTTGCTTCCTAATGTTTGTAGATATTTCTCTCAATTTCTTGAGAATTTCTTATTTTTTTTGAAAATATTAAATCTGTTTTGTTGGTGAACAGTCAAAGCTGTTAGCTTGATATAAAGCACAATGTGGTAATGACTTTGATGACCCTTTGTTTGCAGAGAATCTCTGGCTGCTACCTAAGTAAAGGTTATTGGTGCGAGAGATAACTTGTTCTCATTATAAAAGCAGTTATAGATCACAGCTTTATTTTCATGGCTTTAGGTGTTAATTTTGTTATTGTAGATCCAACCCACTAACACCTCAACAATTTTTTCTTTCTAAGCTAGCAAAGAACAGAAAAGGAAGCAAATTTTCTCATGAGAACTTCAGTGTTTTAGGGGAAAACAAAGACAATTACAGCCTGGAGCAGTTCAAGAGTTTATGACAAAACTTCTCCATAAGCAGTGGCCATGGAGCAGAAGCAAAAGTTTATATATTCCCAGAGACTATGCACGGTCTCCTGTTAAGAGGTGCAGAGAGGTTTGCCATCATATCACTGAAAACTAATGCTCTAAAGAAGAGAGTGCCTTAGTGGAATTCAGCTCCAAACTAATGTTGAAATTTAAATACCTGCATGCAAATGTCTGTGGGCATTCTAGCTGTCTGAGCTCTCATTTATAGTCCATGGAGATCTAATCAATATAGTCAGTAGCTCACTGAACGCTATTCAGCTCACCCTGAGCAAGTTACCTTAATTCAATCAGTTGAATTACCCTCTTGATTTCAATCACTATATTGCCTAGATCTCATCTGACTTTGGTCCTAAACTATTTCTACTAAAAACAAAGTTTTCTAAGACTACACTAAGCTTTCAAATCATAACAAACTGGTAGGCTCATAGCAAAACAAATACCAGCAAAGTAAAACATTTTGTGTGGACAGGTGGGAGACCTGACATTTATGTTACTTGACTCTGATCAGATCAAGGCAAACAATGGCTTTTCAGGAAAACAAACAAAAGAAAAATTGTTAGTCATACTTCCATGAATATTAAATTATTTCATCCTCTATCTTCTGTTTTTCTTCTTTCGTATTTACAGTTTACTTTTTCCCACACTGTGTCCACTGGTACATAACTTGTACAGTAATCCTTTATCAATAAAATCAAAACAGGATTTTTGCTGTTATTGCTTTATTTCTTAGAAAATGCAAGAGTCGTGAATATGGACACTCTGCGAAATATCATGCCTTCATAAACTGAGAATAGAAGGAACAACCCATTCTTTCTTCATCCTTCTTTGTTGATTACTGTTTCTAGTTATGTTCTCTACTGAAAACAGAAGCAGCTTTCTATACCTTCTTCTTTATTATTATAACTATTATTATTATTGTTGTTGTTGTTTTTATTGTTTTTTGCCAAAAGCTTCCCATGAAAAACAATTTGATAAATGTTGCAGCCAGTGTTACTTAATGTAGCCTTAGGATGTATACTTAATTTTTCTTCTGAGAGCGGAAGACAGTTCAGCTACTGTCAGAAGCTTAGGTTAGAATAAGGTTTAAGTTAACCAGTTTATTTAGGTTTCTTGGATGTGATTGTACTACCTATTTCAGACCAGATCCTAAAAATGGCTTAAAATGGCTAAAATTTTCTGGGATGGGATTCAAATACCTGAGTTCTTTATTTATGGTCTTTACTCAGCACCTGGTAAAATATGGCTTCCTTTGGGGAATGATGAATTCATCAATATTCATTACATTCAAGCTATAGGGTTGTCTAATTTAGGCTATAGGAAGCACTGGAAGATCAGATGATTCTGTTACATTGTTCTTTCCCAAAATTCACTTTTATCTACAGCCCCACATTTCAGTATCAGGAAATCAGAACTTATGTTTGTAAAATTTCCTGTAGAAAGCAAGCTTCTAAGGCACTTTTTAAAACAAAATTGTTTTGTTCCCCTTTTAGCAAGTAGATGACATGAAGCTGTGACAGGGAATGTTCAGACATCAGGAGAAGGTGCTTCACCAGTGGGTAGTCGACTTGGAACGAGCTCCCCGGGGAAGTGATCATGGTACTGAGTTGGCCAGAGCTAGAGAAGCATCTGAACATCACTCTCTGTCATGTGGTCTGGTTTCTGGGTAGTCTTGCATGGAGCCAAGAATTGGACTCAGTGATTCTAAAGGGTCCCCTCCAACTCAGGCTATTCTATGGTTCTATGATTGGTGTCCCTTAGAGGCTGAATTGCTAAGCTAGAAACAGAAGACATTTACTCATTCCCTTCTTCAGCTGCAGAGCTTTTAAATTTCCAACTTCCACTCTCCGTATAAGCACTCTCATGAGAAGACTTGAGCCGCCTTCACCATTTACTTTGAATTAACTGGAAAGAATGTTTCTCTCTTGGGAAATTTCATCCCAAAAAACATGATTTAAAAATATGAATAAATTATAATTCCATTTTGTAATATAAAACTATTTCTGAGCTGTTCTACCAATGACTTTATTAGCTGAATGCTTTATGACCTTTAATGAATTTAATCCTCACACGATCTTTGTGATGTGAAATATTCACAGCTAGTTTTTCTTTTGAACCATTACTTGAGAGAGGCAAAATGTTTTACTTAACATCACACAGAATGTGAACTAGGAATGATCCAATTCTTGCAAATCCCTGAATGTCACTGTCCACATGGAGATCCTTCATCTTAATCTGTTTTTGAAACAATATTCACAACATTCCAACAGGATCAAGAGATCAGAGAAGAGAAGAGATGAACTGGTTTCAAGAAGGTCAAGCTAGGTTAAATGCTTCGTCTGCACACTTTGATTGAGTTCCTTTAAATGTGCTATTGGAAGCAGTGTGTTAACATCAGTGTAACTTTTCATTTGCTTTCCAAGGATTCTCCATTAGTCATTTGTCAATCAGACTTTTACCTCTTCTAAACCTTCTTTCCTTTTTTTTTTTTTCCTTTTCTCTTTCATCTTCCTCTTTATTTTCCTTTTTTTCTTACTATTTTTGTCCATCTTCTTTTTCTTTCTTTTTCTTCCCCACTCTTGCAGAAACATTTATTAGGATTCAGAAAGAGAAATTTCCACCAACAGAAAATAAGCAAACTCCTGTGGGCAATGTCACTGCTAATATGAGATGTCCAAAAGCATATGTTGTTTCCTTCAGGCAGCCTAATGATATTCTTTAAATCCTTAACAGTGCATGATGGACACTGGGTAAACTACTCATGCAGATATATTTCATGAAAATTTGAAATTGATAACAATATTGTTGCAAAATTCATGCTCTCCTGAATAAACTGCACAGTAATAGTCTTACCCTATGCACAAAGCTTTCAACAGGGCTTCAGCTGAATGAGCCATCTAATTCAGAACAGACGAAGCATAAAGAAGCATAAATATTGTACAGTGGTTTCAAAAAACACCATGCATGACTGCATGTTTCCTGATTGTCATTTGTTTCTATGTAGATTTATCAGTGCAACCACCAGTGCTGCACCATTAGTGCTACCAGTATACATTTATAAGCTAACCTCAGGAAACAGTGCAGGAAAAAAAGACTTGATCATTAATGCATGATTTAGACCCAGAAAGAACTACTGGAAAGCTACCCAAGTGTTTGTCTGACAACCCAGAAGGCTCATTATCTATATTAAAGTAATTATTTATGTAAAAAAAAAAAAAAGAAAAAAGAAAGCAACCAGACAGCAAAGAAAGTAAGGTGTTTAGAAGGAGGAGGTAAAGAAAAAACATTCTGCACATATTCAATGCAGAAAAGGCTACACTAGAGTGAGAGTTGCCATGGAGACTGCTGGATATTAGTAAAAAGGCAGTAGGATCTGCAGACGAGGAGCTGAGAGCATTCCCTACAAATCTTCAGCACCCAATGAAGTTGAGGCAAGTCTGGATCTGTCCCTCTTTACTGCCTAACAGTTATCACCTGGAAAGAGGAGACTTGGACAACAGTAGTTAGTAGCATAGGAGCTAGCAGGAGGGATTAACGCATAGGAACAATTCCCCCAATAATCTACCATCCCTGGAAGAAAAGGTTTTAATTAATGCTTAGCATGAATGCTGTCTGTGCCATAGCTCTGCTTCTTCAGAGTAAGAAATAAATTACTCAGCCTTTAAGAAAAATATCTTACCTCAGCTGGCTTGGCTGTTGAATCATGAAGACTATCTCCTCCCATTCCCCACTCTCATGAAATGTTCCCTTTCTACAATGGTATTAAATAACTAGCTGCTTCCTTTCTTATAACTACAATTACGACTGGAGTAAGGAGAAATTTAAAGGTGAGGCTTATTTTTCTGTGAAGAACTGCACTACTCTAAGTTCTACACAAACACCCTAAAAAACACAGTTGTGCTCTCATGTTAAAAAGTACTTACAAAAACGTTATCACACTGGGTTTAAGCAACCATCTCAAAATACAAAACTGAAATCCTGGGCCCTCCTGACATACTTTGAAAGCCATTCACAACATAGCAGGCTCAGGGTGCTTTCTGAAAATATTAACTATAATCAGAAGAGATTCTTTCTGCATAGTCATCAAACCTCACTGAGGCTCTTGGGACTGATGTTACCCCATGCTTTCTTTCCTGATTCACATGATTCAGCATCACTCAATATCACCCACTCACCCTGCATCTGTGCAAAAACCTGTTGACCAAACTGTAGTCTCAAAGGAAGCTGGATTGCAAGGAGAATTTCTCCTTCCAAAATCCAATCTCTACTCCCTAACTAAGTGAGTGGGAAGGGGTCTTTTTGCCATCTGCTTTTTAATAATTTCCTTGTTTGTTTATTTGTTTTTTTAAGGGAATCAAATATAATGGATCTTTT
Source organism: Oreortyx pictus (assembly GCA_036925125.1). Classification (NCBI taxonomy): domain Eukaryota; kingdom Metazoa; phylum Chordata; class Aves; order Galliformes; family Odontophoridae; genus Oreortyx; species Oreortyx pictus. Next base: position 3,886,958 of record JAUPFR010000005.1, read on the forward strand.
TGCATGAGTCAGTTATCTTTGGTGATGTAGCACTCTTTACTTCATGGCATACTCACTCTTCCTTTAGATCTCAGATTGCCTAACCATTGCAGAAATTCTTGCCATACACAGATGTTGTGAGAATCAATAGCTTTGAATCTTAAATCCTGCAAACTAGCTAGACTCAGGATCATGATGGCACCCTGTGAAGAAACACATATTTTTAAACAAGAGAATAACTTAGGGGTCAGAAAAATCACACATTTCCTATTCATCAGGTTTCCAACGTCAGTCTTTGACAATTTTTGCTTGCTTCTGACTTCTCTATCATCACTGAGAGTTAAAAATAAATATACAGGAAGTGTGATTGCTTCTTCACCTTGGTACTAATCAACTGCTCTACCCACTGGGGATCTCAATCCGTGCAGGCTTCACTGTTCAAATTGTTGGGTTTGGCACCTTACTTTGATTGCAAAATTCCCTCCATGATGTGTGGCTTGACCCATAGCATATCGAAAACAAGCTTTCTGTGCTAGACTTTAAAAAAGTCATCTATTTTACATTATTTCTGTAAAGTTTGCAATTTCAACAAACTAGCAGCCTTCAGCTTTGCACTATTATTGATCATCTCCAACACTATCAAAACTTCCATATTTTCTGAATAGCTTTACATCCTCTGCTGAGAAAGAACATTTGTGAAGGAATTATATTATCAGTTTTAAATCTCTCATTAAAGACTGCCTTGTCTCAGACTATACCAACTGCAGTTTTGTACTGTCTACAAAGAAAGTTTTTTTTACTCTGCTTCCTCAATTTCTTTTTAAATTCAGCATCTCATCTCCTGTGTCTTTTTGTTAGACAGCTCACCAAATATTCCATGAAGACTACAAATACTAAAGACACAAAATATCATTTTCTCCCTTTTAAAACTCCTTCCTATGCACAGATCTTTGATTACATCTCTTAAGGCTACACAAGCAATCAAGGACTGTACATTGCAATTAAAACTGATAATAATAATAGCACTGATGTAGTGAACTCCAGCAGTTTTAGTAGAGGATTTGTTATCATAGATATTTAAATCTCAGCTGCTTTGAGTAGTGGTATAGTTATAGTTGGAAATAATGCAGTTGGTGATAAATAGACTCATTCTCTTGCTAGGTATACTTATATTCGTTTCTAGCAGCTATGAAACTAGAGCAACATTCCTTATTGCTCCAAAAATCATTTTAATGTAAAGACTGAGTAACAGTATGAGTATTGGGATCTGTCCTTTGGAGAGCTCAACACTACTTGCTTCACTACGAAAGGGACTGTATCCTTGAGTTTCATCCAGCAACATCTACTTGAGTAGCTGCACTGCTAGGAATTGTCATGGGAACCTGTGATGTGATCAGCAGGGTATGACAGAAAATGGCAACTGGAAGAAGAAAAGAAGAAATGGACTAAAGCAGGCTTGGAACTGTCATCAAAATGCACCCTGGCAGTAATGGAAACTGTCGTGGGATCCCTAGTGAAGCTGAGGGACATAAAGCAGACAGGTTTGGGTTGTTTGCTTTAGCCAATAAATAATGGAAAAGATAGGTGCGTAAGAAAAAGCACTGGGGAAGCTTTCTAAGGATGTGTAGATCAAAAACTGCTTCAAAAACTGAGCCACATACAGATCCGCAGGATCTGTCTGTCAGATAACAAAAGACTGCAGTTCATTTTATGTTAGGGAAAATATGTGTTTCCTTCTGTAAGATAAGCAAATGCAGAACAACTGTAGCTTCCAGAAAGCTAAAGCCAGATCAATGACAACTGAGATGGTCACTTGGGATGCAGGTAAATACCGTGGGCAAATGTCTCATGCTACATGCCAGTAATTAGTGTTGGAACATGCTCTTGGTAATTCAGATTTACATCTCTTTAAATGCTCTATAAGAAAAGAATGTACTCTTGTAATAATTATTTCTTTTTTTTTTTTTCTTTTGGAAATGAGTGAAAAATTAAGGGACATATATAAAGCTCTTTGTACATCAAAAAGCTTAAAAAGTGCCTGTTCAGTTCAGGCATGAGCATGAGTTAGCACAACATGGTACTCTCCTTCTTAGGCTTATTTTAAGCCGCTCCAGGGCACTTCCAGGCTGCCTGCTGAAATTCAAAAGTGTAGCATACAGAAAGCAGAATCACAACATTTCTCCTACAGCTTTCATCGCCTACATGCTCCAAAGAAGTCTAAAGGAACAAGAGAAAGAGTGACATATGACTGAAGAATTATTTAGTGATTTTGGTATTGTTCAAAGTAATGGAACAATACAGAAATCACTAAATACTACTGCTAGCTCATGTGCAGAAATCATCATTTGAAGATTTTAAGGGTGTGTCTAAAACACAATGTTGTATCTTCAGTAGAATATAGGCGTGCATATTCTAGCTTTAAATTAGAAACATAGAATCTTTTTGAGTTGAAAGGGACCTTTAAAGGTCATCCAGACAAACACTCCTGTAATAAATAGGGACACCTACAGCTCCATCAGGTACTCTCAACCCCATCCAGTCTGACCTTGAGTGTCTCCTGGGATGGGGCACCCACCACCTCTCTGGGCAATCTATTCCAGTGCTTCACTGCTCTAATTCTAAAAAACTTCTTCCTTATGTTCAATCTAAATCTCCCCTCTTAGTTTGAAATCATTTCTCCTTGTCCTATCACAAAAAACTCTGTCACCATCTGTTCACTTCTTTCTTACAGCCCCCTTTATATACTGAAGGACCACTCTCAGGTCTACTCTGAGCTTTCTCTTCTCCAGTCTGAACAGCTCCAGCTCTCTCAGTGTGCCCTCACAGGGGAGGTATTCCATCCCTCTGATCATTTTTGTGGCCCTCCTCTGGATGGAATCCAACAGGAGTGCATGGAAAAGTCAGATTATAACGCAAAATTAACTAAAGATTTTATAGTAATATATCTTTTTGAGAAGGGTTAATTTTTTTTTTTCCTGACTGAGTAACATCACATATAGGATAAGATATCCATATTTTTCTTGTCTGGGGGAAAACTACAGAGAAAATAGCATGAGCATAGCCCAGAAGAGAAAGAAGGAGGGTAACATAAAGTTGGAAGCTTGACTGTTCATTGGAAACTTGACTGTTCATTTAACTGCCTTTATTTTTTTTTTGTTTTTTTCTGTGTCCTGTGCTAAACAGCTGCTTTTATTGATCCTTCCTCCCTTGTCCCTCCCATTATTTTCACCGTGCAATCATCCCTTCTCAGCACTCCATTTTCTGGTTTGTTTTTTTTTACTCTTCACAATATATCCACTTCTTGTTCACTCTCTATTCCACTCCCTTATTTTCTCCTGCCACTAAACAGGACATTATCAGTCACCAGACTGTTATCTTTACCTCCTTTATCATCCCATGTTTACCTCCCCTCAGTCTGTAAACTCTCTTGGGAAGAGACTATTCTACTTTGCAATGCAAAACATAGGCCCATTCTGCCCCTTCGGCATGATACTAATAAAGAAGATTCATAAGTCAGACAATTAATCTCAATATGCATTACAATAATGAATTAACATTAATTTTAGTAAAATTTTTGAAATCGTTAGACAACAAATTACTAGTGCCATTGGCTATAGATCTTGAATAGTATTGAAATAAATGTTTGATGACCAAAAAGTTCCATTTGCTGTGCTGTCTTGTACCGGCACATTTGTGCCCTTCACAGCCTCCAGAGTAACTAAATCAATATCTTCTATTGACTGTGCCCACAGTAGACATTGCTACCTTGGTCATTTTATCACAGTACTTGCTCCCATTTCTCCTCTAACTCTATCATACCCTTCCAACCCTATTGCAGGTTCCATTTTCTGAGTGTGGCAGGGTATATGTCTATTCTGCATTTAACACATTTGTTTCAGAAACTAATTATATTTATTGATTAATTCTACCTTAGTTTTTCTTCCAGGCCTTTAATCTAAATGCTAAGCATAGTAAAAGTTAGAGCATCTGGTTATGCATCCTTTTTTGCAACACAGATATGAGATTTGCAGTGGGATCCTCTCACATTGGATCTATAGATGAACCAATTATATAGAACAAAGTCCTTCATGATCTCAACAAAAGACTGTAGCCACAGTAAATCATGTTTTTCATTCAGAATATGCCTGGCTATGTTCTCATTTTGTCAATTAAGATGGCAGTTGGTCTTTGACCTGACCTAGGTTTGGTGTATGAATTGAAATTCCTTTCACACAAAAGCAGATAATCCTCAGACAGCAGTAGAAAGTACAATAATGAATAGGGAAATGGTTTAGTTTGCAAACAGAACAATCAGAGTATCAAGTTTTTAGTTTCTTTTCCTTTTCTTTTGTGGTTTTGCTCAAAATTTAATTAATACAAACCAGTCTTATTTTTTTTTTCCCACAGTTGCATATTTAAGATGGATACATGTAAATAGAGGATAGTGATGGTGCCAATTATGTTTTAAATTGTTATTTATATTATTTATATAATATCAACAGTGTCTATTGCATTAAGTGGTATGATACTCAGATCACACGATGTGATCTTCAATGCAAAGTCAAAGAGATTTGTCCAAGTAATTTGGTAGAAAGGAGAGGAAATATGGATGTAAAGGCAAAGGCCAGAACATGTCATACAGTCTTTGCTGTGATGGACAGATGCACAGACAAAGCATATGTTGTTTTGATACGTAAAGATTCCCAGACTGATTTAATTCATAAGATAGAAGCTCTGTGGGGAGTTATGATCTACTGTAAAGTCAGAATTTTGACAATTTTGGCAGAGGTATGTGAGAGTGAAGTGATTGCCCAGGTTTAGTGTTAGGGGCATATAAAACTTACTCTATGACAATCTCTTTTCCTCTATAGCCTTCCTCAGTTAAACTGCAGAGCTGAGTTATCAACCTAAAAAAGATGGCTTGCCAACTGTGCCTCACAGACTCATATTTTCAGAAAGCTTTTCATTAAAGTATATTGGGACACATTCACTTTTCAGGCCCATGAAGGCACAACCAGCCATATGCTCCATATGTAAGCTGAAAAAATAGAGCAAAACTTAGCCCATTATCTTTAGGATTAATGCCCAAATGACACGGCTACAATAGATCTGACAGGTTTTCCTGCTAATGTAATTGTATTGCGTTGTATTATGAATGTTATTAATTGATACTCAATATGCAGGTGATCTAATCACATTTTCCTTTAAAAGGCATAATATTGCCCTGCTGCAAATGGGCTGTGGAGCTGACTTGAGAAATCTATTTCTGTCCCTTTTCACTCTGATATTCTTATTTCTAACATTTTCTTCAACATTTGGCAGGGAGCACTTAAAACTGTATGAAGCATTCCGTGATCAGTATCCATGAGCTAAAAATGCTGGTGGAAATCAGTATGAAAACCACAGGGTTTTCTCTGCAAGTACTTGCTCTCCGTTTTATCTCCCTGTAAAGCAACATCTCTCACTCCCTCAATAAATAAATAAATAAATAAAGTATAGAATAAAGAAAGAAATCAACAGTGCAAACAAAATGCATTCATGTAGGGATTCAGTGAGTCCTCATACAGTTTGATTGGACATGTATGTAGGTGTGAATCAGGAAATAAAATGAATAAGAAGTGCAGCATAATCCATTTAGGAGAAGTCCTTCATTTATGAAAGAATCTCAAATTCATGATTAATCATAAAAATTACGAGAGACCTTTCCTCCTCCTCTGCCAGTATTTCCACACTTTTTGCTTTGTGTTAAGCCATAATTTGTTGATTAAATTAACATTTTCTATAGGCATGTTCGTGGAATGAGCAGCAAGGGTTATTACGGTCTTAAAGCAGCTTCCTTGGCATTTTACAAGGCAAGCATAAATCGCATTTCGTATTTCAGAGTTTCCACTTCCCTTGAGGGCCTTCAATGAGAAAAGTGCTAACTTAAGCAAAAGAAAATGAAATGCCTGCATTTCTAGTGCTTTCTTGAAAGAGGAAAATAACTATGGGTGGAAGTAGCATTAGGGAAAAAAAAACAGCACGGACACTTTCACCGCAGCTGTTTGGCCTAAGGCTTTGTATAGAGACAATGCGAAACTATTTATTGATTTTCCAAGATTTTTTTCCTGGATGCCATATATGTGTAGAAAGGAAGTTAAATCATGAATAATTAATGTTAAACAAATGAATAAAAAAACTGCCTATGTAGGGAATTAATTTATCAGCCCACATACATTCAGACAGTTAGAACCAGTCAACAGCACATCAGATTACCAGCTAAATATCACAGCATCATTCCTAGATCATTATCTACATATTCACATATAGAATTCTACCTGATGCAAATCGTTTGCTTACTTGAAAAATAGGGAGAAGGTGATCAGTGACAAAGTATAGTCATAATTTTGTGTAGTAAATGTAAACACAGATCAGAAACTTTGCATTTCAGGCACAGACAACTTGATGTCTTAAAGATCGCATAGTTAAAATACATTTTTTGTTTCTGTCACGAGGAAAGCTATGCCTGTGTGGGAATGTAATTTTAGGCATCTGAATTTTCCTAATTACAAACACGCAGGGCATGTTATAGTTATAGATTACTTCAGGTGGTTGGCTGACACTGTGTAGTATAGTACTGTCACAAGGAGAAACTAATTAGCATCCCAAAGCACTTAATGTCAACTTGCATTTGAGGTAGCCAGTGCCTTTTCTCAGCATCCATTCAGATGCGTGTGGATGTATCTACCCTTCTACATCAACTCATAAACGTTTTCTTGGCTAATTGTAGCTCATATTGTATAGCATGCTGTATATATAGCTATAGTTGCTTGTCCTGGTATCATATTTGTTTGCCAGACACATCTTAAATTATTGTTCTGCTTTATTGTAGCTGTCCTCCATGTGGAGCACATCTGAGATCATCTTTAGGAGTTGGACTTGCCATGCATGCAGAGATGATCTGCATCAGCAAAACTAGATTTGGAATGGGACTCTAATGATTTATCCAGAAGGCTAAGTAAGACCATAAGTTTAAATCCACTGCAACAGCTTGCTTGTTTCCACTGTGGGATAAACAGCAGCACACAAGAAAAATGAAGTGCTCCCAGGCCAAGATGCTCTCATCCCAGAGCAGTCAGTTCTGGTTATTACTATGCTTCTAGAGCATGATAACTTCCAGAATGCAAGTGGAATTTATAGGCACTTTGAGCACCTTCTCACAGAAAGACAGGAAAATGTGTCTACTGGGGCACAGATTTGCCTTGCATAACCTAGTGATTTTTCAAGTCTAATATAAAAGATGGGATACACTGCTTACAAAATGCTGTCAGTTGACAAGAGTCAGAACTGTTATGGAAAAACAATGAAAAATCAACACTATGCAAAACAAAAAGAGAAAGTTTGTCTCCAAAAGGGCAAATCTTATGTTAGCAGTGGCATAATGAATAAGAATATGGTACCAGCTATATTAACACCTAGTTCTGATGCAGGAAATTTCTCCTTTCAGACTTCTGGCATGTATCTTGCTAACTTAGCTGTTCTTAATTTATTTTAACTTCTCTGGGCCAAATTCCAGTTACCTGGAGAGGGGAAGTTGGATGGGATTTAAGAACAGTTATAGAAATAGAATTTAAACCTTGCTGGATATAGTAACAGCTATGGCAGTTTAATTCCTATAACGTATTACTACTGATGTGTTCTCTTTTTAAGGGAAACACATTGAAATGCATTGACTGAGATTAGCTGTTGCAAATGCCTATGAATCCCACCTGTGTGTATACACTTAGTATTAAATAATACTAAATAATAAAATTAGTATTACATCTACTGATGTAACTGGGAAGCTTCTGTCTGGCCTTTTTTTTTTAGAGTTAAATGAAACTTTCTTCGTGTCAATTTTGATCTTGTCTAAGAGAATTAGTTTCAAATTTAGGAAACATTGCTTTGCCTGAAATTAATTTCTTCATTACTGGAATAGATTTTGACTACTTTAAAAAAAAAAACCTTTCACATAGTGTCTGCTTGAATGAATAAAATAAAATAGAAACAATAAGAAAAAAAAATAAAAGCAAGAGAGATTATAGGTGTCTCATTAAATTGATAACAAAAGCTCACTCTCTCCCATCAACATACAAATCCTTAAAACCATACTGGAATAGAACATTAAAAAAAAATTCTTCCTTAGAAGTAATACTCTACCACATTGTTACTTCTATGTCCATACAACCAGAAAGGCCCCAACTATTGCAGAATTATTATGCCTTGTTGTTTATTCACTAGGAATTGTAACTGATTTATGTCAGTGCATATGTAAAGTACATCAAGGCTGACAGATGTGTTTTCCCATTATATTAACAACAAACAGTACTCTGCATAATGCTTTTCAACTTCAGTAGCAATTTCAGGTAGCATAATTTCAGTAGCTGGTAACTAAAAGAACTGTCACAGTCTGTAAAGGGTGTAGAACAGAGGTCAGCAAAACTGTAGGTTGTTCAGAAGAGCTTCACTAAAAGTAGGAGAATTAAATTAAAACTAGAAACACCTGTGGCCTGATCATTTAAGCACACACCAGTTGATATCACAGTTCCTATTTCAAGAGATCCTGATTAATTCCTGTCTCTGTTTTTTGAAAACTCTCATCAAGTACTTATAGAATACCATCTCTTCAATGTTCATTGCTAAGCAAAGCAATGTTAAGGGCCTAGTTTCAAAAGCAAATGTGGCATAGTACTACATGTTTACAGAAGTTGTTAGGCTAACAATTTAGTAACTGACTTTGAAATGTGTCATTATGATTTTAAGTCTTCCAAGTGAAATGTGTAAGCCCTTGAACTGAGGTTTTTTGAAAGCACTTCCAGTGGAAAAAGCTTGATGTAGTTGTTTTAAAAAGCCTTTAGTTTGAATACTTTTCTGCACATTCTGCAGGCTGTTTGCAGATCACATGGACCAACCAATTTCCAGTGCATTATTACAGCCCTTTTTCCTGAGTGCAACATGGGATCAGAAAGCTGATAACAGGAATTTTTCCAGCAAGAAGAGACCATTTTGTGGGCTTTCCGAGCTGCCCCACTCGGTAACAGATATTTATGGGGAAATCAGAATCATAGAATATCCTGAGATGGAAGGGACACACAATGATAATCATGTCCAACTCCTGGATCAAAATGACTGAGCTTGCAAAATAAGGCCCTCTGGTAGCCACTCTAGAAGTTCATTGCTGGATGGTATTTATTCAGAATCTTTTCTGATACAAAGAGGGAATGAGGAGAATGACAGAGGTTTTCTGTAGTCAGTATTTGATTTATGAATCATTTACACATCATACACTGGGTATGTGCAGGAGAAAGAAGTTTATGGGTGGTGGTGGCACCTTCTCATATCAGAAGAGTGTACAAGACCTTTGCCAGATTTAGGGAGAGCACAGTTCAGACAGAAGCTCACCAGCTGTAGCCAAATAAACTTTTATCATCTCTATTTTTACTGTGGAAACAGCAGATCATAGAATTCATATAAATGACAGAAATCAGAGAACAGATGTTAAACATGTCTCTGCCTTTTAATGAATTCTCAGGCCTTCAATTTTAATCTCCTTGAAAATAACGTGTTTTTTTTTTTTGTTTTGTTTTTGTTTTTCTATCTAAATTATTAAAACTTGAGGTAGACATAGAGTTCTCAGCTGCAGAAAACTGGGGACTACTTGTTTACTTTTGGGAATTTTTACTTTCTCTTTTCAGTCATACTTTGTCTTTTCCTCATATTTTGACTTCTACCTAAATCCTTTACACTGCATTTAGAACCAAATAAGGCATTAATATGTTCATTTGTGTGAAATGTTCTCTTAGCTATTACCTCAGGCATTCTTTAGTTGGATCTGATAGGGAAATGCATTGACATTGTTAAGGTTAATGACCCAATGATTAACAATACACATTTTGCAGCTCAATGCTTCCAGTCGTTTTTTCACAGAGTAGTGTGAACAACGACATGTATATTATGCTACAATATCTGGAATGGAGTCTTTCTTTCTGTATAATAGGTGATATAGAAGAAATCACCCCATGCTCAAATTAGTACCTCTAAAAGATGGACGAAGTTTTATACTTATCAAGAACGTGAGGAATTTCACTGCGCTCACAGACGTTACTATATTAATCCTGATTAGCTCATAAAGTCAGTCAGTTTATAATTTGTATCCCACTGCATTTAGCTACATCATCCACAATTTAAAAAAGATACTTTTTATACTCATAATTATGTCTAACTAAAGCTGCAGTGCTATATTGGATCATCTACAGCGCAGATCTGATATGAACTGATGATCCACATGACTGCATTTCTATCCAGAGCACACAGTATGATTTTTATGCTGTATTTATGCTGACCGTGGCACTTCTATTTGGCACAAAGTTAGACCAGTACAGGAGAGCAACTCTCAGTCTCACATAAAGTCACCCAAATCAAATATAACATTTCAAAAATTTTGGAAAAAAATGAATTAATGATGTGAATTTGTACTATTTTAGGTTGTGGTGGCTTGGGTTAGTACTATATATAGGTACCATCCTCTGGAAGTGGAATCCAGATTTCAGCACAGTATCTGCAATGGTGTTACTTCTCTCAAATATCTTTTTTCAGATTTACAGATATTTTTTCACAGTCGCTGTTTACACAGTCCACAAATGTAATGTCATCTAGTTGCCATTAAAACAGATTTTCATTTCTTAGTAAACAATCGTTTTGAGAGCATTAATATCTGAAAATATAATGACTGTAAAGAACGTTAGTCTGTTGTTTCATCAGTGCCATCTCCATTTAAGTATTACAGAATAATCTATAAATATTAAGTCATTCACTGAGCTTTGCAGCACCCCCTTGTTTATAAGCATTGAATTAGCATTTTAATGCATTTTACAGGACTTGCTTATACTAAATTATTTTCAGGTTAATATAGCATAACGAGCTAAAAGAATAAATAGGACAGTGGAAAGTTACACTAAGTAAGGACAGAAAAAAAAATCATATGGTTAGTCATATCTGTCATGAAGGCATCATTACAGATTAGTGACATTCATTTTTATTTTATTTATTATATATAAAGAAATGAGCTGAGACATAACACATTAGTCATGTCTGGACTATAACTGTAATTAAATGAATGTTCAGATTTTCAAAAGGACCATGCAGGAACATCATAGAATCACAGAAAGGCTTAAGTTGGAGGGAAACCTTAGGGATCATCTGCCCAGGGCCTCACCGAAACCATCCCTGAGAACCTCCAGGGAAGGGACATCCACAACCTGTCTGGGCATCCTGTTCCATTACCTCAACACCCTCTTAGTATAGAATGTCTTCCAAACATATAGCCTAAATCTCACCTTTTTGTATTTTTAAAACCATCCCCCCTTGTCCTATCACTATCTGAGTTGCATCCTGTTCCATCTGTAAGCTCCAGAAGGCCGCAGCATCTCCCCTGAGCTTTCTACTCTCCAAGCCCAACTCCCAGTTAAACAAGCACAACTCCCTCAACCTTTCTTCATAGGAGAGGCACTCCAGCTCTCTGAACATCTTTGTGGCCCTCCTCTGGACCACCTCCAACAGCTCTGTATAGAGAAATGTCCTGTTTAACTACTGGAAAAGGCAAGTCTTCGCTGTACTGAAACTTCAACAGTTATATAGGTGATTGAGCATGGAGTGAAGCAATCCTCTTAATTATTTAGTTTATATACATACTACAGCCAAGGTTCTCATTCCCATTTACTGAATAGATCCTTGTAGAAAAATAAATAAATTACAAAATACACACCAGTTCAAATGGGATGATTAGCCCTGAGAAATGATTTTCAAAGAGACAATTTCACTTCGCAGGGACATAACATGGAAAAAGATTAGTCTATTTCTCAACTATCTACATGAATATATGCCATGTAATACCTTTACATTTGGTCATGTACTATGGGCTTTGAGAGCATAAGAATTATAAAAGTTTTGTAAAATCTTTGGTGTAATTTCTTTTTTTTTTTTTTTTTCTGTAAAATGTTCTGTGGAAACCTATCAAGTTTCATCTGTAAGAGCTGGTTATTCTGGGAAGATATAGATATAACTTTTTTCTGACTTCCACTGCTGCAGATGTAAAAGCTAAATATGTAACAGATTAAGCTGTATGATTTAGTAGAATGAATGACTACACATAAATTCTTCAATGTTTGCAGGACTAGAGACTAGCTAACTCCTTATCTAACAGGGTACTGGCAGAAGGATGTGCCTTCTGATGATGGCACATGGATGAGGATCACATTGAACAAAATATATTCATCAGACGTGGTTGGAGATGCCTGTTTGAAAAAGAAGTCAGTCTTCCATCACATACTTCATTTTGCCTAAGGGAAGAATTTCACTGCCTTAAAAATTATGACCTGAGTATGTAAGAAATGTAGTTTCTTGTCAGGCCACTGCCTAACAGGAGTAATCAGTAATTACAATTTAGAACAGAGTTTGGACTTTCATTTTCTTTTCTCTTATTCCAGGAGGTAAGGACATGTTTTCAAGGTGTGAGGTACATTTGATAGTTAATTCTGAAATTCCTTTAGAAGTCTGATTGTGGTGCAGAAGATATACCGTGTGAGACATCATTGTTCTGCAGTCTCCAGGGATTCATACTGTTAAGTCAAATGTGTTTAATCAGCTTAATCAAAGATGCTATGATTAAGGTTGATCTGCATCCTGACCATGCCTTTGATTTCCCAGCATCCTCACTGGGATTCTTCTGTAGCTGTGTAAAATGAAACAAATGTATAAAACCCTGTTCTAAGATCCCTTAGATGCCTCAATGTTAACTATTTTCTCCAGGGGTTGAAATTTTCCAGTAAGGATTTTGTTGCCAACAGGTAAGCTGAAGAAAAGATGTCAAAGTACACAAGAGATAGGTGACATGCCACTGAAGACACAGTACAAATAGGCGAGAAAAATCTCTACAAACAGTATCCATAGAATCATAGAATCATAGAAGCATAGGGGTTGGAAGGGACCTCAAGAGATCATCGAGTCCAACCCCCTTGCCAAAGCGGGTTCCCTACATCAGGTCCATAACTAATTCCCATGGCCCATAGCTGCTTCTCTTTTGAAAAGTCAGAGAGTAGCGCATCAACCACACAAATTATTCTAACAAAAAATTAAAATTAATCCCTCAAAGCAGAAGATCAAGAACTCAATATTTGGAAGCACTGTCATGTCAGTAGATAGGGACTTTATTCTTAATTATTTTTTTTAAATGATAGCCCATCACAGGAAAAAAAAAACCAAAAAACTGAACATCAACAAATATCTCTAAGAAGCAGAAATGCTAATCATAGGGAAATTAATTCTGTCTTCATCAGAGCAAGTAAAATGCACTTCTACTTTAACAAGACGGCATTAACAAATTAATTCTAAATGAGACAGCATTATCCTGCCAGTTTTCTTGTAGGGCTCAGTTGTACCTTCTGCTGCTTTTGTTACTATGTTAGAAAATGTGCTTTCAGCAGAGAGGGAAGATTTCCACTGTACAGAAATAAGAGCTGAAAACCTCATCAGTTTGAATGAACCTTATTCATCTTTAGAGAATTAACTCAGGTATCCAGGTTTGGTGCCCATTTACCCTAGCCTTTTGCTAGAATAAGCCATTCAAAGGAAAGCAAAATGGAAATCCCTGAAGAATAAATTAGATATAGAAGCATAACACTAAGTACACTAGGTTTGCAAACTTCACAGAAAGAACTGTTTCCTGGTGAAGGCCTGGAGTTAGATAGGATGAAGTTAGGCCCTCCTGTGTTTGATCCAAAGCCTGGAGAATGAGGTGGGAAGGGAATGTGCTGTATAGACCAACACCAGGAAAGGATGAATGAAGCACAATAATCTTTTCTTTACTATTATTTTCTATGCTATTATCAGAGTAAAGAAAGAGGCCCTGAGGTCTCACTGGGGTGCTGAGTCAGAGTTTGCTAACAAGATTTATTGTCTAATCTGACAAGGCAGAAATCAGAGGCTTTATCCCTGTTTGAGAAGCATAACATTGTGACAGGAGAGATTAACCACCTCACCCTGGGTGAAAAGCAACAGGTGAGCAGATAGTACCTGACAAATTTCTCAGATCCCAGTCAGACACCTCAGCTGGATAATCACATCTTCCTGAAACTGTTCAGTCACCTGGTCATGACTACAAAATGGATGGGATTTGGCAAGTAGAGGAAAAGGGTTGGAGTGCAGAGGAGATTTCCTCCATTTTTGCCTCTTGCCTTCTCATAACAAAGGAAAAAGAAGAAGCTTTTCCTATCTTTGATTTTCAAATCGGAGTCTACAAATCCTTCCTTTTTTATCTCAACATCTTTCTTTTTTATCATCTCACCTTCATCTTTCCTCTTTCTTTGTATGGCTCATTCGTAGTTGCGTAGCAACAGCATGCTTCTCTAAAAAGAGACTTGCTGGGTAGAAAAGTCTGAATGAAAAATAAAGTCGTACAGGGCCCTGTTGAGACCACAAAATAACCATATTTTCTGACTGGCTCTTTTCAAAGCTGTAACTATGTAGGTGTGTGGGTTGAGGGAAGGTAGAAGTCAAAAAGAATCAGCATTTCCAACTGCCCTTTTCTAGACCTTATGCAGGTTCTTCTGTAGTTCTTATGAAAAGACCAAAGCAAAAAAAAAATATGATAAAAGAAGGAAGTATGAGGCCCAAGTAACCAATTAGGAACCCATACCAATATGTTTCTGTGACAAGGAAATAAACCTTATATTTTTACTTACAACCATGCTTAATTCATAAGAAAGCCCTAACTGTACAGGTAGGTATTTAATTACGAAGGATTCTTCCCCAGAGAATGTGAGAAAAAGCCAATCTTAAACTCAAAAGTTAGTAATTCTTCTCAATGTATAGAATAGTGAAAAAAATCCCACTGACCATTGCTGTTTAACTATATTTACCATAGATAAATCCAAGATTCAAGCAGAATACTCCAACAAATGCCAGGTTTAAGGAAGACAAGTAACGTAAACAGATAAAATGGAAGCCATATTTGATAGTATGTTGTTGTAGTGCAGTAGAGGAAGATCAATATTATACACAAGGTGAGTGGTAAGAATCAAAATAGTTTTCTGCCATGTTACACAGTAACATTTTTCCAAGTTATATAATCATAGAATGCCCCACATTTAGAAGAGAACCATAAGCATCATTGAATCCAACTGCAGTCATGGCATGTCAAATTGTTACAAACAGAAGCCTATCATACAAAAGTTGATGAAATTTCTTCAATCCATAAACAATTTATTGTTCAATGCCCTTCAACATGTGAAACGCTTTTTCTTCCATTTAATTCCATTCTTTCTTTCATTCATTTAATCTGGAATAAAAAGAGAAGGTGCAGAGAAACAGACAAAGGACAGATTTCTGAGCAGGTAGATATCTTTAGATAGTTCTGACTTTTCTGTGAAGTGTCAATTCAGTCAGTATAGTCAGGTATACTCAGCCTAGATCATTGTTCATATTCTCAGCATGCAAGGGAGGACATTTGTGCATAATGACAAAAGTAATTAAATGAATTTTGTGTCAGGAAAAGTTACAAAAGCAAACCTTTAATGCCATCAGTAAAAGCAGCCACTATTAAATAGTAGCTGTACTTAGATTTAAATTTTGTTCCAACATGGTCTGTCTTGGACATTAAACTAGGAAAGAAATAGTTAAATACCAAGAGAGAATTGAAACCATGGACAATCTGATTTTTTCATCTTAATTTCATCTAAATCTACTCATGCAATTTCTCTGATGAATCCTTTCCTGTAAATAGGAATAGTTTATCTCCATTTTAGAATAGTTGTGTGATGAACACTTATAAAAATCTATTAAGGTAAAAACAAAATTTGAAGGGTATGAATGAGATGAATTAAGATAAAGTCTAGAGAGAAATCCATGCATTCTTCTACTACTGTGAAGCTTGCTCATATTTTCATTTTCACTTGGCCCAGCAGTCCAATATTAAGGTTGAGATATAGACTAGGAAACTTTTTCTTTAAACTTTGTTAAGGAAAAAAGTTTGATTTCTGTCTTGTGTTTTATAGGAAAAAAAAATTGGATATTTAAAGAATGAAAACAATTTTAAATGCATGTCAGAAGGTGGGACTTGGAGTCAGAATGGGATGAAATGCATGAAACATAGGTCAAAAAGCTGTGTAAGAAATGAAGGACTCAAATGTCAATGGCTCTTAGAAGATCTTTCAGTAAACATAATCCCTTTTTTAGAAAAGAATTTAAATAAATAGAACTAGCATTAATACATTTGTGGAAAGACTGATAAATAAGAATGGTACAAGGTAGCTGATCAGAATTTATCAGGAAAAAGAGATGTAAGATTATGAAGGTCAGGTAAAGTGAAAAAAAATTAAACTATAAGGTACTTAATGGTCTGC
Source organism: Oreortyx pictus (assembly GCA_036925125.1). NCBI lineage: Eukaryota > Metazoa > Chordata > Aves > Galliformes > Odontophoridae > Oreortyx > Oreortyx pictus. The sequence goes on from JAUPFR010000005.1 coordinate 3,903,352, forward strand.
TCCTGAAATGGAGTCTTTATCACATCCTTTGTTTGTCTGCTAAAACAGCTGGCAATCCCAAATGCACAGACATGGGAAAACAAGCAAACAAACAAAAACAAATAGCTGAAAAGTTCCAGGTACTTTGCTGTTCGGGTATACAGAAAGAGACAAAACTGTAAAAAAAAAAAGATTGGGATTTTGTAAGAAAGTTGTGATTCCACAGTGCACTAGGAGGGTCCATTTGGAAATGCCTGAATATTTCATTTAAACCGAAGTTAAGACAGTAAAGGCAATAAAGTCTCAAATAAGGATGTTTATAAGAATACTTAAATTGAATCTTAGTATGATTAATGATATTATGATGCAGAAAACGTAGATACAGTAATTCTCACATAGATATCAAAGAATCACAAAATCACAGAATTGTAAAGGTTGGAAAGGACCTCTGGAGTTCGTAGAGTCCACCCCCCCTTCCAAAGCTGTATCCCTAGACCAGGTTGCACAGGCAGGTGTCCAGGAGGGTCTTGAATGTCTCCAGAGAGGGAGGCTCCACAACCCACCTGGGCAGCCTGTTCCAGTGCTCCGTCACCCTTACTGTGTAGAAGTTCTCACACACTTTTGTGCGGAACTTCTATGCCTCATTTTGTGGCCATTTCCTCTTGTCCTATCACCACACACTGCTGAGATGAGTCCAGCCTCGTCCCTTGGCCTACCACTCCTTAGATATCGATAGAAGTGTATCAGATCCTCTCTGAGTCTTTTCTCAAGGCTGAACAGACCCATATCTCTCAGCCTCTCTTCATAAGGAAGATGTCCCATGTCCTTTATCATCTTTGTAGCCCTCTGCTGAACTCTTTTGAGGAGATCCCAATTTTTTTTGTACCAAAGAGCACAGAAATTGACAAAATACTGCAGACAAGGCCTCACCAGGACAGAGTAGAAGGGGAGGATCACCTCCCTCAACCTGCTGGCCATGCTCTTTTTAACGCACCCCAGGATACCATAGGCCTTTTTGGCCAACATCATCACTTCCTTCACCTTCTGTTTAGAAAATTACATCCTAGGTGGACTCTGTCAATTGAATCTAGATAGGCATAGTATCTGTAAAGAACACATTTTTTCTGAAATGCAGTTCAGTCATTAGATAGCCAAGTCTGCCAGCTTCCAGTAACTACCCTGTTAAATGAAGTCCTTCAAATCTTGCTTTTGTGGGTAAATGAGATGCTGGTGCAAGGTGGGGAAATGACAACACTAATAAATTAATCTCTTTACCTAACTTGAACACTGATTAACCTGCCTACACTACCCTGCCAAGAGCTGTATCTAGGACTATAGTTCTCTTTTAAGAGCAAGAGGAACTAATCTCTCCTGATCTATATCTTCTAGCAGCAGTGAAATATTTCATTCGTTCTCTATACCCTGTCTTTTCATCTAATCTAAGGCTGTCAGCAAATGCTGTGTTGGTTTGTGAATATAGAATATGTATGAGCTCACACTGAAGCCACTAAATTCATATCAGTTGACTACCGAATAACCTTAAGATAGGAAAACTAATTTTAGAATGTCATTCACCTTCTGGGACAAATTCATTCATTCTCAATATCATTGATGGGTTAGATGAATTACTCTCTGGAGGCAACTAGTGCTCCTTTTTTGCTGCATACAAAGTCCACAAAACTCACTTAAACTATATACCAAATCTGTACTTGGCTAAAGTACAATCTTTCTGACTTCCTATTGTATCTGTGATTTCACAGTGATTAATTTATCCCATCACCAACTCTGTGAGACATCTAATATGTTTCGGCATCAATTATTAGCTGCATTCAGTATGAAACTCAAAGATTTTCTACCATTTACAATCAGAAAGTATCATCCTGAAAGTTGTTAACTTATGAATAAATGGCAACAAAGTGCATTTGTAATAAATTCAGTGTCATTTCTGTTTTCTCTGTCCTGACAGGAAAGAAACCAATTCTAATGGAACATTTCATAACATTCACTCGAGCATTTGATTTCATGAATCATGTTTATTCTCAGAGATAAGGTCTGCAGATGAGTTCTGGAGAACCTTCTGTCAGTAAACAGGTAAGAGTCCTCAGCTCTCTAGATCACCCACCTACTGGAGATTATCAAGCCCTTAATATAACCTAAGAGAACGCATTCTATGTGCTGCTGCAATTAATTGATCAGTAATTCTGCTTAAATCACAATGAAAATAAGTTTGCACTGATGCGATGTTCTATAAACAACTGGAACAACTATCATAGTGCAGAGAAATGAGATCCAGGTGAAAAAACTCCAAGGCATCTGGGCTAATATCCACCTCTAGTTATGGAGATTTTTCATTAAAAAAATGAGGAAATTAACATAGCCAGAGGAAATACGAATTATAACAAATAGAAGCAGTAGTGAGACATATAGTATGTGCACATGGGACTTAATTAGCAGTTGCCTGAAAGAGGAGTGACCTATGAACTACCCACTGGGCAGGAAGCTAGAGCCATAGATCTCAGTACTGGGAGAGGCAGGTCGGAAGGGGTAAGTTCCTGCTTTTTCCAAGCTGCTTGCAAAATAACTGGCTGTGCCTTCAGTGTGTCCATCCAGTTTTTGTCTTTCCATCCTCAGAAAATTTGCTGCAGCACATGTGAGAGTATTTACTCTTTATTTTGATACTGGCAGCAGAAAAGCCATTTTTTTTTCAAGATCATCTGAGGTTCTGGATAGTGGCCACAGCACACAGTCAGATCTAGATACATTGAGAAAGAGTTCATAATTATCTGAAGGCCATGTAAATTGCAAGGTCAAAGGAACAGAGACTAAATAGTAAGTCATACAGTGAAAAATGGAAGGTGCCTTCATGGTTTTTCATGGATGTAGCAGTCTAATCTGTGAGAATCCTCAAGTGAAGTGAAATCAATTAATTTTAACACCTGATTCCTTTGGAATAATCATAAGAACAACACGTAGAGAGGCTAGAATGGAATGGAATGGAATGGAACCATAGACTCATTTCTGTTTCAAGCACCTGCCAAAATACCTGTTTACCACTGAGACCAGAACAACTCTGAAGCAGCTGCTGTGCTCTTCTGGGTAAATAATATGTGTTAAAAAATGTATAAACATTTATACATGTTTACCTTTGAGACACCAGCTTCTCTGAAGCAGACATTTCCCTTGCTGCATACATAATACATGCTTTGTTTGAAAAACTGCCTAAATTCATAAAGGGAGAAAAACCTGTAGGGCACTATATATGTACAGTGCTGTTATCTCTTGTAAATACAGAGGTAGTGGAGGCTTTGCATATTATACAGCATTATACATCACTGGAACAGGCTTCCCAGAGAGGTGGTGGAATCTCCTGTTCTGATTATACACAAACCCGCCTGGACACTTTCCTGTGCAACCTGCTGTAGGGAACCTACTTTAGCAGGGGGTGGGACTAGAGGAGGTCCCTTCCAATCCCTATGATTCTCTGCTTCTCTGATTTTTTGTCTTCAAAATATTCTGCAAGATGCAAAAGTATGACAAATATTGTTATCTGTCAACTTCTACAAAAAGTAAGAGTTCTGAAAACTGTTCATTTCATTCACAGAAGTCCAGCATAAGCCGCAGAGAAGAAAAAGCTAACATCTCAAGTGGTGACGCTGCATAAGCATTTCATGTCTTTTCTCATCCCCATTTGCACTGAGTATGTAGTCTCAGCTATTGGTTGAGGTTCCCTCTGCATGCTGTGTAAGCTCATATAGTAACAATGCACAGTTATTGGGAGTGATCAGCTGATTCATAGATTCATAGATTCATAGATACATTAGGTTGGAAAGGACCTACAAGATCATCTGTTCAACCATTCTCCTACCACCATCCCTACCCACTAAGCTACTAAATCGAATCCCTTAGCACCTCATCTAAACGCCTCTTGAACAGCGCTAGGGACGGTGCCTCAACCACCTCCCTAGGCAGGCCATTCCAGTGCCGGACCACTCTTTCAGGGAAAAAAATTCAGAGAAAAAATGATGTACTGGTGAAAAATTATGCTCAGCCTACATATGTGTTCAGACATGAATACAAACTATTTTTGTCTTACGGAACTGATCAAGCAACAAATGGATATGATTCTCCAGACAATTACTCACTCCTTGCATACGTCAACTTGCATGAAATTATCTATTCCAGCTGATGACATACCTCGACTCAGAAATATCTCTGTGTCCCATTGTGACCCTACTTAAGATCAACAAATGCAAACAATTGTTTTATACATCTTACATGGGGAGACACTATTCAGTTTTTCTTTGCACCATCTTGATCAATCTCTAAAATTTGATTAGAAAATATTCATAAAATCAGTCAGTTACCTGGTGTAGGGAGCCTGCTTTGGCAGGGGGATTGGACTTGATGATTTCTACAGGTCCCTTCCAATCCCTATGATTCTGTGATTCTGTGATGTTTACTGTAAGGGTCTACAAATTGCTCAGAGGAAAGTAATGAACATCACCTCTGATAAATTACTTAAAGATAACAAAACGTGATAATATTGTATGTGGGATGCTATTTCTGGTAAGAAATCAGATTCTTGGACTAGATGACCTTTAAGGGTCTCTTCCAACTCAAAAGGTTCTGTAATTCTACGATTCTAAAGTATACCTATTGATCTACCTATGTCCCCATTTGTCTTTTTTCAGACATCTGGTAATAATAATCTTATATTCTCAAATTTGATATTTAAAGATAATCCTTTTACTATTGAATCAAAATAAATTAGCTTGATTGCCTGCATTAAAAACCTCTCAGTCTTTAGCTGATATTTCATAAGCCAATCTGCAGTAACTGCATTTTGTAAATACTGGGTGCAGTATTATCAACTAACAGCACAAAGGTTAGCTGACAGTTCACTAGAAGAGTTCTTTACATCTTGCCTTCTGATTCTAATCAGTGTTCATAATTTCAACAATTTGATTAAACATTATTTCCCATCTTGCATTTCTCACATTGCCAGTGTGTTATTACACTCTTTAAACAGGCCTGACTCCCTTATTCATAGAGTTTAAATTAATAGTTTTTATTGTATTGATAGAATCAGTAGGACATGTCATGGCTTTTTTACCAATAACAGGAGGAGATTCTATAGTAGATAGTTAAGCATTACTTCACTATCTGGGTGATCTTTTTTATTTCTTACTATTAGCTAAAATATATTCTAATTAATTAGTACTCTACAACTACTGTACAACAATTTTTGCTGTACCCATCACTTCAAAGTTATGTAAGAAGAAATAAAGGAGCTTCTTATATCTTAATGATGTTGATAGCAAATTTATTTTTCACTTTGTGTGTGAATAGGTACTACACTGTTTTACACTCAAAAAACATTTTTGTAAAATCTGTTATTTTCTTCATTCACTGATTTTTTTTTTTTTTTTCTGGAGGGATGTAATTATATTAAATAAAATCTGATTTTCAGAAGAGCAGAGCAAGACGTGCAGGAAATTACTTAAAACTACAGATTCTCATCTCTACACATCACTGAGTGAGTCCTTGTTTGCTTGTTATAACTTCAGGTTCTGCCTGATCATTGTAATCTCAGAGGAAGATCAGAAGAACTGAGCCCAGCAGTGGAATCAATGAGTATAGCTCTATTTTCTATTATAGAAAAGACATTCTGAATGATCTAATAATCTTCTCTGGCCTTAGTCACTCTGCTTTTATAACAGCCTTCCGCAGCAGGCAGTTATGAGTCAAACTTTTATATGGCAGGCATTCAAGAATAACGTGAATCCATGAAAACTGAGGGATACAGTTGTGTCTGATCAGATATGAAAGCTCAGGACAAAGTGCACCAGAGTAGCTACAGGAGGTTTGAATATGACATATCAACTAAAAATAAGAAGGTGAAAACATTTGTTAAGGAAAGAGTTGTCATTGCTCCAAAAATTACATCTGTAATTGAAGAATGTTGGTAATAGTCTAATTCCAAAATCATCAAGGGAAAGATCAATTTGACTGATTGAACAAGAACAGAAATGATACAGGTCAAGATCATGAAATCAAAAAATAGATCACATGTTAGATTAATAATTTAACTTTAAACAAAGCAGTAAAAGAGAAAAAAAAGAGAGAGCAACTTTCTTACTGAAGATGTAGTCGACTAATTTTCCAGTGAGTTAATAAGAAGTTAAGAATGATTACTGTACTGAAATAGATTTAGAACATTGCTAATGTGCTTTTAATGGCTAAGATTTTTGTTTATTTTTGAAGTTGATATAAAAAATTCATATTATACTAAAGTTTTGTACAACTCTGATCTCTGAAGAAATAAGAATTCTGATAACTTTTTACATATTATATATATATATATATTTTGTAAGCTTTACTTGTATTCAGCAACTTCATTGACATTTTATTGGCAGTACCTAACATTTTTGTTCAGTGTCTGATGAGACCAAGCAACCTTGGAGACACTTAAGGTCAGGCTGGATCTGGCTCTCTGCGCCCTGACTGAGCTGTAGGTATCCCTGTTCATTGCAGAGGAGTTGCACGAGATCGCCTTTAAGGGTCCCTTCTAACTCAAACAGTTCTCTGATTCTATGATTCAAACCTGCTTGGGCAGCAGCCTTATTCTGACATTGACCAGACAAGTAATAGGAAACCTCTGTGCTATTGAGAAGCTGGCTAAAAATTATCAGTTAGCAGCCATTGCTTCCTGTGGTCAAACAGGTCAGCCGCATGTGGAAAGAGAAAAAGGAAATGATTCATTCTAGAATTATGGAAGGGAAGACTTTCCTAATGATAAATATTGACAGCTTATCTTCTCATTCTTTTCCAGACTTATGCCTCAGTGTTCTTTGCTAATAATCCTTCCTTAAATCTCTCTCTCTCATGTTCAGGAACAGAAATATGACTGTTTTCTTCTGGTAGCTCAACTCTGATATTGCACAGGGCCAACAGAGATGCATTTAAATTCATGCTTGGTATTGTAGTTGAGAGATAGAATATTAATAGGATATTCAGGCCAAAGGGAATGCAAATAACCATTCCCATCAAGTATTCTTTTATTACAGTCACATCTAATATTTCCCTAGAGTCAAACCTGAGCTCGTGAGAGCAAAGGTAGGACAAGAGAAGGTGAAGTAGAGGAGCTGACAATTAGCCAGGTACCATGCACTGTCTGGAGAAACTGGGGAATAGAAAAAATTGTGTCTTCTTGAGGCAGCTATATGTGTACACCCTTTCCATTTTAGAAAGCTGCCTTTCACCTCCAGAATAACTGTCTACCTTGGGGGATTCTGTCCCTGAAGACAATATCCCCTCACTCATATTGATGTAGTATAATTACACTTACCTCTATCACAGACTGTAAAGTTTATTGAAGAAGATTTAACAAGGTGCTAAAAATGCTAAGAAGTGGATACAAACATTGAAAGAATTATCATACAGTCTTAGAAGAAATTGTATATGCTGTGAATGAAATCTATAGACATCTCCCATAATTAGTACATAATCTTTTAATCTAGTTACATATAGAACATCTTTATTAGAGGCAAGAATTTGATTGGACATACATCATTTAGCTGGAGGCAAAATTTCATAAGAAGCAAATATTAGTTCTTTTTCCAGTTATATTCTGTGGGTCTTTAGCACTGGAATTGCCCTCTTGTATTAATTAAGGAGATAATTGAAAGTGCATTTAATAAGATTCATTACCCTTAAGCAGAACATTTGTTGTTATCACTAATAAATAATATAAAAAAAAAAAAAAAGAACTCAAAGGATCTATCTTCTTTCCTTAAAAGAAAATTTTAATAGTGCAATTGAAGATAGCAAAAATATATAATACAAGACAGCTCTAAATATACAAATGTGAACTTTTGGTTTGTCTTCAAAGTGCTCAGTAGAACACTGCAAGTATAGGCATAATTTTCAGCCTATATAATTTAAAATCTGAAGTACACTTTTGGAGTTGAATATCTCTGCAATGCAGACTGAGTATGTTTCTGCTTTTGGGAGCAGTTACATTACGGCTGGCGTCATGATATTACTTCTTCTCCACTCTTTTGGAGCGTAGGAGTGAAAAAGATGTCTGTACTATATCAGGTGTTATTTTCCTACCTATTATTTTAGGTACAAAACACTCACAGCATCTGATGATGAGACATTTTCTGTCTTTCAAAAACATCAGATGCAGCCATCTATAACAAACCTAAAAGAGGCAACAAATCTCTGTAGCATATGCCACTAGAGGTGAGGTTTTTTTTCATAGAAGTTCAGTTTTCTCTTGGCAAAAGAAAATCTACCTCTCCTCCTCCTCTTCCATCAGATAATGCTTGGATCCACCATTCACTAGCAAGACATGTACCCTCAATTTAATTTTTCTGTGTATAGATTCATGTTTTTCCCTAACTGCTTTATTTCTGTCCAAGACTATCCTCCAATGTTTCTATGTTAATCTCCCCTCTCAATATCTCTTCATGGCATTTTGTCTTCTAATTAGCTTCCCCTCTATATAAGGTAACATCAAAGCAAAACAAGGTAAAGAGGTCGGACAAGAAATTAAAAGGCATTTGCCAGAAAGATTAAGATGTCCAATGGCTCCATTTGTTCTTAAGAATTATTTGCAATCATAGAATCACGAAATCATTTGGGTTGTAAGGGTCCTTAAAGATTATTGAGCTCCAATCCCCCCCACCATGGGCTGGTTGCCCCCACCAGATTAGACTGCCCAAGGCTCCATCCGACCTGGCCTTGAACATTTCCAGGGATGAGACATCCACAACCTCTCTGAGCAGCAGTGCCAGCACCTCACTGCCCTCTAAGGGAAAAATTTCTTCCTATCATCTAATCTACATCTCTATTTTAGGTTAAAGCCATTCCCCCTTATCCTATCACTTTCAGATCATGTAAAAAGTCTGCTCTTCTGATTGTAAGCTCCCTGCACGTACTGGAAGGAGAAATGTACTCAGTTGTCCCCTCAACTCCACACATGCCTTCACCATAAAATCCTTATTCTATATGTATATTTTTGTTTTTAAACTTAATTTTGAACTATTTCCTAAAAATTGGAACGAATTCAACCAAAAGGAGAGATGGCATTTCTTTCACTTTGGCCAGGTTCTTCTCACTTCTTGAGAGGTAAATGGTTTCAAATAACCTACACCACAAAGACTCTTGAACCTAGAACACCTGCAGTTTTTTAGGGGATCTTCCTGAAAGAAAGGGATCCACTTATAATAAATGATGCTGTTCCCTCTTTATGGACTTCTCTGTTTGAAATTCTCTACAGTTGCACAACTTCCACTAGAGATGTCTAAAGCAGTTAAATTCAAGTTGTGATATAGTTTTCTAGAAGATCAATGCAAGAACCTTTTCAAGGATCTCAGGTTTTTTTTCTCCCAACACAACTTAAAACCATAGATCAAGGCTATTAGTACTGTATTATTTTACAGGATATAATGAAGAGGACTGTATGAAAAGTCATTGTGTGCTCCACAACTACAACAGCAGAAACATACTACGTTCTTACTAAGGGTTCGAGTCTGTGGATTCTGCCAGAACAACACAAGTTTGTGAGGATAAGGTTTAGATGCACTTTCAATATCCAAGAGCTGTGCCATAAACTGCTTTAAGACACGGCAAAAGAATATACGTTTGTAGAAAGAACAGTGAGTCCCCAAAATTTTATCAGTTACAGTGTCTTCATTTATATTGGCAACTAATATATGTGGCAGCCTACACTTAACAGACAAGTTTCAGGTGAAAAACAGGTTTGATGTGTGATAAAATCGTGCAGCTGTTGATGTATTCTTCCTGGCACTGTTTCCTGATACAGACACCTGAGGTGAAAAATGAGATGCAGTTTCAAAGACATGAATAAATTCTCACTGTGAATTATTCCATTTAGTTGCACAGAGGAAATAGCCAGGTGAAGAGGATGTTTTTTAAAAACTCCTTCCCATTGGTTTTCTTGCAACAGATACATTTTTATATAGGTTTTATCATAAGATCAAGCTCTTCAATTGTTTGATTTCTCCACTTCTAATTAAGCAATTCTCTGATTAAATTTTGATTGGATTGCTTCAGATAAAAGAGAAGAAAAAACTGCTCCAAAATGTAATTTATTTGAGATTTTTTCCCTCGTTTCCCAGATTTAAGGACACTGTTCAGAGGAACTATTCATCTGGTCTTCTGGTTATAAATCTTTTAAACTAATACGGTCAAGAAAAAAAGTCCATCCTTTTTCATACAAGAAAAGACTCAAACTCATTCCTCCCTGACACAACCAAGGGAATATCAAACATTTAATGAAGAATATATGAAGAATATATCTGTGCAAATAAGAGAACAGAAACTACATTTTTGTAAAGCAGAGGCGCTTTAGGAAGTAAGAGAGCTTTCATTCATTGGTAATTCTAACATTTGCAGTTTTTGGCTAATAGCTGCTCAGTTGCAGTTATTTCAACACTACGTCAGAGAGAAAAACTGCAAGAACTGATACAGTGAGCCCCTAAGTACCTAGAATTGCTATGAGCAGGAATGTAATACGTTCAGCAGTGGAGGATGCTCAGCTCGTTGAAAATTCAGGGACATTAGTACTTTAGCCTCTGGCTTTATACATGGAGAGAGGAATAGCAAAAGTACTTATTAGGTTTAAAAAATCAAACTAAGCGAAGAGCAATCCTTGACCAAGTGACTGAGAATACAGAAGAGCATGAAAAGTAAATATGCAGTTAAAACAAACAAACAAGCAAAAACAACAGAAATCTAAATATTTGACCAAAGGACATGAGAAGCATTGAGTTGTATAAGCTGAACTCAGAGATGTTCTGGCAGAGAGCCGCACCACCCAAACCCAGCTTTTCTCTGAAATGCATTAGCTGTACTCAGTGTCAGGGCGTGAGCCACTCACCCATCTGACCTGTGCTGTATTAATCCAGATTGCTCTTCTTATTGGCCTGAATTAGCTAAATTTTGTGTATTTGAAGTCAGAACCTGCTATTAGAACTTAGTGGAGAGTAAAGATGGCTCTGTGCCATGTGTTTGTGTTTGCCCAAAAACTGAGGGCTCACACTGTCCGTATGAAGTGAAGTGTAGGATCCAAGGTCTGTCCAAGGATGTATGGATCTATAGTGCTACAAAGTATTCATATTCTTATAATAAGATAGTTTCAGAGACAGGGCTGCTATGGGCCAGAGTATTACACAAGCCAGTAGAAGGCAAGGGTTAAGATTGACATGGAATAAGACAACTAAATGTGCTTCACACTTATTCTCAGAAAAATAGCAAAAAGAACGTGCAGCTGGGTCTTTCTTTAGGACTGAGATTTGTAGAAGGCAGTGAAATGCAAGGAGAAAGTGAGGAGATATGGGTCTCTTTAACAAACAAGTAAGTGGTTAACAAACCAACTCCTTTATGCTTCAAACATTATAATGAAACATTCTTCTCTGGAAGAAATCCCTATCATCTTCTTGCTCCAGAGATACAACACATACAATAACAAAATTTACAAAGGGAAATACACTTCAATTCCCTGGAGCAGTGCAAAAGTTACGCCTACACACTCTACGAGCTAAGGGAAAGAATATAAAATAAAATTTCTTTTATGAAAAAGAGTAGAAATGAGAACAGGTATATTTTGTTTCAGTTTTTGTGAAGAGATTCCCAAGAAACAGAGGGATGATATTAATAAACCAGTACAGAAGGAAACATTTGAATACATAAGGATGGGTTTGAATATGATACTTAAACAAAATATAGAGGCAAAAAGAAAACACAATATTTAAATTACAGAAAGTACTATTGCATGACTATGCAGGGGAAAATCCTATATTATCCACAGGTTCATAACTGTTTCTTTCCATGCTCAAAACTTTGCATTCAATGCATCTCTAATTTCAATGATTGACATTTTCTATGCTTTTCTAAATTGAAATGCATACTGTTTGGAATGCACACTTTGGAATATCACATGTTATTTTGAATGCTTATTTATATTTCTTATCATTAAAAATAATTCTGTAGCAGATTAATAACTGGAAAAACTCATTGATAATATTAACTGATAACATTCATTAAGAATATTGAGAACATTCTTCCTCTATCATATTAAAATACGTTCTGTCTCTTTAAATCAAGAATTTGAAACATTTTCAAATGTTCCAAAGCTGTCTTCACTGATACATCTTCTCATCCAGTTCACAGAATTACATCTAAATTGAATTCTGAACTTGGATTAGGTTGGATCAGTTCTCATGATGCTTCTGTGTGTCACTCCTTCAGAGCAGCAGAGGGATGGAGGGGAGGACATCCCTCTTTTTTCAACCATGTTCCCATGTTTGCTCTATACTGAAGTAAGAAATGTTAGTGTTAGTGCTTCGTTCCTTTGAAGAAATGCCTCTGCACTCATCACAAGGAGGTGCTCTGACAAAGAGCACCTGAAGATTTTTAAGGAAAAAAAGAAGTGTTAAGAATGTGTTAAGGGAAACAAAATCTCTCATTTGCACACGCTTGATTCCTGTAGCCAAATTTAAATTGTAGAATTTTGCTCTGTCAGTACCCACTGATTTTATGTTTGCACCCTTCTCTTCATGTCCTCTTTGCTAAAGAGACAGCATGGCTCATGACATAGCTGTTAAAAAAAGAGCATTTTCAGCAAATAGTACACATGCATAACAGGTGTTTACATAATCCCATACAAGGCCTTCAATGAAAAATTTAGGAATATCATGACTTGCAAGTATCGATTTCAGTTACATAAAGACGTGTGAATCTGACATCTGAGAAAGTACAGCAAGGTCGATATATATTGATAAATAATCAGCACTAATATTGTGTGCGTGTCCTTTCCAGAAAAAGTAAGCTGTTGCTCTGTGCTGCCAAGGTCTGTCAGGTTGCTTTGTGGAGATTAGTGATATTAGCAGCTGAATCAGGAGGGCAATGGTTGTTTGAATTGTCTTACTTGCTTGTTTTCCTTCCAGGCTATATTTTTAATTGCTGTTTACTTAGTTTTGAACCTCCCTAGTCAAACTCCACAAACGGTACTCACGCTATATGCCTTTATTTGTACTCTTGTCTCACTTCAAGATTTTAGAAAGCAGCTATGCTGAAGGCTCAGAGGATTAAAAATGCTTTCATTCCATAATCCCAATGTCAGATATCTGAAGTCAGCTTGTGTTCACTACTGTGGCAAACACTTCTCTGGAATTTCATCCCCTTGACTTTTTCCTCTCTATTCAATAAATAAATTTGATAGAAATTGATTGACAGAGTATGATTAATGTCAGGTCAATATCAACATAACTCTGCTTGGACATCTTCCTCAAAAGTTTGTTCTTCAGTCTGAATTTCTGCTTGACAAAGACCTTCCATAAGAATATGTGCTGTGACATTCAACTATGAAAAGAAAGCACCATTTATGTTTGAAGTCTATGAATATAAAATGAAAGGTCATTTGTCAAATTTGAACCCAATACTGGTAGAAGATGTCGTGGTCTGTTTTGATGTTTTAAAGCAAGCAAAGTGCATAACAACAAGGCCTTCTAAAATGCTATGTGGCTTTCTAAGCAGCATATCCACAAGAACACATCACTTTTTTTTATTCCTTTGTAATATCGATATGAGTACAACAAGGTATGTTTTAATTTATTTTGTTTTCTCCAGACAAGTTTTTCTTACTTAGCAAGTATGTATACCAAAGATTTATGAATCCCTTGTCATTAACTCTGGGAGACAGGAACAATGTGTATTGTGATGAAGAGGTAAAAGTAGCAATAATTTTCTTAACAAGTTGAATAGTTTTTGTTACTTTGAGGTTTGATGCTTGTGACCATTGTCCTTATGAACAACGGTATTGCTCTTGTGAATTTTGATGGGACTTTTCTGGAACTTCAGAACCAGGTTCACCAGAATTTCCTGTTTCACAATACTAAACAGCAAAGATTTTATCTGCTTCTTTACACAGGTAGGAGAATCATAGAATCATTAAGGTTGGAAAAGTCCTCTCTAGATCACCAAGTTGAACCCCAACTTTTCCCCACTGTGCCCACTATGCCCCTGACTGCCACATCTTCACAGTTTTCAGACACCTCCAGGGACTGTGACTTCACCACCTCCTGCACAATCTGTTTCAATGCATTACCACTCTTTCTGGGAAGAAATTCTTTCAACACCCAACCTCATACTAGCCTCATTCAAAGCAAGGGGCCAGCTTGTTGAATGAATATATGTGAAAATTCTCCATGCTAGGTATTATTTCTGTCAAAAAACAACACATCTGATGCATGGCAAAGGATGCTAAGCAACACTGGCACCATCTGAGATTTCTTTTTCAGAAATTTTGTGTTGTTTAGAGTGATGTTGATGGGAAGACAGCTGAAACAGTACCTTCCAAGTACAAAGATGAATACAGTTAATGCCTAGATTCTTTCATGAAAGAGGCAGTGAGGACAAAGGAGAAGAATATTAAAAGCATATAAATTTGAGAATATTTGGCTGATGATAGACAAGAAAACTGGTGGTGGTTTGGTTGTTTTATTTTTTTTTTGTCTTTTTTTTGTTTTGTTTTGTTTTTCATTTGTGTATGTGTGTTTGTTTTTATTCCTCTGCATAAATATGCAATTTTGTCCAGTGAGCTTCAGGATGTTATTGCCTGAAGTACTTCTATCCAGCAAATACCCCTCATGTCTTCAATTCTCTTTTATTTCTTTTCAACCTTCTCTAGCAAGAAAATTCAAAGGTTGCAGACTACTGTAAGAATTGCTGATGTCACAAATTTAATTTTATATTCTCCTTGGCAACTTTTCTATTCCCATAAAGAATTGTGTCTACATCGCTTCTGCAATTTGTCTTTTTGTTAGCGATGCATTCTCAGCCTTGTTTAGCTGTCCACCTACTGGGAAAGCATCAGTCTTTGCTTTATATTTTCCCAAGGACTGCTTCTCCAGTTCATCTGGATACTGACCCCAGGAGACTATATTGTATCACATGCAGTTACTCACTTATGTTTAAGAAAAATTCATGATTGGATTGAGTAGGAATTATAATGAAGTAATAGTATTTTTGGTTAAGAATTTCAGCACCTGAGGTTCATGTTCATTGTTTCTATTGAGGAGAACTTAGGAACCACTCTTTTCAAATGATAAAACTCCTCCACTTATTGTTATTGTTCAGGAAAAATAACTTGTTGCTGAACAATGCTCTGCCTTCTGATGTAACCTGTATTCTCTTGTGCTAAACACAGTTGTCACTTGTAGTTTCAGTTTTACTACATCTTCTACACATTTTACATCAACCTGCCCTAATGATATTTTTCGGTCTTTCAATTCTTAGTGCTGTAAATTCAATAGAACTCTTTCCTTATTTGTGTCTTCATTCTTTATTCAATCAATATTGTCTGTGATGGTCTTCCTTCTTCAAACAAAGAAACCATATTGTTACTTTTTGCAAATTTTATGCTGGAACTTCTACTAGAGTGAGCTCTAGATGTAACTTGATCTAACTGTATCACAATTTAGTGGCAATAGATCAGGGTTTCTGACTCTAGCAATTACCCTCATCCTTATTAGGACTACTGGAAAGTTGTGAGGCTTTTGCTATCCTTTCCCAAGCCCTTTTCCCAAAGAAGCTGGCAGCTCATGGCTTGGACTGATGTACTGTACTGTTCACTGGGTAAAATCTGAGTGCAAAAGGCTGTTGTGAATGGGATTAAATTCACCATAGTTATGGTTGGGCTGTCCCCCTCAAAGCAGATATCTTCCTCTAGCAGGCATGTTTGAATCCAGCAAGATGTAAGACCTAAGACACAGTCCTTTGATTCAGCCTTTATGAGCTGATAATAAGCTAATATAGCTTATATTACTATATCACTATATATTACTATATAACTATATTACTATGTCTTTTCCATATGATATATTCTTAGAAATTTTCTTGCTTTTCAGTGGCAAGTTTTCTCTCTCTCTCACTTTTTTTTTTTTCTTCCAAGATTTCTAGTCCTCCTTTTTTCATAGCAGGAAAATCCCACTAACTTCACAAAAAATTATCATGAAAGTAAAAATCACCATTTCTTTTGGTACTCATACTACATAATCATAGAGGAAGCAATAATTTAATCAATTGTAAAAATATTAGACCATTAGGTAAAGCAAACAACCCTTTGGAAACCTATAGAAGCATTTACCTCATTTCAGTGACTACAAAGACAACCTCTGCCACTGATTTCTGATGACTGGTTTCTTTTGTCTTTTTTATTACATCCACATCCACCTTAGTTTCCTAAAGTAGTTATCCTGGCTCACAGTCTTTGTTCATTATACATTTACTGGCTGCAAAGAGATTTCAGGAAGCATTTAATCAATTCCTTTACCTCTAGTGGTGGGTTCCATCAGTGACATCTCAAGATGGCTTAACTTTAAGGAGAAGCACATGCACTTGGGGTGGTTTTGGCTGGAGAGCTAAAAATGCTAAAAGCAAAACTAGTCTAACACAGTCACAGTCACTAGTCACAGTGTAACTAGAAGTCGACTCTAAGTCCCTTTTATATTTTAGACTACTTATGCAATACATATTGGATCATTTGCTATTTCAAACTAAAAAAAGAAATGAAAAAAAAAAGCTTAGTTCCATCGCGTATATCAAGTAGATATTCTGAATCTATAGTAATATGGTTACTTTAACATCTTCAGAAAGATTTATTTTTCTCATATGCAGATACATACTTCTCTATACTCTACGTGATACGTGATATGTCATTAAAAGGAAAGATAAACTGCCTTTTGCCTGAAATGGTATATTGTTACATGCTATATTTTTTTTATGTGAATTTTCAGAGTTTATTGCATGCTTGTAGAAGCAATAACGTCTTCAGCTTATTTTTTCCTCCATAAATCACTCTCATCCCTTCTCTTCCCTTCACTTCCTATTTTAGACAGTGATTTTTCTAGTTCTTGATCTTGAAGTATGCTGATATGGAAATTCACCCCTTTGTCTTCCAAATACTTATATACAAAATGTCCATTTCCCCATTAGCAAATGTAACAAATAAAGGCTACAGGCATGGACAGTTGTTACTTTCTCTTTTTCTTCCATTTTATTTTTTTTCCATTTTCCATGTATTCATTCTGTGCATATACGGCCCAGATGCTTTGTACGCAGAGCATAGAGTGTCAGGTTCACAATCATGTACTAGACCAGAAACGTTTGGAATGAAACCCCATTTTGCTGCCTGTAATTTAGGGGTTTGCTAACAGGATCTCATTTTAGCACTCTAATTAGAAATGGTCTGGAAAAATAAAGTACTCCAGGGCTAATCGTGAGATAGCTTGTTCTGTTGTTGAGAATGTCATAATTCACCTACTCCTTTGATGCTTGTAAAATGTTAACCTGTCATGCTTGTTAATTTTATTTTTTATTTTTAATGTACTATAAAATTATATCTTCCTCAATATTTTATGCTTTTATTTATATTTTACAGCAGCAAATAATGCTTGTAAAGCATTACAACAAGCAGATTACTATTTACCTGGCGGGGAAGTGCACTTCAAATGTAATAACAGCCACAAAGTGTTTCAGAGAAAAAGGAGTGCGAAGTCTGTAAAGCTCAAAGATGGTGTTGGTAATATCTGTTTCCTGCTTCACCTTTTTTGCTCTTGATGATGACATCTCAGCTTACGTAATGCCAGCATAAAAGCTCAAATCACAGAATGGCTTAGGTTAGAATGGACCTGAAAGGCCATCTAGATCCAACCCTCCTGCTTTAGGCAGCATTTCCAACAGCCAGATCAGGCTGCTCAGGGCTTCATCCAATGTGGTTTGTAATGTCTCCAGGTATGAGGCATCTACAACCTCTCTGGGCAGCCTGTGCCAGCATCTCACCTCTCTGAGTAAAAAAAATTCTTCCTAACTTGATGAATCACAAATCATAGAATGGCCTGGGATGAAAAGGACCTCAAAGTTCATCTAGTTTCAATCCCCCTGCTGTGTACAAGATCACCAACCAATAGACTGGGCTACCCAGGGCCACATCCAGCCTAGCTTTGAATGCCTCCAGGGATGGGACATCCACAGTCCCTGTGGGCAACCTGTTCCAGTGTGTCACCACACTGAGTGAAAAACTTCCCAGCATCTAACCTAAATCTCTCTTGTCTTAGTTTAAAACCATTCCCCCACGTCATATCACTATCAGCTTGAGTAAGCAGTGGGTCCCCTCCTTTTTATTTGCTCCCTTCAAGTAGTGGAAAGCCACAATAAGGTCACCCTGGAGCCCTCTCTTCTCCAACCTAAACAAGTCCAGTTCCCTTAACTTTTCCTCCTAGGAGAGGCGCTCCAGCCCTCTGATCATCTTAGTGATCATCCTCTGGACCCGATCCAAGAGCTCTGTGTCTTTCTTATGCTGGGGCCCCCAGGCCTGAACACAGTACTCCAGATGGGGTCTCACAAGAGCTGAGTAAAGGGGGACAATCACCTGCCTCTCCCTTCTGGCCACCCCTTTTTAAATGCAGCCCAGGATACAGTTGGCCATCCAGTCTGCAAGCACGCACTGCTGGCTCATGCTCAGCTTCTCATTCACCAGGACCCCCAAGTCCTTCTCTACAGGGCTTCTCTCCAGAAGTTCTTCCCTCAGACTGTATAAATATCTGGCATTTCCCTGGTCCAAGTGCAGCACCTTGCACTTGACTTAGTTGAATCTCATCAGGTTCACACAAGTCCAGTTCTCCAGCCTATCCAGGTTCCTCTGGATGGCTTCCCTTCCCTCCAATGTATCAACTGCACCTCTCAGTTTTGTGTCATCCACAAACTTGCAGAGAGTGCACTCAATTCTATCATCTATGTCATTGATGAAGATGTTGAAGAGCACCAGTCCCAAGACTGACCCTTGAGGGGTACCACTCATGACTGGCCTCCACCCAGACATAGAACTGCTGATAACAACCCTTTGGTTGCAACCAGCCAACCAATTCTTAATCCATCAAACAGTCCATCCTTCAAATCCATACCTCTCCAATTTGGAGAGAAGGATGTTGTGAGGAACCATGTCAAAGGCTTTGCAGAAGACAGATGACATCTGTCACTCTGCCCCTGTCCACAGAAGGCCACCAGATTGGTCAGGCAAGACCTGCCCTTGGTGAAGCCATGCTGACTGTCTGGGATCACCTCTTTGTCTCATATGTGCCTTAACATGGTAACCAGGAGGATCTGCTCCTGCCACAGAGGTCAGACTCACTGGCCTGTAGTGCCCTGGGGCATCCTTTCTCCCTGTCTTAAAAACAGGAGTAATGTTTCCCTTTTTCCAGTCACCAGGGATTTCACCCATAGCCATGACTTTTCAAATATGATGGAGACATTTAATCTAAACCTCTCCTCTTTTAGTTGAAAGCCATTCCCTCTTGTCCTATCACTATTAGATTGTGTAAAAGTTGCTCCCCCTCCGGCTTGTAAGTTCCTTTCAAGTACAGAAAGCCACAATGAGGTCTCCCTGAAGCCTTATCTTCTGCAAGAGAAAGAAGCCCAACTGCCTCAGCCTTTTACAGAATCACTGGGATTGGAAGGGACTTTGAAAGATTATCAAATCCAACCCTGCTGCTAAAGCTGGTACCATACAATAGGTCGCACAGGTAGGCACCCAATGGGTCTTAAATACCTCCATAGAAGGAGACTTCACAGCCTCTCTGGGCAGCCTGTTCTACAGCTCCATCACCCTTACTGAAAAGAAGTTCATTCACATGTTAGTATGAAACTTTGCATGTTCAAGATTTAGGCCACAACACCTTGTCCTATTGCTGCACACTACTGAGAAGTGCCTGGCCTCATCCATATGCCTCCCACCTCCCTTTAGATATTTGCAAACATTTATCAGGTCCCCTCTCAATCTACTTTTCCTTTGGCTGAACAGACCCAGGTTACTCAGTCTTTCCTCATATTGGAGATGTTCCAGGCCCCTTATCCTCACTGTGGTCCTCTGCTGGACTCCTTCTAGGAGGTCTGTCGTTTTTGAACTGAGAATCCCAGAACTGGACACAGTATTATAAATGTGGCCTCACCAGGGCAGAGTAGAAGGACAGGATAACCTCCCTTGATCTGGTGGCCATGCTCTTTTAAATCCAACCCAGGATGCCATTGGCCTTCTTGGCCACCACAGCACACTGCTGGCTCATGGCTAACGTGTTGTCCACCAGGACTTCCAGGTCCAACTCCACAGAGCTCCTCTCCAGCAGGTCATTCCCTAATCTGCACTGTCACATGCAGTTATTCCACCCCAGGTGCAAGACTCTACACTTGCTCTTGCTAAACCTTATCAGCTTCCTCCCTGCCCAGCTCTCCAGTCTATCCAGGTCTTGTTGAAAGGCAGCACAGTCTTCTGGTGTGTCAGCGCTCCTCATAGGAGAGGTGCTCCAGCTCTCTGATCATGTCCCTTCTCTCATCATTACTTATTAACAAAAAATCAATGAAAAAAATGTATGGCCTTATATTATTTACTTCTTCCCAACTCTCTCAGCCTGTCTAACACTCAGAAAAGCAACTGGACGTGGGTGTATAAATATCACAAACTGAGTCCCAGATTCTGCTGCAAAGACTCAGATACACAGAATGGAAACAAAGCATCCTAGCTAGGGTTATCAAGCTCATTAACAAATTTTCTTCTGAAATCAGAATGCAGCTCAAAGTAAATTTGTAGAATCACAGAACAGCTTGGTTCGAAGGATCTCAAAGATCATCTAGTTCCAATCCCCTGCTATAGGCTGGTTGCTCACAAATATATCAAGCAGCCTTTGACCACCTTCTAGTAGAATTTGGATGATTCACTTCCATTAATCTTTATCAGGACTTAAAGGATCTGTTTTATCATATTGCAGAAAATTATTTAAAACAAACAAAAAAAGCACTCATTTGGAATAAACAGACTTCACACAACAGAAAGACTAAATATTGAATTCATTTATGTGTACAGGAAACTATCAAACAGATTCTAGCTGCAACCCTTTTTTTTTTTTTTTTTAATAAACATAATGTAAAGGAAAAGTCCATGCTCAAACACAGTTGTATTCCCACATGAGCTGGTAAAACTGATGAGCTAAATCCTGAAAGTTACATGAGGATGCTGAATTTGCCACTGTAAGAGCTCATCTAACTTTAGGAACAGAGCTGTTACCAATAGCAACAGGCCAGTCATTTATACAGGGAATGATATTTATCACTCAGAGTTGCTCTGAATTTTTAGTGCTTTACCCATATTGAAAAAAAAAGCAAAAGCAAAAACAAAATCAAAAACTATGCTTCTGTGTTTATTTTGTGTTAGCTCTGGTCTTGCACTGGTTGGGAACTAATTTACTGTCTAGTTCAAAGTGCAGTTCACATATTGCCCCACAGCTGTATTTGCTAGTGGAGAGTATTTATTTTGCTAGTATTTTATTTCAGAAGTTGGGGAGATGGAGGAGGAAGTTTCCTCTGATACTGCACTGTTTTGCACACACCTTTATACTTGTTTCTCCCCATGGAGTCTCAGAAAGCCATTTCTCAATCCCTAATATATGGAAAATTTTAGATCAACAAATAATTGTTATAACTGTTTTCTTTGCCAATGCATATTCTTCTCCCTGCTTTTTTCATCATGCTATGAAGTTTGCCCTAATTCCCTCAATATAATTCTGTTCTCAAAGTGTGAGCAAAATTTCATCTTCCTCTGCCTTTATGTGAATGATCTTGGTTGTGTCCCCATTCTTCTCCTTCTGGATGCTGACGTTCTGGATTTTCTAGAACTAAAAGATTATCCCACCGCTCTCTGCATTGTAGCCTCTCCCTATAACATCAAAAACATCTTAACCATTAGACCTATACTGCAGGTGTTATAATCCCTAATTATTTCCACACAAAATTTCCTATGGTTCTCAACCTGTTTCTGTGCAGCTTCTGTATAGATTATTGCAACATTTTCCCCCATCTAAATAAAAATGTAGACAGAAACAGCTTAATGACCATGCAATGGTCTGAGAAGGAGATAGAAACACAATTTGATCTGTTTGCTTTAGCAAAACTTCTTTTCTGTAAATCTTGGTTTAAAAATCCTCAAATTGATATACACCAGAGAAATTAAATGACAGTGTTTGTACACAAATGAATCCATTTTGAAACAAAAAGATTCCTGAACATTGCAGCTATGAAACTGAAGAAACTTTGCACAGCAGAATTGATTGTAAAATGCAAATATTGTACAAGGAGGGATCCCGTACTCATTAACAAGATCACATAAAAAGGTTATATGTGACTGGGTACAGAGATACTGGAAGTTTGTTTCAGATGTTCACAGCAGAAGGACTTCTTTTTAATGAAGAACACCCTCGTGCTTGAGGATTAAACTGAATGTTAGAATGTGTACACTGCTCAGCAGAAGAAGGTGTTAGTTAGTATGCCCAGGTGGTCAAGAAGACCAGTGGCATTCTGGTTTCTAACAGCAATAGCATGGCCAGCAGGAGCAGGAAAGGGATTGTCACCTTGTACCTAGCATTAGCGAGATCACACCTTAAATATTGTGCTTGATTTTGGGCCTCTCACTGCAAGAACTAATTTATATTAATTATTGTGGAAGAAGTACATAAAGGCGCAACTTTCTCCTTGCTTGTGGTGGTCATTTTACACCAGAAAGAATGGGGCTTTTACACTCCTGAAAAATCTTTCTGCTTTCAATTATAGTTGTTCCTTACATTTCTAGGATACCACTGATCTTATTGGAATTCTGATCTCTGGAGACTGACATTTGAGTGATTTTGTGTTTATTCATTTCTTCAATTTTAAGACAGAAATGAAGAATCAACATAGGAGAAGATTTGTGAGTGTTTCTTCTTCTTAACCTTTTCAACCATAGATATTATCCACCTTCTCCTCTGATTTTGACTGACAGTCTGAAAATGATGACTTCTAAAGCATTAATGCAACATCAAGCACACTTAAGGTCAAGTATTTAACTTATATTTCATAGAAATCTTTCTAAACACTCCTATTTTTTCCCCATCAGCTTGCCTTGAGAGAGGCTCTGATATGTCTATATTTAGAACATTTTTCATACAGAAGCTAAACAGTTCCTAAGTGTGTTCTCTCTATGTGTAGAAGTGAAGTGTCCTGAACATCTTAACCATGTAATTTACCTCTCAGAAAGAAGCTCACATTATAGAAAAGTATATTCATATAGATTAACTTTATATCATCAAGGCTTCATGATTTTGATCAAAAATCATCAAAAATAAATTAGCTTCATTAAAAATATATATAGAAAAAAGCAACAAAATCTTTTTTTTTTCTTTTCAGTCTTTTCAGCATGATGCAGCTGGGAAACAGAAAGACTTCTGACACAAATGGGATCCACAATAAAGAATGCACATTTATGTATGGATAGTGGTGACCTGCCTTAATTTTTCTGAAGATTCTTTAGATACTGTTCAGTCTCTGAGCAAACAAAATAATGCATCTCTAATGATTTAAGGCATGTGTCGTCACACACTGAATATTTTATACATAGAATACAAGTGACCTACAGTGAATAGCTTGTTTTCTCTGCTGCCATAGAAATTCATGCTTTGTATGAAAGGTACACACCATATGAAAGATCTTGGGGAAAAGTTAGATAAAAAATGAGGTCTAATATTTATTAGCTATTAGTAATCAAAACGGGTCATGGACATTTATACATGTTCCCTGGCTTTAACAGAAAGAGGTTTGGTGTTCACATAGCCAAACTTCAGCTACAATGGCTACTTGAGAGCAAATTGGTGCCACCCACCAGGTTATTACCATGTGCAGTTTGGAAGACTCAGAAAAGGACAAAACTATGGCAGAGAGAGTTAATATCAAGTAGTCTGGATAACATGACAGTTTTAAAGACCAGAGCCTTTCAGTATTAAAGTGATCCCTCATCTATTTAAGGCACATTTGCATTGGATCTCTTTACAAAATGATGGATGTGGAATTCACTGGGAACTGTGTTCATGAATATTAGCAAAATAGACTGTTTATCATCCAATCAGCACTATATATTATTTCTGTGCAGTCTGGAATTTCTGTGGAATGTGTGATGTAAATGTTAGGATGGTACTAGCACGAAAATATCTCCGCTGGAATTATTTGTTTATGTTCTGATTAGAGACAAAGGAGATCTATTCAATGAGTTATAGGATCTGGTGACTACATTTATTTTTCTGCAATAGGAGCTACATATATGTCTCATAAATATTTACATGCAGACATCTAGATGTAGATATTTAAACCTACAGATAGAATCTAGCCCAAGATTATCCTCCTATGCACGATCCAACCAGCACTAGAAAAAGAGCGACTCAAGATTTTCCAATACATTTCTCCTGTTACTTCCAAAAATATTTATCCAAAGGGAGCTGTGAAAATTTTCAGTGAGATCTGACAAAATTTACATGTCTATAGCATACATGTGCAACATCTTTAGGCATCATCTACAGCAGATGTTACACACAGCCATCATAGGACTTCTTGTACATGAACACAGTACAAATGCTTACATGCTTCTGTCTGCGCTGTCCCGTTGATCTACAACCCTCAGAGTCTGAATTAGTGATCTGTAAATGCAGTAATCTTTTCTGAAATACATACTGAACTGTTCTTTTTCTATATACATACGTATTGCCTACCATAGGAGAGGGTATGACAGAACCACAGTTTTAATAGGCCATCTCTGTTGGTACCTCTAATGACAATGATAATTCCTAACACATAGGAATTGATATTGTTTCTTTTTTCAAGAAAGAAAAGCTCCTTTCTGTATTCTCTTTGGATCCCACAGTCTGTGGGATGGAAGATTAATGTGCTTGATCACACAGGAAAAGCCAACGTCAAGGTTGTGAATGGTTTGTGATTGTTTATATTTAAGGCTTTGACTGAGGAAAAAAATTGAGGTCAGAGCACAAGACTTACTAATATCCATATCTCAGATTGTGAACTATCATGGACTGACAACTAGCAATGACAGAATAGGAATTACTTGATTTCTATTTCGACATGTCCACTAGATTCCACACATTTTATACTAGAATGCACTTTTATATAAAGATACATAATAAGAAACATAACAGGGTGCAGATTCTTATAAATGTGACCTTGTATGAAGAACATAAATACCTGCTGAGGAGAGTGGTAGTTGAAAAACATGTTGTAATAAGAAGGAAAGAACTTTAGTCTGTTTTAATTCTATGAAATAAGCCTTTCACTGGATTAGCAAAGCCTGGTTTTGTCCACACAGTATTACTTATGATTTGTTCCAACATAAGATGCTAATTTTGCTCCTGCATTCTTTTTTTAATTTTTTTTTCCAAAGAATGGTCAAAATAATCAACTTAGTAAAGCATGGCTTTAAAACTTTGAATAGAGAGTAAATGCCATGAATTAACTTTTTTTTTTCCCAACCACTCACTACAAAAATTTAAATACATGTGTTTTAATATCTAACCTACTTAGCAAGTAGAGACAACATAACAGATAAGGTTTACAATTTTAAAAGATGCTGAGAGTCAATTAAGACTGCCAGCAAGAATAATAGTTTGATTAATTTTTACAAGGACAATTTCTATTGCCATTGTGCTTGAATTTCAGGTGTAGTCTCACTCTGAGCATTTAACTTTTGTTTTTTCCCATGTTTTCATTTTCTTAATCTATAATTGAAGTTTTTCCTTGTGAAAACATACTGTGCGTATATGGAAAACCCACCCTGCAGAACAGGAGATATTTCTGTATTGGGAGATTTTCTTACTACTAATGAGTTTGAAGGTTTCTCTATTCTGTTGCAAAGTGGAAAATCTCAGACTTCCAAGAGGTGGAAATTTACATAGAAATGAGTTTAAGGCCTTTATTTTGCAACAATCAGCTTTGTCAGTAACAGCTACCTTTAACAGTAGTGGTCACAGGGCATGTCAGCATCCAGAGTACAGGGACTGGATCTGCAATCAACTTAATTTGAAAGTGGAAAAATTAATCTAATGTGGGACTTCACAGAAATCCTTTATCCCTACTGTCATACCCCACTTGTGAAGACAGGGAGGGATGATCAAATTTGCATGTCCCCCCCACCCCCCCACCCCCCGTCTAGGTTAAAGTGAACTGACACTCAAGATCTGTAAGGGAAAAGTCATGTTTAATAGGAGATGTATTTACATCTCCAGTTATCCTTTATGTGCTGGCCCTCCCACAATCATACCTACCTAAGTTGTGCAGTTTTATAACAAATTCAAGCCTTGCATTACCTAACTACTTTAGAGAGAAAGAGAGATCAAAAAAGAGAGATCCATCAACCTGGGTCTAGCACTGGGCCTGCTAATGCCATTCTACGCCATGGTGTAGAATGAAGACAAGAAGCAGCACCAGCAACAAGGAATAATTTGTAGTAAAAAGCAACTACTGATCAGTAGATACTAACTTTACCAAAATAATAGAAGAATTAAGAAAAAAATCAAATCACCATATCACATTTCAATTGCATTCCATAATTCATCAGCATACACAAAGTAACTCATGATCTTGGCAGTATTATTTTATCCTATGCCCTCCATTCATGTTTTATGCAATTCCAAGTGTGGCTGGAAGTAGGAGTATTAATTATGTCCTGCATATGCTTTTATCTCTCCATTACCTCTGGAAAGAGCTAACAGTAAATCATGCAAATGAGTCATCAGGTCAGGCTCTGACTCTTGACTTCATATTTAAACTGTAAATTAAATGATCAGCTCTTTGTTTACTGTAAATTCAAAACCTAAAAGTCCAAACTTACAAGCAACACAAATTCCATGCATAAGCACTGAATTTTAAACCGATACTCTGAAGATAAATTATTCACCTTTGCGATTTAGTTTCTCAGCTCATAAATCTTCAGGTTTCTTTTACTATTTGTTAGAAATGATCAGGAAAATGACACAAAAACTTATAACACTGGATACTTAGAACTTCGTGCAATGAACTCTCTACCAGTAGAGCTAATTGTAATTCTTGTTGCTTAGCACAGAATTTTTTTTACCTTATATCTATGAAGACAACTACGTGAAGAATCAGTTAATCCCCAGACATCTGCTTCACCTGCATTATTTTAAGTACCATAGCTATTGCACAACACACACAGCCTGCTTAGATATGGAAAACAGCAGACAGGTGGGTAAATACATGCAAAGGAACATATCCAATATAGGAAACAGTGTCTTCTGTTATTATCAGTAGTGGAAAAGCAGTTTTTGTAGCTCTATTCAGACTATGACTCCCTACATGCTACCATTCTCCATAGTATTGTTAAACATGAAGACTCTAAGGCACACAGAAATACAGAGTCTCATTAGGGATGAGATGGGATGGTGGCACAGAGAAAAGAAACTTAAAAAATGCTTTCCTTTCAGGAACTTTATGTACAGGTTATATTTAATCCAAATGGATTCATGTTAAGTCACAGAGAAATAATTAAACCAGGAAGTAGAGGAAGACAAGAGGCACAGAAGGCACAGACATTATAAAGCAGAGTGAATGATTGAAAAATCATAGTTGAAAGGCTTTCACATAGATAGAAGCGAAGTAATACATCTACACAATAATAATACAAACAATATATATGAGATGCCAAACTCTGAACTGAAGTTTACTGAAACAGGTGAATCAGTGAACAAAGGCAGCCAAAAAGGCCAATATAATGTGCTGAATTACCAGGAAGAATATTAAAAACTAGAAATATATATATAATTTTTCGGGAAGCAGAATTTTATTCCATTTTCACATTTTGAAATAGATACCTACAGGTTTATTAACTTTTCCTCCATATGCCCTAAAACATAAATAAAATAACTAAGATTCTCCCATACAATTTATCTGGCTCGACTGTAGTCTGTGCAAATATATAAAGATGGAGATAAAAGCAGTTCAAACTGTGTAAAGTGAAAGATGCACCCTGCTTTCCATAATGAAAACAGTCCTTTCTAGCCTAGAAGCCATTCTTCATCTTTTCTTACAATGGTTCTGTTGCCAGATTCCTCAAGGGATGATAATGTAAGAAGAAAGTATGTTCATCAACTTGCAGAAGACGCTTGCTAAAAAGCTTTTTCAAACATCATTAGTTTGAGAATGTTCCTTTAATAATACAAGAGGAGGACCCAGAACTTTGGAAATATTAATCAAACATACCTTTTGTGTCTAGGAGTTGAGCCCTGCATGAATTTGTTCCAGAAGTGATGAAAGCTATCGGTTCCATGTATTGAAATAAAACATTACAGACTGTTTTATCTAAATAATGAATGAGCGGACAGGGCTATGTTGTGATTTTGAGGCCTTATCTTACAATATCCTAAGCTGGATTCCAGTTTGCATTTAAAGACTAGTTAGTGTCACAGTTTGCCTGGCATTGGCACAAAGTCTGAAGCTGACATTTAAAAATACAATATACTGTAGACAGCAATTCTCTGTTGGTAGGAATTTGAAAAGTATAAAAACTTCTGTATTAAATTTAAGTATTATTTCTACAGCTTATCCCTTAAAAATAGCAATAACAAAAGTCCATATGTCTTTTAAGAGTAGCAGAGCAAAGTACTGATCCCAAAAGCTAAACTCAGGATGAATGGCTGGGTTAAGGTCTGTAGAGTGTCTGAAAGTTAAGCATTTGTTCAAGAGCAGAATTCATAATCTTCAATAAGTACCAGAAGTGAAATGCTGCTTAAATTTTAAATCTTTCCTTGAATTTTGGCCTAACATTTCAAAGGAGCTAAGTCAATCATCTGGATTTCAGAAGTATTTTGTAACCTGAACTAAAGCCTGTGCTACTGATAAATGTGATCTACTCAGCGAATATTTTGCCCAAGTGTTTCCCCCCTTCTCAATGACCATCAATTCTGTGGGTTCATATTTGCATTTTGGTACTCAAAGTAGTTTTTAATACTGTCTTATACCTAGCCAGCAGCTGAAGAGAATCTATCCTTCCTAGGGGAACTATGCTAAAAACACAACTTACAGTTCGATTAATGTGTACTGCAAGTGCATGGTATTAAGAGTGTAGTTCTATGAAAAACAGCGAGTTAATGTAGCCTTAAGACTTCTTATCCATCCATCTCTCTATCCTTTCCTGCTCCAAGCAGGAATAGGTACACACTGAAACTTTATCTGAGCTGCTTTCTGAGACATATTTAAGACAAAACAAATCACATAATCACAGAATTATAGGGGTTGGAAAGGACTTCTAGAGATGAGTCCAACCCCCCTGCCAAAGCAGCTCCCTAATCCACACTGCACAGGTAGGCATCCAGGTGGGTCTTGAACATCTCCAGAGAAGGAGACTCCACCACCTCTCTGTGCAGCCTGTGCCAGTGCTCTGTCACCCTTACTGTGAAGAAGTTCCCACACACATTTGTGCAGAACTTCCTATGCTTCAGTTTGTGGCCATTTCCCCTCTTTCTGTCACCAGATACTTAAGAGAAGAGTCCAGACTCATCCCTTTGCCTCCTGCTCTTTAGATACTTACAGACATGGATCAGACCCCCTCTGAGTCTTCATTTTTCAAGGCTGAACAGACTCAGGTCTCTCAGTTTTTCCTCATAAGAGAGGTGTTCTACACCCTTTATTTTTGTAGCCCTCCACTGGGCTCTTTCGAGGAGATCCCTGCCTTTTTTTTTTGTTCCAGAAAAAGAAAAAACTGCATTGTTTTCATCATGCTAATGACTTTATGAAACAGTCTAACAAACACTGGGGTTGGAGTGAGATAGGGTTGGGAGATGAGCAGAGAGTTACAAACTGAGAAGGATCAAGGCTATGGGAGATACTCCCCTCAGCACTCTCAGAAAGATGAAACTACCTGTGAAATTGTATCCTAGTGCTGTAAATTAAACAAAGGCCAGCGACTCAAGAATATCTCTACCTTCGTTTCAAACATTCATGCTTCATCTTCATTGCAGCAGCTGAGATCAGTAGCTGTCTACCTTTGAATAAAGGAAACCAGCCTGGTAATGTGCATCAAAGCACTGTTATAGCACTGCAGATGTTTGCTCCTCATTGTCTGTGGATATCTTGTCAGACAATTAGCCCTCACAACTCTGCATGAAACAGGCATCACTATATTCAAGCACTGGAACTATATCTAGACGCTGTGGGTAACATTAGAGGAATCTAAGCTGCCGTAATTTGCACTTCCTCGAAGGCCTCGTTAAAACAGAAGTTATACCTACTTGTGCTCCCTGAGGCTACTCATGAAATAAAGATCTCTCTGTATGTGTCTCTATTAATCTGCCAATGCTATTTTCAATGTATAGCTCTGCTTCTTCTGTAAGCCTGAAATTTTCAAGGTTGCATGGAGACTGACAGATGAGGTTTGTTAAATTAGACCGCAAATAAAATATTAAAACCGACTACAGAATCCTAAACCAAGGGCCTGGTTTGCCAAAACAGTGGCAATTCTGACTATGAACTAATTTACTAAGTATCATGGTACTGATGGTCCTGACTCTGAATTGATTTCCTTGTTTTTCATCACCCGCTAACAGCAGCCCAAATTAATTAATTTAATGGGGACCTGACTGCCTCTGACACATTTTGATAGGGATCAGAAAAGCATTCATCAAAGAGTCATACACAATCCATTCTTTTTAAGAACTCTCTTTTTTTCTTGGGCTATTGGAGAAGAGACCAGCTTTTGTTCCTGCGTACCACAGTTTCTGACAGTCCTATATAATCCTCTAGCAAATCTGCCCTGGGGGAGTTAAACTATAGCAAAAGTCAAAGGCTGTTCAAGGAGTTGGAGTTCAGGGGTTAAGCATTGCAGCTACTTAAGAGATGACCCAGCTGCACTGTAAATTCTCGGGTCATAGATAGCAGTGACCAGAAAAATACAACAAAAATGACTTCAAAGTATGATTGGTACCTATATTGTATCCAACAGAGTGCCAGTGACATTCACAAATTGGGCTCAGCGCACAATGGGAAAATGTTTGGTCCATTTATTAGCTTGTCCTCTAAGGAGGTGAGCAGGGGAATCTCTTTTACAGGGAATGTGTAAAATTAGCACCACATATCACTTCAAAGTATGAAAATAATGACACACTGCACCATTTAAGGTGGGGTATTATTATCAGAGCTTCTAGGTCATGCCAAATTGACTCTACATCTTTTACAAATGAGCTATGTTACAGTTAAGAGAATTTCAATCATGTATCCACCTTCATGCAAGTTTGCGATCTGGTGGTTCTTGGGAATTTATGCTATCTTTACAGATATTAAACTGAAAATTATTTTTCAGCCTTTTCCTGCCCAACTCTCCAACCCAAAATTAACCCTTTATACACTCCTCTGTATTATGTCATTTTAAATCACTTACAAACATATTCTTTGTTACAATGTCAGCTAATAAGTTCCTGTCTTGCAATAGTACTGGACAAAATGTTGGGGGGAGACCTTGAATACATTCTGAATGCTTCCTGCCAATTCTGTGCAGGTACTTTTAATGTAGGAAGCTCTATTAATATCTGTGCCAATATCTGTATCTCTATGCATAGACAGAAGAGATTAAAAGACACCAAGCCCTGTAAGTCAGGGCTCAACATTCATGAACAGCATACTTGATCCTTTCTGAAAAATAGAACAGGGAAAATTCACTTAACAAACAGATATTAAAAATATATTTGATATGGGTTTGATTTTACTATGGCTTCCTAGTTTTGATCAATTTGTTTTCTTTACAGCATATATTAATAATTGAAATTTTTATGCCCTATTTTTTTGTTTGATGAGGGAATAAACGGAGATAAGATCTAAAACATAATCTCACAAACAGTTAGAAGAAAAACAGGTGGAGCAGGAGTAATAATAAAACCTACAAATCACCAATATGCATATTTCTTTAAAGCACAGAAATTAATTTATTATGAATGCGCTGTTTCCCTGAAATAACTTTTAACCCTATAATGCTTCTATTTTCTGACAAAACATGATTATTTCCTGCCAAATCCCATAGGATGGAAAGGAAGACATTTGTATACGAATTCTTAAGGCACAGCCTGTGGAAGGACAAGAAGAGCAATGAAAAAGAAGAGAAAATTAGATCTAACAACTTTAAATTAAAGATTATGTGTAAAGATTTACATCAGTGAGATTTAAAGTTAGTTTAAGGTGGAATAGCATTAACATTTTAGTTTACACTTAGGTACTAAAGGAAGACCAAATAACTTGCTTTTCACTGGACCTTAGTTAAGGTCTACAGTTAAACTAATATTTGATCTATAAAATACTTTTTTTTTATTATTTTAAAATTAAAATAATAGTAATCTTGAAAGGATAGGTGTTTAAACTCAGACTAGTCACTTTTTTTTTTTTCTGAAGTTGTTCCTTCAGTATTACCCACTAAATGCTTGAAAGCAAAAGATTTACAGTTTTCTAAAATAACATAACCTTCTTTGAAGACCAGTGAAACACACAGTCTAGCTGAATGTCTTGGCATTTGGAGTGAGAGGAGTGAGAAATAGACCCATTCTAAGATGTTATTCGGCGCAGATAAAATGCATTACCTTCTTGGAGTTATTTATTTGTTTCCATTCCCTTGACAGAATATCTAGACAGTTACTTCAGATGAGATGCCTAACTCTCAGATAACTGAAATTTAAGAATAATGAATTACCCTCTTAGTCTACACCCTTAACTCTTCTTACATCAAACTATAAAAAAAAATGACTCTGAGTCCTTTCTATGAATATGGAGGAAGCAGGGCTGGAAATTTTTCTGACCAACCTAGAAAATACTAGTTTTTCATCAGAACAATTTGTAGCATGGACTTCCTGTCACTTCAGAATTGCAAATTCAGGGAAAAGAAATGGCAACAAAAATGCATGTTTGAAGCAATAATCAGCTGTTATAGTGCTAATGAAAGTAATTGTATGTTCATTCTCTTCAAGGATAAGAGGCTGGAATGGGTATATGAAAATTAATCAAGTCATTTATAGCCTTCTTACAATGTGTACCAAAATTTGTTTAAACTCAATCAGTCAAAAGAAAAAAAAAAAAAGCCTCCTAAATCACAGACAGCAA
The DNA here is from genome assembly GCA_036925125.1 of Oreortyx pictus. NCBI lineage: Eukaryota > Metazoa > Chordata > Aves > Galliformes > Odontophoridae > Oreortyx > Oreortyx pictus. The sequence continues at coordinate 3,936,370 of JAUPFR010000005.1, forward strand.
AGAACAAATAACTATCAGCCTTATGGAATATCATATTCTTCTAGAACAGAAAAATTAGATTTACACATTGATAGTTTTTTCTTTTCATCTTGCAGTAAAATATATATTAAAACCTGGGGTAAGAAGCTTTCCTAGGTGAAGAGAACTCTTTTCACCTTACTTATTTTCAGCACAAACTTCTTAAAATCAACATGCTGTTCTGCAATTAGCCAACAGTTGTGGACGGATGCCTCTAGAAGCTGAAGTGTGCCATAAAACAATATAAAGCTTTATACTGTATAACGTGTGTATAATGTGACCCCTCTACTTTCATAAATCATTTAAAAATGATCTCAAATATGTCATATTCTAGAGTATTTTTGCTGTTGCACCAACCAAAGGAGAATACTAAACACACAATGTTACACAAAACTCAGCCACAAATCAAGTGCCAGATTCAGAAGATCTTTTCCATGTACTCCAGAGACCATGACTTTACCATCTCTGTAACTGCTCAAAAAAAAGCTTGCATGGATGTCAGAAAATAGCTGTTTTACCTGCTTGTCACTCTGGAAATTTGTCCCAGTATACATTTCTTGGTATCTTACTCTATGCTAGAGTGAATTGTTATTTAGAAGGTTCTGGAGATTTTATGGAGAACCTGAACAGTGCTTTTAAACTAGATACAAAGACTCCCATCCTCATTGCCTCAAGCTCTGTGTTGCTTTACACAAGGAGAAGCAATCCACAGTTCAGACTTCTTGTGTTCTCAATGTGATGTAGAGAATACAAAAAAGCAAGTGATGTCCTATCCATTATAAGTGTAGTTGCCCCACTATTTTACAGGATAATGTAGTTCAGTTTCAGTTCATAAAAATTCACTTCTTTGCCATAAAGAACTTGATGTATTACAACCCATATAAAAAGGGGATTTTGAAGTGAGCATTTGATTTATTCACCATAAAATACTAAATAACATGATGACCTCTAACTGATCTATGGTGAACCAATCACTCCCGAGGAATTTCAATTTTCCTTCAATCTATACAATTCATATTCAGGTGAATACTGCAAGAAGACTAATGGAAACTGCACATTATTGCAAATAATGTATGCAAGATGTCAACGAAATAAGTTATTTACACCAAGGATTCCACGATTTTACTCAACATAATCCCACTTAGCTGCAAAAGAGATTTAAGTTTTCTGGCAGTTGAAAGTAGTAATTGCCAGTAAAAAGAAAGCGTTATATATGACTTGCAAGACAGTGAAGGAGGAAATATTAATATATAGATTAAAGGATAAAGTAAAACCTGTTTCTAAGGAAAAACACTTTTTTCCTCTTTTACATTCATAACAGTTCTTCTATTCAACATGGATGCAAAAATGCTCTTATATGTTCAGCCAATAAATACAGATGCCTGAATTCTGGTCCCTGTAATAGCATGTGGATCAGAATGACTGAAACAATTGTTACTGAAATTGCTAATTCTCTATCATGATTTAAATGAATGATTAGAAAATAACAGAGGATAAATAACTGGGTCAAAACAGATGTCCACTTCCCTCATACCCAGTTACAAGTAGAACATATTTAGGGACAGAAAATAAAATAGGTAGAGATATTTTACTTGACCATCTTCCCAGATCCTCCTTTCAGTCTAAGATTTTAATTGTAAGATTTAATTTTGATTCATATTTTTCCTGCTGAATTATTATTCTAAGTAAAGATTATCAGATATCAGTTGCTTTGGACTAAGAAAACTTTTTGCACCCAGTTGGATGAGTTCTGACACAGATAGATAGAAAAATGGGTGCATATATTTACATAATTATTTAATTATAAGATTTATGTGGACACTTACTATCATGTACATGGTGTCACAAAAAGATGTTTAGTAACTTTTCATCATGATGTTTATTTGCTGCTCAGTATTACTGGCAACCTGTAATTGATAGGAAAATTCAATTCAAGGATGGACTGGAAACCTGTCTAGAATTTTGTAATTTACAAGCATAGAAGAAATTTAAATATACCATATATATATATGGTAAATATATATAATAAATATATAAATATACCATAAATAAATATATAAATATACCATATATATATATATATATAGGTTTATATTTAGAGTTTATTTATTAAGGAAAGGAAGCTTTTTCTTAACAGTTTGCAAGTATTTGTGTGTGATTAGTATCTCTGTGTCAGAAGGCTGGAATGGAGAATTCAGTTCCACCTGAGCCATCACAGAGCTTTCAGTGTTCACTACTCAGCACAGAATTTAACGGTTACTGAGAAATACTCAGATGGAATAATAGGGCTTAATTCTGATTGGATTTATATTGTTTGCCAAAACTGTGATGTTCTGAGTATAATACTTTAGTTGAATGAAACAGTAATTTTAGAAAAAGTTTTGTTTTGTCAAAATACATTCCAATAAGTTTTACTGACTAATAGTAGGAAGACTGACTAATGATGGGAAGAACATTTTCCTATGAAAAGAAAGGCATAAAAACACTCAGCAAAAGTTTAGAAATGTTTAAGACGATGACATTTCAATAAGAAATAAGAGTATATACTTTATGAATATATTTTTTTTTGTCAGTGGTGATGGTGGCTTTTTTGTTCTGGGGAAGTGTATGAGAAACAAAGGCAAATATAAATTCATCTAGATATCTCCACTGGGGAATATTGTGACTGCTAAAATACACAAAAAGAATTTTTGCATTTATCCCTACTTGTCAAAACAGTCAGAGTGTGAGCTATGAAATGATTATAGGACTTGTGCAGTTCTCTGAACTCCATTAGTCTCACAGAAAGGAAAAAAGTATATGATGATACACTTGTAAGCCCACAGTTGTTGGGTGAGACCAACAGAAAGTTTGTAATCTGGTTATAGTAGAATAGTTTATGGACTGAAATCATTAACTGGAAGTTCAAAGAGACAAACATTGGATTAAAACCAGACAAAATAACAAATACATCAAAAAACACATTCGATAGAATTGTATACAAATACACGTTTCCTAGATAATTTCTATGTTAACTGCAATTTCAACAGGAATGTATATCTTTGGCAAAGTGGTTTTAGAATCTCACCTTGGCAGTCCATAGGACTTCTGGTAATGACTCAAAAACTTGCCCAAGATGAGCAAAAGAACTAAATGCTTTTCAAGTGATAATTGTCGCAGAACTATGTCCTTGATAGACTGGGCACAGACAAGGCTATCAATCATCCATTTTGTAGTTATCATGCAAACTGATCCTGACATTTAGAGTTCAAGGCTTAGAAATAACAAACAGAAGCATTCTGCTCTCAACATTGCCACTTTTGGTCCATCCTTCCTTCTGGGCTTGCACAGCTTCTATGACCTCTGCACCATAATACAGTGTATTCAGCAAAACTCTACTTGCATATATTTATATAGTTTTTAATTTCCTTTTCATATGAATCCAGATCTTTGAGAACCAAAAAATATGCTGCCACATATTTCATGCCACAGACAATCAAACAAAAGTAAACTTCCTCAATTTTCTAGGTAAGAGTTTATCATAGAATCATAGAATTGTTTTAGTTGGAAGCTTCAAGACCCTTGAAGTTCAACTCCCCTGCCATGAACAGGGATACCTACAGCTCAACCAGGTGCTCAGAACTGGATCCAGCCTGACATTGAATGTTTCTAAGGACTGGATATCTACTGCATCCCTGGGCAACCTGTTCCAGTGCCTCACTGGGATTTTGTGGGGCATTTTACGACAAACAAGTTATCTCTACTGCTGGCTACACTTTACTTTTTGTTACTTATTAAAGGATGGTTTCTCGTGGCAGATGCGGGAAGACTTTCCTAATTCTGCAGTAGGGAGCTCAAATGCAAAATAAACTGCATCCTTCTTTCTCTTCCTCAGACAGACATACAGTACAGACAAATGCATTCAGGTTGCAGCCAGCACAGTAAATAGCTAATTCTCACCCACTGTGCATGCAGTATAGCTACCAGTGTCCCTTCAAAATGCCTTAGGCTAAAGTAGATGTCAACATTTAGCAGATCAGAATGACAGCAGCAGCCTTTTTCGTATATCTTTCCACATGTGCACAAGCTTCACCCTGCTACAATTAAAGAGTTAATGTCTTTTTCTTTTTTTTTTTCCGCACTGACAGTAGAGTCATATTTTAAGTTACTGCACAGGCAATGAAATAAGGACCATCATCTTTTGATTTCAGCTCCTTGGAAACATTTCCCTGCTTGTTAGGTGCTGTTTCTTTTCTTCCCAAGTCTTTGTGTTGCTATCCATGTTTAAATTACACAGTGAGATGCTCACTTCAAGGGCTAGCAGTTAATTATTATTTCTCTGTAAATGTTTGGGATGTGCTGCAAAAATGAAATTGGGACTAACATAAACCTGTCAAGGCTTTTCATAGAACAAGGCTATCAGTCAGGGAGCCATTACTGCTGAGCACAAGAGACTGCTTAAAAGCCCGTGCAGCTCTAAGAAACTTCCAAATGATGGGTCTTTCAGAAAAAGAAAAAGCATATTTAAAAGCTTTAGAAACTAGGAATTATGCAGTGATTAGAGGAAGGTTTGTGCTATTCTGCAGAGCTAGCTTGGCTGAGAAGAGCCGGGTCTACTCAGGCATGTTAATATTAGTAGTGTGCCCACATGAGGAGTGTGAAGAAAGAGTACTGGTTCAAAAATCACTGATTGGAGAAGAAAAAATAACATTTTCTCCTCAGCATAACTGAATAGATATCAGTATATTTTGTTCATTCCACGTATGCCAAAACCCAGCAAAAGTACACTTGTGCTTTTTGCTTCATTTCATGCTATTCTGTCCACTATATTGTGTACCTGAACATCATTACAATGGTGCACCTTGCAGAGTTGCACCTGCTTTATTAGCTATCAGCTGTAACTCGTAGTGAGTCATTCCTGTGACATCAGCTACTGGTGAAGGAAGAACAAAATACAGCCATGCTGAAGAATTACCCCTAGGGAAGAAATCTCAGCCACAAAGCTGAGAGGGGAAAGAGGGAAAAAAAGAGAAAAAAAAAAAAAAAAAAGAGAAAGAAAGGAAGGAAGAAAAGAAGAAAGAAAGGAAGGAAGGAAGAAAGGAAGAAGGAAAGGAAGAAACAAAGGAAGAAGGAAAAGAAGAAAGGAAGAAAGAAAAAGAAAAATAAGAAGAATATAATAAGGCTTGAGGTCAGTGCTGCTCTTTTACAAGGCTTCCCCATTGTGCATCTACTTTCAACAGAAAGCCACAGTGAACAATGGGGCTCTGTTGTCAGATTGATTGTGCTTTATTGCTCTGAAGCATACAACTGATTGCCAGTCTTGCCTTCATCACATAAGTGCTCTCTGTATTCACATCCCTCACTCTATTAGCTGCAGCTGCAAGTCATCTCTGCTACTGGAATCGGATTTTTCCACTGTCAGTTCACAGATATGTTACAGCTGAGTGCTCTTCAAGTATCTCCTGTATACACCATTGATATTTAGAACTTCGCAGAAGTTTGTTGTTTCTTGGATTGGTTTTAAATTCCTGCACTCTGAGATTCTATCTAGTGGCTTTTCACTGGGTTCTCCTGGTTAAGGTCTGGAGAAGTCCAGCTATTGTGCTCTACAGGGGAAAGAAGCAGAACAATGTGCTGGGTAGGTATTGAGACTGCATTTTCTATCAACTGAAGTTCCAAACCATGGGGTTTGTCCCCATCTAAAGCAGACCACTGCAGATTTTGCTCTTAGCTCATTGGAACTGTGCATCTTCATTTGCTTACAGCATTTTAGATCTGTTGGCCTGATTTTCTTTCTGAATGCTACAAAGGCTGTCCCCTGTCACTGTCAGGGAAGGCAAGAGAACTTGGACATTTGAAATAAAGAAGATATCCAACATTCATGGCGTTAAGCAATTGTATTCTCAGTAAAACTGGCTGAATAGTTAATGTGGTGCAACAAAGACAGCTGAGCTCACTGCAACAGCTGCAGAGCACAGCCTGGCAGGCGATCATAACTCCGTGTATGAAGTCTGGTGGTAAGGGTGAGGAAAGTCCCAAAAGGTCCATTAGAGCAAATCCCCTGCTTGTAGCACTTGGCCTGGCTCCAGAAGAACTCCAGGGCTCACAGAGGGCAATGCTGAAAAGTTTTACAGTAGCAGCATGTATTAAAAGAGTGGAAGGAAGGAGAGCATGTTTAGCATGGAGAGATGGGAATGGGAAGATCCAGGGGGCCTAACAGCAGAAATGGATGAATATTTTAAGCGGTAAAACAAACTGAAACTAATTTTCCTGCATGATACCAGGGATATATCATCAGGTTACTTCAGTATGCATTTGGAATGCAATTGTCTACTGCATTCCACGTGGTTGTATTGGGGTCTTCTGTGATCTTTGGTGGTTGTTTGGGGAATGACCCCCTTACTATTTTTCTTCACATATGGCCCCTAATGCTGAATAGTTCTTTTCTTGCCAGCTTTCCAAAGAGAACAATTGTTCTTAATTAATCAGATAACATCAATTGCCAAGACATCCATGCTTTAATATAAACACTACTTGATCAAAGGATTCTATGTTAATGTTGATCAAACACAGATAATACAGCCTTCTTATGCAAGGGAAGATTGTTGTTTCCATTACATGCACCTCCCCACTTTGAAAGTTTCAAATATCTACCTGATATTGAGATAAATAGATAGATAAATCATACCAACTGACAGCCATACAATTACTCCCCTTCCTTTGAAGGGCAAAAAATCATGTCTACATTTAGGAGTAGAGATTTTGGGGAGTTCTGGTACCTTGATAGTATACTCTGGGAGAATACATAAACTCCTTTGCTGACTGTATAGCTACAGTTCCTTCCAAATTAAAGATGCCTAGTAAAATGGTGGATAAACTTGTTTCAGCTCAGTACAGTATAAGAAAAACAAGGTATGCCCTCAGGGACCAGGATTGAAAGACACAACCCAGAACACATACTTCCACTGTTCAGTAGCAGTAAACAAAGAAAATGGCAAGCCAAATTATTCAATACACCTTGCTGAAACAGAGATGACAGAAGAACAGATGATAATGGACAGAGTTCTTAGGCCACTTTGTGTTTCATTTGAGTTGCATATCAGATACCAGTGCGTTTGCAGCTCAGAGAGCCTTTGAGGTGACTTAGTCTGATAGACCTAACTTTATTTTTAAGCAGGAATAAGTTCCACAGAGACTGAGTGTGGTTTTACTTGTCTGCATGAGTTCTTTCCGTTTTCCGTTAATACAAACATACCAATGGCTGAAATTAGCATTTTATTCTCGTTCTCTACATGTTGGAAGTTAAAGGGAATAGGAAAATAGGAATAACAATATAACAGGCATATTCATTTTAAGAACAAGGGATGATTTTCACAGAAAACTGTAAATATAGCTCAATTAAAGGAAAGGTTTCCTGTGGAAAGAAACTTTCCACATGGAAAGCTGTTTCTAATTTTTTTCTAGAGAGCAGCCTAACCTGTTTCCAAAAGCAATCTCGTTACATAACTTGAAGTGACCATGAGAACAGTGTGTCATGCACTGAAGTCTTTATCAGTGTTTTATGTAGAATCAGAAACCTGAAGATAATAGTATTATGTTAATGGAGCATTACCGCAGTGATATCAGCCCAAGTGTGTAGATTTGGTACATCACGCAGAGCATAGGAACTGAAGAGTTGACATAGATGTCCAAAGGGCAGAGGACTGCAAAAATGATGAAAAGTAAATTGGTTGAGGTCATATACTCTCAACTTTACAAACCAGATTAGTATGTAAATACAAAAATATTTGACATATTTGACAACAGAAGCAGACACAAAATCTAGAAATAACAATTTCCTCACAACTAGCCATTTTAATCACTGCATTTCATTTGAAAAATATGCATATTATTGTGTCAATTTGGCTCAATGTACCCACGTGAAACAAATATCCCTCCCTCAACAAATGGGGAAAGCCATTCAAAGAGAAGGTCGGGAGAATTGTCAAAGGAATGAAATGGGATGTGCACAGAGAACTACACCCAAGTTTTCCACCCCTTCCAGCACTCTGAATGTTAGAATATACCTTCTCTCATCTTCCTTATTGTATTCAAGTTTTTGAGAGTTTGTGCAAGAAAAGAGCTGTGGTGAGGAGAAACTGGGAAACCGTAATGTGAACCATTCATCTGTCAGGTAAGGAGCAAATAGAAGCAAAGATCATGGTTATGTACATTTGTTTTGATTGAACATGTTATGTAAACATAATATGCTAATTCTGTGCATCCCTTAGGCTCTTGGCAAATTTCTAATGCAGCCATCAGTATGGGGAGGCTTGGGCTTCCCCACTGTTGATTAAGAAGTTTTCATGATAGATCTATAAATGTGGAACATTAATCTGATGAATGTGATAATTTGCTATTGTGGAAGAAGGTATAAATGCAAATTGATTCTGTTATTGTTTTGTCTTGACACTCTGTGAGCAAAGGGGGAGAAAAAAATGAAATAAATATTGTCTTTCTGTCTGTACCTAGAATTCAGGATTTGAATGCTGGGTCCTTCACAGCTATGAACAAGAATGACAAAGTTTGTAGCCAGGTTCAGACAGGGAAGGTTAACCTAGCTGCAGTTTTGATGTAGCACACATCCCTCACTGGTTCTCTGCTGACTCGCTTCGTAGATAGTCTAAGTGCAATGAATGCTGAAGAAGGAAAGTGGATGGGAAAAAGAATAAAAATAAATAAATAAAAACAACATCAAATCCCAAAAACATAATACAAAGGAAAAACTCTGGCTCATTCTATTTATCTTTCTTTCCTAGAGCTAGAGTTCCCTTTATCTGTCAGCAATAGTTTCAAGATGTTTCACATGAAACCTAACAATTGCCAGTACTTGCAAGTACCTTGATTGCAACCTGACCAGTTGCTTATTAACCACAGCTAAATTATGACGTACATATGCAAATTTATTCACTTAATCAACTCTCCCATACAAAATCTACCAAACAAAATGTTTAGCTCTTGGAAAAATAAATACACAAAAATCCGACTCCTTTAGTATGGAGAACTTTTTTTTAAAAATAACCTATCACTATAGGAATTAATGTCTGTAAAAACTTTGAATTAAATGATGTTATAATGTGTTTGTGCAGCTTTATTAGTGCCAGTTACAGATGAATGATTCTATTTGTAAATACTGATAAGGAAAAAGTGGTAAAACTTATGATTTATTCTGGATCCACTAAAAGAAAACAGAATATAAAAATTCTGCAAGAAATCAATTTACTTTTTCAGTGTCTCCTCTTATTCTTCTCTGGGGATCTCCACAGGAACTACTTGTCTCTGCAAACTGTCCCAGATGAAAGTGTACTTATCCATGATCACATGGGCAAGATTCAGTCTAGTGTGTCAGTAGCATCAGTATATTGCATACAACTTTGACAATATTTTAGGATGTTCTAAAGATTGAGAAATGCTTTGCATTGGTGATTGGTGAGACATATTCTCAATTGGTGAGAATAAATTCTCACCGCCATCTAACCAGCAAATACCTTCCTAACATTATAATTAGAATGGGTACAAAGGCCCTTACGTTGGTATCTATAAAGGAAAAGAAGATGGAGAAGAGCACTTAAGAAAATGGGCACTGTAGTGGATTATAGGTTGAATATAAATCAAAGTCTGCTGATAGAAAGAAAAGTATTGTCTTAGGCTTTACTATCATGAATGCCCTCTGTATGGCAGGTGAATAACCCTTCCAGCCTTCCAGTGCTACTAAAATCTCACTTCAAGCAAGATGAAGTTCAATTCTGGTTGTCAACTGCACTTCAAGAAAAATGAACTTCAAAGAACTTCAAAAAGACTAACTGAAGAAGTAGAAAACATGACCCAGGATAGCATTTATGGAATCCTTGAAAGTGAGAAGTCTTTGAGGACACATGTTAGTTAGCTTCAAGTACAAGAAAAGATGAGCTGCAAAGATTAAAGGAATAAAATCATATTCTATATTCACTGTTGATAGAAGAAAGTGTCATAGACTTTTTTTTTTTCTCCCTTTTTTTTTTTTTTTGTCTCCTGATAAGGAATCACTGGTCTGACAGGGCAGAGGCAGCGCAAGCGATATAGATCATAACATGGACAGAGTAGTTAGAAGTCTTTGCAAATTCTTTTCCATCCTTTTTTTTCTTCCATTCTTGGAGAAAATTCAGTAATCGACGGGCAACACTAGGATATAAAGTTGTCTGTCAGACAACATCCAATGAGGCTTTGGAATATTTGTTGCTAAATATGATGTCCATACAGTAGTTTAACATCAAAGCACAACAAAATTCTCTCTATAAGTATAAACTAAAACTATTTCTATGTGACAAAGCACCCTCCAATTTGGGGCACCTAATCTGCATTTTCAGTGTCACTTTATGACACAGTATGTAGAATAAATTTTTTTCTTCCTCTGTGACAGCCTCTTTTCTGATTAGGCTTAAAAATAGGACAAAACACAAAAAGACAGAAAAACCTGTTTCCTTAAATAAATATACATATATATATATATGTAAAGACAAAGAAAAAAAGAAACAAACAGAAATCCTTGCACTGTTCATTTCCAAATTGGATTATAAATGGCAAGAATTCTGCAGACTTTGTAAAAATACAGACAAGAAGAGAAGGGGCAAGATTCTTCCATCTTTTATCTTGGTGTAATTCAAAAATAACCCCATTGACATCAGTGGAATTACAGCGATGTAAAACCGGTGTATATGAGGGGAAAAAAAAAGCCATCAGAGGAATATACTTCATTGGTTTCAATAAACTCTCTCCCTTTTAAACACTAGCTGTATAAAAACCTCCAATAAAATTTTATGTGCTAGGTCTGGTGCTGAAATGACCAGGCTCCAGATACAGAGTCTTTTCAGTAACATAAAATTGCAGTAAGCAATTAGAATGTTTCTATTTAAATATGTTCCAATTTGTTTTGTATCTCATTCTGGAGTAATTCTCCTACATCATCCAATATCTCCTATGTTATCAGCACAATTTTCTCCAAGATGCGGGGGAAAACTGTATTGAACCTTGTATTTATACATTTCCCCTTGAATATCCCTTTTCCCCAGATATTCCATTCCAAAGAATTTCTTCTGTAGCTTAGCTGTTGCCTTGTTAGCAATTATCTTCAAAATTCTTGTTTTCTATTAGTTTATTCCCATCATGAGAGTACCAGACCATCCCCAGCACAGAGAGTATGCAACCATGGAGTGTTACAGATTAAAATATTATAGTGCATGTTATTTAATGTTACAGTCTTGTATTAACTCATTTAGGTTTCAATTTACCATCACATTTTGCATTTGAGTAATGGCACATGAAAATATTAGTATTCAAGATAAGACTTCCAAAGTAATTCGGCTAGGATCTGGATGAAGTTAAAAAATTATTTCAGCATAAATTAGTGATATTAGATCACCACATTTCCCCCTTAAGTTAATAAATAAATCTATTTTAGTGAAATTCTGTAGATGTCAAATCTGTGGTCACTCGCTCATATGTTGTCTTATTACTTCTGCTACAGTGAGTAATCAATTGAAAAGTCAGGATTGACTTTCTTCCTACAACTACCATGGCCATTATATTGAGTTGATAAGTATTTGAAATGTTTCACTATTGATTAGTGTAGGCAGTTAGTCCAAATTCTACATGAGCCAAAACCTTAAATGCCTTTGACAGGTAAACCTGTAATAATTGATACCAAATGATAATCTAGTTAGAACACAGCAGAAGGAGAAATGTTTCAGGGATGAACTGCAGAAAAAAGTCCAACATGGTAAGGAAATCAGATGGAACAGCATGAGTGGGGCTCCTATTTAAGTTTGTTGAACAATTTTTTATAAGAAAATAACTTATTGAACTCAAACACCATTTCTATACTTAGACTAATACAAGTTATTAGATGGTACCAAACAAATGGGATTCTTTTGAGCTCTTTCCATCTCATGTTCACTATTAAAAAATGTTTGTTTTTCTTCACCCTTTAAAATACAGAATCACAGAATCATTAACTTTGGAAAAGACCTCTAAGAACACCAAGTCCAACTCCAGCCCACCCCTACTAACCACGTCCCTCAAGACACATCTCCATGATTCTTGAATATCTCCAGGGATGGTGACTCCACCACATCTGCAAATTTACAAATCTGGGAGGAATGACTGACACACTGGAAGGCTGTGCTGCCATCCAGTGAAACCTGGACAGGCTGGAGAGTGTGGCAGAAAGAAACCAGATGAGGTTTAACAAGAGCAAGAGTAGAGTCTCGCACGTAGGGAGGATTAACTGCATGCACCGGTACAGGCTGGGGGATGACCTGCTAGAGAGAAGCTCTGAGAAGAGGGATCTGGGTGTCCTGGTGGATGACAGGTTGGCCATGAGCCAGCAGTGTGCCCTGGTGGCCAAGAAGGTCAACAGGATCCTGAGGTGCATTAAAAAGAATGTGGCCAGCAGGTTAAGGGGGATGACCCTCCGCCTCTACTCTGCCCTGGTGAGGCCTTACCTGGAGTATTGTGTCCAGTTCTGGGCTCCCTTGTACAAAATGACAGAGAGCTCCTTATGGAGTCCAGAGGAGAGCTACAAAGATGATAAAGGGTCTGAAACCACCTCCCTTATGAGGAAAGGCTGAGAGACCTGGGTTGTTTGTTCAGCCTTGAAACAAGAAGACTCAGAGGAGATCTGATTCACATCTATAAACATTCAAGGTGCAGGAGGCGAAGGGATGAGTCTGGACTCTTCTCGTAAGTATCTGGTGACAGAAAGAGGGGAAATGGCCACAAACTGAAGCATAGGAAGTTCTGCACAAACGTGTGTGGGAACTTCTTCACAGTAAGGGTGACAGAGCACTGGCACAGGCTGCACAGAGAGGTGGTGGAGTCTCCTTCTCTGGAGATGTTCAAGACCCACCTGGATGCCTACCTGTGCAGTGTGGATTAGGGAGCTGCTTTGGCAAGGGGGCGTTGATGATCTCTAGATGTCCCTTCCAACCCCTACAATTCTGTGATCATATGATCTCCCTGAACAGCCCATTTCAGTGCATTGGTATTCACTCTGAGAAGAAAGTTTCCCTAACATACAACCTGAATCTCCCCTGGTGCAACTTAGGGTCATTACTTCTTGTCCTGTCAACATACATGTTTAAATCAAATCCACCACTTAAAAGAAAATTAAAATACTTCTGTGGGAAAAAATGCCACAGTGCTACTGATGATGTTGTAAGTATTGTTTTTGAATTAGCTTCAGTATGTCTATTTAGTCTTTCACCTTTTTATGCAGCAGACTGTAAATACCCAAGACCTCTTATCTTGATTTTATGATTCACTAACTCTCACACAGTCCTGTGTCCAATGAAGTGTCAGATTACTGTAAGGATATAAAGAGAGAATTTTCCTGAATTAGAATGAGTATATTTTAGAGCACCTGTTCTACTATGAAGTAGAATACTGCTGGAGGAGAAATGTTCAAATTTTAATCCAAGAATTGTACAGTATGATCAATAGACATTTAGTAGAGAAATTTTCAGGCTCTGAGTACTTGAACTAAGAAACTGTAGAAGTCTGTATGTAATACTAAGAATTCCTGAAGGCTAATTCAAACCGTTGCTGCCTTCTGCCAAATGAAAAAAAAAAAAATAGTTTCTAGCAAAACTTTACTTGGCTTAATGATCTCAAAAACACCTTCCATTTTTTGTACTTGTTATTGTTTCAACACAAGTTAAAAAGTACCTCTTCAAAAGTCTTACTAAATCCTAAGGGTTTCAAAGGAAGCATGAATATGTAGCCATCTCTAAAAGCATCAATTGATGTTGCCCAAATCCTCTTATCAAATGAGGAAAAAAAAAACAAACAAAAATTACGTCTCATGTGGAGTAGATACAACACATTAGTTGTAAATCCAGTTGTTTTTGTGGTTACAGAACAAAATTGCATCACAGTTCAGTGTTCCTAAGACAGACACTGGACAGCAATATATCATTAATTGCATTAAGACTGATTTTAATTAGCTGATAGCTTCACATTTCAGATGTACATATGGTGTGCCTTCAGATATACTTTGCCTGAATGCTCTGTAGTCTTTTCTGTCTTCAACTGGTAAAATTTTCTCATGATAAATATCATGGACATATTTTCATTTTCTCACCACTATAATGAATATTTCCTCTGCCTTGGATGAAAACTTACATAATTTTTGTTCATTTTATTTATTATGAAGATGACTAGTTTTCATTTTCATGGTCCTGGATATTTTCACATATCTTGAAAAATATTCAATTACTAATTTTACACTCCTATGTATGCAATAAATGTTATTATCTTAGTTACACACCAAGAGAAATTGAGAAAGCAATAGGTAAAATCAACTTGTTGGAGGATATGCAGTAAATAATAGCAGAAAGTCTCTGTTTCTGACCTTCAATTAAAAAGTAAGGATATCACTCAATTTACTTTATCTTAAACTGGTTTGTTATTGCTAAGGAAAGTATACAACTTTGCCATTTTTTTAATATGCATACGTAAGTAAGAAGTATGAAAAGGACAGGTTAGCTCACTGAAATGGTTAAAGCAGGAGTGTTAAACAAATACCTTTGTAGAAAAAGACCCTGAAAAATAAAGAAGTCTATAATAATCAATATATATTTTCAAGACACAGAGAACCTCACATTATGTATCTGAATGATCGGGGGAAACATGATAGTAGCTTTTAGTATTTAAAGGGAAACTATAAGGGGGGGACTTTTTAGCAAGGTTTGCTGTGATAGGTTAAAGGGAAATTTTTTCAGATTAAAAGAGTGAAGATTGAGATTGGAAATAAAGAAGAAACTTTTTAGAGTAAGGGTAAAGAGGCACTGAAACAGATTGCCAAGAGAGGAAGTGGATCCAAGGTCAGGCTGGACAGGGCTCTAAGCAGCTGATTGAGCTGTATGTTGTCTCAGTTCGTTGCAAGGGAGCTAGATCAGATGACCTTTAAAGGTTGCATCCAACTCAAACAATTCTAAATCCTTTATCAAAACAAGGAAAATAAACCTCCAGGCTTCCAGTCTCAAGGATATTGAACGAAAAGTGGTGATGGAGCTTGAACAAGCTAGTCAAAATAAAAGCAAAAGGAAATAACAAATTATAGTACTCAGCAGAGCAATATCACGCAAAGGCAAAGTGTAGGAGTCTCTAAATATGTCAGATGTTTTTCCATGCTTTCAGTAGTTCTAGGGAGCATTGTGGAAGTCAGTCCTGACTTAATCCTCTGTTGTATACAAACATAAGTTCAAGGATTATCAAATTACTAAAACTGAGTACTATCCCTGTAATTCAGTTTGATTTCTTTTACAGAATAGTTTCAAGCAATTGATATCATAGTAGTAAATAGAAATGTATGAGTTTCGTTAAAATACAAACAAATGAACACAAATCAGGTGAGAGAAGAGGAAAAAAATAGTTAAAATATTCCAACTCAAAGCAGAAAAAAATGGATGTAGCATCCTGGCACATATATAAAGTGCTCATTTTCCCAATTGTTTGAGTTTAACATACCAAAATTTTCTTATCCTACATCTAGCCATACTTTCATCCTGTTAAGAATTTAGTAATTATGTCCAGCTCATTCAGACGTGTTCATACTCTGTGTGACCAAATACTAAAAGGTAATTCTGCTCATTCAGTTATGGCAAACATAAGGTCTTCCTGCCTGCCTACCTGGTAAGATACTGTAACATTTCTGTTTCAGCTCCACGCCTAGCTGTTTTAAGTTTAACCTGTTTGAAATGACAGTATTTGGAATCAGAATATAAATGTATTGGGAGTTTTGGGTTCTGCACCTGAAGTTAAATTCTTTGATATTGAATCTTTTTAAGGATGCTAGATGGTACCTTTGTGAAGTGAATTCATATTCATATATTCAAAGACAGCTTTTATATTTTATATCTATAATCTAAGAAAGATTAGAGTCCTAGTATATCCAACTCTTAACACGTTTTATATCTTCATGCAATCTCATGCATACTTCAGTTATCAGTGTGGTATCTGAGTGATTTCTGCATCTTAACACTGCGGTTAGAATAAATTCTGTGTCCCTCGGACATGGCACTGAATATTTTACAGTGATCTTCTGTAGAGCTGTGTCAGGAAGGAAAAGGGAGAAGTAGTAGTCAGTTTTCAAGCATAAGAAAAAAAAACATTGAGGGTATATAGCAATGTTAGTGCTTTGATTAATCACAGCTACTGGAACAGGACTGGAGCTCTCCTTATGGGTTCAAAACCATTCCAGGTGGAAAAGTGTGCAAGACACATACAAAAGGATGCATAGATAACTGGCTGAGAACCTTAAACTAAATAAAACAGGGGAGGAAGAGAGGAAGCTCTGAATATAAATATTTAATATAGTTGGAGACATTAATTTCATGCTGTGTATCTTTGTGACATTGAAGTTAATAAGGACAACTTGTATGACAAACAGAATGGAACCAAAGCTTATGGTATTTTTAAATAATAACATCAAATTCTATTCCTTTTGACTTAACAGTCAAATAGATTTTTGTTGGAGATCACATTCTCTGAGCTAGCTCTTAACACAATAATAAAGGGAATGATTACTAATTTCTATTTTTTTTCTCCTGTTCATGCAGTGAGAGAAGTGGTAGGGAGTTCTTTATAAATAACTCTATCATGGAGACACTTGGAGTTACAACACTTAGAGAAAAGGAATATTCCATCCAATTTATGCATTTATCTAAATAGCTTCTCTGGATCACGTAGTAGGAATTAATTCTTGAGAGAGAGATGTCCAGAGAAGCACTGTTCAACTGCTTTCCCATGTAAGTACCATAGATCTGCTTCTTACTGCTTTCAAATCTATATTTATATAACAGTAAGTCTTGAGCATCACATTCACGTGTGCATTTCTGTACAGCTCCACAGGGCCAGATGAAATGCATCTCAGGGGTCTGAAGGAACTAGCTGATTACCAAGTGGGTACCAAGCTGCTCTCCATCATATATTTGAAAAATCATGGCTGTCAGGCAAACTCCTTGATAACTGGAAACATTGCTCCCATATTCATGAAGAAGAGGAAGAAAGACCTGGAGATCTACAGGCTGTTGGCTTTGCATCTGTATCTGGGAAGATCATGGAACTTATCCTCCTGGACAAGATGCATTTGTGAGAGCACACATGAGATTTGGAGGTGATCTGAGACACCCAGCATGGCTTCAAAAAGGACAGATCATGCCTGATCAGTCCAGTGTCCATCTAAGATGGAGTGGCAGCATCAGTGGACAAAGAAAGGGCAGCTGATGCTATCTGCTTGGACTTCTGCAAGGCCTTTGGTGCAGTCCCATACCACATCCTTATCTCTAAATTGGAGGGATATGAAGACGGAACTATTCACTGGAAAAAGAATTAGTTAGATAATCATGGCCAGAGGGTTATTGTCAAAGGCTCCTAGTCCTGATGGGGACCAGTCACAAGTGCTGTACCACAGGGGTCCATTTTGCAATCAGTGCTCTTCAACAACTATGTCAATGACACAGACAGTGGGACTGAATATACCCTCAGCAAGTTTACTGATGACAACTAGCTGAGTGGTGCAGTTGACACAATAGAAAGGAGGAATGACATCAAGAGGGACCTGGACACACAGAAAAAGTGAGCGCACAAGAACCTATTGAGGTTTAACAATGCCAAGTGTAAGTCATTGCACTTGGGTCAAGGAAATTCAAGATACAAGTACTTTCTGGTACAAGAACTCACTGAGAGCAGCCCTGTGGAGGAAAGTTTAGGAGTCCTGATGGGCAAAAAGCTCTACCTGAGTCAGCTGTGTGTGCTTGCATCCCAGAAGGCAGTATCCTGGGCTGCATCAAAAGAGGGGTGGCAGCAGGGTGAGGGAGGGGACTGTCCTCCTCTACTCTGCCCTTGTGAAGTCCCATCTGCTGTACCATACCCAGGCTTGAGGTCCCCAGTTCAAGAAGGATACAGAGCTCTTGGAGTGGGTCCAGAGGAGGGCCATAAAGATGATCAGAGGGCTAGAGTACCTCTCCTACTAAGAAACATTGAGGGAGTTGGGTTGTTCAGCTTGGAGAAGAGGAGGCTCCAGGCAGACTTCGTTGCAGCCTTTTAAGTAATTGAAGAGTGCTTACAAGCAGGAGGGCAGCCGACGTTTTATAAGGTCTGATAGTGAAAGGACAAGGGGGAATCAATTTAAACTAAAAGAGGAAAGATTTAAGTTAGGTATTAGGAAGACATTTATTTACTCAAAGGGTGTTGAGGTACTAGATTAGGCTGCTCAGAGAAGCTGTGGATGCCCCATCTCTGGGGGCATTCAAGGTCAGACTGGATCAGATCCTGGGCAGCCTTTTCTAGTGGTTGGCAACCCCGCCTATGACAGGAGGTTGGTACTAAATGATCTTCAAGGTCCCTTCCAACCTAAGCCACTCTATGATTTCCATCAAGAGAATTTCCAAACCCCAGCTGGTTAATTTGGTTACATCTGTTTCTCAAATTTAATTTTGATTTCTCAAATACAAGCTAAATGTAATTTAAAGCAATCAAAATAATTTGCTTCCTATCTGAGCTACCAGAGAAAACATTTTAGACTAAAGAACTTATTTATTTTCTTTTTCCAAAACACACATATTATAATGTCTAAGATAAGAAATACATGGCAAGATCTAGAATATTAACTTGCATTTATGCTTGTTGCATACACACTTGAGTTGCTATGGCACAGTAACTTTTTTCAGTCACAGATTGTATGGCATATATCAGATTAAAAAAATTGTAAATATAGATGAGTGACAAGGATGAACTCATAAAGTTCTAAAATATGAAAAGACTGTAAGAGATATGAAAAAATATTGGTCAGTCAAGCAGATCCTTTGAAAATGTAATCAATTTTGGTTAAATAGAAGGCTGAAACTGTATAAACAAGCTATTACTGATCAAAGAAATTACTTTGAATTTAAGAGTAAGTAGTGCAAAAAACATCTTATGCTTTGATGCAAAACACATATGGAAGCATATTCTGAAGAAGATGGAAAGATTTCATGGATGATTAATGCCTATGCAGCAAAAAAAAAAAAAAAAAAAAAAAGTGAGAGTACGGCTTCATTTAATGCAAACATGATTATGATCCTCATTCTGCATGAAATTCAAGTTCATGCTCATCTATTTCTGGTCTTTTTGAGAGCTTAAAGTTCAACACATTGCTGAACTGTGGAGATGTGATGAATATCAATAGGAGTATGTGATTAAATAAATAATAAATTATATTTAAAATATACCAGAATTAAGTTCTCAGTGCTTAGTTTGTTACAAAATCAGTTTCTGTGAAGAATAACAAGGAATCACAGCACAAAGTTGAATAATGCAAAAGAAATCAGCAAGAGACCAGAATGGTGCTTTTTTGTTGTTGTTGTTGTTGTTGTTGTTTTTTATCAATTTATAATCAAAAAGGGAAATAATTTATTTTCTATGGAAGTGTTTGGAGTAGGTACTAACAGCAGTTTCTGTAGTTCCATGGATACATAGTCCATCGGAAATTATCTGATAATTTACCTGTATGTTAGAAACACTTGTGCTTCACTATCGTGCCTGTATTGAACACAAAGAAAGAGTGCTTAGGTGAGTCTAAAATGCATCCCTGAATACAACAGAATCTTTATATAAAGATTATCAGGATGCAGAGAAACTTCTTTTTAATGTGGTGGCTTGTTCCTGGGATTAAGTACTTTCACATTTTAAACTAAATACATTTTCCATTTAAAAGTTTAATTCTGTCAGATTGAAAGAATATAGAATGATAGAAAAGTAATGTCCTTAATAACCTTAATAACAAACCTGATTGAGACACCACAAACATCAGCATGCTGAGCTAAGTTACCAGTGAAACAACATTTTTCATAACAGAGAAAACTATTATCAACTGGCTTTCTATTAGAAGATTATTCTTAATTTCAATTGCAGTACAAGACTTCTAGTCCTGTTACTGTTTGCGCATGTAATGAGAAAAATAAATGGAACTTCATAGTACCTGCTGACTTGGACAGCTCTTAAATATTTTTCCAGTCACTGTGTCTGCCAGTCACAAGTCTTCGTGCTTAGAAAAATTGTCTTATTTCATGGCATTGCTTCTTCTAGTATTCCTATGAAACCTGTGCCTTTCCTATCTCTAGAAGTATACACAGAACACTGCATTTTTACCATCGCTGTACATTTGCAGCAGTTGTCTGCATCTGTCTAAAAAATTAGACAGATACTAATGAAGAAAAGATCTCTGACACTTAGTGTCTTACCAAAATGTTATCATGTTCTCTACACTTGTACCTCAGTGTCATAGAAGATCTACTATCAGAGGACACTCCTGCAGCAATTTGATGAACAGTATTGACAAGTATTTAAACTATTGAAAAGCTCTCAATAGCTAACAGTTCATGGTATCATTTAAGCAGTATCTTTTCATATGGCTAAGATAAGTAAAAACAAAACATAGAACTTTCTACATTTATTTTTCTTCCTCCTTTCATCTTAGAATCTGCAAAATCAGAAGTTGCTGTCAATAGTTTTCAGTGCACTGCACACCAAATCAACCATGAAGAGACTGTGAGGACACTGAGCATTCGTGTTTTCACCATCCATAATCAGATATGAAGAACAAGACTATGCCACAGAAAAATGGGAATTGGCTCAAGGAAATCTCCCTGGAACACTGCTTCATTTTACAAGAGACTTTGGACATAGTACTGAGAAATAAATACATATTAAGGTATGTTTCACTGACTTGGATTCAGCCCCACAGCAGACTTGAATTTGGTGACAGCACTTAACATTGCTGTTTTCAACTGCTTGAGAATCCTTGTTTGTCAGGATGCTTCTCTCAGTACTTAGCAGGAGATCTGTGTACGTCTGTAGGGCAAGAGTAAAAATGTCTATATAAAAATTAACAATTTAACTAAATTCAACTTCAGCTATCAAAGTGATGTTACCATTGTGAATCCCTTTCTCTTATGGTTGCAGATTGAAGTGCAACCACAAAAGGTACCACAACAACAAAAAATGTCTTCCTTTAGTATCACTGACATTCTTCCATCTTTCACCGATCTGTTTATGCTGTATATGTTGCTATTCATCTGCTACGCATTTACTACTTGGAATCACCAAAGAACCTGAAGAATCATAAACATTTCTCACAAAATTAATACTGTGGTATTAATTAACACTATATATAAGAAGGGACAGATATTTGAATGGAGCTTTAATGTTGTTCAGGAAGGTGCTGGCTGGGAAACTGAAGAAGCACATTTATTCTTCCATCCTACGGACTCTCTCAGCAGGACAGCTTTGGATCTTTACCGCAAATTTAAACTACCACAGAAGATTTCCCTCTCAGAATCATTATCCAAAGCTCCTGATAGAATGGCATATATCCTGGAAGAAGCCAGTTTATAAAGTAAGCTTCACATATTCAGAACATGCACTGTTCACACTGACTGAATCTATTCATGTCAGCTGAAACTCCCAACCTTTTAAATGCTTGAACTGTCATTTTCATGAAGTATATAGCAGTAACATGTAATTTCAGTCTGCTATAATCCACATTAATGGGATAATGTGCCTGCCACTTAGCCCCGCCTCTGCACTGAATCTGGTGGGGTGTTGCAAACACAGGTATTTCACAAAAGTTTGCACACATTTACGCTGTGGCTGCTGAAGCACACCTGATCTGGCGTCAGCACATGTTTGGGTATTTCAGCATCTCTGCTCCTATTGTACGAAGAAACCTTTCCCAATGTAGCTGTGATAATCCTACAAGATGTACTGCGTTTAGAAACAAAGAACCCAGGACACTGGCTCCAGGAAATAGAGAAGATCATTCTTGATGAGATTCCACAGCAAGCAAAACATTTGACATGCAAATAGAAAAAGTAGAGTCTTGTGTTCTATACTTGGTTGTGTTTAGTGTTTTCCTGGGTTAGAAGTAATTATTTGGTGAGGAAACCCAGGGAGGTGGTAGAGTCTCCATTCCTGGAGGTGTCCAAGAAACATGTATCTGTAGCCCTGAGGGACATGGGTTAATGGATGTGGATTAATGGTTGGTCTAGATGATCTCAGAGGACTTTTCCAAACTTAATGATTCTATATAGGTTTAAGCAGATTTACAGAACCTTAGTTTTCTTACAGTGGTTACTACTACTGTTGACTATGGATAAACAAAACCCAAGAGGAGATATGTTCATATAAGATGACACTTATTTTCTTCTTTCCAGTGATGTACTAGTCATATTTTATCTTCACAAACAGCCTGCAAATGATAAAGTCAATAAAAATGGGAGCCATTAATCTGTGGCGCATCACCTGCCTAAGAACAACATGACTGTGCCAAGCATTTTGGCTAGGAATGTTTTCACCAATTCTAAAGGCATATGCCATGCTGTTACTGTGACCTGGGATTCAGAAAGGAGACACTGACAACTCAGAAACAGAAGGTGAAAGGGCTCTGACAGTGCGAACATGGAAAAACTACATGCAGATTGAACCCTGGGGAATATCTCACAAACCGTTTCTGCTCAGATGAGTGGAAGAGAGAGAATCAAATCCAATTGCTGTAATAAAGAACAGACAGATAAAGGGGAAGCAAAGGAAAACAGAAATTGAAAATAAATTCGTGAAATAGTAAGTGATTCTCACAAAGCAGGTGAGGAAATGGTACATCTGCTCAGATATCCCCAGTCAGAAGACATTAACAGCTCTGAGTATTCTAGGATCTTCTTATAGAGGAGGATTCTGCAAGGCCTGTCACAAGAGGATCAGGGTAGGCAGTTTACAAACATATTAATACCCTGGGTATGCATGTATAGAGTGAGACTTTTTCTAAAGGTGGAGGAGGTAAACTGGGAGGTGATCTCTGCTGTATGACTGAAAGAACAGCATGAAAATATTTGCTTTGACATGCACTGAGCTTTTCAACTTTCACAGCAGCAAAAAGAAGTTTATATTATGCTGCATTTACAATGGAGCTGCCATTAGCCAGACCCCAACTTCTCTGCAGGAAGAAGAAGGACAGTTTAAAATCATGAAGCACTTCCAGTTAATCTAACTCCTGACAGGGAACACCTGAAGATTTTCTCTGTTTTTCAGGCTGTCTGGTACACAAATAGCAGTGAGGTCAAGGATTTACAGAGCTCCTGCAGTCTCTTCACACTGACTTATAGGATTGTTGTACAGAAATCCCAGAAAATGTACAAAATCTATAAATTCTCCCTTGATCAAAATTGTGAAGGAAAAATGGCAAATGCAAAAGTGAGATAAGAATTGTCTATACATCACTATAAAATAAGGATGAGATTCTTCTCAGTACACTTTTAATTTTTAAAAATTGTGTTGTCTATGCTATTTATCTGGTCTGTATGTATGTGATTCTAACATAAAAGCCAACATATAGAATTATTTAGATTAAATTGTAGGCATCAAATTAGGCAGCTAACTACTTCATGCATTTATTTAGAATGGACAATCTCACCTCTGCAAACAACTACAAGAAGTATCTAGATACCTTTCTTGCAATTAGATATCCAAGTGGTATGTGGAAAAGTTCTGTACAACGAATGATGTTATGATGATATAACATCTCTATAAAGGATTGTGATGAGAAGAGAAACAGAAAGATTGAAGCCAACGTTTTGTATCATTTTATTATAACGTGCCAATACAATAATATAACTTGTTAGACACTGGTATAAGAACTCCCACGAGTATATTTGAAATGACTGGAGATGAATGTTTAGATAAACAGAATAAAAATATTTCTTAATGCATATGGCTGTAGTGCATAAATATAGAACACTGTACTGTATGGCATGGTTTAAAATAATGACTGTATATGTAGTGTATCCTATTGAGTAAAGAATAGGGTTCAAGAGAACTGAAATGATATTTTTTCCCCCCCACTGTGAACAAATGTTGCCAGACTTTTGGCATCTCTTTTTCATTAACCACAAATTAAAGATTATGTTTCTTGTTTATTATTAAGCACTGTGAGTTCTCTTAAGGAAATTATTATGTCACTGTATCAAAATGGTCTAGTTTCTCTAGTGATGCCAGTGAATGCTACTTATTTTCTTTGCTAAGGATCCAGAAAATTTGAATTACAGAATCACAGAACTGTAGGGGTTGGAAGACACCTCTAGATATCATCTAGTTCAAAGACCATGTAGCTAACTTTTAAAATAGAAGCAGCAGTAAGGAAGGAAACAAGACAAAAGAGGCAGAAACATACAACAATATTACATGAAGTGCACCTCACTCTGGCCCCACAGGCTACACTGACTGCAGTCACACCTGTGGCTAAGTTCAGCTGAATAAAAACATAATCAAGGCTCATACAATATGCCATGCCACAATTCTTAGCATGCTTCATGGTGCTTTACTTATAAAATGCTAACTGCCAACCAGATCATGAGTTATTATCATCTCGATCCAGTGCTGTTCCTTCTTTCAAACCACTTAATCTATTCTTCCAGTCCACTCTTCCTTATATTTCAAGTAAAAATGTTATGGGAGACACTGTCCAAAGATTTAATTAAGTTAGGATACATCCACCACTCTGTTCTGGTTGACGTTACCAGCCGTTTCAATACAGAAGGACAAGCTGGACCCATCCCTGAACCCATATCCTCCATAAGCTATCACCATCCCTGAACGACTACTACAACCTCTATCTAACCACCAAGAAAACTCAAACAAAACTGAGCAAGGTAGAAAGACTTTCTTCAGAAAAGAAAGAAGAAGAAGAGCATTCCCTGGGCAGTCCAAATTTCTATTCTTGTCCTGTTTGAGATGGTAAAATTATTTCAAACTTGAGGAATCTTCAGAAAACCATTTCTGGTCTAGGCTTATCATTAAGTAGATTCAGGTAATGTCGTACTATCTAATATAACAATACATTATTGTTCCACAGACACAGAAAACAAGAACTTGCCTTCTGTGCAGAAAATGGAGTTTCTCTTCTGTGTACATGAAATCGATTGCTGTCTGCAGAAGGAGGCCTTTGTTTTCGTAAGCAGTGGAAATTTTGGCACAGTGTAGAAGAAGATAACAGAAAAGACACAGGTTAAAGGTGGAAAAGCAAAAGAGAAGTTGAGGAAATATAGGGAAATAGATAATATCTGAGACAAAGACAATGAAGAGGAAAAAGGGAGAAGAACACGTAGTACACACACACACACACACATACAAACAAGCAATCAAAATTAGAGAAGTGAGACGCTGAAGATGAAACAAATTAAGGCCTGTAATAAAATCTCATTGCGTCAAACAAGGAGAAACAGTGACTCATGAAACTCATTTAGTGGAGAACACAATAAGGTAAAGAGAAAACATGAATCATAAAGCAAAACAGAAGTGAGTTTATCAATCCAAATTAGATTTTGGACATGGATTTTTGTGATTTTCATAGATGTCTCTTAAATTGCCATGACTACATCCCTTTGTCAATGACAACATAATCCTTTAAAGAGGAATAGCTGTGAGCTACATAGCAGAGAGGGAGAGCAATGTGCTCTCCTCAGTCTCTTAACCTGAGTACAGAGAAAATAACAAACTGATGAAGAAAATTCTATATAAATCTGGTTTTTGTATTTTTAGGAATTTGAAATGATCTGAGCTGCCTAAACTGAGTCATCCTTAGCTCAAAACCTCAGAGCTCATTCTAAGACTCTTGAACATATTTTATGACTGAGAAAGCATCTCTGTCCCTAATCTCAGAAACACTGATTTTCCTGAGTTTCAGGACATTGTTCAAGGCAGAGAAACATTTTATTTTTCCAACAATAGCATCAGCATCATCCTATCAGACCTAGAGGGGACTTTTTCTATTTGCCTATTGAAAGCTGCTTCTCAAGAATGAAGGTCTCCTAGGGAGCTCCTTGCAGAGCACTGTAGACTGATCAAAAAAAAAAAACAAAAAACCCAGACAATACTGTTGACCATTGAGAGAATATTGTAGCACTCTACTGTGTAGAGTACTAGTAGCCCTTTTCCATAAAGAATAAAGAGATTCCTATCCTGGTATGTACAAAAGGTATGATTTACAGATAGCTTGGTTTTGCTGAATATAAGAAATTAAGATTTTTGTGTGTGAGATCTGGAGGTTATAATTCTCCTATTTTCAGGTAGTATAGCTCACTCTATTTCAATTATTAATAGTTAAATTCGCATCAGAGACCATTTTCCATTCAGAAACCAAGAAGGAAAAGGAGATTGTTATAAGTGCCATTTATGAACAAAAATTCTTTCCTTCTAATCAACTCTCAATTAAACTCTCAAGAAAAGGTGTTACGGAAAAAGAAGTATTCTGTTAAAGTCCTTTTCTTGTCTCATATTCTTTTCACTCTTTTTCTAAGAAAAGCTGCCTTCATCTAACACCACTTAAGATTTTCAATGCCTTTTTCTAAAGTGTCTCTATTTTCTTTCTTCTTTTCCTGTTCTTATGGCTTGATTGTAGTTACACCATAAAAAATACCAATGGTTCTGAAAAATGTCGTAATTAAGATTGCTTCCAGAAAATTATGGTGGATGTGTTTATTAATTTGTACTTGCATTACAGAAGTGCTTGAAGGACTTGCTGTGATAACTGAGGTACAAACACTTCTGAAACAAAGTCCTTCTCTGATGTTTTTCTTTTAATTTAAAAAGGGAGAAGGATTATTGATGCGAGGATTATTATTTCCATCTGTGAATGGATACTTGAAGTGTAGATGAATGAAGTGCCCCTTCTGAGAATCACAAAGGGGATCAATGCCAGCATTAAAAATGCATCAAATCTCGTGATTTTCCAACCTGGCTTTCACTCAAGGAACAATTTATATCTTTCAGTATCTATTCCCCTTTTGCTGTCTCCCCACTTTTACATTTTGACAGCATCTGAAAGCTTGGACAATATATATCAAAGATGTTCTCACCCATATTCCAAACTGCTGGAATATGTTATGGGCAGTAATAAAAGTTACAGGAGTAAATTTATCGAGCAGACATTACGTCTGTCAGAATTTAACATGCAAATAAAACAAGCTCTCATATACAAATCACTTGCCTAATCCTACTGGCAGTGTTCAGTATTGAACCAGACACTAGATGTTTTGCTTACACTTTTTATTCCACATAGCTATGCTGCTCCCATCAATAATAATAGTAGGGAACATTGCAGAGCCAAAATAGCCCAAGACAGACAGCAAACTATGGCATTAATTTCCTAGGAAATGAACTGAACAAATTTTTGTGTTTTAAATCCATCTTGCAGACTTGAGTCCCTTTCTCAGAGTATTAAGAGAAGTTCTAAAGTAGTTGTAGTTAAGCATCCTCAGGTCTACATGAACAAAGAATTACAATAGTGCTTCCTTTCTTGAAGAAATCTCCTCCTGGCAATAAAAAAATAAATAAAAATCAAGTGTTTTGTGAAGATCATCATGTGCCTTTTAGCTTAGGGTAAACTGAGGTCAAATGGTGCAAACATTTCTCCTGTAACAATTACATGTCAGTAATATTTGGCAAATAAAGTCTCACATTCACTACTCTTTTGCCCATCCACACTACTCTTAACATTGTGCTATAAAATCAGCATCATTTTTATTTCTTAAGGTATAGGAAAGAATTTTTTATGGATTCTGTGAATACTCCAAGGACTGTGAGATCACCTAGACTGTTCTTCAAATAAAGTGCGGCACTTGTGAAATTTACTAATCGCCCTTATATAGAGCTTATGAGGTGGTTCTTCATACATCTTAGTTCTGAGCTCGACAGTGGTTATAATGAAGCATTCAACTTTTTCAACAGAGAAGAAAAATTCTGCAAACTAAACACATGTTATTCCACAGCAGATGTCACTGAATATAAAAGAAATACAAAATTTTTAGCCTAGCCTGATCAGCTTTAATATCAGGTTGGGATCATAATGTATTTAATAATTTCAAAGCTGTTAGCCCTACATTTATTAAATTTAGAAATGTTAGTTTCAAATCAAAGTTTTTGAAAGTAACACTAATAATATGCATTCTCAATACTAAACTTATTTCAATCAAAGTTTTCTGTTTATTTGTTTGGAGCAAGATAATTTTGCTTGGGCTGACAGTGAGATTTGGGTGTATTTAGTCAGAATGAACAATATTATTAAAATGAAGTATTACTGCTGAAATATCTAAAACCTCAAAGTGGAAGCTACAGGAGAATTGTCAGTTTCTCACTAGCCACTAAACAAGCAAGAGGAAGACCAGTTTTTCATTTGTTTGTTTGTTTTTATCATTACCTCTGAAGCTAAAAATTATGCTTGAACTGTTAACTTCATGATGGGATTTGATACCATTCATTGAATTTAAATGCAGAAGAGACTACTAGATAAACAGATGTAGTTTTCTGTGAAATAAAGAAGAAATATATGTTCCTGATTACATGTGTGAAGCTCCCAATAATTTGTATTTATCTATCTTTCTGGAAAGCAACAAGATACGAATACAGAAGCTTTAAAATTGTTTGACAGGAAGCCATCAATGAAGAGGCTTCAGGCAACTTCACAACTTTCAACAGCTGAGACCTTCAGTATAGATGGACAGATGTAAAAAACAGCCTACTTATTCGTCTCCCCTATATAATTAGAGACAGCTTTTAGAAGCGTGACATCAGTTATTTACTTATTTTTAAAGAAGGACATCATAATTATAACAATTTGGATTAAAACTGAAAAAAAACATAATTATAGAAAAGAAATCAGAAATAGTTTGAGAAAATATTTCTTCGTTGTTTGGGAAGTAGAGAAGAAAAGTAGGAAAATATAAAATGAGAAAACAACACTGATATAAGACTAGGATATAAAACATAGGACAAGTAAAGAAAGAAGCTAAATTTATGGAGTCTGGAAGAGCAAAAGCTCAGGGGCAACACGATCTCAGTCTATAAATATCTGCAAGGTATGGAAATAACTGAAAGGAGGGAATAATTTAGTCTCAATCTCTGAGCACTGGAAGAAAAGCCCTGGGGCTAAGAAGGAAGAAGTTTAGGGAAAAGTTTTTAGCTATAAAAGGAGATGAAACAATGAGTAGACTGAAAACATGACATTTGAGGTGCTGGACCTGAAATGCAGTGTTCACACCAATAGATTTGTTTCGCTTGTGTATTTTCATCTTTCAAACTTCCTGATACTGCAGGAACCTGAGCTGCCCTGGATTTCTCTTTATCTCCTCACAAGCAACCTTTAAGTTTCTGACATTTTAGCATATTGGGATATTGGTTTTAGGTTTGTTGTAGGTTATCAGAGAAGAGAAAGCTATCTGATGGCCCCCAATGGGCATACCTGAATGAAGGAGGATGCTGAAGGTAAAAGAACTATTTTTATAGTTCTTTCCAGAGATATGGTATAGATACAATCTGGATGATGGGAATGCTCTTTTCAAAATATCACATCTATCCTCTTTCTTGCTGCAGACACTCCATTTAACAGATGCTTTTTTTTTCATTTCTAAGCCTCTTATCTATCTTTATTCAAATACCTCCTTGAAAATACTTCTAACGTTATTCAAATAGCCTCAGACATCTTTTTCTGCCACTCCTGGTTCTGCTATGATCCCAGTCTTAATCTAAGCCTTAATCATAACCACAATCTCACAAGAAAATCTGAACACACCTTCACAAACAGTGAGTGTTGTAAAGCAGAAACATCCAAAATTTTCATTCCCTCACTGTCCCCACCCACCCACCTCAAATGGAGTTATTTAAAGTATCACCTAAGGTGTATGTCACCTTAGAAATATTTCCAAAGATGTGCCTGTCCTCTGCCAGTTAAAATATTATTATAAAGTGCAAGTATAGCACATCTTCTGAATTACTACATTCAAATGATGAAAATCTTGAAGAGCTGACGTGTGCCCTTTTAATAAACTTACCAGAGATTTATGGTACTTCTAAGACATGGTAAGTTTTGACCACTGAAGTTTCTGCCTGATTATTTTAATTAAGAAAATAGAATTTGTTTGCAAAAAGTAGATTGTAACTTGTTTTAAACCTTGCTTCTTCGGTAAACAAAATAAGTTTCAGAGCCACAAAATCATCAAAGCACTTCCCTGAGAACCTGGATGCTATTTCTCTCCGTGTCTGCCCTGAGCACATTCCTCTTTTCAGGAAATAAAACAGAGACCTAGATTTCACCTGAGTGCATCCAACAAACATGAACTTTATGGAATAGTATACTTTGCCATTTGACTAATAACGTCAATCAAATGCTACTATTAGCACTGAATGTATTAGAAAAAAAAAATGGAGAGAGAGTCTTATTCAATTGCAGATAATGTAATTATGTCTGCTGACTACCTTTGGTATTGGGAATATGGCAATATTTCAAAGACCAGAATCATGATAAAATAAAAAGCTGATAACATGTTGAGTGAATTTAACTTAGCAAATTAGAGTTGATTACTGCAGGGGGAAGAGCAGGTGCATAATCTTCAACTATAGGAGACTGAGGGAACAAAATAAAGAATTTTTGTTTTGTTCTTCATGATAGATAGAAAAAGAAATAAGTAGCTTACATTTCTGCAACAGAGATTAAGTTATTCCTCAGGAAAAAGCTTCCTAAAGATAAGTAGTTGAGTAGATTTACTGAGATTATGAAATTTGCATCATTTGATTATTTTAAGAACAATTTAGACTAACTCTACTTAAGAACAATTTAGACTAACTCTACTTAAGAACAGTTTAGATAGTGTCAACCCTGACTTGAGGAATGGTCATCATTTTGATTCTGTCAAGAAACAAAAGGATTGACCAGGAAACCTCTTGAAAATACCTCCCAAGGCATGTGCTATTGTAAAGTTTAACGAACAAAAAATGCAGTTGAATATGTGTATTTTTAATAAGGAAGATGAACAACTGAAAATCTAGTCAGCACTATGGTGGATTTTCCATCCATTTTAAACAATTCGTAAAATAAGGCTGAATGAAGGAATATAAGATAAGGGTCAATTTTAGTCTTAGATAACTTCTTAGAAAAAGGAATTATTTCGGAATTCCTATGGCCTATAATATGCTGGATGACACAATGATTTAATAGTCTATTAATGTTATTTATTTTTATTTACTTAATTAACTTTTATTTACTTGATTGTTTTCTTTTCCGTTGTCCATGCTCATTTATCAAACTGTTTCCTGGCTCTTGGCCTCTGACACCATATAAAATACTTGAAACAATTCAGAATGGGTAACTGATCCCATATACCCTTTAAAGTTATTAATGCTCCTGTGCTTAGTGGTTTACCCATGAAGGATAAGGAAAACAATCCCTCTTTAATGATCGTAGATAGTAGGACAAAAATTCCACTAATGAGTTTGAGGCAAACATCCTTATAATAGTTAAGTTAATGAGGATGTGATAAATGGACATGCAGATGAAATGCATTCTCAAGTCAATGGAAACATCCTTAATTGAGATAGATTTAAGTGCTAGGCATTAGATGGCAAATGCAAGCAAGAACAATGAAAGTACTCAGAACAGAGCCTCTCCTTTCATGCAGCTTTTTAACACATGTAAAGAATTGCTTGATTTACTCACTAGATTGCAGATATGGAGCTACAGACTAAGCAAAACAAGAAGCCATACATTAGACAAAGAGTTGTTTTCATCCCCCTGATCCATTTCCTTTCCTAAAAGACAGAGTTGTCTATAGCACAGACTCGAGGCCAATTTGCCTTGACTAGTTTAAGTGCAGCTCCAGGGCAGCTGGTCCATACAACACTAAGAGAAGAGAGGAATACGTTAGCTACATAGAAATTTGAGTCACTGGAGAATTCAAGTAGTAAACTGTTCACATTTCAGAAACATACTCGTTTTCACAAAAAAAAAACAAAACCAAAACAAAGACAAAAAAACAACTGAGCAAGTTTACACGGGCAGTAAATCTGAGAAAATAAGAAGTGTGAATAAGTGAATTAAAATTTTCATTTACAATGTTTGCACAGCTACAGAGAAATTGGAATCAGGTTATAGGCTCTTGAGAACTGTTCAAAGGAATTATTTATCTCACCAGGTTCATTACATTATTCTAAGACCTTCTACACGACTCCATCATTTCTCATGGAGAAAGACATCTCAGTTTTTCCATATGCCTCCTGCTTGCAATCTGTAAGGAACAGTAAGGCAGTAATGATGAAAAATAGGAGGGATAAGAAAGACACCAGCAGGCACATCCCAGCACTGCCGAGTACCTGTTTACTCACATTTGTTACACGCCAGCAGTTACATGCATCTCTGTACTAATGGCAAAAGCAAGAGCAAGAAATACTTTCAGCTTATCTCTGGTCTTCTTCTGAGGGTTTCAGTCAGTCCAGATCCACTCTGCTGCTTCTTTGCAGAGTGACTTTAACCACAAGAGGGATAAATAATGTACAGGAGAAATCTATTTCCTGTGCACTATGAGCTACCAATTTAGTTAGTCTCAGGATTATTTCTTTGACCAGATTTAATTCAAGATGCAAACGAGAGCAAAGGTATTATTATTGAGTGACAGGCATTTCAATTCCATCTGCAGTGGTATTTAGAGGGTCAGCTTACAGACAGTGGGGAAGAAAAAGGATAAAAAGCTCACTGACAATTTTTGATACTGACTATTCATTCATATCTCAAGTGCTAGCAAACAAAAGCAAGATGAATATTTGAGTCGCTTGCAAAAACAAATCATGTTGAACAGAGTAAGTGCATCTGCATTTATTATGCAAGGAGCTCAGGAATGCAGAATATATTTATTGTTAATAGAATATTCCCCTCAAGCTATACCAATACAGCTTTTGTTTTGATAAAACATGTCCTTGGGGAGCCTAGCACAAATTTCTGAACTTCTGCAAGGGATGATATACATTTTCTGGTTAGCACGCTATGGGTCTGAGTTGCCAGATGCCTTTAATTCTGAAGGTGATGCTGCACCTTTACAGAGGAGGAAGAAAATGTTAAAACAAGGAATAGAAGACTCCTACCTTATCCTTCCACCCCTATAAAAGACGCATTGTAGTGTAAGACAAGAAGTTAAGGGCAGTATTCCTTTCTGCCCCTCCTGCTGGTGAAAATAACTTCTAAATTAAAAATAAATTTCATCACAAGAAATTCAAACAAATGCAAGTACTGGCAAGCAATGAGTTGCACCGATCAGTAAAATTAGAAATAAATTTCATCACAATAAATTAAGCAAATGCAAGTAACTTGATGGCTCTAAACTAAAAGAGGGGAGATTTAGTTTAGATGTTAGGAAGAAATTCTTTAATCAAAGAGCAGTGAGGCCCTGGCACTGCTGCCCAGAGAGGTTGTGGATGCTCCATCCCTGGAGG
This sequence comes from Oreortyx pictus, assembly GCA_036925125.1. NCBI lineage: Eukaryota > Metazoa > Chordata > Aves > Galliformes > Odontophoridae > Oreortyx > Oreortyx pictus. The sequence continues at coordinate 3,969,724 of JAUPFR010000005.1, forward strand.
TGCTCAAAGCTGGGTTGGATGGGGCCCTGGGCAGCCTGTTCAACAAGGGTGGAGTCAACACGACTATGGTAGGTAATTGGAACTAGGTGATCTTTAAAGTCCATTCTTACCTAACTCATTCTATGTTTCTGTGAAATAAACAACTGGTAGGTCCAAATCATACAAGATAAATTCTGAAGTTATCTTGATACCTGAGTAACAAGGATCTATACTTTTGACCTAGGAAGCAAAAAGATCTTTCTGATCTAAAACCAGTTATGAAGGAACAGAATTAGATAGGTCTACTCAGTTCATACCTATCTATCTTTACACACAGAGACATACATTTCTGCCCCTTCTTGTGTAATTAAACCTATAAACCAACATCATATACAGTACAGCAGATAGACTTGATGGCACATGAGGACAAAGGACAAAAATTTACCATTAGTTTTATCAAATAGCACAGACTCATTATCAGAGCTAAGAAGAAAAATACAAATTGTTCGCCACATCCCAGTGGCCACAGGGAATTCAAAAGGATAAATCAAGGATATAAAAATGAGAGCATTCACAATTCCACTACGATATCCTTAAAGCCAATTTAATAACTCTTGCAAAATGGAATGAGGAGAATGAACTATATCGTTCTGAAGCAAAGTGAATGGATGAACAAACAAAACGACCACGTAGAATCACCTTAAATAGCCTTTATTACTGCCATAGCAACAATAATACTATTAAATGAATACAGAATCTTCTATGGATACTCTCATTTAAAAGAATCAATGTCCAGCTCCTTTAATTTGCTTCATATCCTTTTATCGCTGTGCTAGCAGGAGGTGAAAAAGACATTAAAAATTGACTCATATTCAGCTGACCAACTTCAGATACTTATGAGCAACACAAATGAGAGGATCATGGCTAGGGAGCAACTCTGTAGGAATGGAGAGAAGAAAATGTTATTCTTTATCACTTGTTCACTTTAACAGCTGACAAATATACTTTTTTTCCCCAGGAATACAAAATGAAGTCCCTAGATTAGATTTCATCAAACTCAGAGGGGACATTGAAGTCTTTTATGTAGAGGGACAATGTGAAATAAACAAAGAAATACACCCTAAAAATAATGGTAAGTAACGCAAGAAATTCTGGGTAGTTGAATATGTTTTTACATTCTGAGATGACAGTAGGTGGATAGCAGCAGTAATAAGAGGTTTCAGAAGCAGATCTAGTCCAGTTCTCATTCTACCTGAACTTCAAATGCTTCAGTGGACAGAAACAAAAATGTTTTGGGATGAGAGTGTGCAAACCACCATGTTATTTTCAGTTAGACCATTTATGTTGCTAATAGTTCTGCAATCCGGTCTGACCAAATGGAGAATCAGTACAATGCCTCCTGAATTCCTGAAGGCAACCCCAAATGGTGAGGATACTATTTACTTCAGGTGAAATGAACTAAAAAAAATACAAAATTAATTGACAGCTGTTCACCTTTGTATTACTATGCCTCTACAAATAAAATTGTCCATGTGCTGCATTCTTTGCCTGACAAATTAAACAAGAGTCTTCTTCTTGTTATGGATAGGTTACCCCAAAGTAATGCCTCTTATTTATTTCCATGGAAACTATAACAGATATAAAAAGCACAATAACACTGTTTGTTTGAGAAAATTCTCAGCTACAAAAAACTATTTTCAAACATAGTCACCACCATTAACAATGCATTTTCACCAACAACCAACAAGTTCAGCAAGTGATGTGGAATGTCAGTAGGTGCCATTTTTTCCTTGTGGAAGAATTCGGTGACAAACATTTACTTCATACACACTCCCATGTCGGTTATCATTCTGTCAGACTGCCCCTCTGCTGCCATCTGTCAAAGGCAACAAAACATAATGGGATATTGGTTTTCCCATAATGGGAAGGTTCAGCCTCTACTGCCGTACCACCAACATCTGACTCTGACATCATGGACAACATAATAAATAGGAAGCATTACTTTCAGAGTAGCCCTTGTACTAGGGATACTTGAAAACTACTGATACTTGAAAAATGGACTAAAAGCAACTAAAATCCTTCTGAACACACTTCTTGAAAAATACCTTGGGTGCAAAATTGTAGGAAATATTCTATTAAAATGCTGCCTTTCCTACAAACATATCACTGAGTCACATTAAAAAAATAATAATAATAATTTTGCAAATAAAGATTTTCTGGTTTTGCTTCTACAAAGCATAAGGATAACAATATTAGCCACTAAACAGGTAAGCTCAAATCACAGAAGTTCAGTCTCTGCCTGAATATGAACTGCTTTGAATCCCAAATATTTGAGAAGTGGAACAATAAGGGAAAGGATGGTTATTGGTCTTACAAGTCTGAGAGTAAGGTTGTTTTTCTGGGGTCAATTCTTAGTTATAAGTCTGTCTTACATTCTTGTTTTATTTACTCAATTTTTAAATTTTTTTTTTTATCTAGAGTGAAAATATATTTTTTCAGAATGATGCTGAAAGGTGGAATTTTCTAATAGGAACTGTTAACATCATTAATGATTTGTTAAGAGAATGTCAAGTTCAAACACAAAATTATTTAAGATTGTCTTTAAGGTCTCCTGAAGTTATTCATTCACTTTTCCTATTCCTTCACTTTTTCTTCCCCTTCTTTTCTACCTAGTACAAAATTAAATCCTCTTCTAGTCTCTCTCATCTTTCTCTTTTCTAATATATTATTAATATTACTTCTTTATTTAGACAAGATAATATAGAGGCATATCTACAAAAATGCCAGGTGGATATTTTTCTCTCCTTCCTTGTTTTTTGCTCCATTGCTATACTCTTGATTTGTTGTGTAAAAATTCAGTACTCAAGTCTGTTACTATTACTAGTTACTATTTAGGTGGTTTTAAATTAGATAAAATGAAGTCTTGTTTCATAGAGGTAGATTTGCTTTTTCTCATCCTAAACATTGGATCTTCAGTGTAGAAGGTAGTTTATGAGCTCTAAAAAGAAATAAATAAAAAATAGAATGAAGTGTTACATAAACAGATGTAAAATGAAATTAACTCTTCCCTGGAAGAGTACAAGCTTCAGGTTGAAGTAACATCTATGAGATGAGATAAGAAAATAGAATAAATAAATAAAAAAAAAAAGAGACAAAGAAAAATAAAGCAACCGCTTTCTACGAGTATTTGAATATGCTGATATAGCTAATCACAGACCACAGAATTGTACGGGCTGGAAGGGACCTCCAGAAGTCATCTAGTTCAACTCCCCTGCCAAAGCAGGCTCTGTAGACCAGGTTGCACAGGTAGGCATCCAGGTGGGTCTTGAACATCCCCAGAGAAGGAGACTCCACATCCTCTCAGGGCAGCCTGTTCCAGTGCTCTGTCACCCTTACTGTGAAGGAGTTCGTAATGCACATCTTTGTGGAACTTTCTATGCCTCAGCTTGTGACTACTTCCCCACTGTTGAGAAGAGTCTGGCATCATCCCTTTGCCTCCTGCACCTTAGATATTTGTAGACATGGATCAGATCACCTCTGACCCTTCTTTTTTCAAGGCTGAACAGCCCCAGGTCTCTCAGCCTTTCCTCATAAGGGAGGTGGTTTCAGACCCTTTATCATCTTTGTAGCCCTACTCTGGACTCTTTTGAGGAGCTATCTGTCTTTTTTGTACTGGGGAACCTGCAACTGAACACAGTACTCCAGGTGAGACCTCAACTGGGCAGAGTACAAGGGGAAGGATCACCTCCCTCAACCTGCTGGCCACGCTCTTTTTAATGCACCCCAGGATCCCATTGGCCTTCTTGGCCACCAGGGCACACTGCTGGCTCATGGTCAACCCGCTGTCCACCAGGACCCCTAGGTCCTTCTTCTCAGAGCTCCTCTCCAGCAGCTCATCCCCCAGCCTGTACTGGTACATGCAGTCACTTCTTCCCAGGTGCAAGACTCTACACTTGCAGTGCTTAAAGGAGATAAAACAATTCTTATCCTTGATGAATTTCAAGATGGGACTGAACATATTTTAGGTTTACCATTGACAAATCAGTCTTTGTGACAAAACTCTTCTCTGAAATGTCACTGAAAATGTTTAAATCATAGAACACAGCCACCAAGACAAAATGACGAGCTACAGGATCAGAAACAAACTAACACAGAAATCGAAACAAAAATGAAACATAACCAAAAACAGCAACAACACAAACACTACATATGAGGCAGATTGTCAAAGCAAGGGAAAAAAAACCCACCACCACCTAAAGCAGGTTTGCTACAGTACAGCACAGGAAAGTATCCAGGTGAGTTTGAATCTCTCTGGAGAGGGAGACTTCACCACCTCCCTGGCCAACCTGTGCCCATTGCTCCTTGTCCTGCCACTGAGTACCACTGAAAAGAGCCTGGCCCCATGCACTTGACTCCTACCCTTTACATATTTATAAATAGTGATGAGATCCACTCTCGGTTTTCTCCAGGCTGACTAGGAGATAGACCTGATTCCTCATCTTTGCAGCCTAGTAGTTCCTGGTAGTGCTAAGATCTATAAGCTCTACCATCTAAGGTTCTCCTTGTTTCCATCAGCCCTTTTGCTCCTCTTCCCATAGAAGTAAGAAAATATTGCTACTTTGCTGGAGATTTGGAAAATAATAGAGCTGCTTTTGGCAATTGTACTGTGTTTGATTCAAAATCAAGTTCTTTCTACTCTAGTCTGACAAGGCTACTTCCCTCTTAAGCAAAGCATAAAGCTTCACACATAAACATACCCGCACAAAAATGTATTCACACACACCAACTTCTTGAAATAACTGCTCACTCTATAAAGAATTCTGAAAATGAAGAAATGGCAAAGCACAAATATCTTTTCTCCAAACAAGATTTCTGAACAGTTGTATCAATAAAATAAGCATAAGAATTTTCTTGTCAGAAAAATAATGTGGTAATGGTCCAACTAAGTAGTTAAACTTGCAATGAATTCTTGCAAATACTACATTTAAAAAGAACATCCACTAATTCATGTAGGTTATTTTTCTTTTTCTTTCATTCTTGCATTATGACATTAAAGTAGTATAATTCCTGTGACTTTGAAAAAGCATAAAATCTATTAAGATATGAATTATAATAATAGATATATTTTTGTCACTAATTCTTGTAAAAGAATACAGAATTAGAATAGCAATTCTTGCAGAAGATGTGAATACAAAGTAGCATATCTCACAAACACAGTGCTCTTGGGGCAATTTCAGATTAGTTTGTAGAGATATGGCACATAGCTTTGAATTACATAAACAGCAATTTAGTACTTCAAGTTGGTTGAGCATTATAGTACAGTAATTCTATAGTCATTGTGTTACATAGAAAAAAACACATTTTATTACTGAAGAAAGTCACACTGTGAACTCACTAGCAGCTCAAGGATATATGCTGACAAATTGTAAGTCATAAGTAGGGACAAAACATCAAGCGCAGACAGAAAATTCTCTCAAGATTCCTTCATTTTTGTAGAGAAGTGATTCGACTTGCTTTGATAAATTCCTAATGTAGTGTGGAAATGGGCTTACAGACATGCAGTGCATCATCTGGTTACCTGCCAAGGAATGTGAAACTCACTGGGAATCCTATTTGATGTCGATTTTGAAGTCCCAGTAAAACTAAATGCCTGTTAGCTTAAAAGGTCAAACAAATGAGCAGCATCAACAGGATTTCACTTATTTTCATCACTGTGTGCATTATTAAATTCTTTTTTTGGTCTGCATGTGTGTGTGCAGGCCTGAGCACATGAATAGGTATTAGTTAATTCCTGTTGATTGTATTATGAACTATCAAGCTAACAGGAGATTGTTAGTAGGATAATGAGTCTTAGAACGTCAAAGGCTGTCTAGGTCAACAGCAGTCAGAAGATTTTTGTCACTGGATAGCTATGTGACAAGCGTGAATGAAGCAACACTGAGTGAATCCCCTTTCTAAAATGCAAATCAAATTTAACAACAAAAGATAAAGAGGTTTCTTTTAGAGAGAGCTTGTCGGAATCAACATCCCAAAAGAATGCAGGGATACTTAAAAGAAGTTGCAGGTAGCAAAACGTGCTTGCAGCTGCTGTACTTCTGTGAAACACACACATGAACTCTAAATCTATTCACATCCTGGATGACGCTACTGTGCTGGACTTCATAGTAAGTTAGGCATGCTATTTTCATTGTTAGGCAGTGAAGGCACTGATCACTTGGAATAAGGGTGTTCAGAGGCCTCCCTGGTGTGGATATTGAGAAAAATTTCTTCTCAGGATGTGAGTGGTAATACGTTGGAACTGGCTGGAATCACCATTACCAAGAAAAGGGTGGTTGTGGCATTGAGGAACATGGATTGGTGAGCATGGGTCCTTAGACTAGTTGATCTTAATGGTCTTTTCCAGTCCCTGCAATTCTATGATGCAAGAAGGCTAAAGGCAACTTTCTCGGGAGCAGCACTGAAATTCAGAAAATCGAACTGATATTCAAGTTGAAATTCCACTCTAGTTTGGTATTGTAGAACCAGTATCTTTTCCACATACCAAATGAATGTATCTTTTGTACATCATGTATTAGATAGATTTCACAACAGAATATGAATCTGGCAATACAACTTAGAAGAGAAAAGCAGTGTTTAGGATATTCAGAGGAAAAAAATACAGAAAAAAAGATGATGCATTTGAAACAGGTACAAAGGCTGGTGTTGGAACATCATTTTTGATTTATCTTTTGCATAGTGGTAATTCACCTTCATCTGTTACATTTGATAGCAAAATATTTCATTCTATCTGCTTTTGCCAGTGGCACGAATAGGACACACAACTGTTAATCTGACCCTATGTTTGAGAAAATTACTGACAGGTGAGACAATCAGCTCCAGCATCTCTCTTTTCATTTCCACCAGTGCAATTAGCATCAAGGAACAGCACAAACAGAGAACACAGTGACTGACAAAAGAACAGGGTCAAAATGTTGGCTAGTCTCTCCTTATTGCATAGTTCTTTAGAAAGCAGTGGTTGTGGCAGACATCTGATCCCCAAGGACTGATTCCTGTCAATAATATCGCAACAGGTACTGAGCAATGGGACTTGGAGCTAGAAATTTCAGAAGATGTCAAGGGCTGAATATAGAATGAGCTAGTTTTTACATTTATTTAATAACTGTTGTTAGATATGTGTGGGGACACCTACAATACAGACGCAGGTCCTGTAACTGAGCTGTGAATCCCAATATCTAAGAATAACAATATTTAACTCCTTTCCTGATAACAAATCTAGAGCAGATTCTAACACATGGTTGCCTATACATTAACCTGCGTTAATAGATGACTCTAGGTAGGAAGTTAACCCTATTAGAACTATAAAAAAAAAAGAGAAGTTTCTCATGATCAATTTTCAAGAATTTTCATTTCATCCTGCATATATTTGATGTGGAAAAAAGAAGTAGACGTGTTATTTGTTATTCAAGCATCTGATCTTTAGATATGGAAAATGACTTGGAATTCTTTAATACTATTTTCTATTTGACTGTTTTCTGAAGAAAAAAAAAAAAGAAAAAAAAAAGGAGAAATGATAGAGAACAAAATACACTCAAATTTCTGTTTTGATTTATGAATCTTTGTATAGTAGAGCAACCCCACCAGCACTTGCTTATCCATGAATAATGTGAGAAATCTAATAATACGTAGACACATGCAAGATGGAAATTTATGGTGATTTTTAGCTTTACACAAATATGCATTTCATTTTCCCTCTCTGCATCTATTATGGGTTTTCCTTCCTCTCAATTTATCACCTGCGGTTTCCACTTTTACTTTTAGAAAACTTGTTGGTGGAAATAAAAAAAACAAACAAACAAAAAAACCCAACACATATTCATAGGAAGAAAAAGAAAATGATAACATGATTCCCAATTACATTTGTCTCTGCAGAAAAAAAAAGAATGATAAATTCATAGTAGATCTATACTAGATTTTAAATCTTGCATTTTACTTCTCATCTAGCTACACTGTAACGCTGCTACTCAGCACTAGATAAATAAAGGAAATACATTTAATCTCCACTGCATTGTAGCATAATGACTAGACGAAAGCATTAGTCCTTTCAGGAAGAAACAAAACGATCTCTGACATACCACCATATCCCTTTCCTAACTATCTTATAGGAAGGCAAACATTATCTGAAGACTTATTATCTCTTTGGAAAGAACTTCACAAAGTTACTTGCAACAGTTTACAGATTTTCTCAGTTAAAATGACAGTGCACCAAGATGTCTCTATTTCCTTCAGTGTTAAAATACTGGTGATTTTAAAATAAAATTTAATTTACTTCCTTGTTACTTTGAAGTAGTAGCCTCTAGAATTAGAGTCTATCTTGGAGCCAGAATGAGCTTAAGGTTGACTAGTCTTTAAACCCTATACTTTGTGTCAGAGAGCAGCTTTTATGTTGCTTCTGTAACACTGTCAGCAGAGCACTTAAAAGCACGAGGTCATTACAATATTCAAGGCATTTTTAAAGATTCTAATTCCTGTTTTCTAGGGGCAGCGTAACTTTTTATTGTTCACTGTATTCTGTAGCCATCCTGAGTGGGTTTTCTTATCAACACCAGACAAAGTTTTATAACCAGTTCTTCCCTCTGATGAACAAAGCTTTCTACAACCTTTCCTCCTAAATATTATAGTCAGAGAATTAAATAACTAGTGTTAGACCTCTACAACATATAAGCATAAAGTCCTTAGAGTTGGAAGGTACCTTTAAAGGTCATCCCAGAATACAGGTCACTACAAATGTATCTATAAGTCATACAGGACAGCCATAACTATGCAGGATTCAGCTTTCTATTTGTTTCACAGCCAAAAACTTCAACCTATTCAGATTGCACTCCGTATTCAGAGAGATATGAGACATTGCAAAATCTGTAGCTGAACTGTTCTTTTATATGCATTGAGTCATGAATTCAAGAAGGGAATTATCTCCAATGTTGGACCATTCAGTCAGCATCTTTTCCACTCTAGTCTTCATTTTCCTGCAGAAACTTGTTTATTCTTCAGCAAAATTAAGAGCATCTCTAGACACGTTCTTTATATATCCACAGTGGTTTTGTTTTGTTTTTGTGATAAAATCCAGGACACTGATCAAACAGAAAAACTCCAGAAACATCAAGAAACAATATATTTTAGGATAACTATTCAGATACACTGTTCTACCACTTCAGAAGTCTATGCTGATCATTGCATTCCTGCATAATCCAGAACTGGTAGAATTTCCACTGCTAGAAAATCCTTTAAAATGAAGAAAAACTGAAGCTACACACTACGATTCTATTGGTTTTAAATAAGAAGAGAGTAGGTTTAGATTAGATATTAGGAAGAAATTCTTTACTTAGAGGAAAGTGAGGGACTGAAACAGCCTGCCCAGAGAAGCTGTGGATGCTTCATCCCTGGATACCTTCAAGGCTTCACTGAATGGATCTTCAGGCCTGGTAGGAGTTGTCCCTGCCCATAAAAGAGGGTTGAAACCATATGCCCTTTAAAGGTGCTTTTCAATTCAAACCATTCTTTGATTCAGTGATTTTATGCATGCCTGGGATCGCTCCTCATAGTACTATAACCCATTAAGTACAGTCACAGGTTTGCTTATTCCAAAACCCTTTATAAGGGGAATCAGATTTATTGACAGCCCCCATATGACTGAAGGGTTTTTAACATGGATAGAAGAAAATTTCATTCTGAGAAGGATTCCTATTTAAAAGCCAAAAAACCTCCCAGTAATAAAAAGCCATACTGTTAAATGAGATCTTCAGGATAAAAGAAAACAAACAAACCCAGCTTTTATTTATTTATATATTTTTTGATGTTCATTATTTAACGTGAGGTATCATAAAACTGGAAAGCAGCTTTAAGATATACAAGTTTAAGTACCTTGAAGGCAATGAGCTGAAAACATTTTATGCAGTGGTCGTGGAAGTATTAACTCAGGCATATAAATTGTCTAAAATATACATTAAACAAGTGCTTTAAGTCTCCATATCCAGTTCAAGAACTGCAAGTTCACTGAATTCAGGCAGAATGTGTAAGATTATGGATGAAGCACTTTGTAAAGTGCAAGAACCAATGAGTTAAGCAGTTAATGTACTGTTGGCTTCATGAATTCCAAGTCTAGTCTGAAGAGGAGACTGGAAAAGAGGTGGATTAAATAGACGTGATCAAGAAAGAAATTCACCAGGAAATATACACTCTGATATATTGAACCATGGAAATCGATAATGTGCTACCCTGGCAATGAAGGCAGCTGAGAGTACTAGCTAAAAACCTGATTTAATTGAGTAGGCATTTAAACAAGTCCTGTTGGAGAGAAATGGATAGCAAGATATAATAAGCAGCAAAGAAATAAAAAGGTTAGGGAACAGTACTGAAGTATAAAGCATTGTCTGTGCTGATTGTGAAACATGGCTGAGTGATAAAAGGGTCATATGACATGCTGAGAAGGCAAAAAGTGATCCGAGAATAGGAAGCTAATGAGTGCCGTAGATCACACATGATAAGAAGATAAATGGAGGGGTGATAATCCAGGCAGCAAGGGAGAATATTAGCATAAAGAGGTGATAATAGTATGCTATTGGGAAAGGAGACTGTAAAAATCTGAAGATAAATCTAATAACAAACAAGTACCAATATACTTGACTGGAAAGAAGTTAAAATATTTGCACGTGCACAGATTTCAAAGAACTCAAGTATATTGAAAAGATCAAAAAGTTCAACTTGGTAAACAGGCAAGTCAGGTCTTGTTTTAAGCACAAATGGGACCTGCTATGAGCAGCATGTCTGTGACAAGCCCTAATGTCAGAAAAAAAGCTACAGCTGGCTGATGCCTGGGAATGCTGAGACTCTTTCGCAGGTCAGGCATGATTTCATCTGCTCTGCAGAGTATGTAACCCTGGTTCATACTGTTTTGACCACAGCAGCTGAAGACAAAATAGCTTGCTAAAAAATCATTCAAAATATAGCAGTTTGAAGGCACTGCAGTAATGTACTGTAATATTTTTTCCTTACGATTTAATAAGCAGCATGTCTAACAGAAGAAACCCAAACAAAATGAAGACATCACAGCCCAACCATCTTTACATCCTATTAAACAAATGTTGAATACAGCTTATAAACAAATAACTTCAAATTAGAATCATTGGAAATAATCAGTTAAATATGAATCAAGTTTAAGAATGTTTTGAAAATTGTCTTGTAGAGCCAAGTTTTATTTTCTCACATAGACATGCCTGCTGAGACTGAGATTAAAGAATAAAATGAAACCCTTAGCTCCCACTTCAGTTACTGCCTCACAAAATCTGCACTGAATTAAGCTTCCTAAAACCTTGTTTTTGTAAGCCCTATAACACATTTGTATGCATTACCATTAGTGATATTTGATTATTATTATTTTTTTAAGGTAACACACAACTGGAAGTAGAATTATCCTTTCTGCAGCAGCACTATTGTTCATGGTGGTGAGAAGAGAGCAGTGATTGAGATTCAAACATTCCTCCTAACATTCAGTCCATTCCATATGATCACATTCACAAAGGCTGATAGTGAAAGATAAGCCATGTCAATTGGTTGAAGAAGATATTATAAGCATTTTTCCTATGTCAGGCCATGCATTTCTTTAATGCCAATAGAAAGTAGAATGGGCTGTATACCTGAAAAAAAAACTACCTGATCATACCCTGAGATGCTCAGGGGAAAAGAGAGAATATGCATGTGGGCTTCAGCAGTTGATCAAGACTAGGAATATCCAAATTACAATCTGCAGGACACATGCCACCCCATAAGACTGCAAGTTTTTACCATTGAAGTTGGGATCTTGTTTTTCACAAAATAATAAAGCATGTTCACTTTGGAAAAAAGTACTCAGACTACTTTTGAGGTACTGACAAATTTTGAAATTTTCAACATCTTCAAGGTGGAGAAAGATGAACTCATCTGCACTATGTTCCAGCTGATTTCAAGACTTCCAAAAGTGTTCAGATAAGATGGTAAGCATTCCGTGAGAGTGAGCTCCCTCAAGTTGCTCCTCTAGCAACAAATAAAACAGGTTGTACATTTAATCCAGCTACATACAAGCTAATGCTGCAACAAAGAGAATCAGCACAGGCAACTATCTTGACTGATTTCCTCACTGCACTGACAGGTTATGATTCACCCTCAAATAGAACATTTTCACTGAAGATACTCAATTTTCTGTAGAAATAGATTGTGTATGAAGATGTCAGTATACTTAATTTTTCTTTGTTAAACCAGTATTTAATGCTAGAAAACTCACAGCTGTTAATGCATGCTGGTTAATACACAGAAGATATCACCCACCAAAATTATCAAAATATCATTGCTATCTCTATAATCAGTGTTCAGGGTTAGCAATAAGTCTGAGGCAGTGGTGAACAATTAAGGCTTAAGGAACACATCTCTTCCTGCATTTCAAGTTATGTTCTGGGGGTTATTCTAGTGAAAGGTGCAGAATCAGACAGATATTCATCATGGCAACTGTACAAATCTGCTGTTAAGGAAGCAACAATGTATGGAAATGGAAGATTTGAAAATGGCTTTATTGGTCGTTGACATGAAAACTACAGGCTCTGAGAGCAATCTGCTATGTGTTGACGGATATTTTCCCATTTTCTGGCTAGACAGATTTTATGGCTTTGTTTTTTTTTTAATTGGAAATTGGGTATATTTTTCTACTCTTACAGTATATACCAGTATATGTCAGACAAGGCAGAAGAGGTAAAATGATAATGACCTTGAAGGCAGAATTTCAATTTAGAGGTAGCTCTTTTCCACTTTAATGACTTCTACAGGAAGTGCAGACAATAGGATTTAATCATTCAGCACTGCTACCCATATAAAGTGATGGTGACTTCCAAAGCAGTTCACTTTATAATGAAGCATCAGGAAAAGTATTTGTATGCAAGAGAAGACAGAGAAGCTGATGTAGCGCTGCAGTAAGAAGTCTTTTACTCTCCAGAGGTAAATTCATAAAGATTGCCCTCCAGTAAACAGAGTAAGAAAGGGCTCTAACTCTGCCAACTTTTCACATTTGTGCTGTGAATGACAGAAAATGATGAGATGTATTTTGTAATTAGGAATGCAATTTAAATTTTAGTAAGTTTATGAGCATTTGATGTTAAATGCACTAAACCCTGGCAATAGACCGCCCTTCTGTGTGATTATTCCTTGAGTAGGACAGAACCTAAATCATCCAATATTCATGTATCACCTGGCTATATTTCACAGGTTTTCTCCACTAGTGAAAGGAACATACTTCATAAGAGCCTAGGGACTGCAAAAACATTCCAGACTCCCCAGTCATTGTGATTACTAAGCTGCTTTTTTAAACTGAATAGTCAGAGCTAGTCTGTTCATGTAGTGTGCCAAGACTTCTGATTTCTACAGGAGAAAGAAAAAAGAATTTGCAAACACGCTAAGTAAGGTGCCAACCTTGTCAGTATTGGGTCTTTCATATTCAGTGCCTCTAGCTACTGTAAGAGGATTTTTAAGTTCAGACAGATATAAGAAGAAAGCTGTTTCAGACAAATAGAGGTGAGCACAATAGATGTATTCAAATCCACACATTCCATCTGCAAGTGACAGGAGGAGGACTTGGCACGCCTGCCCTTCTAACCACTAGTGCTTCTCAACTTGTAGCTGTGGAAGTGCACTTAAGTTGACACATATAATTAATTGCTTTAAAGCACAAAACGGATAATTACTTATTACAGCAGTAGTCAATCATTAAGAAAAATCATTAAGTGGCAGTTGCTTTCTTAATTTAATTTGTTACCCAGGGAAAGTCAAGTCCTATTTTCTCCCGGTGGGAGGGAGGGGGGGAGCAGAGGAAGAAGGAAAAAAAAAAAAAACGCCACTGCTTTTGTGTGCAAGATTGCAAAAGACTTCTTAATGGTAGCAACTGTAAAGAAGGGCAATCTCTTCACAAGAAAAAACCCAGCCTAAGGCACTAACAATCCTGAGACTGGCAGACAGTATGACTTCCCCCTCACAAACTGCCAAAGAGCACTGTATACAAACCTTATAGCAGGCATCTAATAAAGCTAAGTGAGCAACACCCATGGCTGATGCTATAAGTACACTGAAAAAGAATTCTACCTACAGATAAGAAACATGGGAATCCAGGCATTCTCCTGCTTAGAAAGACCTACCTCTCTCACTGCTGAAAGATACCTCATGGTGATATTACACATGTCACTGTTAACGCTGCTGAAATCTCTGATGTGATGCAGGAAGCAAAGCCTTCAAACAGACTGGGAGAAGAACTCCTTGAGAGCAGGCCCTGTGGAGAAGAGTTTGGGGGACCTGAAGGACAAAAAGATGAACATGAGACGGCAGTGAATGCTTGCAGTCCCAGAAGAGCAACAGTATTCTGGGCTACATCACCAGATCAGTGGCAGCAAGGGGAGAAGAGGGATACTCTCCCTCTATTCTGCGCCAGTGAAGCTCAGTTTGGAGTACTGTGGCCAGGTCTGGGGCCCCCAAAACAAGGATGTGGAGTTGTCAGAGTTGTCAGAGGAGGGTCACCAAAACTGAGTACCTCTGCCATGAAGAAACGTTAATGGTGTGGGACTTGTTTAGCTTGGAGAAGAGAAGGCTCCAAGGAGACCTCACTGTGGCCTTCCATAGTTCTTGAAGGGAGTTTACAAGGAGAGGAGATTGACTTTATACATGAGCAGATATTGATAGGACAAAGGAGAATGGCTTTAAACTAGAGGAGAGAAGATTTAAGTTAGATGTTAGGAAGAAATTCCTTACTCAGTGTGGTGTGGCACTGGCACAGTCTGTTCAGAGAAGCTGAGGATGCCCCTCATAGATGCTCCAGGACTATTGGTGATAGGTGGATCATTGGACTGGATGATCCTGTGGGTCATTTACAAACTTGGTGATCCTATGACCAGGCTGGACAGGACACTGGACAGCTTTTTCTAATAGCTGGAAACTCTGTTCATGGCACAGGGGTTGGAACTAGATTATCTTTAAGGTCCCTTTCAACCCAAGGCATTACATGATTCTATGATTTTTATGTGAATTCAATTTGCATTTTTAAAGGTGTTCACAACAGGTGAATAGGCAATACAGCTACAAAATATTCTCTTGCAGTTGCTGGCTCAATGTCAGGTGAGCTATTAAACTGTGAGGAGCTAATCAATACAGCCCTGCAATACAATTAAAAAGGCAATATCTGCTATGAATGTGCATTTATATTATCCCTGTGAGATGAAACAAATTTAACTAAGGGTTAATCTTAATGCTTTCATCTTCTTTCAGCATTTTAATTGCTCAAAAACGTGAAACTATAAGTCTCTTCCAAGACCAAGGGCAGAGATGACTCTCAAGATCTGACCTCTATTAGTCTGTCATTTTGTAAAACTTTGTAACACTATTACATCACCATCTTTCTACTTCCTTTTCCACAAATACTTGATATCCTATTACATCACTGTTGGAAGACATTTGTAATGTCATTATTCTAATAAATTCGAATGATTTTTCCTTAGAGATGGATCAATTCAGCACTAGGGTGGTGCAAGTCACCAAGTAACATTACTCTCAAAAACACTAATCTGATAGCTTCTACCCCTCCAAAGAAAGTATCCAGGTGAGATGACACCTTTCCCAGACCCAACAGCAACCTCTGGTTATTGGATTTGTTTGGTTTGCCCTCTTTTTCCCCACTTTCTCTTCTTGGATGGTTCTGGACATGACATCAGTCTGAAGCACTGCTTAAAGATTTGGGTTGGACTGTCATAGTCACAGGGCTAATTTCCTGCTATCATACTGCTGCTGAACTCAAAAGATAATGTAGAACTTAAGTTAGACTTCATAGCGGAGACTGGGGTTGGTTTAGCTGTCCCAAACACTCCTACAACTGGGAAAGCACAGCAAAAAAAAAAAAAAAAGTCCATTAATAGTTGGATTCACAGAACCACAGAATTGCAAGGGTTGGAAGGGGGTCTTCAGGGTTTGTTCTTGCTACACAACATTAACCCTCAAACAAAACGCTCAAAGGAAAGGCAGATTTGATTTTGGGATGCTAGGACTAAGTTTCAATTCACTGAATTAGAGCAATTCCAGTAATCTGAGATGACAGCCTCTTAACACTGATCCTTGTTTGATTAAAGCTAGAATTAGTGTGAATAGTGCAATTTCCCTCACTATGTTATCCGGAAGCTTTTTTCCCCCCTCTTCTTCCTACTACATGACAGTTATATTTGGTATGAATCCTGAATCCTTCCAGGTGTTTCGGAAACAAAAGAGTTAAAACTAGGTAGTCCTCATTTTAAAAGATTTCCTATAGACTATAACAGGGGAAGATGCTGTTCAGTGGAAAATACTGAACTCAAACTAAGAAGCAGCTCAAGCTATGTTCATTTATCTGTCAAAAATGAAAGGGGATAAGCTCTGGCTACCTATGGAATCTATGCTGACAACAGGCTCATACTTCTGCATGCTGAGAGGAAAAAAGAACATTACCAGCACACTACTGACAACTCCTCTGCAGAAAACAGTCCTGCAGTGTGGGAAGGAGCATGCTCTTATTTCTGCAGGCATTTGTATTCTCCATTACTTAACGTTTATGTCTCTCCTCCCACAGTGCATAGCTGTAGCCATTTATAAGTGGTTTCACAAGAGAAAATCATACACATACATATGAATATATGCACTTTAAAATGTGTTTTCTAATGGGTGTGAGAGCATTACAGAAGAAATCCTCCTTCTTGCAGAGATGAAAATGACAGGCTACATCTACATTTCCTCTTCCTCCTACCCCATTCATATTTTCATATTAATTCTCAGCAATAAAAGATATAATAAACCACTTTGAGGTACATTATCTCCTACATTAACATGCTTTTTTACTCAGAGACTTGTTAACAAAAGGCTTACTTTCCTCATTCTTTACTGTTGTAAGAGCTCCTCACTAGCTCAAAGACAAACTTTAAATCATTTTCTTTAATGAAATACTTTGTTCCCCTTCCTGATTGTTTTACAAGGTTGGGTTTTCTCTTTCACTTTCTTCGGTGTGAAGCAACCTGCTTGAACACTCGCAAGGAGTTATGTGCCCATTACCCCTCGTCCTGTCAGTGCACACCACTGGAAAGAGCTCCGCTCAATGTTTGCAAGCATTGATGAGATCCCCACTCAGCTTTCTCTTCTCTGGGCTGAACAGCCCCAGGGTTATCACCCTTTCCTCATAAGAGGGATGCTCCAGACCCCTCATCATCTTTGTGGGCCTGTGATGGACTCTCTAGAAGTTCTCTTTCTTTCTTGAACTGAGGAGGACAGAACCGAATCCAGCATTCTAGATGTTCCTTTCCCTTGATTTGCCTTGGTGAGGCAGCACTTCCCTCAGCCTATTGGCCATGCTTTCTTTAATGCACCCCATTTTACCATTGGCCTTCATGGCCACATGGGCACACCGTTGGCTCACCAGGACCAGGACCCCCAGGTCCCTTCCCACAGAGCTCCTCACCAGCAACTGTTAACCTGAACTAACGTATGCAATTATTCCACCCTAGGTGTAGGGCTCTACACTTGCTCGCTGAACTTCATCAGGTTCCTCTCTGAACAACTCTCTAGTCTGTCCTGGTCTCACTGAATGGCAGTGCAGCCTTCCTGTTTGTCAGCCATTCCCCCCAGCTTTGAAATCTGTACCCTGGAACCTGAAGGAAAATGTCACTAGGATAATAGATAATTTTAACCTTTTACAAGGTTTTGTTTATTCACCTTGCTACACGGTCCTTCAGCTGTGCTCCTCTATTTGACATAAGTAGCCTTAAAGTTCCCACACACTGGAATGTACAGCATAACTGACAGCACCAGCTATGAAGTGGATGCTGGATAAGAACCTATTCCTGTGTTATAAACTACAGATAAAATCCACTTCAGCCATCTACAATGCACTGTCAGACCTGCCACTATTATCAGAGATTTTGCAAGCAGAATTATTGAAGTGTAAAGAGCTACTCAATCAGCTTTGGGTCAGTATCTCACTTCAGGGTTTGTACTCTCTGAACTCTACATATTGATATTGTTGACGATCTCCAGTGGCTATAATGTGAGCTTTGATACCACACTATAGATGCCTACTGTTAGACTCCAATCGGCAAAACAAATTCAGATCCATGCCTGAACTCCATTTCATATGCCATTAATACAGCATCATAACTTAGGGTCTTTTTATCCTGTTGCTATGAAATGAATTGCATCAGGAGTAGATATGATTAAAGTAGTGGTATTTTCTTAAGCTATACTAAAATCCAGACAGCTTTGTAACACCAAATTTTAGTTTTTTTTTGGTTTTTTTTTAATTGTAGTTTATAGGCTAGTGCAGATTTTGCAACACTGTGTTTATGAAATGCAGACTGAATAAGATATATGAGAAGACTGAGAAATGCATTGAGTATGTCTCATGCGTTCCCATTACTAAAATAATAATAAAAAAGCACAAAAATCCTGTAAGTGTATCCAAATGCTAGGATGATACTAACGCCTAAAAAGGGTCAATGTACTAAGCACAGTGCGTTGTAAATGCATAGCCTGGTGCTGGAAATACTGAAGCATCCATCTGAACAATAACGTAAGTGCAGAAGCCAAGTTAGCAGTTGATGGTACACGTACTGCCAAAATGCGAACAAAACGTGAAGCGAGGAATAAACACAGGAGGTGCAAAGATCAAGAATCAACATGGAATTTATGATCATTTTATCTTTGTTGGTGCAAAAATGCTTTTTACATGTAAAGGAAAGACAATCTCCTACTATAGAAATGTTGATTTCTCAGTTACACGTGCATACAGATAATGTAATGCAGTCTAATGTTCACAGTTTAACAGTAAAGTGGCAGGGGGAATCATTTTGCTTACCGTAGGATTCTAGATCAAATAAGGATTCCAGGCAGATATTTGCCTACTACTCATGAATAACTCATTTTGACAGTACTTACTGATGTATCGGTTGAAGCACACCATGTCAACCCATCTCTACGTACAATCAATGGATAAGCAGGACAAACAGCTCCTCTTTAATAATTTACAACATTGCGTGTTTTGATTCTGGATTCCCTTGCTACAGTTTCTCACAGTGGGGTAAAAAGAATGTTCTCAGTTTGCTGAAGCGTAAAATCAAACAGATTATCATCCATACACATGAAAACCTAGGGATAGCCAGATTTTAACTTTTGTGCAATGCAGAATCTCATTACATCTTAGTATACTTAAATTCATTATTTATCACCACTTGTTTATTGGACAGTGCATTTTGCAGGAGGTTTGGATGTTATGAATTGACAGTATTATGGTAAAAGGAAAGTGAGGTGGTACAGAAAAGATCCCTTAACTCTCTTAACCTTCCCAGCAGGGGTCTCAATTCCTTTCAAATATTTCAACAATACATACACTCTCCATAATTCCATTTCCACAAGTAATATTTGAGTAGTTTAAATCGCTATTTCTTTAATATAAAATCTAAGCAGAATTATAATTTTATTGTCAAAGGAGCTGGAGAGTACATGGCTAAAGACATTATTTCTGTTCCCCAGTTATCTTAAAGAAAGAGACAAAGTCCAAGTTTAGATTATTTTAGATTTTAGATTATTTAGTTTCAGATTAAGTGCCACAGTTAGCCCAACAATGAAAAAGGAGGATACCAACATGTCTTTTCTTACTCTTAAGTTTTCAGCAGACCAGGAACATCCTCAAATACTGTTTATGGCTGTGGTCAAGAATTTGTCAGGATTACACAGTTTATATAAATCATTATCAGATATTTCTGGGAAACACTAACAGAAAACTGCCTATTGCTTCCAATACATCTGAATATTCAGAGTAAGCAGATCACTAGATTTCCCCTTCTGAATGCTTTAAGATTATATTTTCAAGTCAAATAGTTCAGCTGTAGAATTTTTGTCGTTGTTTACAGCTCTATTATACACCATAAGGAGAATATGTATATTCAATCTAATATAAACTAATAGCCTTACTTCTTTACAGTTAGTTTGGTAAGTAGAAAATGTTTCATTTCTTTGGATTCCAGTCAATTTGGTTTATTCCCAGGACTAAAGTAACCCAAACAGTAGAAAGGATTTGAAATCACTTTTGCACTATAGAATTATACTGAAGTCACCAGGAACTGGTGGACAGCATTTACATATGCCTCATCTTCATGAGATGAAATTACTTCAGTGTTTTTATATTCTAAGTCAAACTATAGGAGATAAAAACAACTCAATCTGAAATAGAGAAATGTCACAGACCTCATGTGCCTGACTCCTGTCATACTGAGATACGCTGCTGACAAAAATATTAAAAAATAAAATAAAATCATTCTTTGTAGTGTGCACTGTAAAACCCTTTACCCAGTAAGAGGCCAATGGAGACCAAAAGATTTCACATATATCACAAATGACTATAACTGATCTTTGTTAATGTTCTGTTCTTCCATCACCTGTGTTCTAACCTCTATAATCCACTAAACAGCACTAAGTTGTGTCCCATCATTTTTTCTGAAAAAGCTCCCTCAAATAGAGCGAAATATTACTTAGAGGATCAAAAAACAAACAAACAAACAAAAAAAACAAACAAGAAAACACATCAAACTGGATAGTTGCATGCAAAATGAAGTGTTTGTTTCTGTAGCACACCTCCATGAAAACAAAAAGCTATGTATAAAAAAGACTGTAAAGAGAGAAACTAGAATTGTGAAAATGTGCATAAAAACTTGCTGGTTCTCCCTCTAATCCCTCATGCCCTTGATGCATTATATTATTATTATATTATTTAGGAAGTTGAGAATTTTAGAGGAAGACTTTAAAAACAACATAATTTGAAACTTACTGTGTCTTTACTGAGATGCCTGGCTGCATCAGCAGCAACTCCAATACCACAGCAGATATTTCTACCACTGGCAGAATCACAGGGATACAGATCCCTGCATGGAGATCTGATGATTCATAAAGATTCTATGCAAGCGCAGAATCATAGAATCCTTAGAGTTGGTATGTACCTGTGAAGGTCATCTAGTCCAACTCCACTGCAATGAGCAGAAACATCCACAGCCAGAACAGACTGTCCAGGGCCTGATCCAGCATCACCTTCAAAGTCTATAGGGACAGAGCATCAATCACAACACAGGGTAACCTGTTCCAGTGCCTCTCCATCCACACTGTAAAAGACTTTTTTCCTTATGTCTAACCTAGATCTACCCTTTTTAGCTTACAGCCATTATCCCTCATTCTATCACCACAGACCTGTATATAGACATATAGTCTCTGGTTTGTTAGTATGTTTCATAAGCAATTAACTTTTACAAGCCATCAAGATGTTCCTACCTTTTATTTATTTTTTTTAATGTTGATGACATACAAACATCCCTGATGCAAGTGGTCAAGCTGGAAGTCAAGTATCACTTGTACAAGCAAATAACAGTTTCCTTGAAAAATTTAAAGGGAAAAAAATGGCCAGCAGAAGGACTTAAATGGAGAGCAGCAACAGTAACAAAACGTTATTATGAGTAATGCTCTAAACGAATGACTTTTTAGAATCCTACATCAGGAAGTGGGAAGTGCTTTCAGTGATCCTGTTACTTTCTCATCTTCTTGATAGCCAGCAGCTTCCTTTGCCTTGTTGCTGTAACTGATACCCAAAAAGAGACACAAAAAAGGCATCCAGCTTCCAGTTATTTGCTTTCTTCTGCACTGTTTACATAGTTTAAAGATGGTATTCTTAAGGAAGGAAGAACTACTAGATTATTGAATGGATTAGGGTAGAAGGGTCCTTAAGGATCATCAAGCTTCAACCAAATCAGGCTATCCTTGATCCAACCAGGTCCTGAAAGTCTCCAGGGATGGAGCACTGGGATAGATAATGGGAACTGGCTGAACATCAGCCAAGATGAAGGCTTCAATCACTACAATGTTTGTTGCCTCTTTCCACGAATACTTTTGAGAAAATTCCTTATAGAAGCCTGTAAATTTATACAGATTTAGGAATTTAAAGTTTGTGTCATGGACTTGTGGGTATTCCCGCAGTAGCACACAGACAGGAGTACTAAAGTCCTACAGGTTATACAATGTGTACTCATGAAATGCTAACTACTGCCACATGAAACAACCAGTGTGGTGTATTCTGATGATCACATCCAGAATGTCAAACAACTGCCCTGTAATAAACCATTTTTCTGTTTAGTCAGAAAGTGATAAGGAAGGGCACAGGAAAATAATAAATGATAGGCTTCATTTTTAACACTTTATTATGGTGAAAAAGAAGCTGAAAGGCCCTTCAGACCATCTGTTTCCCATACAAGTCAGATCATTACAGATCTGTTGCAGAGTAACAGTTTACTTTTTAATGCCAAAGGAAGTTTATAGGAATTCTGAGCAAAGTTCAGTTGAAAACATATGGTAGTTCCCATAACGCACCTGTTTTAATGTTCAGTACTCATTACTCTGTGGATTTAATAGTTTGCTCATTATTAGTCTTTTTTGCCTCAAGCAGAAGCATCAGATGTGTTTTAACTAAAGCTGTGAAAGTAAAAAATGATTCAATTTTGAATGAAAACAAATTACTCATTTTACTTAAATGAAAATTTAAGAGATAGGTTTTTTAATGATATTTCCTAATAGTACAATTTTCGTCAAGTAGTATACCATTCATTCTGAAAAGGAAAATAGTTCTTTATATGTAAATAATACAGCTTATTAGCTTTGCTGAATAAATACATTCAACTTTTCTAATCCATTAACAAAAGAACATTATTGCTTACTTACATCCAGAGTAGAATAAAATGTTTGGAAATTGTAGAACTTAAATTTTAGAAATACCGTCAAGTTGAAATCAACATAAGCAATGTTTAGGCTTGTCTTTTTTTGTAATTAATGGGTTATTTGTTGAATTTGGTTTCATCTAGTTTCTGTCTACTATGCTATTTTTGTCTGACTTCCAAAGAAGATAGAAATGTCTGTGAAGGTTTTTTTTTTATTGTGTACAATCAAAACTCCCCCAAAATTGTCTTTGTCATCAGAGGGAAAACAAATCTGGCCATGGAGAGATCTCATTCCCAGCTTGAGGGAGCCAAACTGATGGAGCCAGAGAACTAGGAGATTCTTCCCGTCCCTGTTTGGTGCATGGAGTTACTGTACTTCCCACTTGCAGGTCTAGCCAGCAAATCTGAGCATGTACAGTAAAGATGCAGAAACAAACACCTAGAATACACAGGGAAAGCCACAAACCATCAGAGGCCAAGAGCACTGCTTTTACTGGCACTCATTATCATAAAGTACAACTACATACACATGTGATACATCCCAAACTTGTTTCTTCTTTACAGGTAGACAGGACTGGAGCTTGCCTACAGAGCATACACAGTATTCTTCAACCCAACACAAACTCTCAGATTCTTGGATTACCCAAATAGCATCACAAAGTCTATGTAGGATCCCACAGACCTGGAGAGCATAGACCCAGACAATCTGAGACCTCAGCTATTTTTAAATGTTGATCTTACTGGCTAATCCAGCTTAAAGCATGCTATAAAAGACAACTCACACACACACAACCCAGGCCTCTGTAGCTGCTGGATTTAACTGTAATCAGTAGTGCTCGTATCACACTACATCCAAACCTCTCTTGGTTAATCTGACTTGATGCTAACTGGCACATCAGGTACATATACACACACTCAAACACATTTGCACCAAAAATACTTAGCAATAATCAATTATTTTAATAAGCAGCCAGGAAAAAGCTGTGGTTATCAGGTACAAGTAGCCTGTCCAGAAAAGAACAGCGACCAGTGAGTTGCCTGCAGGCAACCAACCCCTTGTATGCACAGTCTCTTTCTACATGTACTTTTCCCAGACAACATTCTCTGCCCCTGTTCTCCAAAATAGTCATAAAAAAAAAATCTTCTTATAATTTCTTTCTTCCTACTGGCCCTATTTTGCTACAATTTTAGGCAAATTTTGGATGTTTTTCCTTTAGGTGATCTTGACACTAAATGGTATTATAGTTACCTTGATACTGCCCCCTTAAAATTCCTGTTTAATTGCCTGTGAAATTTGGTCATTTCTTTCAAGATGCTCTCTTATCTGCCTCCATTCCTCATACTGCTATCTGCAACTTCTACCAGCTTCTCACACTTGAGTACAATGCCTGTGCTCATAAAACTTGATATACAACCTTTCAAACTTCAATTTGATAATTTTATATAACATAACACTGTACTTCTATTCCTCACCTCTTTACAATATTACTTAAACAAGAAACACTAAGAAGTGGTAGATTTGCTCACTGATTGGAATTTATTTAAAGGTTTCCAGCTTTAAATTTGTCATTAAATTAGAAGCTGTTTCTATAACTTAGATTGATGGGATTCCTAAAAGCATTAAAACTGAAATCAGGTTAACATTATAAATACTTTAAATGAAATGCAACACTTGGCATAGGTATCACTTAAGAAAAAAGCTTGTAATTAAAATTACTGAGATGCTAATAGATTTTATTATCAGCGACTATCTGAACCTATTCCTGTTTCAACACAATGAGCCATCCTCTAAAAAGCTGTCTAATTATTGAAGGAAATCTGTTTTTTTTTAACCTCAACGGAGTTCTAATGTGTGGTAAGATTATTGCCATCCTTAGAATAGGAGAGGATCTCGGTACCTACATTATCTTCATACCATTCTCTTCAAGTGTTTTCCCATTCCTCATCTTTAATCATTTTGTCTTCAAGCACCTTTCTGACACTAACCAATACCAAACTCCTTTCTCACGAAAAAAATCTAAAAATCTACTACTTGTAAAATATGCATTTTATGTATAAATACATTCTTAGAAATCATAACACATTTCAAGTAAAAAAAAACATTAAGGTACCTTCAGATGATACGTGGTCGACCTCCTCATTCAAATCAGAGTAAATTTGAAAGGGACAGAATTACAGGCATATTCAAGATATTTGATAGATGTTGACTAATAAAGTTACTACCTCCATTACTGGAGGCAATCAAGAAACATTTAGATGTTGTACTACAGGACATGATTTCGTGAGGAAATATTGGTAGTAGGTGAACAGCAGAACTAGATGATCTTGGAGGTCAATTCTATCCTTGGTGATTCTGTGAGAGTTCTTAGAGATTAACAGAACCCCTTCATAACACCATGACTTTAAAATTCTGAATCTCTTCATCAGGTTTCTATTTCTTGCTACAGAATACTGTTGTCACCTACAACAATGACAGGCAGTGTATCCCACTTTCAGCATGGACACAAATGAATTTTCTCCAGTACTCTAGAAACACAGGAAGTATTTCTTTTGGCTGCTCTAGACAATGTCTGACTGATTTTTGCCCTTCGATGTACCATTTGCCCTTAAGAGTGCAGACTGGAATCAGGTAGCCAGGTGAACATTTTCCTGAATATTTCAAGTCAAAACTAACTCAACACTGCCAGATGAATTTTGTTTTGATTTTTATACACACATAGAAGTTTGCCTTAGAAAAATGATCTTAGAAAAAGAAAATTTTGCACAAAATCATGAAGAAATTATCAGAGCTATGTGAAACAGGTGGAACGGTACACTGTAGGAGATTAACAATACAATAATGTTTCTAAACCATTGCATTCCTGCTCAAGAATGCTCACTGTGCTTAGAAAAAATAATAATGATATAACTCTGTGATTCTGTTAAAAAGGAAAAGGACATCCATTCTACCACCTTGAGCACCTACGAATGGACCGTTTTCAGCATCATACCTGGTGATTTCCATTTTGCTGTTGCTCTCAAGAGATGTAGAACTGGTAGACTAATTAGTCAGGCAAGGCCTTAAATAATTTCTTAAGCAGAAAATATACCATATATTCCATGACCACACACACACACCAAAAAAATGAATATATAAAAAAAACAATGTCTCCAAATTGACATTATTTATTCTCATCAGAAAAAATCAGTTCTTTTATGTAAACACTAAAATCCATTTGAATCTCAAAATGCTGACTGTTAAATGCAGCAGAACGTCTGCTGGAAGAGAACAGCAAGCTAAGAGCTGGAGGGACATCACTATTCAGATTTTTCCTGCACTTTAGTTTTCCACTGGCATCTGTGGCAAGTCATATGAAGAATGCCTACATATTGAACTAGCTCAAATGTAATAAAATGCATGGCTATGACAGCACACTGCTCTATACTATCTATTTAAACTCTGTATCATAGTGGTATATCAGGGTACCCCTATTAACAATGTTATACTGCTAGCAACATCTGAACAAGCCCAGGTATAAGCTTCTTTGTGTCCGAGACTTTACTTTGTAAAAGACAAACAACAGTTTTGCTGTTTGTGTTTGTTTGTTTTCCTTCCCCCCCCCCCCCCCCCCCCCCCAGGAGATGACTGAAAATGAAAGGACAAAGAAAAAAAAGAACTCTGAACTTCACAGCGAGTAACAGAGTGAACAGATCTGTACTGACTACATAGTCTTTATGTTTAGGACATGCCACAACATTAAGAGCATGTATTCTGTGGAAAAAAAAAAAAATATATATATATATAGTCCTCTCCTAATAACTTCACTAGTGAGCTTTTTTTTTTTTAATACTACAATATTAATTCATTTTTTTAAATAAATAAAAGTTAAAAATATCTTGAAGGGTTGCACTCCTGTTTGAATTTCTTTGCCTCACTTTCAAGTTAATAGATTGGTTCCCCTTCCAGTTAAAGGGCTCTCTGGCATTTAAACATCAGTTACTCTGAAACTAATGCTACCTACTTAAGATTTCTGTACTCGGAGCACCCTCTGCATGATTGGCAAGACTTCAGAAAGCCTTTTGAATAACTTTCACAAGGCATTGGACTATCTTTTCTTAATGCATTTTCATCAAGCCTAATAGAATGATGACATATATACATGGACTATCTGAAATATTCTTGCCCACCTTGCTTTTGAGTAGTGGCTATGCAATGAAACATGTTGTTCTGTTAATATATTGGTTTTAGTTATTTATTTATTGAGGGGAAATCATCTTTTGAAGTAGAGAAGAATGCCAAATTCAACAAGAACGATTTCATAATTCCAAAATATTCTGCTGACAAGTAGGACAGTTATCTACTCCCTGATGTGTTGCAGCACTTCATAGGCAAGTGTCTTCCTTGTCATATAGCGTTACAGATTATACCAGAGCATTACAAAAACAAACACCATGACATGAAAAAAAACAAAAACATTAAGACAGCTGCATACATACCTGCCCCACATAGGCAAATTTGGCAGAAAAAGTAGGAATTCAACAGTGAGACTTTTTCCTGAACTGCATCTTTACGATGAAGCCCCCAGTCAAGTCACAAGAATCCCAAAGTAATTGGCTAAGAAAGGTAGTAAAATGCAAATAACTTTAGCATAGTCAACAAAAGCTTTTGTTTAGCTTTCATGAGAAACAGAGCAGCCTCTAGGTGAATATTTCTACATTTAATTCCCTTGTAGGTTTTATAATAAAATCTTTACCTTCCAAAATGTAAAAATATTATTTAATCTTAGGAGGGCATTAAAATTCAAAGCAAACACTACATTCACATTTGCACAGTAAAGAACCTAGAGAACTAATTTGAAGTATTCTCCTGCTGATGCTCCTATGCTGTGAGATTCTATAATGGCCTGAAGTGGATATTTTAGTACACTAATTGTTAACACAGGTGTGAACCTCTGACAACAGTTACTTCTGGCCTTAGTTACTGTTTGCCTTTGGCTCAGCCAAAATAAAAAATATTGGAAAAAAATCATCAGGAAGATGAGGAAAGATATAATTTTTTAAAATGAATTTAAAAAAAATGGGAATTAATGAGGAGTCTTACTACCCATAATACTCTATGAGTGAGGTAAAGCAGAATTTTCCCAACTTTACTCTGTTAGAGTTTCAAGGAGAACCGAAAGCTATTTTAGGTCAGCAGGTTGGAATACTTCACACCTGACTATAAAATTGCTTAGACCAAAACAGTTCTCATCTTGAAACTGAGAATACCAAAAGAGCTTGGTATCGAACAGCTCTACACTTCTGAAAAATTCAGTTACCCATTTTGGTGTCAAAGAAGGAAACTGAGCTGCTTGCCAATACTGTTATCAAGACGCATGCTGACCAGAGGCAGATTTCACATGACTCATCACTTCACATAAAATCCCCTGAATTTTGAGGTTTTGATTACACTATCTGTGACCTGTTCTCTCTGTGAACAAGAGAGAAAAATGCATCAAAGATTGATGGAATTGAAGGGACTCAAGAGATCTTGCTGTTTACCCTCTTGCCGAACAGAATCTGCCATGAAGAATGCAGGTCTACTTGATATTAATCTAACCCATTCTTAAAAGCCTCCAAAGCTGGAGAACTGTTTCCTGGCTAGGCAGCGTTTTTTATTTTTTATTTTTTTAGCACTTCTTTACACTCTAATTCTTCATTTTCAGTGCTTCCTCCTGACTCTGCAATTGCTTTGAGTTTGCCTAGCCACCATGTTATGTCACCTATTGCAATCAGTGCCTGACGAGCAGGGAAAATATCATTCTCCTATGCAGCCTCAAACAGAAGATATTATACTTACTCCACCCTATTCTAATAACTCTTCTTAGATCTCAGAAACATCTATGCGGCCAAACTGCATAAAACCAAAGACAACTACTGTGTTCTCTTTCCAGTATAACAGTAGCGCCTGGGACTAGAAAAAATATTTTGTAAAAACAGATGTAAAGAGAGACCACCCCTATGTTGTTTCTTCAAAGTTCATCAATCTGTTTTCTGAAGCTTCCTCATATTATCTTAAGATTATTACAAGTTTAAGATTGTCTTATTAGGAGCAGCTGAGGGAACTGGGATTGTTTAGAGTGGAGAAGAGGAGTCACTTATCACTCTCTACTGCCTGAAGGGTAGTACTCAAGTAGCTAGCGAGAAGAGTAGAGGGAATGGCCTCAAGCGGTCAAATCTAAGAACTACAGGATAGTTCCCTTAATACAGCCTCCTATTTTGGCAATGAATCTCTGATAGCTACTCTCAGTATGTTATTCAGGACACCTTTGTATCTGTCTTAACACAGAGATTATATTTTTACATATGGATTATTTGAGATTATATTAAACATATGGATCCCTAAGCTAACTATAAGAATGTCAGGCAAAAAGACTGACCAAAATCTTTACTTACAAGAAGGTGAAAACCACTAATATCATCACTGCAGTTTCAGACACTTCTTCCTCTACAGAACTTGTTAACATGCTGAAGAAAATGAAGTAAATGTCCAGAATTCATAACTGCCATTCACCAACTTTTTTCACCCCATAGTTATATGAGTAAAATATTCATTTTTTGTTGACTTGATTTTTGAGAATTGTATTTGACACATCTACAACTTCCAGGATACTCTATCCCCACACTTTTATTGTTTTAAATATCAACTCAAAGTTTTCTTTTTGCTCTGCTACCTCATCTATTCCCCAAACCTTCAGTGTCTGCTTCAGAGATCACTGTTACCTCATAAGTACCTAGAATGAAGTTTATTGAGTACAGATGTTTAAAAGCCTCTAAATTACAATTAGAAAGTGCTAATGTATTCTCTGCCTACGGTTTCAGTGTTTCTCAGTGGCTGCATATAATAGCCCAATGATGATTTCCCTCCCTTCCCAACATCAGAATTAAGATAGATGAGGAGGAGACATAAGGAAAAAAGTGAGAAAATGCTTCAGCCACATCAGCATATCCATCTTCTATTTTTCTTCCTCTCCAGAGTATTAGCTGTATTTTCTATTAGTACCAACCTACTGTTCTTCTTGATGGGTCCCAGTCATTACATATCAATTTAGACTTCAACTTTTCTCACCGGTATTAATTAAACTTCCATGCTTTCTTTTGTCTCTTATCCAAAATTACTGTGCATGTAGACACGCAGTGTACTGGAGTACTATGTTACAGACTTCTTTGTTCCCAGTTCCACATAAGTTGCATAACTGAACAGAACTTCATTGACTTTTATTTTAATACAAAGCAAACTTTGGAAATTTCAGTTTGAGAATAAATAGTAAAATGTAATTTTTATTCCAGTACCTCTGGAAAACAAACAAACAACAAAACTTTTTCGGACTTCACTGCATTCCTAGTTACCTCCTACAGAATGAGCTAGAACTTAACAATTTACTGATATAATAGAATTTTAAGCAAAACATCTCAACGTCAAAGCACATGGCTTATTTCTTTTAGAAGTCACAATTCATACCTCTCCAGAAAGTTAACAAGTTACATTTTTTTCTGATACTAAATGACAGATTGCAATGCCTTAGTGAAGATATAAGCTCTTGGCAAAAAAGATCTCTTGGAAGACAAAAATACAGCTGCTTGCCCCCTCCCTGTATTAGGTTCAAATAGAATTGAGAAAAAATGTAAAGTTTAGGGTAAACTAAAATTAGCTGTGATATAAATTTAAAAATTCATTATTCACAAAAAAATAAACTTAAGTACAGATTTTCTAGCATCTACAGAACCATATCAAAAGGACGAGAGAATAACTTTTTACTACTGTACAAATCCAGATCTTATTTTGTTTTCAAAACCTACATGGTTCTGGTCACCCATCCTAGGAGCAATGTCAGATGACTGAGTAAAGGAAAAGGATAATAACACTGTTGTACCAGAGGTACGTTATCCTTATTAGTCTGTCCTGTATTGACAAAAAGACAAGTGAGTGAGTGGTATAAAATCATGAGTGACAAGAAGATTAACATGGAAAGGCTGAGGCTCCATGCAAGAGCTAATGACTACAAATTAACCAAGCTTAACAAAAAAGGATGAGGTGGTCTTAGAATCACACAATGGTTTGGGGTGGAAACAAGAGGCACAGGTCTCACAGTTTGCCAATTGAGAAAGTGGACACAAACGTGAACGTTACTTGTCTGGGTGCCATGCTTGTCCTTGCTGTGATCTATAACCTAAAGACTAAGAACCAGTGGTGCTTGGCTTCAAATACCAGATATCATGCATTTGCTGGAATTCATGAAGTCAGAGCTACTTCCACAGTAAACCTTGGCTCAATAGCTGGTTTGACCAGTTTCAAGTGGTTGATGCAATGCACTTCAAAACATGAGAGAACAGTATCTCTATTCATGCAACAGATCTGACTTCATATGCATAGATCAATCTAGAATCACTAATGCCAGCTCAGGTTACATGATTACTGGTGCATGTTTGTCACTGGGAGTTTGATGTACTGGCTCAAATTAAGGCACTGCTTAGCTGCTGGCACAGATGCACAACAGACCTCTTGAAAGATTTGTCAGCACCAACAGCTTCCATGAATGGCCTCATATGCATTTGGCTCCATACTCAGAACATACTTTCAAATATATTAATGGTCAAAGAACAGATCCGCAAAGCTTGTTTATCTAGTTTCATTTTTCAAAGTCTATGGGAATATCTTACCTTTAAAACCTCCACTAAATTTTGTGGAAATAGAAAGAATCAGAGTTATTAACCTAAAGCAAGCATACAGGTTTGTCTTGTTCCTTTAAGAAACCAAACCAAAACCCATATTTATTAGCTGCAGTACAAGGCAAAGATCAATTTTTAGTGTTGTGAAAGTGGTTAAAAAGGTTGAAAGAACTTATGGTTAACTGAAACAATTTCAGAAAAATTAACACTCAATGCATGGTTGGGTAAAGGAAAGAACAGGTTTTTTACTATTTACTATATAGTAAACAGAACATTTCTTATTAAAATATATATACATCTGCGCATATAAGCTAGTAAGTTCCTACATAGCTTTTTCTCCAAACTTTTTTTCTTGTCCTTATGAAGCAAGAGAACAAAAACCTGTAAACTAATGTTATTCCCATGACTCCAGCACTTTTGGGAGCTTTATATTTCAGGACAAATTGTTGCAAAAAAAAAAAAAAATCACTGCACTAATAAAATACATTACAAATGAAAGCTTTCCATTTAGGCAGGTTTCTCCAACATCTACAGGAGAATGTTTATGACAAGAATAAAAGAAATTTTACCCATTCACTTTGTGCATGCCAAAGGAAATAAATAAAACCAATTTTCTCCTAAGTAATCCCCCAGAAAAAAAAAAAAAAAAACAACCCTGAAAACATTATTCCCCTCTATTGATCTAATACAGTATGAAATATATAGAGAGATGTTGATTATTCTTCTCTCATGTCTGCAGTGGAACAGACTATTATGAATGTCTTCAAAATATACATCAGATGGCAGAGCTTTACTTGCACAGCAAGCAACCTACAGGCCCATCTTAAACAGCAGGGCTTTATTCTACCACATATTGCCACAACCTTAAATTTCTTCTTAGCAATCTTAACAGATATTTTTATCCACTGTTTATGTAAATAGGAGATGCAAGGATGAACAGAACGTTTCCTCCATAAAAGAGAAAATAGTCTTCCTAATACCTATCTTTATAGGTCATCTCCCCAGTTACTGCTCATTAAGACTTAGACTTTACATAAATACTTCTACAGTGCAATACAACTCTACACTGACACCCATGAAAACCATAGAGCCAAAATCGTTTGAGTTGGAAGGGACTTTTAAAGGTCATCTAGTCCAACTCTTCTGCAACTAACAAGGATATCTACAGTTAGAATCACTAGGAAAATACTTGATTAATTACTGGCCATCTTTCATCTAAGTGGTAGGTAGGTCCCAAGTGAAGAATGATGAAGCATTAAGGCATGCATTACAACATTGCCTGAACTGAACCCCGGAAGAAATTCTTTGCTGAAAACACCAACTCTGAAGTAGTCAGGATTAATCTAAATGACAAAAGTATAGTATAGAAATTAAGAGGAAATATGACTTTCTGAAGCTATAACCCTTTTAGCTTCCAGACACCATAGGAGAAAGTTTCATGAGCAGAGAAATCTTTCTTCTTAGGCACAAAATGCAACATTGCTAGTTTATCCCTGTGCAAGACACAATGGAATTACAGCACACTGTTAGCACACTCCTTGCATCTGAATA
The DNA here is from genome assembly GCA_036925125.1 of Oreortyx pictus. Classification (NCBI taxonomy): domain Eukaryota; kingdom Metazoa; phylum Chordata; class Aves; order Galliformes; family Odontophoridae; genus Oreortyx; species Oreortyx pictus. Next base: position 4,002,762 of record JAUPFR010000005.1, read on the forward strand.
AATCTTTTCCCCACTCCCTTCGCTTCCCCAATACAATTTTACACTCTCCCTTTAAAAAGGGAGGCAGTTGTGTATGCTGCAGTATAGGTGATAAGTGATCCACACTAATTTCATTGGTATTTTTCTACAGAAAATTCAGAGGAGGATTTTTTAATTCTCACTTCCCAATGCTGGCAAAAGCAAGCCAAAAACATGCATGCACAGGCAGACATGCATTCAAACACACAACATATGAAAGTATTACATTAGATTTCAATAGGTTATTAGTAAATGCAAGCCTGTGCTTCTAGAATATGTTAGAACATGAGTTCACTGACTAAAAAGCCTTTTCAGGTTTAAAACAAAAATAGAAAGTAACATCTGCCTTCACTTAACACCAACAAGTGGTTTTCAGCCTTTCTTTCCTCCCTAGTCAAACTTCATTTGACTTCAGTTTAAAAAGCAGCTTTGACTTAGTTGTCTCTTGAACATCTATTTAAAAAATCATTTTGTCTGGAGAAATGCATTAATATTTACTACTTATATCATTAAGAGTGTGACTTCATGGGACTTCAGTGAAGTAACATGACAAGCATGAAAGCATTTTTTAATTTAGGTCTTTTTGGTTTCAACATGTATTTTTTTCTATCCTATGTAGAATAGCCCTCTTACTTTTTAATCCACCCAATACCACAGTTTCCATCCTGTATCTGTTCTGTCAGTAACTCAAATTATTTACATAATTACTTCAGCTGGAACACTGCTAACTCTCTCTCGCCTCTCACAGCTCCGGGAAACCCTTTTGATAGTGATATTTACAAAATGCATTAATAAAGAAGCCTTTTAAGTCCTATTGTTCTTGTTTCATGCATTTAAAATATAGCAACTTTAAATAAGATTCTGGAATATAATTACTCTTTCTTATGGTTGCTATCTGGACACCTCTCACTTTAAAAAATTCTAATATGTGCAACAGCATACAGAAAATTTAAGATCTCAGCTCTTTCAGACATATTACACAGTTGATTCTGATTTTTGCACATAAGATGTACAGCCTTAAGTTCCTACAGCTAGACATCGACCAAGAGATTATTGAGATTGTGCTAAATATCTGTCACTTTCACTCCTGAAATAAGAGTGTGAAAGGAAAGCTTTTCTTTTCTTGACTGCATGTGAAATTGTGAAGTCTGCAATATATATGTTGATTAGACAAGTTGGGATAAAATCAGGTTTCTCACAAATTAACATTTACTCTTACAAATTATTTGCACAGAACATTCTGATAAATGCTATTTCATTCTCTCCATCCTCCTAAAAATGCTCAGCAGAAGACAATCTATTGGAGAGAGACTTGCTGAATGCTTTCTACTTTGCCTGCTTTCAAAGAAGGATGAAAAGTATTCTCTGTTTATAGTACAGTTTGTTTCCAAATAACTCTAAGAAACTGATACCAACACTGAATGCTTCCCAAAACTTTTGATACTTCCTGCAATTTTCTGTCTTACAAAGGGTGTGATTTCTGGATTCTTTTTTTTCCCCCTCTCAGACAAAAGCATTACACAATCAAGGAATGGGAGCAGTGTTTCTCAATACTTGCAGGTTTAGCACCTATTGAGCAAAAAGTGATCCTGCTTCAGAGCTCGCACTTTCATATTTATAGTTCTATTTGCTACTCATCTTGCATAACATTGAGGAAGAACTTTAGATCTTGACTCATTTCCCACATGTAAAACAAATTTGTTCTTGTGCCAAAGATAACATTAACAAAGTTTGCAAGCCTTACATTTTCAAGGTTCTCATTATGCCTTGAACAATCCTACAATACCACAGTAAACAATCAGAAAAATTTCTTTAAATATTTGGACAGGTTTGTCATCTGAGTTCATCTATCCTTGCACTTAATCCTTAGCAAGTCTGCAAAAGCTGGTGGTATGAGAATTATTGTAGAAAGTGTCACTCAGCTTTAGAAAACACTTCATGAAACTAGGGAAATATATTTTTCATTCTCCTAATTGACTGTGATCAGAAAAATTTTAGCATCATTGCTAGTCTTAAGCATACTTTTTCTAAGGAGACTCAAATAAGAATGAGGTGGGAGTTATTCACCTGACTTTTTACAAAGGGCATAAACTCAGCCATTGGATATAGGCACCGAGAAAACAGATTTCCTTACTGAAATGAAATTTAAGGCATAATGCTTCAACTCTGCCCTGGCTTACATCTGTGCTATTTAATTTAGGATAACATTAGAAGAAAAAAAAAAAGCTTTGAGCTATGAATGTTTTTACCTGCAATTTCTTTCTTGTCACCCCTTCTTCTAATGAGATCATTTAACATTACCTAATGGAAGCTGGTGAAGGCCTGCCACTTGGAACATTTAACAGTGAATATAAGAAAAATCTACAGTAGTTGTCAAAAGAATAGATGTACTACTCATCTACTTCTTGCCAACTTGAGAACTCTTTCCTGTTTTCATCCTTATAAGAGTGTAAATTCAACCATAATTGTTCTTTCTGGAAAAAGAGCACACTACCTTGAATTTGTGTTCAACAGTCACTTATGAAAAGTAAGATGCACCAATGGTAATACCTCGCACAGATGAATCAATGCTATTAACACAGTAAATTCAGCTGGATTCCAACTAGAGGAAGAACAGTAAGCTACTGAACTTTAGGGTTAAGTTACTTAATATAATCTTCCTTAAAGTCCTTCATGCAGAAACTATACAGAATTTTTATTGAGTCTGAAGGGAGAAGCAGAAGTTTAGATAAATATGAAGGCAGGTGAGGAATAACTTACCTAGTCTGTGGATATCTTTTTCCTCCAAGGAGTTTAAATTAAGATTTCCTGAGCTCAAAATAAATCCCTATTTCAGAAGAGGCACATAAAGCATTTACTACAATGTGGGGCTCTAATAAAGACCTTTCTCTGCCTCACTTACTGTAGAAACTTGAGCTGATCTTTCCCATCCCAAGTGATTGCTGTAACCACCAGGACAGAAGTCTTTCAAGGCAACTATAAAACATTCTTTATAGCTGAAGCAGGTAGCATGAGAGTGAAATTTCTTGTCAAAACAAGAATGAATGCATTTTATTTGGCTATTTATCGAAAGCTGTCTGAAAAAACATTTATACTTGCTCCATTCATGGCCAGTACTTCAGAGCACTCAATACCTTAGTGATAAGGACACACCAGATTTTCAAAATTGAGTATATAATCTTTGGTCCAAATCAGCTACAGAATGGACTTCAACCTGCAGAAGTCTGCGCATTTCAAACTATATATGTCCTTTCCAAATGTTCTAGAATATCTATAACTTGTTATTCCAACAATGAATACCCCTTCTTGTCTTACATCTGAATCATCATGCTGTTTGTACTGTACACTCCTCCATTCTCTCCCTGCCCCAACTCCCCACTCTTTTTTCCCCAGTACAGGCTCATCTATATAAAGTGAGATTTTCATCTATTTAATTTACACCATCCTACAACGTAATTTAAGTTGTCTTGGTTCAAATTAATCTAAAACCTCATCCTTATATAATGACAGAAACATTTGATGTTTTTAGTTCATTAAGTAACTACCTCAGTTCCTCTGGAATCAAATTTCACCTGGACTGTTAACTATCATTCTCTGAACTTCTATACATTAAAACTCACTTTTCTGTACCTTAGCACCATTGCTTTTTAGCCCACTGTCATTTTTAATTTGCCATTTTTTCTTCCACATGTCTTATAAACATTCTCTCTTGCCCATTCCTGTAGGATGCCATTTCTATTGTTTGCCAATATTTACTTTGTCTGAGATTAATGGAACTCCTTTCCAGGTCAACAGAAGCTTTCTGAATTCTACATCTATCACAATTAGTATCATATTAACAGACTAATTTACACAACAGTAAGATGAACTCTTCTAGGTTCTGTCCCAGGTAGCATCCAGTACCCAAAGAAAGGCTACGTAATAAAAGAAGAAAGTCAATAACTAATTATTAAAGCAAAAGTGTATTATCTAAATAAGGGCAGAAATCAGTAGTGTCTTTATTCTTATTTCATTAGCAGTGCAAGAGAGACATTTGAATGAACAGCAAAGGAAAAGTGAACACTAACAAGCATGCAGACCAGAAGATAGTGCTTGTAAGTGGACAAATCTTGGAGTCAAGAGCCAAAAAGCATTTCTTGCAGCTGTTGATGACAGAACATGAACATATGGAGCAAGCAAGGGGAAAAAATGCGTGTAGAATAAAGAACATTTGGAAAGCTAAGTCATATCACAAGAAGTAATTGATCAAATTTTCAGTGAGTATGTCCTTCCTGCAATGACTCACGCATGAGGCTCTTGAAAAAAGTTAGATGAGAGGAGAGAACAAAAAAGTGTTAGTAAAGACTGAGAAGTAATAGAAAACAGGAACAGTGCTCTCTGCACAGCCTAGGAGTAAGTCACTGTTTTTCTGACCATCGTGAATTTTCATAACTTAAAAGGCAAAACCCCCAATCTATTGCTTCTGCTGTCCAGTAATGAGAATCTCTCAGAGAAGTCAGAACCCTGTAACACCAAATCCATCACATACACAATTAAAAAAAGTTAGAACACCATCCAAAAGATAAATGAAACATTACAGGCACATCTAGATTGTTTATAATTGATTTTACAGTAAAATTAAATTAATGTTATATCCTAATTTTAAACCAGACAAAGTAAACTATCTTTCATGAATGAATAAATAAGACAATATAAAAGGGCAAACCTAATTAATTAGGACTGATACATCTAGAAAAAGTACAAAGAATGAAACACATAGATCACATACAAAAAACAGTTTAATTTCTTTTGCTAATGTTCAGGAAGAATTTGTTCTCTGGCAGAGTGGTTCCCTAAGCTTCTTGTACCTATCAAATGTAAAGCAAAGTCAGCACTATGTATTATAGCAATCCAAGGAAGATTAAGTGGAAGGTCCTAAATTATACACAGTATGTAAGAATATGCAAGCATCAGTTACCACAAACCCAGCTGATGCAATTTGTTGAAGAAGAGAGCTGTTTCTGACAGGAACCCTAGGAGTAAGAGGACCCAAGCAATTATTTGGCTTATTTGGCTAAACTCATTTTTGGCTCTGGCTGGTCCTAGAATTTTGAGGCCTTGGCTGCAGAATTAACGTTAGCTCAAAATGACCTAAGCACTCAGTGTTCACACATCTCAGTGGGAGCTGCTAGAATGAAATCAAATCTACTGTTGGGTAGAGGGAGGCTAAGTAATCAACATGGAAATCAAACCTTATCCCCTAGATGGGCTACCACAAGATGCATTCCACTACTCACACATCACCTTCCTGAAAGTCACAGTATATTTAGGAGCAAAAATATAGGATGCACTGCAACAAGTCTAGATAGATGGACACAATGCAAGGGCAAAAAAACAAAATTAATAGAACTTGAATAACCATCCTTAGAATTAGAAGCCAGAAAGTCTTCTTTCAACTACAGCTATCTTCATAATTATAAGTAATTTTTTTCCATGAGTGATGGTCTTTTCAAATGTATTTTCTAGATAGAGTAAAAATTCCTAGTAGTGAATCCACGAAAACAATTTCATGCAGTATACTGACAATCAGTAATTATCCCTTCTATCATTTACTGCAATTCCTGGATCACTATGGCAGGTAGCAAAATGATTGCAAAGGAGGAAAAACAAGTTCACCACCACTTTTTTCTGAGCCGCCTGTAGTTTGTTGTTGCTGAACTTTCATAGAAATATTTTGTTAAAAAATTATAACACTAATTACTAATCAAGAGTAACATTCCACTGCTATGTCATTAGAATAATTCATAAATTTAAGTGAAAAAAGGGACACAAGAGTTAAATGGAAAGACAAAACTTAAACAAAGCAGACCTAGAAGCAGAATTAATCTATGCAATCTCAAGCAAGTTTGAAAGCCTTGCATATTGATGTGATTTAAGAATTGACTTAGCATCTAGAACTTTCAGGCCAATGGGTCCAAAGAAAAGGTGGTCACATGCATGCTAAAATTTTTGTAATGAAGGAAACATGTATATATTCATGTGGCACAGGGATGCCTAGAGTCCTATAACACTTGTTAGGAAATAACTGCTCTAAAGGGCATCATTAACAATGAGATTCCCTTACCCTTAGAGATCTGTATTTCTATGTGCAAAATGTATATAGACATTTACAGATCTATTGGGAAACTTGAGTATGGATTTCAATGTAGCACTAGTTAGATAGTAGCTGGGTTTGAAGGCAGCAAAGATTTGCTCTATGAAGCTTGCTAATTCCTTTTAGTTCTGCAGATGTGAAATATCATGAAGTTAACATTTCACAGTCATGCTCTAATACTTTAAAACTGATCACTAAATATCTCCCTTCTACACAAAAAAAAAAACATACTTAGAAGGCAATAAAATTAAAAATTACAAACAATATTCAAGATATTCACAATAAATACAAAAATATTGAACAGCTAATTGTCTATTATGAGCATACAAATCAGTTTATTATGAAACAAAGCCATAACATTATTGGAAAAAACTTTCAACTGACTTTAAATATCTATTGGTTAGAGTAACCTTAAAAATGTTTTCATTAGAGGGCAAAAGTGTTACACAATAACATTATCCATTTGTTCATCATACACTGATCTTTATAGCAAAGAATGATCAATGCTATTGCCATAGTAAAATGGGCACAGCACATCAAACCTGCGCCATTTTTTCCTCCCAGTCCCCTTCTTCCATTGAAGAGAGTTCAGGCAATTTATTGTTAAAGGAAACCAATAAAAGAGGATATCCCAAAAGGCAAAATGATCTGATAATCCAGTTAATGAACAAAAAGTAGTAGTTAATTGAAAGAAAAAAAAAAGAGGCATTTCTCAAAAGAGTCTTTGCAGATATTCATTTTAATTAAGTCATTAATTTTTATTAATAGCACGGAAATGTTCCTTTTATGGGAAAAGTGACAAATTCAAATGTATAAGTAGAACATGGCCACTTCTTTACATCACATTTTCCCACTGATTGTACCCAGGCAGCAAAGTATACAAAAGATGACATCAACTTATATAAATCAAGGTTATCAGACTAGTTCTGCTTGCTTCTCTCATGAGTAGTTGCATTAATCCACTAGGATCTGCTGCATGCAAGAAGTGAAAAATCATCGGGCTCTAAATTGGTGCAAAACACAATCTCACCATGTAGGATCACAAAGAACAATGTGACTTCTGAAAAAAAAATCTTTTCTACTTGAAAAAGAACAAAAAAATGCTGAATCAATCTACAGTTCTAACATTTATTAGAAAAAGTGAACTAAAGTCAAAGCTTTTAGTGATCCTCTTTTTCTGATTGGCTGGTCTAATGACAAGATATCTTCCTAAAGGCAATAATATTGATCTGGGTAATGCAACATCAGTAAATTAAAATCAGCTTATAAATTTTTTCTTTATGCCAGCTATATATGAGATACATGCAACAAAAGACCACAGGCCAGATATTTAAAAGGAAATTTAGTCAGTACTGTGGAGAAAGTAGTACAATGGAATATGGCAAAGATTCAGAAAGCTTAGAGATGCTACTGGTTTAAAGAGAAATCACGCCTCATAGCTCTTAATCATGCAATCCTAGTCTTGTATTTTTCAGTAGGCACTCAAAAGTTAGTGATGTAGGCCAGCAATACCCTCAAAAGGTAGATGTAGGCTATAGAGTTTTGCTGTAAAAGAAGAAAGCAAAAAAGTTTTTTTTTTTTTTCCATTTAAATTAGTTAGTAGTCTTTCATGATAAAAACTGTGCAATTCTTAATCATCTCTGTGCTCTCCTTCCCAGAATTCAAGGTAAGCAAATGAATGAATTTTCAGACTTTATGCATTTCAGTTTTAAACTGTTTCCACCCCTTAACTTCATGACTAGCTTTCTTACTCTTCAGTTTTCTTACAAGGATCAAACTATTTTTATAATACATATTACATACTATGGAATGTTTTAAGGATAACTACTATTTCTGCTGCTACTTTGCTCTGTCTTATCCTAAAATCCTTCATTAATAAAACAGATAAAGTGGAGAACGTAGGACTAACATAACTATATGTCCATGGTTATTTTTTCTCCAAATGGACATAACACACACAAATGCAAAATCAAGCAACTTCATCATAAGAAGATCCCTAGAGTCATTTTCATATTTTAGCAGAAGGGTACATGTCACAGAGAAGGGGCAATTAAAAAAAAAAAGCAGTTGTGAAATTTCTACCTTGTACTAGCTATATACCACTATACAGGTAATATCCTCTTGGAGAAGGAGTTAATTAGTGGGAGAATAAAAACATTAGTATTACCTGTTCTTCCTAAAACTGATTTTGTTAGTTTTAGTCACTATTACACATTTTTTTCAAACCAGAGCATCATACTGTGACCTGCTAGTGTTTATAGGACCATCTCCCAGTTCACCTGAAAACAAAAAAAAATCTCACAGTACCCTACTTGCTTGTAGTCATCTGACAACCACTCAGTTTCACCACTTTCTCTTCTCACCAAAACTGCATACTTAAAACCATACCAAAATGTGACACGACATTTCAACAATTTTTCCTCAGTAAGAAGAGGAAACAACAGGCATAGAGTCAATGTTAGCTTTAGTTCTTATAGTATATGAACATTAGATAAGAGCTACTTAAAAATGAAGTACATTATTAGAGATGCATAGATATATAGAAGAGGTAAAAAATAAGCATTATAAAAGGAGTACTTGTATTTCAACACAAATGAAGATGACAATGCAGTTATCCCCAAAGATTTGACACAGTTGAAGTGTGAGGCTTCTTTTACATTGTGCTAGAGTTCAGCACATTTACTTCAGTTACCCACTGCTTTCATAATGCAAAGGTGAGAGCATTACAAGAAAATAACACCCTGAGACGTGTTTTATATATATATATATATATATGTGTGTGTGTGTGTGTGTGTGTATGTGTGTTAGATTTTTTCCTTTCACACCATGAAATTGGTGGTAGCCTTTTTTAACTAATTCTGCCCTTGTCAGTTTTTAGGTTCCTTTCCGTATTTCCCACCATTCTATTCAAGATTTTTCTTGAAGATGAATCTGCTAGGGAAGACTGAAATATCAGCTCAAATAAGTACACAGAAACCCCATATTTATGCAAAAGATGGGAAACAACCAGTGTTCCAGAGCTTGATTCCAAAGCCAGATCGCTCATTTTTCTGATGTCAGGCTTTGCTCCAGGTTCATATTTAATCCAAAGAATCTGGGGAAGGGAAGGCAGGAGGGAGTCAGTCCAGTACGGAGAATTTTTAAATTAGAGAATAGTTTATAATAGAAAGCTCATAGTGGAACACTTTGCCACAAGATATTATTAGATTTAACTGGATTAAAAAAATGATTCCTGTTATCTATTTAAATGTCCAATAAGAGGAATATTCAGAGTCATAAATATTTAAGAAAATTATGGGAGAACTGAGGAGATTATGAACTGCTGTGCTTTTCAGTTTAAGCTCATTCTAATGGGGATTAAGCAGAAACCACCTCTGTGAACAAGACATCTCATGAAACCTTTCCAAAGGTTTTTCTTGAACCTTATGAAAGCAGCTTATAAGTCATAACAGGGACTATTTCAGAGGACTTGCTGATTTTATTAGAAAATAGCAAGTTTTGTTAATCAAGAAGAATGCTTTAGTCTATATAATGTGCTGAGGGTTGTTTAACAGCAGGCCAAGACAAGGGATGATTTTACAGACAAAACCTGGTAATATCCATTGAGGAGGTTCTGCTCTCATACAGGCTGTTAGAAAATCAACATGGGATGAATAAATCAGGTGGGGAACTTTTGAGTTAGTAATAGGGTTTGAAACTTATTTTAAATGAAATGACAGTGAAATGCTATATTTTGTTAATCATCCAGAAGCCAAAGAAGTGATAAGGTCTATGTTACAAGAACTCGTTCAGAAATCAAGGAAGTCTAGATAAAAAAAAAAAAAAAATCAACTCCATCAGGAATTCTGATAATTGAAACTTCTGCAACAGGATTTAACTGTGTGGATGGATGCAAAGAAGAATGCAAGTTAGCAGGAAAGCCTAAGTTAACTGTATATTTTTCTTTCTACCTCAGTCCTGCAGACTTTGATTGTGCTACTTCATTCCCACTGTTTTACATGGGAAGGTACCCCAGCAGGCAGTCTGACAGTAGCAGCATTTCAGAGGCTCAGCCATACATCTCAAAATTCTCTCAGTCAGCTCATTTTCCACTCCTCTACTTCAGGCATGCACATCAGCAATTGCAAGGAAGCCAAGACAGTCACCAGTGGCTATATGAAGATCAGCTCAGAGGAAGGATGACAGCCAAAACAGTAAATGGGCATGAAAACCCAAGAAACAGACATTGCAATTTCTTTTTCAATAAATTAACCAGGCCCAAAATTCACCCTACACTTGGTGTTTCAGGCTTTTTTAAAGTATGAAATATAACACCCACATAGTGTGAAGTAGAAAACTCCCTTCTTTATTTCAGCTTTCTGTACATCAAGGTAAAGTCTACTACGAGGCACTTGAACTAAGACCCTTTACATAACTCTGATGTCAAGAGTCAAGACCAGCTATTCACTCTTAATGACCACAGTCACATGGAGGTGTAAATACAAACACAGAAACATATTTTATTTCCCTTTAGCTGCATTTAATCAACCTACTTTCCAAGTCACATTCCCAGTCCCTAGACTCATTCCTTCTATGTATTTCCACTGTGCCAAAGAAAGTAATCACAATTTTTGAAGGCCTGAATTTCTTGCTAGTTATCACTGAGTGCCCCAACTTTTAGAGCATCAACTAAGTGTAATCTTAGAAAAGTGCCTGTAGCGTACAAAATAAGCATTTTTATACAGGATATCCAAATGTCCCTACAATCTATATCACTCAATAGATATCAGTGTTCAGTGAAGGCTAAATTTATATTTAAATTTATTTTTATCATCATTTCAGACTTATCCATCATCTTACCAAAGAACATTGTCAGATGTTTGATGCAACACTTCTCTACTTTTATTTTTATGTGACTGAATCACATCTAGCATAGCCACATCCCAAGACTGGGGACTAACAGCCACTGCCACAATACTGACCAGTGACACTCAACAATTATTCCAAAATAATAATAATAAATTAAACTGATCCAGATTATAACATGAACTTAAGATAGATATACATATTTTGTGTTCAAATAGACTAGTTCACACGGATCTAAAAATTTTCATTGTGTAAATACGAGAAGCTTGAGAACCAAAAGAAAGGCCTTATGTCATGAAAAATTAATAAAAAGATTAAAAACTTCTAATTGAGAAAATGATCTTGAGAGGTTAAATTCTTCTGACATACTAATTATTTTTCATCAATTTGAAATTGCAGTTTTCTGCGTAGCATTTTCAGATGAAAAGTTCAGCTTTGGTGTAACAGTAGCTTAATTTAGTCATGAGAAATGCCTGATTCATATCTCGACTAATTGTTTATTTTACAATAGTCACTATAATGAATATACAACCTTACTTACACATCCTCAGCACAATCAGTACAGGGCTTCCTTCTCTATGCATATGCCACAGTGCAAAATAGGAAGGGATTTCTGCACATAGTCACAGAGACTTGTGTTAACATTAGCACAAAATAATATACTCTGCATGAATCACTTGAAGACTTGGTTTAAAGTTCATATGAGAAAAATGTTTTTTCTACTGTAAAAGAATACTGGAGCATGTTTGGCCTGTGAGTGAACTCACAGTTCAACTCCCCTGCTCAGCAGAGGGTCGTCTAGAGCAGATTGCTCAGTGCTATGTCAAACAGGGCACTGAGTATCTCAAAGGATGGAGAGTCCACAGTCTCTAGCCTTCCAAACTCAGCTATTCTGTGGTTCTTTTTGCTACATAGTTTTGCATTATAAGAAATAAAATGCAAATAAAATTACAAATATCAGGTTTTCTCCTCTCAATGAATTTAATAGTCTTTAGATTACAGAGAAAAATAGATGCTAGATTGAGCATTATCATCCTCACAAATGAACAAATTCCTATACCAAAGAATAATTATCCTACTTTTCAGTACCTTGGCCCAGGAGTGAAAAGAGCTGGAAGAAATGAAATTTAAGTGCTCCACAACTGAAAGTTCCCTTCCCTCCTAGAAGGCTTTCTTTTTTTTTTCTCAGCCTCACTCTGACTTTGGCAGAAGGGTGGGCTCACTTTATTCCCACCACTGACACTGTAAAATCTAAAAGATAAAAAAGAAAAATGTCTGCCAGATAGGACATTTACACTCTAATTAAAAGGAAAAGATTTGTCATTATAATGTATTAAGGTAGTAATTTCCAGCATTCATAGTCAGTAGTTGTTAAGATACAGTATCAGTTTATCTTCTAATCAGAAGCATTCAGATTCATAGATTACATATTTCTAGGTTCCAACTCCTAAAGAACAAGTCTAACTGAAACAAGCTGAAATAAAATAGCTTTCAAATAGCAAACTACATGCTTAACTCAATTACCTGTTTACCTAATTATTGAAAGTGAATGTTTACTTTACAACGTTTCCAACACATCTACAGCTACTAGGTGGGAAGTAAAAAACCGCTACATTATTAACTACCTGCATCCTTACCTTAAAAAAAAGTACAATTAAGTCAAGTGGAGCACCAGTTTGTAACGTCAGTAAGCCAGCATGATACACACCATAACTTGTAGCAGTGTAGCTTCATGTAAATCAGGGATGTCAATAGCCAAGAATTAGTTCTCACTTCATTATGCTTAGCCCTTTGTTAACTTTGTTTCTTCGATAACTCAAAATTAATATGTATTTTTCTTATTTATGAGTCAGGTTCTCAAGACAGTTGTTGTGACTGTTCTGATATCAGACTAATCACTTCCCTGTGCTCTTGATTTTTTGTGTTCTCAGTATGAAGAAAATGATATAGTGACCTGGAAAAATGTTGTTGTTCAAATATGCAAATAAAGTCTGACACAGTAGCAATATAACAGACAAAGAAGCAATGAGCAATCAACTTGCAAGCCGTATTCAGTCTATCAAAAGATCAAATGATGACAGAAAATAATGCCAACTGCTCACACTAGATATTGGTAAGAGTAAATCCTTGAAACTGAAGATACTTACTCTCATGTTTGTTTTACTAGTTTGCTCTGCTAATTGCTGTTCTACATGAGAAACTTCAGAAATTAATTATATAAAGCAACTAAAAAAGCCTGCACACAAAACTCAGAGACCCAGATAACCTTCTGATAGGTAGAAGTACAAAATGCTGCTCCATGCTATGGAGTATCTTTAATTCCACCATCCATTTACGGTTTAACTCTCACAAGTTGGTGATAAAAGCTGGTGTGAGAAGGTGCATTAAGAAAAGCTAACAAACTACAGTATGTTCCCTTTAAGAATGGAAATATACCCTCTAACACTCTTAGTGCTTTGAATATCTTGAAATTAATCTAGGAAATTCATGCTTTCCTTCCCATTCCCATAATTTAAGCATGTGGAAGTAAACCAGGTTAGCGTAACCTTTTAGGTCTTCGTCACTTACAGTCTGAACTTGTAGTAACTACATGAACTGCAATGACATTTGCTTTCTGAATTTTCTACAAGCTATTAAGCTATCAAGGCCTCTTTTTCTTCTGCACAATTCTGCTCTGATTTCTGTGACCCCATCTGTCCCTTAGCTCATCTTTCTCTAATTTGGACAGAAAAGCCTCACTTATAACATGAAAATTAATGCTTTTCTGTAACATTCTCAGACAGTTTCTACATCTGGATATTATTCCACCTCAGGTACAGCAAAGACCACAGAAGCTACTTCAAACCCTTTCTGACTGAACTTTACTCATACAGACAAAAGTCTGCGCGTCCTTAAGACAGTTCTTTCCTGAAAGTAACATAGTGTCACTGGAAAAAAAAAATTGGTGACTAAAAGTACATTACACTGTTCTGTGCAGCCCCTTCTGTATGAAGCTTAGAACCTTAGCCAGAATACCAATTTTCAGATTACTGAAACGACATAATTCTTCCTACTTTACTGGTAAGCTGAGCTTTCCTTAAATTATTCTACAGCTGCCTGGCAGACTGCAGGTCATGGTGGTGGAAAGGAAAAATTCAACAGGAAATAGATCAAACAAAAACCTCCGAGTCAGAAGAAATAAAAGCAACCTCTGAACTCACAGCATTAAGAGACGAGCAAAAATCCTGACCAAGGCTTCCTGCAAGTTCAGCAGCTCTTTCAAATCCTTTCGTTTAGAAAGAGGAGAGCAATCCCCCAGTTTACTCCTTGCCATACAGTAGGGAGCAAGCAAGATAGAACATAGTCATTGTTTATTTAATGGACTAGGCTCAGATAGTCTAGAGATAAGGGCATAAAAGTGGATGGATTCTCTGAGAGGCTGTCAGCCTTAATCCATCAGCAATGACAGAGTTATTGCTCAGAAAATAGAGTGCAGAAAGTACAGTGCACTCTGGTAGGGTGAAGTCATGACTTCAGCTTTTCCCCCTCTCCTTCCCAGAGCTTGGCACTGGTTTTGATGCACGTGCTCACATTGTGTTAGACTACAGTTATCTTGGAGCTGGGAGTATGGGCACTTCAGTAGACCAGAATTACTGCTAGCATTCTAACACTACTACATGAAAACGGATCATCCCTCTCTAAATCACTGTAACTACTTTCTGGCCAGCCCCACAGCAACAGGGTGAATGAATTATGTTACACACAGGACTGAAGGTCTGATTATGCTAGATTGAGTGCCGCTATACTCACCTGCAATGTAAATTACCTGGTTATAGATCGGCTGATGCTTCTGCTACACCAGTAATTAGTCATGGACACACAGTTCTCATTCCAACACATTCATCCTATTTATGATTCCCCTGGAGAGTGAACTAGCAGCTCTACTGAAAGTGTTAAGAATCAACAATTATTTGAAAAGTACGACGACAAAAATCATAAGGTGAATTCAACTATGTAATAGAGCTCACTAGCCAAAAGCTTCCAGGATCTTTGGATCCATCCCAGTCCTTGCAATGTTATGAACAGCAAAATAATTCTTTCACTCTGATGAAGCTTAGAAACAGCTATGTCTGAAAACCATGACAAGACTCTTTGGTGTTGGAGTATCTCCAATCAGAACTGCTTTAATATTTTCCATAAGCACCTAAAATGGCTACTTATGGCTACCAAAATGGATGGAAAGCGTCATAACAAGAATTCTGAATAAAGAAAGGCCTTCTAAAACACCCAGGGATTAGATGAAAGCCAAGATTTCACCTGTGACTGGAACCCTGTTTCTTGGACACACCAACTGTGCACATTTAAAAAAACAAAAGCATTCTACTCTGATGTTACACAAAAAAGTGGGAGATAAAGGAATTTTCCCTCCCAAAGAAAAAACAGAAGCAAAAAAAAAGTAGCAAACTGGTCTAATTAAATTATTCCTTGAGATAGTAGTCTCTGTACTACAGAAACCAGTAGATATAAAGCCCGAGGCTTAGGAGCACCTCAATTTATTAAAAAAACAATACAATTTAAGTAGATTTCTTTTTCTTATTAATATTTTAGATATTGACGTGAATGCTTCCTTTGTCACTTCTAGTACCAAAACATTGTTAGAGAAGAATTGTCCACTTGAAAAGCTTAAGTCATAGTTTGGCTCAAACTGTTTACCCTGTTTGCATCCAAATGATCTCTAGAAACAAGACGGGGTCTTGTTTTTGGATGGCAAAAATAAATTATATTACTACATTTCATAAGAAGTTAAATTCTGTTACGTATTTAGATTTTCAGTTCTTACATCCAAAGCTAGTGCGTTGTGGTTCACAGGCATGATATGCTGTCAGCACAGGACTAGCATTCAGAGGAAAGTAATGCTGAGCCACTCTTCATCAAAAGGGCAAGTGTTTCTTGACATCCTGATCCTAGCATTATAACTACTGCAGTAAAAAAAAAAAAAACAAAACCTGAAAACTGTGGAGAAATGCAGTATTCTGCATGATTAAAAGATAAATTGTCAAGTCAATGAAATGCAGCGTTCAGTGTTTACCTAAGAAACTGACTGATTCATGCTGCGTTCTACCAGAAAAAATTTATAAGTATCCACTTTTAAACAGGAACTTGTCCCATACCACACTGACAAGAAAAAACAATAAGTATGGTAGTCTTCCACAGGTAAGGGTACGCATAAATAATTCCACGCACTGATGTAGATGATATCTGACCATTGACTTCAAAGGATATCAGATTAAACTCATTTTGTCTATAGACTTCCTCAGTACAGTCTTCAGCTCTTTTCTCTTGAGGTTTTTTAGATCTCCAAGAAGTTTGGGGGACAAATTATGAGTCCTTTCACATACACACTCAGAATATAGGCAGTTCAACAACCCCGCATTACCCTATATGAAAGCCTGAAGCACTAACTTTAGCTCAGGAAGCACATAGCTGAATCAGAACCTCCAACGTCCAACACAACTGCTGCTCTTCAAGTTTATGTTAAAGCTTTTTCAGTCAGCATTCTTAAGTTTAATGCTTGTAGAAATGTTATATTCATTATTGTGTTGTAGCTTTCAGTTACTCTAGTAACTATGCTGACAGTATATCATGTCTAAGAACTACAATACACTAGCTTTGGAAGTAAGAACTGAAAATCTAAATATATAACAGAATTTGACTTCTTATGAAATGTAGTAGTTTTGAAGTAAAAGTTGTTGTAACTTAAAAAAAGCATCACCCTGACAGAGTGCCAGATGAATCAGAATTACCCAACTCCTCAGCTCCAACAGAAGAGAGTGAACAGAGCAGGCTGTGGAACAGGCACAAACACTATAAAATACAAAAAAAAACCAAATACAATAGAATATCCTCCTCACACTAACTCACAATAAGGATAAAATTTTTGCTGCTTGAAGCTGTAAATGAATTTTAGTACTTCCTTGTTCAGAAGGTACTCACAGAAAGCATAGGGCCAATTAGAACAGAATCCCACAAGCTTCATAGAAGTAACCACATAAACCACACAGGCACATATAGTCCTGTGCTAGGACACTCCTTTGGTTAGATGATGGAGTAGGATCATCAGTTAGGCAAAATAGTTGATTGAATTTTCAAAGATAGACTCCAAAGAGTTCTGAATCTATTCCAGATTATCATTATTTTAAAAATCTAATATCTAATAAATTCACTAACTTTCACCGAGATATGAAAAACAAAGAACACAAAACTGTGCAGCAATTTCACAGAATTGAGGGAAAGAAATTGTAGGAAGATTTATGTGATAAGCTTTGTTGAATAAACTCACACATTACACCTTTCTAATGATGAGAAAGACACTTGAATGTATGCTGCATATTGATCTGTTAAAAAATCAGTTTCCAGACACCCAAGAAAAAAATTGTTTTAGGTATCAGATCTCTTTGCAACCTTTTTACTTCAAATAAAAACAGTAAAATAGAACTTGAGGATGAAGTACAGTTATAAAGTTTGACTGCAGCTACATAATATATACTATGTACTATTTCAGATGCTATTGAGAAAAATATATGGAAGAGATATTTCTGCATGCAGAAGATAATTTATGCTAAATAGCACAGTAACATTTGCTTTTATATTTGTCATAACAAAGAAAACTGACTTAAGATATCTTTAGTTTTAACCTCCATGTCAGAGTATTTCTCATTTTTTTCATACTCCCAAGGTTTTAAGTAAAAATGCAGACTACTGTTTACACAGCCTTCTTATATTTTTTTCCAAAAGTCACATTAGTATTTTTATGCTTTCAGAAATAACAACTGCTTAATGAGAAATGCAAAGGGCTTACTTCCGCATTCTGCTGATGATATCCTTGCTAGAACATAAAATTAAGATGCTTTAAACAGATTCACAATTTTTCTTGTGAGTCCTTTACAAGTATACTCTCCTTGTCTCAAAGGTAAGCTGAACATATTACACAGAGTGTTATAATGGTCCATGTCCAGTCTGGATCTATTCTGGATTCCAGAACTAGAAAGTAAGATAATCTCTAATGACTCAGGGTCTTGAAAAAAAGGATCATCATTACACTTTATTGCTGTTACCTGAGTGGCAACAAAATTCTTACATTGTTTTTCCACCTAATGCATCAAGTTTTTCTTACTTTCATTTGAATGAGATAAACAAACTGGAGTAAGTTTTCAGTATACACTGACACATTTTCTTCTCACCTCTTAACTTCATAGCCTCCAAAAATTTGAAAATGATTTTCAACATGTGTATACTTATGTGTGAAATTTTCCCTTGCTAACACTCATCTGATTGCATTATAAGAAAACCAGTTTTCTACCACTGACAAAAGGATAACACTGTAAAACATTTCTGAAATACATAAACTGTTACATGATCCATCACAGAAACACTCAGCATAGAGCCTCAAGAATCAAATTGTTTCAGGTAGTACAGAGTAGAAAAAAGTTTCAACACAAAAAGTAAGCTTACTGTGCCACTTGTAACCTCTTTGAACTCCCTCTCTATCTAGTGAGAATTGTAAGGTACTTTCCTACTAACCAAAATGATAATCAGTAAACTCTATTACACCCAGAATAGAATTTAGTTACCCATGTGGAAGATAATTCACTCCATAAGTTTTGAAAATATTAGGAGAAGATAGAATTTATTGATTATCCAAGAAGAAAGCTTTAAGCATAATACAGTACATTAATTTTAGTAGGCTAAGTTTAGCCATATTTCTCTCCAGTTTCAGAAATCCAACAGTCATTCTGCATTCCATATCAAATTACTATTCTAGACCGTGCAATCAAATCACACTCGCACAGCATCACATCAGCAAAGATCACACCACACTAAACAATCAAAATAGAGCTTTTTTTTACTCCAACACAAGCACACAGCTTCAGCAAGCATTGCCCCCACTCTCCATCAGTGAGGATCACAGTCCCAACCCAGAGCATTTCAAATACATTACTCCTAATTAACAGAAACTATTGATTAATAACTAAAACAGGAAAATAACTACACCACTTCAGGAAGCATCTTTCCTTCTCCCTCCAGCTCAGCTTCAATTCATCACCTCTGTTCCTCACTTCTTAGAGCCTCTATTTACTTTGTTTTCAGTAGGAAAACACTCCATAATTCTCAATCCCGTCTGAGGCAACAGACAACAAGAGAGAGTAGATACAGCAAATAACCATTTCTTTCTGCAGCATCTTCCTCTTCTCTGCCATTGCTTCTTGATCTGTTCTGCTCCTCTATGCCAACACAGTCCATAGCACTACAAGGTGTTCTCAGTGCAAAGAAAATCAGTCACCAACAGGCACAAGTAGGCTGTCTCCAGCCCCTAGTGAGCGTCCCCTACAGCCATAAGCGTTTAAGATCTTCTTACCTAAAATAATTAACCTGCAAGCCTCAAAGCACTCAGACACCAGCCCTTCCTCTTCCATACAGAACCTCCTCAAGTCCCACTTCTTTATCAACTTCTCCCTCAGGGCATAAGATAATTCACTCTCTTCTACATACAAAGAGAAGAACATTGTTTCTTCTCACTAAATACTGACACTTAGGTCCAATATACTTCCAAACAACCCTGTACAATTCATTCACACACAACACTTTTTTGAAAAGCTAAATCAAACAAAAAAAGAAGAGTTACGCTTACCAGTCTAGAAGCAAAATTTGCAAGAGATCATCACCACCAGCTCCCACATAGCCTTACCCCCCCCCCCCCCCCCCAAAACCTCCAATGTGCCCTGGGCCACTATTTAATAAAAAATTAGTCTGAGTCACAGCTGCAAACCACTGTCTAATTAGGGAGGAAGGAAGCTAAAAGACTGCAATTTGCCATGGTAATGGTATGAATGAAGGGGAAAGAAGAAGGACTAAATTCTTTCTTCTAGGTTCACTGTGTGAAGATAAGAGAAACAAGACTGCTTAGCTATACATGTTTGAAGTAAAATCCCATGGGGTGGTGTGCATGCATGAGGTGATCTTGGTGAGGTTTTGGCAAGTGGTATGCCTCTGCAACAAAAGGTCGAAGCTGTACTGTGATATAGCCATCTTCAGATAGGTTAAGCTAGTTAATAATGGCTCATTAGCAGTCCAATGCAGGATGCAGCTGATCTCTGAGCAAGGCTGGTAAGGTCTCTAGGAAAAGTGAGTTTAGAAATAACTGAAAACATTGGACAGAGCAAAGGAAAGGAAAAAGTGACGTAGAAATAGAAAAAAAAAAAAAGTCACAGAAGGAGCAGTTGGGTTGTCATGGTGGAACAGATAGTCCCATGCAGAAGAAACCACTGGCAAAGTTGATGGCTGCTTCCTGAAAGAATAGTGACCCATAGCTCATACTGGAGCAGGAAAAAAATAAGAAAGGGCCAGCAGAGAGGAAACTGTGTGGCATTCCCAATTCGCTACCTGAAGGGAGTAGAGGAGTCTTGAATGAAAATGATCTTGGGGTTGAAGAGCAGAAAAGTTGTTGGTTTTCAAAGGGTAACAAACTAAACTAAATTTCCCCAAGTTGACTCTCTTTTACCTATGCTACTGAGGGAGGGAGCAGCTGGGTGTGAGTTTGACCCTCAGCTGAAGTTAATCCACCATAGGAGGTCTGGAACTAGTACTGTCCACATCAAGGGGATTTGTTGTAGTCAAACACACCAAATAAATATAAAAGCTTAATACCAAAATGTAGCGCTACGTTAATTATTGATTGTTCAGTAAACAGAGAATGTTTTCTTGCATAAGGAAATATTCCTTGCATGAATGAAGTATCAATTTGTGTTTAAATCTATGAAACACATCTATTTTACACTAAATATAACAAAATGTTACAACTAATCTATTCAATTTATAGACTGTAGACAGCTCTTTTTGCTTCTGTTGTCCTAACCATTAAAGCTTTTGAGTATAATAAAATAATATCTATGGGGATTAATATTCACTACAGAAACAACATTGCATCACAACTTGAGAACAGAAGACATATTGAAACTACATGATATTTAAATGCCAGTTCCACAAATTGAATTTGGTCTTTTAAATAAATGAAAGGTGAAAAAAAATATCAAACAGTGCAAAAATGTTTGCTTAGGCTTCTCTGCAGGGAGCAGATGTATAATGTGAGAGCAAATATGATCAAGTGGATGGGACAAAGGCTGGGATAGGAAAATGTGTTTGTAAGTATGCTATGAGCATTTTATTTTTGTTTGGTTGTTTGGAATTCCTTTATATTTGACTAACACACCTGAAGATCACAAGATGAGAGTCTAGACACTCTGAGTACTTCCACTCTCAGCTTTCTCCGGGTGGCATGTCACTGTCATGGGCTCAAGTGACAAGGTTAATGCAGTGGTGCTCAGTGGACAGAGTGTAATTTGCAGAAAAATAAGGAAGTCTGAGACTTGGAAGTAGCAAGAATAGGTGTCCATTTTAATTTTTCTTAAAACATTTGTCCTCCTTTTTTCTCAGTACACAAATCAATGATCAGACGTTTTCTGGTTAGTAATAAATTAAGTAAAGTTCCACGAATTGACGTCATTTCTGGCTGAAAAATAACTCTATAGGAGAGACCTGAGTTAGTTCATTATCTGTCAGTGCTGCACAGTAAAAGAACTGGGGAAAGCACTACGAAAATCAAGGTATATTTTAGGCCCTTAGGACTGACTTCCACATCATATCAGCAGTACCTTGTATTCCATCTAAGGAAGGTCAGTTCAAATCCAATTCCACTGGCTCAGTCTTTCCCATAGAGCAGAACAAAGGAATTCTTTTAATAATTTTTTAAACATTTCTCTAGAAAATGAGTGGACTGAGGTGTTTTCGTCCTGTTACATACACTTAACCATTACCTAAACCATCAGCAGTTGCTAGCACCTGAATGATAATTTGTTTCTATGTCTTATTTAGGGTAGAGAGGAGTATTCCAAGAATACGGAAGCCAGGCTAGAATAACAATTCCAGAAACAAGACTGAAATCATCAGCTGGGGACTCATCTACTGAAGTTTTATTAATATGAAGAAAAATATTGTGTGTGTGTTTTTTCGTTTGTTTGTTTGTTTTTGTCCTTTCTCATAAACCTTATAGACAAAGACAAAGCCTGTCTCGATCTACTTGAAAAGAAAAGCTATGCTCAGCAGACTGTGGTCATCAAACAGTCTGCAGAATGACTACTACTCTGCTGCTTTACAGAAAAGCTCCTAGCAAGAAGCTGTGTATAAGATGCTGATATTCAGAGACAAAACACTGTCTGAAAGACAGACAATGCCGAAATAATTCTTTTTACCAACTTCTAAATTATTGTACCCCAGTCAAAATCTGTTCATAGACAAGAAATAGTTGCTGTTCAGTTTTGGTGTTGCTTAAGAGCATGGACTGTTTGTCCAAATTCTGAGAATGCTAGTCTGGTGGGAGTAGTAAAGAGTACTGACCATGAGCATAATTCTCAGTCTTTGGACCCCATGCTTTTCTAGTAATTGTCTCCAAGCCACAAGCTTTGAGCTCTGTCTGACCTTGATCTCTGTTGGAGCTGGCTTTGGAGGATATCCAAAGCTATTTTGGTGAAGTCTTTCTCAGACATATATCTGTACTGAATACATAAATCATGACAAGATACTGCATCTCCCTGGATTCCTCTTATTCCAGATAGGTGGAATGGAATCCAGTTTTTCCTGAAACTAGAATAGTTGGGTTGGAAGGGACCAACAAAGATCATAAAGTGCAGTGCCTGGCCACTTCAATATGTTAATAACAGCACTATCTGCTGCTTCTTTGAAAAATATCAGGCTTGGGGGTATCAACCACCTCTCTAGGCAGCCTGTTCAAGCATTTGACGACTCTCACACTAAAAAAGTCTGTGGGACTAGTGAAAGGGTAGACTGGAATTGGCTATTCTTTAGGTATTGACTTACATGATCCAGTCCTTTGAACAAGGCAACAAAATCACAGAGCAAACCCCAGCCTCCCTCACACCTACTGGTTTTTTATGTAATGCAGTTTTATAAAGTATGCATTCCTGAAAATCCTACACATGCTACCTTGTGTTATATCTTGAAAGATTCTGATCTCTTGTTTGCACTTAGTTTGTAGTTACAAATGGGATACCAAGCTGAGTCCAGGGCCAGAAAGTGGAAGGATGCATTAACACTAGAAGTCTGAGTTTTAGAGGTCCCACTGTGTCATTTTTCAGATGTATCTTCCCCATTCTCACAAAATAAATGTGCAACAAAGTCCGGTTAGCCCATCTATATGTATACTTGTCATTAGAGCATTCTGGGTTCATTCAGTCATGGATGAAAATCATACAAAAATATAGCTGTCCTTCTCTGGATGGACGTGGGAGCTGATGATGTATAAGCAAAAAGAGATATTAAAAAAAACAGTGCAGCCCTTCAGTTTCAGCAGCAGGAAGGAAGTTTTGTGTTGTTCTTGTCACAGCAACTGTATTTCACCTTTGTTATTACTCTCTTCTTATATATTCAATTGTTATCTTTGGCATAGATTGCTTAAATGTGGTGATTTCTTGTTTGTACTAAGAAACTAATACCCAGATACTAAGATTACTAATTGAAAAGGTCTGATCCAAACCCCTTATCAGTGAAGAGACACCTGAATCTGTTGCTTCCCCTCTGATTGCAGAAAATTCTATCTTTCAACCTCAGCCCACTTGGAATTTCTCTTCTTTGAACATGTTTTTTTCTTTTTTTTTTTTTTTTGTTTGTTTGTTTTTTGTTCATTGAAGTTGTTTTCACAATGCCACAATGTAAGAACAAATAAAAAGTGCAGTACAGGACAGAAAGTGTAAAAACAAGTCATCTTTCATTGACTTTTTTTGGACAAAGCAAAGGTTATTGGGTGGCAAAAGGTCCTGAAATGCAAAGGTAGAAAGGATATTACTCCGTATGTGTGCAAGTGTGTGAGAAAGGACTAGGTGTGTCATTTAGAAATTGATTATGAAAAAGTTCTCCAAATCAAATCTGGAGTCCAAAGTTTCACAACATTATATAGATAATATACCTAGGTAGACCAAGGTGAAAACTGCTACAGAATCTACAAAACTGTTTTTTTCTATCCTATTTCCAATAAAATACTAAAGCGAAGTTCGATTAACAAAACCAAATTCAATTTCAAAAATTTGATACAGTACCAATTTGGGACAGTTCATTTTTGTTTCATAGAAAACATTTTACACATGTGAGGTTCTCTTAGATTTCTGGTCATGAATTTCCTGCATTTTTTCCAATGAGTCCTTTATTCTGTGTCCTAAGTGTAAAATGTGAAATTAAGCATATAAATATTTGGGCTCTCATTTTTAAAAGACATATACATAGAAGAATTCTTAGAGATTGGGTATTTATGTTGATCATAACAGAGAAAATTAGAATGGCTCTTTTGGATACAAGGCACTGAACTCAGAGCTCTGTCAGCTTCTTGATACAGGAATAATTCTTTTCTATAGTCTGTTACAGAATTTAATTGTTTTAACTGTAACTTGTTATTTTGAACCTTGTGTTCATCGTTTGAAATGCATTCTCTTTTTCCCCTCTATTTCTCTTTTTTGTCTTCAATGTTACTTATTTCTCGTTGTCAAAAGCTGTGACTTAGTTGAAGCAGAAACTTCCAGGCCTTGTAAAGGGCTGTGAGCAACTGCAGAATTTTTTTTTTTTTTATGAATTAGCTACAAATGAAGATAGATAGAAACTGCATTAACCTACTGTGTTTCCTTCCCTGTGATTTTCCAAGAGTCTTCCCAGGTCAGAAAATTCCAGTTCTATTTTTATTTTCTCTCATCACATACTATGTGGCTGACTTTTCTTTCCTTAGAGAATGACAAAACTGCTGAGGCTATAGGCTAGTTAGTTGAATTGCTCTAATAGCATGGCAGATGGTCAGAATTTTCTTAAACACTGACAATTTTTAGACAACAAAAGCAAAAAAAAATTTTGCGGGGAATACAAATCTGATAAATAGAACTGAAGTGCCATTAAAATTTCATTAGCCTATTCAGCCACACACTTCAAATTCTATTCCTTCCCTTCTTAGGCTAAATCAGATGTTAATGCATATGTATTTTTGACATATTTTGATAACTTCTCTGCTTTTTAGAGATTAAATCTGACAAGCCAGCAGAACCATTCTATGGACAGAAATATGGAGATGGCAATAACAGAAATTATTTTAGGCAGGGGAAGCTTTATTAATAATGAAGAACAGTTTTCAAATAAGGCAGAGATTAGTGAACTGTATTAAGAAATTCTTTGAAGTCTCAAAACATTGCCTCTTTTGTATTTCAATAAAATTATAGTAAATTTTTATGAAGAGTTAGTGACAGAACCATTTGCTGTTGCAATACTTGGAAGGAAAAGTGACTTAGTGAACACAAAGATGTAATGAAAAGTAGAAATATATAGTTGCTAAATTAAAAGCCTGTTTTTCCCAAACCAGGGAGCATAAAGTTTGTTTACTCACATTTGGATTTATAAACTCCAACTCAACCCTATTAGAAATAAATAATTACATTGAAAAGCCATTCCATTTATTTTCTGAAATAAGGTTGCAAAGGTTAGTACGTGAAAGCTAAGGAATATTAAAATTAACATATTCCTATTATTTTCCTAGAGCTTTCTTTCCTTTAAGTAAACTGAAAAGAATAATTGAATTCTGTGGAGATACACTAACGCTGTCGTGCATGGTCAGTAGAACTAGAAACTTTATCTCTACTATGCCTGAGGCCATCACTGAGCCTTGAAGCAGTGTTCTCTAAAGCATGCTGCATCCTCTCTCAAGCCTCACCTGAGGTTTGTTCCTGAACCAAGGTTACCTCTTTCTCATGATCACCTGCTCGTTTTAGTCTCCCTCTTTGTATCTGAATAACAAAGTCTTTGCTGTTCCTTTGACCACTTATTAAAAAGTCCTAGGTTCCCCTTTCCTTCAGATTTTCTACCCAGGGCTCCCAAATACTAAAAATACAAAATATGTTATTGCATCCGATGATATAGTTTCCAATCTTTCCAATCACTATGTATGGTTAATTGACTTTGTCTTTTTGACTCTTCTCCTTACCTTGTATTTAAAATGTTCATTCTTCATAGAGACATAACTCTTTATCAGCCTCTCCTGTTTCTTTCTGTCCTTCAAGTCCTAGTCTTACATAGGGTTTTTTGGTTTTTTTTTTTTTTTTGTTTTGTTTTTTTGCCCAGTATTTGTCTCAAACTCCTTCCTCATCTGTTTCTGCTGCCAATTTATTTTGAGGGGGAAGAGAAAAATGACTTGTCCTCCCACTCTCAAACCATTTAACTCAGTGAATTCCCTTCTTCATGCATGACGGTAACATGAAGATCTTTCTCAATTATCATTATTTTCTAATTTACTCCCTCTTCTCTGCACCTTTCTCTTTTACTTAGTCTATGTGTGGGTTTGCCTATCTGTAGGTCTGTTAAACTTAGGAGCCTTTTCTGTAGTGTCCCGTTGGTCTCCATCCCATGTAAGTTGCCAGTTAGTTATCCCACCCAGTTCTCATAACCATGGATTGAAATATACTTTGAAAGCCTTTCTCTTCACTGATCTAAGAAACCTTAAAACAAAATTAGACCAGATGCTTCGCTTTCAAGTTAATAATAGTAAAGTGAGATAATTTCTGAATTTTCTTTCACCCCAGTTCAATCTTACAATTCTGTCCCTACGCAGGATTTAAAAAAAAACAAAACCATAGTTATGGTTTAAAACTCCACAAGTACTATTCCTTAATAAAGGAAACATTTTTTCCCCTTGTGTTTTCTTTAGAAACACAGGATGATTTTCACTGAACACTTCCAAAATGTTCAGGCCAATGTAGATATCCAGCATGCAGAAATATCAGGTTGAATGCTGTAGGTTTGTCAACCAAATTTCTATGTGGTCATACCTCAGATCTTAGTTATAGAAGATAATATTGATAATACTATGATTATGATAGCTCCAAACCAGTTAGATAGCAGAAGTTAGCAATGAACCTGGAAAAACCTCATTTCCTTACCCAATGCTCAGCAGCTCTTAAAACTGCAACCTTTTATACCATTCATTTGTTAATACTGAAAAGAAGAAATTATTACTAGCTAAGAGCTCTTTTATACACTTGTTAGAAGGTCTGATTAAAAGTAGATCAAATTTTAGAGAAGCTTGAAATTACTTTTTTACACATTGCTTGGGAAATAAAAGACATGTCTCTGTACAGCCTGAAGAGAACTTAAAATTCCTTAGCATAGATTAGTAATTTGAAGAGAAATTAGTTTCTATTCCTGGCAAAATATCTTCTCCTGCCCAATCTCTTTCAGCCATATATTCATTTAGCAAGCAAAGCTGGATATTTCCCCAGGAGTCTGTTACCTCAATTCAGGTTCCTAAAATCTCAAGGGTTGCTAGAGACCCAAACCCACAACCACAGGCCATTACTAAAGAAGAAATTTATTTTCCATTTCTCCTTCATTTCTTCTTGTTGCTCGTACACTAGTGCATGCCATGGAGTATACATGCAAAATTATTTTATCTCTGTCTACTTACTCATATTATTTAAGGAAAGGGTATATTTCTTGAGGATCAGTTCCTATGCTTTATTTGTGGCAACTTTGCCTTCCTTGCTCCATTGAGGGAGATTAATTTCTCAATTTGGCTTTTCACAGCTGGCCTATATTTTAACCTGGATAACCTGGACCCATACAAAGACAGAATCAAGAGGTTAACAAAATATTCCACTGACACTTGCCCAAGATGGTCAGCTTCCAGCTGCTTATGATCTCTGAATTACTTTTGAGTCTCAAACAAGCAGTATTGACAGTAATCTGTCACAGAAACATTATTTCATATCAGATATTTGCAGCACACAAATCATATTCTCCAAGGAGAATACGTTAGGTTTTCCACTCACTAAAGTCAGAAACACTGCATCCAATACATATATTTCTCCCATAAAAATTTGATAAAACAAGAACATGAAGCCATAACCTGCTTCTGTCAGTGTGTGCAAATATATTTTGCACATCACCGAGGTTATGAGCAGATAGAAGGAGCTCTTGCAAAAATCACACCAAGTTATCTCCTATCCAAATGGATAGATTTCAATATTTTTTTCCTCCAGATTTTCTGTTATCATTATGGTCTGCCTAGGAAATTAGTTGTTTCTCAGTGGGAATTTGATATGCTATTTATTAAGTCAGTTCTGTAAATTCTTCTGGCTACTCAGTGGACAACTTAAGCCTTTGTAAACTGAGCTCTCTGAGACCCCTCTGACATCTGGACCAGACAACTGCAGAAAGAGAAACTGAAGTGAGTCAAGGAGGAAAAGGAGGAAGAAGTATCACTGATTAAATTAGCTGTTCATATCTGAAGATGGTCAAGGAACTGATGATGAATGGATGTTTTTCTATTACACTGATCTTTTAATTTCAGATTTTTGTTTTATATACTAAAACAAATCTGGCAGATATTTTTAGATAAAGAACAGTATTTTTAGAGACACTATGCATTAAAAATGATTAACACATATTAATACATCTTCATACCTGCACTTGACTTGAGAGACTATGGATAATACTTTGAAAGAAAATATTTTACAAGATGATAATCAAAGGTGACAAGTATGTGTTTTCTCTAAGTGGAGAATAAACAAAGGAAATTGGTAACAACTGAACTTTGGATTTTAAAAAAATATACTTAGATAGCATGGGAGAAAAGGAGGCACGATCTCCAAATTCCATCAGTCCGAAGTTTAGACATGCTCCTTCTTGCAGGAAATTGCTTACTCAGACATATTCACTTATACACATCTTCTGTAACTCCAACTATTAGCCTGGATCTTTAATTGAAATCTGATTACCTGACTTCTATCTAAGGTCTACTCTCATGTTCTCTTAATCTCTTGAGAGTCCTTAGACTAACAAACATCACGCTTGACTTTATATTGGCTTCTGGTGTCAGTATACAGAACAGCATCTCTACTAAGCAGAGCTGTACAGAAAAGTAGCATATTCTGATCACTAGTTCGTTAGAAGAACAACCAGGAGATTTGTATTTTCTTTCTGTATCTATTGGTATCAGTATATGTGATTGCTTCGTCTGTTTTCTTACCTATATGACAGGGAACAAAATAAATACCCAAAGATGAGACAGCTTGTTTTAGTAACATCTGTGAATTTAATACATTGAAAACAATGAGTAAAAGCTAAATACAGCCAAGAGTTCTGAAGGTCATTTGAATTTCTCTTTTCACTTGCTTTTATTCTAGTGGGAGAAAAATATCTGCTGAATCAAATGGGAATGATGTTAGGATTCATTTTTGTAAGAAAAATTTATTGTCAGTGTTGACTTTCCTGTTTTTGTATAGTTAGGAAGAAATAAAAATAAGCTCTTATGTGTTCCATAACTTTTTGCATCAATTTAATTCCTAAAGTGAACTGAAATTGTGAATGACAAATATTTTTATCATTTT
The DNA here is from genome assembly GCA_036925125.1 of Oreortyx pictus. Lineage (NCBI taxonomy): Eukaryota > Metazoa > Chordata > Aves > Galliformes > Odontophoridae > Oreortyx > Oreortyx pictus. Next base: position 4,032,219 of record JAUPFR010000005.1, read on the forward strand.
AGCAAGAAATGTAATTAAAAAAAAACCCAACATGTAAATATATTTAATAGAAAATTCAAATTAGAAATGAAAGTTAAATATTTAATTTTAAGGTAAGGAGTTTGTTTGACAAGGAATACAAGGACTACATTATAATTTTACCTCACTTTATTTAATCTGGTTAGCTTTCTGAATGATGTCCAGAATGCTTGCAGTTAATTCAGGAGTCCATAAGCAGAATTCTCTGGTTAATGCTGTGCAAAAGGTTAAACTAAATCACAGAATCACAAAATTATAGGGGTTGGAAGGGACCTCTAGAGATCATCTAGTCCTATTCCCCTACAAAACAGCTCCCTAGACCAGGTTGCACAGGTAGGCATCCAGGCAGGCCTCCAGAGAAGGAGACTCCACAACCTCTCTGGGCAGCCTGTGCCAGGGCTCTGTTACCCTCAGTGTTAAGAAGTTCCCATGCACATTTGTATGGAACTTCCTACACCTCATCCTGTCGCCACACACTGCAGAGAAGAATCCAGCTTTGTCTTTCTGCCTCCCGCTCCTTAGATATTTATAGATGTGGATCAGATCCCCTCTGAGCCTTCTTTTTTCAAGGCTGAACAGACTCCGTTTCCTCAGCCTTTCCTCATAAGAGAGGAGTTTCACACCCTTTATCATCTTTGTAGCCCTTCACTGGACTATTTTGAGGAGATCCCTGTCTTTTTTGTACTGCAGAGCCCAGAAATTGGACACAATACTCCAGATGAAGCCTCACCAGGACAGAGTAGAGGGGAAGGATCACCTCCCTTGACCTGCTGGCCACGCTCTTTTTAATGCAACCCAGGATACCATTGGCCTTCTTGGCCACCAGGGCACACTGCTGGCTCATGGCCAGCCTGTCATCCACCAGATACTTCCTATTGATACAGGGTTTCTTTTTTTGTTGTTTTTTTGTTTTTTGGGGTTTTTTTTGTAGTAACTATTTTCAGATATATGAATTGTGGAAATAGAGGAGAAGGCACTGCAAGGGAAAACAGGCCTCTGGTCAAGAAGCAACAGTGGTGAGAAGCAAAAAAAAAGGTAGATTTTGGCAGATGAAGTAGAACTGATTGTGATCCTAACTCTTCCATGACCAAACCAGATTGATTTTTCTTCTTGTGAAGTACTAATTCTGCAAGAAACTTTTGCACTCAGAATAAATCAGAAAAAAAAAGTATGACTCTGATGAATGTTGAGATACTTATGCAATCTTCAGAAAAAAAATGGGGAAGTCTCCATAGATAAATCATTTTTTATTGTGACCCTCAGTGGAATTGAGATATTTCACATTTACTATTTTATAAATAGTGAAGTTTAGAAGTAGCAAGAAAGTACAAGTGAAAATGGAAGAGCTCAATAAACAGGGCCTTATGTGTAGGAGTACCAAATGATGTAACAAGTGGCATGTCTGAGTTGCATGCACAAATATCCAGTGAATCTCATTAAAGCCACAGAACCTAGGAATGTTTAAAAAAAGATATCGAAGAACGAAGCCTACGCATTCCATTCCACTCTTAAGATGTACATGAGAAGGGATCTGCTTGAGGCTTAGTTCTTTCTATTGTGACCCCATGTTAACTTTTAGAAATTACATAAATATCTCAGTCTAACCTGTTCTGTCTGTGTTTTAGTTTGAAAATGACAAATATTGTTTATTATTTAAACTGACTAACTGTATTATCTTTCTATGTTTAGATCACAGAACATAATTAATTGAGACTAAAAACATACAAGCGAGTAGAATAATTTGTCCGACCTCATGGGGAAACTTTGTAAATACTATCTCTTGACTGCTTGGAAAGACAGGTCTGCCCTTTGCAGTTCACAAAAATTTGAGATTGTACACTGTTTTGGTCTTGAACTCAATAGCTACCTTATTCCAGTCTTCCATATCCCTTATTTTTTTCTGCATTAGTTTCAGCATTTTCTTTTTCACATAGAAATATAGTTCATTCTGACCATTTAGGTAGATTTCTTACATTACTGTCAGCTTTTCTGAAAACATGTCAGTCTTAGTGACTGTTTTATTTAAAGCAAATAAAATACATAGTTGTCTCTTCTCCAAAAACTTCACAATAAAAAAGGATATTGCCATTATGAACACAGGTCCAAAATGCTTTCAATATTTTACCTGCCAAAACCTTGTGTGACAGCAGATGAGAACTTTGTGAATGGTATTTTCTGTCTATTTATTTTCAAAACAGATCAGTATTCTGAAAGCAGAACTTACTTTTTCCTTCTGTACTGGCGTATTTCTTGAATCACGATGTGGTGAATTCTTTGTCTTCACTGGAGTTACATTCCTCTGTTCAGTAACAGCATACTTCATTTTCCCCAGAGCCATTCAAAAAGGGGTTTTGAACTCTTTCAGTTCTTCTAAACAGATGGTTTTCTAAGGGTAAAGCAAAAGTTACAAAAATGAAACATTATTAATAGATGATTTACAATCCATATACATATGCCTGGCTCTAGAGTCAATACTTCTCAGGTTTAGAATGAATAATTGTTTTATCTTAGTTAGAAAACACTCTTACAATTAAAATTGATCTGCACTTGAATTTTTTGTGTATCATTCAGTTTTACTTAGCCCAAGTCTACATATTTCCTAATCCTTCTTCTGAACACATTGACCTGAGGCATTGTTGAAGAAATCCTGGCACAGAACTGCAGCTAGTGTTCTTTGCTTTGTGCAATCAGGACAGTAATGTTCCTACAAGCAATGTGTCTCCTATCTTATCTTGTGAGTAAACTTACCAAGGAGCCTGTGGTCAAGCGCTTTGTGGCATACACAATTTAAAATGCACTTGTTAGATAAGCAGGAGTTTATTCCAGTCAAAACTCCTTATCTATTCCTGACAATCAAGTTATAGCCTAATGAATTCTCAGATGGATTTTAAAGATCTCCATAGAATCTGATGGGATTATATTCCTCCTTGCAGAATTTCTTGCTGAACATGATGGTTTCAAACAGTTGTTGACTGGCATCAGCATTCTCCATGCATCCTCATAATGTGAACATTGTGAACAAAAAATATTTAATATAAAGGAAAATTAGTGCGCGACTCTTGCTTTTCATTTGCTCACAACAACGAAAAGGCAAACTACTTTACATCTCATAAAATATGCTTTTTATGTCTTCACCCCCTAACCCCCCCACAGGAGTTGATTGTACAAGTGTTTCAGAATCCACTGTCCAAAAAATGTGCAGAGGAAAACAATACTAGAAACCAAATCAGTAAGAACAATAATCTTCTCAAAATCTTACCCATCTTCTTATCATTAAATTTATTAGACTCATGGACATATGAAGGATGATATAATCTTCATAAAACTTCTTTTTCTGCAGTTAGCTATAAGCTCAGGCCAGTAGTAATAGTTTTTTCATCCTTCATGAACACGTGAACACGTATCCAAGAGAGGTGTCACATGCAATAGCCATGTCTGTGTACACTCCTGTAGCTTGTTCTCAGTCCATTTTTCATGAAGAACTTTTAATATGTTACATTTAACTCTGCCTCCTATGAAGTCATTCTTGATCAACTTTGTTATTTGATATGCTATTATCAGATCAAACGAATTTAGCTTTGTGATGTCAAAATCACGCATTATCATTCTCATTTTCTTTACTTTTTTACTTTTCCCCTAGAGAAAGAAAGATTAAATTCATCATAAAGGAGAAATTAGAGCTTTTGTACACTACACTTCATGCCAGAAAAGACTACTGTCTTGGGGCAATATTATTGAATGTTCAGCACCAGGAATTGTCATTGCGTGCTTATGCTTATTTGTAAATGTGTGACATCTTTTCTTGAGTTAACAAGATTTTGCCTCTTCTTGAAAGGAAAATGATTGTCCTTATTTCATGGAAAGGCCTCTGACATCAAAAATCAATAATTTAAGAAATAAGGTACTACGGCAAAAAAAATAACATAATCTTCCGTGCTTTTTCTGTGAAGACTGCTGGCAGATGGCAGGAAGTCTCAGTATTCAGTGAAGATGCTGAAATGAGAGTGATTTCTATGGAATGCTTGGATGCAGGGCTCTCAATAAGAAATTTTAATTTGGGATTTGGCTCAGGCACAGCAGACAAGAAGCTGTTCCACATTCTCCAAACAGCATTTGTGAACTATATCCAACTTTTTCTTTAGCTTTCCTTACATCAGTAAGAGAGGATTCATTTGATTTTGGACCTGCCCTCAGAATGAAATCACAGTCACAGATGTCCAATTGCTGAGGACTTCCATGTCAACCTGTGTGCTTTTCTGCACAGTACTTCCATTTGATCCAGAACTCTGTTACCAGAGCAGTATTCCCTTGGCTTGCTGCAGAGGTTTTTGCTTGACAATTTTACTTCAGAAAGAAGTACATCCAAGAACAATGATATACACTTTGCAAAAGTTTCCATCATGTTTTCCTCTCCTGTAAAAGTTTATTGCAACCTTGAAGTAACTCAGTGCAATCAAACACTGTTTAGAAGATATCCTTAAGGAAACTCACAGTCATCTGTAAAGATCATGAAACATGGAGAGAATACCCTCTTTTCTTTTTTTTCTCTTTGATTTTATGACGCTTGTAGTATGTGTAACTGAATTCTACTAAACAGAACAGAATAAAAGTGTGTGTCCCAGTTCCTCAAATGTGTATTCTACTCATTCTATTTTCACCTGAACAGTTCTCCAACAGTGGAATTATGACAGTGCTGCATCTCAACATATCTGGCCAGGCTTAGCTAAAATAATGCAGCTGCAGTCCAGGGCACAGGGTTTTTATCTCTACTACTAATAAAAATAGTGACCATTTAGAAAGCTCATTATACAGTCTGAATTTGTACTGATGGAAAATCTTAACCTGCCTGCTCCTTTCTTACTTCAGATAAACATTTTATTGCTAATCACAGAATCGCAGGGATTGGAAGGGACCTCAAGAGATCATTGAGTCCAACTCCTTGCTATGCATGTTCTTTTTGATAGGTCACACAGGTAGGTATCCAGACAAGTACTGAGTATCTGCAAAGAAGGAGAATCCAGAACCTCTCTGGGCAGCCTGCTTCAGTGCTCTGTCACTCTCATTGTAAAGAAGATCTTCCACATACTTGTTTGGAACTTCCTATGTTCCAGTTTTTGGTCATAAGTCCTTTGCTAGTCAATTTTGTCTTGTATTTTAGCACTCTGCATGCTGTAATTATTTAGTTGCTGATGAATGGCAACTTCATGTCAATTTTCTTACTAAAAGTAGTATCAGATCTACAGATCTTGATACAGGAACTCATTCAAATACTTCTACTAATCTGGTTTTCCAATGAGAAATACCTTTACTGACTATATTTGAAACTATGGGAAAAGAAGGTTACATCCGAGGAAGAGAATAGCTGTCACGTTTCTGATTCAACAGAAGTGATGTTTGGTTGTGTAGGGAGAACTGAATTGAAGATGCTAGACTAGCTGCTAAAGAGTGTATGGGTAAATGAGGAAAATCATAGTTACTAATCACAAATTATCAGTTGTGCTATGAATAATTACTAATTTCATATTCACGTGCGACTGAAGTCTTGCTAACATCACTATGCAGCAGGCACTGCCACTGTGATAACAGGCACTAGAAAAAGGTTTCCCACATAAGTCCATCAAATCACAGTTCATTACTTGATTCCAGTCTTTTAGTATATATAACACGTGCCACATCATTGAGCTTCATCATCCGCTTCTTTCTTTCCATTCTTCAGACGTTCAGTACTACATATTGAATGATAGTTCTCCTGATGGCCTGCCATAATGAGTTTACATTACAGTACATATTTTTTGTATTAAAATCTATCCAGAATTATGTATGACTAGAAATTAAACACGCAAGTAATCCAGATGGAAAATGGAACACGTTTTTCTCAGTACGCTTGAAACTGTTGAAGAGAACTTGTGAAGAGAGTCTTTATTTTCACTTCCAGGATTTCTGCATTTTATAGTAATATTGGAACCAGCTATCTACAGATTCTTTGTATGGAGTATGTGCTATTCCTATAAACATTAGATGTTCTGTTGTTGTTTGCAATTATTTATTGTTCATCAAGAACTGCTGAAATTCAGTCACAGTTCTTCCTGGCTTGAACAAGTACCTTCCATAAGGATGAAATGGATTAGGCCTATATTTTATAACACAACTGAGCATGCAGTCGATGTTAAGCAATCATTTGTTTGGTGTTGAATTGATTAGAATTTTAATTAAAAGCTACATAATACATGGGAGCTCCTAGATTTAGTAATTCTTATTTAATGTGAAAAATTTCTGCTGTGAAATGTAACAACCACATCAACTGATGTAGGATATCTTTGTTTTGTTTGTTTGCTTTTGCTGGTGTTTATTGAGATTCAAGAGACATTTATCATGACCCAGAGTCAGAACAAAACTTGGGAATTCAGGAAGGTCAGCTGACTGAGAAATACCCAAAATAATTTATGATCCTATCATTGTATCTCTGAATGAAAATGTCGAGTCATTTCGTTTGTTCAGATCTAACGCATACATTTGCATTAGCACTGAATCAATCTGCTTTGAATACAACCTGTCCCTTGTACACACACGATATTCTGGATTGTTAAATTACCTCCCATGCTAACAATCTTATAATTAAAGTCAGTATTATTCATTCACACATCTCTTCCAATTTTCATATCATGAAAGCTATGCTCTGCAGCTCAAAATAAATGAAGAGAAGGCACCATGGCAAAAATCCCATTGGCACTATAATTAGCAAATATTTATTTTGATCCTTTCCTGTAAGAGTGTGATGCAAACATAAAGGATAACCCAATGCAAAAAAAACAAAACAAAACAAAACAAAACAACAGAACAAATCTGATCATGGATCATCAGGTGAAAAACACTGATAATAAATAAAAATAGAATGAAATAATATTTCATAGAATAGTTGTGCCACTGTTTATTTCTCAATGACTTAGCAGAGATTATGTGGTCAAGTGTTCTGTAAACCTCAAAAAAACAAACAAAAAAATAATAGTAGAGACACTTTATTCATGAAGGAATAACTGCTTTGTGCCCTATTGTCAAGAACAATAGATTTCTTCAACACTGTCATGAATGTTATAAATTGCACCTCTAAGCTCATCCAAGCCTGAATGGAAAGGCCATTGATATTACTGTCAGCTGTACCCCTTCTTTGATAAAAGAAGTCTCAGAATTCCAGGACAAACTCATTCATTTTCTCTATTATCTCTTTCTTCCCTGTCATTGCTTCTTTCTGAGTCCAAGGGGAAAGGTTTCAAATGGCAGGTGAGAGTACGTTATTTAAACTCATCTCTGGTTCTCATAGCTGCTGTTCAAGGCTCTTCCTAAAGAAACAGTGGATCATCATGGTTTGTCCTTAGCACCCATTATTACATGCAGAAACGTTCTCAAGTCATTCTATAACCTGTATTACACAAGTTTTATATCACAGTCCTGACTTCTGAGTCTTCCTCAGATTGCAGAGAAGGAATCTTTGTACAATTTGTCCTGAGTTTCCTGTCAGTATTGCCAGTGTCACTTCCACCTCCATGCAATGGCTAAACAGTTAAAAGATATTTCTGCACTTCTTTAGGTCAGATTTTCTGAGTTTATCTCAGACAAAATAAAGTTTACCAGTTGTGTATGAGGCCTTTTTGTTGATAAGACTAGCTGAAAATTGCAAATTATTTAGGGGCGTGTCATTGTCCCTCAGTACCTCTGCTTACGGTTAAAGATAAGCAGAAATAGGTGCAAGCAGTTTTTTTTCGGGGTACAGCTATGAGAAACTGATCATCGCAAAAGATAATAACGCTTATGCATGGAAGCAAAGGCACCACTCCCTGCTGGCTTATCTATTGGGCCAGATATGTCACTAAAAGAGGGAAAAGAAAAAAAACAACAAAAAATGGAGAAGTGAGGGATAAAAAGCCTTCACTGAACTACGGACTTTGAAGAACTCCCAAAGAAAAAAAAAAAAACCCTTGATGGAGAATTCCCTGAGGGGAAAACCTCTTTGGAAAACTCCCCCAAGGCCTGCTTTTTGGGAAGCTTCCTGGCTTTCTCCCATGCCCCATGTTGACAAGTTACTGAGATCTACAGGCCTACTACAAACCTTGCTGGATCCACGGGGGTGATTCTCTCTCTCTTCTACCAAGATAGCTTGCTTTTTTATCTCTTTTCTATTGTTCATCTTCCCCGCATCCCAAAGCTACTAGGATAAACTGGTTGGGCTAACATTTGACCTGTCGTATCTTAATCTTGCCATTGGGTGTACATGTATTAAAAAGGATCTCTTCTTCCTCCTATAAATAGGGGTGGGACAGCTTTAGACACAAGATACATAACATAGCAGAAAATTTAGCCTATTTAAATCAGCAACAGATACCCAGACCACCCTTTTTCTTTGTTTGATACATGTAGCCCATCTGAAGGCAAACTAGTCCTTGAGTCCCTAGATGAAAAGAACAAATCCAGTGACAACAAACAAGGCTTAACAACAAACTAAAAACCTTCACATAAATCCACAGTTCTAAAAGCAAATGAAGAACTTCACAAGCTCAAAAGCAGAGCACAATTCATATGAAAGCCCATACCAAGTTACTGATATAAATATAGTTTTGGGGCTGATGGGAACTTGTGAATGGGTGGAAATCCCAGGTGGGGCTGATAAAGGCAATTAGAACCTGCAGGTGTACTCAGGATTGCAGTAACACTATTTAAAGACATCAGTAGAAGGGGCTTGTCTTTCAGGAAGGAACTGATATAATGTTGTAGCTTTTTCTATTTTAGTTTCTATTTGGTGCTCATATAATTTCAGAGTAGTTTAGCAATCAGTGATGAGGTTTTAGAAATATGGCTTTTTTTTGTAATAGCTTTTTGGGCAATAGTCTAAGATCTTGCCTTTATGCTTTCTTTTATTTTTAGGAGTTACTGCATACTTAGATATCATTAACCTTTTAACTCATTTAACTCACTGCCTAGTTTTCTTGGGATCTTGGGAAGGTGAGAAATACAATCTATAATTGTCAAAAGCTGTTTCAATACTGCAAGTAGCTTGGGGTAAGGATATGACTTTCTGGGGAAGATTTTCTATAACTGCACTATGATTTTCTTGTATGAGGTGATCAGTGATAGATCTCTGTCTATCCCTGCCAGTTTCTTTTGGGACTTTGTGAATCAAGGGAAGAGGACAAAGGAAAAGATTCAGAAAAAGATGGTTGCAGATGAATGATAGAAGTGGAAATCTTGGTAACTTATTTTCTTCATCACTGAGGATACGAGTGCTAGTCCTAGTATATTTTACTTATTGTACAAATGGCTTAGTGAAGATCTATATCAGTTGGTCTAAGGAGCAAGCTGAGCATCTTACATGTCATTTGTGAATAAATCAGGTTGTAAAATTAGAATATCCACTCTGAAAGGTGGATTTAAGCTCTATGTCATAAAGACCGAAAGGACTGCAATTAAAGTACAACTCTCCATCTGTATTAATTCATTGTGTGATGCATTTAAATTAGATTTAACTATATACCACTTCATGTAAAGTTCTATCTGCTTTAGATAGCATCTGTCAGTTTTCTTGTTTTTAACAAGATTTTTAAGGATACAATTCTCAAAGCTTTTCAGCCTAGAACCTTGAACATTTGAAGATACAGAGGATCTTTGCAAGGAATCAAGGTATGAACATCACTTTATATCTTTATTATCTCTAAAAAGATTAAGTGAGCTAAGTCATCCTTACTGATTATTTCTGCTCTTTATCACTCTGTTTCTGATTACTATCCTATATTATTATCCTATTTATTCAGCTAAATAATATAGCACTAAATACACTTATTATTCTAAGATGTATTTCAAGGCAAAGTCTCATCTGTTCTAATAGTGTGCATCCCTGTTATAAGCAAGTTAAATCTTGGGCTTACACAAATGAAATCCCATTGAAATCAAGTGGGTTTATGCCGGTACTGTGAGGAATGAGGGACTTTCAGGAGCTCTGCACAGAGGCATTTGTTTACTGAATGTGTAAGGGGAAGTAGTAATGTAATAATGCTTCATTTTAAGAGTATCCATGACGAATTTTATATTTGCTTAACTTTTTCACAATTACTGTTTATACATTGTGTTGTCTTAAATGGGTGTGACTGAGTGCCAGGGTGGTAGCTTGACCATTTGCATTGTGCTTCTTAGTCTGAAGTTAACTCTTCCTAGAATTCAGCAGGCTAAAATTAGTTATCTATGGGATGTAGAGTCAGGCACAAGGACAGCAAGAGGTACTTATTGTGTAGTGCAGAAGAGATCAGAAAATGCTGAGGAACTTGGAACTGACACATAAGCAGGCCTTGTGTAAAAATAAAAAGTAGAAAATGGCTTTTCATACTACCATACCTAACTTTGATTGTTTTTCAAGAAGCTATTGAAGAGTTTGTCTTGATATCAAGCTTAAATGAAAAGCACTGCATCTGCAAGGCCACAGAGGAGATCATGTTTTTTATTCTGTCCTTCCTTCTTGAATTTCTTCCACTTCAGAAAGTATTGTTCTTATTTGTGCTCTCAAAATCTATTTAATATTTTTATTTTATTTTTATTTCATCATGGTGGTTTTGGTATATGTTCCAGAAGAAATCCGCTAGTTAATTTTACATCAAGGTCTTGGTAGCCCTGTGATTTAATGACATTAAAATTTCCAATTTGGCATTGCAACAGATCAGCATCTGTATCTTGTTAGAAAATTTTAGAAACAGCAGCTGTGTGGGATAAACTTGACCTGAGATAGAAACAGGTAAAATAACTCTACATTCTGTAACGTATTCATTAGTTGTTCTTCATAGAGACAAAATTCTCCATCTATTAGATACCAATCTTTTTTACTTATCTTGGGAAATCGGTAATCTCTTAGCTTCATTTGCTGATGTCCCCTGTCTTAAGAATATGAATATTTTGGAGTAGTCCTGAATAGAGGAGAAATGAGGACCTGAACACTTTCCTCTGAGCTGGCTTGCATCACACTTCAGGGATTTACTGGATGGTACATACATGGGAAATAATGTAGAACAAACATACAAACAACCCAAAGCTTTTTGCCTGTTCTGTTTGTTTTTGATGTTTTTCCCTTTGGAAAAAAAGTGCTCCATTTAGAAAAAGAAATCCTATTTAACTGCAAGGCATCATCCTTTTGTGGATGGAAAATATGTTTTGAAGAAATAATTTTTATGTAAAGATTAACTTATCAAAAAAAAAACCACACAGAAATGTAACTCACAAGGTTGGTGAGGGCTTTCAAAAGCAGGACAGCTCCTTATTTTACTGTGCTTTTTCATTAACAGTGTATATTTTTACTCAGCACAACAGCATTTTGGCCATGTTGCAGTATGATCTTTACCTCCCACAGCTGAGAACTGATTTCTTTAGCTACACCCAAACTGAGAATGGAATTCCATCACTATTTAATTCTGTCCCTCACTTTATGTGTATAAATGATAGATATGTTTATTTCTTCCCTTCTTCTGATGGCATCACGAACTTGCTTTATACTTTCTCTGTACAATACTGTACCCGAGGAAAGGATCCATTGCACCAGCTATTGTGAAATATTATGCTACATTCTTCAGAACTGCACTGACATAAGGATGAGCAGGTTGCATGCTTTGTACAAGATGAAGGCCATGCACTTTGAGGAGCACAGGAAAGTATCAGTTTTATTTCAGGCAAGACATGTTTGGCCATTGCCATGCATAGTGTTGTTTGTTGTATATGCGCTCACTGTCATTGGAAGAATTTTAGTTTATGTTCCTTAAATTTGTGTCACGTTTCCTTCATCTGTCAGGGGAAGGAGACATTAGCTCAACTATTCAAAGCAATGTCTGGACTGGCAGACTCATTTATGCAACATTTTGCTTCTGAAATCTCCTTTAGCACATCCTCTCTCAGAGGATGTTATGAAGATCTCTATATGGTTCTTGCATCTTTTTTTTTTTTTACTTCAGAAAACCTAGGTGTTAGTTCTTCAAAGAGTACATGTCTTCTTTCGGGTTATAAAAAAATCATGCTGGCTACACTTTTTTTTTTTAATAAAAATAAAGATAGTAGACTGATTCTTTTTCCTTCTCTCAAGACTCTGACTTTTTGTAAACCATTTGCCTTAAGTGGCTCCTGTGCACTTTTACAGGTCCTGAACACCCAGGAATAACTCCTTCATCCCTCCTTGAGCTTCTCGTATCTACACCTGCTGTACTCAATATATTGTCACTCAAAGAAGCAGATTATAGTTCCTTTTTTCCTTCAAGTTATGTAGTATTATAGCTGTTGCCCTTGCAGAACTTGCAATATCATCCATTCACAGTGTAGTTCATCTTATTGTCAGAAGAATTAGAAATATTTGTTCTGAATATTCATTTCTTTCAAGCCTAGATGTGGTACAAATCAAGTGTAATTGTACAATAAGATGTAAAATAATTCAGCATATGTCTGTGGGTGTTATGTAGTGTGTTTCTTTCATGAGGTAATAGAAAAAAGTGAAATTCTGTACAAATTATGGCATTATAATATATAATAGTAAAATATGGCATCATAGCATATCTTTTTTCTTATCCTGATGTTCAGGTATCAGAATATCTTTGCTTAATCCAAGTAGAAGTGCTAGAATTCATCTTAGGAAGTGTAGTGCAGGAGGACTTACAGTAAAGCGTATCAATTCCCTAACTTTTCTAAATGAGAGAAGGAATATATTTGATTATGATTAAGTGAAAGGCATGTTTTTTTTCTCTCATCTTTATGACAAAATTAAAGATAAAAACACATGTAAATTTCTGATCTTATATGGTGAAAAGCATGATTCTTTGCAAGTGGAAATTTGCAGAAATAAATGCTATGTTCACGGAAGTACAGCAAGTAGATTTTGTTTCATCTGACTTTGGACATCCAAATTGAGATTTCTGGAAGTAGTCTAGTTACTTTTATAGTCAGTTGAGAGAAATAAGCAGTTTAAAGTAATAGTTTGAATATGCACTGAATATGTACACTATGTTAGAAAAACCTTGTTTTCATGTACTTTGCCTTCTGTGCAGGTTAATGTACGATGGGAGACCACGTGTTGGAGGCAGGATGTTGATCTTAGTTTGGAGATGTTAATAGGATAGCATCATTGAAAGATTAAGAAGGAATTTTAAGTGAGCTGCCTTTTCAGAGAAAGCCTGAAGACTTCTTTTCAAACCCATTGATAAGTTCAGACAGCACCTAACTCAGAAGAATTGTAAAGAATCTGTTTTTACTATTTAGTAATACTTCAGCAAGAAGATGAGTGTAGAGTAAGTTGGAATATTCTTTTTTTTACTATTCTTTTGGTCATTATCATCAGCACTTGTAACAGTTTCCTGAAAATCCCACCTATTCTTCCCTCCCCTTCTCCTCCCTTGTTTTTCTCATCAATCTTGAATTATAAGACAGCTACTTAAATGAATGTAAAATAATTATAAGTAATGAAAGAGTACTTAGAGGATTCACTGTGATATTTTGTCTTTTGTCTTTTAAGCCTCATTCAGTAATAGTTGTAAAGAGTGCAGACTGTAATTGCAGCGGTGATTGCAACCAGATTACAGAGATGTGTTGGATGTGAAATCACACTCAATGTATAGAATCCCTTTTCACTATTGGTAGTCCACAAACTAGTTATATAATACTCTTAGATCATTATTATAAAAAATTACTGATCTTGCAAGTAGTCCTCAGATTCACTAAAAATAATAGCTGTAGCTACATGCTCTGATTTCTTTTTGCATTAGCTAACCTTTACATCTCATAAATCTAGATGAGTTTTCAGGTCATTATTCATGACAATAGTGTTACTCTGATGACCTTAATCAAAATGCTCTATATTAGCTAGGATGACTGAAGTGTTTGTTTAATTTTGTATTTAAAGCCCTCCTCTGGTTGTTCTACATAGGACCCTTAGTTTTATGCTGATAACAGATTTGAACTGTTGAAGTTGTGAATTTGCAGTGTTGTTGTTCTCATGGTCAGAACTGTGAGAAAATTACCACCTACCAAGCATGACATTGTTATTGAAACAGTTCACAGCTTCAGACAGTTTATCAAATCTTTGTTTTATAGAATGTAGACTAAATATCAGCAGTCTGAAGATTATTCTCATGGGCAGATATTTGTCCTAGGTATGGATGTAGAAGTTTTGTGAAGAACATTTATATTCAATACTGTCGATTTCTTAAGTGTGTGGTTGCTGTTTGACTACTTCTATATTTCCTCTTATTTTTCTACCCTATATTAATTTTACAAGATTAATCAAAATTTCATTTTATTATTCTATAATTCAGTTGTGATGAGATGGACCTCCAATTCAGATGGCACTAAAAGTTTACAAATGATGTTTCCTGATAGAGAACCAGTTGTGTAGTTTGGACAGGGCATTCAAGAGACAAAGACATTCAGATCTGTAGGCTTAGTTTTTTTTGTTTTTCATCGCTCTAAATTTAGAAATGTGTTTTAGAGATGTCTCTCTAAAACATGTTTTCCCTCTTGTAAATTGCATCCAATTTTTTGCCCCCTTCTATCATCCTTGTTCTGTACAATTAACTGTATTTTAATCTAGCTTTGTGATGCATTCTGTTCTGAACAGGTACCATCATTTATTATACTCATTTTCTATGGTGTCTGTAAATTAGATAATTATTCTTACTGAACTTTCCAAAGGAAAGAATAAAGTCTTTTTTTTGTTTTGCTCAGTAATGCATTGTGAGTAATTCAAGTGTCCAAATAATTATCCCTTCTTAGTGTTTTGAGGCAGTAGAACAATGGCTAAAAGAAAAGAAAGTTCCAGCGGGGATAATAGAACTAAAGGGAATGGTCTTAAACTGTGCCAGCTGAGATTCAGGTCAGACATTAAATAACACTTCTCTGAAAGAGTGGTCATGTACTGCAACAGGCTGCCCAGGGAGGTGAAGTCACTGTCCTCAGAGCTCAAGAATCATTTAGATGTTTTATTAAGTGACATGGTTTAGTGGTGAAATATTGGTGGTAGATGGGTGGTTGGACTAGATGATCATAGAGGTCTTTTCCAAACTAGGTGTTTCTAAGATTTTATGATTCTGTGGTAAGCTAGTAAGACTGCTGAGATTCCAAATGAAATATTTCTGTACATTAATGACACCAAAGCTCAGCTTTTCTCAATCACCTTGCTGTTATGTCGTTCAAAGTTGACAGCTGAAGGTAAGCAAACAAGCACTTTAGATGATAGAAGTATCACCAAGCTTATACTTAGTAATACTCCTGTTTTTCTCATACAAATATTAGATATCAAAATAATGTATCAGTAGTGCAATCAGCATGCTTTCAGTCAAGTCCATAGTAAAAAGCTCCCAAGTACAGCACGGAGGCATGGTATTGTACTGATTCCCTGAGTTCTTAAACTGGTTGGCTGTACTTTCAAGCTGAGAATAGGGTATGCTCTCAAAAATATAACTTGTCTTATGACGTTCAATCCAAGAAAAGTGTTTTATTACCAAGAAGGCATATGAAGAAAAGCAGGTGTAAATTCACAAAGCTTGTGTAGATTCGCATGCTGCCTTGCTAACAGAAGATGATGCAACATGATCTCAAAATAGATGCTTGACTATTTTTAGGGGGTCAGAGCTTGATTTGACTCCTGGTTTACTTTTAGTACTAGCATGAAAGCTTTATTCCTAAAACAGTTTTTTGTTCCTTTGTGTGTTAGCTTGGTGGGCAGTCTAAATAAGAGGTGATTTATTTTGTGGAGGTTGGAATCCACTGAACGGCTCAGATTAGTGCATGGTTGTGTCAAAAAGTGTTAGTATGCTTCTTTTAAAGAAGCCTAATCAGTAAGTTGTGAGGACTCTAGATTGGATGATTGTAGTGAATATTTCTGGTTTTAGTCTTTTATGAGTATGAGAGTGTGAGTATAAGAATGCAGGAAACCTTAACAGCAAAAGTAAGAGTTGCCAAATTACTTTTACTTCTCACGTTAAATATCAACTCTAGTTTGATAATTCAGGTGTTTTAAACAACCATGACTGCACATAAAATTGTGAAGTCTTATTTTCTTGCCTAGAAGGATATGATGTTATTTATGAGACAAAGTTCATTACATCTAATTGTCACAGAGTTTGATTTATTTGGCAGGATTACTGGATTTTACTGATTTATCTGTTTATTTTGTTCCTGTCATACAGTGCCCTTTACTTACTGATGTACTAATACATTTGTTTTTGCTTGTTTGTGTTTTACTCATTAGTAAACAGCTCCAATTCTCTTAATTTGTGGAAGTCATATACTTTCCACAGGTCTTGGCCATTCATCTGAGATGAGAGGCTTGACATACAGTAGGCTACACAGGGCTTCCCCTGTGCTATCCCAAGTGTATCGAATATAATGAAGACCTTTTTTCTACAACTACTACTATTAATTTTAGGTATGCGTAGTTACTGCAAGTCTATCAATAACCAAATCAGAAATTGCTAATGAAACTGTCTATTTCTTAAAAAATTCTACTGTCTAGTTCTTAAAAAAAAAAGTTCTTTCAAAATATTTTCAAAATAAAGATCCTTCTGGAAAAGCTTCCTGTATTTAGTAAAACAGTAAAATACTACAAGTTATGGAAATGGAAGCAACAAATTTCACAGAAATTGTGCTGAAAATACTTTAGAATTTAGTAGAAAGAAAAAGTCTTTCTAAAATTGCTTTTTTAACTATCCTATACATTGTTAAAAAAAAGGAATCATCCTCCATTAAACTCCTTAATGAGGCTCTGAGAGTCTAACACTACATTCAGTTTCAAAGGTGCAATTCTTTTGCAGTCTTTCTCACATGATTTGACTCATTGATATCAGTAAGCTTGTTCAGAAAATGCAAAATGAGCATCATGTCACGTGATAGGAAACAGGTAACACAAGGCATTCACTTAATTTATAGTGCAAACCCTTCTTACTGCAGACTTTGAGATAATTATGACAAAATCTATGTGTTGTCTTGGTTAATGGC
Source organism: Oreortyx pictus (assembly GCA_036925125.1). Lineage (NCBI taxonomy): Eukaryota > Metazoa > Chordata > Aves > Galliformes > Odontophoridae > Oreortyx > Oreortyx pictus. The sequence goes on from JAUPFR010000005.1 coordinate 4,049,235, forward strand.
TAATGTACAGCTGAATTTTTGTCAAGTACTAAAGAAATATATGTAGAGTTGTTTTAATTACTTCATCAGTGGAACAAAAAGGAGACCAAGGGAGCAATATATCCAATTTTTCACTAAACTGCTGGGCGTATTTATACCTGTAGACTTCAAAATGAAACAGAGGGAGCCCTCCAGACAAGAGCTGGGATCCACCTTGCCCTCACATATAATTGCCTAAAAGAATGTTCATAGAATTACTGAAGTTTGAATAGACTGTTGCTTGATCTGAACCATGTCAACATGTCTCACAACTACCCTATTCAAGTACACCTCCAGGAATGGTGACTTCACCACCTTCCCAGGGCAACTTGTTCCAGTGCCTGACTGCTCTTGAAGTAGAAATGTTTCTTAATATTCGACCTGAGCATCCCCTGGCACGACTTAAGGCCATCACCTCTCATCCTAACACTGTTACCTGAGAGATAAGGTAAGCCTCACCTCTCTACCACCATATCTCGGGGAGCTGTAGAGAGTGGTAAGGTCTTCCCTGACCCTTCTCTTTTCCAGACTGAACAAACCCAGTTCCTCTGGTTCCCCTCAAAGGACGTGAAATGTAATTAATCTAAGTCAGTATCCTTATTACCTTCTGCGATACTGGGTGACAGAGATAAGATTGATAGTTCGTGTGATGGTTCATAATATGTTTTGCTTTTCCCATAAAAATGTTCTTTCAGTTATTCCTGAAAGTATTAATTTCTGCAAGTTTTCTTTTCAGGAAAGCTGACTCATCTTCTGAAGGTGTCTTTTCCATTCTGTGGCGGCAAGTCTGTTTTGAGCACAGAGGAATAACTGCAGTTTACCACTGTGTTATGGAAAGATGGTAAAATTATTGCCCAGATATTTGTCACAATCATGTCTTAAAGATTACCTGGCAAAATTTGGGCATGCAGCAGAAGAGGCATTTCTCTTAATGGCAAGAACAGCCTTATCTTTCCAGCAGCAGTGTGAATGGTTTTTAGTCTGGGGATCTACCTCAAGCCAATAAACATGGACAGGCAAAGCTGCAATCATTTTTTTTTTCCCAATATGATGGGTCAAGAAGACTATATCATAGAATCGCAAAATCATTTGTGTTGGAAGGCATGCTAAGGGCATCTAGTCCAACCCCTGTAATGAACAGGGGCACCTATATTTTGATCAAGTGCACAGAACCCTGTCCAGCCTGACCTTGAATGTCTCAAGGGATCTTATAGATGAGACTTCAAGGTCCTCACAGTTCAAGATTTGTAATGAAAAGCACAAAGTAGTCAAAAGGAAAGAGCCCAGGCAGTGTGCTTTTTCTTAAAAAATAAGGTTCTAGCCAGTTGCCCTCCTTGCTTCTTACTTCACCGTGAAGTAATGTACTTTATATTAGGACTGTTAATAGAGATCTAAATGGAGGCCTTTTGTTTTCCATTTTGACCTAATGATTAGTTTTGAATCTGAGTGACATACAGTAATAATCTCATTTCCTTAAGCTAAGTCAGGTACCTCATGCTTTTCCTGAGATTAAGGGCATCCTGATTTCTTATTTGAATCTTGTCTGTGAAAATGCTTTTTATCTCATTTTCTTTCTATCACTCTCCCTCAAATTCTGATCCAAACACTTTATGCATCCAGGCTGGATTACTGTTAATTTCCTTTCTTATTTTGGTGGGAAGGTTAATACAGAAACAATACTTGTTAGTCATCCAGTTTGAAAGAATAACTTCCTTCTCCCTCTAAGTTGGAATATACAACACATTTGACTTTAAAGCCCTCATGTGGGCTCTTTTTCTTTCTTTCTTTTTGGTCTCTCTGTAAATAACAGTACTGCAAGCCTTACATTTTGCAGAAGGTAAAAGCAAGAAAACAGGTATAACCAGTGGTCTCTGTGTTCTAACACAAAGAATAGAAATTACTTTGAGATTACATTGTAATTTCAGGCTCAGAAAATGAAATCAATTTCATCCAGAAAGAAAGGGGGGAAAAATGGAGAAGAAAAAGAACTGCAATTCAGAAATGTTTTCTTTCTGTCTCTTTTGGCTTTAGTTACTTCTCTCCATTTGAGCTTGATTGCAAGTTAAAGTGAAGTTTAATATTGAAATGGGATAAGTACAAACTATTTATCTGAAATAAGTTGTATTTAAAAGGGAGCTGTCATCTTTCTTCTCCCTTACCTTCATGCATTCTTACATTCTTGTGAACCCCATGATAAATCAGATGGAAGAAATTATATGTTAGGAAAAGATTTTCATTAATGATGATGCTTACGTTGGCAACTGGCATTAAATAAAGGTATTTTGAATAATTGCCAAGGGATAGGGACACTTTCAAATGCACATGTTACTTTGCTTGCTGTTACTGATCCTATGTATGCTCTTAGACTACCTGAATTATGAATTATGCACATAAACTAAAGCCATTTTTGTGAACCGAGCTTAATATACTTATTTTCTCCACATGGGGCTGTATTCCTTAAGCTGCCTAAAGGAATGATGGAGGAATATTATGATTCCTAGCAAGGGTCAATTTGAAATAGCACTGTGCCCCACTAAAGGGTCAAATGTGCATTACTGTGGTCTGTGTGCTGCCAGATGTGTGATGTAATGAAGCCATCAGCCCTCAGCAGACATTGTGTGCTGGGTGTCACAAGGTAATCCACTGCTGATTCTCTTCTTCCTTCCACTTTGTGTAGTTATTTGTGGTTCTAGTGTTTAGAAACTACGTACAAATACTGACCAACTGTTTCAGAAAACTTTCACTGTACACAGCCAAAAAAACTAAACAAGAAAATACTTTAGTGCACACATTTGTGTCAAATACCGGAGATAAAAGTTTCTTTCAAATCTTTCTTATTACAACAGCACACAGTTCTGTGTTTATTTTGCTTTAGTTTAATGAAAAGAATAAAATTTTGCTATGAACAGCAGTTCTATAGAACTTCTAAACTGACTTTAGTATTTCAAATAAGAATGAGAAAAGCTTTTTAAGAGTATCAAATTGGCATTAATGAAATCCACTCAGCTGAAGGAAAAACAAACCAAAATTGTTGAAAGCCTCAGAACTTAAAGGCAGGGAAAGTGTTTAAAATACATTTCCTTTCTTTTCCAAATTTTTAACAGTGTCAAAATATCTCCATTAACAAAGTTTCCTTTCATAAAATGGCAAAAAACGCCAAATGAAAACATGATAAAAGTACTAAAATATATAGAATTGTTGCAGCACACTAAGAAATGAACTGTTTTCCATGACCACAGGATTTAAGGCCATAATTCTTTAATCCATCTGTGAAGATTGCTGCTGTCAATAACTAAACTTATCTGATATGTATCTGTCTCTCATTCTGCTTAAATTTGAGGCCTCATTAAGCATGCTTAAGTGTTTATCTAACACACATGAGGAACGATAAGCTCTTCCCAATACAAAATGCTGGACATTCTCTTTCTAAAACACATGGTATGAATAGTGTGGCTATCTGTGAAAATGAATAGAAGGTTTGACTGGATTCTCACCTTTTTCTGGAAGAATTTCAAATGTAGATCAATCTCTTCTCAGAATAGAACCCTACTTGCTATTAAGCAGAGTAAACTGCCTCCACGGTACAGATTTCAACATCGGCCAAGTCTGTACCCCATAGTAAGTTTCAGGCATGTAAGAACTGTGTTAAATTTTGATACATAAGGAATTTTCTGAAAATCCTGCACCTTGTCTTTCCAGCTTAAAAAATAAAATATAAAAAAGTGAAAAAAAAAACCAAGCATAGAACAACAGCAATACACTGAACAAAATAAAAGCTAAACAAATAATGAAAATAATTAAAATCTTCCTACTTCCTGAATGTCATGTTTTTATGATTTTTGTTATCAGTATTCCACATCATAATGTTGTGTGAGGCACTGGAAGTTAGAGTTAACACTCTGAGTCCATGGATTACCAATTTTCTGAGTATCTGGTACTCAGAAGAGAAGAACTACAAAACTCAGAGAGCTTGGCCCCCTTTGATTTTTACAATCTCTAGAGACTTCAGTGGACACTTATCAGTGCTAATAACAGTATTTACCAACCCATAGTTGTCTTTTAAAATCACCTTATGCTCTTCAGAGAAAGCATCAAACATACTCTGCTGTGCTGCTGCTGTTTGTCACTAATTGGGATTGTTTGATTGTTTTCTTGTGCTGCTGCTCTTTTCTGTTCAATCCAGTTATGATTAGGTTGCATCTGTTGGGTATCTGCAGCTACTTTAGCTAGTTTGAATGAATGTAATGACATAGATGACCTATAAGCATAGCTAAGGTGAAACTGTTTACTGAGTTTCCTGGGTGATGTTTGAAGTCAAAACTAATTGCATACTGTTCAAGATAGCTCATTTTCAGGGAATCTGCTTTGAAGGCATCACTGTGACTTCATTACAGGCAAGGACATTTAGTTTGTATCTTCAGGTATAGAGAACTGTTATGTTTATTATGATTACTACGGTTTGTTTGTTTGTTTTGTTGTGTTTTATTATGTTTTATTGTAATGTTCCACTATTATGGTTATTGTATACTACTGTGTATTAGTAACTTGGAACTAAAAGTAATAATTCAATTAATAATGTATCTTGTAAATCTGAAAGCTTAGTTAGTGGAAGCTAGTGTAAGTGGACATAGTTATTACTCTTTTCTCTATAGTGTACCTAAACCAGTTAGGTCTTTCTGAACTAATTTTAGATCTCCCATAAATTCAGTAGAAAACTGGGACACTACAGTAGATGGTTAGATTTGTGTTTTAAGTGAGTTTTGCTTTGCACTTCCACATTTTAACCCAGTCTTTGGTACTGAAACAAAGAGAAATTCTGAATATAGACACGTTCAGACAAGAGGTATATTGACACAGTCCTTATTTGCAAAATTCTAGGACATACTACAGTTAGTGGACAAGATACGCACATTAGTGCTTTGTATGTTGAATATTAAACCCTAAATTTGACTTCTAAAATGCATCACATTAAAGGAGCTCCTTTTTTTTTCTAGACAAGCATAAACCACTGCTTGAAAATGGAATTTTCCTGGTACGAAGAATGAGTTTTTGCTCAAGGAAAAAAAACTTTTCTAAAGCAGAACCCTGTTTGCAATAGCGTCTAAAAAGTAGTGCAAGATAAGAGCAATAGAGAAGGACAGATACACATTAAGTGTTCCGTGAGTGTCCTTCCAGCCTTAAGTTCTTGCATAGAAAACACCTCTGGCTTTTCATTTAGCAATTTTTAAGGTACTTCTCTTCTATGAACGGGTACCCTTGAGCTCATGTATGCATTTATGTTCCACAGAAACTTTAGTTCACTATAGAAAACTAAAGGCATTCTGTAGAAATTTTAAAACTCCTTCTCCCATAAAATGGATCATGTTGTATCAGTGGGCTTTTTTTTTTGTTATTATTATTATTTTTAAGTAGATCTATTAATTTTGGGGGAAAAAAAAGCCTAAAAATGTGAAATACGAGTTTTGTGTTTTCACCTGCCTTTTCAGATGTGAGGGTCAACGGTTCTGATTGTTCTTTTGGTACAGTGAGAAAGGAGTATACATAGATGTTTGTTTTGCTATAAACATAACATGACACTGGGAACATATAAGCTAATGGAAGTACAAAATACACAGAGAATAAATAGTAGTCTTTCTATATGCCCAATATTTACATTAGTTACCTGTTGAGTATACAATAGAAATACCACTATTTAATCAAAAATTTTCTTTGTCTAGTAAAAATAGTCTCCACCATTTTCTTCGCTGCAGTGGTAACTACATGTGATTCAGCAGATTTGGAGCCAGGTTACATCATTTAGCATCTGTGTCTGTATCTAGCTGGCAAGGTCAATTTGTTTCTGCAAATAGATTTTCCTCTACTGCAAGGGGCAATCAGTTCATGAATTCCCTGTGGTTCGGTTCTTCTGGCTCTCCATTCTTTCTGACACAATTGCAATTGGGGATGCTATTAAGCATTATAAAGTTAACCTGGTGTGCACTGTTAGCAGCACTCAGTTTTTATCCAACTTTTAGTTCCTTTAGAGCTGAAGTATTTGTTATATCAGATTGTCTTTTGGTATTGAGCCCTTGGATGAGTGATAGCCTCTATTAGTTCTGAGTAGTAATGAATGAAAGGCTGAATAACGTTTAAACTGGCTTGAGAACATTTGCATGTGTATGTTGCAGCTGTGAGTTCACTGCAGTTCAGTCCACCTCTTTCAGAGGGGCTCAAAATTAAACACCATTTCTTCTTTGTACTGCTGCTTGCTTCTTTATTGTCCTGAGTTCTTCCTGAGCAGATATCACTCCTGTTCTCATCAGGATGGTGCCACTCCAGAATTATCTGCTTTTTGTCTTTTCTGATTGTTATAACTGTAGATTGGCTGTTTCAACATGTTCAGATAGTACGATGGTTCTTAGATTGATACTAGGTTAGTTATTTCGTGGTTTCATCATGCTGCATTGAGCAGAAGGTTGTTAGTAATCTGTATTAGGAGACTGTCATATATTGTTTATTATTTCTCAGGTCTGTGGATTCACAAAAAATCTAACTTTGAGAAATGACAACTTTGAAAGATGAGGCTACCTTTGGGTTTATATACACAATGCAACAAAATGGAAAGTGAAAGTCTCCAAGCTAACACAAAAAGCCTTATCCATCCATTTCTTCATTCCTTCCACTGCTCTTGTCTAACTGCTTTGGGATAAAAACAGTAATTGCTATTTCTTTACGTCTTTCACTTTAGTACTAGTGTGCAGTGTATGTCTCTTGTATGGCTGATGTGTTGGGATTTTGTAAACGTCAAAATATCAAACATTTTAAACGGAAAATTCTGTTTCATATTGATATAGACTTTGTTTAAACAATTTTTTGTTTACTTTTAATATTGAAAAAAAACTGCCAAATTGCATGCTTCAGCATATTTATTTTCTGTGACAGACTCTAGTAATTGCAAGAGGAGGTTAAAGAGTCTGGTTTAGTTTACTGGTTCAACGTTTGCTCCTTTTTCCCTCAGGTGAAGTATATAATGTATACAAAACAAACACACAAACAAAAAAACCTTTGTTTAAGAAGTGTGAATTTGTGAGTTTAGTATTGCAGCTTTCAAAAAGCAACACAGGACATGTGCGTTATGCCAAAATAATGAATGGGTTATTTTCTTAGAATAGGAACAATGTAAGTCTGTAGAATATCAAATTAAAAACAGTATGTTTAGCAGGAATGCTTCATTAAAACAGACATCTGAGTTGTAAAAGACATAAAGCAGAAAAGTCAGATAACATTAATTGAATTCAGTGCCATTTGTTATATCATTTTTTAGAGTCTATTAAAAATGAAATTGTATAAAAATAAATGATTTTATATGTATTTTTGTGAATTTTTCTTTTTCTTTTTTCTCTAAGGAAATTGACAGAAGACGTCTATTTAGAAAACCAATAATCACAATCACTGAACTGTTGGGGTTGGAAAGGACCCCTACAGTAGATTACACATGAAAGCATCTGGGTGGATTTTGATTATCTTCAAATAAAGAGACTCCATAGCCACTCTGGGCATCCTGTTCCAGTGCTCTGTAACCCTCAAAGTAAGGATGTTTTTCCTTATGTTCATATGGAAGCTTGTGTTCCAGATCGTGACTGTTGCTCTTAGATCTTTTGCTAAGCACCACTGAAGAGTGCCCAGCTTGCAAGATGTTAACATAATATTAGAATTGGATCTTATGAAATAAGTATTTGGCATTTAATCTTCCTTGTAACCTCCTTTCATAACACACCTTCCCTGACTTCAGTGAAACTACATCAAATTATAACAGTTGGCTCCAGGCAGGTGAACATAAAGTCCTTTCATAGTGGGACAATGGAAGTCCTCCCTATCCAAAACATCAAACATCCAGTAAAACACAAGGAATAAATCTCCCACTGCTTGGGTTCCATAACTCATAGTGACAGCTCAGGTCAAGAAACAGCTCTGTTGCATTAATGCAACAGTAATAAATCTCTTGAGAATGAAGAGCTGGGCTATTCAGTACGAAGGGAAAAATCTCAAAGATCTGTGCAAAACTAGCTCAGGTCTGTCAGGGTCAGCATTAGATGGGGTTAACAAATCTCTTCTAATCCTGACAGAATGGTGTAGAGACATTCAAGGAACAATAAGGCAATGTCTACAACTGAGCTAATAAGCTTTGCCAGATTTCAACTAGCTTCCTTGCTTCTGCAACGTTTTGTTAGTGCCAGCCGGATAACCCACCCATGGCTAACATAAACCTGACAGCTTCTTCCCAGAGCATACTTCAACCTTCTTTCTTGGCAATGATCAGAACAAACATAATAAGAAAAACCAAGAGCATATGGGTAGGAGATAATGCATTTAATTGGGAGCTTGCATATGGCTCCAAAACATTAATTTAAATCCTGCTAATTCTGCGATAAAAATCCCTGTTACAAGGTGAAGTATTGAGACAGGAAGGTTAAGGTAGATTGGCAATGGAAGTGTTTCTGTCATTCTTTGTATAAAATGATCACCTCTCCCCAGGATATCTCTGAAGTAATTTCTGTGAAATCTCCTGAGGAGCTGTTTGATTACAGAAGTAAATATTTTTGTTTGTTCACACATCTTGACCCCAAACTTAATTTTTAATTCTAATATATGTGAAGCTGGATGGTGTCTTGTCTTTACATTTCTTCAAAATGAGGAGTGTAGGGAGTAGGAATGAAGATGCTAGTCAAGTAACATGGTCACCCTATTTGTACGTTTGTTCAAACAAACACAAAGCCCTGGGACAACCTGCTACACAGTGAAAACCTCTATCTAACCTTCATCTTATCAGTTATTTTTCTGAAAATTCAGGCTTCCACATTTCATGAATTTCCAGGTAGTTCCAAGAAAAATGATGTTTGATAGTTAGCATTGCCAGTATAGAACATGGGATTTAGATTCACAACAGTCTATGTCTCCTGGGTAGATGAACTGTGTAAAGCTTCTAGCCCTTTTCCATGAGGGGGTTGTGTTCTTTCTACTTCGGTTTATTTTCTCGGGGCTTGAAAATCTCTGCCAGGTGAGAAGTAAGTTTTCAAAAGTTTCAAAAATAAAATTTTGTCAAAAGTTTGGTGAGCACAAATCCTCTCCAGAATTCATATTTTAGATCTGTAGATTACGAGAAATATATAAAGTGGGAACATTTGTTACTATCAGTATTTTTCTTTCTGTTTTGCTATTGATCTTTCTGTCAGTTGTGTACCCTGGTGTGGGTAGGAGTATGGCCAGTGGACCTCTGAAAGACCTACTTGGAAGTCCTGAAGATGTTTCTTTTCCCAGATGTCTGTTCCTTTCCTCTGCTTGCAGGCTGCTGATTGCCAAGCAGAGAAAGCCTCTGTGCACGACTCAGAGCAAAGTCAAGCAAGCTCAGATTAAACTCAGTATCACCCATGTCATTTAATCTAAGTCATTGCTTTTCACCAAAACAATGCCAAATGTACATGTTTTTTTTTTAAGAAGCTATTTCTATGAAGGCTGGAGCACAAATTGGAGTAACAAAAACCAGGAGGGGTAGTGGGTAGTGGGGAATAAAGTAGTACATTGAAATCTGGCAGATCTTTCTGCCTTGCATATATTCTCATAACCTAAGACTCCTCTTTGCATATCTGTGCTTCATTAAGTTGTCATAGCATACTCTGTCTCCCACCTTGCTAAGGAGCAAAGATTATTTCTTCCTTTTCCTCATAGATCATGATATAAGCACTATAACATTTGGAGTTTTCTTAGTCCTCTTTACATCCGAGCATTCCTGTCTGAACCTGAAGGTTTTGTTCATGGAAAACCACTCATTGTAGAGAAGCTCAGCTAATGAAAGTCACAAACCAGCCTCTTTAGCATGGATTTTTAACAGAGGTACAGACTTCATTCCTGTAACCTACAGGGTTTGTCAGAGCATTATTTAACACAATTATATATGGGCTAATATGTGTTTTAGTGGTAGCACAGGTGATTAATTTTAAAAAACAAACAAACAACAATAGATTGGAAAGAAGCAGCTAGGCTGACTAAATGCGTGCCCAATTGAGAATGGTCTTTGCCCCCACATTGTGATGAAGATCACGCCTCCAGAACTTTCTGCTTTGTCACATTCAACCTGAATTTTTCTTGACTATGTAAATGACAGGTTCAACAACCTCTTTAGTATGTGTCACAGCCACACTGGATTTCAAAAACTGGAAAAAGCAGAAGTTGCAAGGAGATAAAATATACTGAATATATAGAGACAAAATGGATAATAAATATAAGGCATTGAAAGTACCTGTAACATGCCTTATGGACGAAGGAAAATCTGATTTAAAATTATCTTACGATTGCAATTGAATATTGACTAAAAATATTGCATTTTTCTGGTGTGCATGCTGCATTTATTATCATATTTCCACCAATCTGTAATATTCCTGAAATTATCTCTTATCCATCCATTTATCCTGCTTTGCAGTTTGTTTGCATTTCCTTTCATTACTGACCCTGACACTTTGCTTTCAGTCCAGATTCTCGTTGTTCTGCAGAAACTATTTAGTTCTTGGTTTCACTTCAGTCCATGACTTATTTCTGAACTAGTTACAATTCTAGACACTGTCTGCTGTGTTATTCTGATAAATTTGAGCAAACGATTTTATTTCACATTCTCTATTTTCTTAGGATTGAATAATAGGACTATGGGATAAACGGTATTCAGGTAGCGCTGATGGATGAAGGTAGAGGGTCAAAATAATGTTTTTCAGATTTACTTGGAAGAACATTCCTGAAATGAGTCTTGAAAGATCCAACATCTGATCTTGTTTAATACAAGGACAATTAAGCATGATGTACTGAGATTAATAAGCTCTGGAAGAGTCCTGAAGAAGACAAAACTAGGAACAATTTTAATATACTGCATTTTATAGCAATTGGCATGTAATCAGATTTTGTTCTGTGTGTTTTCCTTTAACTGACCTTTGCATCTGTTTTTCAGGACATTGTTTACACGGTCTGCATTATGCTGTCTGGGTTTATAAATGGATCTGTTGTGTGGTAAACTATCAGGTTGTTGAGGTGTTTTTTGCTCTGAAATCTAGACAAATTATGCCCAATGCTTTCACCTTCAATGGGTTCAACGAAATCAATTCAGTGATATTGGTAATGTACTTTCCAACACTCAGCAGCCATCTAGCCCTGAATTCTAATGAAACCAATACACTGTGCACAGGCTGCTGCATGAGTAGTAATAACACTTTGCACTTATATGATAATAATTCTATTTACTAGGGAAGATACAAATGAAACACTCGGAATATAATACAAAAAATAAAAATAAAAGAAGTCAAGATACCTTTTCAAGCACCATTGCACCTAAAAATAAAGTGAGCTGTAATGCTTTGTTATTCTTTTTTCCTTCCCCAGACCCTCTTAAGTAGGAAGTTCCAATAAGTTTAGTTTATTAGTACTGGCATGAGCTGTTAGCTCACTGAGAGCATGATAATGTATAACCAAGAGAATGTCTAGATACAGTCTGCACTGTTGTGCACCCTGAGTAGCATATAGAAGAAAGGAAAATTGTGATTGTCAGCCTGCTAAAAATGAAAAATATTAATCTAGGCCGTTTTCCTACCACCTGTCATAATATAGAAGAGATACTTCCTGTCTGGTTTCTCAAACATGATTCCTTTGCCTCTTGCTGTCTATTCTGACCCCAAGAATGCAGCAATTAAACAGAATTTGTCCAATGTCAGCAGATCTTATTGCAGACTCTTCTGCAATGTACAAAATCTGCAAGGTACAAAATCTGAGCACCTGATGAATAGGAAACATTTTCACAAAAATCCAGCAATGCAAGCTGTTGGATTTCTGGGCAAGATGGAAAAAATCTCTTTGTGCTAAGCCAGCATTTTTCTGATGAAAACAGCAATCATGCACTACCAAAATTGGAAGAATTGGCAGGGCTGTGTTATCATGTCCCTCCCAATGGACATGAGTATTGGGTTGAACTAAATTGTTCTGTGAGATAATATTTATATAGCTAGCCTCATTTGCTAGTCTTAGTGTAATTTTTGTTTTATTTCACAGCATTTCATAGTCCCTTTGAGGCAAGGAGGGAGGCAAAGCCTGTTGACTAATGGAATCCCAACTTGCCTGCGGTGGAATCATTTCCCCTCAAAACTTGTTCTATCTTAAGATATTATATACTATTTTCTTCCTTTCAGGTGCAGTTTGAGTAGCTCAAGCCTTTTTTTTTTTTTTTTTTTCGAAGTGTACTCAAAAATATATTTGCTCAGGGCTAGCTCAAAAATGCCCAAGCCTATTTATCAGTTCCAATAGTCCCCATCCCTGAAGGATGATCAGGTGTTTGGTCACAGGACCTCCACCCACTCCATAAGTGACACTGTTTTTTTTAGTCAGCACTGCCAGCTCTTCTGGTGGCTGCTAACAGCTAAGGTCACAGATCACATTGCTTAGAGAACTATCATAGAATGAATTATCCCCTTCAACCCACTCTACAGCTTTGTCTTCTCTCAAGATGTGAACATTTCAGTGTATGTCACCTCTAGTAAGTATTACACAATTATATCTAAGGAAATGTTATAAAATAAACAGTAATTTTTTAAAAAACATTTCATTCTAATTTCCTAACTTAAGGAGGTTCCCACACACCAACATTTCCCATGATACAAAATTCTGAGCAGGTTTTACAGATTTTAATCTTGAAAATAGCACCACAATCTCATTGTATGTATTTTTTTCTCTCTGTTGGTATTCTGATTCTATTCCCATTCTTCTTCCACTAGAGCAAACACAAAGGGAATTTATGTGAATTGTCAAGGTTTCAGTTGAATGAAGATTATATATATATATATATATATGAGAGTTTGGTCAAGGAGCTATGCTAATACTGTGTGAAAGCATCAAAAACAAACTGAAGATGAGTCATCAACTTTCATCAACTATACTTTCTTCTTTATTTGTATAAAAAATGCTGAAAGCGTGAAAAAAAATCTTTTCATTGCTACAGAAGAGCATGGTTAAAACCATATGATGAACATGCAAATAATTTTGTGGAAATGGGACAAAAAAGTACCTTGTAATTCTAGAAGTTCATTTTATGGATGGCCAGTTTAGGATCCGTAGAGTCTGAGTTCAAGGAACCTGAGCATGGACAAATTCAGTGGTAGCTGTAGCTCCCTGTAGCCCAGGAAATATAAGTTTAAGAATTCAACAGTCGTATACCCAAAGATGGAATGGTGCAATTAAACAAAAGCTAAACTATGCAAATTATATCCAGAACACGGGGCTCATAAAGCCTGATGTCGTAGTTGCTTCATGTCTTTACTGCCCAGTCTAAGTAAAGCTTCCTTCAGACATAACGTCTCCCATGAAAGTAAACGGTTCTTTGTTAAGGGTTGCATTCAAATTTATACTTACAGGAGGAATCAGTAGGGTTGTTCTACTCTATGGAACTTCTTATTTTGTTAGGGAGGATAAAAAGAACAGATGTATAGTTTAGAACACCTCCCCACCCCTGCAGGTGTTCAAGGCCAAGTTAGAGTGAGCCCAGGGCAACCTGGTCTAGGGTTTTTTGTTTCAAAAGTTACTTAAGAAAGTCAGGCATGCATGTCTGCAAGGCAATGTATTTCACTGCTTCCACAACCACATTGAAATTTTGGCATTAATCCTTCAGACAGTGTATAATAATACACTCTTTTATTATTATTTTTATTATTAGTGTGTTGAGATCTGAGACCTTACCAATAATTATTTGATAATTTCTGTTAGAAATACTCATTTTAATTGGATTTGTTGTACCTTAATCAACATCCAGTTTTCCCTACATTCTCTTACACAATATGGAGAAGGAAAACAGGAAGAGAAATAAAACAATTTCTACAGTTCTGTTACAGAACTTTTAAAAGAAGGCTTGGGCTGATTTTTTAGTTATTGAGTAACATCAAAGAAAATATTTATCAACCTTCAAGGTGGCAAACAAGGTGATCTCAAAGATCTGAAATCACAGTAATATTTGAGGCTTTAAATGCATTGGAAATTACTTGTTACATGTAAGTATCAAGGGATAAAGAGGGAAAATACTGTGTTCAAGAAATACCATTAAGACTGTGGTAAAGGAAATGACTTTTAGATGCTGTTTAAGAAATAGTTATCATTAAATACTGTTTCAAATTTCAGTTGTTGGATAGCATTTTGCCTAGAAAATCAGGTCAATAAAATTTTTAAAAATCACATTTAATGCCATCAACTATGTAATAATTGAGATAAATAGGAAGTGCTTATTAGAAAGAGCAAATGCTGATGAAATTAACTGAACATCTAGGAGATGACAGATTAAGTTGGAAGGAGAATATGCCATTATGCAAAAGCAAGCTGTACACTACAGTGTTATGACTGATACGTCTTTTAAGTTAAATGAAAGCAAAACAGACCTTTAAAAATGACAGGAAAGAAAAGATCTGCAGTACTGTTAGAATTTTATGTGAGGAAACAGAAGGACTATAAAGATGACACTGAAAGCATAAATGGGAATAATGAAGCAACACTGCTGAAGAATACTAAGATAAACATAAGAAATTCTTTAAATATGTTAGAAGACAAAGATGTGAAAAAAAATGTGAAGAAATTAAAAGGGAACTCAGATCATGTTGGTGCATGCAGCTGAAAATGAGTATATGGATTTACTATATCTTTGTTAGGAGATTATCAATTCAGCTGAAGAGATGTTGGGTTTCCACCTGCTTTTGTAAATCAGAAGAAATAATTAGGACAGTAGAATGGGATAAGAAGATTAACCCTCATGAAGATTCTGTTTTCAAAACATTAAAAAAATGAAGAAAATAATATTTAGAGTTTATAAATCAAGCCAGTATGGAACTAGAAGGATTATTATCTTTTAAAGCACCACTTCTTGGTTCACAGATGTAGAAAATGCTGCAGAAAGAAGGACAACAAAAGCGGAATGGAAAAAAATATGAAGTTTATAGATTTGGGAGCAAGTTGGAGGTGTCTAGTAGACCACTGGTGCATATTTATCCTGTACTAGATTAATAATGTAGGAAGACTGCTCTGAAAGTAATGCCTCCTATTTATTATGTTGGCTCAGTGTCCAAGGCAGATCTTGGTGATGTGGCAGTAGAGGCTAAACCTTCCTGCCAATGTTCCATAACATTTTGTTGCCAGCAGCAGAGGGGTGCCCTGACATGGAAGTGTGTATGAAGCAAAGCTGTTTCATTTAATTGTTCCACGAGGAAAATTGAGACCTGCTAGCATTCATCAGCTCTTCCTGAACAGTTGTCTAGACCAAACAGTGGATGTGAGCACAGTGAGGAGGTGGGTGGTGTGTTTCAACAGTGGTGACAGTAGTCACCTTTGCTGGTGCAGATTTCTGAGTGGAGCATACAGGCTTTTATTCATTACCAGTGAAAACGTAGCTAGTGGTGGTGAATATGCTGAAAAATATTTTTTTTATAGCTGAGACTTTTTTTCTATTAAATATTGTTATTACGTTCTTTGTATTAGTTTCAGCTACCATGGAAATAAATAGGAGGCATTATTTTTGGAACCATCTATGTATATATATTTTTTCTTGACTGTGAAGAGAACTAAAATCAGACTTTAACTCTAAAGATATAAAAACTCTTTCGGGGTAGACAGGACTTGTAATATATTTTTATTCTTTGATTATATGTGTCTAATCTCCAAGATACAGGACATTGCTTCTTTCTTAATGTGCTGATTTTCCTGGGTGGTAGCAGGGGAAGGAGGCATGACATTTGCAGTTTATAATTATGCATACCTGAGTCCTTTCATTCTAATAACACTGAGTGATAAAACCCAAGCACGTTCTTTTCTCTTGGTGCCTATTTTGTACATAATGCATCTGCATTATGTGATAATCAGCACATCTCCCACTTCATTATAATATATATAGCCAGGAGTTGCAGGAGTTCACATACTCCATTACATTCAATTTATCGTCTTGTGGAGCCCTCAGAAGTGTTGCAAAGTTTGGCCACCAGCACTCTTTGTAATATATATTACCACACGAAGGGGATGTGCTGACTACTCAGGAAAGAATCAAAATATATTTAAAAGAAGCAAATATCACAGAAAAGAGCAATGAAATAACTTAAGCTTTTGATTAGGAAATTCTCAAGCTAAGGAACATTAGAAAAAACAGCAAGGGCGGCTAATAACCTAATTCAATACTAACCTGGCAAAGGTTAACTCTCTATTTGATACTGAGGGAAATATGGTAGAATATTGCTGAATGCTAATAGAGATACATAAACTACATTCACTGATAATATTGTGGAATGTAAGCCTGGCAAAGTATTTACTGTACCAACTCTGTTAGTTACAAGATTTGATGAAATAAATGAAGTATTAAAATCATTAATTAGTATTAGTATTAAAATCATTAATTTTGTTTTCCTCTCTCTCAGCGTTAATGGGAGGAGATCTGGTGTTAGGATCTGGTGTTACATCAGGACAGGTAGCAAAAACAGGTTTGAATCTTGATCTGAACCATCTTCAGAGAAATCAAGGGCTTTATTTTTGCAACCCTTATAGTAAAAGGATAATTAAACATTTCAGTCTCTCACATGAGGTAATATAGTGCAGTCCAGCAACAAACAAAAGGGAATCTAGGTTCTGAGTCAATATTGGCATGATATTTTGTCTGCCAAATCTATCTGGGATGGAACGATTCTTATTTTATGTTGTGTGTATTGCCAGCTTTGGGTGTCTCCTGTGAGTTTACTTCTGAAACATTAGCAAACTGTGTAAGACCAAACATTTGTTACAGTACCATTGCTATTATTATTGCATCTATTGATATAATACTGTTCATAGTAATTCTGGTCATACTAGGATATAGTCTGTAATTAAATATTTTAGTAACTTAATTGGAATGACTGGTACAATGACTGGTACTAATTGATAAAATCAGTTGATCTTTTCAATATGCCAGCTTGATTACTGTTAATAAAGCTATCAGTATCTGATCTACTGTGTTCCTATAAGAAGAGTAAGTGTCTGAGATAATTAATCTCAGATTTATATGTCAACATTACCTTATCAAAGAAATGTGTAAATTAAGTAAAGAAAAAAATATACACAATTCACAGATACCAGCAAACATGGTAGCCAAAAGATTTTAGCCTCAAAATTAATACTTAATCACAAAGGCTGTATAACACTGAGACAGAAATGAGGGACCCTGTATGGGACTTTCTCTTACCAATAATAATCCTCTGCATCTGTGATGGTTTCACACCACTAGAAACACAACCACGCTGCTCTCCACAGAAGGACAGAGGAAAAAATGTAATGAAAAAAAGCTCTTGGGTTGAGATAAGGACATGGAGATTGCTTACCAGTTACCATCACAGGCAAAACAGTCTCAGCATAAGGGAGATTAGTGTTATTTATTGCCAACCACTAACAGAGCAGTGAGAAGTAAAAGCAAATTAAAACAGCTCTACCTCCATCCACCCTCTGCTATCTCCTTCCCCTTGAGTAGTTCAGGTGAATGGGGACTGCGGTCCATCCACAGTGCTTCATTTTTACTACTCCTCCATGGTCGCTCTGTCCCTGCTCCATGTGGGGCCATCCCCCGGCGTGCCATGCTTCCCATACTCATCCCACGTGCACTTCCCACAGCCTGCAGCTCTTCAAGCACAGCTCCAGCATGGCTACGTGGAGCCTGGAGCTGCTCCATGGGCTGTCAGGGGACAGCCTGCTCCACCATGGGTCTCCCCTGGGCTGCAGGGAGCAGCTACTTTGTGCCTGGAGCAATTCCTGCCCACCTCCAGCACTGGCTGCAGTGCTGATTCTCTCTCTTCTTTTTCTCACTTCTCTATCCCAGCTGTTGTTGCACAGTTTTTTGCACAAAATACAATCAATACAATCACCCAGAAGCACAACCACTGTCACTTCTATCCCAGCTCCTTTCAACAGTGGCTCCCTTTTGGAACTGCTGGAGCTGGCTCTGAACTGACATGGCCCAGATGCTGCTCGCTGCTACCAAGACCTTTCTAAACAAGCCTAACACAGCGGATAAATAGAAGACAAGATCACATTTAACACCTAGATCAAAAGCTCGAATAAACCAAACAATCTGAAGAAAGTGCATAGAATTCTGCAGTGAGCACAAGAAAATGGGGCAGGAGGCTCACCATGTCTAGGATTTTTATCCTAATATATAACAGACTGTACAATGTAGGGATCTGGGGAATAGGATGTCAAACTGGAGGACACTTAATAACCCATCAAGAAGCCAGAGAAAGCCCATGCAAGTTAATTACAATATTGATGTGATGAAATTATAGAAAAGCAAGATGAGACAGGTAAGAGCAGATACTCACCATCTTGGGAAGGAGAAGTTGCTGCTTCTCTGCTGTCACATGAAAAACAAACCATTATCAGTGGATGGAACGAGGCAATGGATTTGCTCAGTTGATGGAGTTGAAAGCTACACAGTCATGGTGATGCTTGTCTCAAGGATTTTTCATGACTTGCAAATACCAGGGTCATATTCAAGTCTTTGAGGACATCCTTTCTGCAGAAAAAAATTGTGACCATGAGTTCTCCAGAAAAACTCACCTTTCCTCTCATTGCTACACAGGGGCTGCTTGGGTTAGAGGGAATCAAGAGAACAAATTTATCTCTTTCACTTCTAAAACTGTGAGGCTGAAAATGTTATGGTTGGTAGTTGTGTCCCATCTCTAAGGACAGAAGCCGCAAAGCATGAAAAGAAACTGAATTGCTGTTGGTTTAGTCATCCTGCTGATACCTCTGGCACCAGGTCTGTCTTTAAAAACTGGAGGAAAGCACAGAGCTCCCAGCAGTAGCTGACCAGGATGCAGATATCATCAGCACCATCAGTAAATTCTGTGCCTCTTCATGCTCACCATTAAATCTCACAGCTTCAGTTTATTGCAAATTATAAGAGCTGTGCTATAAAGCCCACCTTTTACAAAGCCACTTTAAAGTCATGCTAATGGCATCCGTAGTTGGGGTTAAATATAATTCCCAAACCATTTCAGATCATTTCCTTCTTAGTATGCAATAATGTTTCTTCAGATGCCTGAGATTCTATCTAAAATTAAAAGCTGGATATTCTGTAACAGCCTTGTGAAGGATTTTTTTTTTCCCCTGGAAATCTGTGATTATCAATCACAGACATATATTATCCTTTACATGTTCTCTCAATGGATGCATCCCAAAATTACAGAGTTCTGACAAGAAGCAGATGATTTATTTATTTATTTATTTATTTCATGCAACCATGCAAGAAATATCTGACCAGCTAAGGTGTACAGCTTAGAAAAATGGCAATTCAAGATGAAAGCTTCAGCTCCGTGGGAGACACAGAAATATTAAGCAGCATCTTGCAAAGCACATGGAGAAAGCAAGAAGAAAAAAAAGTGTGATGAGATGAGTCATTCTGGGCATAGATACTGCAAACTGTGGGGAATTTAATTGCTTTGCATTTAAAGGGTGAAGGGACAGATAGGGTGATAGCTTCTATCAGGCAGGAGTGTTCTGCTACCAACAATTCACTCCTGAAGTAAAAAGACTTCTGAAATACTGTGATCATTTGTACTTATCTGCAGAAGAATTAATATATGAAAATAGGAAAATTCATAGAAGCTATAACAATGACAAAGTTCCCTCTACTTTACTATGTGAAGCTGATAATGTCTTAATTAAAAAAAAAAAATCAACTCTCAATTCAGTGAATCCCAAACCACAGTTGATTTTACTATTACAGTACTATAAATGAGACTTAACTTCCCCCCCCCCCCCCCCTTCACTATTTATCTCTTAACACACAAGCAAACAGTCTTTTATGGATTAAGAATAAGAGGGATTGTGTTTGTCCTCCCCCAGATTTATTTTGCATTTCTATCGCTGAAAAATCCACCCTGCACTGTGTGGCAAAGTATTGATGTCTAATTGTCAAGGAGTGGGTGTGACTGTGGGTGTTGGTGTGAAATACAGTGATTCTCTCATTCTGACATCCTAAAGGTTATCTCCCCTCTTCTGCTTTTAAGTGCTCGTTATCATGTTTATGAAATAATATGGGCTCCCTCTGGTGACTAATTGAACACCTGCAAATTCCCAAACCTGTTCATCAAAGTGCCTCAAGGATCAAAGCTTCTATCAGAAGCAAAAGAAAGCCTGTGTTTTAAGAGATATCAGTTTTTAAGCAAGCAGGGCTAGATTCAGGGACTTAGAAATGATTTATCATGTGAGGAAGGATGGAAGAGGTCGCAGAAATCTCCACGGATACTGACCATGTCCCTCACTGTGGGCTGAAGCCCATTTCCAATAGGCAGTTTGGGTGCAGCACTCAAATTTGGGTTCACAATCTGAATTTAGAATGCTCTTTGTCAGATGGCCCTAACAACTGAGAGCTACCTAGCCACGATTTTATTTATAACTATATAAATAGTAAGTTATATGAGTTTTTACATATTGTATTTATGTAGCCTCACACAAAAATAACAGAAATAAAAATAAAGTTGATTTAGAGGAGTAGAGCATTGATTTTGTTTAATTTAATGCCCATTCAGTGATACAGATTTCTCCATCCTGAAAGTGTTTAACTGATTTTTTCTTGTTGCAGGAGAACAGAGATAGTTGAGATTAAAACAGAGACTGTTGTATAGAAATATCTAAGTCTTATAAGGAAGAATATCCCAGCATCTGAGATCACTGGCAAAAAGAAATTAACAACTGATTTTGAGTGTCATTCTAGAGACACTTTCTTCTTAGTATATCAGTGTTGTCATAATTTTAATGCATTGTGGAAATGGTAATGCCTATCCACTGTAATGGATTTTCATTACGTTTTTATCTTAGAAATTGCATAATTTTTTTAAAGGCACAGAAGAGTTAACTTTATCTGTGGTTTCACTATATAGCATCACTCTCCAATATGTTTTGTTTGTTTGATCACATAAACATATTTTTTGCACTGCTGCATTTGACACTGCAACAGTACAGTAAACTCTACATCTTTTCCACCACCAGCCTCTCTCCATTCAAGCACCTGTTCAAGTTAGACTGCTCAATATGACCATAATTTCCTCTAAAAGCAACGTACTTTTCTTGAAATGGGTGACTCAGTTTAATTTGTAAACAGAAATGAAAAGTTGTATATTTGAGAGTAATAGTACTAAAGTCCTTAACTTTCCATTTTCCTCCATGTTTTATATAAGATTTTTATCTCAGACTATATATAACTTTAATCTTCAATGAAGTTATATTGATTGCATCCATTGTAGTGTGAAACTATTCTAATATTAAGGCTGTATTACTAAGTTTCTGTATGCAAAAGAAATACAAAATGAATTACTGTCTGTTAATTTTTGTCACCTCTAAAGAACAGAAAAATCCTTCTTCATGTACAGAATAATTCCTAGAGTCTGAGCAGCCATGTTCTTTAATGTATATAATTGCTAAAATAAACAATTTGTTGTATCACTTTTCAGTGTTAGGGATATTCAAGGTTTACAAACTCCGATAAAATTCTAGCAAAAGCAAAAATGGAAAAAGTCTATGTATTGTCTTTAAGATCAAATTTTAATACTCATGAATTTTGATATATCTTCAACAGGTGGTCCTCTTTTTGTTTGTTTTTCCTGAAAGTTAAACATTTCTTTGTGTAAATTTACCACAGCTGGAGGTTGTTGGCCCTGCCTGTGGCAGGGAGATTGGAATTTGATGATCCTTGGAGTCCCTTCCAACCCAAGCCATTCTATGATTCTATGATTGTTCTCTTAAAAACAATGAATCATGAAAGTCCCATCTTCAATGTGTAGAAATGAAAAATTAATATAAGTATTTTGATATTTCTGTAATTTGGGAAATCAGTAGCCAAGAGAATAAAATATTCATCTCAGAAAAAAAAGTTCAGTATGTTCTCCTTTGAAAGAGAATGTAATACAAAGCAATTTTGCAAAAATTTTTCTTTCTTCCTTCTAAAAAATACCATTTTAATAGTCACTACTTCTTGAAAAATAACGTTACTTAAATATTTTCTAGTAATCAAATGATGTACATGCATGAATATGAACAACACAATGGTATGTTCCAATTGCTTCTGCAGCAGCCACCTTGTTTTTTGCTTTTTTTTAACTTGCTTAGCAACAGAAATAAATTGATTTTTTTCTTAGAAATACTAGAAGCATTTTATGATCTGTTCCATTTTCTTGCTTGCTTACATCTGACAGTCCATCTTGTGCAACTGAAAAAAAAAGTGTGTGCATGAAATACAGGAAGCTTTACAGAAATAATTGCTATCTTTGCTATTTCAAGAAAAAATCTGTCTCATTCTGAACAATGCTACAGCTCATCTTTGGAGGGAACAGATTGAATTGGGAAAGGCCTGTTTCCTCTGCAGTCTCTATTACTGCATGAAAAGGTGTCACTCAGTTATTTAAACTGAAATATTAGATTTAGCCATGGACTATGAAGTCTCTTTCTTCTCTACATCTTCATTCTGGCAGTATGATAGATCTCAGAAATTTTCTACCATATAAATGCTCTTCAGTTAAATGTGTTACAGTTGCAAATTATTTTATGGACTAAGAATTATTTATTGTATGGAATCAAATTTCAAAAAGAATACCCTTTGGTAAGATTTTTCATCTAAGATAGATTAAAAGTTTTGCTTGTCTTCAGAGACACGAATTTCAGAGGGGATTGATGTCATTTCTATATAAAATTTGTAAGAAAAATCAGTTGGGATCCTTAAAAAACAAAAATATTGTAGAACTAAAGCAAACTATAATTTAAGATCAACTACGTGTGTCTAGATTTTAGTATGATAATGGGTGACTTGATCAAAACTCCATTGAAAAAAAATCCTAATGTTTCATCTCTATTTCCACTGTAGCTAAATTCTTCGTTTTTGAATGTTAATGGCAGCGTGACATCTTAGAGTACTGCACCCTATTTTTAGGGGGAAGCTAAGATTTTCTCTGACTACCTACTTGCCCTCAGCACAAACCTACATTCCTATCCGGTCCCAATGCATGAGGGGAAGCCTTGCTCCCTGCAGTCTCTTCAGCATCTCTAAATTCACCAGCAGTGCAGCATAATGATGTCCTATGTGAGCTCCTTTGTTTTTTAACAAAGCGCTCAACCAGTAAGAAAATTTCCAGATGTAATTGTTGAGTTGAATGGGTAATAACTATTAGACCCCTTCAGAGGAACTAACTTGATCCTTACACCAAAATCTATTATTCATGTGACACCTACACAAAGCAGAGACAATTCCAATAACCTTTACCTAGTCTTTCCAGGCTTTTTTACAGTTTTACATTCCACTTTCTCAAAGGAAATTTTGCAGAATGCTTTCATGCTTTCTAGAGGCAAAATCCTAATACAATCATCACTTCTGGTATGCAGTTCACTGCAGTTTTAAGACATTAACAATTTTGGGGTGACTTCTGTAGTTAATTTGAACTGCTAATTATTTTGAGCTGTGAAAGCAGTGTTGTTTCTGCAGAGGTGCTGTTGACTGACTCAGTCTTGATGTAATAAATGATGGAAATATAAAACAGAATGACAGTCTGAAGGTCAGATCAGAAAACCATGGATGTCACCTCGAAAAGAGGTTAGAACAGGGTTTTACCTGAGGCAACTGGAGAATGTGCAAGCACTGTTTGATTATGCCTGAGAGACTGTTCTTTTGATATGGGATCTCTACCCTACATTAAACAGAAGTATAATAAGGAGGAAGTAGAGCAATTGGAACACTACTAAACCCATGCCTTAGTAAGAAAAAAAATGAAAAGAATAAAGGAAACATTATGAAAAACTGTTTCCATCTATTGCCTTATTTTCCTGTTCTATTCTCTCAAATGCAGACACTCTTCATATTTAGTTCAAGAGTTTGAAGAGTTTATTCTTTTCTAATTAAAGATAAAAGTATTGTTTTAAAAATGAACACATTTTTAGGCCACCACAAATAATTGATTTTGTATACATTTCTTGGAAGTATTCCTATTAACAGTGAAAAAGGTGGTGCTATTCAAATAAGTATCATGAAATCAGAGAAAATGTTTGAATTTATTTGCTACACAGAAGCCCTTCAAAAAACTGTCTTGAGACACAGTGTCTACCTAATAGTTTGAGTGTAAACATCTCTCATTTCAACAAGATTAGTATATATATATATTTTTTTTTTCTGTTTTAATAAATATTCAAAATCATTTTGATGTTAAATAAGAAAAGTTTTCCTGTCTAGAACTAGAAAAATCTTTTTTAAGATTCAATTAAAATCAAACAAAATTGAATTAATTTGAGCAGCTTTTTAGGATGGGGAGTGAAAAGGCTGTCTTTCCTTTGATATTGCAGCTTTACTGATGAACAAAAAAAAAAAAAAAAAAAGAAATGAAAGGTACTCTGTTCTATGGCTTTTTCTCTTTGGTGCCACTTTAAGGATCACTCATTGTTTTCTGGTCATTGATTCCTTCCTTAAATAAAAGAGAAGATTGGTTGAATAGGCTAAGAAATGATGAGAATAATGTTGAAGTTTGGAGATAGGACTTGGCTTTAGAGTCTATAGAGAAGAAAAAAATATTACCTGCTTTCATCTTTTGCCTACCATATCTTCTTTAAGGATGGTGTTAGTCTCATTAGCTTAAGAAATCTGTTAATGCAGGTGCCACTGCTCAGTAGCTGACTTTATTCTTGTGAAAGATAGCCTTGGAACATCTTTAAAATTCTGAGTTTTCACTTTTCTTGTTCTGTGAACATGTTCTGAGATTTCTTTAAATCTTAAAAAACTGGTAGGAGTTAAAAAAGATTCTTAGATGTCCAAATGTGCTTGCTTTTTTACATATACATTTTACAAGTTCTAGGATAAACTTTTAAGATTGATTGCAAGCATCTCAGGTTGTTTTTAAAGCATTGGAATTCTTTCCAGTTCTCACAGAGATCACTTGTTTTTTGTTTTTTTTTTTCTGGTACCTTGTTAAGTTTTATGAACAGTGCCCTGTAAAAAAAATTCCCCTTGTAATTCAATTTACATAGCTGAATATTTTTATTATAATCGCAGCCTTACTGTATTTTACTTAAATGAACTACAGTTTAGACAACTGGGCTCCACACTATCAGCTCTATTTTCTAAACATTTTCTTCAAGTCACGTTTAAACCTCTAGCTCTGTCTGAAAGGCATTTGCTGGTGAAAATTTTTGGAAGGACTTATCATTATCTTCAAGCTGAAAATAATTTTCCCCCAACTTTAGGAGAAAAAAAATAGAGGGAAAAGTCCTGTTTCAGAAGAGTTGGCTGAGTTGAATAGGCTACTCAAAGTACAATGTATACCTCTTATTTTCCAGTGAAGGCGTGGAAAATTGTATTTTCATACTCCTTATTATCATGTTGTTTGAGAAGATACAACCTAGTTATTTTGCTCCTACAGAAAAGCTTGCTCCTCTGGTGACAGCAGGAGTTATGCACACAGTTACACAAGAAAACATCTGTTTAACTCCATGTAACTTCAAAACCACCTTTGGTCTGGTCTAGATGAGACTGCAATGTTACTATCAGTACATGAGCTCACAACCAAATGCTAACTCTCTCTCTCATCCTTTTTCTCTTTCCCCAGATGACAGACAAGTCAAAATGTTTTGTTTTGTAAACTTGTGTCCATCCTTTTCTAAAGAAAAACCCATTTGATAATCTGAGAATTAAGAAACAGTTAAGAACAAATATAAAATGCATTGCAAACATCACATATATAAAAATTCTAAATATTTCTTTTGCCTTTGAAATTCCATCTGGATAAGCTACAATTGTAGCAGTCCTGCAAAATAACTACACCTTTTTCCACATCAGTTCATTTTTTTAATTAATATTTTTCTTTAAAAAGAACAGGAGTATGTGTTGGAATTGATACAGGTATAGAAGGGAACTGATTAAAAATGATGTTTGGAAGAAGCACAGGAATTTCTGTACCTTTCAGGCTTGTTTTTTGGCTGTGGAAATTAATAGAGTAAATCACTCTTGGGTGTTACAAATAGGTAAGCATTTCAATGTATGCTGCATTCTGTGTCAGCTTTTAGAGTGTGTCATGGTTAAGACTTAAGACCAGGGACCTGAATGACTGCAAGAGATGAAAGCTAATAAAACAGGGGAAAAAAAAATCCCCAAAAACCACAAACCACTTCATTCTCATACTTTATTTTTGACTGTGCATAGTTGAAATCACATTATGCGATGTTTTAGAAACTGTAGCCTTGCAAAGCAATTAGACCCAGTGTCTTAGTATCATACTGTGAACTTGGTTCATATATCTCAGATCTAAGTAAAAGTAGAAAACATATCTTCCAGGAAAATATAATGAAAGTCAGCAACATAAACTGATAAAACTCATTAAACACTAGCTGAGCAGACATGCAATATACCAGCCCTACAATCCCTACAAACTTCTTACTATGCCTCTTGATAATGCGTATTCATTATCACTTATTTGGTATGCACATAAGCTACACATTCACATGTATTCTGGAACATCTAATGAGGGAGAGCAATGAACAGAGTACCTCTTTTGACACTGTTGCTGTATTCACAATTCTGTAGTTTTTCTTCCAGAAGAAATAAGATGGGATGTTGACCCTGCTTAATTTCAGCCATCTAACTCCCAACAATAAATTAGAAATTGGGAATCTAAAACTGGTATTCACACCTGTCAGTGAAGACTTATTAGTATTTAATTTAAATATGCCCAGTTACTGTCTACATGCCCTAGTAATGATATTGAAAGTCCAGTCTATCAATTAAGATATTTCAGGCAAGTTAGAGGATCAGGAATTTCTGCTGCTGTGGCTTGGCTGTTTACATTGATGTTGGTGTGTCTGAGAATGTTTAGCAGTACGTAAATAGCTTTGAAAAAATTCTAGAAGGGTGTAGCTTGAAATTTCTGTCCTGCTTTTCAGGATGAATGTGGAATTTGATATTTTTGTCTTTTGACACAGTTACTGTACAAGAATACCTTTCTTGGCTCTCCTGAAATGCAATAGGAAAAGCACTAAATAGAGGAAAGAGAACAATTTGGTACACAGGATATCCAGGCAAAGTTCACAATTGAGAATTGTTTCACCTATAACCTGCTACAAATTTTAAAGTCAACAAATGGGCCACCTCAACTCTTCAGAGGTTTTTAGGAGTAATAGACACTTCTGATATAATTTAAATATCTGTGTTAGAGTTACATGATATACAATGTATGTTTTCACTCTATGGACTGTAAAGGGATTCTTCTGAGTAATGCCACTCCCTTTTTCTATATCTTGTTTTAAAATGAGCTTTTATTCCCCTTGTTTTTATTTTGCTCTTTGTTTTTCATTTTGTTTTGTTTTGGTCATTCACATGTGTAGATTGCAGTTTTGTTGTCTGATGGTGTATTTTTTCTATTTCAAAAAGTGGCTCTCTGTAGTATAAACAGTGTAGATGAAAGACCTTCCCTTTTGCTGAAAGGTAAAAATAGTTTTGAACATCATAAACCTCTGATGTTGACTGCACAGAAGAATTGTTATTTTACTCTTTTTCAAATATATTTTCAATATTTTGAGAATGTCTCATAGCACTAATTCCAAATGAAAGATCTTGAAGGAAAAGCTGGATAAGAATACTACTTCTATCTTAGAAACAGCTGTACATATACCCAGATGTATACAAATGTTATACTCAGTGCTCTGGTTCTGAATACACTTAAATATGTACTTATAGTTATGATTCTGAAATGAAGTCTTTAGTCACAAATTGATGTTCTGAAGCTTGTAGTCAGAACAATGCTTGGTTGGAACTTTGCTCTGTTAGACAAGATCTTTATTGAACATCCATCATTCAAAGACGGTTTAAGAAAAGCAGATTTGTCTCTCAACTGCTCTCTTTTATCAAGTGGAATGAAAAATCCTTTTATAAGCTATTCCATAAAAGCAAGATAATTAGAACTTAGAGGAATCTATGATAGTTTGAATTATACAATCCAAGGGAATGACCTTTCTTTCCTGAGGATGAGGGAGACTTTGGGTGATGTCCTTTCAGTATTCTTCCTCCCTTAAACATAAAATAAACATTGGCCTATTGAATCCAAAAGCAAAAAAGATAATAACTATATTATTCCAACCTCACTTGAATCTAATAAGCAAAAGTGTTAAGTTCTTCACTCCTTAGTGTGTCCTCCGGTCTGATATATATAGAACTTTTATAGTATAATTACTTGAGTGTACATCCAACATTCTGGATGAATATTCTGATCCATACAAATTAGATAGTGATTCCATCTTCAATATCACAGCACTGTTGAAGACCATTGAACAAAACATAGCAGGTAGTTGTGAACCTATCATTGGAGGGCATTTTTTGGCTTTGCTGGAATGAGATATCTCCCTTAAATCCTGATTGGTGCCTAAGAACAGGAGTGAGACATTTTCACAAGGACTCTTATATTCAGCATTTGTGTTAGAATTATGGAATCATAGAGTGGCTTAGATTGGAAGGGACCTTAAATATCATCAAGTGCTAGCTCCTGCTGTAGGCTGGGTGCCCCCACCAGATCAGGATGCCTAGGGCCCCATCCAAACTGGCCTTGAACACCTTCAGGAGTGGGGCATGCACAGCTTCTCTGAATAACTTGTTCCAGTGTTTTGTATGCCTTCCATTTACAGGGTGCATTCTTAGGCAGTCCTTCAGAATCTGTGCTGGGTACCAAAAAGGTGCAATTGCACACTTCAAACATCCATTGTATGTGTGGCCCCTAAGTCACTTTTGGACTAATCATCATTCTGAAAGAAATATTAACTGATGAAGAAATGTTAATACCCTTGTTCAAAGATGCACAAGTTTCTGACAGAACTGGGGAGATAAACCCTATAGACCAGGCTGCAGCCACCAGTTACAGCTTATTGTTTCTCATGTATGTTAAAGAATCATGAATCATTTTACTATCTGCTTGCCAGAAGAATACCAGCTGATAAGATAAACATGTTAGAAGAAATCCAACATACTAAAAAAGAAAACAATCTTCCCAGGAGTTGTTGCTCCTGCTTAAAAGGAAAGATGATATGAGAAATATAAGAATGGTACCACCTCTTCAAACATGCGAGTTCCAAATGTGGCTGTACAATTCCTTCTGTTGATTCTCTGTCAGTTTTAAACCTCATAATCTGTCTCTGCTCCCTAAGCTTTTCTTCTTTACAAGAGTGTCAACCTTCTTCTTCTTTTTTTCTTTTTTCTTTTTTTTTTCTCAATTGAAATCTGTGGGAGAATAAGTGCAGGATATGGTCCCTAAAGCTGCTTCGTCATGTTGCCAAGTAACCAGAGAAGGAATATGGTTTGTTTTCCATGGAGGGCAGGAAGGATCAAAGGGCTTATGTGAAAGATCGCAGGTAAGAATTTAAATGTGCATATTTAAAGAAAAAATAGCAACTAGACATGAATACAAAGGAAACTGAAACATGCAAGGAACTGACTTTAAAAATTATATTATGAGGAGTTCCTTTTAATTTCTATCTTTTAACCTGTTTGTGTTGTCAGAAATGAAATGTGCTCTTAAATGGGTCTGTATGCATCATCTCACCAAAATCAATGATTTTAGCATTTGTGTGCATCATTTGTGGTGGTGTGATCTACCTGAACTTCAGTGAGGAGAAACAGTAAAACCTTCCGTATTCAAGGAAATAACAAGAGAGAATGACTGTATTTAACAACAGTCGTATCTCTGCTTGAGGTCTTACATCTGTTATCACTGTTTTCTTTTGTCTTGTTTCGTATCTGAAATCCAGACATGTGATTCTGTTTTTAGTCTTTGGTAAATGTTTCTGATATTAAAAAAAGAGCACTAAAAAAAGAAAAGAAAAGAAAAAAAAAGAACCAGTTTACCTCCTATACCTCCCCCTTGATAACGAAACAATGCTTAGGTACCTGCCTTTGGTTGGCTTGTAGTAGGATTATGTAAAAAGGAAAAGCTATGCCTATGACTCCTTGGACTCACAACATCTTTTGTTCCTTGATAAATCAGTCTTGCAAGTGCATCCTGCTACTCAGGTGTTAACTGCATGATCAAAGCTCTAGTCCTCATACTTGAAAATATAAAAGCATATCATACAAGTGAATCTGGTGAGGGTTTCATTTAATTGTTTGGAATTAAAGATGTTCATTGTGTAGTCAGAGTAGAGGTCTTTACTCCCTTCAGAGCCTGGACCAAACTAATGTTAGCTCAAGGAGTTAAATGCATTCATTGCAGAAGGTCATCAAATTCCACACAAATTGCTTAGAGAAGATGTAGCCATCCCTAGAATCATAGAATCATTTAGGTGGGAGAAGTACTGTAAGATTATGCCCAATCATTAATCTAATACTGCCAAGGTGACCACTAAACCATGTCTCTAAGCATCACATCTATGTGTCTTTTAAATACTTTCAGGAATGGTGACTCTACTTCCAAGGGGAGTTTGCCAATGCTGGTGATACTCAAAACGTAACTGCTTATAGTCTTGAGCAATGAGGTCTAGCTGTTTCTGTTTTTAGAAGGAGTGCTTAAAGGAGACCGCCTTCAGAAGTCCCTATCAAAATCAGCCATTTGCATGGTATTGTTACACCACTATAAAAGGAGATGAACTTTTAGTTTCTACACATGATCCAGTTTTGATCAAACTTGAATATGTGAATATTAGATATGGAAAGTACTTAGGACATCAGACTCATTCTGGAAAGCAGAAATAGAGTATGTAGTCAAACACATGCAGTTACGTAACAGGAAAGGAAAAGGAATCCATTTTCTGCAGGTTAAATCTGTTCTATAATGAAAACTGTTAACACATTATTTTCTCTAATATAAGTGATACTATTATTTTGTAAGTTATCCTTTTTTCTTTCTTACAAAACATTACAGTTATGAGCTGTGAAGCTGGCATATCTCCCTTTGTACAGGAAAGTTTTCACACTGAGTCTGAAAATTGCATTGAAATTCACACCAGTCAATGCAGTTCTCCACTAAAAGGATGTCCTTAATATAAACTAAACTAAAATAGGGACAAAAGGAAAGGAGTAATAAGTCAGCCACAAAGACAAGGCAGCCTTGCCCATTCCTCCTGTTCAGAGCAGTTCTTCTATGGTGCCACTGGATGAACCATGTGCAAGGGAAAGCCTCTTTTGTTTCAGATGAAATTTCTTCCCAGGAACATGGCAACAGTTAAAGAAGTTCAGATCCCAATGGACCTGATGCTCTAGCTTGTGTTTTGGCAGTGCCCAGTTTACTAAGACAGACTTGAGGGTAGACTTCCTCATTCACACCCAATTTCAAGGGCAAAGAAACTACGTTCATTACTATTATTATTATTACTATTAAAACAAAAAAAGCCCTGCAGCATTCCTGGTATTAGCAAATGGCATCATAATTTCGTCATTATGAACTACATTTGCTATAGTCTGGAGTTACTCTGGGATGTTTGACAGCAGAACCTGCTAGACCTCTGTGAAGGTCAATAAATAGGCATCAGTTTAAATCGGATGAGAATTTGTTCATTTCTGTTTGTATGAATGTAAAATGATCCTTACAGATAAAGAGTAACCAAGAAAAGGGCTTTCATCATAAGGAATTTGAAAAGAACATTTCTTGGAGTTTAAGATGATTTGGGAAGAGTTTCTATGTTTGGTTTGACTGCCCAAGAGCAGGCAGCTTTAAAAGTTTAGGCACTTTAAGTACTTAGGCACTTTTCTCAAAGGCCTGCTCTGTACTACATTTATTTATAATTCTTTCACATTTACTGTAATTAAGTCTTTAGTGATTTGACATAAACCAACAGCTGCACTTCACTATGGAAGTCAACTGAAAAATAAATGTCATCTACTAAGCATGGACAGGACACTTGAGACTGCAGATGACATGTATTAAACTCTCTTATCATTTTTGTACCTCTTCAAGCACAGTATCTGCATCAATTATATACATACTTGTAGCCAGAGCTTCTATATGATAGGCTGTCTGTGAAGTCTTTGCTGTATAATGAACTATATACAACCTGCTCCACTTAGATCACTTTTAAATAGGATTTTGTATTAAGAGAAATCTTTGATGTAGATTTTTTTTTCATCTGAAAAATTCAACCTCTTAACATGATTGGCTTGGCTTGTGGAGGCAATATTTTTGTACTTAATTTAGAAGACATATTCACTGAAATTCATAAACAGCAAAATAACTGTTTCTGAACAGTACTGTTTTACTGATACAGATGCTGGAGATGCAGAGGGCCCAGGAGCATTCCCAAAACAACCTCACTTTCAGGTATGGGGCTGACTGTGCTGTTCTATGGGGCTTTGGATGTGAGCAAGCACAAACCAACACCTTCAAGAAAGGGATTAGGACAATGGTTATGACCAACTCACAGAATAGCTGAGATTTGAGGGGACCTCTAGAGGTCATGATGTCCAACTCCCTACTCAAGTAGGGACACCTGTAGCACGTTGCCAAGGATCAAGTACTTTTGACTCTTGAAGAACAACAAGTTCTCTGGGCACCACAACTTCTATGGGTAAATCAAATTATCAGTGTGACCAAGAAAGGGAAAACTAAGGGAAAAATGAGTTGTTGGTCAGATGTGACCCGAGGCACAATGATTTTAAGGCATTCTGTGTAGAACTGTGCTGTTCCACATAAGTGAGTGAGGAAGTGCTTTATGCATGTGTAAAGGGAAAACAATTTCACATGAGCAGGGACAGAAACTGGTTGTTCCTGAGGCTATTTTTCAGATGACATAATGTATTTATCAAATAAGTCAGGTATTTATTAGATAGCTAAAAGATATACCTGGATGTTGTATGATAGGTGTTACTTGAATGATGAGAAAGTTCAGTCTTTAATAATAGGTTTTAAAGAAAAGTTGATACAAAATCTTGGACTATGTAACGGGGCTGTGAGCCGTGCTTTTGACCCATCCAGAAAATATGACAGAGTAAAATTATCCATTTGTCTTCCCTTTTTGTTAAGAGTCTGTCTACTGACTAAAGTGGTCATACACAGATCAAGACTTTATTAAGCTGTAGTTACCACAATGACATAGAAACACATAATGAATTGATTTTCCAGTGTAAATTCTGCGCACTGGAGCCTCTGACATATTTATCTGGGCGCATGAATAAGTGAAATCGTTGCATCACTTAAAATCTACTGAGCCATAGTATTTTGCAAAGGTATGAAGCCTCATTAATTTATTTCACATGGAAAGTTGATTCCTATGTTTCCATTTTTAAACTTGCCAAAATGTAGTTGAAAATATTCACATTCAGATCTTTTCAAAAATTATTTTCTTGTAGATTGTTTGCAAATACTCCAATTCTTTTCCATTCATGCTCATTCTTTGTAACAGCAAACCCACTGACATTTTAAGGCAAGGTGGAGAGGAGGTCTGCATATTGCAACAGGAGGAAAATAACTAGGGAAATTGTTTTCCTTGTGTCAGGAGGTACTTATGCTGGATTTTACATTTTTAAAGCAAACACCACTTAACCACTGTGGAAACATGGAAGAAATACTTCTCCTCCAACCATACTCTTTTTGTCTCACCCTAACTCATTCACAGGGTAAATCTTGCCATTCATAGAATTCATGCCCAGTATCTCAATGCTCCTGCTGAATAGAATTATTAGTTTCATAGGCATTGCTGATTAAGTTAAATACTTGTGTTTGTAACACTTTGTATAATTCCCAGACATAGAAAAGAGAAAATTAACACTGAACTCCTTTCCATGAGTTCAGTTGTTTAACATGATCCAGCTAGTAATAAGAAGGTTTAAATGCTGTTGCCATGGCAACAGGACAATATACCTTCTATGAAATGCAACTACTATATAGTAATAATGGAGCAATTTTTATGCCCTTTGATTTATCTTTTTCAGATTGTTCTTACACTATATCTCACATCAGCAAGAAGCAAGGTACATTATGTTTGTATGTGGATTTTGTCTTCTGGCTCTAGCTGTTTTTGTTTGTTTATTTGTTTTGAGTTTTTTTTTTTTTTTTTTAATGAACAGATCCAGAGTGTTTAGTTCAGACACCCAAAATAGCAGATCCACAACTGATTTCTGATTTGAATCATGTAAGTCACCAAGGTGCAAGGGCTCTCTATATAATCCATGATCAGCACCTCTCAAGAGTGATGTTTTGCTTCTTCTGCTCAGTTTAGAGCCACCTGCAGAAAGGGAAATTCCAATCAGAAGCAAATGTTTAAGCTCTTGCCTCTCTGGGGGGATGTAGCTATATGTAGAATTCTGCATTAATCACTGAGAAATTCAAGTATTTAGTAGAAGGAATAACACTGAAAACTAAGAAAGTCCATTGTCCTTAGAGAGTCAAGAATGTACTGAAGGACTACAGTGAGGTGTCCCTGAAGCCTGCTATTTCTTACCAATGCTTACACAGAGATCCTGGGGGAACATGACTCCTAGCTTTGGCATTTTAAGTAGATTCCTAGGTTAGGGGGAAGAATTCCAGAGCACATGGGCTTCCCCTGGGTATAGCTGCCTAAATCCAGAAAGTTGAATTTAGTTGAAAAGAAACAAAAGTTTATTTTTTTCTCAAAAAGTTATGGCAACTACTAAGTCCAGTTATTCCCTGCTACATAGAGACATGTAATGAAACATTGGCAGAAAGCAGAAAGGAGATAGAGATTACTGGAGCAATTCTATTGGTTGTAAGAACAAGGTGGCTGATAAGACACTGCTGATGGGGTGTATATGCATACATACATACACTTATGCACACAGCTTGAGTGGGAACATTTCAGCAACATGAAGCTTCATCTCCAGAGATAGTTAACTCACTTCATAGCACTGATCAGGACAGGTCTGTGCACTCATTTAGATGAAAATACAGTTCAGCTTTCCTGGAAGGTCATAGTGGAGTCATTATTATCTCATTAAGCACATTATTCCACTACCTGATCGGGTTGTCGGTTCAATATTTCCATTACCTCCTTTAATATTTAAATGAAAGGTGCAAAATTATCTACTGATATCAACAAAGAATATGCTACTGTAGTCAACTAAACTACAGAAACTTAAAAATAAATTACGTTCTGACCTACTAATTATATTCTTTTTTTAATATTTCCCTCCTCACATGTTTATGTAATTGAAAGTCTGTATAAATTTCTCTATCATGCAGGAAAGGAATTACAGGGTATCTATACTTATACTCTGGTTAAATGAAATAGACTTTACTAGTATAGGAGAGAATCATGATTAAAAGAGAAGAAAACATCTAGGTACAAAGAAGGGATGAGAAGATCTAGATTTGTATGTTAGCTTCTGTTATATGCCAGAATAAAAGACTTTGATTTCCAACTCCATGCCACACAAGAGGCAGGTTGCTACTTAGAATCACAGAATCATGGAATAATAGAATCCTTAGAGTTGGAAGGGACCTTTAAAGGCCATCTAGTACAGCTTCCCTGCAAAGAACAGGGACATACACAGCTAGATCATATTGCTCAGAGCCTGATCCATCCTCACCTTGGAAGTCTCCAGGGATGGGGCATCCACTACATCTCTAGGCAACCTGTTCCAGTGCCTCACCATCCTCACTGTAAAAGACTTTTTCCTTATATCTAATCTAAACCAATCCTTTTTAACCTTGAATTCTACTTTGCAGTTAAATTTTCAATTTTTTCAATTGATTCAACTTTGTGACTCAAAACTATCTTTTTTAGTTTTTGTTCTTATTGATCAGATAATAAGTTAGAATTTGATTTACAGATAAATTAAATGACTTTTTCTGATTTTGACGAATGCTAGTGCCTCCTGAGGATTTATGCTACAGCTGCTATTCACTAGTTGCTTATCCCCTAAGGTAGCATGCCAGGAAAAATTTGTACATCAATACTCATGGGACAGATGACATCAGCAAAATGTTCATGTGAAATCTCCATATGCTAAATGATCCACCTATGGCAAGTTATTTTAAATTTAGGGCCAGCTTATGAAATGAATGTAACAGAAATAACAAAGAAGAAGAAAGAAAATGCCTCATAATACAATTGGATCAAAATCAACAACTAACTAGGGACAGTCTTTAAAAAAATGCATTCACCTTGTGTTTGTTCTTATAATGAACAGTATCATAGAATCATCATAGAATGACCTGGGTTGAAAAGGACTTCAAGGATCAACTAGTTTCAACCCCCCTGCCTTGGACAGGACCACCAGTCACTACACCAGGCAGCCCAGAGCCACATCCAGCCTTGCCTTGAGTGCCTCCAGGGATGGGACATCCTCAACCTCTCTGGGCAACCTGTTCAGTGCATCACCACCCTCTGAATTAAAAAAATTCCTCCTACTATCTAACCTAAATCTCCCCTGTCTTAGTTTAAAACCATTTCCCTTTGTCCTATATCACTGTCTACCCATATAAACAATCATTCACCCTCCTGTTTATACACTCCCTTCAAGTACTGGAAGGCCACAGAACTGCAGTGAAACACAGAAGAAAGTTCCCAAGAGAACAAGAGAAGCTGTGGACACAGCTTGTCTAGAAGAGTTCAAGGCCAAGTTGGATGGGTCAACTGGTCTAGTGGGTATTCCTGTCCACAAGCAAGAGGGTTGGAAACAGATGAATTTTAAGATATTTGCAACTCAAACTATTTTCTGGATCTGCGATTTCATGATTCTTTAACTCTGTAAGTAGTAGATACACTCAAAGTCTCTATAACATTCCCATCCAAATTTCAGTGACTGTATTGATTGCATCTGCACAGGATATAAAGAAAGCACAGACACATGTTAGTACTTTCACTTATTTTCTTATTTTGCAAAAACAGCCCCATTCTGAAAAACATTTAGGAAGGTGTTAAATATATGTATATATATATATATGTATATATATACAGACATATTCTTCACACACTACAATCCCTTGATAATTAATACCAACAATAATAATATTAATAATAATAAATAAATTTCAGCAGCAATTTTTTGAGGCTAATGTTGAATCGAAAGATTCCTTTTAACAGGCCTTGAGGGATCTTTCTTTTCTGTTTTAAAAATCCATCTGTATTTTTGGCCTCTACAATAACCTTTAGCAATTATTTCTATAGTTCATTAATTTTACTTTATTTTAAATTTGCTGCCTGTTATGTCTTTGTGTCCTCATTGTCCATGTAAATTAATAGACTTTCCCTCTTCATTTTCTTTCATCCTTTCAAAATTTCTCCTTTAGGTTCTTAATTTTCAGGCTAACAAGTCCTAGCCTATTTAATTTCCTATCTTTACAGGCATTTCTAGTCCTTGAGGCATCTTACTGCCTTTCTTTGTGTCTCATATGGACCACAGAGGTAAAAAAATAATTTGGTCATGTTGTGTATGTATGATATGTAAGTAATGAATATACCATTGGTTAGCTCTCCCTGAAAGAACTTCATAGAGACCTAGCTCTCTAACAGTGTTTCATGTAATGGTCTTTGTCAGCTCACTGAGGATAGTGGCTTGGAGTGAAATAGAGTAGAGTAGATTAGACTAGACTAGACTAGAATAGAATAGTTTAGTTGAAAGAGACCTTCAAAGATCATTGTCCAACTGTTCAACCACATCAGGAATAACCAAAATTTAAAGCATGTTGCTGAGGTTGTTACTCAAATTCCTTCTGAACACTGTCAGTCATGGGGTACCAACCACCTCTTTATGAAGTCTGTCACAGTGTTTGTCCACCCCCATGATAAATTAATTTTTCCTAACATCCAGTCTGAACCTCCTCTGGTGCAGCTTTGCACCATTCTAGATTTGTTAACTGGGGACAAGATTATTAATTGGGAACATCAACCTTCTTATCAGCAGACTTGCTTGTTTCAATAAGATGTTACCTGATGTAAAGGCGTGGCTTGCAAATCCTTGCTCTGGACTTTTCTGATCCTTATATGATTCTGTGTTTCAAGTTACAAATGTTGAAAGATGTTACAGGTCTATTGCAGTAGATTAGTGTCTATGTGTTACTGGCCCTAAGCAACAGATTTCAAGATTTAAGTTCTCTCTGCCTCCCTCATTTAGAAAGGCAAATACTGACAGATCTGTAATCTTTCTCTATCTAGAATATTTCAAAACAATAAAAATATAAACATAAGAAAGAACTCCCAAGTGGTTCACAGTTTTCTGGAAGGGTATTCAAAAGTACAAAAAAAAAAAAGTGTTAAGGGAAGTGCCACACTGGCACCATCAGCCAGTAAATTTGTAAATTGTAAAATTGGGTGCTTCAGCAGCACAGTATTTCATTAAATTTCAGTAAAAAAGGAAAATAATGCAGCAATCATTATCTAGGCTGTGGCCAGTTCCTTACAGAAAATGTCACTATACCCTTGTCAATCTGTGGACAGTTTAGATAAGGATGAAATTCTCCTGCCTGTTCACTATTCAGGAGACTACTGTAGATATTCATAGTGAAATCCCTGTCCTGGCCATGGAAATGTTTCTAGTTTGCAATTTGCCAAAGTTAATTTTTGAATGATAATTAAATAAAGCATTTTTGAATAGAGGTGCATAGATAAATAATTAAATAAAGATAAAGATAGAAAGAAAAATGAGACATATATAAAATGAGAGATGTTGATTAACATACCTCAGAGGACTACAGCAATGCTAAGTGGAGTGAAAATCCACTTACAAGGAGTTGCGGTCTAAAAAAAGTGATAGTTCTGATTGGGGAATACATGACTGCAAAACAAATAGAATTCTGTCTTTATCATGCTAATTGTTTCTCCGCTGGATTTTTTCTTTGAGGGTGACAGTGAGAGCTCCTATTCCAAATCTCACGGTTTATTTATAAGCACTAAATAACTTATTTCTTTCTGTTTGGTGATTTTTGTGAATCAGGTAGGAGAAAAAGACAATCACTGATGCTACTTTCCTTGAATTAAGACTAGAATTAAGAGTTTCTGAACCTCAGGCTTGGATAACAGACTAGTATCTGTCATGGCAGGGTGTCATTCTATGCAATGACCGTTTTGCAGCATGTCTTTCCGGGTGACAGTAGTAGAACAATAAGAAATGAAAATTGATTTCAGCTTGTCATAAGAATGGAAACATGGAGTTAACACATGGTGTATTTTGTGAGAAAACAAATCAGAGAAGAGATATTCCAGCTTCTAGTGACATATGATACACAAAATTAAAATATAATTTAACTCAGTCCCATAGATAAAGTCAGTTTGGCTTTCCATCAACTAGCAGAACTTTTGATCTTTGGGTTATTTTGGCCCTTCAGTTCCCTCGGTCTGAAGTTGATGACTGTTCTTGGGGTGCTACAGATGTCAGTTTGCTCCACTTATGTGCTTCTCTCTCAATTTGAGGGTAGTTAAAAACTTATTTTGCCTTACTTTTTTAAGTCATCTTGACAAAAAAGGTGTGTTACAAGGCAAAGCTTAGTCAAGTATGCTTTTTGCATGAATAGTTGTATTCTGTAATTCCTGTGCTTAGAAACATGCTCATGCTTAAAAAAAAATTGCTCAGTTACATGCTTTTCTTTACTATGATGCCTCCTGAATTATTCTGCTGAAACCTGGAAGGATGCCACAGTTACTTGAATTTTTATGTTGTATTTTTTCTTGCATATCTTTTTCTACCTTCATCAGATATGCTTTTCTCTGTCTTTTTCTTGTTTTAACTTTTCATGGTTGTCACACCTTTTTACTTGAAATGGGACATGTCTTTTCTCAGCTTTGTTTTCTTTCATCCCTTTACTTGAGGGATTACAATACTCTGATGTCTATGGTATATTGTCATGTGTCAGAAGACCAGGACATATTAAAGGCTGTTAAGTGTACAGAATTTAAACATAAAATTACTGGATGTTGTGATACACTCCATTCCTCTTTTCCAAGTGTCACAGGGATGGTGAACAACTATTACTGTCTTATTTTTTTATTCATTAGACAAATCAGGTCCTTTTTTGAAAGTTGCAGATAACCTCGTACAGTATACTGATTTTTACCATTCTTCACTGCCATGCTTTGTATATATGCTTATATATACAATGTATGTACAAATGTTTTTTTTTTTCTTTTTTTCAGGAGATGAGGAGTTTTGTCTCATTGACAGAAGCAAATCCAGACAGCAGACTCGCATTAATTGAGATACCGAGAGTTCCATGGCTGTAGGAAGCAACATTATTTTTTTTGAAACTTTGGAGATTTTTCACTACAGAGTATAAACTTCACTACTGACAGAGTGTGAAGGAAGGCTCCTTATACTCTGCTTCAACTGTAGACATATTTTTTTGTTATTATTTTGTCTTAATTTTTTTATGCTGAAGGCTGAAATTAATTAATACCACCTGACAGGTAAGCTGAGATGAAAGAATAGAATATAATAGCAATCAAATCTACCAGTTCAAACCTATAAACAAAATTTTGGGCAGAATATAAGAAAAAAAAAGTACTTTTATTTAGCTCAAATGATATCTTGTTTCATAATTTATTCCTTAGATCTCAAAAATAATTCCTGAATAATAATTTGAAAATCAACTATTTCTTTTTCAATTTTTTTTAACTTTTTTTTGCAAGCAAAGAACAAACTGAGGGATTTTCACAGCATATATAAATTCTCCAACTTGAATTTGGGTAATCTCCATGGATATCTTAGAAAGGTAACTACTATAGCATTCCTTCCTCCCACCTTGGAAAGAATTTGCCATTCTCAGAACAGTGAGATTTTTCCAAGAGTAGTCATAATAGATCAGACTGATTGTCCATCAAGCTCAGGATCTTGTCTTTGACCAAAGTCCTAGTGAATGGATGTCTAAGAAACACTAAAGGAGCAGTACTAATGTAGATGTACTTTGCCAGGGCATATTCCCCCATTTCAGACATTTATGTACCAGTGATTTTGTGACTCAGAAGACCTGTTGTCTTATTTTGTAACTGAAGACAGATTATTTTTATCACTGATGCATCCATTAACATTTTGATTTTTTTGTTTTTTATTCTTCTTTCTGGGAGCCAGTAGAGGGGCAGTGGGATGACTGTTTCTTATCACTTCAATCCGGTGGCAAGGAAATCTGCAGGATGACTAAAGTGTCATGTTGTAACATTTTTTCTTCCATTTTCAGCCGACCTGTTTTTCATCTCACTACATGAAACTGTCTTAGTTTATGAGAAAAAAAGAGCAGAAATTTGTTACTTACTCATTTTCTTTTAGTTTTCCACTGATAGAATTGACTGGCTTTCAGAAGTATTGTGCAAGACTTGTTACTTAGAACTGTAACTCTTTCCTTATCATATCATACATTTCATTCAATAAATTTATAACTTCTGAATCTCATGAGCCACAAATGAAATAGTATTTTGAAAGTGACTGATAGATTATCAGTGAAGTGACAAAAACTTTGAAGTAATAGAGTTAGATATGACTTCAAACATGGGGATGTTTGTAGAGTTTAACTGTGGGGAAAGAAGGTGAACTGGTGGCATGGAAAGAAATAAAAAAGAAGTGGGTAAGAGAGAACACCTAGGAAACATATTTTGCAATTGTTCTGTTACATGAAGTGAAGAGCTGATTCAAAACTCCAGCTCTGAGCTCTGATGAACTTTGCTTTGCTGGATTGTCAAATGTGTGTAGATTCAAACAGAGTTGCTAAGGCTTCCTTATGGTAGTATTCCTACCCACATTTGGCACAGAAATTATAGTCCTCATCCAAGGATTGTCGTGTTCTTTTCTAATGCCAGTTATTTTGGACATTGCCCCTGAAGGGTGGATGTGACACCTAATTTATAATAAGACAGCTCATTGTGATTTCCTTGACTTTACTCAGTAAACTAAGAAAGGAGCTCAGAGTAGATCCTGTAAACTTTGTTCACTGACACTGTCTAGGCATTAAGTCTGTTTCCTATGTTATGGTGAAAAAGCAGTAGTGCCCAGGAAAGTTCAAAGTGTACCTATAAACATACCTTACCTTAGAATGCAATAAAAGAACTTCAGGATAACTCCCAACACCCATACAATTCTGCCAGAGCCCCACTGAGCTCACTTCTTTCTTGAGTCTGACCCCATATATCAAAAAATACTTTTTCTTCTTGAAAAAATATAGACTTTTTTTTCATCCTTCTCAAGGTCTTTTCTGTGTATTAACATAAAACTAAAGCATACACAAATGAGAACATGGGATCTTAGTTTCCCTTGTGAAAATAGTTAGCCAGTGAAATTGCTAGGATGCTGTCTTTACCCAATGGTCACTATTGAGAGTACACAATAAGATTTCACTGTTTCAGGCCTAAGGCAATCATCCAAAACAAGAAAACAAACTGCAGAAATCATCTGGAATTATAGCATGCAAAGTGCTATTTAATATTTTATCTTTTATTTGTATAGAAATCATAGAATCATAGGGATTGGAAGGGACCTCAAGAGATCATCGAGTCAAACCCCCCTGCCAAAGCAGGTTCCCTACACCAGGTGTAAAGTTGTTTGATTTTGTTTGTTTGCTTGTTTGTTTGTTTTTTAATCTCTGTTTTTTACTGGCTGAGTATGTTGGTTTTAATAGACTTGATAAACATCCACAGACACAGAATGACCCCAATCTCTGACCCTGAAAACATTTTTCAAGAGTTACCTTCAGAAGAATATGTTGGGAACTGAGAAGTACTGTGAAGGAAGGAAGCGAGAGAATAAGAATTCGGAAAATAGAAATGGGTCATGGTAATAGATAGCACACTTCACTTTTGTTTATTTGAAAGGGATATTTCTCAATGTTGAAAAATTCCCAAAGGCCAAAAGTAATGAGTACTATTAATAGCTGCTGAGTATTTTGTATTTTTGAAGGTCAAGTGATTCTGTAGTTGTTTAAATACAAGATCAGAGATGCAACTTTTCACTCAGAGGGTGGTGAAGCACTGGAACAGTTTGCCCAGAGAGTCTGCGGATGTCCCAGCCCTGGAGGCATTCAAGGCAAGGCTGGATGTGGCTCTAGGCAGCCTGGTCTCGTGGCTGATGACTCTGCCCACAGCAGGGGTGTTGAATCTTCGAGCTCCTTTTCAGCACAGGCCATGCTATGATTCTGTGAACTTAGTGTGGTACAAACTTAATGTAAAATCTTATGTTTTGTTATTAATCTTTGTAAGAGGGATCCCTCCTCAGAATAGTCATTTGGGATTATTACATACCCATTTGTTATCCGTGTGTTACTTATGCCTCACTGATTTAATTTAGTGTGTCTCTTGTCTTCTTTCTGCCCTCTTCATGGATGAGAACAGAAGCTCGCTATGGTTCTCACATGATAACTGAATGTGGTCTACTAGAGAGCTGAAAATATACTTTCGTACTTTATGAAAAGGAGTAAAGGAGGTGAGTAATTATTCCAATTGTATATGTTATTTGATACATGCCCATTTTTGCTTCAAGTCAGCAACTATGACTCTGATCAACTAGATCTTCCTCAACCATTTTTAAGTGATGTGTAGCATCTTCTTTATGTCTTATTTCCAAAGAGTGAGAACAGAGTTTCATTTGTACATCTAAACAAGCTTTGTGTTTTGTTCCTTTTAAACAGTTCAGCTGGTCTGGCTATATAGATTTAACGACTGGAGTGAAAGCTTTCTTCCAAGCAATATAAACATGATAGAATATCACAGAATCACAGAATTGTAGTGGTTATAAGGAAACTCTAGAGATGCTCAAGTTCAACCTCCCTGCAAACCAGGCTCCCAGCAGCAGGAAAAGATAGGATGGAATAGACAAACAGGTCTAGTTTCCTACTATCAGGAACCTGTATAATAGATGAAAACTGGCTCATATACCAGTTTGTGTTATGTGAACCTCCTGAAACTGAAGGACTTGGCTTGAGAAAGAATGTACTGGGGGTGTTTCTTAAAATGTAGAGATTCAGTAGGAACATTTCCCCCACCAACTACTCTTTCTTCTCCTTCATCCTCTCCACTGCCACACAGACTGACCACCGCCTATCCCCTCAGGCACTATAACAAGCCAAATGTCTTGAGGACAGAAGTTTTCAAACGTCGAAGTGTAGAGGATGTCAAATATATCACTAATCTTTTAGTCTTGATGTGCTTTCAGGTTTAAAGATCTTCCTTCCAACTGTAAAATTCTGCGGAACAGAAAGGTACATAGCACCCAGTGCTCATACAGTATATGCTGTGGGCATAGCCTTTCCTTTTCTATTGTTCTGAAAGGTGAGCAATACAGCTCAGATCAGATACAAGAAATCACAGTGCAGAAATGCATCCCATCTGGATAAATCATTCTTTTTCCATGTGACTTAAAAATAAAAATAAAAAGGTTTGCAATGAAGGAGTCTCTCGGCATGTTTCCCACCTGTGTTATGGAAATTTCTTTTGACCTTGCTAAACAGCCCAGCTATCCATCATGTCAGAACTGAGCTAGCTGTGAGCTGAGCACTGGGGACTGTCATCTCACCTGTCTGCACCAATGACTGCAAAATACAGCATAAACTCAGCCTCAGCTATCCCCATGACAGACATGTTCCTTTCCCTGCTAATCTGTAGACTTTTCCCTTCATTTTTTTCCTATTGCAGATGCCTAATGGTTCAATGGAAAAACAAAAGCAAGC
Organism: Oreortyx pictus; assembly: GCA_036925125.1. Taxonomy (NCBI): domain Eukaryota; kingdom Metazoa; phylum Chordata; class Aves; order Galliformes; family Odontophoridae; genus Oreortyx; species Oreortyx pictus. Next base: position 4,093,844 of record JAUPFR010000005.1, read on the forward strand.
ATACATACAAGATCTTACTTACCTTTAGGTAAGTAGCATCAGTCTTGGTAGTAAAGAAAATTGCAATTCTCTGACTTTTTCCTATTCTACTGCAACATACCTTTTTTCAAATTGCTTCAGATGTAAGGAAAGGCGGATTTGCTTTTTACTACAAGCTTTCCCTTCTTAAGATATTTCATGTCAATAGTAACTACCAGGAGACTAGAAGGAACAGGTACAGGATGACTATTTCATCCAGCATCTGTTAAAGGCTATGGTCACATTTCCTTTAGATCTCTACCAAAATCTTTATTCCTAAGTGCAGCTTCAACCCCTAATCCTTGGAGGAAAGTAAAGAAAGAGGGTAGAAAACTACAACAAAACTCTGGCATTTTTTTATTTGACGGTAACATCAACCTGACAGCAAAGGTGCTGCTGGCCTGTGCTGCGTCTTTCCAAGGAAATGGTTACAGCAATGATAAAGCTAGTAGAAGAAATCCTATCATCATGTCAGAGAGTTAAACTGAGTTTGAATGAAGGTGGAAAATGTACCAAGACTCAGGGGAAATACAGCAGTGTCAGAGGGATGACCTATTAGACCCCTTTCTTCTGACATACTCATAATGACTCTAATGTTTTTCAACTGCCTTAGGAGTTCGACATGATGCCGTGGACAACTGCTGTGACAGTTACAGTTGATGATCTTTTTAGGTCCCTTCCAAATGAACTATTCTAAAATAGAAAAGGCCTCTTATTTTGTTAGCAGAGTGGCACTTCAGCCTACCTCTTTCAAGTAACTCTCTTGCGTCTATTGCCTACATGAAACTGGAAGTTCAGCTTGCAGCTGCAGATGGTTTCACAGCAGTGTTTGGTGTAGGAGGTCATCAACACAGAAAAAAAAAATCACATTATAACAAAGATCATATGCAGTAAGAAACATCTTTATGACTCACTGGACTCATTGCTAGGACAGGAGACAAGCTGGCAGTGTTCCATTTGCATCTAACCTGCAAGGTCAACTCTCTTTGTTCCTGCTGAGTTACTCTGAGTTTGGCAGAAATTTTGCATGAATGCAGATATCTACAGAAATGATTGTGTTGGCAGGATCATGAGCTTTTGAATAATTCTGAAGTAAATAATGAAGCTGGAGCGAATATCTTGACATATATCCTGTGCCTATGGACAGGTCATCGATTGATCTTGGTTTAATGCAAAATAGAAGGGACTTAGGATATTCTCCACATCTCAGATATTGCATATTGCAATATATTCTCCTTCAAATTGCAGTAGAAATTTTCTTTTACTTTTTCTTAACTCCCTCATTTCCAGAGTCGTGTTAATACACAAGATATTCTGCCTTTTATATTTCAAAGCTTCCAGGAAGAAATTGAAAGCATAAACACTAAAGCTTGAAAAGCACAGAAAATATAAAACTATTTCTTATTTTTCATAAATTTCCAGTAAATGTCTGTGTAATTTACTGTTTCTTTTTAGTATTGCAGTATTTAATCTATGCTGATAACCTTGACACAGCTGGAGTCAGCAATATCAGAACTAGCCTCGCCTGATGTGGAAGTTCACCAATTTCCCCAATTTGTCATTTGCAATAAGTCAGTTCATTTAATAAAACTCATACAAAAGTAAGATGTCCAGATTAAGAGAGTCATCTAGCTCTCACCCTAGTTATTTTAGGCTTGCAGCTGAGGCGGGATGAATTATATCCTGCAAATGTATGTTGCTGTCTTTCATTGAGTGTTTAAACAAGATACACTGGACACTGGCATTTGTATGGATGAACAGTTTCCTTCCACGGAGTGTGACTACACTGTAAAGTAATGTAAAAATAACAATCTACCTTTGAACGAATGGGATTTATCTGTAGCATTTTAGCTGATTTCATTTAGCAGGGAGACAGTATGAATTACCCATGGTTTTCTATGCATGTCCCTGCTCCTGTTATCCCAGCTCACACAGGTTCTTTGGGGAGCTAACAAGAGTAAGGAGACCTGGAAATGTTTCCTGATCACTTCAGCCTTGTCACTGTTGCTTTTTCAGACAGTAAGCATCTGTGGGAAGAAAAAGCTGGAGGAACCTACCCCAGGGAATCTGTACCATGTCTGCATACAGGCCGGGCAGTATGTGCAAGCTGCAAGTACACCATTTGTCTTTGATCCTCAGAGATCATGAATGCCTGAAACGGTGCTGCAGATGCTAAGAATGCAAGAAAGAACTTTCAAATGATGAATTTCAGGAGGAAAGTTAAAATTTTTCATTGAAGATACAGTTCATTCATGTTTTCCATTGTTGTCTGTATTCCTTGCTACTTGGTATAGGATACTTTACCACATGACAGCAAAAAAGAAGAGACAGGTGGCATCTCCTGTAAATCCAACCTAAATAAAATGCAGCTGGTTTAGTTGAGTGTCAATGAGGTGTAAATTATAGATACAGAGTTCAACCTCTTGTTTTACATTTACACTGTCTCTAAAACATTGGATTCCAAGTCCACCACCGATTCCAGGTATGATCACAATAACAACATATAGTCTGGATGTATATTTCCCCAACTATAACAAATTAACATGATTCATGTGAATGCTTGAAAAGGTAACTATGTTCTTTTGTTGTCATCTCTGATGCTCGATGCATGGAATCAGGGAAGTCATTTCTCTCTGCCTTAGTTTTGCTTTAACATTCCCTTCAGCTGGAAGATGATTTTAGTTCTCTATTAGAAGAATGTGACATAAAACTAATTCTGAGAATCTTAAAATCTGTAGGAAAAAGATGAATAATTGGGGTTTATTAAATATGACTTCCTACAGTCTTACTGAGGACTTTTGTAGCAATTAAAGCCAGACTTGTCAAACGGCAGAAGCTTCTCTTCTCTCTGTCCATTCTCAAAAGTGACTCATCCTCTTAGCTTAGCTCAGGAATGTGTGCTGAAATGTGTCTCCCCCATTATTCAGATAGTGTTAATTGAAGGCTTTCTGCTTTCCTAACAAAAGAGGTTATACATGTCTTTTCCTTTTCGTTTAAAATCTTCACCTCCTACAGTATCTTTAGTGTGTTTGAGTAGATATAATAGGTAGACAGCAGAAATTAATTAATTATATGTGTTAACTTTGCACTTTTCATCTTTGTTGAATCTTCTTTTTTTTCCTTGGCCTTGACTTTTATAAAATTAAAGTTGTCTCCCAGGGTGTATAGCTTTTAATTTGACTCTATACTGTATTTAGCTGCTGCAGCACATCAAGCATGTGGAACATTTTAACAAGGAGTTTTTAATGAATCTCTGGGAAGAAAGTGCCCACAAAAACAATACTTCAGTACGTAAGTACTTACATACTCCGCAGCGATAAAAACACAACACATGGAAAGCATTTTCCTGCCTCTCTTTGTTTTAAACCAACTTTAGCCACAATCAAGGTCATTGCCATTCACTGAGAGGTACATTTGATTAAAGGTTTCTTTTTTCAAGATTGTAAGTAAATTATTTCAGCCTGTTTGATGATTTGCAAGAAAGATGCGTTAAATTGCTGGTAATTTGAACACCAGCAAGCAGTTTGCCCATTCCTTGCATGTTTCCATAAATGCCATCACCTATTCTGTATTGCTCTTGGCTTCTCACACTTGTGTCAGAAGGAAAAGAGCGATTTTATCACAGCTATGAAGTTCAGTGCAAAGTGGAGGGGGGCAGCATTTCCCTCAGGTCTTAATCCCAGTGAAGGTTCAGGGCACTGAGCAGTTATAATCAGTCACTTGTCTTTCTGAATTACTCTATCCAAAGACACAGGCAGCTCTGTAATGCCTTCTTATTTTTTTCTACCGTCAAATGAATTTCATGTGAGAAGAAAAGAAAACAGACGAAAAGGAAAATCAGGGCACAGGATTAAGACAGAGAGTTTTGATGAGTTGACCTTAGTGGTGAATTTAAGCAGTCAAATGTTGGTTTCTGACCACATCCTTTGTTGGAGCTTTGTAAGAATTAGATGACTTGATGTTCGTGAAGTAGATTTCATCTAGAAAAAAAATGAATAAATAAAAGGGAAACGCACAATGTTGCCAGTACTGTGGAGTACTGCGGAAGACCGCAGGTGAGTTCCTGCGGTAAAACCAAGTATTTCCTCTTCTAAACCTATCGAGCTACAGTATCTCTGGAAGAACTGGCTCAACCGCCCTTGCCCTGGGTGATGCGCCATCTCCCCCTCGTGGTGACTTGCTTAGAGAGCAGTTGAGGAAGATTCTATAACTACAGATAACACACTTCAAGCTTTCAAGGCAAAAGAGTGAAGATCCACAATTGCAGACGTAGTGGAAGGCTCTTTCAACGCATAATTTTAACTGCACAAAAAACAGGACAGAAAACGTAATCTACAGCTTAAACAAGCAATGCAAGATGAGTTTTCTATAGATAAGTAATACTATTACTTGAATTTATTATATTGCTTAAGACACTAAATCCACTGAAAATAAAAAGAAAATAATACTTATGGAGACTTCAGGTTCCAAAAAGAAGCCTAACAAGGTAAATTTGCTTGCATGGCTACATGGATCTACCAGTCTAGTCCATTTTTTCTCAAGTGATAGGTCTCAGATCCAGTCTCTACAAAATAATATGGAATAATATGTACCTTCAGGTTCATTTGTGTGAGGTTTTGTGCACATGCATGCTTGTTACTATGCATTCACTAAATCCTTGAGACAGTTTATAGGACAACACATATCCTCTGAAGACGGTTAAAAATAATCACTCTGGTTGAGACTAAAACTCCAATCTGTTCTCGTGTTCTGTCTCTGTCAATAAATGATAGAAGTACATGGAATATGTTTCTTACAAGAGATTCAGAGTGAACTAGTTCAGACTACAAGAATAAATTATGATCATCAAGGTTATTCTTTAGGAAAATATGCATAAAAAACTGTCCTGAAAAGAGTTTAAACACAGATGTTCTGTATTCTTGTTTAATTTTACTCTGTCAGGATGTCAAGCATTTGGCTTCCTGGTTTACTAAACTTGAGTAAGGATGCTTAGGTTTTGTTTGTTTGTTTATTTGTTTTTTGCCTCTTTTTTTTTTTGTCTTAAGCTGTTTAGCCTATTCAAATCAGACATCTGAAGATAGATAGTTTTGAATTAGCAAGGACTGCAGTTTTAAGAAGAGGATTATTTGAATAATCTTGACTATCATTTCAGCAGACATATGAATGTGAGTCTCAGGTGATGTCATAGATTAATTTATTTCCTCGGTTCAGAAGTCCCCCAGTAGATTTTTGACACAGAGTTTTTATGTCCAGAGTCACTGCAGATTTAAGATACTGTGCAGCATCTATTAAACCAATGGAAAATCTTACTTTCATTCAGAAAGAACTGACTCAAGTATCTATTTTCTCTTATTTGGATCTCACATTAACACAACTTTCATGTTTCTAACCCTGAACTATAAAAGATAAAGATTAATATCCATCTATTCAAAGTACACCAGCAAGATTAAAAGAGAGTGAATAACATCTGAAAAAGGCACTTATAACATGTTTTTTGCATTTTTACCTTTATTGCCAAAGGTCTGCAATTATATTGTTTAAGTTTGCTTCAAGCTCCTCGTCTGGTTATAGGCAGAGAATATATACAACTACCCATCAGTTGCCACTATTGCTGACTGTAGTCAGATATGGATGTAGTGGGGAAGAACAGATGTTTAAAATACTGATTTGCTTATTTCATTTATACAGCCTTGAACTTGACTGCTTTTTAAAGTATCCTCTGTTACTGCTGAAGGCACATATAAAATTTGTTTCCCTCACTGGGTTCCCTTTCGGTGCTTCAGCTACACAATGTTCTGCATAGCTAATATGCATAGCTAAATCTTTCCAAGTGAAATCAAAGACATCATCTGGGTGAGACTTACTGGTTCAAGATGATACTGAATATATTCTTACTCTTTATTGTAGAATAGAACATTGACGCCCTCTGTATTTGCCAATACCCTCACTTCACAGCTGCAAGTGGCATAAAGGAGAATCACCTTAAGATAACCCTGAGAATCTCTAGAGCAGCTTGAAACACAAATGGTTTGATAACATATAGTGGAGTAAGTAAGGACTATTGGGTCTTTATTTGTGAGGAAACAGTAGAATTCATCTGATCATGTGAAGATCATTGAGGACTACTTATAATATGCATGCCACACAGAACTGAGGTTTTTACCTGAGCACTGCTCTTTTGATATTCCTCTATTTCTTCTCAGATTTCCCAGAAACAACTCTAGGCTCCTCATAAAGGAATGTAAATATCAACATGAAGTGTACTTACTTGTAAGTCAGTTTTGTTTTCCATTTCCATCAGTCATTGCAGGATGTTATCCTGGAGACATCAATCACTTCTCAAAGATCAACATGTCTTATTATAGAGGTCTGTTATCACTGTGCATTGAATTTTTATTTTTTCTGTAAATGTTTGGTCTTATCTTTCCAATAAGTGTAGCAACTGTTCATGAAACACAGTGCAGCTTTGGTGCTCTGGATACTGAAAAGTGTCATGCTGCAAGAGTAGCTTCCAAGTGAATCAAAACTAGCAACAACAAACTCTGTTCTGGAGAACAGTTTTTCTTGAAAACATGAAAGATGTTTCTGACATTTTCAGAACATCATAATTTAACAAAGTCATCTTTACTGGTAGAACAAAATCAAAGAACTTGGAGAACTGACACATGATGTAACATTAAGTGGTCTGAAGTGGGCATGGGAGACAGGGATGGAAGAAGTACCACAGAATTTACTGTGCATTGTAAAGCTGATGGAAAAAATGGAATATCTTGTGCAGGAAGTTCTATTACTTTGACAGTTGATTTTATCTTAAAACTTTTCAGAGAAAACTTAAAAATTGTTTGGCTATATCCTAGGGTTTAACAATGTTGTAAAAGGGAGAAACAATAGTTAATCAGAGAAAGTGCTGTGCAGCAGGGGAACAGAAGTCAAAGCATGAGGTATGAAAATTCCAGAATTATAATGTTCATAAAATATGGGAAAAATCAGGTAGAAGAAGAGATTAAATATTGACTAAATATCCCTATTTGGACATTTCACTAATGTACTATTTTTCAGGAGAGAAAATATTTCAAACAACATTTCCAGTGATATTGTTTGACCATCCTACTGGTTTAGAGAAACATTTTTTATAATTCTAAGAATTTCTAAATATATTATGTGAGTTTTTATGTATGTTTGGTAGTGTAGGATGTGACTTTACACACGAAGATGTAAGATACTGAAATCTAGCTGTGACCAAATCTGTAGATTAAATTTGTCAAAGAAGCACATGATGAAAGGTAAATATGAGTATAGGACATAGTCTGACTGCTCTTTATTAAATATATTTATCAGTTGGTTTAATACTATCCTCTTTGTTGCCCAGACATTAAAAGAAAAAGCTTGAAATGTTAGGTGGTGTACCTCAATTTAAAAATATTTTAAGGAACAGGATTATGTGATGTTCTCTTTTTAACAACACCTAAAAGTAAAAGAATGGATGACAAGGCTTAATATAGGCAGAGGGAAAACCAGTTCTATCTTTTGCATGGAACTGAAATATTCGTTCTACTAGGAAAATGTGAAAGATCCTGTTGCATGGACAGGGACCTTACATTTTCCCCCTGATGCTTCCATTCTACAAGTCTACATAGAAATGGGATTCCAGGTGGGGTATGTGAAGCATCTTCATCTTTCAGAAGTCAATGGAAAGGAGGTTGAGCTTTTTTCCTTGAGCTCTTTCAGTCTTCATCACAAAACCCCTCCTACCCCTCCTATCCCTGGATTTTATCACTTTGTCTTGAAGAAGAGGAGCACTTCTTGAAGAAGTGTAATCACACTAATTTGTCTTACTGACTGTCTTAGTTTCAGCTGGGATGAAATTTTTTTCTTCAAAGTGTCTGGTATGATGCTATGTTATCCGTTCTAGGAGAAAAACAATGCTGATAACACACTGATATTTCTAGTTCCTTCTAAGCAGTGTTTTATAGAGCCAAGGCCATCCTCAGCAAAGGGCTCTAAGAGCTGGAAGGCAACAGAATAAGGATCAGATTTATTCAAGATTAAGAGCCAAGTAATGTATAACTATCATCTATCTTTGTGGGAAGTTCCAGTCAGAGGATGTAAAACAACGTATGATTTATTAAAAAAAAAAAAAAAAAGATAAAATCATAGGATCCTTCAGATTGGAAGAGACCTCAGGCTTTATCAAGAGGTGGCTGTTAACACTGAAACTGCAGCAACTGCTGTAGCAATGGCACTAATCTATAAGATAAGTAGAGATTATAATTTTTTATCAGTGCCTTTTTACAGTGTATATGGTCTTAAAATAAAAGCTTTGGGGATTTTTTTTTACTTTACCACTTTTTTTTCTTTCTTTCTTTCTTACAAACTATTTGAATTTCTCAGGCTGTTTAGCACTTAAGTAAAACAACAACAACAACAACAAAAACAGTTCTCTTTCACACTTCACAAAGACATGATCTGGAGCAGAAATCTTCTTTCTTTGAAATGTTAATTAAACAAAACAATGGATTTTAATAAATAAATGCATCTACAAGTTTCTGGCCTCAGGGAAGTGTCACCACAATATTTATTGTTTGCATGAACGAGCCTCTCACATAAACACTTTTCCTTATTAAAAGTATCAAAGTTTGTATTTCAAATTATAATAGCTATGACAGATAGAAATGATGGGAGAGAAAAAAGTTGTTTTTCAGACGAGGTCTGAAAATAGAAGAAGAATGAATGAAATGGAAAGAGGTAAGAAGACAGATGTCTGAGAAGGATGAAGAGTTAAAGGTGTCTGTTGATTGGAATTAGGAAAACCAAGAATTCTGATTAAGAAGCTGCTTCCACAATCATGGCTCATTATATGACTTTTCAACTTTCTACTGATACCAGGACAGCTATAGACAAAGTTGCTATCAAAAATGAATCTAGAAATGCACTGTATCTATATTTTAATTACAAGCTGTCTACTCAGCTTATAGTTAGCTTTGGTGATCTTTGATGTCACTGAACAGCCATCCAAAAGGTAAGCATATGAATATACAAAAGAATATGAAGATATGGTATTTGAATATCCTTTCTTGGAGTGGATGCTTGATTCTGTGATTAACACATATCTTCTTTCCAAAATGAAATGCAGATAAAACAAAACCAGAAAGTTAAGAAGAAGAAAAATATGCTTGTAAACAAATGGAAGTAGAGAAGTGAAGGCATGAAACATAAATTGAGGAGATGGAAGACATGACTGACAAAAATATTTAAAATATTGGAAGACATAATTTTTAGATGAAATGGATTGGTTGGAAGGGAATCAAAGACCATCTAGTTCCAACCCCACAGCCATGGGCTGGTTGCTGCCCAGATGAAGCCGTCCAAGATGCCATCCAACCCTACCTTGTACACCTCCAGGGATGGGGACAACCTGTGCCAGGCCTCAACAGCCTCTGAGTAATAAATTTCTTCCTAATATCTAATCTAAATCATTAAAATCGTTTTCCCTTGTCCTATCACTTCTGCTTATGTAAAAAGTTGGAACTCCCTATTGCTTATAAGCTCCCTCTAAGTGCTGGAAGGCCACAATGATGTCTCCCTGGAGTCTTCTGTTTTCTGAGCTGAACAAGACCAATTCTCACAACCTTTTTTCATAGGAGAGGTGCTCCAGCACTCTGATCATCTTCATGGCCCACCGTTGGACTTGTTCCAGCAGCTGCATATCCTTTCTGTGCTGGGGGTCCCAGGCCTGGGCATAGTACTCCAGATGACACCTCAAATGGGCGGAGTAGAGGAGAAAAACAACCTCCCTCAGTTTGCTAGCCACAAAGTATGGCATTACAGAAATCTGGTTTTTAGTTCCTTCCCAAGGGGGCTAGGAAAGTAAGAGCTGAAAAGTTCTCAAAACTCCACTGTCACAACTCTTCTGGCATCACAGGCTTTAGTAGGAGATCTTGCAACTGTATCTCAGTGCTCTCGGATTCATTCAGCTAGCTCTACTGACAATATCGTTCCACCTGACCAAACACCCCAAGGGTCTCTGTCATGTTCCTATCTACTGCTACTATACAACTGTAAAAGACCTCTGGTGGGACTCATCTTATGCTGTCACGGGCAGCCAGTCATAGAAATTCCTTTAAAACATAAGGTATCATCTTAGAACGAGCTGTTACTGTCTTTGCTCTTAACCTGCCCTCATTGAAGGTATACTAACTTGAATTTAGTTATTTTCTATATACATTTCAATAGTTTTCATTCTACTCTGTCCTCCGTACAAGCAAAAATAAATGTAAACTCTTCTTTATACTGTCTATATCCATCTATATTTGTACATGGGGGGAAGATAGACTTTAAGAGATATAGGAAGACACTATTACTTTTTTTTTTTTTTAATTAAAATCTGCACTCACTCCCACTCTGATTCTTTATTATCACATTTCAGTAGCACCATGCACTGTTCTGTATTCAATGGTGTTCATAAAAGCCTATATACATCCAGCTATACATTGTTTATAAAAATACAAGAGAATATTACAGACAGCACATGGTCCCTAAGGCACAGATTTTTTTTCTCTTTATTGGTGGTTCAAAAACTCAGGAGGGAAAACAGATAGATTGATGTGCCTCAGTGTGACAAGGGATAGACTCTTTAGAGTGTAAAAGAGAAATATTATTACAGCTCTGGTTATAAATTGCTCTGATTTGAACTTATCAGAACAAGATTCTCTAAGTGATTATGGAGAGTATATACAGTTGATGTATGACCCATATGCAGGGCTGTTAGAGCCTGACCTCACTTGGCTTGTTAACAAGAGAGTCTTTCACTCACCAGCACTAGATGAGATCTAGCATGTCAGTAGTGACTACAGATCACAAACGACAGATGGCTGCTTGGTGACCTATACGATATGGTTATTGGACTCAGTCCACAGTCTAGTGAGAAGGTATCTGAGTTAGCACTGACTGGCATCTTTGGTCACAGTTTCAGCAAGAAAACAAAGACCAAAAGGCCTGAAGAGTCTAAGTTGTCCTCTCACCTTTCCGTAACAAGGTTGAAACACATTGGCAAGCAAACCATCCCTTATGCTATTGAATTTGAATGTACTTTGTTTCCAATATTTTTTCGGAGTAGCAAACAGTTCAGAAAATATTATTAATTTTTCATTCATGCAAACAATTCACACATTCAGGACAACTGTATGTGTGTATTTATTAAAGAAGCAGTCAGAAATGATCCATAGATATAACTGGTTGAATTTCACAATTACCTCTTAATTCCACTTTTTTTTTTTAATGTATGAACCAGAAAACCCAGCATATCCTCCTCATTGTATTGACATGGTAGGGAAAAATATCATTATTTTATATTGAAAACTTAGAATTAAATTTACCTTATTTCACCTGATTGTGAGAGAAAGTGAATTAATGGAGTAATTTTGTATTAAATGTCAGGCCTATTTTGATGCAAACAAAATCAGTAGTGAAAGAGGATAAATTATTCTTCCTGCTTCTGCAGCAAAATGATGAGTGGGAGATATATAGCAGCCAGCGTAGTTTTGTCAGTACTGAATCATGTCAAATCAATCTAAACTCCCTTTGTGACAAGGTAACAGACTTGTGAATAGGGAGAACAAACGGATGTAATGCATCTTGGCTTTGGAAAGGCTTTTGACATGGTCTCAGATGGCATTCCCATAAGCAAACTAGTCTAGATAAAACTACACCAGGTACAAGAAAGAGTAACTACACCCATGGCATAGATTTTAGTTTGTTCATCAGCAGCAGGTTGAGAAACTCGTCTAGAGAACCTATTAAGATAATTTTCATCTCTACGCTTCTGTATGTCTATAGATGAACCAGATTTGTAGATGGCTTTTCTACAACAAAGTTCCTATACTTTGAACACTTGCAGCCGAAGTATCGCTGAAGCCAGGATGGCTATGTTTATATATTTCAGAATCTACCCAAGTATTTCAGGTCTGAGGTCCTTCCTTTTATTACAGAATGGAGAATGTTATTGTTAATGTCAATTACTTGACTAAAGGACCGTGAAGCCGCTTTTCAGACTTTTGGCACTTAAATGAGATGATTACATTATACTCACTATTGTTTACAAAAGTAGATGTCACAATCTCTATCTATGCTCGGTGAGACAGTTGCATATCCAGCTCTATCAGTCTTTCAAAGATAATAATGTATCCTTTGAGGGCACAGAGAAACAACAGGGATGCATTTAACTTCAGTCATTCAGTGCTCAGCTGAAGTTTTCTGCTTTTATATATATTTCGTTTTCAATAATTTCTAAAATTTCAGCATCAAATCTAGTCCAAGGCTTTTATTTATGGAGGGTGGTCAGTTATTTTAATTCATAAAAGTGCTTCTGTAGTTGCATTTTTATTTGTCGTATTTTCTTCCCTTTTAATTCCTCTGAATTCTGAATGGATGTCAGCCACCATCAGAGCTATGTGCTGTCAATTACTAAGCCTTAGTACTGGATAAAACTTCCCTTTGAAAGCGCATTGACAATATCTGACCACTTCACATTTTAATCAGACTACTAATATACAAATTTTCCAAGGTTTATCTTGGGACACATTTTTTCAGAAGGTCGGATAACATTGTGACTATTGATTTGGAGAAGAAAAGGCTCCAGGGAGATCTCACTGCAGCACTTTCATACTTAAGGGAGCTTATAAGCAGGAAACGTACCAACTTTTTATACAGTCTGATAGTGATAGGACAAATGGGAATGACTTTAAATTAAAAGAAAAGAGATTTAAGTTAGATGTTAGGAAGAAATCTTCTCCTCAGAGGTTGTGAGGCCCTGACAGAGGCTACCCAGAGAGCTGTGGGTTCCCCATCTCTGAAGCTGTTCATGACAAGGTTGGACGGGGCTCTGGGCAGCCTGAACTGGTGGGGGGGACCCAGCCCAGGACAGGGGTGTGTAACTAGATAATATTTAATGTTCCCTCCAACCTAAACCATTCTGTGATTCCATGATTTCAAACTAATTTCTGTTGGCCCAATTTTAGAGTTCAAATACCTGAAATAACTTTGCATGCTGAGGCTGAAAAGTTTAGTTTGACTTTTTTCTTCTTTTCCTTCCATTCAAAGGAAGAGGGCAAAAACATCACAGTGACCTTGACAATAGTTATAACTATAGTCATTGAAATCATGGAGTCGAATTAAAATTTGCATTCTGGCAATATTTTCCTCTCTTAGCTACCCTTCTTTCCTCTTGAATATGTGTTTGTGCAATACAGAAATGCAAAAGAAGAAGCACATTTGCTATTTGAGTCTCTACAGTTTGTGCATCTTCCTTTTAACACAGTGGGGAAAATGTTTTTTTTTCCTATTAATTCTTCACACTGAACCCTGTAAATATTGGTGAATTCCAAAGCAACTGCTGAGGGCTCTGCAGTTCTGTGCAATGTGTTATTTATTGCTACAGCACTTCATACCTTCAAAGGCCTAAAACAATTGTTTCTTATATGAGTTGCTGATATGAACTGAAGACAAGTCTAAAACATGCATTTAGTCTCCTGGTATTGTTACTTATTTCATAACTGTGGCTCTCTTTACACATTTCCTGCTTGAAATACAACGTTTATTCTTTAAATGATTACTGACTACAATGGTAATCAATTGTGTGGAGGTAGCAGTACCAAAACATTCTTAGTTTTGGTTTTTTTCCCCTTTTTTGGGGAGAAAGGGCAGAAAATCAATGTAAAACAGATACGGTTTGAAGTCTGTTCTCACTACAAGCCTTTACCCCCCGAGATTTAGGAAAAATTACTGAAAGAATGCCAGAAAGAAAACTGGTGGAAAAATTGCTATTTTTTATCTAGTTCTAATTTTTTTGCCTACTTGGTAATAAATAGCTCTGCTTCAGAACAAAAGTAACTTTTATTAAAACAGTAAAATAGAAGAGATTATTTTTCATTCTTAAAATGATGTATTTGAGAGAAACAGCACATTAAAATGTTATTTTAATAATTGCTCTTCTGACAGGATATTCTTAAAATAGCCATGGAGGTTTATCACCATCATTATTTGGCTTTGGAAATTAAAGTTCAGCTTTTCTTTTTTTCAGTATACCTACATTACCTAAGAGCCCTGAAAAATTCCCTGTGTGTAGTGAATGACAGCAAGGTAAACATGAAAACAGGTGCCCAAATCTCTCTTACAACTTCTAAGGGAAAAATTAATACTTTGTTAGAAATAGATACAGAATCAATGTTCTGGTCTGATATTAGCTGTTATTTCATTATTGGCTTTTTAAATCAAATTTTACATTGCTGATTGCTTGACCATTTCTACTGGTATTATCAAACTTTGCTTACTGTAGTATACTGACACTCGTGTTTGTTGCTGAAAACACAAAGTGGAATACAAGATTAAAAACAAATCAATAAAAACTTTATCTGGGACTGGGTCTGTGCATGAAGCTGTCTTGCTGACAGAAGGACTACTGAGAACTCCAAAAATACTACGACCTGAGCTTTTCGATTTGGTAGACCTGCTGGCTAAAGTCTTCAAACAGTATTTTTCATCCTTCTCTCTTTTAGGTAGTAGGAATCCCATAACAGTTATAATATTCTCAAGGAGGTTGAAAGTTCCAAGAGAAGTATCAGGCACCAGAATGATTTCTTGCACATTTTACTTTCCTTGCTCTGGAATGGCCATGGCATGTTCTGAAAGAAGCATACAAGCAGGAGTACCTGAGAGATCTGCCTGTAGAAGTGGCCAAGCTACAGGGAATAGAGTGTGGGCTACTTATTCAGTTAATTACAGGAACAGACAGACAGCAATTTAATGAGCATGGTCCCACTGTGGCACACTGACATATGTGAGTGTAGCTGTTCAGTTTCCTGGTAGCTTTATAGTTAAGATAACTTGCAGTTTACAGCCCTATAAAGTGCTGCCATTTCTATAGTCCTGTTACAGCAAGTAGCATACTGCTCTACGCTATTGGCATGGAAATATGAGTATTTTTTTTTTCCATCTGGAGATATACATATCCCTTATCCTTAGGACTTAACTTAAGCTCAAGATGCTCATTACCTTAATCAACCAAACATTAAGGTTCTGTGAAACATCATTCTAACCTGAAGTTCTGTATTCTCACAGCTGCACTCTGTTTTTATCCAATTTATCTTGTCTCTCATTCGTTCTTTTATGCAGGGAACCAATCCTTAAGCATATAGGCTAAGAACAAATGTATCCTGCTTTTTAATTTTCTCTTTTGAAAACCTAGTCTCACAAAATTTATTTTCTTTTACTGTGAGCCTTATGTCCTTTCCCTTCTGCAACTGCCTGGTCAGGGCCAGCTATCATGCACACAGGTATGAAGACAAATTTATCCAAAGGATGTCAGTCAGAACAGAGATAGTGTAAGCTCTGTTTTATAAGCTTGTTTCATTTTTCAACGCTTTTCAGCTTTTATCATACAGATTTCAAAAGAATAGCTACAAAACATATAGGAGACTGAATCTGCCACAATCCTACCCACAGCAAAATTTCCCAGACATCTGAAGATTTTTAATCTGGGATTTTCCTGCTTTCCCCTTCCTCTATGATGGAAATAAGTAAACCTAGTTTCAAAACAGCCACTGAAAGTGGTTTGGATGTGAGTTTCTGCACTGACCTTTTTAACATACAAGAGAATCTAGAATTGGTCTCCCATGTCTGCTCATAGAAAGCAGGAGTAATCTCTATAGAGTCACTTTTAGTTCCTTTCCAAGACAGTGGCACAAAGCTTATTAGGAATTGGCTGCAAGCAGGTGGAAATTTACTACTGGCAGGGAAACACAACTCAATATTTACTAAACACTGGGACGTTGTAGGAAAATATGATCAAGTAAGTAGGGTCATCGTAAGGTTCTGTATGGATATCTTCAAATACGTAACATCACAGGATTGAATTCCAAAGAATAATTCCTGCTTCACAGAAATGGATTCTCCAATTGTGATAGAAAATGAATGGGAAAATAATCACAGAAGTAGACAATATGAATCTTAGTCAGGTCCACATAACTCATAGGTATTTCTTATGCTGAGTCAATACTAAAAAATGAGTCCTGTTATCCTATCTTTGTTATTACTCTAAGGCAGATGCTCCAGCTTACAGTGGAGATGAGAAAGTCCTGTGCCCTCCTCTTTTCCCTCACAGCATTGCTTCCAGCAGTGCTGAGACTGTCTGCTTGCTCTCCTAAGATGCCATATTTGATTAGGCATGCAGAAAGTCATTGTTTTTTTACCCAGCAGGCAGCCAAGCACTGCACAGTCATTCACTCACTCCACTTGCACAATGAGAGACAGATTTAGAAAAAAGGTAAAACTCATGAGTAGAGATAAAGACAGATTTATAGGGCATGAAAGGAAGAGAAAATATGAAAAACAGTAATAATAAAATGATACACAAAATGAGTGATGCAAAACACAATTGTACACCACATGCTGACTGATGCCCAGCCAGTCCCTAGGCAACAGTAACTCCCTCTTCCACCTCCCCTGGTTTTCTTGTTCACCATGATGTTATATGATATAGAATATCCCTTTGGCCTCTGTAGGTCAGTTGTCCTGAGTCTGTCCCCTCCCAGTTCCTTGTGCACCCCACAAACCCTCACTGCCAAGGCATCTCCAGGAGCTGAAAAGTCCTCAGCTCTATGTAGCCCTGCTCTGCAACAACTAAAATACTGGTGTATTATCAACATTATACACATCCTAAGTCCACAAGAAAGCATCATACCAGCTTGCAGTAAGAAAATTAGTTTTATCCCAGAAAAAAAAAAAAAAAAACAGGGCAAAACCTCTACACAGTTACTTCTATTTTTTTGCAAACATACAGTCGAGCATTAGCTCAGATGTATATATAGGAAGGCGGAGTTAGAGCTCCATCTCCCATGGAGCGTAAAAATTCATTAAAGTAAATTCTACATTTTTAGGAAATAGTAGAGCTTTTGTTCTGTTGTGAAATGTAAGGCTACCTCTTCTAATCGTATCCTGAATTTCATGTAGCAGAAGCCTGATCTACAGAAGTATTGTCTCCTTTTAGGTACTAGCATACTATTTATGAAAAGCAGATTATGTTATTTTGATTGTATGCACAAAAATCTTCACCATTGAATATCATGTGTCAGTAGTGAGAAATAAAAAATGATCCCTCAACTGAAAATGCTTAATAACTGATAGCTGCCTGGGGGCTGAGTTTTTAAAATAATAAAATAAAATAAAATAATAAGATAAAATAAAATAAAACAAAACAAACTTGCAGCACTTGAACAGAAAATGACATATTGGGGTTCAAATTAAAATTTCTACTTAGCTCCCATGGTACATAAATAAAATGTGGACATTCCTTATGCCATCATAAAGGCTCCTTTTCAGCATGCTAAATCCAGCTAATATGTTTTTCTTTAGGGAAAAAAAGCTCTTATGTTGCCTTGTCAGTTTAGATTATTAGCAATACACATTGTGTCCGAGTGCAGTGCAATTTGGTGACCTGCACTAAGTGTTTGGATGACTGCTGAAAAGACTTGAATGAAGCTTGTGCATGGAAAGATCATGAGACATTGCTCTGACAGCAGAGTGAAAAGGGAGGAGTGTTCATTACATTTCTGTGTCAACCATGCAAACTGGTTTATTTTTATTATGCCCTAAAGTCTTCTTTTTGCTACCAGATTATGACTTAAACAGGGCAAAGAAAACATGTAAAGGGCTTAGGGCTCTCCTTAGAAGTAACCCATAAAGCGATTCTGGATCTGAGATGCAACTAATGTTCTTTCATTTCTCTCATTTTTCTCTTTCGTTTTCTCTTTCAGGTTGAATGTTAGGAAAAATTTCTTCTCAGAGTGATGAGGTATTGAAACAGGCTGCCCAGGGAGGTGGTGGAGTCACCATCCCTGGAAATTTTCAAGAAAGGTATTAATGTTGCACTAAGTGACATAGTTTACAGTGGTCACAGGCATGGTTGGCTTAGATGATCTTAGTGGTCTTTCCAACCTTAATGATTCTATGATTCTAACATTTCTTTGGCTATCTTTACACTGAACCATTAATCTGTATGAATGATATCCTGTCTGGAACATAATGCAGTGTCTGTGGAGTCCTGGCCCCTGACTATTTGTGTCACAATAAAGAGATTTTCTTTCACAGTCTATGGTTTGAAGAGTGGGAGAAATCAATTGTCGTACTTGGGGGGTTACAGGAGAGCACTACTGGAAAAAACAGCTGCTAGAATAAGGTAGCCTGCATTGTCACCATGAAATAACAGAGATCCTTGGAGAGTGAGAATTGAACACTGAAATCTGATCAAAATTTCTGTCTTCTTCATGTTAGGAAGATAGGAACAGGAAGGGGAGATCACAGGATAATCTATTATTGACCTGATGGGTCTACACCACCTGGAAATTATGAGTCCTTCTTTCCTTAATACTAAGTATGTTAAGTATCCTTACCATCCACATAGAGAGAAAGGAAGGCAAGCAAAATTCTGAGCACTAATTGAAACACACTCATGAGGGAACATCAAATGCCCTTCAAGGGCATGTGAACCTCAGCCAGCCATCAAACACTGAGCAGCCTGACCCCACATACTGTCAAGGTATGTTCACACATTATAGCTGTGGTGATCCGTCAGGTGATTCATCACCTCTGCAGTCTAAGATGATGGCATAAATGGCCTTAAGTAGCTTAAAGCATAAGCATTCATGAAAAAATAAACAGGTAGTAAGCCAAGGTTATCCATCTTTATAATTGCAGGAACCAAGGACAGCAAAATAGATTTTTCTTGATTGGAGATTAAATTAAACTGCATTCAACCATTAATAATTAAGGAAGGATTATGCACTTATAAACAAATATTTTTTGCCTGCATGAGTGACCTTTCAATGAAAAGTAACAGTTGAAAATTAATTCTGTTCACTAAATGTAGACCTCAGATGTCTGGTGAGTTTTAGATGATCCTTGACTGTATTAAACAGGATCTTGCTACTTCCACTGCAACAGCAAGTTGATATTGTACTGAGTGGTGGTGATTCTTGAACATGAATAGTATTCATGAAAGGAAACCATTCTTTCAGGGTTTCTCCACTTCTTTTTTTCCTCTGGCAATGGAGCAGATGTTCTGTGGGTGAATTGTTTGGTAAATGCCTGTGAGCATGAGATTTAGTGAAGCACAAGAGAAGGCCAATGTAGAGCCTTTGGTGAAAAAAAAAGAAAAAAAGAAAAAAGAAAAAAAAGCATTGAGGGAAATACAGAATTGTAAGGAAATGATTGTATTGCCAAGTCACATAATTTGTTTCATAACATGAGTGTGCTTTTTCACTCCCCTGTCCAAAATTCAAGTTCCTTACATCACTTACAGTAAAATGTTTCTACTTTACAATCTTAATTCTTTTATGAATATTCAATATCCACTAGTCCATATTCTAACACTGTCCTTTCATTTAAGTAGTTTCACACTCCCTCCCTTTAATGCCTGTCATCCTTAAGTGTATTCACTTATGGAAAATTCCCATTTCTTGCTTTTTCTTTCTTTTTATTTGAAAGTAAACAAATTAGGTAGAAAGGAAGTAAATTATCCTTGATTATTCAAGCTTCTCATCCTTTTCTAGTTTGATCATTTTTGTACGTGTGATGGTAAGGCATGTAGCTTGCTAGTGCTTTGTGTATTTACACTTGATACTTCTTTGTATCAAATTCAAGATTTCTTCTGGTTTCACTATTTTCTTATATGTTCACATATTTTCTTCTATGTCAATTTAGTAGATGCCAGCAACCTTCTGATCAGTTGTTTCATTTTCTGTTGCTTTCAGATTTTGAGGCCCAGACATACCTCAGACGTATTCTTAGTTCATGTGTGCCTACCATTTTGTGTAATTAAACTTTTGCCCAGAATAGTTAATACTGTTTTAGAAGTCAACTTTCTCTTCCCACATACTATTATGACTGTTATTTCTGTGTTAATGATCTTTTGAACTTCGTACAGAAGTAATTTTACTGAACTTTATATATCTAAAAGGCAACTAATAAATGGGCTGTCTGGTGGTGGAATTTCAGAGACACTCCAAAAGCATAAATTTATCACAATTTCACATTAGAGTTTGAGACAGCAGAAAGAAAGAAAGTCTGTATTTGTTGTAGAGAGAGTACAGATGATAATTAGTTTAGATATAATAACTTTTGCATAGATGTCTGGATTTGCAGAGATGAATTCACCTCTCATTTCAGTAATAAATTATGGGGACAAATAAGTGTAGGGAGTTTGAAAACATTCATTGTGGAATTATAAAATAATTTATGTTACAAGGAGTCACTAGAGTCACCCACCCACCGCAAACTCAGAGTTTAATGAAGAGTAACATATGCATGTATTTTCTCAGATATTTTTAATGAGAATTCTACCCAACAAAACATTCAACCTTCAATATTCACTAAAATGACTGAAGTTGATTTCAGACAGCATCATGTAAAATATGCAATTCCTGCTGTGTTGTTTTGCTATATAAATCAAACTGCTAAGGAATAGAAGCAATTCTTCATGAAAACAAATCTCATCAAAAAGAAGAAAATGACAAATATCTGTTATGAACTATTTGCAAAGCATCTTCAAACAAAAAAAAATCTTATTCACTAAAGACATTTGTGAATTATTTCAAATAATGAATAAATATTCACAGAGCACCAGCAGGAACAGCAAAATTCATCAAATAAAATTATTTGCCACAAAGGACTCATACAACTACTGCGTTCATCTAAAACTCCAAATGCAGTTACTTTACTGCACATTATTCAAAAAGTTTTAATGGATGTTGATTGCATTCTTGTCTTAAAGTGCTTCTTGAAAACTTTATGCAAAAAGATAAGTAAATTTCTGGTCTAAACATCTCCTTTAGGTTTCATTATTGTCCAGTATTATTGTGATGCTCAAATACTTTATTAATTTAGTGGATTTATTTTGCTATTCTCAAAGGTATTTCAAGCTGAATGTTAAGGAAAATAAATAAATAAATAAATGAAAAACAGGAAACTCAATGTGGGAACAAAAGCCAGATTCGTTATGTATAAATTAAGGTACTTAAAAGATTTTTTACCTTGTCCCCTCAGAAATGAGGAGAGTTTGAATCAAATACAGTTGTCTGCTGTGTACTGCTCTTTATCTTGTTTCACTACAATGTAACATTATGTATTTAGTCTGCTAACTAAAGCTAGGTACCTACCTGCAGCAGAACCAAGCTCATGGATTATTTGGAGCGCAGAAAATTCTCCATGTAGGATTCTTTATTCAGGAAAAGTTTTGTAATTAGAGCATGACAGTATGCTCCCTTTCCAGTCCCACAGCTTCTTCCTTCGGCCTAGTGTTGCTGCTAAGGCCTTGCTCATACCATGAGATGCAAAAGACTTTGCTCTTAACTCAGGCCTGATAACGATCAAGGATATCAGAGACGACTGATGACCAAAATACTGGCTTAAACTGAGAGATCAGACGTCTGATACAAGAGATAGCAATACTAAAATAATGTCAGTCATCTTACCCCATCAATAGGAAGCAGACAAAGAGATCTTTTAAGCAGTTCTTGTAAGCAGCTGTCAGCATATCAGGATCTTGCCTTGAGTAGGGATACCTTTTGAGATTACTTATATCCATGTAGACATTCCCCCTTGAGGAGGTGGTGCCAGCTTGCTAACACAGATTCTTGGTAAGTGATTTATAGTTTTAAGCCATACTAGCTATGCCAGAATTTGCTGTACAACCCTACCTGCTATGTAGCAGATAGTCAAGGATATCTATCCATTCTGAATCTTGCTGTTTTTCTAGATCCATTATTTAAATTACCATGTTACAGCTTTATATCAACAAATATCTGCCTGCCTCTCTCTTGCAAGTGAATTGTACAGCACTGTAGTTTATATCTACAATACAGAGTGAAGCATTTTGGAGTCTGCACAGACAGAGGCTGGATGGATTTATGATGACACTCTTTTTATTACAGTGATGCCTAAGATAAAGCAGCAACACTCTTCTGCTTTGCCTGGAAACAAACGTGGCCATGACACTAATCAAGCTGAACTAGCTGTGAAATGTATTGACCATGGAGTAAGTCTGAAGAGACTTGTACGACTTATGCATGGAATTAAGAATACCTTCAAAAAGTTCCAACAACACAGGCTCCATGTTAGGTATGTGGCCTCATCAACAACATCAAGAGAATTTTGATGATTCTCCACAGCAGACATGAGTTTGTCCCTACCAGTAACTTAAAACCATCTCAGTACTGTCACCCTGCTGTAGGGAAACTTTTATGTCACAGCCTGAGCTGATGATTGTGAGCCTGGTGAAGGGATGGCTGACTGGCCCAGTAAGGACTGCTGCAGGCAATTCACCTGTGTTTATCATGTAACTGGAAGGACTGGACCCTGAGTGGGGCCATTCCCTGGAGTTTTTTAATGGCTAGCTTCCAGAGGGATGTAGGATACCTTCTGAGAGGGAGTGTCTTATGGATGGAGACCTTATCAGCAGTTGGGTAAGTCAGCTTTTTTTTCTATATATGAGCACTAATATTCCTAATGACACTTAGCTTTGTATTACAAAGGGTTTATCAGAAGCCATTTCATTGCTTCTGAGGACCAACACCCACTAATGCTATTCTGGGGCTAATAATAATTCAGGGGAATGATAAAGGCTATAATCTTGTATCTTGTTTGAAGATGACTTAAAAAATTCTATCTTGTGTTATTAGGACATGAAAGAGTATTAATTTGATGGAAAAAAAAATACTGTAGTGCTGTTATCTGTGATGAAAGTAAGCTGATACACACATGTTTAGATATTCTTATTGAGCTTGCCTATATTTTGACTTTTCCGAGAGTTGTTTAAAATATACTGACAGGGATAAATGAGATAACCTGTAGAGATTCAAGGAGTGGAAAGTTTTCTTTGGTAGGAATCTGAATGTAGCTTTTGTTTCAGTTAAAGTAAGTTGGACATGTCTAACTGGAAAGATATTTATGCACTGGTATTTTTGTTAAACAGTTCTTACTGTGCTGTCACTCCTAACTTACATATTTTCACAGTGAAATTTGTGAGCAAAGTAACTGCTCATGGAGAACTTCATATTAAAGTAAGGTGGAAAAGAGGAAAGGAAGAATAGCTCAAGAGGAGAGAATGGTGGCTGGGAGAGTTTACGGAGGGGGGGTGAGGGGGGGAGGAGGGGAAGAGAGGAAAAAAAATGATGTAGTCAAATAAAAATATCTGGCAGCAGTAATGTTAGAAAACATCACAAGATCAATGCAGAAAACAGTTTTTGAAAGTTCTGAAAATCCAGAATAATAATACTGGCAACATGTAATTCAGTCATTAGTGCTAATGTACTGTTTGCTTGATTACAACCTCCTTTCATTTGGTTACTGCTGTACGCTTGCAGCCACAGAGGCATTTAGTTAGACTGAGAACTTTGTTACTGACTAAGTAAGTGGGAAAAATTTTATCTGAAAACTGCAGCAAACTTATTTTCTTAATATGTTTCAGTCAGTATTTTCTATATGTTATCTTCCTCTTAGAATCTGTTAGCCATAGAAACTTCCAACTCTTCAGTATTCTGGAAATTGTAGTTCTCAAGATTCAGCTTTAGATTAACAGTTTCATTTAGCCCACTTCTATATTTTATCTGCTTGAGGATATGAAGGCTCTGAAGAGGGATCTGGGTAGGCTAGATAAATAGGACAACGTCAGTCACATAACTTGTCAAGACTAAAAGACAGGTGCTGTACGTGGTCATAACTTCATGCATTCTTACAGTATCAAGGAAGTGTGGCTGGAAAGCCGTGCAGAAAAGGATCAAGAGCTGCTGTTTAACAGTTGACTGAACATGACCTAGCATTGTGCCTAGGTGAGCAACAAGACCCACGCTGTTCTGGCCTGTGTCCATTAGAAGATGTCCTGCAGGATCTGAGAATCAATTGTCTTACCAGTAGCTTGTACTAAGTGCTGAATATTTTATTCAGTTTTACGCTCTTACAGGCTTCTTGCTTAGAGGAGGCCTCATAGCTCTCTTCCATTATCTGAAAGGGAGCTGCAGCAAGGAGGTGTCATTATCTTTTCTCAGCTGGTAATTAATAAGATGTAAAGAAATAATTTTAAGTTGCACTGGGAAGGTTTAGATTAGACATTAGGAAGAATTTCTTCATAGAGGTAAAGCATTGGAACAGGCTGCCCAGAGAGGTGATGAAGCCCCTGTACGTGACGGTATTTGAGGTGTATGGGCACTAGATACACAGTTTAGTCATGAGATTCTGTAGGTCAGTTTGATGGTTGAACTTGGTGATCTTGAAGATTTTTTTCCAGAATAGCTCTCAATGCTATAATTGAGTCAAAATTGTCTTACTGGGTGCACTCTTGGTAATACTGGATATTAAGGTCTGATTTTTTTAAGTAAAGATCCTTCATGTGAAGGCTAGGTAACTTCTATTGCCTTATGACTTGGCCACGGATGCTAATGGTGTTGACTCACTGCTTCGAATGAGCAGTCAGTACACTTGATTCTGGTTGTCATATGCCTTGACTCTATTTTTGAATGACAATAAGCTGTTTCTCTGAAAAGTATTTACTTTCCTCACTTAAAAGAAAAAAAAAATAGGCTTAGGAATAAGAAACAAAACTTAAAATAAAATAAATCTAGTATATATGTAACTGAAGTATGAAGTATAAGGCATCGTCTGTATGCAAGTCCAGATCTGAGGTAAGGGGTAGTCATTTAAG
This sequence comes from Oreortyx pictus, assembly GCA_036925125.1. Classification (NCBI taxonomy): domain Eukaryota; kingdom Metazoa; phylum Chordata; class Aves; order Galliformes; family Odontophoridae; genus Oreortyx; species Oreortyx pictus. Next base: position 4,118,607 of record JAUPFR010000005.1, read on the forward strand.
TCAAAAAGTAAGTAGTTTATGTTCATTGGAATATTTCAGGGACTTGCCTTGCCTGCAAGCTGGAAAGTTGTAGCCAATGAATTATACTAAAGTACGCTAATTAAATAGGTATTTTTGAATCAAAGCATCCTGACAGTTCATCTTCCTTCCTGTCCCATGACATCTTGGTGCTGCATTGAATAGGTTAACATTGTATGACCTACTCCCTTCTGCTTTTAGCTTTGCTGGACCTTTGGTTACCATATTCCTCATAAACAAGAATGTCTGTGAGTTGCTTTACTTTTTCAATTAGCTTCTGGCTGACATCTTATAGGTGGATGGGATATTTAATAATAAAATGTTTCATAATGAAGTGCAATATCAGTCTTGGTTTCCATGCAATCTCAACAGTAGTAGTGTTTTCACACCATTTACATGGTTGTTTTTTCCCCAACTACATCTCCTAAATAATGTGCAATTCTTGCAATATTATTTCTTCTATGAATTTCCCTAAAGTTTCCAGGATTATTTCCACATTTACTGTGTTAGTATCTTCATCTTGTACTACTGCCTACTTTGTAGCCTTGGAAGAGTATTTCAAAATCTCATTCCTGAATTGTCTTGATTTACATGGGAGAAGATCCTCACAGATGGGGTAAATTTAGTTCTATTATAATTACAAGTCCTACATCTGTGGGTTTTTAAACTTGCATTCCCTTTTCACAGTACCCACTGCATTAAACATTCAAAGGAATTCCAGGAGTGCTAAAATGGTTTTCCATCTTTGCTTCACCTATTTCTCATTTCACACTGCCAACTTATAATATTGTTCATTTGATAACCAGGAGCATGGGCAATGCTTTCTACCCTTTGCTGTTTTTCTTGCTCAACTATGTAGCACAAAATTCAAAGAATAAAAGGGCTTGCAGAGCTGATTAGGTGGTGAGTCATTCTAGGTTTTCCCTACCATATTAGCACTATGGGGTTATGCTTCAGTGCACATGACATGCCTGAGCATCTCTTCTGAGGCATCTCCAAATGAGATGGTTCTGTGTGAAGTACTTCAGACAGGTACTAAATAGGAGTCTGTAGATGCATTGTTTCTCACTTACTAACAGCATTAGGATACATCGTAGCCATCCCACTTGCAATTGACATCTTTACCCCTGAGTAGGTATCACATTCCTCATCTGTGGTTTCAGCAGTTGACATGAGTTTCCACAATCAGATTTGATGTATCTTATTGTGGTGGTCCTTACTTTCATGACTTTCACTTAAATCCTTGTCCCTGCTTTTTGTTTGTTAGTTTTAATTGCATCAGGCCTGCCTTATTCCTCCTTTCTGCTTACAGTGTCACGATACCATGAACAGCTTGATACATGTTGATATAATAGAGAGTTGTGTGTAAAGTCTCATCACTGTGGCTTTTTTTTTTTTTTTTTTACTTTCACATTACAATGTGGAGCTTAATGTCTTAATTCTCTAATGCAGTAGCCACATAGCTTGCTTTCACTTTACTGATGGTGCTAGTGATGGCATTGTAAGCAAATAATTTCCTACATTCATTCTTTGGGTTGTAGTTTGTTTATGCCTGAGTGTCAATTTTGTATGAAATTCTCCTGTATGTAGACCATTACAAAGAAATAAGCACTATTATTTTCAGTGCTCTGTGTTAATGCCTAGAAAGGAGGTTGCAATATACCTGTTGAATTCCTGTTATTAGTGGCATTTGTGAGATGCTTACAGTGTTTCTATCTGACTTAGATTTGATTTGGAGTTGGAGTGTGTTTTGCCACTACATTGATCAACCCACTCTGGCCTTATGAGATGTAAATCAAAATCTCACTGCTGAGACCCACAAGGCATGTAATCTGTTTCTTGGAGAGTTAAAGGGAAAGAGATCACCCAGACCATCTCACAGATGGAATACAACAGGACACTTAATAGGGTTTGCACCTTTAAGAACTGTATAACAGTATATATATATATAACAGCTGTATAACAGTAGCTTTCCCCCCACCTTCATTGCCCTTGGTTCATTTCACTGAGTGTATTGTGTCTTATATTCTTCTACCCATCTCAGCTACCTGCACCACTTCAGGTCTTTCACTTGTTTCCACCTGGACTTTGCAATACACACAAGCTTGTAAAGCCTATCAGTAGCACACTTCTGGATTATCTTTCATGAAAGTCATGTTTAACTTCAGTTGTCATTTATTAAGTGAGACTTTTCACAAGGTAAGAGATCTATGTAGATATGTCCTTTTGCATTTCATCATGATTTTAATGGGATTGCACTACAAAATTCGTCTTTGCATGTCCAGGGTTGCCCATATCTGTAGCTTAGCTGGGTTTGTTTGTCCACATGAGCTTTCAGATGCTTGGAGATCCCAGAAGAGAAGTCAGAATGCTCACATTTCAAGGGAGGGGAAGACATGCAAGTCTTGCTGGTCATATGGTAGCCCTGGGTCAGATACTCAGGCTTGTATGAGAACAGTCCTCTTAATAATGGCTTACTAATAACATCTCTGGTCAGGTAAAGCACAGACAGCATCACTTCCTAAATTCCCTTTGTGGCTTTCACATTTTAGCCACTCTGTGTTTGACCTTCAGCTAAGCTCTGTTGTCATTTGTCACTGAATTTCTTGACACCAAACTCCCTGGTTCTTCATGCTGCTCATGCTTCAGCCTTCTCTAAAACAGGAAAACTGGCTCAGTACACAGAGAAAGTGCTTTTAGTGAATATCCATGCTTCAAAGACAACGCTGATGCCCATCTATGAAACTTACGCCTGTTCCAAAATTAATTAAACTTGATTCAAATAGCCATAGTGTCCTCGAAAAGTGTTGAAGTGAATGAGCAGGATTCTCTCATAGTCTGGAAGGATGAGGACAGGTCTCACAGTGGTCTCCGCAGGGTTCAGCTTGCTTGCTGTTGCTCAGATTCAAATCACATGTAACGTGAACCATCCTCAGTGCATCTATGTCAGAGTTGCCATGGTTACTTTGAGCACAGTCTATTTCCTAATGTAAGCACACAGTTTGGTACGAGGGCACAGGGGGAACTGCAATATGCTCTGAGGTATGTAGATGTCACAAGTATTACCTCCAGTGTATTCATGGCTGTACCAAGGTCCTATTCCCTACTGGGTGTTAGCCAGCTTTAGAATTGCTGGATAAGGTGACAACCTCTTTCTTTCCCTCCAGTACCAGACACATTGTAACTCTATTATGCTCTCCTGCACCTCCACAGGGGGATGCACACCGTGTCTTCTTAATACAAGCAGGAGAGAAAGAAAGCCATGAAAACATAGGGCAGTTCTAGGGAAAAGAAAGGTCTTATTGTCCTGAAGGTAGCAATAGAATCTAATTCACAGAATTCTGTCAGTGTTCTGCAAAGTTTTGAGAAAATACATGACTTCTCCTTGGAATTAAGAAGTGTAGTATTGTAATGGAAGCCATGAGCATTTAAGCAGTTTGAAAATGGCAACAGTAGTTTCTTCTAATCTTCAAACTTCCTAATTGCAGTTCTGTTGAATGGTTTAGGAACCTTTTTTTATGGTCATCCTGTTTCTCAACTTATCTAGTATATAATATCAGAGTTGCACTGATTTTACATCACTTCAAGGGCAATCATGAATTAATAAATGAATTAAAAATTTGAGTTGCAAAGGATAAGAAAAGTTTTTCAAGTGCTTAACAATGGAGTGTTAATTATGCATTTTACTCCTATTTTTTTTTTTCCTGCTTAGAAATATGGAGCATGAGTCAGTCAAGCCCTTTGCATATTCGCATGTGCCATCTGTAGCTTTACCAATGCTAATGCTGCCAGTGGAGTAGAAAAAGATAAGGACTAGTGACTGGACACAGGGCAAAGAAGGAAGATCAAGGGTGACTATCTAAATAGATACGGTTTCCCTTTTTAGTTTTTTTTATTATTATTATTTTCAACTTCTGTAGTTGAAATACACCCAGCTGGAGCCCAAGAACCCTGTGACTCTCTTCTCACCTGTTTCTCTATAAGTAGACTTTTCTGTGTGCTATTTTGCCTTTTTTTTTTTTTTTCTTCCTTCATTGGGCCTTGGCTATTACATCGAAGGTTCTTTGACCTAAGAAGTACTGAAGGATTTTAGCTGAATCTCAGGACAGGCTAAAGACATTAAAACAGGAAGAAATTAAACAGGCAGTTAAGAGGGTTTTTTAAGGTTTACCTGAAAGTCTATGTTGATACTTGGTGAGAAATCATGTGACTTATTTCTATTAATTAATGAGATAGGTGGCCTAGGATGACTTTCTCAACAGAAGATGTCTACAGAGTATTCATCAGAGAGTTAGGTTAGGTTTGTCCTTACCTACGTAAAGCAAAAGGGAAGTTAGCTGGGTCCCAAACAGAATAACTGAAGATAGCATGTGTATATATATATATATATATTTGAAAATCTTTCCCACTTAAAACATAAAAAAACCCAAAACAAACGGACAAAATAAACAGTGCTTAAAAATTACACGCTCATCATCTCTCTGCCAACTCTTAAAATTAAATCAACTCTTAAATACTGAAGGGGAAGATGCTTTTTCAAGAGGGTTTGGGAATGCAGAAGAACATCATTTCACCACCTGCTCCCATCCAGCAGGAGGTGGAAGTTCTGCCCAGGAGAATCTGTAGCATTAGAGGACACAGGAGACATGCTTAAAATGGACAGTAAAATATTCCCTTCTCACAAAAATAAATAGAATTAGAGAGGTGTAGATGCAAGCTTCAAGAGAGGAAGGTCAGCAGCACAGGCTCAGTGAATAGCTTATATATATATATATATATATATATATATATATATATATATATATATATATATAGTTGCAAATCAGAATTTCAGACAGTCATAGGCATCCCTAAGCCTATTTAAGACATAATTTCCTTCTGATAGGATGAAAGATTGTGTTTGCTGTCAGTAATGACTTCTCACCTGCACGAACGTTTTTGCACAGAAAGTCCACTGAACTTTAACTATAAACTAGTTCTCCAATCCCATGGTATATAGCAGGAAGGTTTCGCTCCTGTGAAACATGAAAGAAGTGGATGCTGAAAGAGTTGAATGGATAAAATTAGGTATTTCTTTTGCATCAGGAGGAAAAGTGTAAGCTTCTACTTTAGTTACAAAGTTCAGCATTATTATGAACCTTTCTCCCCTTCTCTTGATTCAGGTATACATGTATCTTCTTTAAGACTCTGACACAAATTACCATAAGCAAATCTTTATTTGTTTTGCAAAACTGATAGTATGTATCAGAGATCTGACTTGCTAAAAACAACCAGCTCTATCTCTAAATAACTTCTTCAGTGCTAGTAAGAATGAAGGTTCTCTAGAGTATGGTGATCCAAAGTTTTCTGTACATTTGTTAAGCTATATTTTCATTATTTTATACACAAGAGTTGATTTTGACTTTGAAAAGTTCTGGTTAATACTTTACTTTTTGTTATATTCTAATTTGAAATGAGAGAAATACAAGCAAATGAATTGTGTGATCTTTGAAGTATGGCAAATTAGAATTTTGATAAAATTACTATCCTAAATTCAAAATCAAATAAAAAGTGGGAATACTGTACAGTGATAGCAAAGAGACAGCTAGAGATATCTATAAAGGCCATAAAAAATGCATGCTGAAAATTCCTTAGAAAAAAAAATTATGCTAGCAAAATTCTAGCTGTAGTTCTCAGACTACATTTGACAAAAGCAGGGCAAAAAGGTTGAATGGAAAAGACTACAAAGCCATAAGAAAATAGAAGTGTAGGAAATAGAAAATGACCATGATCAATGGTGTGAATTTTAGTGGTTGCTTTGGATCAAAAGAGAGAAGATGTCCTGTAAGTCAGTGTAAATGAAATGGGAGCATAATAACTCTCAGGAAATAAATGGGAGGAGGAGATTATTCTTAGTAATCGAAGCCCAAAGTAAGATTTGGATCTACATGCTGTTGTACAGGAAAGACTATAAGAGAATAACTCTGTGTGAGGGCTGAAGGACTGAAGGACTGGAAATGTTTTTCTAGGTTACATGCTTGAGCAGTAACATTGATCTAAAAATTATCGGAGATGATGGAAAGAGGCTGATTGGGAGTAAAATGTTGTGTTTGAGTGCTCAGTTTTGTTTCTGCAGCAGAAATGTAGAATGTATGAAAAGCAATGACAATGAGAACGTCCAATGAGAGGACTTGCTGTTGTAACAGTGCGCGTACATGTATGTCACAGTCTATAACTCTTAACAGGAACATATACAACCTATTAGTTCATACAGTGAAGTCATACTTTAATTTTGCTCGTTTCACCACACAAGACTATTTCTTTCTAAAGCTCACATCTTAAATTTCAAAAGGGTCTTGCAGATGTTTAGTATTAATATACTCTCACTGATCACCTGATGTAAGGCTGGTTTCTAACAGCCTGGCCCATCAGCAAGTGAAACATGTGGATCTCTAGAGAGAAACTGAAATTTGTGTTTATTTAGCGGGAGGGCATTTTAAAATTACTAGAGGAAGGAGTTAATGAACTGTTAAAGCCTTCATGATATTTATAAGCCTGTTTTCCACCATATGGAGCAATATAAGAATTTTGGTTAAGCAGGTGCTTCAAAAGTGAAGCAAGAGAGGTAAATCCCATGTATCCTGATTCAGTGGAATACAAAATCCTGTTGCTGTAATAAGCTTCAAAACCTTTAAACAGAAAGCAATATTGCTAAATTATCTGCATTATAAATATTAAATATATACTGATCTAATTTTGCTGGCTTTAGGCCATTATAATTAGTCTTCTCTTGAGGTCAGTAGAGGATATTTGCAGTGAAATACATAGTTGAAAAAAAAAAAAAAAAAACAATTTGTCTGTACAGAACCAATTGGTGCAGTCTAATTTTGAGGTACTAGCAGATGTCTGGGCAATTGGGTTCATTTTCTGGGGAATGGATGCAAGATCCTGTGAACTCATGTTGAAAGACTGATCAGGATAACAAAGCTGAGTCAGAGAATGACCGGTCTGTTGTTTTTTTGTCTTTTATTTTTTCCCCTGTACAAAATCTATTCAATTTTCTCATATTAAATTCAAATTCTAACCAAGATTTCTTCCATGGTTATCAAAAGAGTTGAACAAGATGATGACATTGTGTCTGTACATTCAAAAATGGAGGTGGATCTAATTTTTTGCATGTATGTATCATGAATTACGTAAGGGTAATTGCTCAGTATGATGACTCAAAAGGCATGTAATGCCAAATTAAAGGAAAATCCCTTGTTATGTCAGGATTGGTAATCATTGAAAGCAGAATGTACAAGAGAAGTTTGGTATCATGTTTTGTGTCAGCCTGTGTGTGCTATGCTTTGCTCTTTGTGTTCCTTTCATATTTTTCTTGTCCTCATGCTGAACAAATAAAGTAGTAGAAAGTCATTCTTCCATTCTCTCAGCAGTAGGATTTTTTCTCTATAGCTTGGATGCTAGTCTAGTTGGATAAAAATTGTGGGATCACAGGAGAAGTCAAAGCAAGGGGCAGAAGTGAGGTTGGAGTTGGATCATTTATACATCAAAAAATACGAGGAAAAAAAACAGTACGCTGTTTCTGCAGTTTCTACCAGTGGTGTGTGTCTAAGTAATTATCTTGTGGATGACACCACTTTGAGTATGTGAAGCATTTGTAGCCTCCTGAAAAAGCACTTTTTAAAGTATTACCTAAAGTATTTGTGATATTTTCTTGGTATTTTCATGGAGACGAAATAAAAGTTATGCCTTATGAATGATGAGACTGGACACTGCGCATTTAGAATACAATTGTACTGTGCAAGTGTGATAAATATGTTCTTTGAACCTTGTGATACAGTTGCTTAAAGACAGCCCTGAATTCTTCCCAGGAATCTCAACTTGCTTATACCCTAGAAAAAAGAAAACGAAAAGATGATGATGAAAATTAGATGTAATGTAGAATGGCACTGGCAAAAGAGGAAGAAAATTAAATCTGAGTTTCTCACCTAATTGCTCAGAAAAAATCACTAAGGCTTTAAGGAACTCATTAGATATCCTGAAATTTGTGGCACTTGACATGGTAAAGTGACAAAGTCATATCAAATGATGTTCAAATTTTCTTTAGCTGCTAATTCATTTACGTTATAAAAGAAAAAAAATCTTTTCTATAAAGCATTAGGCACTCTAAAAATTTGGCTATTTGTTTGTGGATTCTTCTGAACATACTGAATTAGGTTTAACTTCACTGCAAATCTCTAAAAACTGTTAACTCAACGATAAGCATAAGAAAATATGAGTAAGTATTCCTTGATACTACATTTCTAAACCTCAGAGGAATATTTCTTGAGGACTTTAATTTCATCATATTGTAAGCAAAAGCCCATCTGGACTAGTTTTCTAGAAGAGGGGAACATCTAAGCCTGTTAGCAACTCATTATACAGCAGTCTACTCTCTATTTCACTACTGACCACGGTAGTATGGAGTAATGCTTCTTGGACAACAGATAAAATTATCAACCACTTACTGTGATTAAAGAACACAGTATGCTTTGCAAAACAAATGTGATTAGCTTTGTTATACTTGCTAGCTTTCAGTTTTAAAAGCCTTGTTCAACTGAATGCAAATCTATCAGGTAGCTCCATATTCCTCCTTGGAGAGGAATAGTAAAGAATATAAAGAATCATTTAAAGCCTTGGGGGATTAAGAAAAAAGGTCTTAAATTTATCATATTTTTAGATGGTAGGGATAAAGGTGGAGAAGGAAGATTTCTGGTAAGTAAGAACAGCTAAAGAAACATTCCTTAATACAGTGTCTACTGCAGCAGCTGAATACAGCTGATTCTTTTTTCTTTTTGTTTTTTTTTTTTTAATTAAATTGTTTATGGATGACTTCTGGATATTTAACACTATATTCGTCTGACACACAGTCTCACTAACATTTTTAAATCAAATCTTGAGACAGAAAAGTCTGTTTCTTTTACTGCACTGAGACTGTGTTTAAGATAGATGAAATTTAGATCTTGTTTACCAAAAACTAAATAGAATTTTAGAAAGATCTAGAATTGTGGAAAAATAATGAAGAAGACAGTTATATGTGAAAGACACTTCTTTAGAAACAGGATTTGTCCAGAATTGGTGGATAGGTTTCTTCAAACTAAGTGTCCCCATCAGTTCAATGAGATGTTTTGTTTTGTTTTTTTTTTCTTGTCCCTATAGTTCACATAGGGGTTTACAAAATTCTAAATGAGGTTAATTGGTGCAATTAAAGAAAAACAGATATCAGGTCACTGGTAATAATGTGAGTATATTAAAAAAAGAGAATTCATCAGAAGAGTATACTGCTGAGAAGTATGCTTAAAAATAATTGAAGATTTGCTTCTGAGAAGTAGATTGTTACTGAGATAATAATAATAAAATGAAAACCAAAATAGGTTTTTAAATGTCCCCTCATCCCTACTCTTCAAAGCATCTTCTATATTATTCTCTCAGTATCATTGAGGAATGCTTGTTTGGATTCCCGTGTGAGAAGTGCTGGAGGTATAAAATGGTGACTTCTTGAGATGGTTTTGGAACACTGGAAGAATAAGTATAATGCATCACATCTTCAGCAGACTATCAGTATACTAAATGACTGGTGTATATGAACATAACCTTTTCCTGTTGCAGAATGTATGTGTTTATATATGTGAATATATCTGTATATATTCACATCCACATATAGAACATACAGGCTGGGTGGGACTTTGAGCAACCTGGTCTAGTGGAAGGTGTCCCTGCCTATAGCAGAGGAGTGGGAACTAGGTGATCCGAAAGGTCCCTTCCAACCCGAATCGTTCTGTGATTCTACAGAGAACTAAAAGTATACATAAGGATCACAAAAGGTTAAAAAGTGTCAATGCTATTTCTCTATGTAGATAATTCAAGGAATAACAATAGATGTAAATAAGGTCTGGATGTTATGTTTCTTAGTTGGTTTCTCAACAAGCTACGTCGAAGAGAAACACTTATTCCTGGAGTTGCAGAGAGTTATTTGGTATGTACAACCAATGCAGTATCTCATTGATGTTACTGTATTAAAAGATTTCATGTTTGATACCAGATGATGTGTGGAAGAAGTTACATCATGAACCTACCTTCCAAGTTCCAAATGTGTCAATGTTTTGACTTGCTAGAACAAAATCCTGTCAGTAGGAACACTATCAAATAATGTAGCTTAACATTTCAGTTCCAGACACATTAAGCAGATAATAGCTTGGTTCAAGAACAGGGTAATTTAATATCGGTATTAAATCAATACCTGGACTATTTGATGAAATAGGAAAAACTGATGAAAAACATTGCTGTAAACTTTGTATTAAATTTTGCTGTATAGTTTACCATTCCTAGCTGTCCTGTAACCCTGTATTCTGTAACATTCTCTTTGAGATATGTATGGAAATCATTTTCACTAAAAAATCTTAATTACTGAAAGTAAAAGAAAAAAAGAGTTAGAGAGGAAACATTACAGCAACCTCAATATGCATTCAGTTACCTGGATCACACTGAGTGACAAATGATAAGCTGCTTGCCTAATTTGTATGAACAATTATCCTGGGTAAATAAGCTCCTTATATGGACCAATTCTGACATAACTATTTATTTTTCACCTGTGTGCAATCATCGTGGTTGTAAAGGCAATTATTGGTCCAGTTGTGATTTAAGGTAGGGGCTACTTAGCATTCTAGGCTTGTACTCCTCCTGAACCCACATTTTGGTTGGTCTTTTGCCACTCTCAGCATTTACATGAATAGAAGAAATAATTCCATAGTGTTTTACTTAGCAGAGATAAACAAGTCATGCTTATTCAATCGTAGTTTGCTATGCAGAGCACCCTCATCTCCCCTCAAAAGTACTCATCACAAAGCTACTATCTATTGAAGTTGCATTATTAAAATACATGTACATTACAGAAAATGATACATAACAGTTTTATTTATTTATTTTGAAATAAGATGAGTGTATAGGGGTGGAGAGGGTATGATTACATATTCTTTTTCCAAATCTTGGCATTTCACTGTTTCTTTTGAGATGGAAATCTAATGCTAGCAAAAGTTTTGTGGCTGGCAGTTTGCATTTTGTTTCACAGAATGCATCTAGCAGAACTAGTACTTCAACCGTTATATTGCCATACTAATGTTTTGAAAATCCTACTTGCAATTTTTTTTTTTAATTTATTTGTTTATTTATTTTTTTAACACCTGCCTTATACCTCTTTTCTGAGAAAGTAGTTTTCTAGAACTGGTTTACAGCAAGACAAAAAAAATTCCATGAAAATGCGTGGTTTCTCCACTGATACAGAGCAATCTGGGATGGTACCTGTTCATCTGAACTGGGCTGAACAGTGACTTCAAACTGAATATCTTAAGCAACACGGAGTTCTCATGAATTTGAGGTGGGAAATTAGTAGATTTTCCCTTTTGAATCAAATTGATCCTATTTTCCACTGGGAAATAATTATCCCCTATGCCTGATGCTCTGAAGAACATTTGGTGTTTTTTTAAAGGGCAGCTCAAAAGCCAAAGACATCTTGAAAGTTTCTATGAAAAAGGGTTTTTTTGTTCCTTGAAGTGAACCCTTCCATTTTGCAGTTGTTAGCCATTGAAAAGCTATCAGGGAGATGATTTAAATCATCTAAGCTGTATTTATCACCTCTTTTGTCACTGTAACTCTAAACAGTGACTCATTCTGTTCTGAAATAGCTGAAATGAATGGGATGAACTGGCCTCTGGAACTCTTCTTTGACTGCAGAGGACACCTAGACAATTAGCTGCTTCATCTAATGTTAGATGAGATGGATGAGAGGAAGAAAGTGCATTCCATTTGAAATCTTACGTTTTTAAAGAAGTTATGACTGGAAAAAAAAGCAGGGAACTTAGGTTTCTTATATTCTCCCATTGATATTCCATGAGGTCTTGGTCAAGTATATTCCAATACATGGACCAGTACTTCACCATGTTTATTTGCTTGTCCTACAAATGTGTGGGGAGTGGGAGGAATGTTGAGTATAAGCAGGGCTTGCCCTTCACAAACATGCATTTTAAGGTGGACAGAACAAGAAAGTTAAGTAAGAGGTATTCTTCTAAATGCACGTTAAATGTTTAGTGATCATTTACAGTAGCCACCTGGGACCCTTCTGTTATCCATACAGAGGGATGCAATTTGGGATGCAATTTATGAAAGTAATGCATGAAATCTATTGTACGCAGAGCAAATGTTAGGTGAATTGAATTCAACACTAAAAGGCAATGTCAAATTTCTTGGTTTTGGTTTCTCATATGTAAATGTTTTCTTCACTACCACTCATTTGAACTACTGTGGCTTTAGTTTACTTCTCCAATACATTGAAATTAATCTTAGTAATCCAAGAGATTAAAAGTAATTATAAAATTACAGGAACTTGAAAATGTTTAACTTTTATGTTGTTTTTTTATATCCTAAGTACCTTTTTCCTACTGAACAATGACTTTTCTTCATTAAGCAAATAGAAGTTCAGAAGTTGCATAAAAGGTAGACTGTGTCATCCCTTGGGTCTGATGAAGTAGAGAGAGAATAATTAAGACTGATGTGACTAATATGAATGTATCACTAGCAGCAAGCAACCTTCTGCTGTCTGTGATACAAGCATGCAAAGTTCTCACATCAATAAAATGCAGGCTCTGCTGTGACACCATAAGGAATTCATGTCCTTTGTCATGTCAGAGACTCCCAACTGGTCAAAGCAGAGAAGTTCATCTGAGCACACTTTTGCTATGAGTTCACATAAGGAAACAGTAATGCATTCAGAGCACAATGGTGGCCTGAGCAGACAGGAAGAATAAGATTCATTCCCACTGGAAATGAAAATGAATACAAACTTCATTGTCTTGTTCAAATGGAAAAGTCAGTCTTTCATCCTTGTGTTCCTGTGTAACAGGGATATATTGAAAGCCACACATGAAACAGCAGAAAACTTGGGAGAATGAAAGAATCTTGATGTATCTAAAAATAATAATACCAAAAAAAAATGAAGCAGGCAATGCTCGTGAAGGGACATGGCAATCTGAACAGACTTAAGGTGCACAAATAAATTAAATAGGAAAAAGTTGGAGGAAAAAAAAATCCTGTAGATGATACGGACCTCTCACACACAGATGCAGAAAAACAAAGCAAAAAAAACCAGATCTCTACTCATGCTCTACTGCTGGCTTCACATTTGCTATACAGCATTTTTTTGCTTGAGTGGTTTTTACTCTTTTGAAGAAGAATTTTTGCTGTAGACACAATCATCAAAGGATAGAAGTTATTTGGACAGGAACTGTCTTTTTTTTTTTAATTATTATTTTGAAACCTTTTATAACTTCAGGAATTTTATAAATTTTCCTCAGAGATGTGAACAAGTGTTGCTCCAAAAGTAATGCCTCCTAATTTATTATGTTGGCCTACAACAACAGAGGCAGATGTTGGTGCTATGACAGTAAAGGCCGAATCTTTCCACCAGTATTCTGTTACACTTTGTTGCTGTGTGACAGATGGCAGCAAAGGGACTGATAAAATAGTATTTGAATGTGGAAGCATATATGAATCAAAACTGTGTCACTGAATTCCTCCATGTGGAAATAAGGGCACCCACTGATCTTCATTGGTGTTTGCTGAAAGTTGATGGAGACTGAACTTTGGACGTGAGCACAGGGAGGCAGTAAGTGATGTATTTCAGCAGCAGTGGCAGTGGCCATCTCCACTGGGGCAGGTTCTTATGAGCATGACATTCTGTCTGTTATTTATTGCTGGTAAATATGCATAGCTGATCTTGTTGATTGTGTTGAAAAAGTGTTCTATAGCTGATAATATTCTCTATCAAGTAGTGTTATTGTGCTCTTTTCATTTCTTGTAGTTTCCATGGAAACAAATAGAGGGCTTTACTTTTGGAGCAATCTATGCATAAATGCGTTTGCATAGTGTTTGACTGTTTTGTATCTCTCCTACCTAGCACTATCAGCTAGCTAAACAGAAATATCACTTTTGCTTGCATATCTTGACTTTTCTTCTTGAGATGGAAAGAGTCACAGTAATGTTCCCTTTAAGATGATTTTATTTAATTGATTACCTTTAAAAATCAAAGACTGGTTAGGTATTATATGAAGGAAAACGTTTTTGCTTTTGAAATGGGATTATTTCATTTTAATTTTTAATTTTTATTTTTATTTTTTACAATTGAAACTCATTTCTGAAGGGTACCATGGTTAATGCACTCCTTTAATACCTCAGAGTTAAAGACATTATTTTGCCCAATTTATCACACCAGTAAAATAAGATAAAGATCTTATTTAATGACTGAAGGTGGTCAGAAACATAAATACTGTAAGTGTGGTTCAGTCAGGTTAGAGAGGTACATGTAGCAGCCTAGAAAGTAAATGAAACATAGTAGTACTGTAGTCAGGCAGCTTTCCCAAAATAAATAGCCACTTCTGTGTACCAAGATCCCATGAGAGCAATTACTGCAGCCGACTTGTATTCTATAAAAAGCTTTTACATCTGAATAATGTCAGTGACTTTAGAGATTGTACCATATAAAAGGATCTCCAACAGTCACTATAATTTGGAACTGTCCATTTATATCATGTGAATTTGACTGTACTCCCTGCTAGCCTTCAATATCAACCATGGAATGCTTTCTATGAAGTGAATTAATATAATAGAAAAACATAGATCCTTGAGAAACTTTGTCCTCAAAAAATTAATTGTCAGTGAATGCATCTTTAGAAATGCTTGTATCGTCAGGATGTGCTAACATAGTCAAAGATCTGAAAGTATTCTGTGATGATTTTCTGGAGAAAATAGGCTTCAGTTATTCCATTTCTAGTCACTATGGTATTAAAAAACTCCTATAGCACTTACTTAGAGGTGTGCTGTTAAGGCAACAAAACTGATTTTTGGTTTTGTAGAATTAGGATAAGGAGGACTTTATTTCCATTGGAGTTATTTATGCAGGAGAAAAGACAGGACAAAGAATTCAACCGAATAATTCATTTAAACGTATTAGGAAACAGTTCTTAGTGGAATTTGTATATTTTTTATTTACTTAGTTCCCAAATTTCCAGAGTTTATTTTTCTTATTGCTTTTTGATATTGTAAGACCCACATCTCTTTCTGGATGCAGACCAGAAAATGTCATGAAATGCTTTGTAATATGCTGTAGACACAACAACTGAATTTGAATTTCTGTATTATGCAGAGAAAAATGATTTATATATATGTATTGGTGAACATCCATGTTTTGGCTGAGTGTCAGAATTGCAAACATTTTTAAAATGTTTGAACTTTTTGCATTGTTCTCTGTTATGTAGCAATTAAAATATATGCATAATC
This sequence comes from Oreortyx pictus, assembly GCA_036925125.1. Taxonomy (NCBI): domain Eukaryota; kingdom Metazoa; phylum Chordata; class Aves; order Galliformes; family Odontophoridae; genus Oreortyx; species Oreortyx pictus. The sequence continues at coordinate 4,133,973 of JAUPFR010000005.1, forward strand.
CCTGTAGGAAATTTCTGTAGAAATGATACAATCTAATAGATAAAGATCTTTTTCTTAAAAATGTATTTTACAGTAATCTCTGACTACTTGTTCGTATCCCTCATCTGGACATTAAGAGGCCTGACATTCTGGTTTCATGCTCTTCATTGTATATTATTGTCTACTATTGCATCTCTGAAACTTTCAGTGACCAATTGATCTTTGGTAACTTGCTATTTAGTAGGTCTGTGCCATGACAACTGCCTACAGTAAGTAAAAAAAAAAGTAGTCTTTCATCTTTGCCTATTTAAGTAATCCAGAAAACCACCAAAACTGAAATCCTGCTGAGTCAATTCTTATATTCAGTGATTTCTGAAGTGAAGACATCAAGAACTTTACTCTGAAAAGTGATAGCAATGTACTATTTAATATCAGCGCATTTCAACATGAGTACAACAATGATTGTTTTGCCTTCATATATCATGAAATCTTGACTATGTACCACTATTATTAAAAACAATTTCCACCCTGAATTTCCATAGTACTGTAGAGGTACTATCATCCGATCCTGGTAACTTGTTGATGCTCGTCGTGTCTATTTTGTATTAGAATCTCATCCGTAGTTACTTCTACAGCTAATCAATTCTTCAGTAACTGCAATGCTTCCCTCACAATCTGGGGATCTCATATTGAATTCTGATCCAGAGATATTTCTGCTACTTATCAGGGCACAGAACAGTGGATTTTTCCCTAGCCACAGCCATGCTTTGGTATAAATACCATATATGACTGGAACAATATTCCTTCCTTTTCTGCAGTATTTTCATAGTGTACCTGGGTGTGGGATATATGGCTTTAATTCCATCCTTTGGTGGCCAGGATTAAAACTGAAATAGAGAATATTTCAAAATCTGTGTTCAGGTATTTGAAAAAAGCATCTCTCAAGCCTCCTGCTGAAATTGCTCAACTTTATAGAGCACCTAAATATTCATTGGACAAAAGTGTCTAAGATAATAGTGATTAAGGTATTCATGTGATAAGGGAGACATGAGTTCCTGACACATTCTAATGAATATTTACATAATTTTATGTGGAGTACTCAGTGGAGCAGAAATGCTGAGTTGCCTAATTGCTTATCTATGGAATCATAATTTTCCCACCTTTCAGCTCAGTAAATTTTGGCCTAACAAAGAAGAACAGCCTGAGAAGGAGGAACAGCCCTCACAGAATGTTCTAGTGTTTTGAGCATTTACTTAAAATCAGTGTTTAAAGACTCCCAAACACTATAGGTATGTGAAGTTTTTGCTTTTGTTTCTTCAGGATTGGCAAAGAGGGAACATTGCTGTATCTCCTCTTCTTCCTAAGCTCATAATTTTTGGGAGAAGTTGTACTAGATAATTTTTTTTTTAATGAAAGTTTCAGCATTTTGAATTACAAATCAGAGGCCAAAATAATCTCTGTTCTCAGTCTGGATTATGTCTTGCTATCTATTATCTTTGTTCTTGACTAAATATTATGATTTCTGATCTTGGTCATTACTATCATGTCTGTTTTCATGTCCATTTTTTTGGAACAGGGAAGTTGCACTTGTGCATATAGTATTTTTTACTCCTAGGAAATCCGGAGGTACATAAATTACCATAAATGTCATCAGAAATCAGATCTGCAGTGACTGCTGTTAATTACCCACTTCCTCTGTCCATGTGTCAGGCAACAAATATAGCACAGAGCAATGGTGTGTGCAGCCTAGACAGTGTGCAAGACAAACCACCAACATATGGTTAGAAAATACTTTTTGTACTATTAACAAAATAAAATTCAGCACTATTTTTAAACAAGAAAGATGCAATAGAAATGTTTATCCTTATCTTCTAGTTTTTGAGTATGCTTTCCTACTTATCTCTGCCTGTTTTATCCAGAAAGCATTTTAGATTATTTAGGAATCTGGGGAGCATATCAAGATTTTTAAGTGACAGCACTACTCTGGGTGGAACAGGTTAATGCATCCCTCTGTTCTTTCATCTGTTTTCTTCTGACAGTTCTGCTTGCCATTATGAGACATCTTCAAGCAACAGGTAGCAAAAGCAAAAATTCATGTAAAAAGAAGTTTACATGTTAGTGGTGGTGGTTCTGGAGTAGATATTCAGAATGTTACTGTGGAAATTCAGAAACTTTCTGACTACAGACAGACTGTTCATGCACTATTGATATGTTTGTACCTATGTATTTTTTTCTACTAAATGCCATTCACCTAGATGCTTCTCTCTGCTCATTGCAGCAATATCCAGGCAGCTTCCTTCTCAGTGGAATCCTGAGAATTATAGACTTGTTTTCATTATTGTGGTTTTGCATTATGTTTAATTACAGATAAATTTATTTAGTGCTCCCTAATGTATCCAGTGTTTACTTTCAAATTCACCCTCTTACTGCTGAAGAAAGATGTAACCTATAAAAAAAAAAAGAAGTTGTGGAGTGTTGTGCCAGTTAAACAACAGTACAGAAACAGGACAGAAGGAGAAAATCAGTTTATCATGACAAAAAACATGTGTATGTATCTTCTCATGGTAAAACACCATAACAAGTGGCTATTTCTGATGGGAAAAGGAGCAGTGGAAACAGTACCATTATGGAGACAGTATCTGGAAGGTCTTCACTCTTCTACTGTAACAAAACACTTTTCTACTCTCATTGTTCCAATAAGTGGTTAGTTATTTTCGATAATGTAAAATATAACAGTGGAATGGAGATTCTGTGGAGAGAGGTTTAATAATTAGAGTTCAACTTGCTCCTGGGTTTATTTTTCCTGTGATGTACAATAAAAGGCATTTGAAGCATGACAAAGAGACTGCAGTCATAAAAATGAGATTCAGACTGGACTTTGGCCCAAAGTTTCAAAATTTCAGTCCTTAAAATTACTGCTCTCATTCAGGCTTCAAGCACATTTTACAGTTTAAGCTTAACTTCTCTATTTTTTCACTTAAGTCTGAAAGGTGTGAGCAGCCCAGAACCTGATTTGAGCCCAAGACTGTGTGGAGTTGAAAAAAGAGTATTTCTTCTCCCTTTGTTACTTGAGAAACTATGTGTTGAAAGTTTTCTTAGCCCATTTATAAAATATGCTTGCTGGTTCCCAGGTGCCCCCAAAAATATAGCAATGGTTGATTTTTTTTTTCAAGGCACAGTCCCTCTCAAGAATATTGGAAATGCTTTTATGCAGCAAATTAACAGCCAGCAGAACTTTGGAAGATCTGTATTCAGTTCTCTTCTACTCTTAATGGGACTCAATTCTCTGCCTCTTGCATTTTTGGCAATCTGCTTAGCCAACAGACTTGAGGCTGCTTGGACAGAGGGCAGCATGCCTCAGCAATGCCAGCTGAAAAGTCTTGCAGTGTGCAGAGAAAACATCCAGACTTCACTGGACTGGAAAGAGAAGATGAAAACAAGGCCAGATCTAGCAGAAAGGCTAGGGCCCTCCTCTGGGAGGACACGGATGTCTAGGCTCCAGTTCCAAGGGTTGTTTATCTGTTTTTCCCAATTGTGATTTCATGTAAAATGCATAATGTCCTAGCAGCAGAGACTGGGACCTCAGTCTATTTCTACCCACAGCCACTGACAAGTGCTATAAACACTAGATTGCTCTATGAAGCAGGAATTAAAATGTCCCTTGAGGCAGCTAGGGCAATCCTCCCTCTTCAAAGTTAAATTAGGTTAACTAACTTCTTCGCTTATTGAAATAAAGAACATCAGCAAAAGTTATGTTCTATACCTTTGTTCTCCCCTTTAATGCAGACTCCCTTTAATCAAGTCTTGGCAACAGTATTGTCCATATTTATCAACCCTAGACTTTCTTTTTGCAAATCACTCTAGCAGGACCTACATAAGGTTCACTGAGAATACACAGCTGGTATCTCAGCTGCCTAATTCCTAAGTGGGCTGAGCCAACAGCACACTGCCAGCTCACTGTAGCCAGCGCTATCTTGCTGTTCACAATCAAATCTACACAAATCTCCTGTTACTGGCCTAGGAATACCTAAATTTCCTCAGGGGAGGCAGGTAGAACTTACACTCCCATTTCAATATAGTCCCCTACATTATGTGTTATAGCTAGAACCACTGTTAAACTCCTGAGCATAAATGTGGTTCCTGTTGGAAAGAGAAAAGAAGGGAATACTTTCACTCTTTGCTGATTGCTCATAAGTGTACTCTGAGCTTATGAATGCTGTCAGATGAGGGGGATCAATGAAATGATAGAACGTAGAAGAATACTGTGTTGGTTTCCTGAGAGATGGTCAATAGTGCTGGAGAGAATTGCAGAGAGATGTCCAGAAACTGAGCTGAGCCTCCTAGGAGATGACTGACTTGCTGTTATCTCTGGTCAGCCATAAATAATTTTGTTAAATAAACTGATAATTACATTTAAATTATAAGTTGTATAAGGGATTAGACTGAAAAACTGCTGTATTTCTTAAGTGTTTTTTGTTAATTGTCTGTAGATAAACATGAAAGTGTTCCTTAGGATAACACATGGGGCCTATGTTGATCATTATATAAGCTGTATGTTACTTGCCAACTTGATCTGTGTGCATTGAATGTTCATCTGCAAGTTATTGGTCTTCTGCTGAATTTACAACAAAGAAATTATCAGACTTGCATAAGAAAATTGTAATATTTCTTTTTGGCCCAAGATGTAATGTCTCATCTCCATCAGCAAGCAAATATTGATATTAGAAGAAAACAAGATTATTTCTCATCCACTAGTATCTTGAAGAGACAACAGACAATGAGGAAGAGAATTTTTGTTCTTGCTTATCATCTTATAAACAAAGTGGGCCATGGACAACAGTACAAGCAGTTTTCCCAGAATAATTATGAACCAATAATGCAAAAACTTATTTCTAAGCAGGAGTTCTGGGAAAATTCTCTGAACGCATTAGAAAGTGCAGACATCAGCAATTCCACAGGTGAAATGATTCAGTTGTACAAAGGTTCACTGTATCAAAATTTAATAGACATGCTGATTTAAATTTACTAGAGATACTGATTCCTTGTCATTCTGTTGAAAATCAAAGAATTATTCAAGAAGTGCAATAATCACAGTGTTTTAGGCAGTTGAAGAGAGTATCATCTTTTTAATGAGTATAAAACTAGTTGCTAGATCTTAAATTTATATTGAAGACTCAATTTTTCAAGCAAAATGTCCTTATTTCATGTTTGGTGATCAGCCTTAATATTAATTATTACCCTATGGCAGGCATGGAAGGAGCTGTGAGATTCACCTGAAAACATTCACTTTTGTCCTGAGTGCAATTTTCCGTACCAATACCAAAGCAACATCATTTCTGTACCACAGGCTTTAGTTTATTGCCCTGGAGTGTGACTATTGAGGCCATTTGCGTAATCATCTGTGTTTTCTTGGCTAGATACAGCATAGGAACCAGCATGCCTTTCTGTAAAATATATTGAAGTCCTTCCTGCTGTTCTATCAAGTAGTTTATTATTGCTAGAGCACCGTAAGTGAACAGAAAGCCTTACTAACACATACAGAGGAATAGTGCCTGCTGAGATAAATTTACAGTGTAGCCAGCCAAGTGATAAGAAGTCAGGTATAAGAACTCACATTGCATACACCAAGCAAAACTTCACACTTCACTTTTCCTCTCTCTTTCCTTCACCTCCCTTCCCTTCTCTTCTTTTTTGGCACACTGCAGCCATTATTTGCTTACTACTTTTTTGTTATTGTTTGATTTTCCTTTAACAGTATGATGAAGTTTCATGAGAAGAAGGGACAATAAATGTAATATAAAGTTATAACTAAAATGTACTTCCCATCTTCCCCCATGTTGTAGATTCCAAGATTTCTTTAGAGGAAAAGATACTTTGCAATGCATTTTCCTGATTCTTATGCACAAATGTTTCTGAACATGTCATTTTACAAGCTTCACAGCATCACTCCCTGCACATTCCATGGGACAAATCTTGCAGAATCCCTCTTCTAAAATTCACAAATAATGTCTGATGATAGGTACTGCAAATGTCTGCAATACACATTCTATAGTAGAACCAAGTGTTTTAAGTCCAATATTTTCCACAAAGGCCCATCAACTGTCTTACCTGTGACTCTTTAGAGTCTTAGTGTCACTTGGGGCGTATCACTAGAACAAGAGATGGCAGGACCATGGCAGTATAGGCTTCTTCGGTAGGAAACTCTACTAGAAGTCCTTTTGGCTATTCATATGTATCTTTATTTATGGGAAACTCTAAGCTGGTATGGCACCTACTGTTCATCTTTGCTCTTCAAGGCACTTTGGTGTGAATAGAAGAAGGGGCTTATGCTTTCAAGAACATAACATTGAGTTTTCTTCTCACAACTATTTTTGAAATGTGTAATTATAGTTATTTCAGTGGAGCAATTCCTAGCTGATTTCTGAGTAAGCAAAAGAGAGAAGTATCTTTGCCAAATGCCAAGAACAATGGAAATTTGCAGGAAATGTATTCTTGCCTGATTGAACAGACTGCTGAGCACTCTTGTACAATTCTTATCTTCTCTCAGTTTTACAGAAAGGAATATCAACATCTCTCTGCAATGTGCTTTGAGACATACTGATGAAAACAGCTCTTAAGGAGCTAAGTGGCGCTGCTGTGATATTACAAGTGGACCACATGCAGCAACAAATCCTACTCTCCTGAATTTTAAAGGATATATACAATCACTTTGTTTTTATTTCTCATTTTACTATTGACTTGCTTAGGTTTGCTTATTGCAACAATAGAGCCATACAGAAATCCTCACCTGTTAAAAATACATCTGTGATATTTAAAGATTTGCAAGTAACCATTTTTTGTCTCTATCGCTATCTTTATGCATAGGAATAACTATCTAAACAGGTGACTACACAGTGACAAATGGCATACTTGTGACACCAGGGGCCTCAACGTTTATTTTTGTTTTGATAGGGAAAATAAAAACAAATGTATTCTGTGATATCTTTAATTGACCTAAATCCTACACAGATTCGTTAACACAATGAAATATTTTGCTCTAGAACCCCAAACTGCAATGACATGATCACTTCTCTTCATTATGAGAAGTATCATTCAAAGCATGTACAGTGTCACTTTTTTTTTCCATTAAAAAGTCAACAATTCTGTTCTTCCCAAACAAGTATCTAAACCTTTTAACTTGCCCCCTTGTTTTTCTCTGTCTTTCTTATTTACTGTGAGATAACATCAGAAATTACATTATTTCATTCAGGAGACGGATTAACGGCCATGTGTACATAAAGAAAAAAACAAAGCTTTGCCCCTAAACAAACTGGAAAATAGGAAACCATCTGCATGTACAAATCCTGTGGAAACAAAACACTTGCAAATAAAGGCTAGTACAATAAAAATAATATTTTTTCTTGAATACTATTTCTACTGTTATATAAGTAAACTTTGGGAGGAACACCTCTCAGCACTTCTCTGAAGTATTAAAAACAATGATCACATTACGCTGGAACTCAAGCTTTAAAGAATTTGAAATTCAGCTGGAGTTGTTCCAGTGAGAGTATAAACATCCATTCACTTCACATCCTCTTTCATCCTCTTAGTGTCTTAATAGATTAGAATGAAAGTGGGGAAGGAGCACTTTTTAATCTTAATTGAACTGGATGTTAGTTTTCTCATCTAAGTTTGATGAGAGGATGAGTTATCAGAAGGAGTGGTGAGGGATTTCGTTCAATTGTAACTACTCCTCCTATTGGGTTGACAAACTCCCTTTTCCCTACAGAGAAGGACTTGGGGGTCCTGGTGGATGAGAAGCTGGACATGAGTCAGCAGCACATACTTGCAGCCTGGAGGGCCAACTATATCCTGCATTAAAAAAGGTACATTAAAAAAGGGTGGCCAGCAGGGAGAGGGAGGTGATTGCTCCCCTTTACTCAGCTTTTGCGAGGCTCCATCTGGAGTACTGCATCCAGGCCTGGGGCTGCCAGCACAAGAAGGATGCAGTTCCTCTGGAACTGGTCCAGAGGAGAACCACTAGGATGATCAGAGGACAGGAGCATCTCTTCTATGAAGAAAGGATGAGGGAACTGGGCTTGTTTAGCTCAGAGAACAGAAGGCTGTGGGAAGAACTCATTGCGGCTTCCAATACTTGAAGAGAGTGAATAAACAGGAGGGGTAACGATTGTTTACATGGGTTGATAGTGATAGGACAAGTGGGAATGGTTATAAACTAAGACAGGGAGTTTTAAGTTAGATATTAGGAGGAATTTTTTCACTCAGAGGGTGGTGGTATATTTGAACAGGTTACCCAGAGAGATTGTGGATGCCCCATCTCTGTAGGCATTCAAGGTCAGGCTGGATGTGGCTCTGGGCAGCCTGGTGTAGTGACTGGCAATCCTGTCCACAGCTGAGGGGTTGAAGCTAGGTGAACTTTGAGGTCCTTTTCAACCCGGGGCATTCTATGATTCTATGAAATACAGAGGAGGATGCTTTAGTTTTATAAATGATGCATTTTGCTACTCTCCAAAACACCACCTGGGGAGCTATACTCATGTTGGTCTTGTCATATTGATTATTTTGTTAAGGGAGAGTTTCTGTATGGATTAACAGATGGGCTCAGTGCTTGGTCTATGGGCACTGTTGGCTCACCAGCATGGGAAAACGGTGAACCACTGGAAAAGAGTAAATGGCATCTTTGGAAATGTTTACAAACCAGGTTGTGCCTGTTTGTCTTGTGTCTCCCTGGATGGGTCAAACATAAAACTTTGTGAGTCTGATCTTATTGTTAACTGACAAATGTCAGGGCCTCAAGTTTTACATTTAATCATGAAAGATTCACAGGACAAAAGATAGATTTTGGCAGTAGTAAAATAAGTTTCAGTTCACATTGTTCATCTCTACGTGTACAGAGCCCAAGAAAATTTGTAATGATCAGTCTGTTTCTTTTTTCTTTAATAGCTGTTCATTGGAAAAGAAAAATTTCACTCATTATAATATATGTATATACATAAGAGAAAATGGAGTCAAAAAAATCAAAGAAGAAATATCTTTTTCTGGTTTCTCTTTTTTTTTGTTTCCTTTTTTTAAAAAATTTAGTAAGAATTGATTGGTTTCAAAGAAAAAAACAAAAACGAAAACAGAAAGAGAGAACATTATTTAGGAATCCAGATATCTTTCTATTTTACTTTAAATCTTGAATAGTCTGCGGTTTCTTCTAATTGCTCAATGATGTTTCATATCATTTTCATGGAATCTGTGAAACCAGTGTTCAAACATACTTCTTTATCTGGCTTATTGTATGTGTCACATCTACTTTTCGTAATGTAAAATGTAGGCATTTAGAAAAAAAATACAGTTTACACTAATTTATTGTATATTCTGTGAACACAGATAGATGTCATAGTTCTTAAAATGACTTAGACAGAAAACATTACTTTCAAATGGGTCAAGCTGCTTTTCCATCTCTTAGTAATTTTATTTTTTTTTTGAATTCTCATCACTGAGAAAAGCAAAAGGCTGATTATTCTGCTTTGCTGAACAATCTGAAATCCAGGACAAAACAAAGAATGATGTCCACCTGTGGTTCATTTCACCTTGTCAAGAAATACATAAGTATCTCATTTTATTGAGATGTATCAGAAAAAAAAACCAAACATTTAAATCAATAGTTGTATTTAGGAGTTTTGAGAATGAAAGAGAAAGAACATAAGTCTGTAGATAAGGACATTCAAATGTAGTCTTTGCTCCTATTGAAAATGAAGAACAGGTACAGTACAAAGGAAGGGTGAATCCTGATTTTAAAAATCCAATAAAAAGGGAAGGAAGGACAGGCACAAAAGTAAACCCTCCTGACAGTTTAGGGAAGCCACAGAAAAGTGTCAGCCCCCAGAAACCAATTAATTGAAAACTGAGTGACCTTTAGATTCCCTACAGAGTGTTAGGCGATTCTGGCTAAATGCCATCTTTATGAGTCACTCCAGTCCTATTGGTATAATTACTGCTACCACCAGGAAAATATTCTCAAACCTTTTGCTTGAAACAACAGTCCTCTGTCTGCCCACCAACAGCAGATTTTGAGATGGGTATCGACAGCTTCTTTATGTCTAGATTAGCTATATAGTTTGACATCAAATTGCAACATTTGCACCATCACCAAGAAAACTAGTAGCAGTAGGTAATTCAAACACAAGAAAATAAATTACACTAGATGAACGGCGATTAAATTCACCCTCGTGGGAGCACTATGCCATTTGCTAGCCATTCCTGCCTACAGGTAGAAGTACATCCTGTGACCAGGTCTACAGCTGGACAAGAGGTGTTAATTCTGGAAATGTTTGCTACTTCCAGGAACAGAAAACAATTTGTCTATTCCAGTAATTAAATAGAAAAGGAGGTAATTCAGTTAACTGCCCTATCCAATGATTATTTACCTGAATCATAAGCTCATCTAAATGTTATGTTTTGGAGACAATTAGTATGAAATGACTGTATACTAGAATTTAAATCTAAAAGTTCAGCTCTTAAACTGGAGTTTTTGACATCAACATGAAACCTGTCCATTGTTTCAGAAATGTGTATTTTATGAACAAGAGAAGCAGGGACGCTAGATGTGCCTCATCCTTCCTCCTTACATTTCCCAGGAGAAATATGCCCAAATATGAGAACCTCCAAGGTGACAGACTGCTTTACTGCTATTATTACCTGGTTTTTGTTTTAGGAGGAATGACTGTGCTACTTGAATATAACACAAACAGTACAATCAATTCACCCACTTGTTCCCATTGTGACTTTTATACATGTCCTGCTTTATTTCTGAACTATTCCTAGCCATTCCCACTGGCAAAAGGATACCACAGTGACCAGATATATTCTGTGCATCAGCATGTACGTATCATCCAGAGCAAAGGGGCTCTTCCCATCCTAGAATACTTTCTTTCCTACTACAATCCTATAGTATCTTTCCATCCTATGACATCAATGGGTTTTCAGTGATTTCAATTTCAGTATGCTTCTGATCTTTGCATGGGTGTCTTCTTATTTGCAGCCTAATAATTATCATTATAAAAGTAATAATAATACAAACAATTCCTTCCTGTCAGGATTTTGCATAACAGGGGAAAAATCTTATTAAACGGGAAACAAATCTTAGTCCTAAACAATGAATCATTACCCAAGGTTCTGGTAAACAAATCGCACAGCTAGTAAAACCTGACCACTTAGATTAGTGAAAATGGTTTCCGCTTTTTTTCTTTTTCTTTTCAATTTTAAAAGAGAAGCTGACAAAATCAGAGCAAACAAAGCTTGCTGTTTTTTTTTTTTTTATTATTTATTTTTGTTTGCCTATTTTGAGGTTTGTTAGAGCCTCTTGAATTCAGAAACAAACCCAAAGCTCTGAAGGCTGAGACGTGCAATTTATTCTGCTTCTTCAACCACAAAGGGATCTTTTTCTGCCTTCTGGCTTGAAAACCTTGTGGTCATGAGTCTCAGCACATCTTCTTCTTCAGTCTTGACATTTTCTGTTTTTGCCTGAGGAGCTAAAGCAGGGCAAAGTCATTTAGGGTTTGCACTACAGAACCAGGTAAATGGTAGTTTCATTTGTTTTATTCTAAACTGACAGAGACTTCAGGCATTTTAAAGCAAGCATTACTGTTGCCCGATATTCACTTCTGATATTCTGGTTTTACCTGCTTATTGTTTACTTCTTTTCCTCCAGCAATGTCACTTACTTTAGGTTGTAAATCGAAGTCAGACTTGTTCCAATATTTTAAGAAAAGAGGAGAGTAGTCAAGGAAGAGAAAGGGAAGGAATCACATCCTCTGAGTGGGATACTCTTACTAATATATGCAGAAACACATTCACACCCACCCACGTGCATGCGTATTCACATTTAATTTAAAACAAGAATTGGAAATACAGATTGCTAATCTTCACATAATTTAAAACGAAACCACCTAATTATCCATGGCAAGCATTGTCTGGAAATTACACATGGAGTAAAGCATGTATCTAAAATGAAGTGTCTATATAGATTCATTTTTACATTTACTTGGAAGAAACTAAAGAGAAAGAGATCTATTCCGACATAGTGCAATATACATACAAAATGAAATTATCAGTATCCTTGACTTTCTGTGTTCAGTTATTTCCCTGTAAGCCAGAACTAATTTCACCAAATGTAGTTACTTTTTACTTGTCAGGGCCCAGGCATGTAAACAGTGTATGACCAACACAGACAGTGGGAATACTGGAGGTACAGCAGCTATTTTGCTATTGGAGTAATTCATATAATGTCAACAGTCCAGTTTGCAAATACTGCTGTTCATCTTCTTTTCTGAAGCAGGTGAACCTTACAAGCAGATGTGTTATACAGGGACAAAGAGTGAATTCACACGGTCCCCCAGCTGCTGATGGGCCTGTGTAACAAAAGCTGGTCAGATAGGAGTCTGTAATGACCAAGACACACAAAACTATCTGAGATTTTTGACCCCAGATAATGAACCCTGATAGGGAAAAGAATCAAAGAATTGTCAACCAGGCTGAGCAGAAATTAAGAGACAATTACAAAGATGATTTTGGAAAAGGAGTCAGCCTGAAAAGTGGAATTGATGCAATCTGTCCCAGCTCACAGGATGCAGTGCAGAGGAACACTGCTTCATCATGCAAATGTGATCCTATAGGAGCTTGCTCCCCATTTAGAAATGCATAAATATTCCTAATATTTTGTGAGTGCCTAGTGTTGTAGTTTATCTGATGTGTTGCTGATGTCGATGCCAGATGTATAATTCACTGATTGCTTTTTAATGATGTGTTGGTAATCAATCTATAAACCACTTCAGTCCCAATTAGACTGAAATCATATGAGTGATCAGTTCTTCCTTGTGACACTGATATAATAAAAGAGGAATTATTCTATATCAGTTTCAGTATTTAGCTGGAATACTAACTGAGACAATGAGTCACTCTGAGCTCTCTCATGTGACATCATGTTTCAAAGTGGAGATTTATGCCCTATACAAGCTGTATGACACCTATGACTAGGGAAAGAGCCTATATATAAAGCCAGTTCTTTGGGTAAGTTCCTAAAATTAGGTGACTGAATCAATGTCGAAATGTTTTGTTCTGGCTTTTTTCTAGGTTAGAAGAAGTTTATACCCTCCAGTTAGGATCCACTGCTTGTACATATGCTTAAATTGTACATCTCTGGCACTGTTTTTGCCCACAGGGAGTTGCATGGAGACCAAGTTTTCTAGGAGGGAGAAAGACTATAAGTATGTCTAGGTAGGGAGAATAGTGCCAGGTATGTTTGATTTGCTATCATAGCATGCTCATAAGTTGTCTGCCCAGTCTGAGCAACTTAGCAACTTAGAAAGAAATGATCAATTGGCTGTTGGAATGAGGAAAGCTGAGCGTTATTTTCTTCTGTAGATTACTACTGGCCCACAGAATTTTTATTTATGCTGAATAGATCAGTATTATAGAGCTTCTACTCAGTGTCTCATGCAGTTCATATTCCACTACACAAGATCACCCTCTTGAAAAAGATAATACATGTTAAAAAAAAAGTAAGATCGAGAAAATTCAGTTGTTTGTACAGTAAGAAAGTAGTGAATGAGATCTAATCAGTGCTATCAATGGCACCCAATAAATATATCTTCTGCAGAGGCTGTAAACAATGTGAATCCAGAAGTATGTCGGTGCAAACAACATAGTTCAGTTTATCCATGAGTTCTTTGCTCATCCATTCAGGCCTCTTGCCACCTTTCCCCCAATTTCTTACTCTTAGGGATGTACCAATCCTGAGCTTGGAAGAAGTGTGTAAGTGCTAACCAGCTCTCTTGGGCTCCCTTACCTTCTACCAGTGTATCCCAAGGGATACCTGCAAGTAGGTCTTAGAAGAAGTCAAGGTTGACTCTCCTGAAGTCCTGAGTAGCAATTCTAATTACTGCTTTGTTTCTTCCATGGAAAAACTTTACCTCCACCATCTTGTAATCACTTCTCCAAACCATCATATCCCTGACCAGCCATTCAAGTAACACATCCCTCCTCATCAAAACCTCCACCACTTGCATCAGAAAATTATCATCAATGCATTGTTGTGTATTTAACAAATATCACAATGGTTGATGTCTCCAGTGAGAAGCAGTGACAGAAATTAGAAGGCTCTGACCAACTGTTCGTAGAAGGCCACATCTACTACCTCATCAGGATCAGGTGGCCTGCAGAACACACCCATAACAGTGTCACCTATGTTAATCTGCCCCTTAATTCTTATCCAAAAGCTCTCCACTTGTTCTTCATCTCCCATCAATTGGAGCTCAATACATACTAGTAGCTCTCTCACGTAAAGAACATCTCCACCACCTCACCTTGCCAACCTGTCCTTCCTAAAGAGGGCATAGCTATCCATAACAACATTCCAGTCATATGTGCTGTCCTACCATGTCTCTGCGACTGCAGTGAGATCACAGTCCTTTGACCACACACAGATTTATAGTTTTTCCTGTTTATTTTCCATGCCTGTATACAGGCACTGTAGGGAAGCAAAGGGTGCAGTTATCTCTAGAGGGATGCAAGAAGGTTTAAGCCTAGCTATCAACAATATTATCTGCTCTGAGGAGTTCTCATGTGATCCAGTTAGAAAACTGAGAGGCTTTTCTTCACAGTTTACTGAAAAGGCAGCATTACCAGACCCCTTTTTGTCACAAGGAACTCCATCCCCTTCCCCCACCAAGTCTAGTTTAATGCTCTGAGAATCAACTCAGCCAGCATGCTCCCCAGAACAATTCTGCCCCGTCTGCTCAGTGCCATTCCATCTGATGCCCACATATGGGATCTCTCAAAGGCCAGTCACTCCTGCTGCGGAGATTTTCCAAGAGACAAAAATGTAAAGGAGTTGGAAGACTGCAAATCAACCAGATACAAATCAGTGAGATGATAGTTTGTGAATAGCATAGTAGCAGTGGGGCTTTTGAATTGAGAATTAAACTCAAGGATACACCCCCCCTAAAAAAAGTCTGCAGCACATTCAATGGCAATCCCAAAGATATTTTACTGACCCCCTGTTGGGACCACAGATGATAAGAACTGAATGTACACAATGTCTGAACAATCTTTTTTCTTCTGGCAAGTCAGCAGGGGACAGAAAAGGAAATTTGCCTACTGTTTGCTATTCTCTGTGGCTCAATCCAGGATTTCTTCTGCTGCCTCCCACTGTGAACGTAAATTCATTTGAAAAACAAAATAGAGGAGGGAAAAATAAGTTCCTAATGCAAATCGCCTAGTACTATGCAAATAAGAAGCTAATAATAAGTGATAGCAATATAGTCTCGTGTTTATTAAGAAAAATGAGAGTCTCATTTAGTATCAATCACAGTTACAAATTAAAGATGTAGGCATTTCTTTTGTGTGACTATGGTTTATAAATCTTCACCCTTTCTCTTCATTCTTAGGTCAGCAATTGCTTTCATCTTCTTTGATTATCATATAATAAGTCATCTACTGACTCAGAGTTTTTAAAGGTCTTGTCTCATCTCTCCTTGTTCCCTCAACATCAGTTTATTTTACCAATTCCCAAAGCTCAAGCCAATTGTTAATGATTTAGGGCAAATTTCCTTTTAGTGTAAGGAAAGGAATGGGCTGCCCAGAGAAGTGTTGGAGCCATATTACCGGGAGAGCTTCAAAGAAAAGGGTAGATGTTGCACAGATGGACGAGGCTTCATGGGCATAGTGTGGTGGGCTAGATGATCTTAGTGGTCTTTTCCAACTTGAGTGATTTGTCATTATAGCAGAACCTGTAATACAGATTTGAATGTATTTCTGAGAGTTTTTATGCTGGTGAACCATGGTGCCATTAATCCCAAGACACAACATTCTTTTGTCTTGCAAACATGAGAATGAGTTGAAATTAGGTTTAGAGTGGTGCCAAGCTGCAACTATCTTAAAAGTTATTGCTCATCACTTGAGCTACAGTAAATGGTTATATGTACATGTATTCTTAGGCCATGGCAAATGTGAGATAGTGTTTCTGATTTTTTGATGAAAACACCTTCGTAGTAGTTTGCAATAACTCTGCTGAGGTATGTCTGAACCCTTCCTTCTTTCTGTTATCTTCTGTCTCAGAGCTTGCTTTCCGAGGCATTTCTTACAATAAGACTCTGACACCTAGGAGGCAAGTGGTGGACAGAAGGCATTGTCCTTACCTGCTTTCCCTGGTGCAGCCTCACCTCAAGCACTGTGTACAGGTTTGAGCACCACAACATAAGAAGGACACTAAAGTATTAGAGAACATCCAAAGGAGAACTATGAAGATGATAAAAGGGGGTGGAACACCTCCCTTATGAGGAAAGGCTGAGAGACCTGGGGCTGTTCAGCCTTAAGAAGACTCAGAAAGGAGCTGATCCATGTCTACAAATATCTAAGGAGTGGGAGGCAAAAGCATGAGTCTGGACTCTTCTCAACAGTGTGTGGTGATAAAGACAAGGGGAAATGGCCACAAACTGAGGCATAGGAACTTCCACACAAATGTGTGTGGGAACTTCTGCACAGCAAGGCTGCACAGAGAACTGGAACAGGCTGCCTATAGAGGTTGTGGAGACTCCTGCTCTGGAGATGTTCAAGACCCATCTGGACACCTACCTGCGCAACCTGGTCTAGGGAGCCTGCCTCGGCTATGGGGTTGGACTCGATGGTCTCTAGAGGTCCCTTTCAACCCCTACAATTCTGATATTCTGTGAACTTCATTATTCAGACAAGCTAGATTTGAAACAGATGCCTTGCAAAATCCTCATGTTCAGATAGGTACCACCATGGAACGTACAAGCAGAAACACAAATGAAATACAAAATCACACTTAATATACTGTTCTTGAAGAGGCACAATGAAGAGTTTAGGGAAGCAGGAACAATTCTGAGTCTATATCTAAGTCTTGGTTACACTGGTTACTGCAAATATTATGTAGTCTGAAATCAGATTAAATAGAATTAAAGGAACAGATGGAATACTTTGTAATGCAAGATGTGTGACTGATAATATCAGTCATATCTAAAGTAGTGGTAAATTCTGGATTCCTCAGAGGAGGAGAGAATGCTTCGTTAAATGCAAATGGCACATTACACACTCAGCATAGGGAGCACTCATTGTCTCCACTGACAGTGGCTGAATATTTCAAAAAACGAAACACTTCTCAACATTTAAAGGGAGAAAATAACATGGAGGTTTCCTGGGGTATCTCTTCCCTTCCAGAGAAGAGGAGCTATTTCTGAAAGATTATTCCATCAGTACTTTCTCGAGTTGACTTTGCATTTATTTTCATAGATATTCTTACATGAAAACCAAGATAAGGTTGAGTCTTTACACCTTTCATAAGTGGAGGGTTAAAAGTTTGTTAGCAATTCGCTCTATCAAAATTTTCTTTTGCTGTTATGCAGTCCATGCTTTCAAAGTAAATTCCTTGAGTCATGTAAACTAACCTCTCAAAGGAAATAAAAACTGTCATGACCATAATGACCTGCCATTTGCAATATTCACCTTTGAAATTCAAGGCTTGCTGTCTATCCTTAATGGAAACACAGATTTGAAGATACGTCCTGATTAAATTAAAATAGTAAGAAAACATTAATAGTCCAATTTGCTTTTTAACAACAGTAAGAAATTAATGCTATTTGTCAATAGGTTTCAACTTAAATCCTTAAAAGAAATCTTGCATATTTTATGAGTTTTAGTCTGAAACAAAACAGACATTTTGATGAGGCATTTCCTTCAGTAATAGCTGCATTTTTATTATGTAAGTAGCTAATTTTAATTGCACTGAAGTCAGTGGCAACTCTCTAAGCATGTAATTCCTGGCTAGTAATTGTCAAACAGCTAAGTAAGGAGCTCCTGTAATGCACGTTTTCCAGCACTCTTATGAAAACCATTCTTAGGTCCCAATAATGAGGTAAGTAGAAAATTATATTTTAACATCTAAGTATCCTTTAATTATTTCTTGCCCTACCCACAACAGTTATAGAGAACGCATACTTTTTTCTTTCCCAGACCCCTTTACATTTTTTCACACTTAGAATGATGGAATCATAGAATCCTTAAAATTGGAAGAGTCCATTAAAGGCCATGTAGTCCAGCACCCCTCCAATGAACAGGGACATCACAGCTAGATCATGTTGCCCAGGGCTGTCTTCAGCCTCGCTTTGAGCCTCCAGGGACGGGGCACCTGTCTCTTTTCTGCTCTTTTTTTCCTTATCTTTTTTCTCAGGTTTCTAAAACTGTAGTTTATTTTCAGTCTTTCTTGTGAGTGAAATTTCTTAAATTTCTAGAATTCTATTTAATTCTCTTCTCTAGATAACTTCCAACTGTTCACAAGTACTATAAAGTATGCTGCACAACACTGAGGTGAAAATTTCATCTAAAGCCTCTGAGCAGATGAGAAGGATTACAGAAATTATTCCGTAAGTCTTACAAGATACAATTTTTCCTTTAATCTGACCTATATTCCATTGGCCTTTGTCCCTTCATTTTCATTTTACAGATGGAAAATTCACATACAGGTAGACTAAGTGAATTACCCTGTTCCATGCAGGAAATTTTGTTATCTGGGGATTGAGTGTACATCTGAGAAGTCTATGATTTCATAGAGAAATTTTATACATCGAAGCCCATCTTCATGGTTTCGCACAAAAGTATTTGTCCCTTGGTATCTTTCACTTTCAAAAGTTTCACTACTCTTTTTAGAGTTTTCACTACTTTTTCCTTGAATTGACTTCATCTAGAAAAATCTCCCTCTTTCTTGTATGAAAATTCTCAGAAAGATCAATTTCTTTCACTAGTTACAGTGACCTCACACATTACCTCTTTCTTGTCTCTCCTTAGCTTTTGCCTTTTTGGTGTCATTTTGCACAGAAACTCTCCATTTAGATAGTTGAGAATTGACTTCTATACACTGAATGTCACATCAAAATGCATTACACACCTTTCCCATTCATTTCCTCAATCTGCTATTGTAAAACATTGTGTCAGCTGGAGGCATTTTTACCAGACATCAGTGCAAAAAGTCTAAGAAAGTTTATGGCTAACATATGAAAGAGAGCATGTATTGAATACTTTGCAATACAAATTGAGTTTGAAAGACTGATTTAGCATTTGCTATTAATTTAGTTAATTCACCAGCAAACAACCAACCAAACTAAATTTGGGGAATATTTCCATCTTCAGAAATGATGTCAAAATATTAACCATTAATGTAATTTCACAGCAAATAAATGTCTGAGTAAACTAAAAGTAAAATATATTTTGGAAAACAAGAAAATTTTGATAATAAATCCAAGACATAATAAAAGCCCTTCAAAACAATAAAAGTTCAGAAGGAGATATGAAAAGTTTGTTGTAGTAGAGCTACATAAGTCGGAAGAGCACACCTGTATTTGTTAGTATGTACATGATTGTGGCAGCATGTTTAACAAGTCAGTGATCTGAAGCATTTACTTCAGGAAAACTCTTTCCTTCTGCTCTAAAATCTATTCCTCCAGCATACAGGTTACTCTTAATCCAATTTTAGTTTAAAATGTGGAATGTCTTTGAACCTATTAATGTCATTCAACTTCCTCCTAATTATTCTTCTGCTAAGCATGTAAAACTGTTCTTTCCAGAATGGTGGGATCCTAGCAAGATGGTTGCTTAACTGATCATCCTGTTCTGACCTACCTGGGATTTTCAGTGAAGATACCATAGAGAAAACAATTTCAAATATCTCCAGTATTTGTTTTTTATTTCGTTTTGTCTTGGTAAATATTCTCAAATCTGAACGAAGTGCCAAAAAATTAAACCTATTTGTCAATTTTAATCTAAATCATAATAATTGGATGTTACTCTTCTGTTTTTAAGTATTTGCCTAGGCTGCAGTTCGATTTAGTATTCTAGTAAGGCTCTTGAAATGGATCACCTCCACTAGTATGGAGGATGTGTTTGATGAAGTACCTTCAATTTTCCCCATAATGTTCTCACAGAAGACTGATGAATAAGGTCCTCAGAAACAATTACAAAAAAAAGGATATCCATCAACAGACGAAGGTAACATTTTTTTTTCTCCTCAGTTTTTTTTCCAATTTTTACCTCAAGAAGTTTTTTTCTGAGAACGATTGAATACATTTCTAGAGTTCTAAATGTCTTGTCACAGGGAAACCTACAGGGAAACCTATTTATAGAAGCTCCAGTGAGACCAAGTGATTCAAGACAGACAATTTTGAAGGCAGTATTTGACATGGTACAAAAAATGTCAAGTTCTATTTGATGATTCCTTACATTAATCTTCTCTTAATTGCTAAAAATGGGTTAATCCTCCATATCTTACTAGAATTGAACTGTCTTACCTTGTATTAGTGTACCAAAAGGGTAGTGCTATGATAATTATCATCAAATCTCTTCATTTCTTAGATTGTTCAGAAATAAAATAAAACATTAGTATCATGTGGAAGTTAGATCTGCTTTGGCAGGCTGGCAGATGGAAGGTGATCATAATTCATAGAAATGCAGAGGCAAGATGCAAAGAAGTAAGTCAACAAGGCTTATTTTTCTTTTCTTCATCTCTGTAATGAATCATTTATTCTAATTCAAGATGAATCTGAATTTCGTGGATCATGATCTTGAAAAAAACAACTGCTGCAGGTCATGTATTTTCAAGTTTTTATTTTCCAAGAACTAGAATACATAGAAAATGTTAACATAACTCAAATCTTCCTGAATGTCAGTAGCAACTGAAGAATAAACTGTTTCATTTTGCCTGAGTTACAGGATAAGTACCAGTCCTGCCATTTCTACTGACTTCTGTCTTTAGACAAAACAATTATATTGTCTTCAAAATACTTGTCACTAAGGGGCAAGATTAGTATTCTCTCTGGCTGCTTATAGCAAGGATTTTCTTAGTGCATAGCATATCGTGATGAATCTCAGTAGAGCATTGGCAAGGGTACTAACAATTTCAGGAAAATGAATCATTATCAGCACTGTAAATATAAAAAAATATATGTATGTACATAGATAGATATACACGGTTTATTTTGGAACTGTTTCTCCTCACAGTAAGAAGATATAAGCTGATCCATGACACAGGTTGGGATCTGCTCAAATAATTAATGAATATTATATTTTCTATGAGACAAAAAAGTATCTTGTGCAGTATGTGCAGAAAAGCAAGTTGCCATCCTTAATAGATACAATGCACACATCCAAATTTTTCAGTGACAGGAATGGGATAAACTCAAATATACAGGGGTATGGGTAAATACTACATCTAACTGACTCAACTAGTCTTCATGGATTTCATGACTGCAGCGCTGCATGTTAAAAGGAAGGTGCAGAATTAAAGATTTGGATTGAGTTTGGAGGATGTGGCCTCAAATTGCACCAGGGAAAGTTTAGATCACGTGTTAGGAAGAACTTGCACATAGTGATCAAGTATTAGAAAAGCCTGCTTGAGGAAGAGGTGGAGTCCCCATTTCTGAAGGTATTTAAGTGACAATATGGATATGGCACTAGAGAACGTGATTTATGGATGAAACTTGGTAGACTGGGTTGCTGGTTCAATTTGGTGATCTTGAACGCCTTCTCCAGCCTAAATGATTCTATCATTCTACAGTATCAGAAACAGAATTTATATCAGTTGTGCAACATGTTGCCTGAGTTCGGGGTTATCAAGCTGGGGGGTGTTTGTTTTCTAAGTGATATCAATTGCCTTTCTGACATAAGTAAGGGCAATTACTTCAAGTAGTAAAAGCCTACAAAGAAAAGGTAGGGACTCACAGTAGGTAATATTTTCGTCTGGAAGACCTTATCCTCCTTTAAAAAGAAGTCACTTGATAGCGTTCTTTTTATTTCAGACATCTAGATGATATCCAGTCTACTTTTCCAGAGAGTGCTTGTAGGAAACAGAGGAAAATGTGTTAAGGTAGAGTGTGGTAACCTCTCTTTATGTATCTTTGTTATTAGGAGATTAGAGTATTAAATGTTGTTATTCATCCATTGATTAGAAAGAGAATCTAAGTGAATATTTCAGAGAGAGATGTCGACATGTCAGATGCCTAAAGCTAACACAGTGAATATTGTCCAGTGTTACAGTTCTCTCCATAGAGGTGTGAATTCCAGCTACATTTAATTCACAGCTGTATCTCTGTGGTCTGACTGAGGTCATTTCATTTGCTCCTTGGGGATGATGAATGATACCATACAGGAATAACAAGAAAGTCTCAACAGGAGCACCTGTTTTCTCTGCTGAAGTCCTCAGAGTATTGAAATAGATCCTATTTTCTTTTCATTCTGTTCTAACCTTGATAAAGTTAGGAAATAAAATATGAGCAACTCCTAGATAATGCTGGAACTATTGTTTGTGTGGCAACATCTGTCATCCTGAACACTGAAGGCTATGTCCATATTTCAGTTTTTCTTTATATCTATAAAAATAGATTTATATATATATATATATATATATAATACTTCTCTACCATATATCTCAAAGAGTTTGTAACCATTTCGGTCTTTTTATTGTGATTCTCATTAAAGCTCAAACCATAGCATTGTTCACAATGCAACTTGAACAAAATAGTCATTAAACACCCGTCACCTTACACTGTCTAGCAAGTCATTTAATAGAACAATCACAAAAAGCGCCTTTTTATTAGTAAGTAAAATTGACAAATATCTCCTTGAATCTCCTGGGCAAATATAGAGCAATACTGATAGGACTTCTGTGCAGTAATTTTTAACTCATGACACTTCAGTTAGACTAACCTTGTATTAGCAACGCAAATGCTATGGATATTGATTGTGGCACTTCGAAGGCACATGGTCTCACATGAAGGTGAATTATTTTGTGTCTGAATGCAACCTAATCAACAGACAACACTGTACAGATAGCGCATGGGCACTGCTGACACCATCTTTGGGTTACATTAACATCATCTCTTGAAGACTAGGGATATTGAGACAAGGTTTTGCAACAGGAATTTGTTGGCCTCCTGGAAACCTGTGTTTCTACAGTTTCATTATAAGTATAGGATATTCATCTTCAGATATTTCTGTATAAAGTGAATTACTGCATTGCATATGTTCTTATGGGATATGAAGGAACAGATGTTCAATGAGAGGTACCACAGCTCTCAGGAGAACTCAGTAGTAACTCCAGAGACAGAGGGAAGAACTGACACTGTCTTCAGAGCCCCAGTAATGAAACTCCAGGGAACCTCTCTATACCTAAGTGTGTTCCCATCCCTTTTAATTAAGTACCTCTAAACTCAGATCTAGGAAGAAAATGCCTTCAGAGCTTCCTTGTATTTTCAGGAAAATAGCTTAGCTCAGAGTACTCACATATACGCAATGGAAAGTCTCTACAACGAATATGTAATTTATATTTTCTTGGAGGCACACAAAAAGAGCAGGCAGAGAATGAGCACAGAAGCAAAATTACTTTTATATACACATATAATCTGTTAATTACTTCCAAAAGGAGCATGTTGGGTGCAAACAGTGGGGAGGAACACAGCTTCTATAGTGTGACTGAATTACAGGACTGCATTTGTACCTCATAAACAATGAATTTGTCCAGGGGCTATGAGAAGAATGGAGGGATGAGCTCAGCTCACGTAACATAACTGAGCATGCAGCTAATGGTGGCTCCTTTACAGTCCTTGATTTGTGTTAGTGATCTTTCATCCAAGCATAGATGTTATTCAGCCATGGTTGGTTAGTTCTGTAATTCACAAAATCCTCTGCTTGAAGTAGTCTCTTATCTGTGCTTGCAGTCCTTCATTTGTTTTGATATATAAACAGATTTCTATCTGTGTTCATTTTCTTTTTATTTGTATACTGTGGCCTTCTTGCATTCATAATTGTACTGTTTAGCCATTATCTTAATCTAAAGTAATTAAATTTTAATTTCAAAATGTCTGACTTTTCAAATCAGACCATATTTTTTGGAGGTTTAAAATATGTTCTTGCATTTCCTACACACCTAATTGTTAGTTTTCACATCTATTCTAGTGTCTCCAGCCCTCAGTGTGAGTGCATGAAGACAAAAACAGTTCTAATCTTTTTTTAACTAAACATGTTACAATATTTTAAACTGATTTTAATTTTAATTAATAAAATGAATCTTGCCTTAGAGATTTCTACAACTATCACTGAGGTGACTAGAAAATTATATCTTCTGAAGTACTACAATTACTTTATGAATCCCTGTTTAATAAGTAACTTTTGTTTTATTTTATTTTATTTGCTGCATTATTTCAAATTCACACAGGTGAATGTGTGTGATTTCATAGGTACAGTAAAATTGCTTCATGATTCTTTTTGGCATGGGTGGAACAGAAATGGAAGTGAGAAATGACTGCTGTAAGCATTCCACAGCAGATGTTCTCAGACTTTTCAGACTGACCACTGTGTTTGGGAAGCAGCAGTCATGAAAATGTACTTTCAGCTTTCTTTCATGCCAAAAAAGTCAGATAACAGACTCAATTCTAAGTTTGTTTATTTATTTATTCCGGGAGATTGGTTGACTGTGGTTGTTCTTGAGAGAAACTAATCAACCTAGACTATATTTAGGCTGAGTCTTGTGAAAAAATTCCTCACAACTGGAACAGTGTGAGTATGTGAGAGTGTTCCCATGTGAGCTGTGGAATGCTGGATTGCACAATTGTTTCTAGCAGGGACTTCTGAAAGTTTCTGAATGGATTTTATAAAACGGTAGGATACTTCAGTGAGGGGTTGGATTTAATGGACCAGAAGCAGCTGAAGCACCAAAATGAGCTGGGAGAACAAATTTCTCTGTCTGAGCTGAATACCCATTTATAGCTCCTCAGATATTACAATTGATGAGCTGCAAGGTGATCACATCTCTCCAGTGATTAAAGGTTTTTAGTCATTGGTGGCTTCCAAGACTGGATTCACCTTTGCTGTGTTGCAGCTGCTATGGATATTTAGTATACATTTGTGCACAAGCTTATCTCATAATTCACCTGCTTTATAACACCAAGCCTGAACTATTGTCCCTTCATACCCCTTCCTAGTTCTTCAAAAGTTCTGGAACACTGAGGGTGTGATTACTGCTATCTACCTTTAGGCTAAGACCCAAAACCAGCTGTGGAGCTGTTACTGATATGGACATATGTTCTTTCTGTCAGATGAAAATAAACCAAAGCTCAGCTCTGTAACTGCACTTGATGTGGTCCATCAGATAGTGGTCATTCTGTCAATTTCATCAGATTATAATTATTCCTAAAACTATTCCTGGATCCTCAATATTAGTCTATAGATGCACTCCTTCAGAGCTCTGTTGTTTTCTTGTTTGGTTACATACAGCACAGGCAGAGATTATCAGAATTCACAGGACCAGAGCTTCATCAAGAACAGCGCACTTTCTATGACATCAATACTGATGCAGAAAAGCTGAATGGCTGAGACATAAATGGGCCTTAGATTATTACCCCTGTCTTAGAATTATGGCTGAATTCACAAAAGCAAATTTAAAATATTAGTCAGGCTCTCAAGTGGATAGAATTAGATCCAAATGAAGCCAAATCTTTCCCTTTGTGTACTTAATTACAAAGTATATGCAATCTTTGTAGACTAAATTAAATACCTGTCTTAGTATACTGCTGCCCATATATTTCAAGACAATACTTCATGGGCATTTCTCTCATATTTTTATATTGACATAACTTGGCACGTTTATCCAAATCCTTATAATTCTCAGCATAATTTTATCCTAAGCAAATCAGCCCATGCTCATGAAATTACTAAGGCGCAGACACATGTACTGCTACAGTTCAACTCTCAAACTAATTTATATTGCTGAGTTGGTGCCTAGGTTATCCAATGGTTGATGAAAGTTAGGTCGTTCAGGAGAGTTTACAGCACTGACACACAGAGCTACTTCCAGGAAAGAATTGGGAGGAGAGTATATTTTATAAATTATATTAGAGATATGGTTGTTGACCTGCAAAATGAAGGTAACTGAAACAAGGAGTGGCAGACTTAATAGTTTACCTCTCCTAGCACATAACACATTCTTATTTGTAGTGAGACAGTGGATCTGCCTATAGAAGTGGCTTGAAGAAGACGTCAGAAAATAAAAACAGGAAGCAGAATAATAAAATAAAAACAAAATTCTACCAGTTTTTAGAAATTTTCTACATGAAAAACAACTATTGGTCTGCATTTAGCCAACAGTGTTTACTGTTAAAGTATGATTCTTTTTGTAGTTCCCATTAATAATTGCTTTAGTGTATTTCTGAAGTGAAAATCACACAGGTTGCATGGGAAGAACAATTGCTCTTTGTAGATGAAGGTCAAACTACCAGTGTAGAATTGCTTTCTACACAATGGGAGAAGTGAACGACTATAAAATATGCCTCCTGTCAACAAGACTGCTTTAAAGCTTCTTGGCTCTATATGAATCCCTTGAATTGATAGTTTGGGAGGATGGCTTGTGCTCCCTAGTACTCAGCTCAGTTATAAAATAAGCAGATCCCTCTTATTTACGCAGAAAATATGGAGACTGTAATTTTTCAAAGTATTTCAGAATAAATGATTCTCACATAGTAGTAACTAGTCATCCCAAAAGATCATCCTTGTTTGAGTTTGTTTATTTATTGGAGAATGTGGAAGGAGGGAAATAAAGAGAATAAAAACAAAAACCCCTTAGAAAAACATGTAAATCAAAATGTTTCCTCTATGAATAGAAAAATTAAGGACTTGTAGATAACTAAATTTTATCATCTGTGATAAATATGTTGATTTTTATTAAATGCCAACATTTTTGCAGACAATACCAGGATGTCTTCTCATTTACACTGGTCTTACATTATTGGTGTTTAGAAAACAGATAAGAAACAAAAGAAAACTGTATTTTGTCATGGTTTTATGATTTTTGGTATTGGTATTCCACATCATAACAACATGTAGTGCATTAAGAGTTAAAGAGTTAATACTCCAACTCCATAGATCATTGATATTTCCGGGTATACCTGTCTCAGAAGAGGAGAACTACATTCCCCAGAGGACTTTGCGATGCTTTGCATTTTTACGTATTTTCCGCTCAGAGGGAAAAGATAAAAACCCTCTGCAGTCACGGGACACTCTTTTTCCTTCGGGATCGACTCAGCAGTGGGTGCTCGCTGCCGTATCGCCTTCAGTGTTAGCGTAAGGCCTTCGGTTTATCGGACACTCTCTCTTGCTCCTTTTATTTGATTTATTAGCTTCAATTCCAATTATATTGTATTATGTTGTGTTATTTTGCTTTCTGATATCTTATTTAGTAAATTAGCTTTCCTCCTCAGATCGTTGCCGCTGTTTTGTTTCTAGGCCCATCTCCCTTTTTCCTTTTCCCTTTTCCCCCTTCCCCTTTCCTGGGGCGTGGGTCTGTGGGTCCCCCACACCAATCGTCATGGAACCGGGCCGATCCAGCCCGGTAAACCGTTGACATTTTTCATAAGGAAATTTTAAATTAACTCTGATCCTTGTTGTTCAGAATGAGGCCATTTCTTCAGCAAATGTGAGTATTTTTAAATGAAACCTTCAATGAAGCCAATATGATGGTATTTCTGAGCATTTATTTTAAATTATTTTTTATTGTCAACTTCCTTTATTATGATGAAATTTAAATCAACAGACCCAGCAATGTAGCTCAGCACCAGATAAATCTAATCCTTCAGTTTTAAATCAGTGTCGCATACTGATGAAAAGTAGATGGAAGGCCTCTGCTTGATCTGAAGAACACAGAAGTCCACTGAGATAAACTAATTTTAATAATTTTGATTATGTAGTGAGTGTATTCTAAGATTTCCCACTTCTGTCTCTGTCTGCACTGATGTAGTCCTGTAAAGTTATACTTACTATTACTATTACTATTATTATTTCAATAGTAACAATTCTGCTGGGCAGGTAGCATTGTAACTGAGGAGCCCTTCTACTAGGCACGTATGTTAGTGTGGTTCAGTGCTGGGACTCAGTAGATCAGGTTGATGACTTGATGATCTCAAAGGTCCTTTCCAACCCAGATGATTCTGCGGTACTATGACCATAAAACACTGTATTTGCTCTGAGGATTTTTCTAAACAGGTAGAAGAAATCAGCAGAGAAAGTGATACATGTATAATTGAGCCCATTTGCAGAGGACTGCACTTTATTGATGGAAATGTTATATTTCCCTTAAGGTAAAATCACAGAATTGTAGAATGGTTTGGGTTGGAAGGTGCCTTTAAGATCATCTAGTTCAAACTCTCTTGTTATAGACAGGGAGGGTCAACTCCCTCTAGACCAGGTTGCTCAAAGCCACATACAGCCTGGCCTTGAATGCTTACAGTGAGGGGACATTCACAAACTCACTGGGCAACCTGTTCCAGTGCCTCACCACCCCCAGTAAAGAATTTCTAAATCTACCCTCTTTCAGTTTAAAACCATTTCCCCTCATCCTGTCACTAACTGCCCTTATAAAAAATTAATCCCCAGCTTTCCTGTAGACCCCCTTCATATACTGAAGTGTCACTGTTAGGTTCCCCCAGCGCCTTCTCTTCTCTAGTCTGAAAAGCCTGAGCTCTCAGCCAGTCCCTGTCGGGGAGGTGCTCCAGCCCTCTGATATTCTTCGTGGCCTTTCTCTGGATCTGCTCCAACAGCTCCATGTCCTTGTTTTGAAGGCTCCAGAATTGGACACAGTACTCCATGTGGTGTCTCACTAGAACAGAGAGGCAGAATCTCCTCCCTGGACCTGCTGGTCATACTTCTCTTGATGCAGCTCACAGGATACCGTTGGCCTTCTGGGTTGCAAGAATACATTGCCAGCACTGTGTGCCTGCAGCCCAGAATATAAGCCAAGGGGAAAAATATTTGAGGGACAAACAAACATAAATGTTTAATAAACCTCCCCACTATCAGTTTAGAAAAACTGCTATCACAACTTCAGTCTTTCTGAGGCTGGGGGTGTCTCTATGAAGCCTTCCTCTGGGACTGATATGTCTTTGCAAGAGCCGTGACTCAGAGAGCAGATTGCCATTTTATTCTCCCCATGTGTGCTGTGCTAAACATAATGAGGCTGAAGCTGTTAAGTCAAATCATGTAAGTAATATATAATATGAGTAATTGGGAGTGGATGTAACCGTAGTCTATATAGAAGCAGGGGGGTTTGCCTTACCAGTCCCAGCTTTAAAAAACAAGCTTAAGTCTCACACTGCGAGATTCTCTGTGCATCCCAGGATGCTCAGTGTAACAGAAATTCTCCATATCCTAAGCTACAGTGAAACTGAAAGAAGAGAACATCTTTCAAAGGTGCTAAGTTTTATTTTTACTCTTGTGTAGATCTGTATGCATTTTGTTTAACTTATACTTGAGTTTGAAAGTTTTCCGGTTAGTGGTTGTTATAAAAGTTTCTGTTTAGAGAAAAAAAACAACAACAACAACAAAAAAAAACCACCACTGTTACTGGTGTTCTAAAATGTTCATTAGTACATGCACAGAAAAGACCTTGGTTTGATTTTGATATTAAATTACTAGATAATGTCTACAGACTTCAATTAAGCTCTTTCTGATCTGTTTCAGGGGAGGAGTGCTAAAATCAAGCCCAGTATATTTAATAGTCAATGCAAAGCCTTTATTCACAGCAGAATATGAAAAGAAATCAGAACAAGTTCTGATGGAGAGAGCATGATGAAAGCAGTGCTGTGTGCAGACATTCGCTGCCTTTAGCTATCACAGTGATTCCTTTCTTCTAGACTGGATTGAAAACACACATGTTTGGCAGGCTTACTCTGACTTTTTTTTCCATGAGTCCCAGCTGTGATTTCACTGTGAGTAATGGAATATAAAAAAAAATACAGATAGTGATATTAGATAAGGAGCATTTAGCCCATATACTGCTGCTCTATGAGACAGCAAATGAGTTCCTTTATGTCTTCATCTGCACATCTACTCCTGCATAAGGCTGTGAGCTCAGGGTCATGTTTAAACTTCAAAACCTGCACTGTTTTGAAATTCCAAAAATTGAAGTCTTGCAAACAAGCAGCAACCTGCTGTTGTGATATTTGTTTGTTTGCTTGTCAAAGGAGGATCAAAAGCTTCCTAGAATGAAAAAATATCAGGGTACTGTCTGTTGAAAAGATAGATGAGACATGTCAGTTGCCCTGCTTGGGTAGCCTGTAGGACAGCATGGACCCGTGTACACATCCCGTAGAGAAAAAACACGAATGAATGGAGATAGGTTGGAATGTATGTGGAGCTTTTTGGCTTACTTCCATAAATGAGCCAGCCAAGAGCAGCGATTCTCCCTCTATATTTAGTGCAGCCTCACCTCGAATACTGCGCACAGTTCTGTGTCCCACAATACAAAAATGCCTTGAATATCCTTCATTATGTGCAGAGGAGGCACCAAATCTGGCAATAGGGCTGGAGGCATGTCCTGTGAGGAGAGGCTGAGGATGGCCAGTCTGGAGGAGGACAAGAAGCAACCTCACTACTCCCTTCCCTGAGGAGAAGAAAAAGAGAGAGGTGCCTGGCTCTGCTCCATTCTGGGAACTGATTGCAGAAGGGGAATGGCACAGAGCCATGCCAGGGAAGGGCTGGACATTAGGAAATATTTCTGCACCATGAGAGAGGTCAAACACTGGAACAGGATTCCTAGAGAGGTGGCTTTTGCACCATGCCTAATATTTAAGAGGTATTTGGACAACGCCTTCAGTAACATGTTAACTTTTTGTTAGCCCTGAATGCTAAGGCACTTGGCTTCAATGATCTTGGAAAATCCTTTCAAACTTTCAATCTATTTTTTCTAGTCTAGTCATGTCTAGTTTATTTTGGAAGTGTCCAGTTAGAAATCGTTTCTTATTGATTTACAAAAGAGTGGAAATTTCTGCAGGAAACAGGATTTCTTCTTTGTCCTTTAGGCTCTCTTTCCATTATACATACCAGAAATTGTTTCTGAATACAATTAAAGTTAATAAAAAAAGATGTCTGTAGTCCAATTACGCTTTGAATTATTATTTAAATGTAGATCTCTCTACTTTTTTTAATATTTTCAATGTCATATAAAATACAAATAATAAAAAAAAAGATATGAAAGAACAGCCAAGCAAAACAATGAATTTCACCAAATTAAAATTCAAAGAAAATTTCAATTTTGTGATGAAGTGGTGATGAAAAGGTTTTGAGAAAGCTTTTCTTTGCCTTAATGCATGAAAGAAAATCATAATTGCAATTAGGCTTTAGTTAAAGGAAGACCAGTGATTTTTATATCTAGTGTCATCATTACCATCTTATAATTCTCACCTCACCTGGGACTTTTTGCAACCATCTTCATTTAAGTTTTATTTAAGTATTATACAGAACTTGTGTATTCTGGAAATTCAGATGGTAAATGTGGTGTAAATGAAAAGAAAACTCTCTCAAAGTATCATCTGTAGATACGGATGGATTCAGAACATTAGGAAATTCTACAGTATTCAGTTGTAGGTTCCCAGCACAACAAGGACTTGGACAGACTGGACAGACATTAAAAGAGGGCTATAAACATTATCAAGGGATTGGAGCAGCTCTGTTGTGAAGAGCAGCTGAGACAGGTAAGCCTTCAGCATGAAGGCAGCTCAAGGAGACCTCCGATAGCCACCAGGACATGGTCCTAGGTGTTTCTGCTTGGCCAGAATGGCTAGATCAAATGACTTCCAGAGGTTTTTTCCATTCCTAACTATCTTAAAACTGTGAATCCGTGAAATTTTATGCCATAAAGAAAAAACATAGTGCAAATGGCCAGCCAAAAGAAGAATCTTCAGATGATTTTCTTCTTTCAAAACCAGCATCTCTGACTTAAATTAACTGGATTTTCAAGAATGGGGAGTGAGGACCTACATCTTTATGTTTTGAGAAATGCAGCAACATAAAAAAGGAAGCATGATACTAAGTAGCAGTTTAGTTTTTAAAGACAGATTAACAGTTTTCATGTTAGTTGCTTCTTCTGACCTTCTGAAGTTAGCAGCCAACAACATGGCTCCTTTTAGCCTGGCATTACTTTGTAAACAAGACATTCTGTAGAACTGTGGTGCTAAGACTCAGCGTGATTAATTTCTGGAGCTGCTGAAGTGTTCACACTCCTAGGTGTTTTCTACTTACCTGCAATCTAAGAAAATCAAGTGATAACTGATGGATAAAGTGCCACCTAATCCTCATCGCGTACCAGTAAGAAGCTAGAATTATCATCCCTGATGGCAGATAGAATAACAAATACAGAAGGAAACAAATGTTCACAGCATCTCTAACCCTGACAGTGACAGTTACAACTCAAACTAATCCAGGATTTTTGAGGCAACAAAATCAATTTACAAGGCAATGCTGACTGAACTAACAATCGAATGTCGCAAATGCTTGTCATTCCTTACCATACAACTACCACAAGTTTGACAATAGTTCAGTAATGTTACCTGCTTTACAGTTATGCTTGGATAATTCTGCATTTTGTTATAGGATTTTTAGTCACTATAAAGAAAGCTTGTTTCTGATTTATATCTGGTAGACTGGTAGATTAAGAGACACTGAGGCTAGCAGGGTCATTTAAGGCAATTATATATATCATGTACATATATAAAATTAATGTGGATATACTTAGGATGAAAAAAAGAAAGGACAATAATCAGTCGTGCATTTTAGCTAATATTGTTCAGATTTTTAGTCTGAATATTGAAAACTCATTTTATAAGAAATCACACTTCCCTCTTACCCAAAGGACACTGTAAGGAAAACTATCAGATTATCTTCTGTTTCTGAATAACTGTCCCAGAGATACATGGGGAGAGAATTCAGGACAGCAGGATTTTTTACTGCGTTATATTTTCTGATGTTTCTTTGGTCTAGATATATTCAATATGCATAAATATTTAAATACAATATGAAAAGATATATGAGAAAAAAGAAGAGGTAACATTTTTGAAACAGCTGAGGAAACGTAATTTTCTTTAAATTTAAATAATAGAACAATGACTTCTAGCACAAGTGAAAACAGAGAAAGGATGCATACAGTTGGCTTCCTCTGTAGGAAAGAGTTAACTTTGTCAAAGTTAATTTTCTGCTTCTCAGATTGCAGGGATGCAAGCCAGAGCTGGTAAGGACAGATAATTTTTATGCCAAATTAAGGATGACTCTAAAACCTAGTAACCTTTAAATTGGATGTGAAAATCAAGGATAATTGAGTGGCATGTCTGCTAATTATTTAAAGGAATTAATA
Source organism: Oreortyx pictus (assembly GCA_036925125.1). Lineage (NCBI taxonomy): Eukaryota > Metazoa > Chordata > Aves > Galliformes > Odontophoridae > Oreortyx > Oreortyx pictus. Next base: position 4,167,175 of record JAUPFR010000005.1, read on the forward strand.
ATTCAGAAATAGGGAACTAGCTCTGACCTAGTCTACAACTTGAGGGGCATATATCCAATTTTCAGAATCCATCATCTGCCTTCTGACCTCTACTCGAGGTTTTCTGAGTTCAGTCTAAGATGTTTGGGATAAATTAGAATGCTGGAAATTATGGCAAAGGTCAACTTGTAATTGTTGTTCCCCCCATAAGACAGAGGAGTTGAGAGCTGAGTCACAGTCCCAGCAGCCATCAAATAATTGCAGATAGGAAAGAATCCAATTCAACTGTGCTTTAGGTATCCTCACTACAGTGTGATGGGACAGGAGGGACAGCTGGAGAGGGGGCAATTGAGCAATGTTTTTTGTTGATATTCTGTGCTTCACGTAGATTTCTGCTGATGTGCCTACAAAATGGACAGCTAGATCTATGTTAATGAGTGGGGATTCATCTAAGCAGATGTCTTGATCGAATATACATTTATCTGAACATAGCACCTACAGCTGTCTTTAGAGACAGTAGAGGAAAAGGTCCCCTTCTGTGCACAATTAACTGTATCTTCATGTAGATTAAGGAATAGTTCAGATTATTGATCCAAAATAGTGAAAATTTATTTTTATATGAAAAAAAGAAAAAGATATTTTAAGGCAATCAGTGCTTTGATGGTATTTAACTGTAGTGGGAATAACCTTATACCAAATTAAAAACCTTGCTAACTTGCATAGAGATTTTTTGAAGGTATACAGGACAATAAAAACCATTAATTCTTCCCCAAATTTTCCATCTCAAACATGCAGTACTTGCCTTCTATATGTTATTGTGGGAATTGATTGATTAAAATGGTTTGGGACTTTCAAAGAAAATTCTCTGTTTTTATTTTTGACTAATCTTGAATAAAGTGTTATGTCTTGTCCTGTTTAAAATCTCTGCATGAACTAAGTATTCTTGGGAAAATTCCACCAAGATATAACACTGCTGTGTAACACGAAGCTTGAACCCAGAAACCCTTTTAACAATTATATGACCTCTTATAAACGAAAATGTGTGTTTTTCCTGTATCGTTGTTGTTGCTTTTGTTGTTGTGTAAGGGATATTCTTTATGGAAATAGCTTGTTTTCCATCTGTAGCAGTAAGGAGGTTTAACTTGCATTGTGATCCACCTGGGCTGAATAGTGGAATTAGCATATCTATGCTAGTGAGCTATTTCGGCTAACTAATGGTGGTGACTCAAGAAAGCTCTGCCACGTGCCAGGAGCATCCTCAGTCCATGTTTAAGGATTCAACTCACAGAAAGCTTCAAGAAGTAGATCTTTACGTCTGTGTGTGAACGATGTACTTAAACTGTCCTTATATTGGTGAAGATCAAGTCCATGCAGTGTAATTTGGAGAACTATTTTAGACTATGCTGAACCTTCCTTTTCATTAGCTGAACAGTTTATAACAGTTTGACAGACTCATCTCCCTTTACTCTCTGTGTGAGCAGGACTGTAATGGCAGTCTTAAGTCATTTAGATAATATGCAAATGTATGCATCTGGACATCTACATTTGGATGTTTTAATCTGTAAATTGAAATTCATCCTTGATGTGGCTATGCATTAATTCACAGATCTGGAAAAGTAATGAACACAATTGTTCATCCCTACAAACACACGTGAAAGGAGTTTGAAGGGAGTTGAAGGGATCTGTTCAACACTAATGTTTACAAACATAAATAAATTCTCACTGTACAAAATCATAGAATGATTTGGGATAGAAGGAACCTTAATGATCATCTAGTTTCGACCCTCTGGCATGGACAGGAACACTTTCCACCAGACCAGGTTGCCTAAAGCCTGGTTCAACCTGGTCTTGAAATCAGAGGCGTTACTTTCATCATAGTCCTCAGATATTCATTTAAATTGCAAAAACCTGTTCGAAATTATCCACAGGACACACATATTACGCAAATTCTGAAGAATAATTTGCTTGTGTGTCTCAACAGAATTTCCAGTTCCTGTTAACAGAATGGATCCTGCTCAGCTCAATAAGAAGTCACTTGTGTATTCCAGAAAGGTGACAGGTTACAGAGAAGCAACAGGGCATAAATCAATGTGCAAAATTCAATAGTGCACCTAAAGCACCAAGAATCAATATGCATGCTGCATAAGAGAGTTACAAGTCTCTTTCATCTACTGCTAGTAAACCTTTCTCTATATAAAAGCAAAGGAACACACAGAGCTCTAACGAATATCTATAGAGTGTGAATCTGTCTTTTGTTATCAGCTACTGTCACAGAGGACTCTCTCTCTGGCCCAGAAGTCATATTTCAGTTTTCATTTTCTTTTATCTTTAAGTTTCCAAGTAGATATATTTGATTCATAAATTCATTCAGAAAAGACTTTTGTCGGCTCAGTCTTCAGTATGTGTGTTAGTCATAGGAACAACTGGTTCAACTCATTCAATAACTCTCCAAAAGGATTGTGCAGAAAAAATATCGAAGATAGATTGAGGAATTTCTGGACCTCAGGTGAGATTAGTTTGCCTCTGTTCATGTACAAAACTCAGTTGCTCTGAATACTACATGCATGCAGTAGATATGAAATAGGCAAAAGAACAGTAAAGCAAAGACGTCTGGCAGAAATAGATCTGTTGTGGTGAGATTCACAACTGTTGCATGGGTATGCTACTGGGGACATATTGCTTTGCTATTGCTGTCTCCTCCTCTCTCTAGTTTTGAACAAGTGAGATCAGCTTTGTTGTAAATGGTAACAGGTTCACTGAAAAGTCTTTCAATTCTGTCCTTCTGAACTAATTCCAAAATCATCTTAGTTAGTGGATTAAAACTGGTTAACTGCGAGTAGGTTAAGGAAGGTTTTTTCTTTTATTTGACTGGGTCAAGTCAGACAAATGCAATTATGTGTATTGTTTTTTCACCCCACTAGAGACATCCCTTAATTTCCCTCTCTTAAAATTCTTCCTGGAATATAGAACTTAAGTGCATATTGAGCAGATAAATATCAACACATCAATCTTTCCTCTGTTTGATATAACAGAAGTACATGGTCTTGAGTAAGGATAAATCAGACAGATACTTGACCCCGCTAGTAGGAACTGCTCTCTGGGAAAAATGTGCTGACTTCACACTTTTTTGTGTGGTTAGGTATTATACAATTCTCAAATAATTTTGCCTTATCCTTGAGTGGGCATAGGAAACTATGTACTCATTCTTCACTAAAGATAGTTATCAAGAACAACTGAATTGCATACCTTGGCTTCCCCTAGCCTGCTCACTCTGAAATTAACATTTTCTCTCTTTCAAATAACTCCTCTATTTTTTCCCTCATTTCTTTTGGACATAATGCATTATGGTCTTATAATTATTGTTGTGAGTGTTAACGCATACCCAGGAAGTGCATATATATCAAAGATTTCTATTATCCCCACCAAGGGAGAAGCAGTTAAGCAGCTATTTTTAATATTATTATTGTTTTTATTACATTGATTGTTAAGTGAGATTTTCACACAGGAACTGAAGAGGAAGATTTTACAATAGTATATAGCCAAACAGGCTTTAAGAGTATTTCTTCCCTTTGAATTTCTACCTAGTTCCTCACAAACAGTCACACAGAACTGCAATAAATATTGCAACAAGATTTCAATGATCAACAGAATAAAGACCTTTCTAATATGTATATTTCTGAAAGTGCCACTAATATAAATGGACCAAGCAGGTGGAACTAAAATGCCCTGCAAATCAAGGAAATGCTTGCTGAATTGATTATACTTGCTTCCCAATCTGCATAGTGGCAATTATTACACTATTTTCACTGTAATTAAAGGTTGTAGAGATCATGAGAAAGAAAAAAGAAAAAAAACAACAACAATATATTGACATTAAAGATGATAATTTGTAGCTGATACATACAAAAAAGGCCATCAATCGTTGCTTTAAAAGGAAATTGCGATGTAGGACAGCAATTGAAAGGTCCATTGAAGGTACTGACATGAACACTTTTTGCTCTGGAACATAGCCTTAAACATGTATGTTTTCAATCATGGTGAGAACATGAAATGGTTTACATATTAACAGTAATGTAATTATTACCAGGAAAATTGCTTTTTTTCCACTGAATTCATTGCATGAGGATGAGAGTCTCTCTAAATTTAGGATATTCATAAAAGTGTTGAGAAAAAAGCTTTTGATTAGTTTATTGCATAAAAGTTGCGGAAAGGTTAGATTTTAATTACTACTTTGAATTGCTAATATCAACAACAGACTTTTTTGTTGTTGTATTCAATGTGGTTGAATTCTGGAGCAGAGAGAGCTGAGGAAGGCAATCTTAATGGACTGTATTTTACAGTTATAATATTAAAATTGTCACAATAACAATTAACACGATAAAATGTTCCAATTAAGAGGTAAATATGAATAGCTGTGTTACAAAATACTGTTGCAACAAGATGGATATTGTTGATATTGTCAAAGATTTACTTTATAATGCTGGACTATGTGTCCTCTCTCATTAGTACAAAAAACCACTGGCTTAAAATGGCAGATTGTTGCTCTCCAACAGTGTTTCATATGAGGGAGCATTAAGCTGAAAGGTATAAATTTATTTTGGATCTAATTTCTCAATGCAGACTGAAAAAAGGGCACAGGTATAGTTAAAGCCCCAGGAACAAAATCTTAGATGTTGTTTCAAAGTGCAGATCTTGCACAGATTTTTCATGTAACTTTGGGAAGTCTTTTTCTTTTGGTATATCTTTACTTACTGCATTGAAAAATTAAGTGGAAAGAATATTTTTCCACACTGCTTATTCAGATGTTCTGTAATTTTATTAATACTATCTCTTGCCGAGCTACAATATTTAAGATAATAAGGTTAATAACTAAGCTATATACACACATTCAACAGGAACATTTATTCAAGTTGAGAATGTCAGAATTCAAAGTTAAAATCTGCAGGAGTAATTTTCTTCTTTGTGTATGTATGTGTGCATACTTGTCTTTAGTATATGATTATTCTTTTGCAGAGATTGTCTTCAAATGCTCTGAAATTCCAAGCTATTGTTGGCAAAAAATCCTGTAAAAAGTGCATTTCAAAACAATTCTGTGATCTTGGGCCTGAAGAACTACAAGATCATGAAATAAGAGTGAGACAAATGAATTTTATCTGACAACATTAGCTTTGGGTATAAACTACATTCAGTATATTCTAGGCTGCATTTGCCGTAAATTGAGGGAAACAGACGCTCTTAGGGTGCAAATCATCCTTCCTAAAAATAGATGTATGTAACAGTGTTCCTAAAAGCCTCTATCTCTCTTCTCAAAAGAAAACAAAACCCTTGAGAGAGAAGATCAGATACATATGTGTGCAATGTCTGCTTTTCAGCTGGTGAGTGCTATCCAAAACGGCGGTTTCTTCAGTAGACAAGGCAAAAACTGTTCTGAATTCTGAGGTGATTATCAGCCTTACCAGGTCAACAGCATGAAAGAAAAATGCAAATATCCATTCACTCTAATTCGCTATGGATCAGGCCTTTATTTAAAAGAGTCAAATGTAGTCTAGAGCTGAATCTGATCCTTGTTAAGACACGGTAATACAGCTTTTAAATGTAAAGTCCATGAAAAAGTGCAGATAAGTACGGATAAGCAGCATGCTGACAGCTAAAGATGCTATCTTGACTAGAGAAATGCAAAAAGTACCATTATAAGTCAAGTTATTAACAAAACAAATTGGGTGCAAGCTTTTGATGAAGATTTTAGCAACAAGAGATATAACACGTATTTTCTACAGTTGTTAAGCACTGGAAAAGGCTCCCCAGGGAGGTGGTTGAGAATCTGTTGAAATCTGTTTGGATGTGGTGCTCAGGGAAATGATTTAACAGTGGGTTGTTAGAGTTAGGGCAGTATGTTTTGGTTGTGATTGGACGTCCTGATCTTAAAGTTTTTTTCTAACCTGAGCAACAGTATGATTCTATGATTCTAGGGCTTATATTTCATCATGCCTACCAAATGAGATTTTTTTAAAATCTATTTTGGAAAAACAGAAGCATTATTAGAGTTCAACATAGGTAACTGTCAGCCTAAATTAAACTGGTAAGCTTGTAATAGTCATAAACAACTGCATTTAATAGGAAATTTAAATTAAGAGTGGGCAAATTGTAACACATTTGGAGAAAAAAATCTAAAAAAATATTACTACAAAAGATGGAGCATATTAATCTAGATAAAAATAAAATTACTTTAATAGCAGATGGTATTTAGATCATAATGTTCATCTAGCCAATGCAGAATTTTAAAAGTTAAAAGAGAAACCTTGGATGTTATCTATATTTAATTCAAAATCAGTGAAGCAAGTGAAAAGCACGGGTAGAGTAGCAGTAATGATGTCTGGAATGTGCAAAGACACTAATTGCAGTATTCTTTGCTAATTAAAGAACCTATAATTATAGCACTAGGATATTGAAAACTATCTTGTACAGCAGTGAGACAGTGTCATGTGAATTACTTCTTCTATGCACACAAAGTTGGGGTTTCACTTCCACATGCACCAATAGTTGATGTTAGACCCTTTACTGATTAAATAAACATACATTTAAGCTAGTTATCAAATGACTTTATACAAAAGAAGAAAGGAACGTATTTAGTCACTTTTCTATTCCTTTGTGATCACTATACCTTTTGACTAAAAATAGCTGTAGACCTACATGTCTATAGTTTCTTTTTTTTTTTTCTTCTTTCTTTATTTATACATATATTGTCCCTGACAGAATCATAGAGAAAAACTAAGTTTGGGGAAATATAGTTTTCATATTTCCAAGTGAGGCTGTGTGTTTAGATCAGTGTATTGATTCTGTGTGACTGACATGGTCTGTGTTCAGAATCTTTCTAATTAGCTGATAGAGGGCAGGTGACATAAAGGTTACTTGCGGGACAGAGCATTAATGTCATTCACTTCCTTGGACTGAGTGACAAACAATTACCTCCATGCTAGGATTTAACTGGATTGATATCCAGTGTTCTAGCACTGACAGATGCCCCGGGGATGAATATTTTTTGATATATGCAATTACATGCTATCATGAGATTGTTGGTGATTAATGTCAGCCCTTCAGAGCTGTCACCCAGAAAAGGAAATTAAGGCAGAGACTAGTGTTCAGTCTGAAAAGATAATGATGACCCTGGAGCCTTCATTGTGGCTCTTTGATAAAAGCATAGATTCCTGAACTTTAAAGCATTAGAGCTTTAAAGAAAGTCAGCTATTCAGAATTTGATCAGGTCTCTGTTTGTTATATTAGTAAACTCAAACGAAACACCTAACTCATTTTGAAAAATGTGTCAGAGGAATTAAAAAGAAGCAAATGAGGAGTTAATTGGACACATGAGAGTCACATAGAGGATTAGCAATGAGAGAAAGATAAGTGTATCCAGCAAGAGAAATGGTGTGTGTCCCCAGAGTTTCGTGAGATAGATTATAGCAATAGTTGGTATCATTAACTAATGATGTGCAACCCACATTGCTGTGAGCAGCTGATTACCTTGGTCAGGAAGATAATCGGTGCCACTGGACAACCGACTTCAGTCTTTTAAAGGAATCAGTCAGGATACTTCGTTTTAGAAAAATCTTAGTGGTGGCTTCGGAAAACATTTATCAATTTGACACATGAAGGTCAGATTAAGATGTTTTTTGGCTTTTTTCATCTTAAAAGGACCTAGCTTGCCTTTTTTTTTTTTTTTTTAGACACTTATTGAGTGCAAATTCTCACGTGGAAAAAGAAGATATGTCCCAATAAACTGCTGTGTATAACTTCTTATCCCATACTAGTCACTTTTTCCTTTTGTCTTTCAAAGAACAGTGACAGCAGACCTCAGTCAAATTTTCTCCAGATTAGGGAAAGCATGTTCAGCTGTATGTGTTGTATTTAGTGCTGACATTGATATTTTCTTCTCCACAGAAATTTTGGAAGCATTCTGTGAATCTGATTTGGTTTTCCAGTTACCAGACAGATATAGAGTCATAAAGACTTTTATTATTAAGTTCCAAGTTTACACTCCAGTTGTCTGAAACTGTATTCATGCAATAGTTTGTTCTTTCTTTTCATAATGAGATAAATATATGGGTCTACTGAAATTCTCCACTATAATCTTCATTCCTATCACTTGTTCTTCAGGCTGCTCTCTAGGCTCATTCTGATTTTCAGTAGTTTTTCAGCTGTTGATTGAAGATCAGAACCCAGAATTCTAGAAACATTCCTATTAATCAAAGCTGGATGTAGTATCATATTTATATTTTCTTAATAAGTCCTTTCTGAATCCAAAATATGTGCTATATCCAATGCCCTCTTAGTTCATTCTGATTATTCACTATTATTATTATTTTTTCAGAACTGATTTTCCCAGAGATAAATTTACTTACACTGTATCCGTAGGTAACAACCATGACACAAGTGACTTTACACTTCATAAAAAGTGCTTGTTTAATCATAGGTTAAGAATTACTACACAGCATAAACAGTGAATAACAGTCAACGAATTATGTGAAAAAAACCACTCAGAATCTAATAGACTGAATTATGGTATGATTAAATGTTTGAGCTCTTCTGAATCATACATACGTATAAAAAGATACAAGTCATTTGTGTACCATTTATAACTTAAAAGAAAAGGCACTATTTTTAAAGTTTATGTTAAGCAGTTTGCTCAACTCTATGTAGATTCTCCGTTACTTTGTTGTTATTCAGTAAACACTCCCACTGATCCGAGAAAGTTGAGAAATGCGCCTCATTGATTGTCTATATTCTAATTAATCATCATTGTGTGACATAATGCTATTGGCATAACTTTACATCTGGTACTATTCATCTTCTTGAGTTTCTTGAAAGTATCAGATTTGGGTGGATTGACTTGAGTAAGTTTTCACTCTAAGATTGGTGGCTAACAACTATTGGTATTATGATGTATCTCAGGATGTTGATGGTATTATCTCTGCTGCAAAGACAACTGATTTCAGTACTATATCACTTCTCTTTCTTTACATATTGGATTGCCTTTTTAAAAATTATTTTTATGCCAAGGATCACCACATTTTGGTTATTAAAATATTTATCGTACGATGTAACTTATATAAATTAGCATATCTAATCCATGTTGCTGATGTTCTGGTAAAACTGCAAATGCCATCTAATTTTCTACACATCTACTCATCATTCTGCTGTGCAGAACATTGGAGCAACAAAACATAGAAGATGAACTGGTTTACTCCTCTCTGAAGCCACAGTGCAGTACAGGCTCTAAATTTCTAAACAAAGCACGGTCATTCAAATCTGAAATGTCAGCACTTAAAAGTTTAGTTGGGTTTTTGATTTGCATTCAAAAATAAGATAGCCACAGCAAATGCAGGAATGATAGTCTTGAGGTAATAATCTAATTATTAATTACATCTTTAAATGCATTCAGTATAATATAGTCAGCAAGCAATTTGACTGCATAACTATTTGTTTATAAAATCAGCATTGGGATTGTGAGTATGCAATATAATAGTTCTCTTTTAGTGCCATGTTACTTGGATTATATGTCACCATGTAAGCAACACTGCATGCAATTTCTTTAGTTCAGTCCACACCTTTACTGATGTATATCTATATCACACCCTGTGACTCACTGAAGATTGACACGTGTAAGAAAAACATGTGGAGAGAAATGCAATGTAAAGACATGAGCTTTGCTTCTTCTGTCTAACAGTATTCGTGGCAGAAGACATGCCTGGCAGTACTGAGGAAAAAAAATGCCATATTTCAGGAACAGGATGAAAAATAGGAAGGCAGTTTTCTTTCTGCCTGGTCTGGACTGCAAACCCAGACATGTGAGAAGAGATTGGTCAGAGTTTCCCAGCTGTGGTGGATCTCATTAGCCCCCAGAAGGAAAAATAAATGGGCTCTACAGCAGGTTGTACCACCCTAAATCCAAGATGCAATGGGGAGGAAAAAGATCAGTTGAAATTTTTGGAGGGGAATGCAGTTTTGTAGCAAGCAAATGAAAAAAGATGATCACAGTCATAGAAACATAGAATGGCTTAGGTTGGAAAAGACCTTAAAGATTATCCAATTTCAAACTCCCTGCCATGGGCTGCTACCAGGTAAATCAGGATGACGATGACTGCTGTTCCTGAGATGATCTGTAACCTTCCCCCAGTTCATTATGGTAATGATAAGATACTTGTCACTTAAGGATTTAGGGTTTCTTTTCAACTTGGTGTTAATTTCAATATGAACCACGTCATTAGTTTTCTACTCAGATTTATCTTAAGGTATATATTAACACTGCCATGAAAATGGATGGGAATTGTGCTGTTGGAGAAAAGGCAGCAGCTTGTCTTTTATAAATTACATGAAGATGAAGAGTTCTTCTGAGATTACTTCTGCATATATGTATGTGCAGCTTAGCCACCAGCAATTATTTACGTTAAGGTCTTGTGCATATGTGATGAGAACAAGTAGAAAATTAGAGAAAAACTTCACTTTCCACTGTTCTTCCTTGCCTATATAATCAAAGAATTCAACCTACTAGTAATGACATTCATGTGCACAAGGTACCTGTTTAGCCTTGAATATTTATAATGAAACAAGATGTTCTCATCCTTTTTTAGATATTGGGGGAAAAATTCTTCTCTCAAGGGAAGAAGAAAAAATTATGAACTCAAATTGTGTAATTATACCTTCTCATTTTGACTAGTTAGACACATTGATTCATGCCACTTTAGGATCTATCCACTAATTCTTATACTAACTTGTCTAGTTATCATTCCGAAGAACTTTCCGTAGTCTTAACCATTATTTCAAAGCGTTTGCATGAATTCTAATGCTTATTAGAATAGGTATTAATAATAATAATAATACCTAGAGCTAGCTACACTGTGGGAGGTACCTTTGATACTTTTCACGCACAGTTCTGCTAATGCACATCAGTCACTTGAAGTTACCACTCTGTCAATATTTCACATATTCTTGACAATAGAAAGACAGTTTTATTGACAATGAAAATCTGAGGCTTTCTATCATTTCCAGGTAGTGTGCTCACTCTCACTTATTTCTTTAGAACTTATCTTCAGTGTTGTTTGTAACATGGAAAATATGAATGTTTCACACACTCGTAAAACAGACGTTGTAAGTCACTAGTATAAAGTATGTAGTTAAAAAAAAAACACGTGTATTATCAACCCAACTTCAAGCCTCATCAACAGACTTTCTATGTATTTACTCTTAATATTCCTTGCTGTCATTCCTTTATTCCTGCTTCCTTCATTCTCACGATGGTTCCACAGTTTTCAACATGCTACTTCCCCAGCCCCTGCAATAGAAGGATATGATGTTGCTTGGAATTTTTCCTCTTCAGAACAACACAAGATGAAAAACTAATCTTAGATTACCTCAAGAAGTAATATGAATGAAATAATAGTTCATTATAAATTATTATATTTTCCTCTTTGATATAAAAACCCCTTAACTCTCCTATTCATCTTTAACACAGTTAAGTAACATCAGTGAGGACTTGAAAATGGATGAAACACTGTTTCATCCTAACTAAAACTGCTTGAGTACCTTCTTCAAATATAAGAAGCTAAACTTTTGTTATCTGTTCTCAGGCACTCAATTCTACACTTCCATGTCCAACATGAAGGTTTTTTGTATTGCTGTTTTTCTTCATTCTGGTGTCCTGTAACTTGTATTTACCATGGTATTGTCTAAGCTATAGCAGCAGATGATATGAGGCATGCTGAGGTGTCAGTCTCAATCTACAGCTTGTTTCCAAGATATCTTGAAGAAGAGAGGGAAAAGTAATTGAAAAGATGACCAGAAATTAGCCATTCTGATGTACCTGTGTTCAGTGTCTACTATTATCAGCCAGAAGCACAAGGTGGTAGTGGAAGAACCATAATTTTTGCACCCAGTCTAAGTGTGGGAAACAGATTATCTAAAATCAGTGCAGCAAGGTGTAATGGATATAACTGATTTTTGTTATAAGGCTGGTATCTATGAGAATTAGTTAGGAGATTATTATTCCTAGATGTGAAACTGAAGTGGTCCATCGCTACAAAGGTCTGGTCAAGTATGGTGAATTACAAAATGTTCACAACTCCTCAGTTGTCTTTGGGGTGGGAAGGAAGTTATGTGTTTCAGAAACTAGCATTGGCTAAAAAAAAATGAGTTCTGTATGATGATTTACTGTGCATGTACATATGCATGGCATAACTATAGTTTCACGAATCTATGCCTACTTGGTTTCTTGTGAGAATCTGTCTTGAAGAGTGTACTTTTCAAAAGGTTTTGTCATCTATATAGGTATTCTGTGTTTGAATAAGGGATGTTAACATCTGGTCCTTATTTTAATAGTGAGGTCTCCTGGATTGGAACTATGTATGAATAATTTTTTTTTCTTTTCTCTAGAAGCAATAGAAATTAAAATAAATGTAAGAGACTGACATAGGAGTGAAAATATGGATTTGTGTTTGACCAAATAAACTTTTAAAATTATATTTCTCCGTGCATCTACCCAGAAAGGAAGTTCTACACTGTTTAAATGGTTGGCAAATCTGAATTAATGGCTAAGGCACTCAAACATCAAAATTAAAGGCGATTTCAAAATTGTTCATCTAATGAGATCATTTTCATAACCTTCCCTTACAAGTGTAGCACTGGAAAAATAAAATGTTTGATTGCTTTCAAGCTTTATTTATTCTGTGAGTTGTCTGCTCAAAGAACTGACTCAATACCTGTCTTTGGCAAAGAAACATGAAAAAGATAACAAAGCTGCAAAGTGCATTGTATTGTGTATTTTGTGAAAAGCTGTGAAGAAAATCATCATTATCTCCCATAAAGCATTCCAGAATTAACTTGCAGCTTGTAATCACAATTCTACATGGAAGTGGAAAACAAAAATGACACTGAAATTTTAAACAAAAAATCCACTTTGGAGGGGATCTGGGAAGAAAATAAGAAAGTAAGTCATATATACTTACTTCCAATTGGTATGACTTCATAAAAGCGACAGCTGAAGTAATGTTTAGTTTATATAAGATTGAACTTTTGTCTGAGCTACTGTAGAGGGAAAATGAGTATTTAGAAACTGGGGATTGGATATGAGCATTCTTCAGGAGATTCTCGCTACTATACAAAGAAGTGTTTTCTTTCCTGGTTGGTTTGTTTTTACTTGCTTCCATTACCCATGTGGAAAAGCTCAACCATTTGGCATAACTGTAAGTACCTGCGTTGAAGCCAGGTTACTGATGACTTCAAACAGTTTTTCCTTTGTTTATTGCACCATCTGCCATTCATTGTATCATGCAAGTCTGTGATGTTAACTACTTCTTAGATTATCCAGTCCATCTGGAAGTGCTTCAGACTTCTTACAAGAAGATAATATTTCCATGCCTATTTGGCGCATTAGGGTGTACACCAAATGAATTTTCCCATCAGGACTTCTAGAAAAGCAAAAATTGTGCAATGGTTTTTGAAATAAAGTATTATAATGAATAATTATTATAGTGCTTCACAATGAAGAATTCATCCTGGGGCCAGAGCACAACAGTAGTAGAACTATAGCATAATGTACAGGTAAAATGATCAACAACCCAGTTAATGATTATTGACGAAGAAAGGACAAGAATAGTGAAAGGTGCTTATTGTTTCTATTTATATTGCATATTTACCAGGTCAGACTGCAAAAAAACAAGTAGATTGAAATTGTGGTTGAGAGTGAGATTTCCATTTTGAATGCGAATGTGGAGTTAATGTTATGTACCTCATTCCTACATTTGTGCTAATCAAAACAGAGGAAACTAAATTCTATTACTGTTTGACTCCATTAAGCTCACCAGTGTAGCTGAAACTGTCAGTGTTTTCAAACTGAGATCCTTTAGTCTTCTTGTGGGTGCAGAAATGGAAACGTACTCTCTCCTTGCTTATTCCAGTATTTAAACTGCCAACTGGATGAAAATAAAACCATTGCCCAAGTGGCTTTCTTACTAGTGAACCAAGATAGCCAAATCCCAGTTTGGGAAATCTAAAAATTATGAATAACTTCAAGCTATAAAATATTTTATAAAATACATTGACAGTATTATATATATGTATATATATATATATATATATATATTTATTTATTTACTACAGAGGTTTTATTCAGGGATGGGTTTTAAGTTTATACTTTGTTTAGTTTTTCTTTTTTAGAACTATACATTTTCATTTGTTTCCTCCACAATAATGAATGCTGGAAAAAAAAATTGTAATGAAAAGTATATGAGAGCAAGGATCCTTTGCATTTGTATTATTTTATACACTTTAATACACATACCTTTAAAATAAAATGCGGATTTCTAATTTTCTTGAGTCTCATGGTCATGCTGTAAGATGAGTACTGTGGTCATGGAAATGATATAGTGGTGAAAAAGAATAAAAAAATGAATCTATCAGCTCCTATGTATCAAAAACACTCCTCTTTTAAAAAGGAGTTTGAGTGAACATAAAGTTATGAGCAGTACAGCTTGATGCAGGAACACTATGCTACCTGTGATCCATCCAACTCTGAGTCAAGAAACAATATATCTGTGTTAGTGTAGTGCCAAAGGCAAATTAATTATTCCTGCTGAATGGGAAAGTTTATTAGCTCAAGTAGAGCGATGTTGCTGTGATTAAACTCTTTTGAGAACATGATAATGTCTGTACTTGTCCATAGCAAAAGCACATCAAGCTCAGTACTCTGATTCCAATAGAGGATGGTACTGGATGTCTCGAGGAGATATAAGAACAGGAAAGCATGTGCTGCTCATATAATATTCTCCTCTGCCTGTGGCTCAGGGGTTTTCTAAGCTGTAGGTTACACCTTCATGATTCAGATCCTGAGCTGCACCTAGTCATGAGCACAGTGAAACACTCAGGGGTAACCTGAGGATCTCCTCTTCAAAATAAGTACATGACGTCTGTGTATCTAATGCCTTAACTGTACTCAAACAGGAAACCAAACCTACCTAAAATAATTAGCTTAATTTTTGTTTGCTAAATGTAACCAATGCTCAAAAAATATTTGTTAAATGAAAATGACTATGGAAAATATTGTTAGACCTTACAGGATAGTGTTTGGATTTATCAGCCACACTGAAAAAGCTTGTTTATGTTTCTGATTATGTAATATATATTCATCAGGAGTTATTGTTTTCTGAATTCCCATGTGCAGTTCCATGCAAATTGAAAACATTAAGGTGATATAATAGCTTGTTATCCTCCACATATACATGTATCTTTAATAGTGTTAATTCAATGGAGAAACTAAGAAAAAGCTAGATGCTAACATCTGTTCCTGGAGTCCAGATGGATTCATGGCCCTATCACGAAGCTTTCCAACACTGAAAAGAAAATGTGGATCTGGCTGTCTTTGACCTCTGACAAAAAAAGCATAAACCTGAACAACCTGGTATTAGCTGCAAATTTTGTACTGACTACTTTAAAAAGAAAGAAGGAAGGAAAGAAGGAAGAGAAAGAAAGAAAGAAGGAAAGAAGGAAAGAGTTAAAAAAAGAAAAAAGAGTTGAATCCTAAAGAATAATAATTTCCAGCTTTATGAAGGACCAATAGTATAGCTACTCGTACGTATTATCTGAACAGTGAAGCACTCATCATCTCATCAATGGTATGGACCATTCTTTTTCTTCCACTTTGTGGACAGTTTTATATTTGAAAGGATTTCTTTGTATCTCCTTGCCTTTGAAAGGGAGTGCTCAGGTGCTCAGGAGTGTTTACCCGTGGAAGATCTGGCCTGTGACCAAATAACTGCTTCGGGAGATTGGGGGGATGATACTATTGTATCCTGTGAAGGCAAGATACAATTTGGCATCTCTCTGCTCCCTCTTATCTGCTGGCAAGGCAGGGGTCGATGTGAACAAAGGAGTTACTGCTGAGGTCCGCAAACCAGAAGCTGCCACTCCGAAGAGAGCTGACTCAACACTTTGGACTTACAAATAAGTTTGCATTGTCGTTAAGAAGGAAGAAGTTGTCGTCCTAAACCAAACAACATCACATTCTCTGGCAACTCATCAGTACTGAAGATTGACATCTGAACAACAAGAAATGATGGAATCTTAGTGGTGAAAGTCTTTCTCTTACTTTCTACAGAGATTCCTTGCTTTTCTTTCCCATCTCTTTTCTATCACCCGTCTTCCCTTCCCCCTCTCGCTAAGCAACTTGAATTTGTAACAAACCGGTCATACTAACATTTGACCTGCTGTGTCCTAATCTTGCTGTTGGGTGCACATGTATCAAAAGAAATTCTTCTCCCTCCAATTAATTGGAGTAAGACATATCTCATAGCTAAATTGGACAAGATATTTGGCATAGTACAACTACCAGAGATGCAGACACAAAGTATACCTATATGGAATCAAGCATGGACTCATTAAGACAGTTCAATTCTTACTTTGTATTCTCTTTGTTTCCAGTTTGCAAACTACTTATGGCTGCATCTAGGAGATGGTATCTCCAAACGGTATGAGTGGAAGCAAATACTAAAGATTGTTCCTAGTAGGTAACTTGGATACAACCATCACAGTTTGAGGGAAAGAGGGCTAAATAAGGAGCACAGATGATTTGTTTCATACTTTTTGGCCCCTGAATTAAAAAATAAAAACAGGACCTGATCTCTTGCATTAAGTTCTGGGGTTTTGTTTGCTTGCCTTTTTCTTTTTTCTAGCCAAATTTTTGCACCACTTGTTTGAATAATCCAAGCTAATTTGATACAACTTCCCCTCTGTCAGCACAACTATGCCTACAAAAGGTCTTTCTGGCATAAAAGTCAAACGGTGATGTGACTTTGTTCTGCTCTGAAATGACAAAGCTTTATTAGCAAAACTTTTCAATATAGATGTAGCAATTAGTGTTCTGATTATGTTTTGGCACCTTCTGAAAAACAGAGTACAGTGAGCACTTTTAAAGAGTTTGCAGACTTGTTAAAAGGGCTATTATGGTATTGTTGCATACAGCAGTTAGTGGATAAAAAAACTGACACAGTCCTCTAGATGCACAACAGCAAAACACTGTAGTTTATTGTATGCTCGTACAAAGTCAACAACTGTAGAAGTATAATGAAATTTGGCAACCTGGAAATTCTGGAAAATCAAAGGTTTCTGGAAAAGCGACTGTTTGTACTCTGCGGTATTATATTGCAGGACAATTTCTGGTGCTGGAAAATGTCAGGATCATTATTGCACTGCTGTTCTCTGTTGATTTCCTGCCCAGGACATATCCAGAAAAAAAATGGAGCCATTTCAGATGCAATGCTATCTCCACCATAAGAAAGTTGTTTGTTTAGAAAGCAAAAAAAAGTATTCTACAGATATGTAGCTAAGAGTATAATTGATGGACTAATCACTTCTGTTCTAACATTGTATTTCTGATTAAGTTCTCTAAAAGTATTTTTCTGTACAGTTTAAATCATTTTTATTGCTAAAGACACTTCATAAATCAGGAAAAAATAATTAAAGTGTGCAATGCTGTTGGAAAACAACAAAACTGAAGCTATATTTTTAAGCAAATTGATTCTTTCTAGTAATTAGCTGTACAAGGCTCAAAATGTTAAAGCATGTCATCTTAGTCCACTTGAAAATGTAATGCCTTTATTTCATTTGAGTCTTATACAGTGTTTGGTTTTGTGAGACAGTTCATGTGAAAAAAGTTTGCATATATCTGTGTGGATGAACTCAGGTGAGCATCTGAATCAGTGATTATATGATCCATGGCTCATCTGTCTTCTGACAAAGTTGTTGCCTCCTGAACAGACTGCAGATTACCTATTTGAGTTTGTCTGGCATGTTCTAAATCATTTAGCAGCTTGCTAAGGCATCAGGGGTGCTGAGAAGGATGCCGACTTAAGTGTCAAACAGACATATGTAACCACATATTTCCAGTTTTTCCGTCTGCGTGAGCAGCATGAGCAGTCTGGAGAACATTGTTGTGGTGGGTCTCAAGGTGCAGGGTAGAGATACGGGTTGATGATCTCTGTAATGGTTATTCTGCTCTGTTCTACGGAAGATAAGCTACCATTATTCTAAATTAGCTAGCAGGTGAAGATAAAGAGATTCAGAGATATCTAGGATGCAAGGTGAGTTGGAGATACACTTAAAAAAGAGCCACAGCAATAAAACTACAGGATGAACACTGCTGTGTGAGTTTTTCCAAAGAACGGAAGAGCAGTGGCAGCTGAATTCTGTTTGGACAGACATAGTCTAGCATAATTTCTGAACAATCAAAGAGAAAATTTATCTTGTGCTCGCTCATTCTTAGTCATGACCATCTACCTAATGCAGTTAAGAATTCAATGCCCTTTATATGTACTCCTGCACCAGATCGAGCTATTTAAACTATTTCCTCACACATTATACTCACACACATGATTTCTGACTTTCTAATACAGTAAGAATGATCTGTAACTTGCTCACGGTAAGTCCACCACTGAGGGGAATCAAATCTGTTTTGTTCCTGTCCATTACAGGTTCTTTCTGTATGGTCATGGGTATTTCCAAAGTATGTACACAACTCAAGTATGACTTCTTTTCCCAGGGTACGAATCCATCCTATGTTTCCTGGCTTCTTTCAAGGGCTTTATCACTGCACAGGAGGAGATATTTTTTTCAATATTGTCTATATAGAAGATGACAAGTGCTAATAAGCTTGTCTATTCACAACATCTTATATTACTTGGAAGTAGATTTTATTTAGAGAGTACATCAGATAGACGCTATGCTGGGAAAGCAATTTGTACCAACAGATGGTGGGATGGTTTTTGCTGCTTTTCACCCTCCTTTCAGGCTCTGTATTGAGCATGACAGATATTTCAGGGCCAAAACCCTATAGGCTTCAGAAGCATTAAATAGAAATATACAGGAACCAGACAGAACTTGACCCAAATCTGCCATCACTGGCCTAACTCTCCTTAATTTCATGAAGGCCTCAATCTGGAAGGTGGTCATTGAAACCTCAGCAGTAACAATAAGTTCCTGTACCAAACAAGGTTGTTTTTCTGTGAACATCTTTTGGAGTTTTCAGAGCAAATTTGGATAGGTGCTCCTTCTCCATTAACTTCTGGGCTGAAATCCACAGCAAAATAAATACAAGAGCAATTTCATCCCTCCCCACACTGCTGCTGCATTTGGCCTAATACACTCTATGGGAATTGCACCTGCTTAGACCAGATTTAAACCTGGCTACAGTCTTGCTGTGAGTTTTGTACCATCTGTATCTGCATGGACTTCTATTAGCATCAACATGGATCTGTCAAGGCTGCCTGGAGCCACGGGTCTCTCTGAAATGTCTTTCTGAGCCCTAGGGATCACCACTGGAATTAAGACGCTGTATCAGGAAATGCATTTGCTCATCTTCTCTCCCTCCTCAAAATTCACTGAATGTCAGAAAAAAGGCTGATTTCCATCTAGCTGTTACAGAGCTGTGCTCTCTGTTAGTCTATTTTCTTCTCATATTTAGAGATTTAATCTGTTTCATTTTCTAAACCTCTTCTTGTGTACAGTGCATCACAATAAATAGGATCTTTGGTTTTGCCTAATCTGTATTGGCTTGGTCACATTCGGGGAACAACAGTTTACTGTGTTTTTGAAGAGCATATTTTTATCTTTGGAGATGGATAAAGCAAAGAAAAAAATGAGTGAGAATGGTGAATGGCAAAGTGCCTGGTCTTATTAAGACAGACCAAACGCAGAGAAATTGCCCTGGTAAAACACAGCCAAGAGGCTCACAATTCAGTGGAGCTAGGGACTACGAAAGCTGTTAACACTCTATAATGCAGTAGAAAGCAATCACTCTCTGTCAACACAGAAACATTTACTCCAGCCTCTAGAATATTCAAAGACAGGAGTCTCTTTACTCTGTTTTTTTTTTTTTTTTTTTTTTTTTTAATTTAAAGAATAAGTAATCTTTAATAATATTACAAACTTTTAATGGTAAACAACGTCTTGCCTAATAGTTTTCCTTAAGTGAAGTAGCATGATAGAGAATACAAAAACAATGAAGAGACATACAACAGAAGAATAAAGTAAAAATAAACTGATCAAAAGATGTTTATGAGAGATGCTTTAGAAACAGTGTGCACACAGTCCTTTGATAGCAAGTGTTTCCTACTCACCTTTTTCATTTCTTCTCTGTGTGTGGTTGTCCTGTGACAGCTTTTTGTCTTGCTTTTCTAGAAATTGTAGTTTGAACTGAGCTATTTTCAATCACTTGCATTCTTTGTTTTCATGACTGGTGAATTTTCTTCTGCAATTTCCATACCCATGGGGTTTGGTTGTTTTGTGTGATCTGTTTTTTTGGGTTTTTTTTTCAATTTTTTGATTTTATTTATTTATTTGTTTATTTTTTGCCTTTCAGGATTAAAATTTCATGCTGATTAGAGCTTCTTCTAATCTCAGTATTCTGTGGATGGGAATTCTCTTAGAGAATGAGTGGGTAACATTACTTTACAATAAATATTTTAAAGGGCAATTGTGTTGTCTTCCTGGGCCTGACGACCCATTCACAATGCTGTTTTGCCTGAAAGAACTTCTCTATATATCACAATAAGTTTCAAATCATACCTCGGGTCCATGCAAAGTTTTCCAAAATCATGAGCACAGATCAATGTAAACCAGTTACAGCAGCCTGACAGGAAATTTCATGCACCCTGAATTAAGGTAGTGATTAAATTAAAAGAAAAACAGAACAAAACGATCCTGCTGTAATAACGACAGTTTTCAGTCTTTCTGGTTCTCAAAATATTTTGTGCATATTGGCCAGTTTTTTCAGAATAAATATAAAAGACAGCAGATTTTCCTTGTGTTTTAGGGGACTTAGAGCAGAAAAAATTCCCAATGAGACAGTGGCAGTGCAGAGATAAAAATTTCAAATTCCTAACTTCCTTGATTTCATGAAACCATGCTCCTTCAGCAACATATTTTTAGCATTCAAACTGCATTATAAAGGAAACATTTTAGACACAAAACAGTAATTTAATGGAATGGTTGCCTGTGTTCAAGAGAGATTGCACACTGTACAGAGCAGACAATGGAGAGGCCGTGTTGATTTGCCAGCTAGAGCTAATTATTTCATTGTGCACAAAAAGAGAATTTCTAAGACCTAGTGGGATAAAAAAAAAAGCTCAATAAATTACTGTGAAGAAAAATGCTTGTGAGGAAGCAGGCTTAGGTCTTCTTCCACCAGCTCTGTTGTCTTCCACAGCCTGAGTATGCACACCTCCTATGCAAACTTTTTGAAAAAGGTATGTATGATTAGGTGCTATTATCTCACTGATAAAAGCCCCCTGTTTATTTTATTTGAATTCCTGGAATTTGCAAATGGGATCAGATTTATAACCATCATTTATCATTTGACAAATGATATCCTAAGCTACTTTAGAAAGACAAATGCTCACTAATTATGGAAGGAGCCTGCCAAATAGCAAGTGGGAGAATTGTTCTAAATTTTAAGGGGGGTTGGCTTAATTTATCCATCCAAAAATTAAAACCTTGTGGAAAAAAAGTATCAAGTTTTTTCAGTCTTGAAGATGTGTTTGGGAGCTCTTGGAAGGGGACCAAAATGCCTCGGTGGATGTATTCAAGGTTATGTTTTCACATCTGAGTGCATGAAGCCAGTAGCACTGCTGCTTCCTCCTCTACACAACTCTTCTTCCCCATTGTTTTCTTGCCTGACATCCCAATTGGCTTGAAGTAAATAGAGTCACTCAGGAGACCACAAGCAGGATGTGAGAATACAAGGAATTGAGATTAAAAGTGTCTGAAGACTATCTGTATTCTGGATGTGAACATGGAAAGATACATATATTAATGTGCAGAATACCATCTATGTATATGCTCCCAGCACTTGCCGTGGATAAAGTTAATGTTGTTCCATAGAAAACACAGTATGATCTTATAGATCTGAGCAATGTGAAGTCTTTTATCTGCAGAATTTATAAAGCATTTTAGAATAAAGAAATGGTTTTATGGCCTTGTTATGAGTGAGATTAGAAACTGATCTATTGTAAACTATTCCCATCCCTTATACCTCAGTAATGATTAATTGTCAAGATCCAGCTTTAATTTTCCCTAAGACTGTACTGGATTTCTGTAGAGCAGGTAGCCCCATCAATCTTGGCCATGAACATCCCCAAGGTAGGAGCCTCCACAACCACTCTTGCAACCTGTTCCAGTGTCTCACCACCCTCACAGTGAAGAATTTCTTCCTAGACAAGTTTATAGAGAAGTTTAAAGTGATTGCGGAATAATAGTTTTCGATTCTCTAAATATATTTTAAGTATTATTTAAGTCTTTTTTTCACTAATAATACTGTTGTGAAGTAGCAACATAGTTAGATGTATTTGCATATAATAACATCAGATATGTGGATGTACCCCTCCTCCAAAAACTGGTAGAGAAATCTTTGGAGAAGAAAATCTTTTGTGAAGAGAAGAAAAATCTAAAATACTGCTAAAAAGCAGAGTTACTGATTATACATTTTAACCAATTGATTAATAAATCTAAGGAGCAAACAGCCATGTGATAAATCCAACTGGATGAAATGAGCACTAATAAATAGATATTTTATCAAGAATGTAGAGAAGACTCTCAATTTAGGTTTCTGAAGAACCAGATAATTATATTGAATACTGTTTACAGAATTTCCTATTGGTTACCCTATGCAGGTCATATTTTCAGGGTCATAGCACTACTTTTTCAATTGTACTTCTTGTTATTATACTCAGGGTTGCCACAGCAGTGCTTCATGTTGTGCACACTCAGGAAACTACTGAAACAGAAGCAATATTTAGTTATTAGTAAGGATGGCACCAAGCTTTGGCACACAGTGGTGGGTGACGGCGGTGGTAATGAGAGTCAAAGGCATAAGTATTCAGAATGCTTCCCCTTTAATTCATCATCCTGTTTCCAATGGCTCTAAAACTCAGTCTTCTGAAAAACATGTAAGAAATTCTTAGACTGACAAAGATGGAGTAAGGAATTGGGTGAAGTCATGCCTTAACTATTCTCAGTAGTCAACTCTCACTATGAGAAAAAAATGTGTGATTCCATATATCAAGTGTCTTGTTGTTGTAGTTGCTCTTTTTAACTTAATGCAACAATTTCTATGGTGACTTCAAATTATCCCATAGTATGTAGTAGGGGCATGAGATGGAATTTGGTTACTGAAACTGTGATTATTCCATAAGAAATGTAAAGAAGTTCTAGCACAAGCTATAAAATAACTGCATAACTATGAGCTTCTTACTCTTATGGTCAGCTTGAAAAACTATTTTAATAATCTCTCTTTTTACTGCAGACATGGAATATAAAAGTAGCATTAATGAAGTTAATCTTTTTTTTATATTCAAGAAAGAAGAACAGGGAAAGATTATGGCCTGAATTACATTATTATTATTTTTTGTATCAATCTGAATTTAAGGATCTCTTCTGTGTTTCTCTCTTAGCCATGTAATGTAGGAATTCTTGTCTTATAAAGTATGCTTATTTTTCACTTATAAAAATCTGTATAATAGCATTATTGTTAGCTAGCTGGTATAAAAGAATTTGGGAAGAGAGGTTTTAAATAAATTAACACAGAAAGAAATAGCAGTGGAAGAGGAAAGTGAAGGAAAAAGCATGAAGTTACTTCAGGAAAGAACTAAGCAATGATCAGCTGAATTTCCGTTTTCTAGAAACCTTAGGCCTCTGCTGTCCAGCAAAGCACCTTTAAGAAATATTGGTCCAAATTGTTGCTCATCTGCCTTTCTTCCACTGTTAGCTTTGATGTCTCTCTTAAGAAATAGGAAGAATAGGGATGGTTCATATTAGAGTTTATGAACATAGAATTGCCTATCCACGATCAGACTGTTTGCCTTGCCAAGTTTGCATGCTGTCCATAAGAAGTACATGTTGCCTGACTGAAATACGGATTTTACATTGAAGTAAATAGCTATTCCTAAAAATAGAGCATATTTTTATTATTGATCTATTTCTTGGAGGGATTGCAAAATTGTGCTGCATACTATTTGTTTCTGCTTTTTGCTACAGGACAGAAAACAGTTTCTGCTTCTTTCTTTCATTTTTCCCTGAACTTACAGAGTTTTGCATCACATGAACTATAAATAACATTTCATTTTGACATAACATAGAGGACTGCAAAACTGAAAACATCTAGCATTCATTTTTCTAACTTGACAAATTATTTTCATTACATTTTATATAGAGGAAAGGAAAAGACTAAACTAGGTAGGCATTCCTAAAAAAATTATTTAGCATTTTATCAATATCTCAGAGATTTCAGTGATGCTATGGTGAAATGGGATGTCTAGAACTTGACAGATGAGTGAATATTTCTGGTGTTGGAGAACTCAGATGATATATTTGAAGGTCCTAGGCATGCTGCTGTTTCCTGGCAGAGAAAAGTGAGGAATGGTACTCAAGTGAGGGAAATCATCTGCTGTTGAAAATAGAGAATTAATCCTAAACTGGTCCTTTAAAAAAGAATATCATTGACAATACTGACTGACAGCTGGCTGCCATAAAATATTTTTTCTGAAATCCCACAAGCTGTTCATGTCAGAAATGTTGTGTGCAGGAGTGGTTTCAACAAGAATATTTTGGATAGGGATGATTAGGGATTCCTTCTCTGTTCATGCACCAACACTGTGAGGAAGATTTCCATTTCCATGTGATTATTTTTACAACTAGTCTAGAATATTTATGATTCTTTCCATATCTGACCTAACACAACTTGTGTAACCCTTGGACTATGATGCTCACAAGGATATCTGTTTGCAGAATCAAGATCTTAGTTCTGTTATGCATATCCTATTATTGCCAAGCACACTCAAATTTTATTATCTCAGTGGCAAATTATAGCATTCAGTATTTGGATGAACCTCTGTGTACTTGGAAAGGCTGAATGCTGATTTAGTTTTGTTATAACAGCAACTTACAGTCTAAAAGATCTTAAAGTATGATACAGCTTAATTGTAAACAAGGATTCAGTATGAACTGAAATTAAGTGAGTGACTACATTAGATCAGTCTTTTTGCATTAGGACTGATGATGCCAAAACAATATATTTTTTTTTTATCTCCTGGAGTTCGATAGATCTGCATGGAAGGAAGCATAGAGAGCAATCAGCACAGTTTCATGTGAAACCAGGATTACAGAAAACACTGCTGCTTCTCTTCAAATACTGAATTTGCAGTTCCATCATGTGTGT
Organism: Oreortyx pictus; assembly: GCA_036925125.1. Classification (NCBI taxonomy): domain Eukaryota; kingdom Metazoa; phylum Chordata; class Aves; order Galliformes; family Odontophoridae; genus Oreortyx; species Oreortyx pictus. Next base: position 4,192,406 of record JAUPFR010000005.1, read on the forward strand.
TTATTTGTATCTGTGCAGTAAATCAATTGTTGATAAAATAACTAGTAAAGCTAGATGAGCAAGAGTAAAACAAGTTCCCCACTAAAAATACGTAAGATGTTAGAAAGCACTGTTAGCTAAGATGAAAGATAAGTGTTTATTGTACCAAAAAAAAGAAAACCAACAATAAAACAACAGATGGAACAAGAGAAAATGCATGCAAATTCTGTTATGAAATGCATGTATTTGTTGAAATATTCTTCATAACAGCACACATATCAAATATAAACACTTTTCCTGAAAGATTACATGGAAAGTAGTGTGAATAATAAGACACGGAAACCAGCAGACTAGGCACACATCTTAAATCCTGGTTTACAGACTTCTTGTGATAAGCCTGATCTGTTACTTATTAGTGTTGATTCTTTAAGGACCTAGGATTAGCAGAGAGATCATATAAAAAGAAGAAAAAAAACAACAAAATAAATAGCATGGTCTATGAACCTTTCTCTAACCTTCAGCATTTTTTCAAAAGTAACTTTTAGTTACTTCATTTATGTTTTTTTTTTTTTATTTGCATGAATACGTGTTGAACATATTGAAGATTTCCTCTCAAAACAAATTTACAAGCACAGTCGTTTCCACTGTTTTTTTCTGTATCTGATGAACTGCCACTTTAGGAAAGAACAAAGAATAGAACTGGAACAAAGCATTTTGTTTTTCAGAACCTAATTTTTGTTCTTTATCATAGTTCACTAATACTCTTTCTCATAGTTTTATTAGATTGTAATTGAAATAAAATTATTTATTGAACTTTCAGGTTGGGCAAATTATTGATTTTAATAAAGACATAATACATGCTTCAATTATTAATATTTGAAAACATTTATTCTGTAATATTTAGACATTCATAATACTTTCCATTAGAACAAAAAAATGTTGGTGGTTTGAATGTTTCAGCAGGAAAAATACCTCCTGTATAAAAATATTGCTTTCAGTAAAAATCTTTGCCCCAGGAATTAGACAGACCAAGAAACTATCTAAATACTTCAGGATTTCTTTTTCTTTTGTAATGATATTTTGCAATTTGCATCCAGAAAGAAAAAGAAATTATGACCCATGTAAAAATTATTTAAGAGTGTTTATGTTTGAGAACAAATCAATTTGCTTCATGCAGTCACTAGATTTATGCCTACAAGCACATGTGCACCATTCTTGTGTTTGCTCTGATACTTCTCTTTATTTTGGGGTGATGAATCAACCCCATCATGTTCTCCAGTTCGATTGTGGCACCATGTTAATTAATATATCCTGCTGGAAAGAATGTGGTCCCAATCTGAAATAGCCCTGTAATAATGTGTTGATACAGCTAATAACTAAGAACAATTTAAGTCTGTTCAGGAGAGAGGTGATTTGTAAATGTTTACACCCATATTTAATCAAACTCTTTAAAACAAATACTGAGAAAGAAAAAGTAAACAACGAAAAAGAAGAAAAAAAGAGGAAGAAAAAAAAGGGGAAAAAAAGGAAAATGAAAAAAGGTAAGGAAAGAAGGAAAAAGAAAGAAAAAGGAAAAAAGAAAGAAAAAGAAAAGGTAGAATAGAGAGGGGAACTATCAGGGAAATCCATATTCCAGAGTGAACTGCAGAAGTCTTTTGGGGATTGAAGCTGTTGTTGAAGTTCAGTGCATAACTTGAGACACCCTAACTGTCCACGCATGTTGTTATCTTGCAGCTAATCCGGGGTAAATGGACTGCAGTAAAAGTGCATTACCTTTTGATAGAATCATACAATGGTTTGTGTTGACCTTTAAGAACTCCATAGTCCCAGCACCCTTGGTATAGACAGGGACACTTCTCACTACACCAGGTTGCTCAAAGCCTCATGCAGACTGCCTTCAGGGTGGGAGCAGCTACAGTGTCTCTGAGCAGTCTGCTCTACCTCCCTACTCTCACAGTAATTAACTTCTTCCTAATGTCTAGTCTTAACCTACCCTCTTTCAGTTTAAAGCCATTTCCCCTCTCTCTGTGACTACGTGCCCTTATAAATACTCCCTTCACATGTTAGTGTCTGACTAATAAGACGCACATGGGCAGTCACTGTGGCTCACTTAGCCTAGAAGCTAGTTAAGCTGGGATAATTTGCTCATCTTTGTGATTCCTTGGAAGAAAGCATCAGTCTTGAAGGGGGACCTTTCAAATTAGACAATGCTTAAATGTATTCCACGAGCAGTCCTGCATTTTCAGATTAACAGGCTGGATGATTCAATTTGACTTTCATTTCATAGGAATGTTATGACTTTCTGAGAACAGCTTCCCTCTAGCCACTCTTCTCCATCAACGTGAGAGTGCAGCCCTAGAAATTATCTCACAAGGGTTTTCCAACCCACACACAGCAATCTGAACAAGTGTCTTTCCTGTCATATTAGCCAACTACTGCAGCATCGAAGTGTTTTGCATGCCTCAGTGGCAGATCTGATAAACAGACAGAGGATGACTCAAAAGAAGAGACAGATTGGAAGCCAGAGGCTTCTGTGCATTATTTAGCAATGCCGCTTACATCTGTGATGGGCCTGCGTTGAACCATTTATTCTGATCGGAAGAACTGAAATGCATATTTATTTAGGGTAAATATTCTTTTTAAGAAAAGAAAATGCTTATTACTGGAAAAAGTCAGAAGCCTGCCAGGGATCCTATGGCTCCTGGATTTACTGGTGTTCAGTGACATGCACACTGACACTTTTGTGATAAGCAGTTTTCTGAGAAGTCTCTCAAAGGCTGTCTGAGTGCACAGGGGACTGCTATTGTCACCCGCTGGAATGTCAGAGTGAAAACGTTTCTTGGCTCAGAGGATTATACCGCCTGTTACATCAGGAAATAGTGTTGTATGGCCATCACTTTTCCAAACTTCAATGTAAAAATAGGTTAGACATTCACTCCCCCTGTATTTCAGTGTCTCTAGAAATTCCTTCTTATAATGACTTGGATCTCAAGTTTCAGTTGCAGCTTCTACTTTATTTGTTTGTTTTATTATTTTCCCAGCTCTGCTGCTTGGTATTCCAAAAGACAACTTTATAGGGTGCATCTGAAGATATATGTGCTTTTAAAAACCCTGATTGATAGGATATAAAATAAAATTATGCGTTTAAGACACCCGGAGGATTTGTTTTGGTGTTGAGGAGACAATACAAGTGTTAAGGATTGTTTACAAAACTATTTTCTATCAATCTTGTTTTTTTTTCTGATGGATGGTATCATCTTAGGAATTGTAGACCCCAAAAGTAATGAAATGCTTTTAAATCACTGCAAGTATTTTGAAAAGTCTATTTAAAAGAAAATCATAAGATAAGAAGATCTCAGTGAACTGAAAGAATCTCGACATCACTCATCACAACTTACATTTTCAAAGGTCTGTAATTGTTTGCTCATTTTTACACGTAATCTGGTCTCTGACCTCAAATCCGAGCTTTCCTAAAAATTAGGCATTCTACAGTTAAGAGTTAATACTTTCCATCCTTCTAGATGTCAGGTTTTAGATTGTACTTGGCTGAGGTTGATGTCCTTGGCTTTCGTTTTCCTCGGGAACATTTGTATATTAAGAGGGCAGCTTAGATCCTGCAGTATTATTTTTATTTTCCATGAATGATAGAATCATAGAATCACCAAGGATGGAAAAGACCTACAAGATCACCCAGTCCAACCATTCACCTATCACCAATAGTTCTCACTAAATCATGTTCCTCAACACAACGTCTAAGTGTTCCTTGAATAACTCAGGTTGGTGACTCCACCACCTCCCTGGGCAGTCCATTCCAACGCCCCTGCTTAGGTAGCATATTAGTACATAGGGAGTATGAGTGTGCCATGGCTCAAAGTTCTACTGAAAAACAATACAAAACAAAACACATTGCACTCAACCTATGAAGAGAAAACCCCTGAGTAAGACTTTCATACCCCTCTGCTGGAAATTTACTACTGATCTGCTCCCTGCAATCCTGTGCTAGAATTATCTCCTCAATTTGATTTTTTTCTTTTCTTTCTCATTCTACCCATATAAAATAAACAAAGAAAAACACTTTTGATGAACTGCAGCAAAAAAAAAAGAGATTTTACTTTTTTTCATAAGATAATTTCACAGCAACTATATCATGTGATAGCTTAATTTTTAACTTCTCTCAATATGATGTAAAATGGATATGAGGATATGATAGGTGTATGTCTACTGGTGTCTCTGTGAACAAACAGGGACTAGGAGGGGTTAGCTGGATACCTGTTGCTGAAAATAATTGCTTCATTACTGAGAGGGTTACACTGAGCTCAGCTGATGAGCTCCTCCATCTGTTTCTGTTAATTTACTGAACGAGCACCACCTGACAGTTAAATAAATAAGAGCTTTATATAGTCGATGTAAGGAACTTGAGGAAGTCTGAGTTTGAAAGTTCTGGGGGAGGAGAAAATGTGCAGCTACAAGTTCAGCTGCAGTTTTGCTAAAGCAAATTTAACAGACAGAGCACAGTTTTTATATTGTAGGTATATAAGCTTCATTTTCAGCACTGCCTTAGACCTGCTCTACAACTTCGGGATTGATACAGCTGCTCTGGGACATCAAACCTTACGTATGAAATGATGGTTATAGGGATGATGACTGATTCTCAATATTTCATTTCAACTCGATTTAGTTTCTGAGATAAAGTATTTTCCCTTTTCTCATAAATGTAGAGTAGCATAAACCTAAGTACAACATCTTGCCCGAAGAATGACTTATCTCTGTCAGTACTTGCAGATAATGTATATTTAACTACAAGTGAGGTTACCTTTGTATGTTAAGGAAGGCAAATGGGTCTTTAGAAATATTGTATTTCAGGGTCTCATAAATACAAACGTACCTTGAGTGACCTCTTCTACTTAAAGCTTCTCCAGACTGCAACTACTATCAGTCTGCCGTGTTCTGTCTGTGTATCATATGGTTAATGTTATGCATTTCTTGGAAAAATGGAACTAACAGTACAAAATTTTCTTGTCTCCATACTGATAGAAATTCTGTTCCTCTTCAGGCTGTCTTTTTTACTTTTTTCCATGCAATGGCATTTTTCTGCCTAACTTTAACATATTTGTTGCTCTCAGAATTTTTGAGGTCAAGAGTTCCTCTTCAGTTTTCCAGAATTTTCATGCCAACTCATCTCTAAAATAAAACTTACTTTAAGTTTTACTTTTAAATAAAAATAAAATAAGTTTTATTTAATTTTTTTCTTATCAAAAATGTCCGAGCAGACAAGATTAGGTTGCTAAACTGTAAGTCTGAAGGAGAGTGGTAGAGCTGTGCTGCAGAGCTGTTGTGATTGCCAGACTGTAAATGATCCAGTAGAGAACAGAACACAGGCTACTGAACTATATCACTTCCAATAAGGAAATAAATTAAGTAATGTGGTCAGCATCAATATCTTTCTTACTAGGTTATCTACATAGGTAAGGACAGTGAAAGCCAGCGTTTTTGGCTTTTTTTCTGAGCTAACAAGGTGTTGTTCAACTTCGGTGTAGAAGTATATCAATGTGGTACTCTGCCCAGACCGATAACAATTGCTGCTCCCTGATCACTCTTTTGGAACTGCTTTGTAGTAGAGGTGGTCCTATCACGTTCCTGTCTGAGTTCATCCATAGTGGATACAGCCTTGCACTGCGGTTTGTGTTCATAGCTATTAGCATTGCTGTTCAGACCTGGCTTTCTTTGCGGAGACAAAACTATGCTAATGGATGTCTGAAAGAGAAGAAACATAAGACAAAAAAGTGCTTCTTCTGAAATCTTGAACATTCCTTTAAAAGGCAAATGAGGAATACACACAGCTACTAAGCATCAGTCTAATGGCATATTCTCAGCTCTTGGCATAATTATGGGGGCCAAAAAGAAGGTTGAATAGATGCAGGTTGTATAGCAGTAGGATGACATAAGGAGTGCCTCTGCAGTGGGTGACGATCCTAATTTCATTTATATTCTGTACTGATGAGTTGAACAAGAGAAAAGAAGAATAAGAAAGGTGTAAAAGAAAGAAAGTGACACCACTAGAGCGTATTTGGTGTTGGTTGGGAAATGACATCGGGAAAGTTCCTCAATACCAATGAGACTTGAAGCTGGTTCACAGAGGATCTTAAAAATTGCAATGAGTCTTTCCAAATGACTGAATAAGGATTTTCTGGGAACAGGGAAGGATACGTAAACCCTGGAGAGCCCAGTGGCTCCAAGACATCTAGTTAATTAAGGCATTAAGACAGTTAAAGGGCACAGTGAAAGCTTTAACGTATCGGTCATAAATAATCACACGGATATCTTTTATTTTTTAAAATGATAATACATTGCAGCTTGAAAACCACTGTTACAATGGCCATCAGTAGAGAAGAAAACAAGTGAGAGAATGAAATATACAGGGTTAGAACAAAAATTGAGGATGCCAGGTGTGAGACCATTAGAATGGAGAACCAGAATCTGTTAGCTCTGATGTTGATCCCTTAGTGGGCTCTGGCTTTCTCTCTCTCTGACCTGAACTGCTTAATCATGTCTTATAAAACTTGATATGCCTTAATTAGTACTCTTTAAGAGCTTTGTAGATCAGGGAAATAATAATGATTAAAAAAAACATGCATGCCAAGTAACACTCTCGGTATAGTTGGTAATAGCTAGACATTTAATGTCTGAAGTATGTAAGTTGAAGTGAAATAAACACAAATTCAACAGGAGATCTCCAATTGGCATGGAAATTCTGAGTTTGTACCATTCCAGTCACTCTTCGTTTTGTTCTTTAATTTCTGTTACTTGTTCTTTCATTACAAAAAGGAGGTAAAAACCTCCTGCATATATTATTTGGATAAAGCTGGCCAGAAGGTAATTCAATTTTGCAATACCTTCCAGATATACACATTAATATTAGTTTTACACCAGAGCATTATGCTTTATTTCAATGCGTTCTTGCAAAGTGAATTTGGTTTGGAACATTTGCTTTTGGATCAGAGTTATCAAAGTTAAAACTGTAAATGAAGGTTACAATACATCTCATTTTAGAAATACTTATTGCTAAGCAATCTTAAAATAAACTTCTTGGGATGTATGTTTTTTTTTTCTATCACAGTTAATCTTGTAAAACAGGATGTTCGTGTTTACAAAAAGTCACAAGTACTACTTAAAAATGACATTTGGAATCACTTGCTGAATTTGGAGCTCCCAGAAATCATACTTTTCAGGGTTTTGCTTTTGTCTTTGTCCACAAATAAGATACTTGGGTTTTGGGGTTTGTTTTTTTTTTTTTCTTGTTCAAATGCTTTTAGCAGTGTTTACGGTGATAGAAAAAGGAGAAGTGGTTTTGAGCTTAGATTTAGGCTGTATATACGGAAAAATTATTTTAGAGTGAGGGTGGTGAGGCACTGGAACAGGTTGCCCAGAGATTTGGTCGATTCCCCATCCCTGGGGGCTTTCAAAGCCCAACCTGACCAGGCTCTGAGCAATGTGATGTAGCTGTAGATGTCCCTATTCAGTGCAAGGGAGTTGGACTAGAAGACCTTTAAAAGTCCCTTCCAACTCTGAGGATTCCATGATTCAAAAAAGGACAAATAACATAAATGTCAGAAAACAGTGACAGCCTGACTTCAAGAAAAAAATGTCAACGAAGATTGCTTTGAATAGCACAGTCTTTGAGTTTGGCCTCTAATAAATCCTTCTGTGCTTAAAGTTACTATTTATGTACTTAATATTTCTGTAGACATCTAGCTATCTGTGTAAAGCAAAGTAAATCTAGATACTGAATACCTATGGTTGGATCAATAAATGCCGCATCCCATAACAGAAAATTGCAAGCCAGCTGAAACATGGGCAAGTAGAGCTTCTCAAAAGATCACATGGGATTTCCATATTTTTATTAAATGAGCTTTTACCAGTTCTAATGTGTATCTTCACTGCACTCTAACTGTATATTCTATTTTTTTCAATACCTATCATGCTTTTCCCACTCCACTCCCTGGACTTAATTTGCTGCTGGATGTGGTTATTTATTTATGAAGGCTTCTGCACTTATTTTACTGCTTGAATATTCAGAATAGTCCTGCTTTGTGCTGTGCTGGAGACAAAATGTCAGTATTTTTCACAGAGTGAAGAAGTGGATGACTGCCTAGCAGTACTGAAATGTCTTTCCAGAGATTACATCTGATCTCAGAAATAGAATGGTGCTTTTTAACTCAAAGAATCCATGCTTATCTGGAAATAATAATAATAATAATGATATGAAGCCAATATTTTCAGGGAGGAAGATATAGGCCAGCTGATATGGACAGATGTTTGGACAGTGGCTCTACATTCAGAATGTGGATGTTAATATAAGCCAAAATCCATGCCAGCAAAGTACTACTCCAAATGTTTCTACATAGTTCTAATAGTTTTTAAATTATTAAACAGATGAAAAGTAACCTGATATCTAACAAGTCTTTTTCACTCATATTCACTTCATCTTGCAAAGATGAAGATCAGTACAACACAGACTTACAAATAGGAATTAATAATGTTATAATTGAGTACTTAGGATAGGAAAAAAAATGTTTCAAATCCATTTTGATATTTTCCTATTGTAACTATAACACATGCAGTCAGGTTCTGGATAAATAAGTCAATTTGCCTGAACACAGTTTTCTCCCACAGTAATAATCTAAATTCCCTTACATTTCTTTCCAGAGATGTATATCACCCTTATGAATACAACTACGACACTGATCATGGCAGGGCTATTGCTTTGTGGGTTATTCTTCTAGAAAACATAATGTGGAAAGAATTTAAAATTTGTATTTAGCTCTGAATATTAAAGCTCCTGCACAGGGTGTTCATCTCTGTGTTTCCTCTGCTGGTGAGCTTTTCTTCGATCAGCAGTTGTTGCTGTGAGTTTTATTGCAGATGTACTCGTTTTTCTGTGGCTGGTTCGTTGCTGTTTTCTTTATCATTCATTCACAGTAAAACATTTGAAATTTTATCTTAATCACTTTCCGTATGGCCTCAACTGAACAGCTTAGGGAAGTTAGCCATTTACTGCTTGGGAACTGGCTGGGTATCAGTCAGCACATGGGAGGTGGTAAATAATTGCCTTTGGATTGGTTTGTTTTCCTTCTCTTCTTCCACTTATGCATGTTGAGATAAAAAAAAATATTTAATATTTTCTTTACTGTCATTTTTTTAAAACTTTATTCTTTTACTTTACTTTTTTATCCTCTTCTTCCCCTTTTTACCTGTTTCCAGATCTACACTGGAAGGGGGGGAGAAGTTTGAGTAAGTGGCTGTGTGGTATGCTGTTAAGAAAAACTTTATCAAGTTCACATATTAGTACGTCTTCTACAGTCCTATAGTACATGATAAAATCTTTATAAGTAGAAGGAAATAGTAGCAGTAAGTGAAGCTAGAATGTTTACCGTCAAGAAAAGAACAAAAATACCCCAAGTTTGAGATGTATAATACAGCTTGTGTTGATAAGATTCTGTGGAAAAAATAGAGGAAGAAACAGAGCTAATTTATTTTTGTACTAACTAAAATGGTGCTGAAATCTAAGGATTATTGCTTCATGTGATGTCTTAAGAGAATGCATCTTCTCTGAAATAGCAAGCCATGTTATAGGGCTTTGTAAATTTTCCCAAGTCATTAACCAAATCTAAGTAAAAGGACAAAGCAAACACTACAGAGCATTTCTTTCCTACTGCTGATTTAATGTCTTTTCATCCCAAAATCTCCCCTGGAAATCAGGGGAGAAGGCTGTCACTGAGCAATGACATAGGTAATATCCTGATCCTCTGATACCAATGGGAGGTTTTTCATGTAATTCACCTCGTGAGTTCAGTACCCTCTCCCTCTCCTCTTTGCTGAGTTATTAAAAGATAAAGAAGAGCAGCTGCTGCAGCAGTCATAAAAATTGACAAACTTACAATAGGTGATGCCACCTGTGCCTGCCTAATTTAATCACAGCCCAAACAATCTGCTGTCCATTTACAGTGGAGATAATGTTCAAGTGCATCTGAAAGTGACTCAGAAGCAGGAGGGAAAGGGGAGAGAAAGCAGCCATGGGGGCAGTTTGCTCAAACATCCTCTTGATTACAAAGAAAGTTTATAGATTATTGCTGCTGGTGATGAAGAAACCCTTCCCTATTTTAATGTGCAGAGGGGAAAAAAAATATTGTAGGTGCAAAGCAAAGACCATTTCAACAGTTTCCACCATACCAGCTGTATTGTATTATATCAGCTATTGCTGATCCATCTGTAGTGAATGCTCCTTGCCAGTTGCTTGGCTTAAGAGAGTGTTTAGGAAGACATGCCAGGGGAGGAAGATGCCTGTTTATTATACAGGAGCAATTGTTTTTTTCTGCTTGATGATCTCATGATCTACTCTCCTACAGTGGTCTCCATTTCTTTTACATAATTATGTTAGTATAATTTTGCATAATACAGCAGTGAAGGTATTGAATCATAGCTGACCTATTAAAAGGTACAAAAGCAGTGGGACTGAGAATTAACTGTAAGATCTCAAAGTTGGTATGGCTTGGTGATACTGATAGTGTAAAAAGATATATAAAGCTCTCTGCCACCTGGTGTGTCTTCAGATGAAATGAGTACTCTCATACAGTCCTTAGTTCAACAAGCAGGAATGTGCATGGCCAGTTTCTGAGAAGTTTAGTTCAGTGTTGAGTGTGCTGAAAAATGTGTTAGTGGTCATAAAAAAAAAAGTCTCACATACAGTGCAGAAAGGTCTAATATTTTTTGTGAAAACTCCATTTAAATAACAGCATTTCCCAGAATCACTGAACTGTGGGGGTTGCAAAGGGCCTCTAGAGATCATCAAGTCCTACCTCCTGCCAAAGCATCTCCCTAGACCAGGTTGCACAGGTAGGTGTCCGAGCAGGTCTGGAATGCCTCCAGAGAAGGAAACTCTACAACCTCTCTGTGTAGCCTGTGCCAGTGCTCCGCCACCCTCACTGTGAAGAAGTTTGTGCAGAACTTCCTATGCCTCAGTATGTGGCCATTTCCCCTCATCCTATCACCACACTACGATGAGAAGAGTTCAGCTGCTCCCTTTGCCTTCCACTCCTTAGATATTTATAGACATGGATCAGATCCCCTGTGAGACTTCTCAGCCTTCCCTCATAAGGAAGGTGTTCCACGTCCTCCATCATCTTTGTAGCCCGCTGCTGGACTCTTTCCAGCAGATTCCTGTCAGTTTCGTGCCAGGGAGCCCAGAACTGGACACAATACTCCAGGTGAGACCTCACCAGGGCAAAGTAGAGGGGGAGGATCACCTCCCTTGACCTGCTGGCCATGATCTTCTTAATGCACCCCAGGATCCCATTGGCCTTCTTGGCCACCAGGGCACACTGCTCATGGCCAGCCTGTCATCCGCCAGGACACTCAGGTCCCTCTCCTCGGAGCTCATCTCCAGCAGATCATCCCCCAACCTGTACGGGTACATGCAGTTATTCTTCAATAGCTGCAAAACTTTACACTTGCTCTTGTTAGACCTCATCTGGTTCCTTTCTGCCCAACTCTTCAGCCTGTCCAGGTCTCACTGAATAGCAGCGCAGCCTTCTGATGTGTCAGCCATTCCTCCCAGCTTTGTATTGGCAGCAAACTAGCTGATGGTGGGCTCTATCCCCTCATGAAGGTCATTGATGAAAATGTTGAACAGGAATGGACCCAGCACCAACCACTGAGGAAGGCTGCTATTTACAGGCTTCTAACTGGACTCTGCATCACTCATCGCAACTCCCTGAGTTCAGCCAGTTCTCAACCCACCTTACCATCCACTTGTCTATTCCACGCATCCTCAACTTTGTTATAGGGATGCTGTGGGAGACAGTGTCAATTACTTCACTGAAATCAAGGTAGACTGCATCCGCTTCTCTCCCCTCATCCACCCAGCCAGTAATGTCATCATAGAAGGCCACCAGGCTGATCAAGCATGATCTCAAGCATGGGGAACCCATGCTGACTACTCCTGATAATTCTCTTCTTCCAACTGCCTGGAGATGTTATCCAGAACAAACTGTTCCATCACCTTTCCAGGCATGGAGGTGAGGCTGACTGGCCTGTAGTTCTCTGGATCTTCCTTCTCACCCTTTTTGAAGACTGGAGTAACACTGTCTATTATTACCCATCTCATGGAGTATCGTACCCCTTAAGTGAAGCATAGTTTTCTTTTTTTTTTTTGTTTGTTTTTCAGTGAACCATAATTGCTATCATACCATAGAGCTAAAATTTGTTTCTCCCAGAAGAGGTAATCCTTCTTCACATCTGAAATTTTTTCCATTATTATTATTATTTGCTTAGTGGAAAATAAAATAATAAAAAAAGAAAAAGCACACAAATCATCTCATACCTACCCCATCCTACATTTAATTTGGGTAGAATTTCACTAAAACTGATTACAGTTTTAGTGTGGAGCGTAAAGTTTTCGAGTTTTATTATTCTCCTTTGTAAGCAAACATAAATATCTTTTGAATAGATATTAAAGTTGTTGTTTTAATATCCCGTTATTGTAAGAAATTCAATTTTAGTAAGGTTTTGGTGGCGAATAGTTTAGGAATGTAAAGTTTTCTCAGTTAAGCCTGTTTCTGGAATTTTTGACATTGCTGGTGGTTATTTTGTTTTTCTTGTTGTTTGTACTTTTTGGTTCATGAGATCAGCATGATTATTCATTCACACTATTTAAATTTCCAGTGCTGTATTTTATAAAGACTTAAGTCAGGATTTAAGCTGTGTGACTTGAGAGACAAATATAGAAAATTGTTTTACAATGTTTTATAATCACTATTAGCAGATACTGTAGAGTGCTGTGAAACCAGTGACAGATTTTTTCATTGATTTAAATGAAACTGTATCTGCCCAGGACAAGAAAATTTATCATTATATTTTTGAATCATATTTTAAAATTATTCACTCATAAGGGTAAACCTAATTCAGAGTTTTTTTCAGCAAGAAAAAGAATAGATAAGGCAAAATGTACATTACCTGAATTAATTTTTAAGTAATATTATACTTTTCTGCATCATTTCAATATATTCCTTTGATAATCTGGTTGCAGTGCATCGTATTTTTCATACAATTACTGTAACATCTGGGTTATGTTGTGAAAGAAGCCTTCGTCTTTGAAACTCTTTCAGTGTGTTAGCTACTCTCTGGCCCAGGAGTGCATTCCTAATGAATGAATGAACTAATTGAAGCAGGTTCTTAATTTGTTCCCTACTGTCTTTCTTTAGGGGACATGATTGTAAATGAACACTGCCAGTTCTAAGAAAAAGAAAAGAATCACTGAAGTTGGACTTCAAAGGCCATTTACATACCCCTGTGTATTTTTATGTTAATATTTCTTCTTTCCTTGTTTCTGTTTCCACTGAAAGTTTTAAAATAAATAAATACACCTTTTGAAAATCTTAGCAGGGGAAAATATGTCAAAACATCAAAAACCCTTGAAAAGGTTTTTGGAATCTGAAAAAGGCAAACAAAAGTTAAAGCTGCATTTTCTTTGAGATGTCACTGTACCATTTAGTGAAAGTAAGGTGTCTGGGCAGAAAGTACATACAGTACATTTATGTTTTTATAAATATGTGTCAATTTGTAATACTGTGCTGATTTCACCCAGATGGGCAGCTGAACAGCACTGCAACTGTTCTCTATCAGAGATCCTCAGAATAGGAGAGGAATAAGATGCAGTGAGAAAGGCAGAGAACTTCTGCTCTGTGGCTGGAGCACTTTCTGTCCTACTTCTGCACTGCCCCTGGTGGCTGCGGGGTGGTTTCTCTCCCATTTCTTCTCTCTTCCTGCTGCTGTTGCACAGTATCTTTTCCTTCCTTAAATCATCTCTCCTAGTGCACAACCTGTGTTGTTTGTATCACTGAATTGTAGAATCATTAAGGTTGGAAAAATGGCTAACATCATCTAGTTCAACCATAAGCCCATGCCTGTGACCACTCCAAACCATTTCACCCATTGAAATGAAAACCTCCATGGATGGTGTCTCCACCACCTCACTGGGCAGCCTGTTACAATGGCTGAGAAAAAGTTTTTTCTGATTTTCAGTGGTTGTCAGTACTGTGTCCCCTTAGGAGCAACTGGAGACAGCTCTGATCTGACGTGGGGCAACAGCTGGGCCACCCCAGCAGCAGCCAACTAACAAAACCTTGTCACGTAAACAGAAATGCAGGATGTCAAACTTGACGTTACAACACGTTGAGGTAGCAAGACTTGGAGAATCAGTCGTGGAAAATGCAGCTTCTATGTTTAAAGTCAGATTATTTAAAAACATGTTCTACAGTTTTGTGTTAAAACACGATGGTGAGCTTAGTGAGGCTTCTTGTAAAAAAAAAAAAAAAAACATTAATCCAAAACATTCTGTAAATCAACATCCAGTTTAGAGTCTTCTTAAAAGGAAAAAGGAGGGAAATTTTTAAAAGGATCATTTCATTCCTTATTTTTTTTTATTAAAGAAATTGTAACAATTTACTGTGAATATCTGCAGACTGAATCCAGTTAAAATTACTTCCTCAACCCCCCCCCCCCAAAAAAAAAAAAAATTACCAACAACAAAAAAGCTGAAAATAGAAAGTAGAAAACAAAAGGTCATATGGGGTTGTGAAATTTTAGATTTCTTTTGTGCAGTTGTCAACTTCAAAAGTTAAAATAACTTTCTAGTTTAACCTCCTTTTTCACTACCAAATTAAATTCAAATACTGTATCAGCATTTCATTTGGGGTTTTGTTCTCTTTGATCATGAGCAGGTCTCCGCCTTGTGTGTCCAGTCAATAGCCTCATGAACTGTATCCTTGTCGAGCATTGTTGTTTTCTAAATTGCTGTGGAATGAAAGATAAAAGAGGAGCTCAGGGTTATAACCTCTGACACACAATATTTCTGCATGTCCACATCCACCCTCACAGGAAAGTTATCCGCATGAAATGTTTTTCACACAGCAACAACTTCGTTCAAATTAATGAAATGTGATTTATTGTGTCTTGTTTAAAGTACATACCTGGGGTGTTTGAAATTCAGGTATGTGGCAGAGGGAGGGGAAATCTTGTTTAAAATCTCATAAACTAGCTATTTTTTCATGGTGTGATACCTCTGCCCTTAACTTCCACGTTGGCCACACAGCTTTTATTACTATCACTTACATGGTAGGAGCAAAGGAAAATCCTCAAATTCTTCCTAAGCATGTCTATCGTTGATTCAGTTTGGAAGGATACAGTACACTTGATGAGACGGACTAAAAGGAGAAAGACTAGTTTTAGTTTCAGGTGTGGCTGAAGATGCACTGAAATTTAGGTTTAGTTTTTTAAATCCTTTAAGAAACATACAAGCTGTGCAGCTACCCTGATTAAGCATAGCAATAAGCTGGAACTCTAAAGCCTTCTTTGCACAATCCAGCTCTTGGCATATTGCACAGGCTAATGAGAAAAATAACAGAAGCCTCACAATGATTTTCTTCCTGCCTCGGATGCTGGCTGGAAACAAAGTTAATTGTTATTCTTTCTCTAGGGTAACTGTCAGGCCTTAACACGCCGCTCTAGTTGCTGTTCTCTGAGATAATGGAAACAAGCAAGTACTAGAGTACATAGAAATTCGTATTTGTCAAGTGTTTGCAGGCATTTTAGCTAGTGTCTGCTGGGGACAGAATGAAGGGGGAAAACGCTGTTATGTTAATTGCATCTTTTCTGCCGATGGATTGTTAAGCATATGTTTTAAAAATAAAGAGCTGTCAAGGTTTCAGCACTCATATATCTAGAATATAGCTACTATGAGGTGTTTCTACTCTTGTACTTATGTATTTTACTAGCTACTGTCAGATTATTCCATTAATCTAGCAGAGTTTTCTGATCTATGCAATACAGGATGTCAGATCAGAGAGACCTTAAAATTCAGGAGTCTGTACAAATACTTTTTTAGGTCTGTTTGCTTCTCTAGGGTAAATAACATCTAAAGATTTCCAAACTGAATTCTGGATTAATCCCATCTAACTCAAGACTTGTAACCTGATTACCTAGTTGCTTTTAGCTTTCTTTGTAGGCAATAAAAAGAGCAAAAAGAAATCTGGTGCAAAAAACGTGTTATGTTAACTTAGCTCAACCTCTCCTATGGCGCTATTTCTCCTTGAATTAACAGTTATACTAATATCACAGAGAAGCTAGGACACTGCATTTTCTCAGATGAAGAATTCCTTTCGCAGTTCTGTTATCAAATTCTAGAGAGCCATGATCATCATTTCCAAGGTCTACAAGATCTATAAAAATACTCTCACTTTGAAGAATCTGAACTGCCTACTCAACTCTTGCACACAAAATAACTCACAATATGTGCATGTAAAAATAACTACACCATTTTCTTACCAGCTACTCACAATGGGTTTCATTTGATCATCAAATTTTGACCTAAAAAGAAACATTTCTGTTCGTGATATTTCATAATATTGTCAACCCACATTCTATTTCTCTCAATAACAAGAACTTCAGCAATGTCTTCCTAATCGTGTCTATTTGAAGATCTATCAAAAAGATTTTAAGGATTAGAAAGCCCCTTAATATTACGATTTACATTAGCTAAAAATAGTTAAAATAATGTTTATGGGCTAATAGGTTTCCAAGGACTGAGGTTTTTTTCACGTTAGATTCTTCTCTGTAGTTCATTTTCCTGCTATACTTCTCTCTTGAACTGTTTGCAGCTGTTTTGTAATGATAAATTCTTTCAAAAACCTTTAAGTATTTTTCATTATTTTGTGATATGTTTGGACTAAGTTTTTTTTCACAGTGTACTTTTTCTTCATCTTTTTACTCTTTCTTTTTACATCAGGAAATATTCTACTGAAATTACATTAACTTGAAGTCTTGAGGTAATTTACAGATATGAGTGAATATTGCTATTTTCTTGTCTGATGAGGGAAAAGGAAATCTTGAAGGTTTTGACTGAAGTAGATGGAGAGATTTTGTCTTTCTCCATGGACTCAAAGGCATGCCTAGAGGGCTAGCATTGACCAGATGCCTTATTTTGGAATGAGATAATGAGGAATCCATGTCATAATAATGGGAAACTGGGTATAATATGCCTCTGGGGACTGAATCATAGATTCACGATTCATTAGCTACGTTTTTTCATATTTGTCTCTTAATTCAATTTGTCATTCTATCTAGA
Organism: Oreortyx pictus; assembly: GCA_036925125.1. Lineage (NCBI taxonomy): Eukaryota > Metazoa > Chordata > Aves > Galliformes > Odontophoridae > Oreortyx > Oreortyx pictus. The sequence goes on from JAUPFR010000005.1 coordinate 4,209,564, forward strand.
TAATCCTTTTACTTTGAAAAGTAAAATTTATTACTGATGAAATGAGAGTTATTTGTTATTGTTGTCATTTACAGACAAGTTTATCTTGAATCAACTTTTAAATACAGAGGACTTGTGCATACTTACCCATTTGCAATTAACAGTACTACATATCCTAAACTGGTCTAACATTAACTTACTGTTTTGGGATGAATATAAAATTGGCTTAACTATCTATACAAAAACTACAAACAACAGCTACTTTCAAATTGACAAGGTCTTGTTACAGCTGTACTGTCATGCTCTGGACAGTGCCTTCTGAGAGAGCAGCAAAGTAATGAATGAGGGCTCCTAAAACAGTGACAGTGATTTTCTAATTCTTATACACTCTTCTCTAGAGTTTCTTCATTCTTGAGCCATCTTATGTATTATGAGTTTCTTCTCCATCCTCATGTGGGAGAAAGATGTGTTCAGAAAATTTCCTGCTATACTCTCAGTGAACTTATGTGCATCTGCTTTTTTTTTTTTTCCTCATCCCCACAAAATCACCTCTTGGTATCATCTAGTCCAACCTCTCTGCTAAATTATTTTCCACACAGTAGATCACACAGGAAAGGCATCCAGGCTGATTTTGAATATTTCCAGTGGAGGATACTCCACTCTGGGCTGCTTTTCCAGTGCTGTCACCCTCTGTCACCCTGATTTCTGCTTTTCTGTTCCATACATAATTTGACTGCAGTTTTATGGATGATTCCTAAAGCACAGTGGTTGCTGGGCATCATGATAGGTTGAATAATCCAGATAATAAGCCAAAGAATAATGAATTCTCAAATACAGTACTTTAAACAGTGTTCTATGAAATTATGACAGTGTAGGATTTCAGCTTTTTGTAGTTATACCAATAAAAACTAATTTGTTTACTAAGCTAAGAGTAATTAATATCCTGAATATAGGAATACTGTTGTTGCAGTACACAGAATTCTAGCCTTATTAAATCTGTTTTTCTTTTCTTTGTATTTTACTTTCAGTGTAAATACTAATTAAATACAAAGTGGATTTATGGATTGCAGGGAGAGAATCAAAATGATGGCACACTGTCTTACAGTGGCATGTCCAGCAGGGCTGAAGACCAGAGTCTTTTAGCTTCATATTTACTGACTATAATTTTGCATTCCATTATGGGATGATCTTCCATAACATATCAAATTCTTGAATAATTTCTGTGAAAATATAAACATACATAGTGATCTTAATCTTAATAATTTATGATAATTATTATGTATCATCCCTGAGCAATGGCTGATTAAAAATAATAATAATAATAAATAAACACCAAACAGAATGATCCCAATATTTAGTACAGTAAGCTCTTTTAAAACTCTTTACATAGTTATTTTCACCCAGCATGCTCCTATCTGAATGATACAATTTGCCATTAATTAAGTGGGAATTATTCATTTTATTTATTTGTTTGCTCAAAGGATTCTTCCATCCGTAACAGACTGGACTGGCAATTGTCAGAGACCATTACATTTGTCAGGTGCCCAATATTCATGATTATTTTGTGGATATGTAACGTGTCAGAAAATGTGATTTCCTCTTAATAAACACAGGAATTTCTTCATTTGTAAGCTACCATATCATTATTTCCTTGAGTTGTTCTGCTTATGCAGCCACACAAAATTCAACTAGTGTTAAGAGTAACAAGATTTAGTCAGCTCCAGAGAATTGTGTCAGGCAGATTTCCAGCTTTGTTGGGTACTATATGGGCAGTGTTCTCTACCTGCCGCTGCATACTGTTTCCAAGACCATTGTGTCATAGTGATATTTTAGCCTTGTTTGCAGATGTGCTACCTCCCCTACTTAACAAAGTAGCTTTACACTATTCATGAACAAAGCAAATGCTGTTAGGTGTATTCTGTACATGACCCATGAATAGTCTAACTATGTATCTTCAGCACATAAATTCTGGTTGTCTTGTATTGCCTGGCATTGCCAAGAACTTTTGGAACATAAAAGGAACAATTTACATATATATATATTTTAAGCTCTCAATGTAGGAGTACTATTTCAGTACAGTGTTTAGAATCCAAAATATAAGCAAATGAAATGTTACCATAAGATTCTGCAAGAGCCACATCTGCACATGTCTATTTTGTATTAGAATGTTCTTTTAAACCAAATACTGCCTGAAATATGCAAGACTAAACAGGAGAGTGAAAAGGTGTAAGTTAAAGACGAAAAAGGTAACAATAAATGATTCAGTAAAATAAATAAATGACAAATGATGAAAAAATAACAAATCAATTATAAAATACAACCCAATTTTTTTCTAGTTATGTCATAAAGAAAAAAGCAGTGGATTTCCACAAGAAATTGCACATATTAACATTTCCAAAGGGAAAATGTTTGAAAGGATTAGATATTCATATTCACAGGTGGATTAACTGCTGTGAATAGAAAATGTCAACTCTGTTCCAAGTCTGTAACACCAAGAACTATGAACAATACATATTTTCCCTTAACACAGAAAGAAACATGAAAGCATCAATTTTAGCAAGAACCTAAGCAGCAAATACATCTCGGAGAGTAATTAATTATAAAAAAAGGATCAACCTCTGTAATTCCTTCACGGAAAGATGACAATAATTTCCATAGCCTATGTCAAATTCAAAAAACAAACTCTCAGAGCAGCAGGAACCCTCTCTCAGGCTTCACTGGATAAGTTCCTCACTGAGTAAGTTTGGCTGGGCAATGAGAGACTGTTTGGGGACTGCCAGGGTGGTAAGGCAGAAAACAAAATAGAAACTGAATTCACAGTTTAAGGCAGTGAGATACATAGATGAAGGTAATGAGATACATACCCTAGCAAATGTTTACATCACTTCCTTTTGGAATTAAAGTGGAGACTGTTACGTATGTTTTTCCTTTTTCCTTTCTAAGAGAGGTAATGTGCTTAGAGTTCTGGAGAAAAGCTTACTTTCTTAAATTTTTTGAAGCTTCCAACAACTTTGAGAACGAACCATTCAATCCACAGCAGAAACTTTTATAAAGAGAATATCATCAAGATTTCATTTTAATACGAGTATTTTCTGAAGAGATAATTCAGTAAAAATGTCACATTTTCCTGGATGAGGTTTGCAAACACAGAATATCCTGGTTAGATTTTTGATCAAATATATAGAGTATACTTTTTTATTATGTGTGTTTGCCCTCCTCATTATCCTACTAGCTATTTCCTGATGTGTTCTAATCATCTGACATTTCTGCTCTAATTTATGGACTACATTGTTTTGCGTCAGCCATTGGAACTTAGGAAGAAAGGAGAGGGAACTTAAACAGTGCTATTTCAGTCAGGAGGCTGACCCTTAAAAAGCCCTGGTTGGTTTTCTGGTTTCTTGAACAGTAAGGGATCACACTTTCAGTATTTTATTTGGAATGCCTAATTACTCAATTCCAGAAGCTTTTAATTGCCATAATCCCAATGAAGAACAACAAAACACAATAACCAGATTCACCTTCCCTCCACAAATTTGTGTGGTGCAGTAGAGGTTAGGCGGGAAGAAATGTTCATTTCATGTGTGAGAACAAATTGAAACTGTTGGAGAATACATAAAACAAAGATTTCCAGGATATAAATGATAAAGAGAATTTTTCCATTATAATAGTTGCTGTATATCATATGCTTTGTCTCAGCAGACAGCAATCTGGTCATGTAAAGCACTCAAGGTGACGAGAGTGGTAATAATGTCAGTCATGATAAATTGGTAACTGGAATACAGTATAGGCTGTACAAGAGCAGACAGGTTGCGGAAGTTATAACAGTAATGTATGTAAAGATATTAGATATACTATTAGTGTTACTTTCACTTACATACCTATCTGAATCATGAGAGTCTGTCTGAAAATTCTGTATTGAATTGAATACAGAAACAGACAAATGAGTGGAATAGATTCCTCATATCCCATTTTACTGCTTAATCACACCAATTTCTGTTGGTTCAGTGATAGAAAAGTCATTTAAGATTTCTGGACTGAATAGTGGGCCCCTTCAAGGCAGTATGCAGTGAAGCATTAGTGAAGGGCAGTATCTGTGGGCTAGTGTAACCTCATTAGCATTTCATGAGACGTGTAGGTTCACTTTGCGGTATAGGCTGTAGGTGTTTGTCCAAATGTTTCACTTCATTGGCAAATATTTTAGCTTTCTGGTTTGCTTCCAAGATCTAAGTCCTTGACCTTTAATTCACTGCATGTTATTTCATCCATTTTTGAGCAAACCAATTAGTTCCCCTTGGTCCGAAACACATGTGCTCCTGACAATAACTGTAATTGTGAAATCTGAGTTACTGTAAGGACCTTGGGAGTTTATTAATCCAAGCTGGTGCTAGAGAGGGGCTGACTCCAAGTTGGATAATTTACTCAGAGTTTTACCTAGAAGAATTCTGAATTCTGAAAATAAAAATTTGACATAACTTTTAACTGCTCTCACGGACAATTTGCTCCTAAATCCAGTAAGCACGTTTATTCCAGCTTGTGATTGTTGCCTCTTGTTTCTCTTATCTGCTAAGAAGAGTCTGGATCTGCTTTCCCTAGGAGTCATCAGTACTGGGAGACTGTAGTTCAAAGATGAAACCTACCTCCTTCAGAGGACATGTGCTCCTTTCCTCCATTCATCCTAGTGATAGTCTGCCATTTTTACACTGATTTTCCACTTTGTCCTAGAGGTAGTCACTGCACGCTCACAAGTTCTAAACAGAGAGAAATAAATAACTTTACACGCTGGCTGTGCTTTTGCTAATATAGCCCACACTGTGGATATCCGTGATGACTACTGGGGCACACAGTCAACGTGATCAATTTGTCCACCAGAACTTCTTATCCCTCTTAATTTCCAGTCTATGGAACTGCATTACAGCTACTTAAAAAAGAGAGGAGAAGAGAAAAATGTGCTCTCTCTTTCATGTACTCTAACATATTAAAGAAATTAAAGATCTTGAAAAGAGGAAAGGAAATTGCAGTGCAGTGGGGGCTGGTGGCTCCCAGGGGGCTGTGTTCCAAAGGCATCAAGGGCTCCTCAGGCCACTAGATTAGGAACTCATCAGCCCTTGATCAATCCCATTGCCTTCATGACATGCTTCAGAGAATTGTATTCATTTCAATATGGACTCCAGGATCTAACAGCTGGCAATTTTGTGTGACAATGGGACCATATAAGGACCATTATTATTCCAAAGGACAGTGAGTAATTACTCTTGTTGTTTTGTCACATAATGACCAGCACACACTAAGTGTTATGGTAGGCACAGCAATATAATTTAACTTACAATAGAACATAAAGGACTTAGGTCCAGATGGTCACTGTTAAAAAGAAGCATTAAAGTATAAAAGTGAAAGCCCAAACTTACCGGTGTAAAAATGTTGTTTAGGTGGCTGATTTCTGAACTACCGTGGAGGAACGGAACAAAGAACAAAACACTGAGAATACCCTTATCATTTGTCATTAGTAGCAAGAAACTAATAATCAGTGCTCTTCTAAATAATTTACCCTATAATTATTGTAATTCTTATGGTGGGACTTGCTGCAAAAAAATGTCAGCTAATCAAAAATGTACAGCTAACAAACAGTGATGCTAGTGTATCATGAGCTAATGGTTATAAATAAAATTGATTTTAATGAACTACGTTAACAGAGACAAAGAAAATGAAGTGAGGAATTACATTTCAAAAAACAAACTCCTGAAGTCATGCTGTCTCTGTTCATATTGCTTTTAATAATTAGGAGTGAAGTTAGTTTCTGTGAAGTCACGTAGATGGTCAGCAGCTATTTAGAAAGCCAATACAGGAAGCTTCAAGCATCCCTACTTCAGCTAAATATTTTTTCAGTAATTTCCAGTTGTTAATAATATAATGTCTTTTTTTTTTTTTTTTTAAATACTCAGCACCAGCTTAGAGAATTATCATGCTAAATTACAGAAGTTGTAGGAAGAAACATTCTTAGTTTGGCTTGGTATTATAGTGGTTCAAATGGCAAGCTAGTATGTGTATTTTTCCTCATGGAGTCTGAAGGCACATAAATATTAAAATGTAATTTGAAAGTTTTGGCCAGGTCCCAGAACAGTATTGTTTATGCAGTGTTTGACAGTGCTATTCAAATAAATCAAGTAACAAATGTGTCATGATTACTGTTAAAGTGGAAACTGCAGCACTAACAACTAATAAGATAAATGATACCATGGATGGAAAAAATGAAAATATTTTATGGGTGCTCTGTCTCAGTGTGTATGAGTATACGTGCATGCACAATCAGCTGTCTCTTAGGAAAATTAAAACTGCATCCAGGGATGAATATTGCAAACATCCAGCTCTGTAAACAACCAGCAATGACAGCATATTCACTTGCTATGCATGGGATAAAGTAGACTTCTCCATTGATTTTTCAGTTAATCTTTGATAGGTTTTGGGGTAAGCATTTTCTTTCTTTCTTTCTCCATTTTTTTTTTCTTGGTTCCTGAAAGATTTTTGGCAGCAATCAAAGAAATACAAGAACTTACTTGTTTGCCTACAGTCAGCAGTCTGTTTCTTTTTGTGGCAGCATGTTGCTGATGAATATTAAATTGCAATCAAAAGCATAGTATATGCTCAAGAAAACTGAGGCTAGATTTAGAGGTTTAGTGAGGGACCTTAGTCACCACATTTGACTCCCTCTCCATGGTGCAGACATCTACAGTTAAGCTAAGTTACTAAGTTCTCTATATTTTAAAGGGAGAGAATAATACATTTTTAGAGTCACCTGACCTATTCAGAATGCTAGACTTAGTTGGCGTCACTGTGACATAAACACTGAATAACACTGAGTTTCCCAATGTGTAAAGGACAGAAGGTAATGTTTGCAATGATGTCACTTATTTCTGCATGCAAGATTCAGACCATTACACTTGGTTCTGATGTCTGGAGCTATGTGAAGACAAGATTGTGTAGGAAGATATTTATCTCATTGGTTTCACAAGGAGAATAAAATTTATGGTTAGCTGTTCAAACTTCTGATGTCAGAAGCAGTGTGTTTAGACCCACATAGCTGTAAATTAATGCAGATTTCAATTGGTAAAAAAAACTAAAATGGTGTTGGGAAGCATTAGAAGAATTGCTTTATCTCTGATGTGAAGAAAAATTAAAAAAAAATTATAGAGATCATAGGATAGTTACACTATTTTTTTTGCCAATATTGGCTATTTTCTGCTACACAGTGCTCTGAAAGTGCGTGGTCTTGGGAGTTATCTGAACTTATCTTGGTTTATTTTGTATTAAGATTCTCCAAAGTAAGTGGTTTAGTCATTAGGTGATGATTAGCAAACTGTGTTTTGGTTTAGCTAGGAAAGAGGTAATGCAGATAAAGGTCTTTGCATAAAATTTTTAACAGTATTATTAATAGAAATTTTCTGTAATTTTGTCTTTATGTAATTCAAATTAGATAGACTGTTAAGACTTTAACTGTACTAACATTAAATTTTTAGTTTCATATGTACAGTGTACTGTTTTGCCCATAACAAGACTTACAGTATAACAGCATACTAATAAGCTTGAATAATTAGGCATCAGCAAAAGGAAAACATTTGCAGCCTGTCTTGGTCTTTCTCTACTTTCACTATGTAAATAATAATTAAAAGAGCATCCGCTTAAAAAAAAAAATTGATTAGAGTGTATGAAGTACATTGTCAAATTCTATCACTGGGACATCTATGATACAGTACACAGATTAAAGAGTGCACTGTGAACCTTTCACAGATGTAGTACTAGTAAAGATCTAAAGTGCTTTTGACTTTGAATTAAAAATAAATAAATAAACAGAAAAAAATTGAGTTACAGTTTCAATCTGATTTTGAATTCTAAGAGATCAAGGCTGTATTTGGGGGGAAGAAGGCATTGGCATCAGAGCCAACAGAAAACTTTAGATAATGTTGGACGTAGTGTGAGAATAACATCATCCTTGTAGCTCTAGAAAAAATTTTGGTTAAAAGAAGGATGTAGAAAACCTCCCTGATGAGGAGAGACTGAGACCTTAAGAAAAAAAGACTCAGAGGGGATCTGATCCATGTCTATAAATATCTAATGAGTGGAAGGCAAAGGGAGAGGCTGAACACTTCTCAGCAGTGTGTGGTGATAGAATGAGGGGAAATGACCACAAACTGAGGCATAGGAAGTTGTGCACAAATGTGCAGAACTTCTTCACAGTAAGGGTGACAGAGCACTGGCACAGGCTGCCTAGAGAGATGGTGGAGTCCCCTTCTCTGGAGACATTCAAGACCTGCCTGTATGCCTACCTGAGCAACCTCGTCTAAAGAATCTGCTTTGGCAGGGAGTTGGACCTGATGATCTCCCTTTCAACCCCTACAATTCTGTGATCCTTAGTGGATTTACCACACACTTTGTAAGCTGAACCAAACGAGACAAAATGGTGCAGTATGTTATAAAAAAAAAATAAAAGAGAAAACTCATACAGTCTCTCAGGAGAGTTTGCCTACTGCATTGTAGTACAACTTCACAGCTATATGCAGCTATTAAGAATTTAATTAAAGCGTTTGGATGGAATGATGGAGCGTTTACACAAAATAAATAAATAAATAAATAAATACCCAGAAAAAAAAATAGGACTGCAAGATATATTCAAAAATTTAAGCAGGCATCTTAGACCAGGTGACAGGTAAAATCCCAGTGCCAATATCCCTCAGAGTTCAAATGTAATAGTGGAAGGCTGATATTTGGCCTGCTTAGACAATTAATTCCCCAAGGCATGACTTGTGTATTAGTGGGAAATTGAATCCAGTTGCGCCTTAAGATGCCACAGGCCTATACATGCATCTCCTCTGCATCATGCAGCGAGTAAGTCTGGAAATGTTCCTTGTGATCTTTGCTTTAGCCAATGAAATGTTATGTTTAATTTTAGATAACATAGCCCCATTCACACTATTTTCAAGACCTTTGTTTGTGATTGAAGGGATTTAATGTGGAATTTTTGTCCTGATAAGAACTATTATTTCAGTACTTTTTTTTTTTTTTTTTTTTCTGCATGTGTGCTTCAAGAGGAAGTACTTGTTATATGTGGAACTTATAAAAAAATACAGACAGAAGTCCTAGCAGTCATTTATATTAAAAAGCCAATGATTTCTCAAGTAAATTGGAATAGGTGGTTTGTTGTTATTCATTTGGGGGGAAAATCAATGAGTTTTAAATTTAGTGAAGTCTCTTCTAATTTTTCTAATTTTACTTGAAACAGACTAAAGCTAAATCCACATTTCATTGATGTTACAGAAACAAATCTGGAGCAGATCAAACAGACATACTATACAAGAAAGATTGTTTGCTATTTACATTTTATTTTTGCATCACTCATGAGCCCTAAGAAGAAAAAAAAAAGATTTAAAACATATTTATGTCATTTTTGATCTCTCAAATCTGCTCCTTGGGTCACTTTATTCAGAATATAATAAAAGATATGTGGGTAATTTACTGTTCATAGCCAACTCCATTCCTGGCCTCACTGTACAGCTCCTGGCAATGGGACTCTTGATTTTTCATTTTACTTTACTATAGAAAATCGGTATTGCTTTAGGTTAACAATCACCTTATCAGCAAATATATTTAGGAATCAAGTAATTCCTTACACAGACTAAACTTCATTATGACATAAAAATTAATTTTCCTCTTGGTTGATTGCTAATTTTATGTGTGTGCTTAAACAAAACAGAAAATTAGACATAATATTGTATCATATTCTCTGCTCCTCAAATCACTGTGAATGTTTTCATTTTTGTGGTATAGCATAATTAAAATTAGTGTAATATTTTTCTTTATGCCTATTCAACTTCAATTTTCTACTCCTACAAATCACTTTCCTTCCTCACATTATTGAATCAGCATAGCAGAATTATTTGTACACCTTACTTGATTTTCTTTTCCATATCCCTCTACTCTGAAGGTTCACATCAGTTTGTTATAACTTCTTGCCTTCCATGTTTACTGTTTTTGATGTGCTAGAATTTAAATATGCAGTTACATTACTTTACCAGTCGTTATACCGAAGAGACAATTTCAGTCTGGGTCTGGATATTTTCACGTGAAACTCTTAATTATTTTTTTTTTTAATCTCTTTATGATTGGTTGGGTTCTTTAAACAGATAAGCTGTTAAGTGTCCACTTTTCTGTGAGGAGAATACAGTTCTGTCATCTGGTTTTGCCAGTGGGTATCTCTGAAATACTACAGCCACAAAATATCTCTGAAGAAAGAAAGAAGTGATTTTCAGTTCACTTACAGCCTGAGGACAAACAGAATTTTCTCATTTGTGATAAAAATTGCAATGGTTTATGTGCTTTCTTCTAATGCCTGCTGTTACAGAGCCAGATATCTGTACACTAAAACTTTCTGAGCACAGATTTAAAATGTGTTCTCCTGAATTATTAATTAACGTATCTATGAACTGCTGTGGTAAGAACATAGAAAAATTCAGGGAGAGCCCCAGCAAAAGGGGTGCAACTGAAAAAGTCACATTCCAGAACTGTACTGAGCTCAACAGCAGCCAGTACCCACTGAAAATATTTCAGACCTACTGCACTGTTGTTTTTTTGCTTTTTTTTTTAACAAAATCTCTGAAATTGTGTCACAGTTAGAATAACTCCACTTCCAATCTCTGTTTAGACTTTATCAGCACACTTGCAAAACATACAGAAATTGCTACTGTTTCTTAGAAACACAGCTAGAGAAGACACTTCTAGTGGCTGTCTGCAATTCTCTTCATGTTTCAAAACGACTTCTGTTCAAATTGGTGAGAATTCCAATTTCTTTATTTCAAGTCACTTAAAATTGAGCTGTTGGATTTTCTGAAATGTAAAAAGCTTTCTATATTTGTCCTCCATACTGAGGATCACAGACAGCTAGGACTTCTGTGTTAAAAGAGCTTGGGATTTTTCCAGGGACTCTTAAGTAGTAAAGGCAATTAAGAGCACTTTTACTTCTTACATGTCAAACATAACTGTAGCATTCTCCTTCTTATTATGGTCTACCAGTCAAATAGATGAAGGAATCCATTCAAACAGACAGCACTTTACTTCTGCATGAAAACGAAATATGCAAGCAGCAAAGTTTTAACTATCCATTTCTAGTGCTGTTCAAATTTTGCCCATCCTTTGAACTTTATATATAGACATGGCACAGGAAACAGGCTATTGGATTTGCTGAACTGCTTGAGTAAGTGAAGTCAATATCAGCTGCAATCTGCATACAGCTGAAGTGTGGTTAAAGAGCTACACTTTCTCTACACAAATTGAAGAATTATGTTAGCTTTCTGCAGTTTCTCAGCCTGACCAGTAGGTGGTCACAGGACCTGTAAGAAAGACAAATCCTCAACACTTGTGAGCACATTACAGCATAGATTACAGTATAAACATCATGACTATGCAAAGAAGTCTTTGCTTGACCCTGTTGTTAACTTTAATATTGCAAAATCTTAATTATAAACTCTTTAGTTCGATAGCAAATAAATGATTTTATCAGGGAAAACCACAACTATTTTGGCAGAGTAAGTAATTTGGGGTCATAAGTCCTACAGAAGAATCTATTGAGATCGTTATAGCAGCATATGCATTCTGTATTTTACATAAGTAGTTTTATTCAGTCAATTCAACAAAGATTGAACCAATACACTGCAGATGACAAACAATCGTTACATGAAATGTTGCTAACAGATGAAGGCTAAAGGCAATAACATAATCTGCCAATATTGTAAAGTTAGGAAAACTATAGCTTGAAAACCTTGCATTGAAGGTTAATGGTATACCTCAATGAAATTTTTTGAAGTTTATGAATAAAAAATCCAGATGGTGAAACAACAGCTCAGGTGAAAAAATGTGCCCACCTCACGTCCTGTAATAAGGCTGATGTCTGATTTAAAATGGCACACAAAATAGGTTTCCATTTCCAACTCTCTCATAATTCTACATAATTAAAGGTTTGATAATGTATAAAAGCTATTAAAGGAAATGCTGAAATCCTGAGAGAGTCATCTTTTTGCTAGAGTATCTGAAAAAAATTCTGTGGTATACTATGTAAGGTTTCGTAAATGATATGCATTTTTCATAGATGCTTTCATTAGCAATTTTCTTCTTCTAATGGCTGTATAATTAAACCATAATGGGATTTTTAGGCTTATGTATATTCATGGGGAAGTAGTTATAACAAAACAAACTATAATTAACTATGACCCCCCCAAAATTTTAATTTATGCACATTTTTTTCCCCACAATCCTTGTTTGTTTGTTTGTTTGTTCTCCTGCAGAGAATAATACTGACAAGAAGTATTGTATGTGGATTTTAAAACCCACATGAGGTCCTTTTGTTTGTTTTTAACATGTTTATCTTCTACTCTGGTTAGAGTAGTACCTTAGACTTTTACAATATTTCAATGAATTAAGTACAGAATATTGCCTAGTTGAAATGTACACAGTGGAAAAAAAAACTCCAAGTAATGTGATTTACATAGCCTGTGGTGCAAAATTAGTTTCTTTAGTATTTATTATATAGTATTTAATATTTTTTTTCTGGTATGATGAATTTAAAATTCTATCAACTCAAATTTTACAATACTTTCTCATGTTAGTATTTTGCAGTCTACCATCCTTGTGACTTCTTTATCTGTGGGAAATGGGGACACATCATGTTTCCATGAAGTGAGCAAGAATTCACAGCCTCTTGGCTTTCCTGCATTTAAAATTTCTTTCACTGAAGTCAGGAGGGAGAACTTTAACAACAGGCTTCAAAACTCTCTGACTTCTGTGGTGCCAGGATTTAATCCTCTCTCTTTTTCACTGAATATTTCCTGCACACTTCTATCCAAGATTTTGGATGCCACCTTGAATTTCAAATTAATTACACAGAGATTTGCAGTATTAGCAGAACAAATGAACAATCTCACTAATTAACTTAATTCATTAGCAATTTTCTTTTTAACTTTAAATAATTATTTCTGGACTATATTTTCTAGAATGAAAGGTTTGTTCTATGGGAAAGGTAGAATTCTGTAGAATTTCTTCTCCAACTTGAAGTTTGCCTTGATGGATTATAACTTTTCAGCTGAGAAAAGGACATGAGACATAGCAAAGATATGATACACAGGTGATGCAGAAAAAAAATAATATGGCATTTGACAGATGTTATAATGAGAGACATAGATAAAGGGGATACAAAATTGCTCACTGCTTTTTCTGAAAGGATGAGAAGAGTATCAAATAAATGTTGGATATAGACAGTACAGACCAGACAACAGCAGTTACTACCAAGCAGTTACTACCAAGCAGTTACTATCCTAATTCTACTTGTACCTAATGTTGAATTAAGTGCTGCTATTAGCTATAGATGTTTCCATGGGCTAAAAAATGAACAAAAAACTTACATAGAAATACAACAATTTTGGAGTTCTGTAATGAAATTACATTTCACTGCCAGATAGAATATTACTGTTTTGGCTGCTCTTATATTCTAAGTTGCTTCTACAATCTATATACAGGCTGAGAAAGTGGCTGAGGACAGAAGTTTTTGTTTGCTCATTGCTATTTCACAATATGTGTAAGTATTTGTGCATGTTATACTTCGAAAAATACGACTGGAAATTCATTTATTTAAACAGAGTGGAAACTAGACTATTTTAGTCCTTAAATTACTTCCCAGTTTCTCACAGGACTTGTAGGGAATCTGAACTCTGAACTTTTGCTACTAGAGTCAAGAGCCCTCAGGGTGCCTTATGTTATTATGCATATTAGACCTCTGGCTGTCATAATAAATCATTTCCTTGAACTTAGAGGTGAGGCTTTGGTGAACTTTGGAATAGATAGTTCAGTGAGTATCTTGTTTAGAAAAGAAAGGTTTATGAAGTATCCACATTACAACTCTAGGTTAGCTTCATGGATTCCAACACAAAATATCTGGATCTCAGTTGAGATTCGCCCAAAGCATTACATTATCTTTACAAGCTTTTCATTTGGAATGAAATTTGCTTCTCAGTATTCAGGAATAAAAGGCAAGTAAGTTGCAAAAAAGGTCATGGTATTCCTTAGATATCACATAGTCTTTCCTCTGAATTTATCAATCTGCCCTTTAAAAGTAGAGATTACATGCACAGATCATGATTTCCTAAAAGCACTAGGTATAATTGCAAAAATGCCATGTCCTACATTTAATTCAGTAGACAGGACAGAACTGAGAGAAAGAAGTTATTTCTGGCTGTTTAGCCAACTTTCTGCCCTGGTAAGGTGATACTTTTTTTCCCTGTTTCTCCTTCCTAAATCCAATGCTGTAAGAAACTCAGGCTTATTTAGGGCAAAAGAAACATCAGGAGCCTGAGAAAACAAATCAACAAATAAAGTCATATGCAATAAATCACAATGAAGGAGCTATATTAGTAGTCTCCAACTCAGGAAAATTGAATACTCTGTACAGGCTGTGCAAACTAAGTTGTACCTATTGTACAAACCTGGAAAATATATGTTCACAAAGAAAGCAAATTAGTTAATTTAGAATTAACAGTTATATAACCAACATGAAGTGTGCTGTGGCATATACACATGATAGTTAATATGGAAATATGTACAAATACATTTTTCATATAAAAGTATCTCTTTGAGGTTGGAAATGTTGTTGTCTTCTCTTTTGAATGAGTTCTACGGACTACTTTAAATGAATTCTTATTTATTCAAATAATTTATACGAATGCTAATAAATCAATAGTAAAGAAAGCATAAGTTTTCACAGGGACAATATTCATAATCTATCTCCAACAATAATTTAAAGTGACTGCTGTCTGTGCATGAAATGACATGCTTATTTACAGAGAAATTTTACTTCAGAAACATGGTGGTAAAAATTAAATCGATGGAGAACTTTCACAGTATATTTATCAAGAAGTTGATGATATCCAAGATACTGACTGGAATTTAGGAAACAGGATTTGATATTGATCCATTGAAAAGAGTTATACTTGACTTGGAAGAATTGTGTAGTGAACTTAGTTTTATTATTTTCAAAGAATTTGAATACTTTAGCCAGCTGTCAGTTCATATATTTCCATAAACATCAAGATATCTATTGATAGAAACTGTGGTTAGTGAAGTAAAAGTTTTCCTCTTTTAACTTCAACAGGAAGCAGATTTGCAGTTAGCTTTTGAATTATGTTCAGTAAGAGACTTCTGAGGCTACATCTAAATAATGTTGTCATATTTTCATTTCTGCAACACACGAGTGAATCTGCTAGAGGAATACTAAGACATCTAGTAGAAGAAGCAAGAGGAAAAACAAAGGGAAAACAAGTATTCTGTGTTCTTTTTTATTTTCCTCAGCTTTAGGAATAGAAAAGACTAAGAAAAAGATCAAATTATTATTTTCCTTTACCTATTCTGAATCTGTGAGAAGGGTTAAGTTACTGCAAAAAGTGGTTGAAATTGTCAGAAATAGTTTGGGCAAGGCCCTGTACAACCTTCTCTAGTTTTGAAATTACAGTTTCTCTAAGTAGAGATTGAATTCAGTCATATTCTGAGGTCCTTTCCAACCCTGTTTATACTGTGTTTCTGAGTAGAATGTCATGTACCTCCGAAATTTTAGTCCACATATTCAATCAAATAGTTTGTATTTCCTTCAGTAAAACATATTTATCACTGGATATGTGAAAAAAATATATTTTCAAGTACATTTTGAGTTTACATTTCACTGCAAACTTAACTTTATTTTAGGATCTGTAAACAACTTTCTATACAGATATCAATAATCTTTTCTAAAATATTACCGCAGGGACTGTAAAGATTGGAGCATGAATAAAGACATTTTTCCTAGTAGAAAGATCAGTCTTTAAAAATACATAATCTATGCTGTCTTATACATCTTTCACTCTTTGAAAACAAATGTCTGTATTGGAGATCTTGGAAAGTGTATTTCAATAATCATCTTATTCTGATCTGTCATTTGAGAACACTTCAGTCTCAGAATCTGCCCAGAGGTTTTACAGACAGGGAAAGTGGTGCAACTCTATGAATAACAATTTATTGGTTCTTCATTTTGCTCTGCTGGAGTCTTCATACATAGATATTTTGGATTCTCACTTTGTGAGTGCTAAAATATCTATGTCAACTTGACATTCCAGCTGAGACTTTCAAGACTTTGTCAGTGAGGTACTCTGCTAATATATGTCCAAATATTTACGTTTCATCTTCAAACAGGATGATATGTGTTAAACAGATTGAAATTAAGGACTTTTCTCAGTTTTACCTTTTGCAGGCTTTCTCTTTGTCAGAAAACAAAATACAAAATAATAATAATAATAATTCCATCCATAATCTTAATCATATCAAAAGATCGCTCCATTCTGCTTGGAAGCAAAAGCAGAAAAATCAAGATGTGCTGGGTTCCTTTTTATTTAAGAATGGTGTCACAAAAAGGAATTTGGGAAGCAACTAAAAAAACTGCTGCTACATTTAGCAGTGGTGATTACTGTCACATATGAATCTTTAATGTTGAGGAGGTAGTGAACATGAAACAGTAAGGAGAAACAAGTGAGGTGGGGTGCAGACTGCTGACTGTTCCAAACACATTAGCCCTTTCAGTATTTACAAGTAGCTTCTGTAACTTAAAGTAGTAGAGTCCTGCACTTTTGAAGCAATTTATTTCATTATAAATAGCTTATCTCTCTTCCACAAGCTAAACCTAGCTACTTTGGTTCTGAAACACAGAGACTGTTCAAAATCATGTATTCGTGCAGTGTAAGTTGCTATAAATTTGAGATTAAAGACTATTCTGAGAATTTTGGTAAGATTGTCATGACTACCTAATCAGTTTTGATTCTGGTTAGGAAGATAATGTTACATCAGTCATTTTTGCTTCTTAACAACATGTTGAATAAGCAGTTTACAATGAGGCTAAGTCACTTTCATTCTAAAATTACAATAATGTAGATGGGTCAGGGAAAAAAAAATAACTTCAGAGGGATTTGCAATCAGAATAGTCGTATCTACAGATGTTTCCCTATCAAAATCATCTGCAGTCTGAGAGCTATTGAAGATGTCTGCAGTAGGTAAAGATTGCCAACAGAATAAGTTAGTATCAAAACCGTTATTATGAGGAACAAGAAATTGGAATTATTGCGGCCCAGATAAAGACAGAAAAACGGTGTTCTGCAGAAAACCAGTTCATCCTGAAAGAAGCTATGAAGATTTTAGTATCACTGTTTTGTTCTTGATTTTTTTGAGAAATTTTGTCTCTCTGTGTAGCAGTGTAAAGTTATATGCACATCCAACTGAGAATATAGATAAATAGTTACACAATTGTGTAAATTTCTAACTATGTGCTCATTTCTTGCTTCACTCTTCTACAATATCTTCTTTTCTCACTTCCATATTTTTAATTTCTTGACAGATGCTTTTCTTTCTCTCCTTTCAGTTATTCCTAGGAAAGACATATCTTTCCAGGAAAAATTAAAGGAAGCATTATTTCTATACAGTATGTGATAATCACATTTTGATAGTACCTGTGATAACTGTGGACAAATTTAACACTGTGTGGAATTGTAACAGAAACAGATGGATCAAATAATTTCATATTCTAACAAAACCTTTTTTTTTTTTGTTATCTTGTCTTGTTTCAGCACCATCCTCAGTCCTCCAAAACAAATCACAAATGTTCAACAACACACAAGGTATAATGGGTACTCATGATAAATGTGAGTTTCATTATGAGGAAGATGATAATGATGAATGTAGTTGCTATGTTAGCTTTTTTTTTCTCTATTATTCACTGTGATGCTGAAGATTTACTAAAGATCAGCAATGTACATAAAACATCCAAGAAAAGTAACCTCTGCTCTAGTACTCTTAGAGAACCTTATTCCCATAGTGATATTCTCACACAAATTTAAATATATTTTGTATTTTTAGAAGTGTAACGTTCCCATAATGGAAAGGCTGAACTCTAAATCTTGAAGAATTTCCCCATGAATACTGAAAATATAGATCAACTGGATGAGTACTTCTTTCATGCAGTGGTGATACACACCAAATTGTGCATGGAGCTATAAAACCAGCATACTGCATCAAATGATAGCTACCAATGTCACATAGATAAGAACATCATAAATCTGAGTTTGAAAGGGAAAGAAATGGCGTGAGTGATGCATCACTTAAACAGCTTCAGTGCTGTGAAGAACATGAAAATATGACTGGCAGAAGAACTGAAGGTTAGATAAGCCCAGAAATGAGCAACCAGAGATGTGGTGAACTATTCACTGGAGTAAAGTGTGGTGCTGAGGAAAATTAACCAGACAAAGTCAGATGAGATTTTAGAGTTTCATAGCTCAATTCTTGGCTCAGCCACTGCCTGTGGTGGAATGAGGGACAAGTACCCTCTCTTCATCTGTAGCATGGAGCTATTCAAATTGCTTTCCTTCTCGAGCTGTCTAGAGGAATGTCAGCAGAACCATATTTCAGTAAAATCAAAGCACAGCAGATGCTGACTTCCCTAGAAATTCATTTCTTCAAGGCAGGAAGAGCAATGTTCGAAAGTTATAAAACAAACAAACAAACAAATGACTCACTGATCATATGTTGATTTTCTGTATTTGGATGAAGAGTTTACTTTTTTTCCAAAATGACGTTAAGTGACTTTTAATGCCTTAAGTAGTAACAAAATATAGTTTTTTACAGTTCTTTTTTTTTTTTTTTTTTTCTACAAGACAGGTTGATCCCATTCAGAAGACTTTCATGGCAGCTCTCAAATAATTATAATTAAAGATCTTGTTTTTAACCTGGAAACTTCACTGTTTAGCAACACCATGTGAAAAGACAGCACTTATTTATCATTAGAACAATAGAATAAAAACCTGTAATTTAGTGAAATTGAAGTATTTCTTTATGTCACCATGCTTTTTATGCAGAGATATAGGAGAAGAAAGACCAGTCACTTTCTCTTCAATATATTGAAGTACCTTTATATCAAGCTGCAGTATAAGACTCCTAGTACTCATCACAATCTTAATACCAAATAACTGAGCAGAGAAGTAAATGGTAGCAACTTTTTACTTCTCCTGCAAGATTAAAAACTCAAACCTTTATCTTTAAGTTGAATAAATATAGTAGTTAATATTTTTCTTCCTTTTTCCATTTTTTTTTCCCAGTGGTATTCTCTTTAAATTTTGACCTGAACCCTATGATACTGACATAATTTTATTGTTTGTGGTGTGTATGCAGACATTTGGTGTGCTGATATCTCATGTGTAAGCAATTATTGGAAAAAAATAGGATTCTAGTATAACAATATTATGTTTTATATATAATTTTTCCATTCCTACATTCTGATTTAGAATCACAAAACAGAATAACCCAAGTTAGAAGGTGCACATACGGATAATTGTGGCTCAAGGACCTGAGAACTCCTGGCTCAAGGACCAAGACTAATATAGCTGAACTCTCAGTTCAGCAGTTCAGTTTCTCTAAAACATATGTATTTTGTACTAGCCAGATTCAGATAGGTGGGTCTCTCCAGTGAATATCCTAAACCTGGTTTCCCAAACTACCTCATGTGCTGGAGTTGTCTTCCATATACTATTGACTGTGATTAAGAATGCATCATCTATCTTAAATTAAAGCTTTGTTTTACAGATCTCAATTTAGCTGACATAATCCCTTCGCTAATTGATTATATGAATTATATTATGAATATGTCATATCTATGAATATATCATTCCTTACATTAATGATAATTTCAACATTCCCAGATTCTGTAAGTTTGGGCTTTAAAAATTAAAAAGAAAAATTCAAGTTAGTAAGAAGTTTTGAGGAACTAAATAAAAGGTTCTCCTCGTATCTACGCTCCTGAAGGGGGGGAAATCTAAAAATCGTATGATTAACAGCTCAACGATCTTCTTCTTCTTTTTTCTTCACTTTGTCTTACTTTAGAAGCCTACAGTGCACTGGTCTCTATTTGAGTTAGCTGTCTACATTCCTGTTACAGTTAACACATCTGAGAAAATCTAGTTAATTCAAGTTGTGTGAGAAGTATCCTGCTCTTAATTTAGCAAGGTTTACGTTTCTAATTCACTTGTGGAGATCTTATGGAAAATAAGAGCACTATTTACTCACATACATACTTATGAGAGGAGCCAAAGTTTTGGCCATGTCCATGATCGAAGCCCTTCTCTACCATGCATGCCCTCAGAATATTCTGAGCGATGTTGCAGGACTACGTAAAGTATTTTTCACCCCTCAAAAGTCTTTAGAAAAACATCTCATTTTCTCTTCCAGCAACCAAAGGTCTGCTATACTAAAAGTTCTTCCTAATCCAATACACTGACAGCACACTGCAGGAGGAGGAGATACTTGAAATAGAGGTAGTTAGGATATACAGATTGATGGTTTCAAACTGACATGCTGTTGCCTTCTAAAGAAAACAAAAGAAAACAAAACAAAAAACACGACACTTTTTTCAGTTTGGTACATAATAACTGAAATTTCAGAAATATCCATAAGATAGAAAGTTTAATGGCATACCCCTAGCTTGAATTCTCCTAGCACCTACTGAAAATAATTCAGTTAATTTACTCATTTTTGACAAAGCCTATCATTTTAAATTACCATACTGTTCTCAAGCTGCTCATTAAATAGGAGGTATGATGATAAGGTAGGTGCATCTAATTAGCATATGAATATATTATTTATGGTTTCTTAAAAATATGAGTGACCTGTAAGTTAACATTGTTGAGAAATTAATTTTTAATTGGATGTAGTCTTCCTGCTCTTTTCATTGCACCTGAAAAATTTTAAATAGGCACTTCTTAGTTCAAAGATCTGAAAGTTCATGTGTGTCAGAAGTTGTAAAACAGAGCAAAATAATGGCACACTCCTATAAGCTGTTCTGTCATCCCTGGAATCTGTTAGAGTTCTGCAATAAATCATTTGCAGAATTATATCCAGAAGCACCAAATCAGCAGATAACTTAATCACATATTCAACTGTAAGTTTGGAACAGATTTGCAAACTCAGTAAAGTGCTGAAGTACTTGAATTCTCTTTTCTTTCAATAACATAAATGAATTGACATACTCAGCCAGATGAAAAGTTGTCCCTAACCTAATATATCGGCAGTTGACAATAGGAGATATACATGGATTGTATGAAATAGGGATATGCTGATTATTCTCTGGGGAGATTATCCTAGCTATCTACAGCTCAAGAACTTTCTGAGACATGGGTTTATCCTTGTGGTTGTGTTTAACAAACAAAATGAAGGACAAATCTTAGATGAATTTGCACAATCCCCTTTTGAATCACTATAAACATTTATGGGGGTAATTTGCTATTTGTTCTATGCTCATTTTTCTTAGTTGAATCAAAAAATCAACTGACTGCAAGCTAAATAAAACATACAGCTCATACACTATTAAAGGAATATTGAGATAACCCTTGATTTCTTGAGTGGTAACAATGTCTAATGAGTTTTGGATTTTGTTCCATGCTGTGACTTTTACATTTTTACTTCTTCTGCCTCTTCAGCTGCTGTGTTGAAATGTGTAATATATTAGAAACAAGACTTAACATTCACAACATCTACTTCAATATTTCGTAACACAAGCACACAACTTTTATGTACAGACCCATTCACAAAAACACTCATATATACAGTCATATATATTAGTGCTGCTCACCATATTTCATATTTATATTATGTCTTTAGCTGTTTATTGTAGTGATGTCACAAAATAATACAAAATACAAGGAAATAAGTTGCACTGTTGTATCTTTGAGCACACTCAGCCATTCACACCTTCTGTGGGATGTGGTAACACAGCCATGAGTTTTAAATACACTTTAAAAACAATATATTAAAGCACTGTATAGCAAATACAATGTGGGAACTGTTCCTCAATAACTTCAATGCTTTGATTAAATCAGTCATGTGTCGCAAAAATAAATAAATAAATAAATAAAAGATCATACTATAAATATGTTTACCTTTCATTTGAATTAAGTTTCTATCCCTATTAATATGTAAGACATCTCATAAATATTTAAGGAAGTAAGGTTTTCTTTATGTTTACAGAATATGGCAGCTGATGCATAATTGAAGAGAAAAGAAAATATATGTAAATATACAGGTATTTATTGAGTACACAGTCTTCATCATAGAAAATGTTCATTTGCATGAAGATTTTCTGTGAAGATTATTCTATCTGAAGTTTACCTTTTCTCCCTTACTCCCTTACCTTACATGATTTAATAATTTAAGTTGATGGGAAAAATCTTTTTGCAAATCTGAGCTCTGAAATATTTATTGGAAGGGAAAGGAAACATCAAGAGAACACAAAGGAAACTGAGAGACCATCTTATTCACTGGAGTTTTGTTTGTGGAATTCCTAACAACAGAAGGAATCTTTGTTATTTAAATATATGTTTTTTGCTGGAATCAATTATCCTTCTACTGGGACTCCTCACATCACATGCTGTGTTGTTCTTTTCTCCCTGGTTTTTCTTAGCATTACCATATTACAGTATATGGGTTAAAACACTGGAAGAAAATTTGTTCCTCAAATCGAATCTACACTCACTCTCCAAGCTGTTCAAATAGTTTTTCAAATATAAAAAAATATCCAAATATTTCAGGAATTAAAACTTTTTTTCTGAGGAATCAATGCCTTAAGCATTTATAAATGTGACAAGAAAAAGCCCTGCTAGAATGCTAATGAACACCATGATATTGACCATTCAACTCAGCCAGAATTGACTTATGACTCTGTGCCTTTGTTTCCCCCTTTCCCTTTCTTGTTTTTGTTTCCTCAGTCCACATAAAATTATTTCATCATCTTCTGTGTTTAATGGTTATTTCAGATGTGCTGTCTACTTCAGAATCTGTGTTTTCTTAGTCTGATTTTTTATTAAGAGTTAAGAAAGGGAAAACCAAAAAATAACTATTCTAATTCACTTTTTTTCTTTTTTTCCTTTTCCTCTAGGTCCATCTAAACATTGTAGTCAGAAATATAACTGTGGGCTAAAAGATACCTTTTCCTGCTTGATGCCCACTACTTAAACTATCTTCAGCTGACCTCCTGTCTTTCCTATGTTCCTTCTATACACTCAATAATAGGAGAAACTGTTTCAAATACATCACTTGACCTTAGTTGTTTTGATTTTGTTCTCTTTTTGTTCTTATTTAAGTGGGAAAATCAGTATTTTTCTCGAAATCCTGATTGATCCTGGTTTGCTATGACCTGAATTAGTAATTGTGAAAGTTTGCTCCCAATTTGAGCATCATCTGGAGCAGATCTCCACAGAGGATCTCATGGTACAGCAAGGGGATGTGGCCTGGAGGAGGTCACAGACCATGGATGCCCACACAGAGACAGAGACAGGCTAGAGATGAGTCTAGTGGGGAGGACCCCACTATAGGGCAGGAGAACTGGAGAATCTGCTGCCCATGGAGCAGCTCCTGAAGAAAGGTCTCCATGGTACATGGTCAGGTTGGAGCAATGCTTGAAGAGCTGCAGCCTGTGGGAAGCCCATGTGGGATTAGTTCAAGGCTGCATCTCCTTCTTCTTTAAAACCTTCAGAACAAGTATGTGAAATGTATTTTTATTACCAAAAATGGTGAGTTGAGAACTAAAAATAAGAACACGTGAACACCAAGCCTCCTTTGCTCTAATACCAAATAATCAGAGAAGGTCAACTTTTTCTGAAATAAGTTATATTTTTACTCCAGTAAGAAAATAATTTTTTTTTTTAGGAGAAGGGAAACGGCCACAAACTGAGGCATAGGAAGTTCCACACAAATGTCCATGGGAACTTTTTCACAGAAAGGAGGACAGAGCACTGGCACAGGCTGCACAGAGAGGTGGCGGAGTCTCCTTCTCTGGAGATGTTCAAGACCCACCTGGACACCTACCTGTGCAACCTGGGCTGGGGAGCTGCTGTGGCAGGGGAGTTAGACTTGCTGATCTCCGGAGGTCCCTTCCAACTCCTACAATTCTGTGATTTCTTCTAGAAAGAAAATTATTATTCTTAATCACTTTCAAATCTCACTGTAGATCACTGGAAGATAGATAAATGTTCCTGTTTAGCAGCTAAAATTGTGCTGTTACAAATATTATGCCATATACTGTAAAAACAATAAGGTATTTAAGCAAGACTACACATACACAGCAAAATAACGTTTCCTCTGGCATAATTCCATATATTTTAGAATGACTCGACACAAAGAACTCACCCAAGCTACTATTTACAGTAGACTTCTAGAGGGATTTTCTTTCTATTCCATATACACACCATCTCTCTCTTTATTTTCCCGTTTATTCATTTTTCATTCTATTGTAAAAAAGTATTCACCTCTGGCCTCTTAATCTAGTCATTTTCACAAATGATTCTTCACTGTAATTTCTTTTCAAGATCATTTACAGAAGAACAAAATGAGGCTGAATTTACTGTAGTTGTGAGGCAGTCATGACTGTTACAACACTACACTTCTACCAGTAGAATTTCTTAAAAAAAATATTTTCCTTTAAGATTTTATTTCATTATATACTAGCTATTCAAATCCTAATAAACTATTAGAGCACCTTACTTCACTCTCTTGCAATGAGAAGTTTAATCAGCAGTTTGGATGAAACACATTTTAAACACAGTGTTTTTTTTCAACAGTACTGACTTCTTCTATTCAAAGTTATTCTTCCATGTCTCCAGTAAGTGGCCAGATTCTTCTGTCTTCTTCCTTCTATCATACTCTTCAGACAGAGAGACCTTGAAAAAAAAGTCTATTTCTTATGCAAGACTTTTCTTTACCATCATAATTCAGGATGAATTTCTCCTGGAAGGACTCATTTGGAGGAACGAGAAGGCGATGTCTTTGCTTGAGGATGGCTGCAGAATTTTCAGTAAGAAATTTCACTGTAGATTGGCAGATTCTGTCATTCAATGAAGAGCATTTGTCTGTAGTGAAATAAAATTCTCTGTGAAGGAAAAGGAACAGAACACGCTGCTGTGACCAATTTTAAGATGTGAGGCAAGAGGTAAAATCAGCCATTGTTTATTTTGTTGACTGCAGACAGGGCATTCAATATCATCCAACATAACCATCTTTGGAGGATACTATTCAAAGTATTTCAGCAAATTTGTTACAAGTATCTACAGTTTTACGTGGAAACAAACAAACAAACAAAAAGATTATAGAAAGTTATCCAAAGTTATCCACACACAACAGGAGTTTGACACATCTGGACACTGTCTCTAAACAGAAAGGTACAGGATGCCATATATGAGGAGCTTTCGAATTAAGGAAATGAAAACAAATAAAAAAGAAACAAACACATTAGCAGAAGCAAACTGCTGGTAGATGGAAATTTAAGGACTTTTTTCACTTCAGTCTCAAAGAAAAATACAGTAAGAGACAGAAGGTGTATAGAAATAAGTTACCACAATTGACGAGCAAGAAAGAAAAACTGGGAGTCTGTAGATTAAACAGTTGATGAAAAATGTCATCTGCATGACTAATACTAAAGTACATCATATTTAACTTGCAGTTTCTCTAAATCCGGTTCCAAGATGGAAACACACACGAGGAAGCAAGTTTTTATCAGTTTTTTATTATTTCTTTCGTTAAAATCATTCACATTTAAATCTTCTCTGAGACATTTCTAATGCAGTCCAATAATGTTAGCACTAGGATCAATGATCTTTTTTGCTTTGGCCATTCCTTTGCCTTCCTTCTTTGGGTTACATATGTATTTATGGTAGTTCAGCTTCACCTACAGGAAACCAAACCAAACAAAAACTGTTATGAAGGACAGCAATTTCACTGGAATTAATAATTAAATATCCTGACCCATATCAGAATTTATTTCTGAAAGATGTAAGAAGGGAGTATCAAGGCAAGTAAAAGATCTAACTTCATTTCCACTGAATGTGCAATTTTTTATGAAGTCCTATTATTTTTACTTATCTACTTGGAGTAGCTTGGTGATTTTGATATTTTCAGAATGTTTTCTTCCTTTTTATTTTTCCATGAAACGACCTAATTTAAAAAAAAAAAAAAAAAAAAAAAAAGGGAATTCAGTTCCATTGAATGGAAAGCCAGGTCTTTGGCTCAGTTCTTGGGGAGTAACAAACATTACGAACTTCAGCTAAACTGCACTGGCAGCAGTATCAGGGAATCATGTAAGACATCTGCACTGTCCTTTAACAAGCCTCTATTGTCAACCTTTCAGTCTCTTCAAATCAAAGCCCTCATCAAATGAACAACTAAAATAATTTTCCAATTCAGGAAAAGAAAAGGGAACACTGAATGCAAGAATATATCCTGAAGTGCAAAGAACAACTAGAATGATAAGAAGCTATTCTTGAAATTATATACTTAGAAAATGTATAGAGAAGGTTGACAGGGGTGGGGGTGAGGGTAGAGAGGGGGCAGGCAAAGGGGGAAGTAGTACTAAAGAAATGATGAATAAGCTCTCAAGAAAAGCATCCAGACCATACTGCCTTGTGGGAATTTTTATTAGTTCTGAAATTAGAAGCAGGGCATTGGGGTTGGGGAGAGGGGTGTGTCTCAAACCAGCTGCAGCTCATTTTAATTAAGGTCTAATTAGCAAGTAAAGCTTGCTGGAAGCAGGAGATGTCCATGTCCCTGAATAATACAGAGCAGCTCACTGAGGCAGTTTTTGAAAATGAAGGGGGTGGCAGAATGGTACTGACAAAGGAAAAATGAATAAGTTTCTAAGTGCTTGAGAACCTCTGTAGGTGCTTTTTTTTTTTTTTTTGTCCTGAAATCTGTGCTTGAATAGAATTTTCTAGGGTATCATTATCTTATGATAAAATAGTTAAAAGGTAAAGGTCTATAGATGTTAGGTATAAATGTTTAACCTTCTAAATGTATTATTTCCCTAAGCTCATGGAAGCTCCCCTTCCCCTCTACTATTCTTTTCCTTGTTTGCTCTGTTGATTTTTCAGGTAGCTTGCAGCGGAGTGCTTTGTAAGATCCATTTTTACATGACAACTGAAAATGATACTAGTTTTATATTGGTGTTGTGATACTTCTATGTTATTTGGCTATTTATGATTGCTATCTCTTCACGGATAATAGAGCGGTTATTGCATTTACAAGATCTGTAGTAATTTTGGTTTATTATAAACTAGGTTTTTGGATTTTTTTTATGGAGAATTTCTTACCCTTACTGAGAAATGCTAGTAGAGGATTTCCCTTTGTGGAAAAACATCTTGACTTCTATATCAGTGTATAGAGGTAAGTATACTCACATGGATCTAGGTGTCCTTTATTGCTTCCACAACTCCGTTATTATAAGAATGATGTATCGTGGGAAAGGCTGCATTGTGAAATAACACAAGAAGGTGAATGAGAAATTTTGATCTTGCCTGTTATTTGTATACCACTCATGTGGAGGGGTATTACTTGAAAGGGAAGTCAAAGCATGACACTTCAACTACTCATAGCTGTACTGTGTGTGGTTTTTTTTCCAAGTGTTAGTAATATTGGGAAGCTGTGGCCTTGGATAAGGAGTTAGTGTGCTTTTCTAATGACTGAAAGATGACAGATGTTGCCCAAGAATTGCTAAAAGGTGGAACGGTCAACAAAGAACATGAGAGGAAATAAATATTTCTAAATTTCATTTTCTGGGCAGAAAACAGATCAAGTGTTCTTGGAAGCCATTTTCCTGTATCTGAAGGACATGATGTAGATTGCCAGCGGATAGTATGGATTTACACAGAGTGAACTGTCCCTGATAAAGGCTTTTCTTTTCTAGGGGACAAACAATTTGCTCTCTTCATGATGGGAAAGCAGTGGATATTGTTTACGTTGATTTCAGTAAGATTTCATAGCATGATTTCTGTCATGTCAGAGATGGGTGGAATATAAGGTGAGTAGAAAAACAGCTCATCTGCAAGACTAATTTTTGATTTAAACTAGATATTGAGTACTCTTTTCTGAGAGTTAGATCTCGAGTTGGTGTTTAGCATTTTCATGTTTGATGTGAGTAATAGTTTAGTAATAGTAATAGCAGTATACGTTCTTGGTGTGATCCTACCACAGGAGATTTATGTGTGAGACTCCAGGTGATAGAGGTGAGGTTTCTTAATGGATTGTGTGGGGTGAGTTTGTGCTGCTCTTCTGACTCTTAAGTGATTTCATTGTACTCTTTAGACATATTCCTTTACACTTGGTATTGTAATAACTGAGCTGTCTCACTTTACCTGTGTTGGACTCTTTTGACTCGAGTAGACAACCCATTTTAGCAAGGAAGTTGGACTTGATGTTGTCTAGAGGTCCCTTTCAACCCCCAAGATTCTGTGAAGTCTCATTTGGAGTAGCACGGTTCTAAGTGTGATACCTTCAAGGAAAATAAATGTAAGATCCTTGTCTAATACCACTGAAGTTATCTGGTAGCCTTGTTTTGAAAGCAGTTATCTGAATACCGTTGTATGTAGGTCATAGCAAGGCATCAGAACTTAGAAAGTAACTTTTATTATTTGCTTGCCTAGAAGGAAAAAACAGTTGTTATTTAAAGTTGTGAAACTCTTTCAGAAGATGTTCCTTCTCATTAACATAAACTTTCTGCTATGCTGTAGTGAAGTGTTAGCTTCTGGCAATGTTAAACTTAATTATTTTCCTCCTAACACCTTTTGTATTTCATGGTTCTTGCCTTATCATTTCTGATAGCAGTTGCAAAAATACAGGGTAAAGTGCAAATAATGTTTAATTCATGGTAACTTTTTCAAATTTTATGATCTGAGTAAAATAGCCCATGTGATATATATATATTTTTTTTTTGTGCTGGTTTAATAAAATTCTTACAAAAACAAAATAATTACAAAAACAATTTAGATGCAGCTTAATCTCACAAACATCTTTTAAATTGAATTGTTAGCTTAGGCAACCAAACCAAAAAGAAACCTAGTATTGCAAACAGCAGTCAAATATGTGGTATGTTCTAGTTTTCCTCTGCAAATGATATTTAGAGATACCTCTTCTGAAAGGAGAAATGGATAAGGAGACTGTTCTAGAAGCACCTTCGCAGAACAGCAGTATGTTAAAGCTGGTGTTAAGCTAATTATTAGTCAACCTTACATGACTTTTTTTTTTATTATTGAAGCCTGAAGTTCAAGGTAATTCTGTTATCTCTTTTAAAGTTTCTTTCAAGTATATATTATTATTATCAGTGTTCATGAATTCTGAATCACCAGCTGATGTAAGGTTTTAAAGAAGCTCTAGATCTCTTTCAGAACTGAATCTGGAATGCTAAAGTAGAATTCAGAAACAAAGAAATGTATATTAGAATATATATATATATGGAAGATCCTTTTGTGAATGGTTTGTGTGATAGGAGAATATCCCCCACATATCCACTGCTGATATTAAAGACTGCTTACTTTCTAACACACCAGCTTGAGTGTTGGAGAGTTTCTTGATTGACTGTTTTATGGTAACAATAGAAACGTTAAATGAAGTAGTCATTCAATAGTTCAAAGAAATTTTCCGATGGTGACTTAGTGGTAAGTGCAGAAAGACTAGACTTTCCGAGTCTGCATAACAACTGAGTTCAGAGAATTCCTCACCTCAAGGATAGGTGAACTATCTATCAAGATTTCTTGGCTCTCTTAAAACTACATCTGCTCCTACAAATTAAGTGAGAACTAAACACTTGTACTAGCCTGAGATGATGCCAGAAATCCAACCATTTTGGCGCAGTTACGACATGTGCTTATTAAAACCCAATATTTCCAGGATGTTCATTGGTTCAAGGTGTGGCATGTGACATATTTCAGTAGTTTGGTTTCAGTCCAACAGTTCTGAGGGAAGAAAAGAGTTTGAACATGAGAGCATAAACTACTATGGTACTTTGATTTTAGGTGAAACAATTGGTCTGATCTGACTTGAGAAGTTCAAACCCATTGGCTTGCCTTATACTTCCCCACTGTTAGTGATAAAGCTTTTTTTGCTGATATCACTAATATATTCAATGTCTTATTCCCTACACTTCACAAGATCTATAGGAATGGAAGTACAGATTGTTTGTTATGCTGAATCACATCTTAAATTAGTAGAAGCCGTTTCTGTCCTCTCAAGGGGTGTATCCAGGAAAGCCATGAAAGTGATGGATTTCATTGGAAGCATGTGATATGTAGTGCATTAATAAGCTGTATAAAATATATTGCAGTTTGTTTAGTAATGCTTTCATGCCATGATAGGATTTCATTTCTTCACAGTTTAGGAAATAATTTCGAAATTTTTCTTCAAGCAACACACTGAATTAGTAATGTCATTACAAAACTTTAATATTTTGAAAAGCAGCTCAGATCATCCAGGTGCCTGTTAACCAATGCTAGTTGGAAGCTATGTAAAATCTTTGCAGTGTTCATCCTGAGCTTAACAATTTTTGTAGCGTCTGTCAGATGACTGTTGCCTTTCTTCCTCTAGACAGAGGGACAGAAAGACCTTGAAAAGCACCCAACCCACCCTAAATTTAATTCATTGCAATGCTAGTCAGTAATTTCATAGTACAGTGCTTTCCAGTAGAAGAAATGCTTTGTTGTGCTATTGAGATAGTTTGCTTCCTCATTTCTTCCTCATTTCTTTTAGGAAGCTGCTTCCGGCGCTTAAGGCCGATAATTTTATGTATGGCACCTCAAAACTATGATTTTATGTTCTTTTGGCAGTCAAATATCTTCATTACACTTCTTAAATATTTCCATACCAATCTTATGGTTTTATGCTTTGTGTATTCAATCATCTCTGGGAACTTTAGTTGAACTTTAGGACTGTGGAGAGCGTTAGCCTGCCAGGGATACTTCAGTGATGCAAGATCCCGATAAAGTCTCTGTAGTGATGTTTGTTTATTTTGGTTTCTGTATCTGAGTTACACTGTAGCATAAAGCAACTAAAAACATGCAGTTAAATGTTTCTCAGATGCTTTCCCAGTATTAGTTTTCAGAAATCGATCCACCACAGGAATGACTTAAAGTGGCACAGAGTAAGTTCTATAGCCAACTGCAGGAGCACCCCTTAAACCAGAAATGAAAGGCAGTGTTAAATTTAGGTGGTAACTAAACAATACATGACAATTAAATACATAAGCATTTTCAAAAACCTGGTCTTCAGTGACTTGCATATGAAAGAGTATGCTTGATCAGATAAAGGGTAGGTGTTTGTCCACGTTTGCTATCCATCATTGTTTTCACTGCCTTCATCTCCCACTTAATAGAACAGAAATTATTCATTATTGTAGCAAGCTGTCCAAGTGTTTCCATAGAAACTCTATCTTTCAGAATTGTTTTTCTTCTCAGAGATTGTTCTTTTTTTTATCATTGATACTAGCTTTGCATTTTGTAATCGTCTTCTGTTTGTGAACGAAGAAACAAGGGTGTATAGATTCTACATGGAATGTGACTATTTTCTTCTGTATCCCTAAACTTCTAAAACTACTGTATTGAACATGGCAGTCAGCATATGAATGAGCCAATGATACACATTGAAACACAGTTAAGCTCAAATATTCTACAGATTCTTGCTTCAATCTGACAAAGAAAGTGGTAAGTGACAGGTATTTTCTCAAGCTTCAGTACTTCAGAGGTTCATAGGAAAAATACCACCTCCTCTTATAACTAGCTGCCTACACACAGCCTTCTTCACTATAAATCTGATAGCATGGAGAACCACAGGATGATGCATCAAATAATCACTCAGTGCATCTCAAACTTACACAAATTCTTTTAAAATAAAACTGAATAGTTTCTCTGGGGATAACGTGATTCTATCTGGCCAAAGATTTGTATACACTCAGATGAAAGATCATGGGTTTATTGAACTTAAGTTCTAATAATCTTTCCTACTGATCACTGCTGCAGTTATGTACAGATAGAAATCTCTGAGAGAAAAGACAACAGAAAGCTATGAATTTATATTTTCAAAATAACTCATTCTCCCTTAAATCAGATTTCAGTTTAGTTGTGAGAGCTACTTGTGGTGGGGGAGAACAAATACAAAACTTTTCAGGTGCAGATATTCTTAAACCAAATTTTTCAAGTGAGAACTCTGCCTGTTCTCACCCTTCTAAGGTCTTGGTTAGTTATCAAGAAAGTCAAACAAAAATAATACCAAATAAACTAGGCCATCAGACATAGCTCAGCTATTTACAATGTCTTCAGCATCGAAGGTGTTATAATAGCTGTCAGTCCTGTTATTGTGATAACTACTGACACCTGGAGCACAAGTCTTACGAGGAGCGGCTGGGGGAGCTGGGATTGTTTAGTCTGGAGAAAAGGAGGTTTAGAGGAGACCTCATTGCACTCTACCACTTCCTGAAGGGAGGCTGCGGTGAGGAGGGGATCGGCCTCTTCTCCCAGGTAACTAATGACAGGACAAGAGGGAATGGCCACAAGTTGCGCCAGGGAAGATTTAGATCAGATTTGAGGAAAAATTTTTTCTCTGAGAGAGTGGTCCGGCACTGGAATGGCCTGCCTAGGGAGGTGGTTGAGGCACCGTCCCTAGCGCTGTTCAAGAAGCGTTTAGATGAGGTGCTAAGGGATTTGATTTAGTAGCTTGATGGGTAGGGATGGTGATGTGAGGATGGTTGGACTAGATGATCTTGTAGGTCCTTTCCAACCTCATGAATCTATGAATCTATTTGAATGAAATTCTTCCTGTTACTTCAGAGTTAAATCTCTCTAGTCATACTGAATGCAGTGGTAAGCCATACCAGGAGAAGCTGGGCCACTTTTGTTGTAACCCTTGAGTAAACTGTCAGAGGAAGAGTAGGGTGGCGAAAGTAAATCTGAGTAATGTATTAACTGGAAGTGTGATGTCCTAAATACTCCTGTTAGATTACAGACCTTAAAGTAGCATTTTAACATAAAAAAAAATCAAGCATCTGACAACTTCTGTTTTGAGGAAAAGGAAGTATGGTAAGCTTTTCCTTTTAACAACACTGAATTCTAACAGAGCTTGCTACTTACGTACTTCCAGTTTTCCTTGATGCTGCATACTATAAAAAAAAAAATCAGGATTGCTGCGTGAACTTCCTAAATATTTTTTTTTATTCAGATGTTTGTCAGACTTGTAAACTACATTAGAATAACTCTATTACTTTGAGGATGGAAATTTTGATCAGTTAGGTGCTCAGATGAAGTATCAGTAAATCCTCTTCTGACGTTTGATGACATTCAAAGTTGTGAATTTTTCACTTGTTGATCAGTGAATGAAGCTGGGTTTCTTTTATGATGTTTTTTAATTATCCTTAGTCAATTTATAGGTAACAGAACAATACATATTGAAAGTTATCACACGGAGAATTGAAACTCTGGACTTAATTTATAAACTGTAGGATTTTGTAATGTCAGTGTAATGAAATGGCTATTTTTAATTAGAGCTATCACAAATGTCAGATCCAACAATACACATATTCCCTTAAGCATTTTCTCTGCTAAGCATTTTCTCTGCTTTGCTTACATGGTTATCTGACAATTGGATGCAGTTCTCATATGTCCTAGACATATGACCTAGGAATAACAGGACTATCTTCCAGGACTGGATACTTATCTTTGTAATGTTTTCCATGTCTGTTTGAGGTGTTTAAACATTGAAGAAGGTCTGAGGTACTATGAGTAGTTATGCAGAAGTGTTAGTCATCAGTAGTCATTAGGTGTAGGAATATAATGCTGCTGATAGAATTCTGAAGGAGACTGGGAACTTAACAACTGACTCTAATACACAGGAAATCTGTCTCTCTGTGCTATCACATCTGAAATGACTACTGAAATGGATATGGTGACAGAATATAGATTACACGAACTTGAATTCAAACATAAAATTGTGCAATAAATTGTCAAGACTTCAGGTATGGTTAGGAAAACACAAGGAGTAGCGGGGAGGTAAGATGAGACAAATTTCATTCTTGTGATTACACTTAACAAAAAATGAAGTCCTGTCAACAATAGAGGGCATCTCCCTGCAGAATTTTTAGTCCTAACATTGATTTGCTCACCTCTTGCAAGGATGTTGACTATTGGAGACGGTGGTGTTCTGCAGGTGGTCCACTGAAATCAAACTAAGTTTTGAAATCTGTTAGAAATGACAGTGACATGAGGGAAGTTCTGCAATGCACCAACTGTGGCATATGAGAGGTCGAAGTCACCAGTAATGGGAGCAATTTCTCCAAATCAGTTTTATTTGTGCCGTAAAGATAATTTCCATTCTAAATACAAAAGTGATCTGCAACTGATAAAATGTGAGTCCTGGTAGCAAGTTTATATAGAGAGTTCAAAGCTTTCAGTATCTTTTGAGATTAGTAGATAATAATTCTTATTAGAAATTAATCAGCTTTATTAGGATTTAAAACTGATTTCTAACTTCCTTATATTTCTTTGAAGTTTACAATGAGAAATCATATAGACTTTTTTCTCTTAAACAGTGAAATTAAAATGGAGTTCACAATATCATAGGTAAAGCTTGACAGACCACTTTTAAGGTATGTTATCAAAGGGTAATTATTATTTTCAGGTGGTATGTACTGGAAATCAGAATGTAAGGTGTAGAGCGAGAAGTTATTCAGAATGATTATGCTGACTCTACTGAAGTAATGCTGACTACTCTACTGAAGCAATTTGTTACAAAAATCATCATTTTATAGTATTAATCGGATTCCTTTATAGTGAGGGTAACAGAATACCTCAATCAAACCAGTTTATGGGTAGGCTGTAGAAATGAACCATGAACAGTCCTCATTTCTCTCCGTATCTTACAGCTTAAAAGTAGGTCTAATGAATTCTGAAATTAAAGATGCTACATTTGAAGAAATTTCCTCATTCTTTACTCAACTTTCCAAATGCTCTCTAAAATAAACAAAAGGCACAAGTGTAACATAAAATAAAGAAGCAAACTACAGCACTGTGTAGCTCTTGTAAGGGTGAACTTGAGCCTCATAAAAGGAAGGTTTGAACAACTCTAAGCTGGATGTGCTGAAGTGCCTAAAACTGTTCTATGGATTTCATTCTGAAGTCACGTGTCATTCTTTATCAGTTTTCTGTGAGACACTGAAAAATGAGCCTAATGCTGTTTTCCTTTCCCATGTTTCTCCCTTTTTTCCTGAAAACTTGTATTTAGATGGATGACATAGGTGATTCCCATATTGTAACTTGAATTTTTCAGTCAGTCTGAACCTGCAAGAGTTCTTCCAACATAGCTCTACTTGATCGAAGTACTTTTAAACACTAAAAATCTGTGCTTTTTGGCTGTCTCTCTGTCAGTGGATGAAAAAACTCCCACCAGCTTCAGGTTTGAGCCATGATATACAGCCCACAGTACACATAGATGCATAGGCACCACAAGAAGTTACGACAATTTTTAATCTTTTATTATTTTTATTTCCCACAGAGTTCACATACAGTGACCTCTAGCACTAAGCAAAAATACAGGAGAACGGAGTAGCCAGGTGTGTTCAGTTAATTCTGAGTGACTGAACCCTTATGCCTGAAATTAGCTGAGATTATTTCTCTGTAAACACATTTAAATTGTACCTGTTAACATAGGCATAAACAGATTCCCATGATCACAGTCACATTCCTAATCTGAAAACCATTGAGCTAGAACTCCAAAGCAATTACGTTTAACTGTATCTCTCGGTGTCAAGTTTTCTGGTTCATCTCTCTACAAAGCAAAAGCTGTGTCAATAAAAAAAAATGAAAATGCTTTCTGAATTGGGATGCTTTTAGAGAATTTTGTGAGTTTTTTGGCAATAAAGTGTTTAAGAATGGCTTATGGTGAGAAAAATTATCCTTGTGCAGAGGTTTTAGAGATGATTGCTGCCTGACATAGATTGATTTCTTCTAGTGAGGGGTTCCATGCAGTATATAGCTCTGCTGAGAATATGCCTTTCCCACATCAATGTCTCTGTGCCCAGAGGGAATATGTGGACAGTCTTTAGGGTTCCCTTGAGATGATGGCCTGATCTTTCAGATGCTTCTTGGATCTGTATATATAGTTGTTGTCCTAAAATAGTAAAGAAATACACCTGTTTTATAGGATGTTTATGCATGTCTGAGATTTTTCCATTTGAAGAGAGCACTTAATCATCTTTTATACCTGCTAAAAGGCCAACAACCATGAAGGACATTTTTTTTTCCTAAAAAACAAAGAAGTGTAATTATTCATTATTTTGGCCCTTCTTTGGAAGGGTGTTGGTCAGAATGGTTAATGAAATGCACACTATAGATGAAGATAACAGCAAACCCCGTAAAGGATATCTTCTATGTATCTATGTAAAAAGATATTAGCTATCCCCAACATACTTTGTAGTCCTGAGGATAAAAGGGACATAAATATCATTATTTGCTGATAGGTCTGTCTGCTTCAAATTACTGCAGAAATCTCAAACACCAAATACCAAATGCTATTTCATGTTTTAATCACCATAAACTATAATGCAACTCATATCTGCAAACATTTATTGCTTTGTATAGCAAGAATATTCTTAGCAACTCTGAAGGATGTTGCTGTGAAAAAATAATTTCTACAAGAGGAAAATGATAGTTGCTTTTAAATTACATGTTAATCTGGGAGCAGCATTTAAGCTAAACAGTATAATAAAGGTAAATTTTCTGGGCATTTAAAATAAATTTAAACTAAAAGCCTGGGATGTGCAATTAAAGCAAACTGTCAGGTGCCCAGGGTTTTATTTCTGCTTTTGTCGTTTGCTCACAGATATGTGAATTTAGGAGGAATAACCATTGTGAGAGCTGATTACCTGAGATGTCCAGCTGGACAATCCGTCATGAAGGCAATAGGTTTCCGGGTAAGGTGTATAATGTGGAGAAGGAGTAGTAAATGCTGTGCTGAATTGTCCCATACAAGTAGGAAAATGGATTAAAAGGATGGAAATTAAAAAAAAAAAAGTGTGAATTTAATTAAGAGTCCAATCTTTTTTAGTAGATGTAATAACAGCTCTTTCATTGATAAACTGAACAGGTTGGTAAAGGGGTCTTTTTCCAGTGTGTGCTGTCTCATCTACTACACCACACTAGCCATAGTATTCTTTGCAGGGTGAGGGGGGAGCAACATATTTCTTTGAACAAGGATATTTAGAATCTAATTTAGAAAATCCTTTGAGTGACAATAACAGAATTAGAGAAGCTGTGCTGACCCTCAGGTAGGCTGTACTGATGGTTATCTGTCTACATTGAGAGTACAAATAACTGATTTCCAACTCCAAATCATGTACTTATGATGAATTTCTCTTTATATGGGGTTGGTTTTACTTTTAGGTTCTCCTCGTGTTGAGCTAGATGCCAGGAAAAAAAATATAATTTCTTGATAACACAAAGCATTCATGAATCATTGACAAATATTTGTTGATCTACCAGTTCTTCATCATCCATTTCTCCATTTGTTTTCAAAAATTAAAAGATTTAATCATTTTTTACCTCTTGCAACATTTAGCTATACCAGAGCAAGAGGGAACTAGTTTTCCTGATGACATCTTGAAACCCTAACTGACAGTAAATTCTAGAAGACGTGAAAGGTAGAAAAGAAAAATATTTCTTTGTAGAGAGAGCAGAAAATGCAGTGTTTCTTTTTAGAAGAAAGATTGTTCTATATAGTTCTTCCATATGACATTTTGAGTAGCTTTACAAACTCTTTTATGGAAAGAATCATAGAATCGTAGAATCATAGGGGTTGGAAGGGACCTCAAGAGATAGAGTCCAACCACCCCCTGCCAAAGCAGGTTCCCTACACCAGGTTGCACAGGTAGGTGTCCAGGCTGGTCTTGAATATCTCCAGAGAAGGAGATTCCACAGCCCCCTTGGGCAGCCTGTGCCAGTGCTCCGTCACCCTCACCGTAAAAGAAAAACTTGAAATATATGTATTGCATCAATCAATGTTAATGCATACTTTGAACTTTCACATTCTTACACTTCTGTACATTCCCAAAATTTTCAGAACTCGGGCTTGTTATAGGTATAATGCATACATGTATTTTCTTGGCATGTTTTCATTATTATTTCTACTGCCATTGTAATTATAGGAGAGAATTGTTTGAGTTGGAAGGACCTTTAAAGATCATTCACTCCAAAACCCCTCCAATGAACAGAGACACCTACAGCTCCATCAGGTGCTCAGGGCTCTGTTCAGCTTGACCTTGAGTGTCTCTAGGTACAGGAGATCCATCATCTTTCTGGTCAACCTGTGCCAGTACTTTACCACCTTTATCATTATATATATATAAAAAACAAGCAAAACAAGCTTATATCCAATCTATATTTCCCCTTTACAACAGATCATTCTAAAAAGTCTGCCCTACTTTCTTATATCCCCTCTTTATATACTGAAAGGCCACAGTCAGATCTGGGAACTTACTCTTCTCCAGGCTGAACAACTCCAGATCTCTTGGCCTGTCCTCAGAAGGAATGCACTTCATCCCTTGGATAATTCTGACTGTTACTACAGACATAGAAAATAATTAATGTATGTACTGCATTCTTCTAGTCGTGTGGGTCTATCTGTAGGATCATGGCTTTAATTTACTTGTCTGAGCAGTAAAATTAAAAAGGATGGTATCTGGGTGAAAATATGATGCTACCCATGTTGGGTAATTTGCAAATGACACAACTTGCTCAGTTGTCTCTGTCCGCTGAGCATTCTTTGAAAGGTATAGGAAGCATCCAATTGATGATTGAGAGACCTCCCTATAGACAAACTAAACAAAAGGTAACAATTTATCCCAATGTTTTGGTTCACTGCTGATGAATTTTCTTAGCATCTGCTTAAGTGTTTGATTAAACTATTCTACAAGCCCATCTGTTTCTGGCTGATAGGAAACTGTGTGTGAAGGGGGAATTTTAAAAGCTTGCATACCTCATTTAACAGAGAAGACATAAAATTAGTGCCTTGATCTGTTGAATTTTCTAAGGGTAAACCTACTCTGATAACAGCATTAATCAATTCATTAGTTTCATGTTTTGTCAGCTAAGATTTTATGGCACTGCTGCGGGGTTTGTTATGTGCCAGCACCCCTTTCACCTTTTGCTAAGTTCCTCAGTCAAGAAATGTGACTAATGAGAATTAAGTTTCAAATTAAATATTCCTAGCATAGCTGTATAACACGCCGCTATATATAAAATAGTGAGCACATCTTCAGGTGCTAAAGGGTCTTCTTTTCTCCTGACCCCATACTTGAAAGCCAGACTGTTGCAGTTGTATTGTAGGATTCATGGCTGACTTGATTTCCATGCTCGACCTATCTCATTTATCTTTATGACGTATACAACTGTACCATGAGTTGAGTTTGTCTTCTCACTGCTTTACATTTCAGAAATTGTTTCTTGATCTCTATGTGACATCTCAGTACTCAGTTGATAATCTCTGGCAAAGAAGGAATCTTATGACTGATATTGTGCAGGTATCTACTGCCATTGAACGCAGCAGAATTAGAATGGTACTTCTGCAAGTACAAACAGCTTTGAAAGCACTGGTCATCTACATCCAAAGAGCAGTGTTAAGCTTTAACTAAATGCAAACACTTAAATATGCTTGGAACCCAGCAACAGATGACTAAGTCCAGAATGAAAATCTTAGTGGGTAGCTATTCTGCCACACATATAGCTCCTTGTCCAAATGCAAGAAGTATGAATTACAGTATCTCATGAGAGTTTCTTTTATTGTGTCTGATGCCTATTGGCTCTTGTCCTTTCAGTGTACACCTCTGCTTCCATCTTGTCTATATCCTTCCAGTTAGGTGGCTGAAACAGTAGTTTGTGCCAGGATGTTGTATTTTTTACCATAATCTTCTACAGCTTTAACCACAAAAAT
The DNA here is from genome assembly GCA_036925125.1 of Oreortyx pictus. Lineage (NCBI taxonomy): Eukaryota > Metazoa > Chordata > Aves > Galliformes > Odontophoridae > Oreortyx > Oreortyx pictus. Next base: position 4,249,413 of record JAUPFR010000005.1, read on the forward strand.
ATCTTCACCGCTCCTGGACAGTGCACAGATATCTTGGCTTTCCCGATAGTTCTTCCCTGGCATGGTGTTTACCCTGGCTAGCTAGTACATTTCCATGAAGTGTCTGAACACAGCTCTGCAGCAGCATCTAAGGGCTGTTCTCTATAGCCATGCAGGCCCTGTTCCCTAAGCAAAAAGTGTTAAGCCACTATTATCTTTAGCTGTGCTTTTCACCATCGAGCCAGAGAATGGGTTTAGTCCTATCTTATGTTCAGTTGTAAATTCACTCCTGGAATCCTGCTCCTTTACTTTGCACTCATTCTGCAGCATTAGGTGAATTAATAAATCTTCCAGTTTCCCATCTGTAAAGTCAATGCTGTGGTACTACCGCCTTTGTAAAATTTCAGTTGAGATACTCAGAGAAGTAAATTTTCCTTAGCAAGAGTGGATTTTCAGGGGGTCTAAAAGGTGACTTCTATCACTAAGATTATTAGGACCCCAAGCCAGTAAGTATTTCATGCCATGCAGAAGATGTGTTCCTATACTGCTCTCTCTGTCAGCAGGAGAGCTTTGTTAATGTCTGCTATTTGAACAGGCTCTACACAGGGGGCCTCCGTATACCTGGAGCCTTCAGGCAAGATTTTAATGTGGAGATGAGGAATAATCATCACTGACAGGAGATTCGTGTTTCTTGCTCCCAGTCAGAGTATGCTACAAGAAGAAAACTGAGCGGGACTTCCTCATTCCTTTCTTCAAAAAATACCCACTAACATGGATTCCTTGTGTCAGTAGTCCCTGCCCTTTGCTGCAGAGATATGGGGCAGCTCCAAATCCTTTTCTGCCTGTTAGCTCAGAGTGTGAATAGTGTAGGAAAATAAATAACTTATTGTATTTTATCTTAGGGAACTGAGTGGTAGGATTTTTCTGGAACAGGCAAATAAAAGGTGAATTAGGGATGAGCTTACAGTACTACTTTCTTATGCTGGATTGAAACACAAGAATCGGGGGAGAGTGGAAAAGTGGATATTTTTTCCTGAGGCCTTTTTTAAGTGCAAATGGAGGCATCCAGACTGACTTGCTTATTACCCATGTTTGCATATTTCGATTTTATTCCCCATTTTGTAAGTGGAAAGGACAGTAATAACAACTGAGAAGCAGGCAACAATTTTTCTCTCCTTATTGTGTTTCCAATTACAAAGCCCAGGGTATACACAACTTGAGTTCCCCTCTTTTCACTGTTTCTGTTTGATATACACACTGATATTTCCTGAAGTAATACACCATTTTGTCCATCTCCCACTCTTGTTATGGTTCTCACAATTTCTTCCGTGCAGCCTTAAATTTCCCTTCATTTTCATGTGCTGGTTCCTTTCTCTGTGAAAGAGTAGAATCATAGAATGTTATGAGTTGGAAGGGACCTTTAAGATCATCCAGTTCCAACCCCTGCTGTAAGCAGGGGCACTTCCCTCTAGAGCTGGTTGTTCAAAATACCATCCAGTCTGGCCTTAAATGCTTACAGGGAGGGGGCACCCACAACATCTGGGCAATTTGTTCCATTGTCTCACCTCCCTCACAGTAAAGAATTTCTTTTTAACATCTATTCTAAATCTACCTTCTTCCAGTTAAAACTATTTCCCTCATTATGCTGCTATATGCCTTTATAAACTGTCCCACCCCAGCTTTCCTGTAGGTCCCATTCAGGCACTGGAATGAGCAAGAGATTATTATTTTTCTTGGTTTGTCTTTATTATTATTTTATTCCAGCATACCGAAAGTTAAGTTTCTACTAATGAAAACATTGTGGGTTATTTTTTCCCCTTTTGTTATTTTAAATAGATAAGAATAGGAAAAGCGAAATAGTTTCTGCATTAAAATGATGTATCTACTAAAAATATTAAAACCACTGTTGAATCTTTATTTTCTGAATTTCAGAGGTTTTTTTAATGCATAAGAGAAAATGTGGTTAATATTAGCTTGAATAAAACTAATGGGACTTATTTCCTATTCTTTATTATGTGAATTTTTCACATTTCTCATAATTATGAGAAATAAATTAGTATCTAAAATCCAGATCAAGATTTGAGTTCTTGGAAATACTGTGTGTTCTATTGTGTAACTGCAAATAAGCATTAATTTATCATCTTGAATCAACTTAATCTCTGAGAGCCTTGAACTGAGAAAGGTTATTTCCAGACAGCTACATTTTTCAGATCACTGTAATCCTCCTGTATACGTATCTTTTATCAGTTTCCTTTATCTAACTTTCTGAGAAACTTAGGACATCTTTCTTTTCCCCTATTGTGAAATCCTGAAAGCAATTCCTTTTTCCTGATGTCTTTACTTTACATAATGTTGTTCATCCTTGGTTATCTTACCTCAAAAATATATAGCAGGAAAGGAAGGGATCCACAGATTTTAAGGATAAGACAATCAGACTTAAAGAGGGTAGATTTAGGCTGGATATAAAGAAAATATCTCTCACAGAATGGGTGGTGAGGCACTGGAACAGGTTGCCCATGGATGTGGTTGATGCCCTGTCTCTAGGGACTTTTGAGGCCAGGCTGAACACAACTCAGGCTCTCTCAGTGTTCTCCAGGAGTGTTAGGCCCTGGAACGGGCTGCCCAGGGAGACGGTGGAGTCACCATCCCTCAACGTGATCAAGTAATGCTTAGATGTTGTACTGATGGACGTGGTTTAGATGAATGGTTGGACTGGATGATTTTAGAGGTATTTTCCGACCTTGGTGATTCTATGAATGTCATATTCAAGCTTGGATGCCATAATGTCAGTCCTTACCCGATATCACAGTTAATCAAGTTTGTTCTATCCTAGATAAATTTGGATTTACTTCATCATGTGTCTGACCTACATTTGCTTCAAAGTAGCAGTAGATGTGTTCTGAGTCAGCAGTTTTTTCTATCTCTCTCTGTATAGACAAATTCTGTTACTCAGTGATACTTTATGTTCTTCAGATTACATGACCAGTAACTGGCAACATTTTTCAGCAAGCAGAATCTTATAGAACACTAAAAAATAAAAACTCAGCAGTGCCAGCTGCTAAAAGATTTCTCTTGGAAATGCAGAAATAGGAGGAAAGGCATTGGTCATTTCCCAAAATGGGCTATTCTGCTTGTAAAGCTACACTTTCAGCTTAAAGGTATTCTTTTGTGACTTTATTATTGTAGATGATTGAAAATGAAATATTCAGCAGATGTCCAGCAAGAACTCTTAAAGTTGCAAAGTTTCTGAAATATACATTACTTTCTGATGAATGAGTGCACACTCAGCTGCTTTTTTAAGATTGTGCAGTTTGTAAATTCAGTGCTGGCCAAGTTTTGGTGTCTTGCAATGTAGCTGAGAACTGGATCTCCAGTCTGCTGATTGAACTGCAGACACTAAATTCTAGGAGGATGGCACTGCCTTTTAGGAAGTTAGCTGATCATTTTAAATTACAGAATTGTCTTTTTATGGCACTTAATATCAATTGGACCAAAGAGACTTTTGTTGTTATTTTTAGTTTGTTGTTTGTCTGCCTCTTGTCTTGTGTCACAAGTTTTTTTGTTTTTTTATGGAAAGAGAGTTTTGACCTCACATTTGCTTCAGTTGTTTATGACAAAATGCCTTTGGGGAAAACCCTTTACTTTTAAACAATGTTAAAAATATTTTTTTGTCTGAAACATGGACATTCCTGAAAGGTAAATCATCAAACATCTATTATTTGTGGAAGGCAGGAATCACCCTGTGAATGTCTCATCTTTGAACACAGAGGAAACATATGTGACTAAAGATTTTCTAGCTTTACTGCCTGCATGTCTGCTGAAAAGACTTCAGACTTGGCAATAATGCACTTCATGTCACTGAGATAGTTGTTGTTGATCCTAAAGACATTGACTCCAACTTGGCCATGAGTTAGGCCTCAGAAGAATCAGTTAACACATTTTTGACAGAGTTAAGCAAACCTACAGAGCCAATTATGCCTCAGAAACATGATACACTCTGCAGAGGTGCAGGCATGTGTGTCCCACTGCGCACCTAAAAAAAACCTGAAACTAAGATTTATTGGTACCTCTTTCTTTGGCAGTACTGCAGCTGTAGACGGCTATTGCTGTGCATGTTCAATAGCTGCATTTTTGGGAGGGGTGAGAACATTCTAATAGCAAGAAAATAAGAATTAATTCAGACTCAGAGTTCAGATGAATTATTCCTAAATATTAAAGATGTGTAGAAAGGCATAGAATCACAGAATCATAAAAGGTTGGAAAAAACCTCTAGTCCATTTACCTACCACCAATATTAAACACTAAACCATTTTCCTCAGTATCACATCTCCATGTTTCTTGAACATCTCTAGGGATGTTGACTGAATTACCTCCCTGGCAGTCCATTCCAGTGCCTGACCGCTCATTCACAGAAGTTGTTTGTCCTAATATCCAACCTGAACCTCACCTCACACAACTTGAGGGCATTCCTGATCATCCTATCACTAGTTAATGGGGAGAAGAGGCTGATTCCCACCTTGCCACAGCCTGTTTTCAGGCATCTACAGAAGGTAATACTGTCTTCCCCAAGCCTCCTCTTCTCCAGACTCAACAGCTTGTGGACTATAGTCACATTCCTTTTAATTAAACCCTGATTTTTAATACATCCATCTTTGGAAAAGAACTCCCTAGATGAGGTTGTAGTGCCACAGAGAAATCTGGGAATTCAGTTCTATCCCTCTTTCTCAGCCCTTGTGAATACCCTTAATTCACTTCTCAGCAAGTGAAAGGGGTCCTTAAATTGACAAACTTGGTCTCTGCTGCACAGAGAGCTGTGGGTGATGCATCCCTGGAGGTGCTCAAGGCCAGGTTGGAAGGGGTCTCGGGCAGACTGAGCTGGTGGGGAGCACCCAGCTCGTTGCAGGGAGCTGAAATTGCATGGACTTTAAGGCCCCTTTAAACCTAATTGGTTCTGTGAAACCATGATGGCTAAAGATATTTCTGGATTAATAAAACAAACAGCAACAGCAAAAAGGATGCAAACACAGGTTTCCTTAGTTTAAGACAGAGCAATAAAAACAGAAAATAAAAGATTTCTTTTCTTAGGTTTAAGTACACGTTTTTAAACATGGGAACTCTTTGTATTTCTTTTCAGTCACTTTTTCACCTACTGTTTATCACTTACTGTTTATTCTGGTTTCTAATATGCTCCGTATTGTTATTCATCTTTTTTCATCCACCTTTTGGGTTGCTTTTCTTATTTTTGGCAGTTCGTTCTCAGTACCTTGCCAGTTGTCTTGGAATAGGAGTGCAGCCATTGTCACAGTAGCTAGTTTTGTAGTTTCTGTTTTATTTTCTTCTAGGCTCCTTCATTTCTTGTATCCCCATCAACAAGTTGTCTGGCGATTTCTTCCAACTCTTCTCTTGGTACTGAATTTCCTTCCAAGTAATGTACATTATGAGGATTGTTGTTACTTTGCTGCATGGTATTTACCAAGGGGTATGTAACTTATGTCATGAACAAATAAGGATATCCAACACCTTGTAGCTAGTTTTTGGATCAGTTTGATGTATCCAGAAGCCAAAACTCTGTGCTCAGATTGGATACATTAAGATTAGGGGCAAAAAATGTGCATAACCAATACAGATTGGAAATGTAAATTTTATAGTAGTTATTTCTTCCAGCACACAGTATCCCAGCAACTTGAGGGCGTCACTGAGAACTGCCAACATTGTCATGTGATCTTATGAACGTAACTCTAAAAGATTTCTTTCTGGCTCTTGAGCAGTCTAGTATCTTCAAGGAAACTTTATGTTAAGACTGGTTTTACTCTCTCAGAAAATCCCTCATGGATAGCTCTCTACTTCTCCTCCTTCACTGTGTAAAGAAACTTAGGCTCACAGTCAAAGGTTATTCATTGCAGGGGTACCTTTTAATGTTATCAGTTACAGATTTATATTTATTCTATAAGTGTATTTTATCAATAAATGGATGGGAAGAGCTTAATCTCTAAGGGTTTTTTTTCTTTCCCTGTTAATCCAATCATCACAAAAGCAGTGCTAACACACTTAGGAGTAAAACGTCCAGTTCATCTATTAATCATGGTCAGTCTATACATCCATGCCTGAATTTCATGCTGTTTTTTACTGTCTGGATGTTGGTTGGAATAGGTAGTGGTGACTGTTCAGTGCTCCATATAAAGCGTCTGATTGGAGTGAATTTCTTTCCCTAAGTCTTTCTACTGGGATATTAAAATGTATGATACTTTACAGTTCAACCAGTTTTTCTGATATGTGAATTTTTGAGATTCTTGCTATGCTCTACTGTCTGAATAATGTTAAGCTCACTTTTGATTTAGAGGATCAGTGTAATCAAATCTTCCACACTAAAAAAAAACAACAAAAAACAGCAAACCCAGATCACCACCATAAATAAATAAAATCCTATAAGACTGAAGAAAAAAGAATTCAAGTTTTGTAAAACTGCATTCAAACTAAGATGAATTCCCAATACTAGCCCTAAATTAAGTTAACTTCAAGTCACCTGAGCACAGCCAAACAGTAATACCTAAAAAACAAACTGGATGTTACTCTCCAAGCCCCAAAACATACATCATGAAGAGTGTTTAAATGTTATTAAGAAATAGCTCACAAATGTATGCAATACTTTTCACATTCTTTGCATAATCAGAGCTCTTAAAAATTTAATCAGACCACCACCTGCCTCAAAAATTCATCATGAAAGTATTTAAAGTTTAAAACACAATTATCTGTCAGTAGACTTGAGCACTTGCAAAATTGTTCTAAGAAATTCTTCAAAAAGTGCTGAACGCAGTCCCATTAACACACTGAACTTGGCAAATGAACAAATGAGCTGGACCTACCTACTCCTACAACTTTTAGGAAAGAAAACATAGTATTATTAACTGTTTTTGAGACATATATTTATAACTTGTTTGGACATAGACTTATTTTGATGCTCAGTGTCCCAGTGTATTTTAAAATTCTCCTTGGCAACAGGACTACATATTTTAAAAGGTTTCAAATACCTTCTCTAGCTATGATTCCTGCTGCTATGTATCAATTCCAACTCTACAGATTCAGTGTTTTTCAACTAAAACCAAATCTTACAATGTGGGTTTTGTTGTCAATATACCCATAAGAAATGGTGAATTCTGCTCGAAAGGATTAAATTCATCAACTGGCATTTTCTCAAGATGACAGCCCATTTTACTCCTGTGTTAACCATTCAAGGTAACCACTAAGACACAAATGAACCATACTGAACTCTAATCCTGTTTGGTGGGAAGATTGTCAAAGAAAAAATGAATAATGATCTTAGATTCTTTTGGCTTATATTACACCACTGACATCCCAATAGTTTCTCATGGCTATGCATTGCTGTGAAACCCTGCTGAAACAGAAGACTAGCTTCAGTGAAACCAGGGGAACGTGACTTTCTCACAGTTTTCAGGATCTGACCTAACAGACATACAGACAAAATATTCTCCTAAGGAAGACATTTAAATGAGGAGCATGAGGGGTACCTGTTATTTCGTTTCTCTTCTCAAAACACCTGGATGTTCTCTTTGCCACTGATGAACAATATGATAATTCAGAGGTCAATATATTGCCTAAAGTTTTAGCTAAATTTTAACTTTAGAAGCTGTTTTATTTCTATTTGTGTAAGCTTTTAATATTTAAAAAATATGGTATGTGATCTGTGATACGTATTGGCATTTCCTTTTTTTCTGATAAACATTGTGATTGTGCTAAGTGTAAACAGGATTTCATTGATCAAGTTTAGCATAATCACATAAAAATGAAGTAAACATAGGGATACAATAAAAATTGCATGCTTTAGGGATATTTCTGAATGTACATAAGCTGCCAAGTAAATTATATAATGTATCTAAAATAATGACAGTTTTGGGGAAATCAGAAGTCTTTGTTTAAAACTGAGGGTATACACATTTTAATGGATGATAAAGCAAACATGCATACACATATATATATATAGTCTAATATATATATATATATATTCAGTGCAAATATTTTATCTTATTTTCTGTTTCTATCCCTGGAAATTGAGAGGCATATCTCCTGCTGCGTGAATAAGAGTAGGAAATGAGCTATAGAAAATTACTAATTGACACGGGGCTACCTTATGGAAAAATCTGAATGCTGAGCACAGGAGTTTTACCTCTGTCAGCAGCATGGAACCACCTTAATTTCAAACACACTGCAAAAGTGTTCTAATTTGCACAGTACACTGCCATGTTAACGTGGCAGTGTTGTTAAACCACAAGAAAAAATACTTGAATATGTCATAAAGGACAGAGCATTTGAATAAGAAAGAAGTGTTATCTATGCATATATATAGTATGTGTAAAGATTGCAGAAGCATATCCAAAGTATAAAATGCTATTTTTATAAGCACGATACCTAGTGTTTTTAACCTTAAAGCCAATAAATATGAATTTAATCCAAGATATGTTAACTGATGTAATGTTTACTCTACTGTGGTGCTGTCTACAACCCTGACTCTCCTGAAGTGCTCTGACGACTTCAGCCAGAGTTTGGAATGTAAAAATTAATATAAATCTTTTTAATATGGGTAATCATAATGATACTTTCATTATACTTTATACAAATGATATTGTTCACATTGGGTTCTTTGAAAATTCAACATACAGTGGAGTCCATTAGAAATTTGCATGTTTATTCTAGTTCTGTGTCCTTGTTAATCCCGCAGTGATGACATATAAAGGATTTGCTTTTAATTACCCAACTGCTTGATGAAGGCTGCATAATACTGCACAGAGAGAGCCTTAATGGCTGCATTAGGGACAAGCTGACTAACTTCCTCTTGGAGTGAGCAGAGTTATATTTGGGTATAGGCAGTTCATAGTAATAATGCAGCTTTGCTACAGCAGAGCCCACCAAAATAGCTGTGCGAGAGCTGGTAATAGCAAAAGGTTTCACATATTGTAGGATCCAGATGCTCATCTTCTCCACAATTATATTTTTAGGGACTTCTGAGTAAAATCCAGGCTCTGGGTTTCTAATACGATTTCTGTAGAAGTACTACATAGGCTATTTTGCCTAGGAAAATGGAGTTAGAGGTCTTTTTGATTGTCACACTCATTTCAGATTTACTGTTAGAAATACTGGCTGTCAGCATCATCTCATTTTCCCTGGCTTTAAATTATTAACATTTAGAAGAATATATCTTTGAATCCATCAGTCCTGAGCTGAACTCAACAAAGACCAATTTTATTTTTTATTTTTTTGCAAAAGTATCCATTCCACATTTCAAAGTAGTATATTTGTATGTCAATATTTAATTCTTTCAGTCCACCTTCAATATGAAGTAAAATTATGATCTTTAAAGAAGACAGAAGAAAGTCTGTAAATTTGTCTGAATTGCCTATAGCTGAGAACTACTCCAATTACAAACTATTTTCTTTCCACACCACTTAACTCATTTTTTCTTATTTTAAGGGATCAAATCTTAGATGAATGTCAATAAGAATTAATCTTTACCTAGAAATAATTCTATGTGAATACATAACCACTGATGTAAGTTTTCTTAGATATCATGTAAACTCAGTGTAAAACAAATATGCAAGAAGAATATGAAGAATCTTAACATTTAATGTGGAAACTATATACATATTACTGACAACTGATCTGTCTAGAATGGAACAGATGAAGAGAGTGCTGACTTTCTAGCAGACAGGGAAAATATATCTGTGAGAAAGATTAGGTTCTGGTAAGTTATTAGTGGAATCACCCCTGTCATCTGAGTTTTCTTTCTAGGAAATAAACATTGTCAGCTCCAATTAGAGGCTCACTGTTAGAAGTATGCACCTTGCTGCTCACTGCTAAGCTTAGCAATGGCTGCCCAGCATTCTAGTCAATCCCTAGCCTTGATTTATTTCCCATGGGTCCCCTTCAGGAGAGCAGGGTTAGTCTCCCGGTGCAAGGAATCGTTATTAAATAGTAATAATAGAATTACTGAAGCAGTGATTTCTATAAACTAGCCAGGAGGAAAATGCAAACTGAGAGGAAAGACTGGCTACCTCAGTAACTACAAAGCAATCTTGTTCTTTTCTTTATCATTCTCAGATTCTCTTCTCAAGGTACATACTGAGGCCTTTTTATTTTTAATGTCTATGAGAGAGTCTGCAAAAACCTGCTCTTACTGCATACTTGTGTTACAATATTCCCTTGAGATGTCAAGAATACCAACCAAGTTGCCCTTCTTTTGCAGAAAGAACTTGTGCCTGCATACCAAGGAATATGTTTATCAAGCTGGATAATGTAGCTGGAGATAAATAGAAAACTTTTCCATTGAGAACAATGAATTAAATATTCATATAGACAAAGCCAGATCCTGATCAGGATTTTGGAGGTCAGGTACCTCACCTGAGCATCAGATAAAGGAGCTCACTAGAGAAGAAGTGGTCTCTTATCCAGAAGGACAAGACTTTAACAATGACACTACAATCTATGCCTTTTAAACAAAGCTTCATTTGCAGGAGAAGAAATTATTCCCTTGGCAACAGTATTTATTAGTGTGAAGTAAACATAGCTGTTGCAGAAAATATTCTAGTGAGCTGGACGCAGCGTGAAGTGGACAGTTTTTAGAAGGGCAGGATGGATTTTTAGAAGGGTCAGGGAAGATCTTATTGCTCTGCAGCTACCTGAAAGGAGATTGTGGTGAGGTGTGGGTCAGCCTCTTCTCCCAGTTGATAGCAATAAAGATGAGAGGTGATGGCCTCCAGTTGTGCCAGGGGAGGTTTGGGTTGGACATTAGGAAAAATCTCTTCTTCCAAAGAATGGTCAGGCATTGGAACAGTCTACCCAGGGAGGTAGTGGAGTCACAGTCCCTGTAAGTGCTCAAAAATGTGGAGATGTTCCACTTAGGGACATGGTTTAGTGGCGCAATATTGTTACTAGGTGGACGGTTGGACTAGATGATCCTTAGAGGTCTTCTCCAACATTAATGATTCTGTGACCTAAAGCTATCCATCACGTAATGCCACTGTGCTAATTTTGCTTTTCCTAAATCCTTTTCAGCTAGTCTCAGTCTTTATCAGAGGCATGTCTCTGACAAGGTAAAAAGTTTCAGAAAATATGTAAAAAAAAGAAATTCCATATAAATGGAAATTAGAAAAATCCTAGTTCATAATTGTTCAGCAATTAAGCTAGGAAATTAGACAAATCATTTAATACAGGACAAAATAAAAGATTATAGATGATTAAGCTGACTGAAATCTTATTTTTACATGGTCAGTAACTCTGTCTTCACTCTGTTTGTGAATCTGTACAGCAATAGGAAACATTTGCACTAAAGCCAGGGTATAGCATCAAGCACCTGGGTACTTTGGGGAGTTGGAACTAGGTGATCTTGGAGGTCTCTTCAAACTCAAGCCACTCAACAATTCTATGATTCTTTTACAGTAAGTGAAGAGAGAGGAATTAATAATTCTGATCTGTATAGAAAGCAGAAACCTCTTTACATAGGTAAAGTATTTGTACATACAAAAATTACTAATACCTGTAGGCAGTTAAGGGCACAGAATTTGAAAGAAGAGCTGGCATAAGTTCTGCTATTTTAACATGTTCATTCTCTGATTTTTCTCCGTGAAGTTTAGGTCTGTGTCCGGCAGATTTGCCTACCATTGCTCTACAATGCTCTAGACACTCTGCTGCAGTCTCCCTTCATTGTGCAAAGCACACTGATATTGTAGTTTGATTATGGAATATTTAGGATACGTGAAAGGTGATATGCACAAATGCTGACCTTGCTGTAAACAGCAGCCTGTCTTGTGCACTAGGAACAAAATAAAAGTCACCTTCTAATTGTTATAATGAGAAAACTATTCATTCTGCTTAAGATCATAGGATGGCTTAGGTTGGAGTGGACCTTAAAGATTATCTTGTGCCAACCTCCTGTCATGAGCTGGCTGCCACTCTCCAGATCAGGCTGCCTAGGGCCCATCCAACCTGATATGAAGAATCTCCGGGTATGGAGCACCCACAGCTTCTCTGAGCAGCCTCTGCCAGTGCCTCGTCACTCTTTGAGTAAAGAATGACTTCCTAACATCCAAATCTCCTTTCTTTTAGTTTAAAGACATTCCCCCTTTTCCTATCAATGTCAGCCCATGTATAAAGTCAGTCTTGTAAGCTCCCTTCAAGTACTGGAAGACCACAATGAGGTCTCACCAGAGCCTTCTCTTCTCCAAGCTAAAAAGCCCAACTCTGTCAGCCTTTCTTCATAGAAGGTATCTTAAGCAGAAATGACTGATGCAAATGAAATATTTGGATGATGATTCTAGGTTCAGGGAGAAAACACTTGTTGGAGAAAAGGTATTACCCCATCCTGTTGCAATGCACACCACATAACAAGGGTGCCTGATAAGTGACCCAAGCATGGGTTCCAGCAACAGTTTCCAAATCATTTCAGTAATTCCAGATACTGATGTGCTGACCCTAGTGCTAACATGTTCTAACAAATTCACAAGTGATACGAGACCTTGAGCCTGGTGTAGCTGCTTCTGTGCCTTTCGAAAGGGGAGCAGCAGAAATATAGCTGATATCAGTTAATGCTTTTCTTCTTGAAAGCTCTCTTGGGCCTGGAGAAAAGCATGGAGATCTATGGGATTGATTTCCTGCAACAAGGAGAATTTCTCAATGTTCCAAATTATGTTAGGTTTCATCTGTGTCAGGCTATGGATTCTAGTCTTATATAAGGAATTCATCCAAAGAGACATAAGCAGAAAAGTAGACTACAAGTTCTGTTCCTGGCTTAAAAAGGTGATGTGCAGGTTGATATGATTGGTTTTACAAGTTGCCACTTTGTTTTGTAGCTTTCCTTTTCAGCTCGTCTCTATTTCATGCAGAGCATAAAAGCAAAGATGTATATGTAAATGAAATCCCCTGGCTTCCAACAACCCCAGATCACAATGAACTTTCCGCTTGAAGCAAATTGTTAGAGGAAAAACTTTTTTGTTTCAAAGATGATTTGCTGAGTCTTAGATTTACTGAATTACACCATGATCCAGACAAACTCTGTTCCCAAAACTTTTTCAGTTTGAATCAACAATTTGAAACAAAGACAGCCAGGAGCATTCATTCCTTCTCTACAGAATAGCTCTAGATTTATCTTGAATAATATTTAATCATAGCAATCATTTTATTCATTTACTCCCAATAAATATATGCAGTTGACTATCTTTTAAAATAGTTAATGTATGTTCTTACTGTTTTTCATGCTTTCCCTGCTTTTGGGGATATTGTTTTCTTCTTCCTTATTATGCAACCACTATGCTAAGGTGGGTACACTAGTTACTCCAAAGCATCATTAGCCAAGACAGTTTGCAAGAAGCCTTACTTAAGAACTCTGTATTTTGGTAGGACATAATTAAGCTGATTGGAAATATTGCTGTGAAACTCAGGCTCTCTGAGGTGCAGCTTTGTGGCTTGTTAAATTTACTCCTCAGAAACACGCTTTTGGATGAACTGATTTATTCTTTAAAAAAGAAAAAAAAATCTGTATTGCCTCCCGAGAATGTTTTGGACAGTATGAAAGGACCAGGTAAAAGAGCTTTTGGAAGAAAAAGTAAGTTTTGACTTAACTTTAAATAATGAGCAGCTGAATGAAGCAGAACTCTGGAAATAAACAAGTGTTTTGAGTAGCAAAAAGCAGAGAACTCTGTCTTTGTGGGAGCTAATTTAACAAATTAGTTCTTGGTAGAACATAAAATAGAAAGATGTTTTTAACCTTCTCCACTGCTGAAAGGCTACTTGAGCTTGGGCAGATGTTTGATGCAAGTTATGTCACCACTTTCTAAAGGACCTCCTAGTCTTCTTCAGACTAGATTCAGCAAAGCATTTTGTGTCATTTAAACCTTGTCACTACTTTCTCATTAAAAATAGATAGTCAGAGAAAGACGTAAAGGTAAATATTTCATCTTTATTCTGTCCCATAGGCTCATGGAACATCAGAGATAGGTGCTAAAGGGAGCTTTTGGTAATTACCAATGTTTATTTTTTGTTCCTTGCTATCTCTGCTGTGACTTCAACTGAAATTTTTGTTCCTACATGACATGGTTGCTCGCTATATCTGTGGAATTTGGCATACCATTCAGTCCTAGAGCTGTGTTTTGTTGAAGGAGCAGTGAAGTTCAGAATTGTTTTTTGGCTGTGATGGTGTCCTTATTCCTTCAGCCTGGAAGTTACACCCAAGACCTTCCTTGCTCATGCAGATACTGAGCACAGGACTGATAACTACCAAGCTATTGCCAAGTCAGACAATGACAATAAGGTGCTGACAGGACTGATAGCAGACACCTGGTTCAACAACTGAGGGACAATTGAACACATCAACCATCTTACCTCATAAACAGTGGGCAGCTCAAGAAACCATGTGTACACTTGGATAGCACCTGGCTGTATGACAGGATTGCCCCCATCAGGTGATGCCCATGTAGATATCCCTTACAATTCAATGTCCGTGGATGCCCTGACAATGCAGATACTTGGTAAGTTAGCAATAGTTTGCTTAAGCTTTGTCTGCTTTGCTAAAATTACATTTTAGATTGATTGTACACATATAAACTGTTAGACATAAACTGTTAACCAAGCATGGGAGGAGGAGTGGATTCAATGCACCCAGACCCCTCTGAGAGGAATTTTAGAAAACAAGATGGACCCCCTGAACCTTGTGACCTCAGTCTCCATGTAGTATATAATCAAGTGTACCATGTCATCTAGAATCTTACTGTCTTATTTATGATTAATCTGTGTTAAATCACTACATTATATAAATAAACAAATTACTGATTTTCTTTTAAGAATGAAGTGTATATCTTCAATCTGTGACACTGACACAATCAAGTGTTGTGTATATAGCTCATATTATCACTTACGAGTGGATTAGGTAGGGTAACTTAATTTTGTGTTAATAGTATTTCTATTTAAGGGTTTTTTTTGGTTTGTTTGTTTTTGTTTTGTTTTGTTTTTCTGTGAAGAATAGCATATGTAAATAGCTGCAAAGCATTTTAACTTGTCTGTCCTTCTTAATACAAATGGTTATGGAGGTAAATTGTTAATCTGAAAGGCTAAATCCTTTATACCACCTCATCTGTAGCAATGATTTTGTTTATTATATCTACAACCCTGTGCTAATTTCAGTTCTTTCGATGGGACTATCAATTTGAAGATTTCATGGTTAGGATTCCTGAGATGTTCTCAGTGGATTAAATCCCTTGGTGACTTAGGACCATAATGATCTTCCACTGTAGTTACGTATGTTAATGGAATATGATTACATAGGGGAGCATGATGCTCTAGAGAAATAAGATCTGCCTCTAGCACTGAGTTTCCCCAGATGATTAAATTACACTCCAACACATTTTCACTATCACTGGTAAAAATATGAAGTTGAGGACTACTGAACAATTTTAATTTCCCCTGTGTACTCTAATGGCTGAAGCATCTGTTCTAAAATGTTGTCAATACCTGGAATGGAGTATTTCATATTCACCATTTGTATTAGCAATAACTAGTAGTATTGTTTGCCACTATGCATGGGGAAAATTGAGTGATAAATGGATGTAGTAGATAAAGGCTATATTTTTTTCTGTGGAATCAATCATGTGTGAACAATTTGCAATGATTTTTCAACACATGTTCAACAACCCTTTCATATAAGCCTGGTGTAGGCATGAGCTGATGATAACCTCTTCTCAGAAAGGATTGAGTAAGGGTGGTTCAGTAGTTACGAATTAGACCAATTAGCTTTGAACCTGTAAATGGCCTGGCAACATTTGTCCTTCTCTGATTGGACTATATTTTAACTGCAAACATGCTTTGCTGTCTCTAGATAACATATATATATTTTAGGACTAAAAGTCATTAACAAACACATTTATATTTATGCTGATGTAGAATTTTTATTCTCCTTACAGAGACTGTATTTAGTTGTCTATATATACATATATATATATAAATAAAAACATTAACCACTAGAGTTTTAGTTGAAAGAACATGTATTTTACTGATTTTGCCTTTTTCTCCTCTATTCTGAAAATCAGACATGGTTATCTTAGCCAGAAGCTCATCAAAAAGGTATTGATATGTTTAGGAATACTTGGGATCAGGAGTGAAACTAGTATCAGGGTTTTTCTAATATTGTTCTAAATGTTATAGGACTAAATTGTTGGGAGACGAGTTTAAAATGGATTATGTACATAGGTATGTACACAGTTGCCAATAGAAGTCATTATACTTGGAGAAATATAATCTAAAACATATTTATCTATTTTATTTCTAAAAATAAATGTTAATAAGGAAAAGATGTTACAGGATGTTATAGCTGGAGTTCTGTCAACAATTTACTAAAGGTGAATGCCTCATCAAATTACAAATCCAACATTACAGACTGACTGAATTTGTCATAACATTCATTCTCATGTTCAGCAAAAAAATAAAAAATAGAATTTTTACGCACCACCCTTGTAATAGTGGATATGCCATTTAGTTCAGCACTATAAATTTATGTACTCTATTTTAGAACAGGGAAATATCAAGATGCAGAAGAGAACAATCACTGATTTACTGTGAACATTGTTCTGGCTCAAAAGAAGTATAAGTGAGAAGTCAACACAATTACTTCTTAAAAATATTATCTGACGTGGAATCTTTTGGCAGCTTGTTGATGTGTAGACATTGAATAAGGTAGTGTGGCAATCCTATTTGCAAAGAGCTTAAACAAGATGATCCCAAATTGAATTTCTTTTGGGGAGAAGTTAAGTGGTTTTGGTTTTGTTTTGTTTTTCTATAATCCCACTGAAATTCGACTGAAAATGTTCTTTCCGTATGAAAAGCATTTTAAGTATCAAGTAAGGATTGTGGGAAACATTACATATCTCTTTTATTATTGTTTCCAAAAGACTGGAATGTAGTGCTAACAGATCTGTTTGTGCTATAAACAATGTTTTGAAGTCAAACTAAAATATTTTGAACAATTTACTGGAGAACATTCAACCATCTTAGACACACTGCCTATCAGTTTTTAATAATATCTGTGATTAAAATACTATCTTTAAAAAACTTCCAGTAGTTCTTAACTGTTTAAGTAGAAAATTTTTTTATTCAAGACTTTTCCTTTAAGAAATTTCTTTTAAAAAATATACTTCTGATCAGTTCCAGGGATAAACTCTGGATACTGTGGTATATATAGCTGTAGAAACAAAGAGATTACCTGTATGGTCATGCACACAACACTTTCAGCTATTTTGTGTTCTTCAGAATGTCAGTAATAAATTCTGAAGTGTCACAAAATGAAGAGATTGAATGCAACCCAGGTCATGAGTGATTAAAAAGTTGTTGCTGTCAGATGCCTGCTTGATTGCCTATGTAAATTAAGTTGATGGAATCCATCTAGAACTTAGCATGGTTTAGTGCTAAAATACAGTGCAATTACTAAAAACTTTTTCTTGAGACAAATGATAAGGACCCCCAGATGAAGGACTGGAGAAAAGGGATAGCATGGAATTCCTTGAAACAGCTTAGAAGGAAAGATATGGAAAAGCAATAAGTACTCCGAATAACATCATGGTGTCTACTCTGAGTTTTTGATATTTTGCTGTTGTTCCAGAGGCAGAGTTATGTTGTTGGGAAAGGCACTCTGGAGAATTCAAGTTCATGCCCAATTGAGGAAACAGACATCACGATCACTTTTATGTATTTAAATGCTAATGCCTGCTCTATAACTCCAGTGTGAAACCA
This sequence comes from Oreortyx pictus, assembly GCA_036925125.1. Taxonomy (NCBI): domain Eukaryota; kingdom Metazoa; phylum Chordata; class Aves; order Galliformes; family Odontophoridae; genus Oreortyx; species Oreortyx pictus. The sequence continues at coordinate 4,267,173 of JAUPFR010000005.1, forward strand.
AACCCAAACAAATTTCTGTGATATCAAGATACAGTGAATTAAGTCACAGCAGCATCAAAGGTATGCCTCTAATAGGAAAGAAAAAGAAAGGGGGGAACAAATATGCATGTCTGCACAAATAATTGTGAAATAGAATGTAAAAAGTCATTGGTCTGCAAATGTGACTTTATAATTATGGCAAGGTAGCCTTAAAGCGCAGTATTGATAATGTTCTGCATATGCTTTCTAATGTGAAATGTTCTTTGTATATGTACAGTTCAGTAAAAATATTCTTGAATCAATAATAATTTCAGAAATCTGAAACATATTCAGTGATCTCATTCCAAAGCTTTCCTCAGAAAATAAACTTATTACATTATGCCATGGGCAATTAAACACAGAATGATAGACTTGTCCCTTCATCTATTCGTATTATCTGACTGGAAATGTTTTCTTAGCTAATTGCACAAGGAAAACACGCATCAATTGTTAGTCTTATAAGCTTTATGAGTGTTTTGTTTTCTTGTCACTAACTGTGCTATGAGTTTCTTTGTTAAGGTGAACAATTTCTTTATATCTCTAATCTGTAACCAACAGGCTGTAAACATCAAAAAAGAGGCTTTTAATTTGTATTCACATCAGTGGAAGGTAATTACAAATAGCTTCTAGATCAGAATATAACAATTACTTCACTTAAGAGTAAATGAATACCCAAGATTCAGGATAACAGAGAATTAAACTTTTGAACTACTATCTTTAAAACTCACATAGCTGAGGTAAATGCTAGAAAATACAGAAATAAGTAAATTGACAAATCCTGTCTAACTTAGTCTCTGTAAGCAGTAAAATTCAGCTGACAGACATGAGTAAAATGCCATGAAGCACTTTTATCTCTGTCTGCCACTGGCTTTGACATTCTATATGGATGTAATCAACTTGATTTAAGTGGTAGCAAATCATCAATTATTCCCAGAATCACTATCATACAATCATAGAATGGCTTGGGTTGGAAAGAACTCCAAGGATCCTCAAGTTCCCAACCCTCTGCCACAGACAGGGCCACCAACCTCCAGATCTGAAACAAGACCAGGTTGTCCAGGACTCCATCCAACCTGGTCATAAACTTACTCCAGGGATGGGGTGCATACTACAACCATAGTAACCCATATGGTTTACTATAACCATGATAAAGAGCTTCTTCACCATAAGCCGTGTCTCCATACATGCACTAATTTAAGGTCTGTAGGCTGAGTGATAGGGGAAAGTTGAAAGAAGGCAGAGATTTTCATAAGAAATCAACCTGGGAGTTAAGAGCTAGCTAGATACAGCACAGTAAGACTAATGCCTTTGTTGGCACACTGAAAAGGTTATAGGAATGAAAATACTCAAATGAAATAAATCTTTTTCGGAAAACAACAGTTGAATATGTCAATATTCTAGATAAGTATTGTATGTAATTTCAGTTCAATCTGACCTAGATTAGAGGTAGATTGCCTCTTCAGTGCAATTTAGTGTTTCTAGACAGGCTCAGTCCTGCGGAGAGGCAGTCCTGAAATAGGGACTCAGTTTATAGCTCTTAAATAAATTTCCCAGGTGGATTATCCCTCAAAAACCTTGACATCCAAGGATTCAAGTGTATGTTGTGCCAAGGAAACATGGTAACAGGGCTTCCAGGCTTTTCCTCATTATATTGGAAACCTAGGAGCCCCATGTTCAGAGTTTCTATTTGGACTCCTATGATCATCTGAGTTGAAAGGGATCGTTAAAGGCCATATAGTCCAGCTCCCGTGCAATGAACAGGAACACCTACAGCTCCATCAGGTGCTCAGAGCCCCATGCAGCCTGAATGAATTCTGGTAATTCCCCTTCTCACCATTGCGAACACCAAAGCAGGAATGTAATTGTTCCTGTCAGCTTTATATGAAAAAGCTTTAATCATTCCTTTAACCATTCCCCATTCTCCAACAGTGCACTCACATTCCAAGTTATCAATTTGGAACGTTGCAGAGGCACATTTTGCAACTTACAGATTTTAGATCAGCCTGTTTGTTGATGCAGCTGCAATATGGATAATATGGACAGGCTCTTCTTATCTCATGACTATTCCAGGAATGCAAATGGTGAAGAAGAGGGTATAGCTGTCGTATGGCCAGTGCATTTGTGCCTAGGATTGTCAGAACAGGATTTTCCACTCTGGCAGTGTAAGTCTAACCTTGTTAAAAACTAGTGTTCGATACTACCACCCACGGGTTCTTTACCTGCTTTTTGACAACTTTATTTGATGTGAATTCACTCTGTGATCTGTCAACAGCAATCTCTCAAAAGTATTTTGACTTCCATTATGGATGTATTTCTAAATTTGCAATACTGTTCCTTTCACTCCCTCAACTATGTACATATAGTTGATAGATATAGATAGATATCTACGGATACATATATACTTTATTAGAAAACAAATTGCAAAGCCAATAAAATTCTGGCCTTGTCAGATCTTGGGGGAGAGTCAAAAAAAAAAAAAAAAAGTCTTGGAATTTCTGAAGTTATCTTCAGGTACTTAAAACAAATATATCTACTTTGTTTTACACTGCATGCTGCCAGGGCGAGTAGAAGTTACCAATAATTCAGTATCCTGTCTCTTTGAGCATCAAGAAATATTCTTTCTGTATATAAAGTAGTAATTTTCAGCACTCACAAACACAAAAAGATGATCCTGCACTCTTCTTTTGACAGCAGAAATTGAGAAAAAAAATAAAACAGCACAGACATTCTACCTGAATGTGACAAACATAACATTGACCTTTGTCATTTAGAATGAAAACGTAGCATTGCACTGTCAGCAAATAACAACCTATGATTTTTTTGCTTCAGTAGAAATACTAGATAGGAAGAGTTTTCAAAGGAAAAGAAATATATGGCAAAGTCCCTGGGTGTGTTTACTTTGAAAATTGAGCAATAAATTATTAAAACTTTTATCGCTGCTCAGAGATTTATCCTGAGTACATATTTACTCTGAGAAAAAGTATTCTTTAAACAATTCTTCAGAACCTCTGATAGATTATAATCACCAGGAACAACCAATAACTTATAATAATCTTCCTTTATGATTGTAACAGTCAACTACAGTTGAGCAACAGTTGCAGAGATTAGAGAAGTATCTCTGGGTGCTTCATTCAGTCCATTATTTAACACTTTATCTCCTCCTTTTCCTGACAATTAAGCTCCTATAAAGCAGGTATAAATTAATTTTAAAAGTGCATTTACCAGTTTTAAGAGTTCTAGAAAGAAGAGAGTACTTTGCAGTGTCAAGACTGCATGTGACCACATAACATAGGAACCAGTGCTGTCCAAAGAAATAAGAAATTGTTACTAAAGCTAATGTACGCTCATTACTCTGTCAGAGAAGGAAATAGAAGAAGAGCAAAGGTAGGTTCAGTATTTATTTGTGTCTCTATAAGTCCTTCACCTTTGTTGTTCAGATCCTGAACAGTACAAAAATTGTTATCTTCTCCACTAGTAAAGATTTCCTGAGGTCATACCGATGAGTGAGGTGCAGCTGTGCCTAGGATAATAGATTAGTATTTTGAGAAATAACTTACTGTTTAGTGTTTCTAATATGGGCTTTACTAGTCCAAAAAACAAATGAGAAGCTGTAGTGGTTCTACATTTTTTTCTTACTGCATGTATAATGTAACCTAACAGTAAGTTTTCAAACATCCCTTCCAGCCAGAGGTCAGAAGAAATACAGGTATCAGTACCAGGAAATGTTTTGCCACTCCTGAGCTATTTTATACTAAAAAGTTTGTTGTGTCATTGGCTTTGTGCTGACAAATCTGTTGGTAAAATCATTTTACTGATGTACCATACTGCCCTCTACCAGTAATTTTCTATAGTGTCATAATGCATCTATTGCTGAAATGTAACTTAATGTAGATTCATATGAGATGAGTTCCTGGATTCTACTCATGCTTAAGATGGCATTCAGTAGTGAAATATTATTCTCTGCATATGACTCTGAACCATCTTTAAGCAAAGAATAAATTGCTCAAAGACAAAATGTCCTTGCAGGGTTCAAAGGCCATAAATGTTTTTTTGCTTCCCCAGCTTTAAATAGTTTTAAATGGCTTATTACCTCCTGAAAAGCTCAGCTGGAACAAAACTCATATACATATATATTTGCTGATGATTTATGAAAGAAACATGAGGGAGAATAACTTGGTTTCATTACCATATAACCTCCTTAAGAGAGAGCTCTCAGTGACTTTATAGCAGTAACAGTGATTAATTATAGCTTTTGAGAATAGCAATCTGTCAGTTAAAATAATGTTTATTTTCCATCCCTTAATATTTCCTTGTTAAGAAACCATTCTAAATATGAGAGCAATTACATATATGCGTGTTCTACTCTTTGAGTAGACAACTGTGAAGATCCAGAACTCTTCTATTTTTATTTCTTTAGTACTTTAAAACGAAACAAAAACCTCCCCACATTCAAAAGATAAGTCTTTCAGTTTTCTTTGAGATTTACATATTTATTCTAAATGGTTTTAAAGTTGTCTGTCAGATTGTGGGTGCTCTTTTCAAGTGTTGCTCCATCCTTTGAACACAAACGAGAACGATTTCAAACTAAGCAAAATCCAACAACAACCTAAGAAGGGCAAGTAGATTAGTTTCACTGTGACTTGAAAAAACTGAACCCTCTGGGGAAACTTTGCAAAATGTGAGCACCCACAGGTCTGCAGATCTGTTACTGCTGGAAGTCCTTGGCACTAAAGCAATTCCAGCTATGTCTGTAATGTCAGTACCGAAGTTCATCAAGAAGAATTTCTGCCATTGCAATGTGACAAAGCCAAATAAATCTTTCACAAAGGGGAAATGTGAGAAGAGAAAATAATTTCGTGGCAATTTATTCTGGTATCGAGAAATGTCAATGTATTCCATGAAGAGCCTGTTTAGGTCATTCAGTTAGGTTTCTAACGCTTTGGTTGTCCTCTGCATTTTACTTCCTGCTTCTTCGTGCAGCTTTTCACCTGGATTCACAACTTATTGCAAGTCACCATCCCTGGGAGTATTTAAGACTTGTGTGACACCAAGGGAAATGGTTTAATGACAGGACTTGGTAGATCAGGTTGAGGGATGGACTCAGTGATGCTGATGGTCTTTTCCAGCCTAGAGGATTCTATATCTATGATTTGTTCTGCACCTTGGGTAAGAAACCTGAATGCACAAATCAAGACTGATAGCCACAAGTGACCAAGAAAGGGGAGACAGACACCTGTCTTCTCTTGTAACGATGTGACTAGATGCTCTTTTTATGTTGCAATTGAAGCATGGCACAGAGTAGGGAGAAATGGGAACAGAAAAATCCATTTTGGGGTCAATGGGTACTCATTTTGATTATCTGCACATTTTTCCTTTGGTGTGAAGGTCTTCCTTGAAGGAAGGAAGAAATTTCCTAGACTTATAGACTCATCATGCAAATCTCAGACCTAAGAGAAGCATACAGGTTAACCATACAGCAATTGCAGATCATCTGATATCAGCCTAAGTACCAGGCAAACTGTGAGGAACAGCAAGCAGGAAATATATTTGGAAAGAATTTCCACAGCATCAGAGATAGGAGCACTCAAAATTTTGTCATCTGTCCTTTGAAAGTTTGAAAGAATCTGTCAGAATCATCTTTTGGGGTTTAAGAGGGAAGTCTGAAATTACTTAAATAAGTAAAATGAGAGAAAAATTCATTTATTTTTCCAAGAGTAGTATTAATAATTTGTGATATATTTTTGTCAAAAGGAGTTCTCTAGATATAAGATGTTTTAAAAAGAATCCGTGGTCAAAGTGAAACTATGTCATTTTTTTCTAGTTGAAAAACATAATACATCCTTGTTTCTACTAGGTTTTTAGACAGTGGTACTTAAGTCATAAGTTGGACTAAGCTTTAATGAGAATATAAATGAGTGTGATGCTCTTTTGTGTTGGTAGGTCAGAAGTTGAATTCAAAATTAAGTTATAGTATTTGTATTTTCCTGCTATTTCTTGTTACTTGGTCTTTGTGCAAAGTATGCAGTGCACTTCCAATCTTCTGTGTTAAATATTTTAATTCAGAGTAAAAAGATTTAAAAGGAAATTTCAGTGAAATAAAACCCGTTGTGCAACTGTGGTTTAACCAAGGCAGGCAGCAGTGAAGCACATAGTTGCTTGCTCATTCTTCTCATTTGGAATGGTGTAGAGAATTGGGAAGATAAAAGTGTGAGGACACTGGATTGAGATAAGGATTGTTTGCCAGATAAAGCAAAAGATGAATCTGCATGCAAAGACAAACAAGAAATTAAATCATTACTTCCCATGAGAAGGACAGCATGAGTATCTAAAATTCTCTATCCCAGCTAAAATCACAAGGTATAAATTGCTGTACATATTTCATAGTAACTGAGCATAAGCTAACTCCAGCACATGGACTATTCAGTGGCAGTAAGCTATATAGTATAGAACAGAGTTCATATTGAAGTTGCTAAAGAAGCAGTAGAATTCAAGGTGGCTAGTCTCCACACCTTCATCTTGCAGTAAGACCAAAGTCACTGTTGAGCATGTAGATTGACAGCACCAACATGAAGGTAACTTTGTTCTTGGAGATCACTGTTATTTCTGTTAATCGTGGACTTGTGTGAGGACGTACAGATATGGCAAAATGACAAAACAAATGACAAAAACATGGATAGACAACCATTGTGTTTCCAGATCTACATACAGAATGCACTCTTAAACAAGTGACCAGACTGACAACTATCAGCTTCATGAAAACTTACTTGAAATGTAATGAAATACTTGCATGCAAAGCCATTCTCCTTTTTGTGGCTTCCCTGCAGCTGAGTGATGGAATAATGATACATTTGCACTTCAAAGGCAGTGCTATGGGAGGAGCTGCTCTTTTAGGACAAGAATCCATATACAAAATTCTGTTATGTCTGAAGAGCAGTCATAGAAACCTTTCACCAATGACATTAATGAATTAACCCAAATAATCTGAGGGTGTAACTTATGAAAATTTTTAAGAATAGTTGGAGAAGTATGAAACTTGATCTAAGGTATTTTCATGAAACCTTCTAAGGAATAATTTGTTAATTTGTAGTGATAAAGTGACTGATGTTTTTTCTATTAGACAAAAACAGTACCATAATTCTTCTTAATAGATTTTTGAAGCATCTGTTATGATACCACAACAGGTACTAAATCTTAAATGACATGATATTTTCCATTTAGAATGCAGTCTGTAAAATGAATACTAATCTCTCAGCAAAGAATATGTCACCTTTACTTTCTCTATTGTAGACATACTGGCATTGATCTTATCAGATATGCTGAATCATTACACCATAATATGGAGCTTGCTTGTAGCATGAAGTAATCAAAGTGTATTCCTTTGGATTATTAGAACATTTTTTAAGTAAACAACAGCTCTGAAAGTGATCTCTAACTCTTTATAGATCCATGGATATAAGAAACCACTCTCTTTCTTACTCGCTTTTGTTAAGTGAAGATATCTTTGCATAACAATTTTTTTTCCATTCTTTGAATTACAAAGGATTGAAAAAAATCCTGAAAATGGACTGCTAGCAGGTATTAACTGGAATATTATTTGATTTATGAAGACAGTCTACAATAGTTGTTAATATTCTTAAAGTGGCTCCATGGGGAGCTAGGGAAAGTCCACTTCAGCTCACTAGTCATTTCCCAGCACCACTAGATCTCACTTCATATGATCACACAAAAAGCAATTTAACAAAATACAGTGGAAAACTAATTTACCTGACTATACGTAGTCTGAAAATAAAATTAGATTTATGTTACATCTTTTCCCCCCCAATATTCATAGAATATTTGTCTTCTACCATGTAATTTACTGAGGATGTGAGGATCTTTCAGAACTAAAATCCTGAATCTCTCTTTGATTGCACTGGAAAATGTGAGCCTTCCAATCCCCCTCTTTGGCTGACTTCTGAGTCTACAGCAAATATTTATACAAAGACTCAGCGTACTGTGTCAATGTTTTTTCAGACAATCTAGGCCACCTTTCAGAGCAGGAGACGTTAAATTCCATCTAATACTTGCATCTAATTCCCAGTGCTTTGGGAATAGCACATTTACAGTAAATGAATGAGACCAGACCTGATTCCTCTTCTGTTAGCTTTTGTATCACTGCAACTCCATTGGGTGTAACTCCTCTCTCCGAGCGAGCAATTCCACTTCAGTGGAGTTTTAGCAGTCCTTCTGCAGTATAGAAATACCAGATAACACCAAGTATAGTCAAAGAAATGCCTCTCTTCCTTCCTTTCTCTATTCTGCTTGTATGAGCTCTTGAAGGTTAATGACTTCTGTGTTAGGTGATAGCTAACACCACATTTCTTCAAACTGTTTACTCTTTCTAAAGGCCAATTGGAACGAGTCCAAATAAGGGTCTTCAATTACTGTAGTTATTTTGTTTATGAGAAATTTTCCGGTGATGTAATATCAAACTAATAAATAAACTAAAAAATAAAGATTAGGACTCTTTAGCTTCCAAATTCTGGAAAGATCCAATGTGTTCAAACCAAAATATCTGCATAAGAAACTATGTGTTAATGTTCCCCTCCAGTGGAATGAAACTCTGCAATATACTGTCTCCATTTTCCTTTCCTAAGGCAATAGTTTCTAAAATTGAAAACAAGCCTAAACATGTATTATTTTTTCCCTGCATCATAACATCCCTCTTGATTTTCAAGACTAATTGGCTTATTTCCATTCAACAGCATCAGGGTTCACATTAAACATTGTATTGAGGACAGTAAGACGTTTTGTGATTCACATTTTAAAACTTCTAACCTTCTCTGTCACGCAAGCTGTGTCCTATAAAATGCTTAAGAATGATTTCTGTCCTTATTCAGCAGTATTGCATTAATATTTGCTCATTAAACTGTGGGTAAGAAATCTGGTTTAGATATCTTTACCTCAACTAAGGAATAGATTCTAATCAGTGATTGAGAATTTTTTTGTGTCAGTCAGAACATTGATGCAGAGTCAGGAAAGTGGTTGCTCCTGTGCCACATAGTTGCTATCACAGAAAATAACTACTTCTTAGTAATACTTCCAGGGAAGACGACATCCATATTACTGAGTTATGCTTGTACTGAAGTTTACTTTTGAGAATTATGCTGTTTGTCAGAGTAGGAAAGAAGTGAGATTAATCAGTTTCTATGTAAGTGGATGAATTTGGTCACAAACAGTGACTTGAAAGATGAGAAGGAATAGCAGTGATCCTGGGCAGTTAAATCTGTAGACATGGAAGCTCTCTTGTCATATTCTGGAAAAAATACAAAGGAGAAAAGAAAAAAACAGGTGTTCTAATTTTTATTTTTTAATTTTTTTTTTTAATGCAGTAGCTTTCCACATAACCTAGTGTTTTAAGAAAGATGTAGAAGCCAGAATCTTTGTTTGGAATTATTACTTTGCTAACCAGTTTTCTTCTATCATTAGGTCATTGTGTGAGCATTGATAATTTTACACATTTTCAAACCTATATAAAGAAAATCATGGTATTTGAAAGACACTGAAGATTCACGTTTTAGTAATAAGTTTTGGATAGATAGTGAGGCAAGCATGGAACGCAGCTGTGTAAAGTTTTGATGGTATCTGTGGCCAGTTCTATGATAAAGTTTTGTACATAGAGGTAGGCCAGGCAGCTTGCAAAAGAAAATGTTATGGGTGCCACATACTAGAACCTTATCAAACTGTCAGTTTGATAAAAAGGAATTTTTGACAGTGTCTTAGAAACACAGCATCATTATCCTCGTGAGTATGCTTCAGTTCTCAGCTACTCCACTACACAGGAGTAGCAATATGCAGCAGTTAATACAGAGCATGGAACTCATCTTCTAAACAAAGTTAATGTCCTGAATAGCACCGAGGAAGCCAAATCCTGACATTCCCATCACTGATTACATGATCAGTAATGTTCTCAATTAAGAGGCTTAAAGATTTTGCATTTAAAAAAAAAAAAAAACACCTGAAAATAAATAAAAAAATATATTCTGAAAAATAGGTTGTCTGCAGCCAAGGTCCGTTTCTCCTAGTAGGATTCTCAAAACTCCTTGTGTTGGATTAATAAAGTTGAATGTTATGTAATAAATAGTATCTCTGAACAGTATGAGCCAGGTCTGTTATGACACATAGCACATGAGAAAAACATGAGAAATAGTAACAGGATACTGTTGGTGATTAATCTAATATTTCAGGGTCTGAAATACTCAACAGGAATTTCTGCTGAAGGTGAGAAGTAACAGAAGTGGGCAAAGAGGTCTATCATCACATTAGCACTATGATTTTTCACTGCTGAGTCCTCAGCACTGTAATAAAAATGAGATTTGTGAAAACTAACTCAGGTCAGTATCACTTTACATTTTACAGTGCCAAAGGGGGACTTATTATAGCAAAATACCTGTGCATAAAATATCTTCTGCTCTTTGTGAAAATGATTCAAAATTCTTATCAAGTAAGAAAGCAGGGTTATCAAGGGTATGGAATCCACGTGTGGTCATTTTGACACCAGCAGATCTTTTCAAGGAATCACAGGCATAGGTTTGCTAATGAGGGAAATTAATAAACTGACTTCTTGTGTTTGGAAGTAAAACAATCTGTTTTACTGCCAGATGATAAGATTTTTATTTAATCCTGGAGTCTCCTATATTGATGGGAAGGCTCAGCCTCTACTGCAGTACTGCTAACGTCTGCCTCTGATATAGTGGTCTAAAAAAATAACGTAGGAGGCGTTACTTTTGGAGCAGCCCATGTAATTTGAGATAACATAACCAGATGTGAAACCCAGAACAGATGTAATCCTGAACCTCCCAAAGATGAGATCATTAGTTATAAGAAATAGGTGGATGGCAATAAAACCAGACACCTAAAGACGAGAAAAAATGTAAACCTGCAGAGATACTTTCCCAAGACATTACAGCAATTTGAGTTTCAAAGTCTCCTTGAAAGAGTTTATTTGACTTTGTATTCAACATTTCCTGATGGATTTTTCTTTCACATGCTTTATTATATGTTTTTTTTTTAATTTATTCAAAAAATAAGTATCCACAGTAATTAAGAGCATCACCTCATTGTGCTAAATATCCACTGTTTGGTCTTCATAAATGTCCACCAAGTGTCAATGAATGTTAAAATTAGGCATGAGTATCAAGTTTTGGGGGGTATTTGGTTTTTCACCTTGAAGCACAGAAAAAGAAGTATGTAAAGTTTGGTCATAAATCCGATTACCATAGGAATTGCAAGCTCTCAAAAGGTGTTAGCTTGGTAGGTGGAGTATGTGCTGTTAATTCTAGTAAAATCTATTACACATGCAATTGGGTTAGTAGTTCACTTGTCCCAGTCTACCCATCATCTTCAGTTTGTTTTTTTGTAAGAACAAGTTGTCAGCACACCAGGAGTCTCTCTGGCAAATGAGGCTCTGACATGCTATCACAAATTGGATAGTAAAAGTCTAACTGAGTAATCTGTCCCCAGCTTCAGTGGTATATCTCCCAGTATATCCTTTTTCAGGTAGGAAGTTGTATCACAAGAAATGATTACCCAGGCAAATCTAGGCTGGCTTGAACTTACAGAAGCAGATCAATTTCAAATACAATCTCCATTTCTCAAAGGTAATTGACTTCCCTTCTATTATGTACCAGCACAGTACTCTAACTTCTGAATTGCTGGATTAACTTTTACATATGCCACAGTGTCAACTAAATAATCTAGATAGATTACAAGTCTATAGTACCTTACGAAAAATTACTGGAGACTGAGGATATAAAAGAGTTTTAAACGTCAGATGTTGAAGGAAACAGTTGAGAATGGATTCGCAAGATCAATCTATACAACAGTTTACAAATGTATTTACAAAGTACTGACACTGTTTTATTTGTATTGCTGTTGTAAAGATGGGGAAAGTACCATCTGAGGGATTTCCAGTACCAACAATTGAATTTTGATTTATCTTTGTCCTGACTGGAAGTATCCACTATCATGAAGTAGAAAAAGGAAAGCAGTAAAAAGTCATCTACTTTGTTGACCCAGTAAACAAACACACAACAGTTCCATGAGCAGCTGACAAAGTAAAATACCAGCAGAAATTGTCCTCCAAATTACTGACTGCTAATAAAATGGCCAGCAAAGCAAACTTTTTGTGCCAGAGGGTTCTTTCCAGTGCTATGAGTATCTACAGTAAATTCCCTACATGCTGTTTAGTTAAGTTCAAAACATCTGAATTATTGAACATGACAGAGAAAACCATCCTCATCTTAAAAAGAGCTGCATACTCCTAGGGGCTGTTGAATCCAGAGAATAGAAGTAGTGCCAGGTTCCTCTGGTTCCATTCTACTGATGCTACTAGAGTTTCATCAGTGATGCTGACAGCAGGATTTAGCTTCTCATTTTTATATAGTAGAAGCCTTTTTAGTGATAATAAGAAGCCAGGGTATTACATGCTGAAGTTGAAAATATCTGCCACCTAAGAACTCATTGTAGACAAAGGAAGTCTTAAATTTGTTTTAAAACATTTAAAAATTGTGTTAGGTTTAGCCATGACTGTCAAACAGGACGGTAACATTTTAGTAAGAATGTAGGAAAACTCTTGAGGCAGCTGTATCCTTAAAAGTATAAATGTCTAAAGAACAAAGATGGTAATTGCACATGTAACGTTCAAATATATGAAAAATAATGCTGAATATTTCTAGTGATTCTACAATATTTACTGTGTTAGGAAAACCTAATATTATGGCATGAAGTGAAAGACACTGCTCTTATTTTTCATCTGAGATTAGGTACCATAAAAATTATCACTAATTATGTAGGTCACTCCAAAAGTAATGCTTCCTATTTTTCAACATAGTCACCAGTGTTAATTATGCATTTTAATGTAAGCATGTTCACTAGTGATGAAAAAGAGCCTGCATGCTGACCTCATAAAAACGTGCACAGCTGTTCAGACTGTGGTTTGTGTTTCATGTCACTGTTGCCACTGCTGAAACCCACCACCTCTCTGTGCTGTCATTCACTGCTTGCTCTCCTTGAATGTTCAGCAAGCACCAGTGAATGCCCATAAGTGCCATTTTTTCTGCGTGGAGGAATTTGGTTCCATACTTTTGCTTCATACACACTTCCAGGTTAGATGCCATTTTGTTAGACTGCCCCTCTGCTGCCATCCATCACACAGCAACAAAATGAAGCAGCGTATTGGCAGGAAGGTTCAACCTCTACTGCCACAGCACCAACATCCACTTCTGACATTGTGGGCCAACACAATAATATAGGAGGCATTAATTTTGGAGCATCCCTCATATTTGTACTGTCTACATCAGGTAGACAGGACCATCCTGGTTCCTTCTTTGAATTATTAAGAGAAATGCATGGAATAATCTATTGCAAAATGAAGATAGTATGCAGATTCTCGTGGTAGTACAATGTCTAAATGTCAGTCTGATGCAGATTATGATCAGTCATGTACAGCATTTAGGATAATCCTGGGGCAATGGCAGTATATATGAAAGATGTCCCCATTTCAAAAAGCTTGGCTAGGAAACAATTAGCAATTATACTGTGCATTAGCCATCATGCTTACAGGCTTCAGTGTGTCTTGATAGATCTGAACAAGGTCAGAACAAAGATTATAAAGCTGCAGAACTGAAATGCTAAGGAAAACATGATGGTGGGGAACAGAGTTGGAAGTTAATCATGGGAACATATTCATGTGCCGAGAGCAGGAAGTAAGAAACAACCAGAGTGAAATGGCTATGGATCAACTGAAGGTCACTGCTGGAATTACTGTAGTGAAATATGCAACAATACTGCAGTGGAATACTCAAAAATTTCATGGGTATTTAAGGCTTATTCCAAAAAGACGTAATCCAGCTATAACAGATCATTTTTAAAAAATAAAATGCAATCTGGTGTTATCATTTTTTCTGATTTTCTACAATACTTCTTGTTCTCAGATAACTCTATTTTTTTTAATGATTGTTTTGTAGTCATAAATGAATAAAATGTATTCTAGCAGCTTACCAATTTTCATTAAAACAGCATATGGGAATTAAAAATGCCTACGTCTAATTCGGTCGTTTGAGTCTGAAATTGATAAGATCAGAATAAATGTATCTAGTTGAGGGAGAATAGATTAATGATGGGAAAACTTATGACCTGCAGACATCCAGGGTTTGGCCTTTCCTGTCCTTAGGGTCAAAGAGTGAGTTCTTGTGCATGATCCATGTTCTTAGACAACTACAAAATGTCATCACTTGTAGGGCTAGATACTGAACATAGATCAGGGTGGGTTATTTTAATCTAAAAAAAAAAAAAAATTAAAAATCACTGACGTTCCTAAGCCTGAAATTATTCATAAGCTTAACATCTAGGAAATATCTACCTACAAATCCCATGGATGGAGAGCAGAGAATCACTCATCAGGCCAATAAATTATTAATGACTGAGATCTATGGAAGTCAAGAGTTTTGTGTCATAGACTCCAAGAAAATGCAGAACAATTTAGATGATATAATGTTGTTTGAAAAAGTGCTAAAATGTCTCATGGTGACATACTTATATTTAGCATTCATTAAGAAGAAACCATGGGAAAACTGAGGTCCTGATAATAGTTATCAAATCAGTGTGCATGTTTTGACCCTTATCGCTCAAAGTCAACAAATAACAAAGCCCAAAGCAACCTGGAACAGGGTTTTCTGATTCACATGCTGTAAATGTGACTAAAACATTTGAGTTTTTGGACTTGATTTTTTTTTAGTGGAACATTTTTCTTCTGGAAGCATGATCTTTATTCAGACATAACATCAAAATGTTAGTCACTTTTAGTAATTAAAATATCTTCAACCAACCTCAAAAAAAAAAAAAAGGCAGAATAATTTCTGCTTTTTATCTATTAAAAATTTCAACATGATTAATTATACTCCAACCACACTGTAAGCAAATAGAATTTATGCTTGATACATGCTTCTAACTATTTTTCAGCCTTGTTGTGCATTTTTAAGGAGCAGCAGAATCCTACTCCACGGTGGCCTTTTTTTTAAAAAAGGTAAACTTTAATAGTGTTGATATGCAACTTACCTAATCAATGAACATGTAGTGTAGATTAATGAATTTATGAATTTATGTTTGCAAAGTCCCTTCAGGTCTGACTATTGATCAGCTTTATAAGAGAAATGAAGAAGATTGTATTCAATAATGCTAAAACAGTACAGAATATCTCTAGACAGAAAAAATAATTCTTTATCCAAAGCTATCAAGAATACAGGGAACTTTATTACAATAATTAAGGTCATGAGTAGGAGCAAATTACAAAAATTACTAAATTTGAAACTTGTTCCACTTTTTCATTTTATGTTTAGACCATTCTGGTCATTTCCTAGCAAAATGAAAGTGTGCAAATGCTGTCCTGAAAGAACATTTAAGATTCAGATAGACACATCTTTACAACATTGTGGAGCTTCTAGGTTTTGTAGAATATCTAATTATAGTAAATCCTTCCTCAAATGAGGGTCAAAGGAATGCAGGGGCCATTCAGTCACCCCATTTACATTTCTGCAAGAAATAATAGTTTCAGGGCTCTGGCCATGAAAGTTATTCTCTCTTCTGTTGTTAATAGTGAGTATTCATATAATCATAGAATGGTTTGGGTTGCAAGGGACCTTTAAGATCATCTAGTTCCAATCCTCCTCTAAAGGCAGGGATACCTCCCAATAGATCAGGTTGATTTTTTGTTCTTCAGTAAGTGCCAGGATCTGCTAAGCCTACTGCAGAAGTAAGTGTTTGAGTGACTTTACAGTTGAAATGACACAATTTCAGCAGCTGTAAATTAGTGTACAGTCATGATTGCACTAGAAGTACCCTGAAATATGTACTACAGATATTCGACTATGTAACTATTCTTGATAAAATTAGAAATATATAGAAATAAAAATAATATAGATACTTTAAATGATAAAAGCATCAGTTAGGGAGGTGAAATGACATAAGTTTTGATAAGCATACACAATATTACAATAAATAAGAAGATATTAGAGACCAAGTGTTTTGTTAAAAAATGTGAAAATTTGATGCTATTGTACTGAAAACAGGTGGCTGATTTTCACATTTAAAAAAGTGCAAGAGCACTTCCCTGCCTGCTGCATCCAAGTGTGCCAGATGTCTGTTATCTTCTTATGAATGATCTGTACACACACTAGATTTAAGGGTTACTCTAAGAAAAACAAAATTTTTTTTCATACTTCACTGGGGGTTTAATTTTTAATCACTCTGTGTTGTAGAGACTGGAAGTCCGCCAGCAATGTTTTTGTTTGATATTTTAGGTGGTGAGTTCTTTGAAAAATAAGTTATAATAAGGTAACTGACATTTAATAGTCTGGTGTACTAATGCAAGACTATGTTCCTAAACAAAATTTATTTAAACCTTATTTCTTTCTTTCCTTTGTGCTTGCTAGAATTGTAAATTCTCAATTATATACTTATCAATGTTTTCAGCTCCAGTTTTATTTCAGAATGAGTACATACTGTCTTGCAAAATGTACATTCTGTAAGAGATACAATGTTAGAGTAATACTTAGAAACTTAATGTTTGTTTTGGATCTTTCTTCATGTGACTGACTTATTTGTGTTGAATATGATTGATAAAATCTTCTGTTATGCTGCACACACAAAAAAAAAAAACCTACATTGTGATGGTAATAATTATTTTTCATCACAAAACCACCGTGATTTAGTTGAACACAAAGCTCCTTAGGAAATCAAAATCACTCCTCTTTCTTGCAATGGAAAAGTTTTGCATTTATATCAAGTTTTATTTACCTATAGTTCCAACTCTGAGGATGTCTTTCTTCTGTCATGTCTCATGCCCCATCTGTTTTTTATGTTCAGATTTTTATTTTCAGCTTTGGCAATCATGATTATAATTTAGGTGTAAGATCTGGAAAAAAAAATGCAGGAGAAAAACACAGGAACAGCATTTCTTTTTCTTTTTCTTTTTTTTTTTTTTCTCAGAAAATCATAGGATCTTAAATTAATTTATGTAGAAGGGAATGTCAAGAGTTCCTGAGTTCAACTTCCTGCTTAAAGTGTGGTCAACTCTGAAATCAGACCAGATTTCTTATGTCTTTATCCAGCTGTAATTTGAAAACATCCCAGGATGAAAACTTCTCAACTTTCCTGGGTAACCTTACCTTCTATGAGATTGTCCTCAGTTATTTATTTATTTTTTTCCCTACACCCAGCTTTAGCCTCTAGTTTCAGTTTAGGTTCAGTTTATTATTCCATTCTCCCACCAGACACTCCTCTGAAGTATGACTGTCTTCTCATTTCTGACAGAGCTACCCAGAGTCACCTCCTCCCAAACTAAACAAACACTCTTTCTTCACTTCCCCTCCATGGCACCTGTGCTTCAATCCCAGCCATTTTTGTGGCATTCTGGTGAGGTTTAACAAGGCCTTAAAACATCTCTTTTAGTTCATACTTCCAAAGCAGAAATCACTTCAGTGCTGGCTCTCACCAAAATGTTTTTTGGAATAGAGAGTTGCATAGTTCTTCCCGCAAATGATATTGCTGTGAATAATTGAAAGATAAAAACTCTCCATCTTGGCCACAATCTATGCAGGTCATTCAACACACAGATGTATAAAAATCTCAGCTGGGACTTTGTGTCATTCCATTATAGACAAGGACATGGAGAATTTGTTTCCATGAGTTTCTTCATTATTAAAAATTATTACTAGCGAAACAAAACTACTATAAAATTCCTACTATTAAAGGAAATATGTATTGATAGAATAAAGCAAGTATATACTACAAGTAACTACAGAAAAGTCTCTATTCATAGATAATCCACATCAAGGAGTATGGAGTCAACCAAGGTTTCCCAGCAGGGATCCAGTCTGTCCAGAATGTCTCATGAAGAGAAGTTCATACTGTGAAGATCATTTTGGATAGAAAGTCAGCTTTTATACTCCTTTGTTGTGGACAAATGAGTGTAGGAGGCCATGTCACAGATCAGCAGTTGCTGACTCCTGTCTTCCTGGAATGTCAGTTTTTTATCTTGTTTTCTTTCTTCTGAAGCCATCGAGGTTTCTTTGTCCTGCTACCTACACCTCATTACTGAGGTTTTGTCTGAGCTTATCTGGAAAGTCTTGGGGCTCCATGCTAGTAGTACCTTTCTTTGACAATAAATGTACCCAGCCACTTTTGTAGCGGTTCCATCACCACCTTCTCTCGTATATGTTAGAATGTATCCCATTCATAGACTCTAGCTGGGTGAATCAAGTTATATTTCACAAATATCTCTAATTTTCTTTGAGACTGTAAGTTCAGTGCACAAACAGTAAATTTTCTAAAATTTCATTTATGGGGAAAAGTGTTCTCATGTTCTCAGCAATGATAGTAGTTATACTCACCTTAGCATGAGTTATATGAGAAGCACTTACATAAATTCCATTACCCCACTGTCCTCTAAGCTGACTGGTCCTTTCCAAAGCAGTATCTGTACATCCTGAAGGGAACCATGAGTAAGTAATAGGTTCCCCATGTCCTTTGCTAAGCTCAGTAGAGTGTTCTGACATCTGTGGCACAGAAATGTTAGGGGTAGCTTTGACAGTTTATCTGCTCAATCTCACTTTTTTATTAGCAGCACACATTGCTCTCTACGTGCATCTTGAAAGCACAAGAAGTACATGGAAAAACTCCCACACTAATCCAATGAATCGATTCTGTCATCCAGAGAGCCAATATAATTGCATTGAATGCTGTGGTTAGATGTTTTCAATTATTGTTTCAGAATTTATTGGCTCGTCTCCCTGCTAGGGACCTTGAGAGTTAGACAAGAATTCTATCAGTGAAGGAAACTGTTCCAGTATGTAATCTTAGTTATGTTTTAATAATTAGCATAATTATAGTTAAGAGAATACCTTGGGCTATCTGAAAAACAGATGCACAAACAGTCAGGTGGGATATTACATAAGCCTTAAAATGACAGCAGATGACTATGTTTAAGCTATTTGCTTTCACTATCGATAAATAAAGTCCATTAAGACTAGAAAGCTATTCTTCAAGCCCCAAGTTTAGATACCTCACGATGCTCCTTGCTTCTAGAGATGATAATTACCATGAGATATAACAAAAAAAAAAAAGCACAAGAGAGAAATAACACCCGGGCAATTTCAGGGAATTTGTATAGTATACATAGTACTGTGCTCGTTTTTTGCATGGAGCATGTCTCTAATTTTGGTACACCCAAAGGAATCCAGCTTCATACTTCTGCAAGCCTTTGAGATCACGCTGTGGTACTGACTGCTGTACAACTAACAAGAGCTCACAAATCAGTACCTCAGTGCAATGCAAGAGCGGAAAGAGGGTTTTGTAGCCTCGACTGCATGGTCCACTATCTACAATATGTGGGGGATTTAAGCCAGCTAATTTAAAGCTAGCCTGGGCATCCTGCAAACCCCAGTCCTGAAGAGACAGATTTTGTACTGAAACCACCTGTTCAGAATTTCTTTTGTTGTTGATGGTGAGATTAGAGGAGAAATTCGTTCTGTGCATCCAGAGCAGACTGTGACCTTCACTGAGAAGTTTTGAGGGAAGCAGGGTGTGAAATTGGAGTTACCTGCTGTAATTTTGCAAAATTAAAATGAGATGAGCAGACAGCGTTCCCAGCCAGCTTCTTGCAGATCAAAGATAGGCTGCTCTGTTCCAGCAGCTAACAGACATGTCGGTAATGAAACAGACTCACAAGCTGACATTGCTTTTCCTGTGAAAGACCATCCCCTTGCAAAGCTGTTGCCCTTGATAAAAAGGGATCAGAGGGTCATATCCTTTTCCCTGCTGGAAGTTTTTTGCACAGGTAGATGCTCGAGCTAAACTTATTAAGGGGATTGCTTCCTCTTGCATCCATCTCTGGCCAGATGTCCGTTTTGGTGTGCCATCTGAGCTGGCACGTGCTGAAGCCAAGACTGATTGTTTTCTTTTTTTGCTCTTTTGACTACTCAGTGAGCTCTCCTTTAATGATTGCATTTTAATTTTCCTGACTCTTTTGACTTCTACAAGCCTACTTCTCACCAACATCCTGACATTCAGAGCGTGCAGTGACATAGAAGCAAAACACTGTTCTTATCACATTACTTCTATACATCTGCTCAAATCTGCATGAAGATATATATTCACTTAAACCCTAAGTGGACCAAAAGACACAAGGGAAGCTACAGCCCTGACCACCACACTTCCAATGAAATTGTCCCTTTTCAAATTGTTACTATCTGTCTTAATGCATAAGTAGGTGGCAGGAAGGCCCCGGGTAGTTTATATCGAATTTACATAGTCATTCTTTGCACTCTTCACTGACCTGCTGTAATCTGATTTTGGCACTGTGTGCTGCTGTGAGTAATATTCAGAAGTGCTCAACAGTATTGATCAATTATAAATAACGATTTTGTAATGTGTGATGGTACAAATCCATTTGGGTTTAAATCTTTGTGTAGCTAGTGGGGCAAATTTATCTGAGATAGTGGTCCAAGAATCCCATTGTTCTATTGGAGGTACACAATTAATTATGGTATAACGAGTTATAGTGATTTCTGACTAACCACATGAAGATATATCCCTAATTGAAATACAGATTTTGATTCCATTTTACACAATGATACATTCAAGTTTTTCACCTATGTATCTGTAGCTGAAAATTTTATTTCCTCATGTCATATGGGTGTAATTTATACATATATATATGATAATGAGGACAAAATTCATACTAGGTAGTATTTTGCTGCAAGCAAGTGATACATTCTATTTTCCATCTTGCTTCTGGTTGAAAAACAATCCAAATCAGAGATGGCTAGGAATCATTAATAGTCTACAAATAATTATAAATTAGTATCTGCATAGTTATTATGTGATTGCAGTTCAGTGGGAATCTGTCTTGGAGAAACATATGTAGCCATACAGCTGGTGGAGCCTTCTGTAGCCCAATTAATTAGGAATAAACATTCACAAAACAGTAAAGGCATTTAACTTGGTTGAACTCCAGCTACAGATAGGCAATGCAGACAAAGTCATCATGCCTTTCCATGACTGTGGTACAATTTTTTTCCTTGTAGAATCTTAGTTTCTGAGAAAGCCTTATCTTCACAGTGATTTTGACTTCTGCTAAAGACCTACCTACACTTCCTGATGGTGGTGGTAGTAAAGAGACGAGGTCTCCAACCTGATGTAAGCACAAAACCTTTTTTATTTTATTCTATTCTATTCCATTTTTCTTGTGAACACACAGCTGAGTTTATGTACCTTTTCAGCTATAGCTACATCAATAGTACTCATGTAACTAGGCTATATTGTTTAATTGTAACTAAGTAATATTGTTTAATTAATGCTTTGTTCCAAACAAGCCAGGTGTGTACGGTACACATCATACCAAACACTTTCTTATCTCTTGTATTCCTTCTTCAGGATCCCGCTTTCTCTTGCCAATTCTTGTGGCCTACTATGGCTAACACATCTATGTCAGTTGTTACAAGCTGAGCACTGCTTCCAGTCTTGCTCTCTAATTGTATCTCCACACACTCACAGCTGGCCATCACTCCCCTTTACTTCACCTACAGAACTTGATCCAGAGTGAAGATTTGGAGGACACTAACATATAGGATCTTGGCCAAAAACAACCTGTGCTGCAGTGTTTGCAGTTAAATGAGGAAAACATCTCTGAAAGCTGAAAAAATTTGAACTCAATTTTGTCCTCACCTATAGCAACAAATGCACATCACAGACGAATACTGCAACCAATCCAATTTGAGAGTAAATCTCATCACTTATGTTCTGAGCACTGATGCTTTTAATGAAATTTCAGCTCATGCTTCCTCATTCACCATGTACCCTAACCATCTGACAGAGTGATGATTCTTTTTGCTCTTTCTCTGTGGCCTGATGAATCTTTAATTCTTTCATTAAAACTGGATCAGCTTCAGCAAAATGTAGTGTTACAGCTTCTCATTTCGGTGCCTAAATTTATTACCATTAATTTATTGCTATAAGATTTTTACTGCTTTTGGGTTTCCTTCTTGAAGAAGTCTTGCTGGCAGGATTGTGTTGGATGTTAATTTGCCAGTTATTAGCTTAGCTAGTAACTTCTGGACCTGTTGACCAGCTGCACGAAGCTTGAAAGAAGAAGTTTTGAAGATAACTGAGTACTGACAAGAATTATGAGGACGGGAAAATGGACAGAATGAATCAGATAAACTAATTGGTCAAAAGATCAGGAAGAACTCAAGTATTAACTTTCCTGTGTTTCAGTACTGGGATTGCCTCACCAGGCTAGAGTGATCTGCCTGTGCAG
Organism: Oreortyx pictus; assembly: GCA_036925125.1. NCBI lineage: Eukaryota > Metazoa > Chordata > Aves > Galliformes > Odontophoridae > Oreortyx > Oreortyx pictus. The sequence goes on from JAUPFR010000005.1 coordinate 4,289,545, forward strand.
TGATATGAGATGTGGTGGTGAGGAGGATGACAGTGTGAATTTCAAATTCCGTTGGTTCAGAAAGAGTCTCTGTTGCTTTTTGATGAAAGAAACTTCCCCTTTCCTTTGGATTACGTAGAAACATAGAATAATGAAGATTGGAAAAGATCTTTAAGATCATCCAGTCCAAACATTAACCCATCACCACCACGTTTACAAAATCACGTCCATAGGTGCCACATCTGCCACCCTCTTCCAAATCTCCAGGGACACTGACTCCATTATTTCCCTGGTAGCTTGTTCCAATGCATTGTCACTCTTAGAAGATTTCTTTCCTAATATCCAGACTTCATAATGAATGCACTTAAATGTTCTTCTTGTCATCTGTCTGGGTTCTGATATTACATTGTTTATGAAGTCATGACAAATTACATTTTTAGCAACACTGATAACAACTGTGATTCAGTAGATGTTGTTATCATTGTGACCTCTAAATCGGAAAGAAAACCTTGTCTGAATTCTCAGTTTCTGGTTTATCAGTACTTTTCCAATCCTTGAGAAAAAAAAATATATATAAGAACAGAAAAACAGAAAAAATAAAAATAAAAAAAGAGAAAAAATAGGGTTTGGAAACATTATGCATTTATGGTGGGAAGTGCCCTTAACAATATTTTGAAGAAAATAATAAAATATTCAAAGTTCACACTTGATCCCCCTGGAATAGAATATGAGAACAAGAAATGCAGGAAAGAAAGAAGTAAGGTCTACATTGCTGTGACAGAGATATGAAATGCTATACTGGGATCAGCATTAAACTTCCTTCACTTGAACCGTACTCATGCATACACTCTCTCTTGACAGTGTTATCATTTCTTGTCATCTTTCCAGGATAGGAAAAAAAGTCTTCCCTGATCTTGAGAGGAATGGTTGGTTATCTCCACTGAAATTTTGGTCATGCTTTCCCAGATGTCTTGGAATGTATAAGGCTTTCATTTTCTCTTTCTTTGTCTCTCACTTAGGTAGGTGGGATTCGATATCTCATTTCCTTTCTTACTGATGGTTAACTCACTATATTCCTCATTTAAATTAATTTAATTCTCCTTTATGCTTCCTAGATATGTTATTTAGTGGATATTAGCTATTCATTTATAAAGTGCCATAGCTATCTTACCTTTTTGGTGCCTGAATTATCCTAAATATATATGCACTCTGCTCCAAAAATTGTTTCATTTTCTTGTTAATCAGATTTGGAATAAGAGGATCAATCACTCACCTCAAATGCGTGATTAATTATAAAATGTTCATTCACTTGGAAGGTGGTTAAGACATGGTCTGGATGTCTTCTAGTATTTCTATTGTGTGATGTTTTGCTGTTTTTTAATGCATTGATTATAAGTGTGTAACTGATCTGGTTTAAAATGGGGTGACCTAGTCCATGAAAGTAAACTACTCCATTGTTTCTAATGATAATTCATTTTTAATGAATACAAAAATCCATCTGAGATACATGTTAATTGAAAAAAATAAAAATAAAATAAAGATAAAATAAAATAAAAATAAATAAATACAGCTGAGAAAGTATATAATTCTCGTCCCAGAGTAAGTATCTACAAGAATGGCAAGGTTATGACCCCCTCAGATAACCAAGTGAAGTAAGTTGGTGTTTCTTTTCTGATTTTTAAGCTTCTGATGTTGTTTCTCATATTATCCTTCTGGACAAAATGACCTCAGTAACAGCTCTTGACATCTGTGAACTCTGTCTTTTAAATTTCCATACTAATGATGTCCACAGTGAATCTAATCTCAGTGAATGAATTCATTTTTATTGTCTGAACAGAGAGAATTAAACAGAAAACGAAATCACAATCTCTGAAGAGATCATGGAGTAATCTTAAAGAGAACTTCTTTCTAAAATAAGACATACTTAAGACACAAATACTAAAATTTGCAGCTACATACTTTGAATGTTTTGCTATTCTGTACAATTCTGGACAGATTCTATTCCTTCCTTATAAGCTGACATGACTATTCAGAACAATCTGTGGATTCACCTTCTCTCTTAGTGGAACAAAATATTATTCAAATATTTTCCAAAAATTCCAAAATCTGTTGGTGAATATAAAACAAAAAGGTTATGGGGAAATAAACAGGTCAATGCTCTATTTGGAATAAAAATATTTTAAAGTTCTTTGAACACAAGAGCTGGATAATGGCAGTGAACAGGGAGATGCATAAGCTGCATGACAGAAGAAAGAAAACTAATGAAGAAAAATCAAAGCTACATCACTTTACTATTTTTTTTTTTTTTTTTTTGCTGTTCTTGTTGTAGAAGAAAGTTTACTTCACTGCATTTATAAAAAATAAATAACTAGATGCATGATGTATTATATTGGTTCTACTCTGTGAGAGATATAGACAAGTAGAAGGTCCAGCCCACAAAGTCTCAGAATCTACTCTGGCAGTATTGAGGGCAGCTGCTGACCTTTCCAGCAACAGCTGTTGTAGAACAAGCATCTTTTTCAGGTCCTGGCTTGTCTTGATTCCTTGTAGATTTCACCATCACCTACTCAGATGACACTCAGCAGCATACATGCATGCAGAGAGCACTCTTCCCACAACACCTATCGAGAGTATCATTATTTGCTTTTATTTGAGCAAAGAAGATATCCTAGCACACATTCATTTCTGCAGAGCCAGCGGTTGCTCACAGCAGAGTGTGAGCCATTAAGGTGGTAATTACACCAGGTGGAGGAGCAATGCTGAGCTATGGAATGATATGGGTCCTGTAATTTTAAAAAGCAAACAGCTTATCAAAGGGTAAATACTAGAAGAAGCAAAAGACATATAGTAAATTCTTAAGAAGTAGAAATATTTTGCGTATACAACTAGTTAGAACATGCCACATAAGTTATTCTTGCCTTAGATCTTTGAATCATTAGGAGAGACCAAAAAGACTATCACAGAAAAGAGTGTTGGAAAAAGTAACCAATTAACAAGGCCACGGATTTGTGAAATTTATATTAGTGTAATATCTTAAAGGATCAGCTGGCTGAATTGTTAAAAATGCATCATAAAGAGTAGAATTAATAGGATTGAGCCTAACTATGATATAGTGATAAAGAGTTAAAAAATTCAGCACAGATTATTTCTCATACCTCTATTAGTGCTCAACAAGTATTAAAAAATGTCACAATTTAATGTTTACTTGAAGCTCTTAAAAACATATAGGTTAGGAATAAGAAAGATTCAGACTCAGGAGTTAAAAAAAAAAAAAAGCCAATTATTCATAGCTGTCACCAAAGGAATCGGTGTAAGATTTGTTTTGTTTGAAATATTCATAAGTGATCCACAAAAGGGAACACGCAGTGAAGTGACAAAATTTGCAGATGACAGAAAATGATTCAGGACATTCCAGTCTGAAATACATAGTAAAAAGTTGCAAAACATTCTCACAGTGCTGAGTGACAAGGAGACACAATGGCAGATGGAAGGCAGTTCTGGTTAAATGTAAAGCAAACACTTGGGAAAGATTTTAACTGTACATAAATACAGGCAACCTCTAAATTAGATTGTGCCACTCTGGAAAGTGATCTAAGAGTCACTATTCACAAGCTTTCAGAATTTCCACTCAGCCCTCAAGAATTGTCATAAAGGTAAATAGAACATTGCAGCTAAAACCTGCAGAGAATAAAACATGAAAAGCATTAAGCCAAAGTAAAAGAGTAATAATATGTAGTGGGACCATATTTTGTGCTTCTATAGAATTTCTTTTCTTTATTTGAAAAGAAAAGGAGATGCTACAAAGAAAAAGACACACATGAGCAAAGGCATGAAATACTTTATAAAGAACCAGAAAGTTTTTTAGGACTTTTCAGATGAGAAAAGGCAGGCGGAGTTTCATGTAGACATGCAAAATTATGAGATGTGTGGGAAAGGAATGTGAGGAACAATCAGAGGAAATTTCTTGTATTATTCATTCCTAGAAGGAAATAAAACCAACCCAAATAAAATCAACAAGAATAAGGTAGTCTGATGCTAATAAAATGAAGTACTTTTTCATTCAGTATATCATTACATAGAAGAATTTCACGCTACAGGATTTTTAGAGGGTCAGCTGCACATGTGGGTTAAAAATCAGTCACATTTGTGGAATACAATTCCCTCAACCAGCTATAAAACACAGTGCTATAAATGCAACCTGCAGCACAGATTGCAACAGATGAGACATGGTGGACAGGTTTGGAGGATGTACCACACCAAACATTGCTCTGGTCTTTCAGCAGGCATTTTATCTATTGTTTCAGGGCTGCAAGGATAAGCACACAGCCATTTGCAAACCCTTTGGCTCTCAAACCGCATGTAAAATTAACTTAGGTGCAGGTAGCACAGAATTTCTGGAATACTGTCCTATGCCTTTAAAGTGGCTGCTCCTTGCTGAATTATTTGTGTGTGGTTCATTTGCTTATTTCAGGTGTGTGAAGATAGTCTTTAACTGGCAAAGGGACACAACAGATGCTTTTCAGTTCCATTAAACTCCATGTATCAAATTCTGCTTCTCAACATGGTGCCAATGGCCTGGAACTGAAAGTAAACCATTTTGCTGTAAGTTGTATTCTTTCTATTTCAATTGACTGATTAAATGGGCTGAACACTGAAAAGCTCTCCTGGCAAAGGACATTCTCTGATTTCACTGTCTGCTGCTATCTTATTTATCTATCTGATTATATACCAAAACATTTTATTTCATATGTCTAAAAAGCCTTAAAAATGATAGTAGCTGGCACTGTTCATTCCCCTAGCATGCCTTTTCTGACTGCTCATGTGGACCTTCTACTTATGTTTTAATACAATTGGAAGGTAAGTTCACAAAAGCAGTTCCCCATGTATTCTGCACTATAATAATGCAATATCTAGTGCTTTGTATCCCTCATAAGTGCTTGTAAGCAGTGACTTAATACCCTCTTAACTGCCTTTTCAGGACATGAAACATGTTCAGCTCTTGAATCTCCTCCTTGTAAGAGTTTTCCTATTCAGAGAAAACTGGGACACCATTTAGATAAGCAGCCAAATGCTCACAGTGTTGTCTCAGCAAACTTTATATCAGTATTTGGAAGGTTCCCAGTTACCAATTTAAACTGAAGAACGTCAGAATGAACAGAGCAGGGCAGAGGAGAGAATTATGAAGACTAATTCAGCTGCAACCACAGCTGTAGGTCTGACCCAGGATTTATCTCTGGAGGACTCTACAAATAGACTTTCCTTAAACAAGGCTAGGGAGGAAATGGTTTACTTCAACATGCCCAAGTGACAGAATATCTAGGGTTACTTATTATATTTACTAGGCAAACAGGAACACTGATTTAGTAGATGTGCCATGGAACGCTTTATATGTGATACACTATAGGTACCCACTTTAGTACTTCATAATACTGCAATAAATTTTGCCAACAGCAAATGTTCCCAATCAGCTCTTCTTTCTGTTCTTTCCCCTCCCCCCTAGCCCATGCCGACTTAGGAATAAATATTCAGTAGTTTCTTTAGTATGCTAAAGCAGATTTCTCCTTTGTGTGTGTGTGTGGTATTTTCATTCTAAATCTGCTTTCTTAGTATTTAAATTTACAACAAATCAACACTTGGCTTCAGACTACATCATAAAGCCTTAAAGACATACACAGCTGGCTATATCAAACCATAAATTCTGTGTTTTCTAACAGCAAAGGTCTTGGCTAACCTCTTTTTCAACTCCTTTCCAAAGTGCCTATTAATTTAGATGATTCAGATCTCTAGTTTCCATTCTCCTTGGAAATAGTATAACTGTTTCCTAAACTGTAGCCAAATTGCTTTCAGTATTACCTATGGTTCTTTTTACCAATGCTATTGGAACTGGCACTCCATGAAAAAACTCCCAAATATCACCAAATTTTATGTGTGATCCTGTTCTTAGTAAAGGCAAGGAGAATTTGCAAAATTGTTCCAACATTGTAAATTAGAGGTGTTCAGAAGATCAAGAGCAGTGAGTTTTGGCCTCTAGTTTGGTGTGACCTTCTTTCAGCTCTTCTATGAACTGAGTCTTAGATGGTAATTATGGAATGGCTCAGTTCTTTTATTTTTCTCTTTCCTGTTTTGCAATTGGAATTGATTGTTGCCAAATGCTGCAGAGCTGTTACAATTAAGAGTCTTGGCATTAACAAACCTGGCAGCCCTGTTAGATCTGCTTAGTTTCCATTCTAATCTCTCTACCCAGTTCCAACTCCAGAATTTGCCAATCCAGAAGGCTTCAAAAAAGGCAAAACATTGTTACTGAAATGGTTTGATTTCTTAAATCTGATACAAAACTTTTCATTTTGGCTCATCTCCTGATTTGTTTTTTTCCTCCCTAAAATGTTAAATCAGCTGTTTGCCTATGCTATCCCTGTTCCATGTATCTTACATTCATCAGTAAACATGCGTTCTACTTCACAAAGTTATGTGAAACTAATGGCTCCTGGTGAGAGATTAGCTGCTCTGACATCTTACTATAAAAAGAACTAACACTGAGATTAAAGCAGTGGTAGCTACCAGTGTCTGATGTTCCTCATCAGAAAAGCTACAGGAGAAAACAGGGATGTTGGAAGCCCAGGCAGTAGCCAACATAATTCCTGTAGAATTCTCCATGCATGCTGAATAAAGTTTGAAATTTTGTCTTTTTTAGAGCAGTACCATGTGTTCTAATTATGTTAAAAGTACAACTCTACTTTCTATTCTTTTCTTTAATTAAATGATCTATTTTGGATAAGCTTGTAGGGAACTGGGGAGTAAATGGATTTATGTGGGCTTCTCTGAAAGTTATGCCTCCTACTTTATTATGTTGAGCCATGATGCCAGCTGGTGGAATGGCAATAGAAAGAAAACCATGTCATCAAGACCCTGTAACATTCTGTTGCCATGTGATAAATGGCAGCAGAGGGACAGTCTGACAAAATAGAATCTGACGTGGAAGTGCACATGAAATGTCATTGAATTCCTCCATGGTAAATGGAACAGTATCATTAATATTCATCGACACTTGAACATTTCTGGAGACAAAGCAGTGGATGTGATCATGGTGAGGGAGGGGGTGATGTGTTTCAGCAGTGGTGACAACGACAGTTGGGCATCTTCACTGGTACAGATTTTAGGAGCATGGCTTGTAGGCTTTTTTTCATTGCTGGTGAAAATGCACAGTTGATGGTGGTGACTGTGGTGAAAAAATAGTGTTTTGTAAGTTTTTTATTTGTTTGTTTCTCCATCAAGTAGTGTTATTGTGTTCTTTGTGTCTGCTGTAGTATTCATGGAAACAAATAGGAGGCACTATTTTCAGAGCAAACTCATGTATAGATGTGCAATTATGTAAATTCTTATAATTTTCCTCCAGGTAGAAAAAGAAATAAGTAGTCATCCTTCGTGTAACACTTCTGAATTTAAACATTAGGGTATTATTTAAGGATAATTCTGAGAGACTTTTAAATGTTAGTTTCAGCGTATCTGGATAGATAATCATTCCTGTGGAAATCTGTGCAAGATCCCTGCTGCTTTTAGATACAGCAAGGTTAAACTTATTTTAAGCTGACATTATTATCTGAGATTGTTAGATCCTTCTTGCTTCTCAAAGTTATTGACAGCACTTAGTAGAAGATTTGGGGAAGGATTTGATTTCTGGATTCATTTCAATTGTCATCTTTGGTCCTTCATGCAGTCAAGTACACTGAGCGTCTTCAACTCAGCCATGCATTTATAACATTTTCTTATATTACCATAGTACCCACCTAAATACTGTTCTTTCATCTATCTGAATGCTTATAGATAGTAGTTTGAAAGAAGAAAATAACAGAAGAAAAACAATTTACAGGTTATTGAATTGCTATGCAATTAACCTGAAAGTTCATCTAAGTAATTGTGACACTCCTTTTCTGCAATTGCATTTAAGTAATATTCAATATAGATTGATTTCTTTCATTGCATGAACAATCCAGCATTAGAGTATGATATTTCAGTTCAGAAATAATTTCAGTGTTATTTTAGAACTGGAAAGAACCTTTAATTTTTGATACCATGCCGTGGCCTGGAACACCAAGAATGGGAGATAGGAAGGATCACTTCTCTTGATTTGTGAGTGATGTGAAAATAAACTTTTTTGGGATAAAAACTATGATATAGATGCTTACAACCTGCAACGAATGTAAAAGAATGGGGATAGGCAATTAAATAGTTTAAGAAAGGGATCTGCTTTGATAAGGTGACATTTGAAATTAATTTCTTTTTTTTGGAGATGCACATAAAGTTCAGGTCCACATTAAAAGATGCTACAACTTATTTCCTTCCCCTGTTTCATTATTTTAAAGCATATTTCACTTTCATGATCTTGGGCCAAACTTCATAAAAGTGATCAGTGAAATTAACCCACAGTTCTGCAACGATTTCTATTCCATGAGTCGTCACCAAGTGAGGATGATAATAAATATGTAAACGGGATTTGATTAAAAATGGCATGAGAAGCAGTAAAACCTGGAGTTAAATGAATAATTTCACACTCAATACAAGATCGTCAAATTTTATCAGCTGACCTTGTGCAAACTAAAAGTAACATCTTATGACAAGTCAAGTAGCATTCATAGGCTAAGAGGACAATTTCTCCTTTCTATTGTGTATACACACTTTGGAATAAAAATGATGGGGAAGAATATTATATGAACCTTCATAGAAAATTTTAATCCAAAGTTATGTTCATCAACTCTGTAGTTACTGCTTACAAGTTGGAAGTCTGAGTCCAAGCCAGGAAGTGAGTTCTTCCAAAGGATGGTCTATCCTTGTTTTACAGACACTGTTTGAACTTCCATCTGAGGTTCATTTCTATATATATATTTTTTTCCCAATGATTTTAAAGGAAACTCAGAGTAACTAGCTCAGGTATGGAAATCTACATTCTAGGTGGCTTAAGGTGAGATTAATTGCCCCTATTTCTAGGTAACTCAGAGTAATTATAGCTGTCTTTGAACTCTGACAAAAATAAAAGATATTTAAAAAAGAGGAAAAACAGCGCCACAAAATTACTTGCTGTTCTTATTTCATTGATATCTGGTTTTGATCTCCAAATGTGAATGCTTCTGTAAATCTCATACTGCCATGAGTGTATTAAAAGCTGCTGGAGGACTAACTACTCTATCTCAGAAAATATCTCAGTTTGTATCTATGTTTCCTAAGATTTTCTTTTTTTTTTTCATCGATCATGTTTTTGTTTTTGTTTTTTTTTTCTCAGAATCCTGGTTTCATTTATCCTCTTATCCTGGTGCAGAGAGAAAAATATTTTATTGTGAAGGGCATACGTGATTCTGAATTACTTCCTTCCATTTGAGCAAGTGGCTTATACTGTGCATGAACCAAAGACAGAAGGTACCTGTTTGAGCTTTATCTAGAATTACCAGGAAGAGACAGACAGGCCTGAGTGGAATCTAAGTTGGACAGCAGTAAAGAAGTGTTCCAAAATGTTCCTAGCCCCAGTGTTTTGTACTGTAATTTGCTCACAGACTGTGCCTGAAGGAACAGCAGAGCCATGACTTTGGACTCTCATTTAACTCTCTGGTCATGGGAATATGCCTCACCCCATGCAAGATTCCTGATTTTCTTCAGGAATTACCTCCATTACAATTTTGCCTGAATCACAGAATGGCTTGGGTTGGGAGGGATCTTTAAGATCATCTGGTTCCATTTCCCTGCTATAAGAACGGCTATCACCCACTAGGCCCAGTTGCTGAGTGCCCCATCCAATGAAGAAGTAAATTGTTTCTAAACTTTTGTAGGTGTCTGGGCATTGATGTTAACAACTCTAAGTATTTGTTGGCTCAAAAAAGTCCAGAGCACTCTCTAAAGAGTATCCCATATGTCTACACTGGACAATACAGGATTCTTCACAACCCTAATTTCACTTTTTTGTGCATTTTTCAGAATATATTTTGTGATTCTCTTCTAAAATAAACAGTCTGACATACAGTCCAACTGCATTTGCACTTTGACTCTTATTAAAGGTTAATGTTTTATTAACAATTTATTTTTGTAGTGATATGCATAGAGGGATTGAAACATTGATGTGTACCATTTAAATGCAGATTATTTTTTTATTGCCTGTATTTCAAACAGAGATGGAAAGAAGTATTGTAGAGATTGAGAATGATTAGAAACAAGGCAAAACATTTTCTCTTGAGCATACATTAAGCAAGAATAAAGTGGAAGCTTTGCCTTCCTTTTATGAAGTGGAAGAACTCAAGTGTATTCTCCTTTTTTATTATATATATAAAAGACTTTTTAACAAAAAAGGGCAAAGGAGAAATGCTGAGACTAAAAAGCCACATTCATAAAGACTTGTTGAAGTATAAAAGGCAATTTGCCAGAAGAATTATGCTTATGAATGAAGCAATGCGTGCCAAACTTCAGACGCAAACAAAATGTCTGTAGCTGAGGTCTTAACTCCTGGAACAAGGGAATTGTGTGCTACATAATGCTTGTAAAACAAGTGAGTAATCTATGCACATGCCTGTGTTAGAAATGAACAGAACACTTCTGTTTCATAAATGAATTATATGGAGTCCTGAACATTTTTAATTGCTTTATTCAGTTCTGGTACAAGGAGACCAGAAAAGGAAGAAGAATGACATTGGTATAAGACTCGGTAAACTGAAAGGAAACTCCAAATTCTTTTGTGGCTAGGAAAGCCTGGGATTATGTCATTTGTAAACCTTCATTCTGTATAGGTATGAATCTTTCACACGTGGGTATCTTTTTTAGAGCATGATGGAACCAGTCTGAAATGGACTTGCCATCACTGTACTGTTAAGCACACAGAATTAAGGCAGAAAAAGCCATCTTACCACCTCTTTTGCACTGCTGATTTATGCATAGATGGACATGGTTTGCTGTAAAAGACTGAAGTTTTACAGTCTGGACAACAAACAACATAAGCAGCAGATAATGTTATGTCTGAAGCAGAATAAAATCAAGAACCTAGAATAAATGTATCCTAATTAGATAATAGAGTGGTTTGAGAAGTCATGTTGTCTCTTGTTTTCCATAAGGTCATTGAAGTTTTCACATCAGAGAGCATTAGAACAGATTTCAGCTGTTTAATCGAGGTAATGGTACAGAATAGTATATTGTTTATACTCCTTATTGCTCAGTATTTCTGCTCTAGGCAGAAATAGAGGTTAGTACCCACTGTATATGTTTAGATACATTTTTGCACTGCTATTAAAAGTACCATACCTAGGAGCTGTCCTTACTCTTATACCGAGAAAGAACTGCTGCATGTCCCAGTACACACTGATGGCTTTACAGATCCTCTGCAGCAGTAATCTGGCAACCGTTGTGTCTCCTTTTAGTCCATATTCACGATGGTATTCTGACATCTTCAGAAATGCTTCCACATGAACTCTGCTAAGTGTTCAATATTAAGCTGTAGCTCTTAGTTGTTCATGATGATCACTAGCAGTTATAAATCCAATTTCTCCCACTAGCTGCAGATGGCAATCAGCTGTTTTGCAGTAGTAGAAGCACATGATTCTTGAGATGTGGCACACTTGCCTGTGAGCTGCTGTTTTAGTGGTACATGGTCGTATTTCTGATACAGCATGACAATCTGACCTTATTACTGCAGCAACAGGTTTGCAAATTCATGGGTACCTGCTCCTGTTGAATAATACTCAGACACCGGGAAGCTGATCAAAACAGACTCCTACTCTCTGATGACCTATGAGTTTGGTTGAAACGAGTCTGCCTTAGTTATCACTGTGGGTCCTAATTACAGCATCACAAACAGTGTTCATTAGTTTACTTAAGCTGTAGGGCTGAAGCCTACTTTCTTCCCCTGGCCCACTGTGTATGAAAATCACAGAAGCATAAAATATCCCCACAGAGTGGGAAGGGACCCACAGGGATCATCAAGTCCAACCCCTGGCTCCATACAGGGAAAAGAAAAAAAGATATCAGCTGTGTACTTACATCCTACAGATGGGTTAAGTGTCAATTTGTCATGGTGCGATGTCAACACAGGGATCGATCTGAGGTTGTGAGAATGTAAAATGAGTCACTTGGGTCTCTCGAGCGTCTCTTGAAGAATATGAAATTATTCAGAATTATCTACATTAGATTCAAGGGGATATGCCAAACTGCAAGGTAGATATCCATCATCACTTTTACTCCCAAGAACACATCTGATGATCCTCCAGTGTGACCTTCGAGATGCTCTGAAATCTTCTGAGTAAATTGTGTAGGCATAAAACTTGCAGTTGGTGTGAAAAGATCACTTCAGTGACCCAAAGTGCTTTTCTTTCCAAATGCGGTGGCTTCATTTTTTTTTTTTACCTGCACTGAAAAACCTAAGAGCTATTTTTGTCTTTCTGCAGAAAGCAGCCAGTTCAAGTCCTTCAAGGTATTCATTTTGCCAGCAGCAGTGTAATAGTCTTGGGTTATCTTCTCTTCACCTCCACAATGCATACTGTTGCCAGACCACAGATAAACTCAGCTTTGCTCAGACTGCATGTGAGACGTGGGAAAGAAATTAGAAAACTCTTTTTGAGGGCTATATGTGATTAATCACTGGTTGATATTTCGTCTACTTTGTTTTAGGTTTATTGCACGAGGCTCCTGACTAATCCCCTCGGAGGGCTGTAATTTGTAACAAAGTTGAAGTGAATGATATTATTTTCAAGCAAAACAATGTAGCATAAAAGAACACAAGTAAATACACACAGGGTAAATCCTTGGGAAGTAAATAGATAAAAATTCAATTTGATGTGGTTAATTGCACTCAGAAGGGCTTTTCCTGCCTTAAAGAAAATCTGTTTCAGTTCCCTATAGATGTGGATAATGTTCAATGGGAGACCTGTGGATAACAATGCAGTTTCTTCATGGATATGCACTGCATGCATCTCAGTAGCCTGGTTGTGTGTATTTATATATATGTTGTGTGTGTATATATATGTGTGTATATGAATGTAATGAAGTCCTGAAGTAGAACAAAATTCAAAATTTAGTAGTTCTAAGGCATAAATTCTCTCCAGCACCTACCTTTCATTTTCAAAAATGGAAGGAGAAAAAAAAAAAAAAGAAGCCTATCTATTAATATCATATTGTTTTATTCCTGGCATGTATAGCTGCTGCACTACAGGGCAGCTGCATAATGCATGGTAAATCAGATGGAAGTTTTGTACAATAAATTCTAGTGAAAAAAAAATACATTTATTACTAAAAATTTCTTCTCAAGGAAAAGAAAATCTAGATCAGAACACTTGTAATTACTGGTCATACTTTAGCTTTGTAAAAGTAGTTGTATTCTAGTGGCCATGCATTGCTATAATGACATGTAGCTGGACAGCAGGTAAGTACTCACAGTTTCTCGTGCATGATGTAAATATGTGAAGAAACGCTGAGAAAATAATTCACTCAACTTAGCAAGCTTGAATATACTAAGGATTTTCCAAGCACAATCGTCATGCATTTGCAGACACTGATAATAAACTTTGAAAACTCAAGGTGTGATCTCTGTCTTTACAAAGAGATCCGTTTCTTTGAGGATAAAACGAATCAAAACTACGTGCAGTGTCACTTATGAAGTGTCTTTTGTCACTCATTTCAGCACAGCTTCATAGTCATCTGATATTGAACAGGAAATGAAACACCTCAGATGTGAGGACTTAGGCATTATGATTGCTTTCTACAGAAATCTGAATAAATCAGAATCTCCTTCATTCCCCTGTTCCCAGTATGTGTAATGTCTGCTTTCAAATGAGACTTTGAATAAATTTATTGGCACATCTGAAAGGTAAAAATGGATTCCCTAGCATGATTATTTCATTTTCAGCCATTACAGGTATTGGTCACTTCCAGTGAGGATGTTTTATCTCCTTGAACTGGATGATAAATTAAGCCCTGATGGACAAGTTAAAAGAAATGTTCCTCTGATCCTCATAACAAGGATAGAATGTGTTTGCAACACATATATACATCCTGCAGGGATAGGGGAACAGAGACAAAGGATTTGCAAGCCTTTCTGTCTGCTATAATTTGCTTTAAATGCACTTATTTGCATTGTGAAATTGACTGTCATATGGATATTTCCTATACGCTATTTCCTATGCTAAATTATGAGTTGGAGAGCTTCCAAATAATCAAAAGTGGACTTATAAGACAAGAATCTGAGAATAGCTGTAAGGTCTGTAATATCATAGAATCAAACATAGAGACATTTGAGTTGGAATGGACCTTTAAAGGCCATCAGTAGCTATCAGTAGCAGTCTCTTTTTCATTTTTTATTTTTTTTTATTTCTTTGCTTAGCTGTGGCAAATGGAAACAGTATCTTGATGAATAGGGATGGCTTCATGACAGTCCAAGTGTAAATGACAGTGCACAAGGATAAGTGGCTGCCAAAAACTGGTGGAGTATTATTTTTCTGTTTGTATGAAAATGCTGGTGAACTACTTCCCTTCCCTGAAAAATTATGCTCATGGCTTGAAACAGCAATTGAGCACCTGGTAGGAAGTCAGGGCCAACCCAGGGGAGCTCAGGTGCAAGCAATGCACGTGAGTGAGTGGAAAGGGTGGAGCCAGTATCCACCCCTTCCCAGACCACACTTAAGAGCTGGCAGTGGAGGCTTCATGGAGATCCTTGTGTACCTGAGGACTTCTAAGGGTAAGCAGTTTGTTTCCTTTGCTTCTGTGCCCATGGTTGCACTATTTGAGTGTATGCTTAACCTGTTGTAGCCTAGGGCTTTGCTGCTATATGGTTATTTGTTTTCCATCATAGTACAAAGAGAACATAGCACGCAGAGGAGAAGCTCTTTGAGCAGAATGTAACGTATGATTTTGATGCGTTTAAAGCAGTGTTTTGATTTGGGGGTTTGAAATTATTTTTACACTCAAGACATTTATTTATTTTATAGAACTGACGTACTCATATATATATATATATAGGAAAGGCAAGTTTTTATATTTGCTGTTATGTAGAACTTTAAAACTGAAGGAATTCTTTGCATCAGGTTTGTGAGAGTTTTGCTAGTTTTTCATGATCTCTTTGTGTACAGAGAAGAACAACACATATCTAGAAGCCATCAGTCCTGCTTCCTTTAGGTTCCTTGTATAATATGGAACAGATTTGCTCCTTAAGGTACTGATTTTTAATGGACAATAAATGGATATCAGCTGGATTTTTAACTTTTAGGGAGCTAATCTTAGATGAAATGAATACTCTATAGGGCTTAGAAAAGGCCATTGATTTCAAATGAGCTTTAGCTCAGTGTGCTCAGTCTTTAAAGCAGGTGATTTTAAGGAAAATTAAGGTGGTGAACTCAGGCCTGCACTGAGGAGGGGTGGGGGGAGAACAAACTTGTTCTTAAGTAATAAAAAGTGAATAGGTTCGTTATTTATTCTGACATATTAATCCTCAGATGCTGCTGTTAATAGAGATGAGGGTGTTGCTGTTTATTGTTGATGATTGCAGTTATTCTTTGTTCATTTCTTTTTGGGATCCAGTATACTAGATTACTTAACTGAGTTTCTCAGGTACAGGGAACACAAACAGCTTTAGCCTTAAAATGCTGCCCAGAGCTTGTGGACCTAAACTTTGTCATTCTGGTTTCTTGTGAAATTTGGTTAAGAAATCTGACTATTCAAATGTGCACAAGATAAAATATTCAAGCTTTTCTTGGGGACTTTGATACATTGCTGAAGACCCTGCAGATTAAATTTTGTGCTTTCAGGTGAAACAGGCTGAAATGAACCTTCCTCAAAGGGCACTTCTTTGTTATCACAGGTTTCCTTCTGCATCTTCTGTATTTCTGTTTTCCATATTCACGTTCTGTTTTCTCATCCTTTACTGTCCTTGATATATATATATTATAGTACTTTATTTGAACAGAGGTCTGAAAGATTTAACACTGACTTTCAAGTATGTTATGCTTAAAATTGTTGACCACATTAAATACAACTTCAAACTACAAAATGTTCATCTTGCTAGATCTTGTGGTATGTGGTTTGGGGGATTTTATTAGGTGTTTTTTGTTAGTATAAATTCATTCCTAGTGCAACCCTCCATGCATTAATAAACATTCATCCGAAATAGATTTGATCTGCTTGTGCAATAATTTTCTCCAGTACTTTTGTATATAGCAGCTCTTTCCTTCAAGACATAGTAGTTAAGTTTACAAAATTTGAAAACAGGGAAGTTCATTGTATTTCAGTGGCCTTGTTTGTTTGTTTCTTTTTCTGTATACAGAGGTCTGTTTAAGAGAGAACCAAGGTGAGTTTGACCAAGAGTTCCTCATGCCTAAGGATCTCTCTATCTTTGTGCCCTGAGGCATCAGGTAACCCAACACCCATTAGGGCTGCTGTCACTTTGATTTTTGCTCTTCCCTGGGCAAAGTAGGAGAGCAAACAAGCTGGGTGCTCTTTACATTTCATGTTTTTCTTTGTCAGGCATTGAACTTTTCCCCCTTAATGCACTTTCTATTATTAATACTGCATGGTTTCATTATATTTTTTTCTATTTTGTGCTGATTGTTCATTAAAGAAATGCCTTTAAAATACAACCAAGTAGAATCGTTATATGAAAGTGGTGTTGTGAACTGTAATTCTTACAAGTCTACATATATTGCATTTGTGCTTGCTAGGGAATTGTGTCTCATAAATCATCTGCTGCTTTGGATAGTTTTTGTGCTTTCTGTCAATACCTGGCTATAAATTCTATACTGCTGTCATTAGCATCTCAGTTCAACTCTTCAAGGGATTTCTTTCATTTAATGAAGACAAGTTTAGCATAGTGACAAATGGCTAGGAATCATTCTGTTTCCCAGTGTATTTTCCCCTTTCCATTTTCATATCTTCACATGGGGAAAAAAAAAACTGTTCTCTGTTTACTTGACTTCACGCTGAATTTTGCACGTTTGTATAGTTTTGAGGGAAGAAGTGCATTTGTCTCAAAACAATTGCTATGTTTGTGGAACTTTTTTCTCCCAGCATGGCAAAGGTTACAGAAACAGCCTGTTTTCCCTATTTAATCTACTGAGTAATCTGAAATGAGGCTATAAAGGCACCATGGGAACACTCAGACGTAATAGTGGCTGTTCAGGAACTTTTCTCCTTCTGTTTCATGCAGCATACTCTAGAGGTTGCTGCTGGGTGTTCTGGACTACTTCTTTCTCTGCATATCTCTCTTTTTACTAGCCATATCAGTACTGGGAGAGGAGACACAAAGTAAATCATATGCTGGAGACTTATTCTAATTCTCCTGACTTCAGTATTTGTTTATCCCTACACACCCCCAGAAGATACACTAATTCAGAGCTCAGGGCTGTAAAAATGCTCATAATTGTGACTTTCTTCCAGAGAGAAGCAAACAAGCAAAAACCAACAAAGGCTCCTCTGGAGTATTCGTGTGCATAAAGTGCGTGCTTAGCATTTGGAGTGCTTCATGGCACGAAATTGTAGGATCAGCATCCTTGATGTTAGCAAATTTTTGGAGGAGTTGGGAACTGAAGCATGTTCAGGAAAGAGAATCTCTTTCATGCATTGGAAGAGTTTAATATCTGATTTTTTTCTAAAGATCTGTAAATTTACCAATTTTGGCAAGAGACACAATGTTGCATTCAAATTTGTGCCACTGTCAGATTTTTCTCAAGGGTTAGATGTAAAATATGGGAGAAATTAAGTCTCTGTGATTTGTTGATTTTTGGTTGTCAGTATTACTGTGTCATGTTTGCAAATTCTTTGCGTACAGAACCTGAGATAGAAAACTTCAACTTCAGTGGCTAAAGTCAACTAATATTGTAGGAATTTGAAAGCAGAATTTTTTAATAGGAAGTGCCAGGTAACTTTCTGAGTATGTGATACTAAATAGAGAATGTGAGTGTGGTGATAGAAAGATTATCCCATGATATTTATGCAATGGAAGCAATTCAGGTGGCTTGACACAGGTGTTGATGAACATCTGAGATGTACCAGGGTTTCTGGGATGTGCCTCTGACAGATATAATTCAGGACTTATAGGAAGTCTCTTGCCTTCTAAAATGGCAAATGGAAGCCAGGCTTCCATTGTTTGAGTGTGAGAATTTCTCTGTAAACAAATGTAATTTAGGTTACCTGATGGATTTTAATATTTGCAATGCAGATTGTGTGAATTAAGACTTCTTATTTTTTTTTTTGTTTGAAGTGGTGAATTTAGCACTTTAATGCAAGGCATCACTTGCTGATCTTCTTCTGGGTACTTAGAGATTAAGAGTGTCTCTGAAGAGTGACAATGAATAAGAATATTGTCTTTTCAGGTAGGATAAATTCCACCACACGTGTTAGCATGTATGTAGGTTGCTCTAAAAGTAATGTCTCCTAATATTTCAATGGAAACTATAACTGATACAGAGAACACAATAACACTTTTTCACAGAGCATGTTCTCACTTACAAATTACTGTTTTTCAGCATAAAGATGCATACCCTGTGGAGGTGGTTACCAGCCATTAGTAGGAGTCTGCTACTGCACTCAGGAAAATCTTCAGCAGTGGAGGTGACACTCTGTTCTATGGTGTTCTGCTACTTACCACCTCTGCACTCACATCCTCTGTTTGGTGCCTACTAACATTCAATGATTATTAGTAAATATCAGTGGGTGCCATTTTTTCTTTGTGGAGGAATTAATGGCATCTTTTCTTTGTGTACACTTCCATGTTAGACTCCATTTTGTTAGAGTACCACTGTCTGTTGCATGGCAACAACATGTAATGGAATATCGATGGGAAAGTTCATTCTCTTCTGCTGTATCACAAATATCTGCCTCAAAAATTGTGGGCCAACAAAATAAAATAGGAGATATTACTTTTGGAGCATCCTTTGTGTAACTCATAATAAAGAAGAAGCTGACAAGTAGGAAATGCTCTGCTCTATGTTCCTGATATTAAAGATATATCTTTGAGGCAGTTCTTGACATGCATCTTATTTTCCTTTGTGGTTCGACCAACGAAATGAAATAGGGAACTGTCATAGCTTTCTAACATCAGTTAATATCCAGCATATTTACGACTGTTTTCTCTCCACACCATAAGTTCCAGAGTGGTCTTTGCAGTTTCCTACTCATCAAAAATAAATAATGTAAAAGGATTTCAAACACTTTTATGCATCTCTTTTTATAGAATTACAAATATTCCTAGTTCACTATGGGAATGCTCCTAAGGCATTTCAATATTCTAATCAATAAACAATTCCAGTAACAATAAAAGCAAAAAGCAGCAGTGCTAGTGGATCAGTAAATTATTCACAGAAAGTATCTTTTATCAAAAATATTTGTCCGCTAATCTTTACTGGAATTAAAGTATGTGTTTATTTTTTTTAAAGAAAAAAATCCAACAACAGAAAAACCTATAGTTTTCCATTGTTATATATGAGCTTTAAGCTATTAAACAGTCTTTATAGTTAGTACAGTAATACATTCCAGAAGTTGCTGCCAACTTGATAACATTTTTAATTTAGTGAAGCAACCCTGTATTATAACAGTGTCCCTAAAGTAAAATCAGTGCTGTTATTTTTCTGCTGTTAAATTCCTCTAATGAAATCAATTTCAATTTGTGTTGCTTTTGTTATAATATATAACTTGCTTTAAAGTGCAAATATCCTAGCTCTCTGCTATAATGGTATTCCAGGTTTCTGCTCACAAATGCAATCACCACTTATGGGATTCATAACTGATTGGAGCCTATCAGCAGAAGGCTCTGATGCAAAAATATTTGGGTGAGGATGATAATTATTTGAGAGTACCTAGAGCACTAATATATTTGATAATTAACGGAAAAGAAACCAACACATTATGAGTCTAGGTATGATTATGAATTAAAGAAACATTGGTGTCAGAGGAACAACAGTGGGAGTTGGTGAACCTCTTGTGTTATGTTTACATGCAGATGCCATTCACCTTACATGAACTGCTTCATCTGTTTTTGGTTGGGAGGGAGGATTTAATCCAACAAGGAACACTCTCTCTAATATATTCTGAGAGACAACACAGCATAAGAGTAGCATTTGAAATTGTTACAAATTACATCATTTATAACATGTTGGTTTATGATGAGATGGAACAGAACACTCCATATGGTTATTCACATAGAAAATTGAGTTTTCTTTGCTTTTTGTTGTTGCTTGTTGAGATGTAGCTTAATTGCAGTATGAGTGTCAGCCATCATCCTGACTTTGCAGTGAGATAACACAATGCTGGCCTTTGAACAAGAGTGTATTCAAGCCAGATAGTAGAACAGCTCTCTTTTTCTACAGTTACAGTAAAACTGTAACCAACAGAAGGGGGGAGCATTCTTGGCTAAACTGTTTACAAAAAATTGTTTACAGAGATTCAACTCAAGCTCAAATAAATGTGTGTGTATTTAGAAACTTTTTGCCTTGGAGTGAAGAACAAGAAGATCAAAGCAATCTCATGCTACAGAGATTGCTCTGAATGTAATGCTTCCTATTTATTTCCATGGAAACAACAACTGATACAAAGAGCTCAGTAACACTGTTTTGTAGAACTCATTCTCAGCTACGAAATGACTTTTTTTTTTTACGGTCACCATTGTTAGCTGTGCGTTTTTGCCAGCCATGAACAAGAGCCTGCATGCTGTGCTTATCAAAACCTGCACAATGGAGGTGATCCACAGTCCCTCTCACTGCTGCTGAAATGCACCACTCACTGCTTCACTGGGCTCACATCCGTTGTTTGGTCTCTGTCAATGTTTAGCAAGTGTCAATGTCAATGGGTGGCTTTTTTCCACATAGAGAAACTCAGTGATGTATGTTTTCTTTGTATACACTTCCCATGTCTGACACCATTTTGTCAGACTGTCCCTCTGCTGCCATCTGTCACACAGCAATAAAATGCAATGGAATACTGGTGTGAAGGTTCAGCCTCTACTGCTGCCCCACCTGCATCTGACTCTGATATCACAGGTTAAAAGAATAAAATAGGAGGCATTACTTTCAGAGCAGCCTTCATATTTATGAATTCCTGAAATATTATTTTTTGTTATTTCTTGATACTAGCGATGGCTTCCTTACAGTTAAATTCTATTTTGAATTAATTTTCTTCTCTTAGAGTGGTTACTATAAATATTTTGTGAAATCTCAATATATTCTGTGATGGACTTCTGAAGGAATAGAGAACAGCTGACTTTCCTTTTCTGATATTAATTTTCCTACAGTTCTATTCACTAAAATAATGCTTTAAAGAAAATATTTACTCCCCTCAATTTTAGTTTTTCTGTGTATTTCTATATCTCCTCTCCTGGACTGGACACTCTATGGTGTAATTCTTGTGAACTTGTGTTAGTCTTTTTCTCCTCTACATCCATTATTCATGTTGGCTTGGGAGATGGAAAAACACCTTATCACTTCCCAAGTTGCTGCAGAGGAGTAGGGAATAGATTTCCCCCCCCCTTTTTTTTTTTTTTTTGTGTCAGGCAGTGAGAGGATGAAAGGAGCTTCTGGGTCTTAACAGATGCTCCTTTTTTCTGATGATAATGGTTTTAGTCATATAGCATATGAGAGAACCTTCACATTGTTCTTTTCACCATTGTGGTGAAGCAGCTCAAGCAGCTGGGCAGGCAGGACTGTGGTCAATTGTTGAAACTGATAAATTTTTGGAGAAGATTGAAGTAGTGCATAATGAGGTGGAACACATCCCGGACTGAAGCCCCAGAGGTAAAGGACTGGGCAGGTTTAAAGGAAAGTTCTGTACCTCAGATTCCAAACAGGGGATCTCACCAGAGATCCGTAGGAGAAGCCAGTGGTGTCACTGAAGATATTCCACATAACTCTGACCTGCCTCATAAGGTGGAGATTGTTTAATTACTGATTTAATGTACATTTAATTTTACTACTTATGGTTTGGAGACAGCTTGAGCTGGCTGTGATCTAGCACGGGGTAGCTCCTGAGATCAGCTCTCAGGGGCAATTCCTGTAGCCACTCTGTTGCCAAAGCACTGCCACATAATCCCCATATAACGGTGAAATTAAGAGTATGAACATTCAGGACATATCCAACCTTTCAGTTCAATTAAAGTATTAGTTTACTTTTCATGGAATCTTATATTATTTTAAAATTTCATGTCTGGGTTTATACTTTAAATTTAAAGTATATGTTATTATTAAACTTGACAGAATATAAAGTTATTTTTACCAAGATCTGTTTAGCTTTATAGAAGAAGAAAAATATTCCTGAGGAAATGGGTCTGGTTTTCTACACACACACGCAACACTTGAAAAGGTAAGATTTTCCAAAAAATAACAGAACTCTCTAGACAATCAGAAATATTTAAGTGAGAGCAATATTAGTGAGCCTCTGAAGATGGGCAGGCCAACTAATGCAGTTCAAGTCCATATAATTACATTGACATGAAATATTGAATCTCTTAAATGAATAGTTGGATAGTTACTGAAATATTTCACCCCACGCTGTTGACTTAGCTACTTAGTCCTCCTGTTAAAATCATCATTCCTTCTATTACAGATTCATGGTAATTTTGTTAGGGAAAGCAGCATTTTTTTTTTTTCACTTAGTATAGTAATGAAATTGCTAATAATATTGTGGTATCAAAGATATAATATTTTCTTGCTCTCTTTCCTGCTCTTGGCCTCAACTTTCAGTTCTTTTCAGGCCACATTCCATTGTAAGCTGACAGACTTATAAGACTATAAGTTGTCACTTAAGTATGCAAACCTATGTAAGTCATAGGCTTCCATGGATTAAAGCTGTCTAGTCACATTTCTCTCATTTTTCACCTCCAGTAGCATTGTATAATGAACTATTAGTCTAGTCTGGGCACACATATTCAGCTGAGTGATCTGATGAGTATGTGAGCTAATACACTTTGTCCAGAAGAGCACTAAGTAGGAAGTTCTTCAGAAGGTTTTCTCAGCATGTATTCCCAGTGTTTTCCCTGCTGTATTCAATAATAATAATAAAAAGAAATAAATAAAAATCTATACTTTCCAACAACTTCAGATCAAACCCTAACATGACCTCTTCTATAGACCTATAGGTACTTTCCTAAGTGTAAAAACCCACTGCAAGGGCAACAGACTCAGAAGCACTCCATGGCCCTGATCTCTCTCTGTCTTTGTAGTCCTTGTAGGCAGTCTAAGTCTAAGCTCCCACTAAACCACGTCCCTCCACACAACATCCAGTCATTCCCTGAACGCTCCCAGGGTCGGTGACTCTACCACCTCCCTGGACAGTTCATTCCAGTGCCTGACCACCCTTTCTGAGAAGTAATGTTTCCTAATGTCTAACCTGAATCTCCCTTGGCACAGCTTGAAACCATTCCCTCTAGTCCTCTCAGTAATTACACGAGAGAATAGGCCAGCCCCCAGCTCACTACAACCTCCCTTCAGGAAGTTATAGAGCACAATAAGGTCTCCCCTGAGCTTCCTCTTCTCCAGGCTGAACATTCCCAGCTCCTTCAGCCTCTCCTCATATGGCCTGTGTTCCAGACCCCTCACCAGCTTTGTTGCCCTTCTTTGAACACGCTCCAGAGCCTCAATGTCTTTCTTGCAGTGAGGGGCCCAAAACTGGATGCAGTACTCGAGGTGTGGCAGGGGGACAGTCACCTCTCATCATACATCAGTGTGTGTAATTTTTTTCCAAGTCAAAAGAAGGTGCAGTGAGGTGTGTTGTGGGGAAAAAAAAAATGCAAACACTGGATTTTGTTACCATTGATGTAAATTAGTGGAGATATCACTACATCAAGGATGATAGCTCACTTCTGGATCAAACTCTTGTTAGCTTAAAACATGCTGATACTATAAATCAAGTGTGAACTAATATTTCATTTCCAGATTGTGTTCTTCTGAGTTCAAGCTGGGTGTATATATTTATACTTACGTAACAGGTCCTTTCATCAGACACAAGTATTTTATCTCACCTTTGAGAACTGTCCAGCTCCAAAAATCAGTTTTAGAAGTCTTCGTTTGGCATGTAGTTTCGATATAAATTCTTATGGAAAAAAAGTAAGTATACAGAACTGAATGAGCAGATAAGTATACAGACACTTTTGTAAGCAAGCTTTAACTGTTTCAGGACTGACAGTGTTACTACTGAGAGAAGTGGAATTCAGTAATAGCACTCATTCCAGAGAATCTACACTTGACGTATTTAGAAATAACAATTAATTGTTGAACATAAGAACAGGGTTTCTTTTCCCTTTTCTTTCTTTTATTTTTTTTTTTTATTTTGCATTTTTTTCCTGGCAGGCATAAAAAGTTGTTTTAAATGTTAAGTGCTTCATATATGTTGTGACAGATACAGTACAGCCTTCATAGTAAGTGAGTTATTTTAAAGGTCAGATATGTCTTGGAATATCCAAAGAATAAAAAACTGCAAGAACATAGTTGATAATAATAAAAAAAAATCTGTAATGAAGTAGGACGTCTCAGATGTGAGAGAGAAAAGCCAAAAATAAATCATTACCAAAAATTCATATTTCGGATGGACTCTACAAGGATTTCCTTCACCCAGATGTTTTTTTATGATTTCAGAAATGACTATATATATTTTATGTTGTGCATTTTTCCTACAAGTGCATATTAAATTATACATCTTAACAATATCTATCAGCACAAACGAAATTGTTTAATTTTGAATGCTCTTTGTTTTCTTAAGTGGTTTTCCATATTTTTCCTTAAGTAGGTTTTAATCAGAAATCAGACAAATGCTCGTAGTTTTAGTTTTCTGATATTTACTGATTATTTTTCCCCAATTTTATTTAATTAAATTCTATTTAATTCTTCTAGTTGCCAAACCATTAAATTTTCAATTATCAGGATAGTTTTTTATGGTAAAAATCTATGCAATAAGGAGTAAAATTTGATACAAAACCCTGTTAATATTCATGATTCTCTGTGGTGGGAGACTGGTAATTTCTGGGAAACAAAGTTATGAATTATATGGGGAGGAAAATTGTTAATGTATTCTGATATATTATTGGTTCAGTTTTAAACTCCATGAAAAACACACACATACAAAATTAAGAACAAATGCTCTTGTGTTAAGACCTTATCCTCTCTAGTTAGAAAGAAGTTTAAAGCCACTGACAGTTCTGCTTCAGTTTTTGCCATTTACATAATCTGAAGACCACTGCTTCTGCTCCACAAAATGTGAACAGATGTAAATGGGTTGGAATCAAAACTGGCTGTTCACTGGATAATGGTTGGAGATGGTAAAGCCAAACACACCTGGCATTTTTAAAGATTTGACATAGTGCAGGATCGATGAATTTATAAAATTTAAAAAATGTAATTTAATTCTAAACAATTCGAGACAGGCTCAGAGATTACAAAAGATTATATAATTGGTTGTGCATAAGACATCAATTAACTGTGATCACTAAATGGAAAAGAAGCTCAGAGGATGCATTAATCTACATTTTTTCTACATATTTCTGTATTGTATTTGTCATTTGAAGGTCTGTGTGTTGGCATTAAAAGCATAAAGAAAGCTGAGAATGGAGAAAAGTTTGCAAAATACTTTTTCCTGATTACACTTTGGGAGCATCCACCATCTCTTGGTTTATTGTTCAGTGTATTTAGATGTGTAACACAAGACTGTTCTTTCCCTGGCTGTATCTGACCATCTATTATGAAGTGATTTCTTGTATCTTTTTGATACCTGCTCCTAAATGATAGGATTAATGGCTAATCATCATATAAAAAAAGCTTTGGAAAGGTGGGACAAAAGCTAGGTGAATCCTGTTTCCTAACCAGAGCAAAGGAGGAACTGGTTGGCTGCCAGGGCTGTGAGAGAAGGAAGTTCGGAAGTGGGGAAAACAAAATAGATTGGAAAGAAACAAGCATGTGAAAAGAGAGGGAAAACAAGATAAAAGGAGCCAACTGGATGTAAAGCAGTGACTAACCTTGGTATAGTGGTGTGTTCATTTTAGGGGCCCCATTAACTTGGTTAGTTTGGTAACTAAATATAGAGCACAATACTCTCAGGTAAAGAAGTTTCATCAAAATGTGAATGTTTCACAGCAGTCAGTCAATGAGCTATCTCTGGGGAAGAGGAGATAAAACGTTGTTTAAGCTTTGTCAAAATATTTGTCAGTATTAAGTCCTATCAATTTGGCTGCTGTGTCTTGTCAGAAGTTAGCTGAACATCACATTTCATCGAATTAATGATATGTTTCAGAGTATGCTCTCTAACACTACATTACAAAAAGCATCAAAGTGCAATCTAATGTCTTGAATACAGTAAAATGGACAGTACAGGAGAAAAGTTTGTAATGGTTCTGAATTGAAACGTACCTTAGGGGACAAATGCCTTTTCCTACATAACATGAGATTCAGACAATGCCCATCCTCAGCCAAATCAAAGATCATCCAAGCCTAATATTCTCTTACAGACAGTAGTCATATATATCTACAAAAGTCTGATATATCCTGGATTATCTTATTTCACTATTAATTTTGTAATTTTTCAATTAATTATTCCTACATTTTGTAATGTTCCCAGTTCTAGGACAAATGGGAAAAGGTCATCTTCCAGAGAAGTTTTAATGATTGTTTTCACAGTATTTTAAGGACTACAGTGTCTCTGATGCTGATCAGCTCTCTTTAGCAACTCAAACTGAGTGGTGGATCTCAAATATTGGTGCCCAGTTTCTTTCCATTCACT
Source organism: Oreortyx pictus (assembly GCA_036925125.1). Lineage (NCBI taxonomy): Eukaryota > Metazoa > Chordata > Aves > Galliformes > Odontophoridae > Oreortyx > Oreortyx pictus. Next base: position 4,316,224 of record JAUPFR010000005.1, read on the forward strand.
GAACTTGTTCTACTACTGAGGACATTTTAAGGGCTTGCATCTGATAATGTGTAATTACCTTTCATTTCGTATACTTTGAAATAAACTGTGAGATATGCATATGCCACTATTTCCAGGTATTATTGTGAGATACAAAGTACTTAAGGGCCTCTTTATGTCATAATCCTACAGCAAATCAAGAGATCCTTGCATTCTCAAGACTAAGTTACTGACTGACAAAACATGAAAAAATTATTTACACCAGTCAGTTTCAGCTCCCTAGCATTGGAGGAAAATGGAGTGTGGCATTTATCAGTGACTTTTAACCCAAATGACTTTTTAATCTCTGTTAAAGCCAATTGTTTCTTTCTTCAATTAGCCAGAACGCAAAGAATTTGAAGCCAGAGAAGAGTAAAGGGGAGAAGACTTTATCATCTATGGAATATAATAGAATCTGGAGTGTGTTCTCCACTATGTTATTCAGAAATACTTTGAAATATTTAAAATCTATTTGTCTCATTCTGCCACGGAGTCAGGAAATTCATCAGACTATAAAGGTATTTGTGGTCTACTGGGAATTGTACAAAATGAATGGTTACCATTACCTATGAATAACTTATTTGTCAATTAGAGTCATAACATTTCAAAACCTAATAGGGATAAATATACAGTTTTATCTGTTTAATTTGCATATGTAAAACTGAACTGTGTTTCTATGCATATCGTAGTAGCATAAATAGCAGTAGATTCATTATAACAGCGTTAGCCGTAGTAGATTCATGAATTACTATGTAATACATCCCTTTACCATTTCAACACCGCCCATATTTCTTCTCCATTTTTGCTGCTACTCTGCATGCTATATCTGGGAAGCTGGAGACTAAATATAGTATTCTCTATGTCTTCAACTGGGATGGATGGATAGACTGAAGATAGCTTTGAAGATTTTTTATTCATCATTGCATGAATATTCATGTCTGTATCAAAGGAAATTTGTCCTTGGTCATTCCAACTTTTGTTAAGCTTCGGTCACTGTGTAGGAAGGAAAGGATCACTTGGAGAATCAGAAGGAGAGTAAGAACATTCTTAACACTCTCTTCTGTCCTGAAGTTTTTAATTTTTTTCTCTGTATCTTAAATTCTTTCTACTGTCTGGAATGTGCAGAAATATTTATCTATCTATATGCATCGTGTGTGTGTATTTATTTATGTATGGTCCACAATAATTACAAAAAGGTGAAAGAATGAAACTTGAAGTCATTCCTTCTAGATGAGTTCTCTACCACTAGGCCAGGAAGATGGAAGCTAGATTCTATTGCATAGTCAGTATATCAAAATCTGTGATAACAAATAGACATTAGACCTGGGAACTAGGTAGTGAATACATTTATAGTTATGATTTTGTTCAATGTTTCTTGCTAGTTACATCCAAAGCATTCTCTTTTTTCTGGTCTTAACAGGGTTGCCATTGTGGCTTTTATTTATTTATTTATTTATTTATTTATTTATTGTCTTCTTAATTTTGATTGTCATTCTATGGAGGTACATCACTTTCTTCCTGTTACATTAATGACTTATACTCTTAGATTTTTAATTTTATTCTGATTACTTCCCATTTATAGTTTAAAGTCTCTCTTTTCCCCTTGTATATATTCTATATAAAGAGTATGATAGCATGTATGGACTTGTCTTCTGTCGTTAAGCAATCACACTGCAGATGACCTTATGACAAAGCGTGAATATTTTTTTTCAAGGCTCACATCATTGCCTAGGAAAAATAATAGAGAGCACAGAAAAGTTTGGGAATTCAGTAGTAACTTGTGTATGCATATTCAACACATCATAAGATATAGCTGTATTTGTTCCTCAGGATTAACATATTGAATTTACATTTTCAGGAAATAGAACTAATTGAGCATATTTCATTAAAACATGTCTGCATTTAGTAAAAGAAAAGAAACTGTTAGATCTGTCTCAGATTCTGGTGAACTGCTACTGAGAACCAGGAAGGTTTTAAATCCAACTTTCTGAAAATCTGTGCAGGAGACAGGATACACACAGGCTATTGCTTTGATGAAGGTTTTACATGTGAACTGCTTAGGTCTTCCAACTGTGAATATCAGCTATTTCCTCTTCTGGCCTGAAATCTGGAGACTGAGAAGTCAGCTCATCAGTGAATTCAGATGCTGTGTGGTTATATGGAGGATAAATATTCAGACATATAGTAGTTAAAAATGTCAGCAATTTATGAAAGAAAACATAATTATTTGTGTGCTTCAAGGTTTAAACCAAATCCCTTAGGATTAGAAAGTCTTCACATGGATGGTTTATTGCACATCTGTTGACTGGGTGTGAGAGGATTTATGCATTCTTCTGAAACATCTGGTCCTTACAAACATCAGCGAGGATGACTGTCTATAGGTCCGACCTACTATAGCAATTTCGTTTCTACATGAGATCTGGACAATTATATTGATCCTTTTTCCTTTCCAAAGCAATAATTCTGAATTGAAGTTTAAAAACATGAAAGAACTGATCACAATATTGATAAAAAGAACACCTACTACTAGTAATTTGAAATATATATCTATGTTCTGTCAGTTATTGCTTATGTGATTTTTTTTAATCATTAATCTTGAATTATGTCCATTTTAATGTTTTAAGCAAAATCTATTTAAAAGACAGGTTTAGACCTTAACCGAAGTATTTCAAAGCAGAAATGAGTTACCAGCCAGCACATTTCCAGTGTCAATTAGCACAATTTAGTTCCCTTGTTATTTGTATCTGAATGGTTTATGAAATGTCAGCAAAATGCTTTAAAATAACAAGAAGCTTGATAAATTGATAAAATCCTAACCTGTTTCTTTTCAATGTCTGATTTTGAATTATTGACATTATGGCTAATTTTTTTCAAGCAGAAATAATCTAGTTTTTAATTACATTATAGAATAAAGCTTGCCATATTAAGTCTATAATTAATAACTTCATAGAGACAGGAAGTTATAACAAGTAAAATATTGTTGAAAAGATAATTTATTCTTTTTTTTTTCTTTTAAATCCTTATGTACCCTTTAAAATAGTATGCATATTATTCATGAATCACTCAGTTTGGAAAAGACCTTGAAGACTGAGTCCAACCACAACCTAACACAACACCCTAACTCTAACAACCCTCTGCTAAATCATGTTCCTGAGCAAATACTAAGCTTGTTTCCTTTTTAATCAATGGGATGCTCTACATGAAATCAAAGTATAATCAGGTCATGAGCATACTGCTTCTATTTACTGAACAAAAATTCCTGGCTCCAAGAAATCTTAACTTAATGATCACATGCCTTTAATATGCAGCGTAACCAGAGTATTTCATAGCCTGATTTTTAGGTTTATAAGTTCAGCAAGGATTCCTTATTTGATTCATGGTGGGAATCCATGCTCCAGCTATTGGCAAAAGAGTGAACAATCAAAGAGTATTTTCATTGTGTTCCCTCCTCTGCTATGAGGGAACTACAGGCTTTTATCTGTCTGTGCATCTGATGTCACAGGCGGAGATTTTTTCAGACCCCTTCTGGAGGACAAAGACCTCTACAGATAAATGCTATGAATCTGAAAAAGACAGATAAAAACATCTTTGATATTAGGCTTGCAAATCTAAATGACTTTAGATTAGCCCAAAGATAAGTTTGGGTTAAGTGAGTAGAGGGAAGGAGCATCTGGAGGAGATAGCATGCCAGTGGGACCATACTTTTTTTTTTCAGAAGGCAGCTTTGGAACCAACCTCTGGAGAAGACAGTAAGACATGGATGGCTTATTGCACATCTGTTGACTAGGTGTGGGAGGATTTTCTCACTACAATTTGTTTTCTTAATTTATATTCCTTTGGACTCACTAGCATAAAGGACAGTGAAGAATAACTCTCTGAGCACAATTAAGTGCAAATACCAACATAAAAAGGAAGAATGAATGAGTTCTTTGAAACACAAAACTGAGCTCTGCTGAGACATCTTGGAGTTATTCAACTCTCTTTTGACATTTATGTATCTTGCCTAAACAATGTGGCTTTAGGAGAGAAAGTAACACTAGAGCCACAAAACTGAAAGGTTCCATCTTGTCTCAACTTCTATAGAACACAGATGTAGTTTTGATATTGAAGGTTGTACTGGTATTATGATGCTAGCTCGATACCCTTACACTGGAAACCTAAGAACTACTTGTGTTAATGACTCACATATAACTCCTGTTACTGAAGCATCTACATTTGAAAGATTAGAAAGTATGAAATAGAAATAGAAATTTTTACTAATAGCTATTTTTTTCTTAATCTCTGTGTTTGAGTTATTCTTCAGTGTTTAATCTCATTGCCTTATTTTCATCCCTTCTCCCTTTCCCTCTGATTCTAGCTCATGTAGTTAGTTTCACAAAGAGAAATATTCACTCAACCGAATGACCTGCGTATTGAGTAATTAAATTAAGCAATATCACATAATAGCCTGTGTATCCAAATCTGTGCAATTACAGATTATTATTCAATGGCTTTTGCAAATCAAGGAACATAGCACAGTGATTTGCTTTAATCATACCAGAATGCACTTCCTATTGTGCATGACAACTTTGAACTCTGGACATTGTAGATTAATTTCTAACTGCTTCCTATTGAGGGTGTAACTTTTTTCACTGTTCCCTTGGGTAAAACAAAGAAACATAATTAGTCTGGAAATAGTCTCACATTTATGTGTTTATATTTTGATTATTTGGGATTTATTGAAAAACATAACATTACATACCTGGCCTTAGCAATTGTTATTAATTCAGTAATGCATCAATCAAAACCAATAGTGAGTTGACAGAAGAGATTGTTTTCCTTATAAATTCATTATCATTGCTGTGGTTGTATAAGCCTATACTATAGAACAGAAGAAAGGAGACAGTCATCAGTATAGGTCTGTCAAATAATTTCCTAAGTTCTTCACTGTCATACGCACAGTCTGTGCTTTCAGCTCCCCCTTGATCCTGTATTAGAAACTTTTGCACAGTTTCCCGAACTGTAGGTAATATTTGACATCTGCTTCCTTAAGACTGGAGATCAGACTCATTATTTGTTGTTGCCATTTAGCAAAAATTCCCTAGAATCCTGTTAGGCTGTGGTGTTAACATGCACATTGGAAATGCTTGAATTTTTATTTCTTTTTAGCTGGTATATATCTGCATGTAGTAACCAAATAATATTTTATTCAGATGTCATATACTTTGATGCAAATCATATTCTGATAATTGAAAATTCAATTATGGGGCAGCTGAATTAGGGAAAATAAGTAAAATAGCTATAAAACAGAGAGGTCAAGACATAATGTAAATTGAACTATTAAGTTTAGAAATATAATTCATATCTCATACAATTTGTTTACCTTCATATGGCTCCATCTTCAATCTGAAAACTAACCCTCAGAACAATAAAAGGAAAATTTTGCAAGAGTTTGGTACATGATTCAATAAAAGAGTAGGACAGCATTTAGGAGGTGATAATAGTTATTTTTTTTTCACTATCCTTCTCCAGTAAAATCAGCTGTGGTCAGATCATGAGCACAATCAATAATGGTGTCATGCAGAAATAAGAAGCTAAAAGAACAAGACAGTTACTGGTAAAGTATGTGTGATTTTTTCAGTTGCTTAGATATGATGAGTTTCAGTCTGTATGCTTTGTGAAAATAGTTGATCTTAAAGCAGTTAACAATTATTTTGCAGATTCACTAAACCCCAGTGAAGTTCTAGACCTGGAGCAAAGCAAGTGAGAAAATCAGCTCTAGGAAAAAAAAAAAAGTAATCATCATACTGTGATAAAGAAATCAGCATTGCTTGTAAGAATCATGAAATAAATCTTTTATGTTTCAAGAAAAATAGGCATTAATGCAACAAGTGTTGATTAAAGATGATCGAAAGACCACACAGTATGGAGAAAGATGGAAACAACGTGAGCAGCATGCTCTTAAAGAATGTGCAGGGGAGAGGCTAAAATATTGATTATATTTGCCAGTTTACTGAATAAATCAAGAGCATTCAAAGCAAACTAAAACAATCAGAAACTATGATTTGTGCTTAAATACTTGGGGCTAGATCCATAGATGATATGTTGGCTGCTGTACCCCACTAGCTGTTTTCATTGGAAATCTACCAGTTTGTGTTCTTTAATAATTTCATCATATTAATGAATAGCATACTTGTTGAAATAGATTTTTAGTTTCACCTTCTCTTTGGTACGCAAACTTATTTAAATAACTATTAACACATTCTCTTAAAGTGCCTCTAAGTCTTCCTCTGAATATTTTATTGATTATGATCTTATTTTATTTTATACATTTAACCTGATGACATTTTTTTCATGATTCCATGCAGAAAAGAATTTTTTGTGTAATAGTATGTGTCTTTCAAGCCTTCCTTCCTGGAAACTTGCAAAGAAATTAAAGACATATTACAGATATGTAGAGTATTCTGACAAACTCCTCAGGCAACAGTCCAAATATTTGTATTCTAATATCTTAACAGTGAGATTAAAAAAAAAAAAAAAAAGAAAAAAAAGAACAAAATGGTCGTATTATATCTTCCTATTCTGGAAGAGTTGTTGGTGACTATGTTTCACTGTAGCATCATGTTAAGAAGACCATCTATATCTCCCATTCACTGTTCAAGTCAATAATTCTTTGTCATTAGATTAAATTTGCTTTTGTAATTCTGTCTTAAAATGGGAATGATTCATGTGTAACATCAGGATCTGATCATCACCAGAAGTATAAATAAGATACAACTTAAAGCAGTTTGGACTCGAGCTGTATTCTGTAGCTCTTTGTCAAAGTCTTAGTTTTTCTGTATTTGATTTTGTAACAGAAAAGGACAATTCTCTCCGCACCACACATTACATATTTTGAATCCTTTAAATTCTGATAGTTTGGTTTTAATAGCAGACAATATCGGCATAGCATATCAATTCCTTCGTCCATTTGCAAATTTATTTTAACTAAAATATAGCTGTTTTTTGATAGTGTGGAAAATAAAGAAATTTTATTAAAATCCATTCTTTGGGAAAAATAAAAATCATTTTCTGAGTCTTATATGGTAGTACAATATTCTTCATCAGTTCCAAAAAAGAATAAATCCATGGTATGTTTAACTACATAGATATAATTCCAGGGAAACAAATAAACAAACAAACAAAAACAACAACAACAAAAAAAAAAAACAACCAAGGGAAATAAAAAGGAAATAAAAGCTTTATAATCTTCTTCTACTTAAAAATGTGTTGACTGCAGACATGACTAAATGACTGAAATTTATCGTTATATTCCAATACGTAAGATTGTCTGCTTAAAATACTGTAAGCATTTGTATTTACACAGTCATTAAAAACAAAGAGAAATTTTAGTCGGAGTGAGAAGTCTTGTTCATTTTACATCTTGATTAAACAAGTTTTCTTTGTGGAAAAGGCATGGAGAAGTTTTATTTTGTTTTATTTATTGGAAATTCATATGCGGAGTCAATTTACATGGATGATTTATGCCATTATGAACCAGATCAGCTGTGTTTTTTGAATGCAGCAAGTCTGCAGAAAGGCCTCTTTAAAGACCTATGTTGCCTCCTAATGTTTGCTGTTCATCACCTGAGGTCTTTTACAGTGAGGGTGGTGAGGAACTGGGACAGGTTGTCCAGTGATGTGATTGGTACCCTATCCCTGGAGACTTTCAAGGTGAGGCTGGATATGGCCCTGGGCACACGGATGTAGCTGAGGTGCCCATATCCTTTCAGTGGAGTTGGACTAGATGGCCTTCAGAGGTCCCTTCCAACTCTAAGGATTTTATGTTTCTATGATTCTATGACCTTCAACAGCCATGCCAGTGATGGAGAAGATGTTTTCAGTCTGCTCTTCTGTTGGCTCTTCAAAGAAGATATATGATAGCGTATGTCATACTGTACCACATGGGGTCCCACTGCCTAGGGTCCATTCATGCCTATTGCTATTCTTCCCATCTGGGATGGGATTTACCTGAGACAGGAAGAAATGAGTAGTACATCCTGCAGCTTTGAGGAGTCTAATTATTTCCATCTGTTGTCATTGCTGACATGAGGCTGATGTCCACTTTTAAAGATGTGGATGTCATCAAGATGTGTCATATCTGTATGCTTTCACTGCATGACACGTTTCAGAGGAAAAAAATCCCATTAACAGGATTCCAAGAATAGGAATATAGGAAAGAAAAGGTTACCAACGTAGTCTTGAGTAGAGGAAGCCACATGGCCATAGCCAATCAATCAAATTTATAAACAACAATATGAAAGAAGTCTCTGTCAGCATGAATAAAGCTGCTCAGAATGATTATGAATAGTTGGTGACACAAGCTGTTAAGCAAAACTGCTGCTGCCACCTTCTGGGGTTCTCAAGTCTGGTATCTCTCCTTTCAGTTTAAACACTTGAAGGCAAGCTATTTAGAAGAAGCAAGAAGTATCCTTGGGTTAAGAGGTCAAATAATGCTTGAAGATACAAAGAAATTTCCCTCCCCCCATATAATCTGAATATACAAATCTTCTGTGCTTAATAAATTATTATGGGCTTCTAGATGTACAGTCCTGGAGCTCAGATATTTATAAATGGTCTGAGTGGCATTTATTACAGAGGTCTACATATGTAAGTGTACAGGAAGATTCTGTTGTTGCTTATATCTTCCTGTTTTTTGATGGATCTCACGAATGTGACTCCACTTAGAGTGTAGGAAATCCACAAGCAGTATCCCCTGGATAGAGTCATCCAGTCGGAAAGCTCTCCCTGAAGTTACTGTTACTGCAGTAACACTGCATTCCAGAATGCATATATATATATATATCAGTATTATATATATATATAGATATATATATATCAGTGTTGGCCTCTGCCATCTGAAATACACATTCCAACTTGTTTATTATAAAATCTTGAAGCCAGGTTGACCATCTAAATCAGTTCCATGATATACAGAAGGAGAGATTTTTTTTTCCTTTCCATGAACTGAACAAGGCTGATAGTAGATTATGTTGTGATGAGGAGTGATGGTATGTTTTGGAGCAGGAAGAAGCAGATGTGTGGACGTTTAAGGCTATACATCTGCCTATAAGAAATTCCAGGATAAAGGCTAACTAGCCATTGCCAGAATTAGGCATCTTTTTTTATTTAGAATAGTAGAAATGAGATGGAAGCACATAAGATTATGGAGAACAAGTGTAACAGCAGAGAGAAGCAAAGTCATGGGAATAAAACCTAAGCTGGGCATGGAATTTTGATGACATCAGTGGCTCTCAGCAGTTACAAATAGTGAGAAAGTATATACATTCCAGCATGCTGTGATGTGTAGTCTGGATGAGAATAAGTGTCTTTAATCATAGTAAGTAACCAAAATAGACCATAAATCTGACAATATAAAAATTCCCTTTGAAATCCAAGCATTCAGCTTTTTTCTATCGCATATGAAGTTTTGATCTCAAGTGCTTTGATTCATATGTGATATTTTCAAGAGGAGAAAAGAAAAAGAATTAACTGCATTCCCCAAAGCTCACCCACTAGTTAATTCCACAACAAAGCCATCCAACATGAGTGATCAAGTTCACTGGTTATCTCATCAAAACCCACAGTATCAGGGGACTATTCTATCCCTTAATTATAGCATCAGTGAAGAAGTTAAGCCAATAAAATATTTAGCTCCTTCCACTTAATCAGTTCTCTGGAATTAGAAAAAAAATATCTTACTTTCTAACTGGCAATTTAGGATGTCAAAGGGATCAATTTAACAAAGAAAGATACCTGAACATGCTTATCTCATTTAAGATTCAAAAAAAAGATGGTAATTTTACAAATCTGCAGTTACGCTTCTTTATCTTCTTTCTCCTGTTTATGAGTATCTTCTCACTGGTAGATCGAGGCTTTCAAAACATCAAGTGTGCTCCATTCTGCACATTCACCTGTTTTCAAAGAGGTTGGTTGTCAGAATATAACTCACCCCTGTGACCCAGCCCTTCCAATTTGTTCATCGTGAACTGAAGAGTCTCACTTGGCAGTACAATTAACTGTGAAGGCAGATATATTGGCCACAGTAGATGTGAATCAGCTTCTGCTATGCAATTTCGACACCTTTCACGAGCCATTCTGCTGTCACTTTCTAAGGTCAGCACCTAGTATTGAGGCTAATGTTCAAGGTTTTGTTCCAGAATAAGTAGGAGTAAGATCTGAGAACAGGTCTGCAACAACTTTCTTTGTTTATACCTGCCAAAACTGGATACTTTCAAACAAAACCAGAAAGCAACTTAAATGAGCTCTGAAATCTAAGGCTATCAGTGCGCATCAATGGAAGTTTACAGGCCATGATGACTTCCTGGCACTGTAATGCCATTGTAAATAAAATTAGGGAGCAGCTGAGTATGACTGAGGTGACTAAATTTCTGTGAATTAAAGTCATGCACTGGGTAATTCCCGTTTCCATCTTTTTTAGGGAAGTTCTACTGAATGACGTGTATAATTCAGGAGTTTCTTCAGAGGATTTTAGGAAGTAAGGAGTGCAATGGCCATTACAGCTTCATGTTGCACAGACATAGGCACTATCTTACATGATGATAAAAAGGCAGTAAATTCTCTTCTATGCATATTCTCCCTCCACTGTCTTCCAAATTTTTGCTAAGAAAATTAATGATCTTTTTCAAAACTGAACCTGAATCTTCATCCAGTCCCTGGAACTAACAGACTATAAATCGTTTTATAACCTTGAGACTCTCAGACAGCAGATTCTATATGAGGGCAAACTCACCACTGTATATTTTGCCTCTAATCTGATGTGCTCTGACAGACTCTGGTAGTATAATGGATCAAGCTCCCTGGATCAGTAAAGCTGCACAAATACACACACATATGGTAAATCCGATCTGGTTTGAAAGACTCTACTTTCAATACAGGGATGAAGTTGTTAGTGTTGTAAAAAGTGAAACTGAATTACATCAGTTAAAAAGTAAAATGTGAATAGGAGAAAAAAGGGTTATTTTTAATTGTTGGGTTAAAAAAAGAACAGTGAAACCAATGTCTGAATGTCTGACCTTGCCCTTTGTGTTGGAATGGGAAGAATCTACTATCTGGAAAGAGGGAGTGGGGAAAAACAAAACAAAACAAAAAAAAAAAAAACATAAAAAACAAACCCAGTAGGTATAGCTTTAGAAGAGAAAGTAAAGTGAGGAACTGGGACAACCACTCTCTCTCCCGTGGCTGAAATGTGGTCTCTAATGCCTTCCGTGAGACCTATCAGTTTATGAGCTTTGTTGCACTGCATTCAGCAGAAAATGCAGATATCAACTTTTCTGTTTCCCATGAGAACGGGCAAGTTTTAAATTTCACTCACTCAAGAGTACAAATACCAGCAAAGTTTGGCCAACCTGAGTGATAAAAAAATCACTTTTGCTTAGTCTTACATAAATAATTTTATCTATCCATTGTGAAAAGTCTCTTTTCTCTGACTTTTTGCAGTCATTTGAGAAGCCTGCTGGAACGCTGATGTGATCAGACCAACAAAATCTGAGTTTGCAGCTCTCCAAGTTCAGTTTCCTCTGATCAGCTTCCCCATGTCCATTTCAACTTTCTCCTAAATCTCCTAATTGTCTGAGAAAACACACATTAAGGGAATCTGTAATCACTGATTTTGCACAGCCCAAATCTATCTCCACAGTTACATATTTGCCCTGCTGATACCTCTCCTGACATCACTGAAATTTCACCAGAATACACTATAATGGGCAACCATGTGTCTTCCTCTTTGCCTAAGGAAAGGCAGAATATAAATAATTAAATAGTGTATATGCATTTGGTGCTGAATTTCCAGAATCAGTGAAAGCACATATTGTTCAAAGACTCCAGAAAGCCACAGACAGCATTTTTTTCATCAGACAAGAAGGTAAATTACCAATTTCACAGTTAATGAATTGTAAGAGTCTAAACTCCTTATCAATACCCTGTTGTCAGTCATCTCTATTCCTGATCAGTTTAATGTTGTTAACCTTATCCTTTCTTAACTGAATTTGTTGTAAGAGATTAGGATTTATATTGTATTAAAGATGATATAAAACTTTGTCTGAGATAGCAGGGGGTAAGCCATGTACCTGAAAGACAATACTTATTGATTTCTAAGACAGTCCTGAAGGGCAAAGAGGTCTTAGGAAGTCTGTAGATTCCTCAAGAAGGAAATTCTAAAGGTGCAGCAGCAGGCTGTCACCATGTGCCGTAAGATGAGCCAGCACAGAAGACCAGCCTGACTGAATAGGGAGATTTTCTGAGACTGATTAAATTAAAAAAGGGTTTAACACCTTTGGAAGAAGGAGCAAGCAACTCAAGAAGAATACAAGGAAGTTGCTAGGATATATAGAGAGGAAATTAAAATAATCAAAAGCCCAGCTGTAATTTAATCTGACCAGAACATTGGAAAGGATTAGGCATGCTCTTGAAGCTAAGAGTTTGAGATGAATATTTGTACATATGATACTTGGGGAAGCAAGGGTAGTGATTGCTTTCAAATTATATGGAATTTTAATGAATGAAAACAGTCTAATTGTGAGTGATTAATATTCAATTAGGCAATTGAGATAACTCATGTCTCTCAGATAAACAATTGCTGACTTCTCGGTGGCAGAGAGTAAGGACCTTTAGGAAGAATTTAAGGTATTAATAGAATCATAGAATGATTTGTGTTGGAGAGGACCTCAAAAGATTATCTAGTTCCAGCCCTCCTGTCATAAGCATGGACACCTTCCACTACAACAGGTTGCTCAAAGTGCTCAATTGGACAATTGTAGAGATGGGACATCCACCACTTCTCTGCGCAACCTGTTTCAATGTCTTAGAACCTGCTTGGAAAATAATTTATTCTTCATACCTAATCTAAATCTCCTCTTTTACATACCTGCTACCTGTTCTCTTATAACTATACTCCCCCACGAACAGTCCAGTTTTCCCGTAGGCCTCTTAATTACTGGAAAGACCCAGTGAGGCCTCTCCAGAACCTTATCTTTTCCAAGCTAAACAAGCATAGCTCCTTCAGCCTTTCTTTGTAGGATAGGTGTTCTAGCCCTCTGATCTGCATCGTGGCCCTCCTCTGGGCCAGCCCCAGCAGTTCCATCTCATTCTGGTGAAAGGGACCTTGAAAGCAGTACTGCAAGTAGGGCCTCAAAAAGGCAGAACAGAGGGTACAGTTACCTCCCTTGCACTTCTGGCCACCCCTCTCAAGGCAGAAAAGGATATGTTTGGCAAGATAACAAACGCTGGAACATTCAAGTATTTTAAACACATTCTTCTTCCACTCATGCAAAAAAAAAAATGTAATTAATTTGCATGCTCTTCAAAAGTGGAGGAAAATTTCTTAGATGAACTTCCTATTTCTATTTAAGAAATTGAATTTCAAATATAGTTGTTGGAAACCTTAAATAAAAGATACATTATGGGTGTCCCACAATAGGTGTGTCTCACAAACAGAGGAAGACAAGAAAAACAATTATATTATAAGTGTTAAGGATATGTGAACATAAAACTAACCTGGATTTTTTTTTATTTAACCACGGGAGTGAATTTTAATTTTATTAAGAGTTTTAATGTACTTTTAAAACAAAAAGATAATTTTCTATATCACAAATTCAGATTCCAGCTAAAAGTACAGATTATTGGCTGTAAAAAAAGGAAAGGGAAGTTAAGTTGGCTAACGTGGATTAGCAATGCTAGATTGTCTGGTGGAGATCTAGATCAAGTGGCCACCTTAATGTGTACAAATTTCCTAGAACTGAAGAACCACCATACCAACTTCAACAAGATGAATATGGACATAACCTCAATATAAGAGATCATACAGAAAAATTCAGCTAGCAGTTAAATTCTGCTCCAAAATACTGATGTGCAATCAGTGGCATTAATGGACTTATTTATGTACAAATCTACAGCTAGTTATGTAAAAGACTGTTGTACAGACCAGCTACCATAACATGGGAATCCTTAGCTTAATATAACATTATCATGGTAGATTAAACCATGTAGACTTGACTTTCTGCACTTCTGAAAGACCCAGAATAAAGCACTTCTTGGATGACAGTTTCTCTGGTCACCATGATACATACGATCCACACGTGAGAGCAGGATCTGCTTTTCCTCAGAAGAATCTCATTGAACTCTGACTCACCACAGTCAAGAGGTGGAACTCAGCCTCTTCGTTTTGAAAAATTGGCCCCATGGGTTTTTATTCATATTTTAAGATTCACACAACTGTTTGAAGAAGGAAGAGGTGAGAAGGGCAGAAAACCTTCTTTTTCTAAAGGGTTCTTGTAGTTATTTCCAAGACTTCAACAATAGAAAAGATGAGAGATAGGATGCCCCTGACTGATAAGGCTCTTCCTTTCCTTTAGATAACTTCCAAGTCATGTAACGATGAGACCCACAGTTGTTTAATTTTTTGGGACACCTTTTGAACTTGTGACTTTTAGACATTGAACTTTTAAACAAGATGTGTCTACAGTCATGCTGAAAATGATATTACAGTGATATTTCAATATAGTTCTTTAACCGTGCTTCATAATATTAATATATTTTTTATTATCTTACTCATCTTATTTATTTATTTTATTTATTTATTTTAATTTCTTCTTTGCTCCTTTCAGGTATCTTGTTTTGTGGAGTTGTTTATATATTATATGGTAGACAATACATAAGGCCTTCGTGTATAATTTTGTCCTGAGCTCCTAAAATAAAATTTAAAGCGGACTTCCTCAACAACAAGGTACTCACAATCACTATCTCTGATTTCTCTAACTACTATTTTTTTGAGGAGGATGCAGAGGACTGCATTGACCCAACAATGTGGGACAGGTCCAACCTCCAAAATTCTTCCATAAATGCTACGGGGTTTTGTATAGATGCTAAGAGACAAGGACAGCCCAATCAGTTACAATGGGAAATCCCAATTATGAAAAAAAACAGGGCAAGGGAAGATTTCTTTTATAATCTCTGATCTGTGCCATGGGTACAATATCAGGACTGAGCAAGCAGTAAAATTGCTTGCAGGCTACCTTCTGGAGGTTGGTGGTCCTGCCTGTAGCAGGGGAGTTGGAACTGGGAGATTCTTGGGTTTCTTCCAACCCAAGCCATTCTATGATTCTGTAAACTCACTGTCTTGATCTAGAATAACAAAACTGTCATACATAAAATGAGGCAACTAAATAACCACACCATGGAACTGGAATATCTCTCACTGGCATTTTATCTATACTGCTGTGGTCAGGGAAAGGTAGAGAAATGCTGCATGTGTAGGTTCATGCAACAGATCAGTAGTGTTGGGCAGTTTCACCAGTTTCTCTCTCTATTATGCCTTCTGAAATACAAATGTGCTGCAATGGAGTATTGAAGATCCCATAATGCCAATCTGATGAGCTGGCTTGTTACCCACACATGGTTTAACATACTATTACAAAGTTAAAGTGGCAACCATTAGAGACAGACTTTTAGGTCTGCCTGTTCACTTGTTTTTATTGGAGTCAATCTACTTTCTCTTACTGGTTTCAGGCAGTCTCACAGTCTTACTACGAGATCTGTTAGCTAGGAGTTCTGGTAAACAGACTTAAACTTTAAGGTCTGACTTGTACAGTAGCTTTTTACCTTTACCTACATGTGGAGAAAACAATATACATTTCATTTAAGTTATAGAACATCTGCAAGTTGCATTAATAGTGGTGGGAGATGAGATTAGTTAGCATATCTGACAACTAATATGTTTCAAAGTAGAAAGCATATATGGTTTTAGGAGGCAATTTATAAAAGCCTCTGGATGTTCATAAAATTAAATGAGAAATCCCCTCGCAGTCATCTTTTTGACCCACCTATTCTCATCAAATTGGGATTTCAGATAATTCTGAATAAAACCTGCAAATAAAAACTAGTTGCAAAGCAAAACTGGCATGATAGTATCAATCTGGTTTGATTGATCCATTTTCCTTGTTAGAAGTGTTCCTGTATTTTCCGCTAATTAAATGCTTCTCAGACTATTTATTCATGGGAGTTTTATAAATGAAGCAAAATCAATTTTTTTTTTCTCACAAGAAATGTTGAAACTAATAATACCCATGTCACATTGTTGATCTCAAGATCAGGATATTTAATTCTTATATCACTCTTGTGTTGAAGTAGATGCACTGGTACCAACTAAATCAGAAGAAACCCAAACTTCTCAACGGTTCATTTTAAATATGTTCTAAAATTCTTTCCTGGAATTCTTAAAGAGCTTCAGTCAAGGCTCTTCTTGTTTTGGTCTATATTTTTAATGAAAAAATAATATAATTTTAGATAAGAAAATGTGGCTTCAGTAGATTTTAAATGAAAAGTTTTATTTGAAGTAAGAGTTCATTATAAAGCAAACAAGTCCTAGGGCTGGGAAGCTCTCTAAGTGATGTTCTTGAATTTGCATTTTTGCTTAAAGCTTGAATAAGTAATGTTTTCCTGGCCTTATAGCATAGATACAGTGAAGGCAATGATTTGCACTTGAATGAAGAGTATATACAATAGCTAAAGAACTAGTTTCGTATTAAACTTTTGGTGCAATTAATTACTTAAGCCTGAATCCAGTAAAAGACTTTGATGCCTAAAAGGTGTGTATTGAAACATCCAACTGCTAAATGTCTGACCCTCACAGTGAAATCCTGGATGCCTTATTGAGTAAATAGGAGGATATTTTGAACAGTGTTTGGAAAAGACTGTGTGTGTGTATGCTGTAAAATGTGTTCTGATGTACCAAAATCTGAGTAACAGCCTAGTTTTGGACAGCTGCTGTAATGTGGTGCTGAACCCAAAGATAGCAAAGCAATGTCTTTTTGGAAAAGAATGTAGTAAATATGTTTTTTAAGACCCCGGATCTGTTCAGTCTCTATTGGTTTGAGAATCTGTGCAGTGCGAACTGCCTCGTAATGCTGCTGTCTGTTTTGGGATGGACAACTCACATCTGCAGATGCCTTTTAAGTGTTATTATTTCTACAGGTTTCACGACATGAAAGTCTAACAAGGCTTTCAAGCATAGTGCTTTCTGAACAGTCTTTTATAGCTTAGGTGCCTAATAATTCATGCAGGCCCCAAGTCACTTTTGGTCCAAATACATTTAAGTTTTAAAGCACCTAATGGAGAGTTTCTGATTCAGGAACATTATTAAGGAGTTGTAAGGCTTGCACATCTTCTTAATTAAAAGGAAGGAAAGTATTTTGTCTTTGATCTACTGATTGGTTCTGTAACAATTAAGTACCCTTCTAATACACTATTTCCTATAAACACTGCTCTTGCAAAAGCGCTGTTAGCCTGTAATGGAAAGAAATCCATGCTGGACAAAAATTTAAGTAATGATAGTTTTTTGCATTCTTTATAACATTAGTTGATTCATCTGTAAGTGAAAACTTTGGGGTAATATGTTGTCACAGTAGCCAGCAGCAATACCTAACACAATTTCCTTTAACAGTTACATTTTAGTACTGTATTATACACAGGTTTTGGACATTTTTAGATGCTTATCACAATTGAGATATTAAAAAAAAAATCATTATTTAGAAATTGCTGCAAAAAAGATAAATTTGAAATAAAAAACTTGTGGTCCCAGAGGAAAAAAAAAGCCACCTTTCCTACCTAAACTCTTCAACCGAAGGAAAGCGAGGCATTTTCAAAAAACATTTCGATTAACAGGCTTGCCAATTAATTCTGATATCTTCATTATTGCTAATCAGTCTCACAAATAAGATCATCTCTTTTGTTTTACACAGAATTGGATGTCAGTGGTAAGATCTTCACTTCCAGTATGGCATTAACAATAAGGAATCAATATTTAAAATATATTTTGACTACATCAATAGACGATATTCTAGCTAAACAAATTCACTGTCTCTAGAATCTACTGCTGGATTGCTGTTCTGACAGTTGTAGATAAAAACAACATCACTAGAATGACTGAGTCCAAAATCATCACTAATGCATTAACACCTTGAGTCAGGCTTAACAACAAACGTTAATGCAACCTCTCTGAAAACAGCAGCTCATTCTGCATTAACCTCCCTAAACTGGGTTAAATTCACCTCTCAAAATGCCCAGAAGACATCAAGTGTTGCTAATCAGACTTATTCCTTATGGATTTTTATTGCTCTGTGTGTTCTATTGCTGTGTGTCTCCTGATGTGTTGTATTTAAATGGAAATTTTACAACTGAGAAGACAGAGTAGAGATGACTTAAATGCATTCCCAAGAGGACAGCTTCTGCTATATCACCTTTGCACAATTTGAAACCTATATTACAATTTTCAGTTCAGCAATGCATACGAGTCAATTCTCTTCTTAATATTTTTCTATAAAATGAGTTGGTCTCTGCTGTTCTTAGTATATTTAATACTTAGTTGATATGTCACTAAAGTTAACCTTCTAAACCCAAAGACTGTTCTTTCATATGAAGACCTCACAATAATACCTTCACCTCCTTACTATTAAAGTCTGTAGTACTTATCTAAAATAGTAACTTCTAAAAGAATCACCTGTGGTCTGTTGCTTTCCACTGTAGAATTTTCTTTGGGGTGTTTTATTTAAATCTGCAGGAGAACAACTCGGCATGTGTAGGGTCACAGAAATGCTGACCTCTTGATTGAGGGCAGGAATAGTAGAGAAAATTCTCTGTAGGTCTAGCAAAAAGGGAGTTCTTCGGCAGAAAGATTAGTCCTCTGTCCTCACTCCTTTAGTTCTGCGGCTAGAAAGCTTATGTTGTCTCTCCAGCTGGCTAAAAATGTGTGAGAGTTAGGACTTGATGTACTGTAACAATAATGGCCTTAGAAAGGCATTTTTTGTACTGATAGGCTGAGATAGACTAAGCTCAAGCGAGATGAGCACCAGCCACCTTTGAGCTGGAAACAAGTTATTCACACCAGTGCAATTCTGGCTGAGATAACATGCTGCTTTTCCTTGCCTCCTGTTAACCAGCTGTGCTCCATATCAGGATGAGTTCAAGCAAACCATTAGAACTAGGTATCTCTGTTTTGGAGATTGTTTGCAGCTGGAGAGGCTAGGTGTTGGAGGAGAGTTAAACGTTTTGTCAGTGTAGAGATATTCGAATTTTTGACATTTTGACTGTACAATGTCAGTTGGGTGCTGTGAGAGGGCATCCTTGTTACCACGTTGGTTGATGGGAACATACTTAGATTAGTTAATGCTAACTGGAAAAGAGAAGAAACAAATGCCTAAAACCTTTGGGATTTAGGTGTTATACTCTGCACTCCAGAAGTGCAAGTAGCTGTTCTTGTTTCATATCTGCTGTGAGAATCCTCTAGAGATAAATATAAATTTGCATATGCTTCAGATGTAAAAAGTATTTTTTTTGCTTTTTTTTTAAGTCTGATGAGCAGTGCTGGCTTTTTCCCTTTAAATATGGCTAGAGTAAATATTTTTTTTCCCACCAGTCTGTGTCAGAATTTTTTCATCCCATCTTTCCCTGTGATAAATCTAATTATTGAACAATGGGAAAGGATTGAGAGAACAATGTATACTGTTATTTCAGGCATACTCCAAACCACAGACATCCTGACTTGGTGTTTGTTTATTAGAGCAGCCACCTGGTGGAAGGCAGTTCCTCTCAAGTCAGTTGTTTTTTGTTCAGGTATGAGTGCTTCAGAACAAAACTGGAGGAAGGGGAATATTCCAGAATTCAAAGGGTTATCAGCTGCCTGCAATGCACTTATTTTTAGCTTCACTTTCTGCCTTTAAAACTATACCCACTTGTCAAAAACAAAGAAGCTTGTTTGTCAAAGTGAGGCTCACATCAACTCCAGAAAAATCAACAGTGACTTAAGGCACTTAGCTTTACAAGTCAAGGCTTATGAAACATAGATATCTCATTTGTAAAAGTTTGAATATTAAAATGTCATTTAAAATACGTTCTCTAGAATGCACTTACTAAGTTTATATATTCAGAATACATAATAGGATGATGTGTAAGTATTTATTTCTCACTTTCAGTGAACTACATTATTCAAGTATTTAGAGTTAATACAAACTTTCATTGACTGAAATGCATACCATCTCATGCATTCTATATGCAGGATCTCAAAAGCAATGACAGCTTTTAGTGCATTTGGCAGATCATTTGACATAAAGGAAAGGTCTGAGTCAATAAGAGGAAAGCTGTTCAGGCACACATTGTCAAAATAAGCTTTCAGCTGATGAAGACTTCAAACTACTGCAATAAACTGTCCTTATATGAATGCAATAGAGCCAAATTGATGGATTAGAGTGCTACTAAAATGAGTGGGAGAGTGAGAAGAGAAGGTGAGGATACAGGAGTGATTACTGGTATTCCAAGCTGACCCTGTCTTTTGCATTACACAAGTCAAACAAATAAAGGAATAAGTCAGCTACAGAATCCTTAAAGTTATTCTTCTCTGTTTCAGTGAAGTGATCTGCCAAACTTAAGCACTGAAACAAACTCAGTCTGGAAACAAATTCTGTATTTTTTCAAAAATCTTTAAAATATCTTTGATTTACTTAAACATATTTGCCCTAAACACAGAGAAAAAGCCTTGGGTAATCACATTCATTCTGAATCCTTAAGGTTTACAGTGTTTCATAAGCACAATTTTTGGTCACATAATCATCCCTTTTGCTTAGAAAACCTCATTGTGACATTGTCTTCCTAACCATCACATTGCTATTTTTGAGCCTGCACATCAAAAGCAACAGGAAGACTAGAAGCTTTGATCTTTAAAATGAATTTAAAATAGGATGAATATAGGTGTCCCTCTCTGCCCACATTACCTTCAATTCTCCACTTTATTCAGCTTTTTTATATAGTGCATTAAATTGAACTATGAAAGTCATTAAGAAGAATCCTTTCTCCTAATGCTCTATAATAAATACGCAATATATACATACAAACTTTCAGTCAAGAAGAATTAGAATTGCATGCATACAGGCATGAACAGCCTGAAGTGTTGATCTTTGTTAATATTGCATTGTTTCAGGCATGCATCTGATTTGGCAGTGGAAATTAATGTTTTAGCTGTGGCAGGTTCTGATGTACGGCAGAGAAAAAATGCAATCAATATAGTTTGTGAATATCGAAATACTACCACATGAAACGACAAAGTACTCGATTAAAAAGAACAAGTAGAGGAAGAAACTTATCAACATATGAAGCCTGATAGCTACTTCAGCTAGAGCTCCTGTGGTTCTGCAGCCAATGTGGTTCTTCTGAATGGTCTGATGTCCTAGTTTAGGCTGGGAAAAAGGCGATTTTCTTTATAGTAGTACCTATGGTGGTGCATTTTGGAATTAAGATGAGAAAAAAATGACAATACACCAAAGTTTTCACTGTTTTTGAGCACTGCTGCACAAAGCCAAAGGCATTTCAGTTCCTGATATTGCCCTGAGAGGAGCAAGGGGTGCACAAGGAGCTGGGAGGGGACAGAACCAGGACAGCCAATTCAAACTGGCCAGAATGATATCTTATGCTGTATGGCATCATGTGAAGCTATAAAAGTGGGCTAGTTTTCCAGAAGGACTTCAATAGACCCCTTTGAATATCCTAGAAGAGGCATAATCCATTACTGTTTATTAATATCATCAACACAGTTTTATCAGAAACCTCCTTCTATCTGTCCAGATATACTGTTAGCCACGATCCTGACTGTAATGCAGGTTTGGTTTACCTCATGATGGTCTCATGATTTCCCCTCTTATTTTCTTTTTTTTCCTTGTATCTCATAATTCATGTTCCATGCCCTTGTACCTTCCTTTCCGTACCCATCCCTACCCAAATGTTCAACCTGCCCTAATTACATTTTTTATTATTGGTATTGGTTAGATTTTGTATCTTTTCAGCATTTACCTAGGAAAACTGAAATTCATTTATTTACAACATCACTACCTAAGTTTTCTTACTATGTTTTACTCTTCTAAGTGTCCCAAGTACTCCCCTCATCTGTTACCTGTGAAGTTCACTCATTTATTGACATAAATCCTTCACAAACACCTCTAAACTATAGCTATCTCTCATTGCCCTGTCTATAACTTCTGTCAGTTTCTCATATTATTTGTCACATTCAGCAATTTCTCATGTCATGTCCAGTAGTTTTCTATGTCCAACTCTGTTAGCTTAACCTCAAGCCAATCCTGAGCCATTTACTCACAGGCCTGACAATGTACAGAAATGAAAAGAAGCAAAGCAATTTGCTTCTGACAACATGAAAGATCTATAGCCTACTGAGACTCAGTTCTAGGGCTGGCTGTGTTACTCTTCTCCTAGCATATAAGTATGGTTTATTCTGTACCTTACAAACCTATGGTACTGTGGAACCCTTCACTCATTCTTCTTGCCCTTCCTGCAAAAAGCAAGACTCTACAGAGACAATATACGAACAGAACTTAAAACCTGGCAACTATTTCCAAGCTTCTCAGAGATAATATCTTGATATTTACAGGACTGAATAGGACAATCTCTGCTGTTTGTTTAGAAGGAAAGGCAAAATCTCCTAATACAAAGAGAAATATCTGCTGAACTGACACATGCTGTTATTCCTTCCCAAGTGTAAGACTCTGAACCTGCCCTTGCTGAACCTCATCAGGTTCCCCTCTACCCATCGCTCAGTGTTTCACCCTCAATGGCAGCACAGCCCTCTGGTGTCTGGAAGAGCTTTGGATCTGTTTTTCATTATGAAGCTGAAGGTTGGGGATGGTTGCGAAGCCCTGCTTTTTTGCACCACGAGGGACTAAGGTGCCTCCTCCTCAGTGTCGTCCAATACTGGAATATGATTATTAAACCACCTTTCTCTTTTTCTATCTCTAATATTAAGAAACCTTTTAACTGCTTCTTGCAGCTCAGCCACTTGCCGTGAAAGATAATCCACCATTCTGCAACTTATTCAGGTTCTTACCTTGTCACTAGAAGGTTCAAGGCACTTCAGTGCACCTGAACTGAAGTCTCACTTCTTACCAGTTCTGTCTGGTTGAAAGCATCACATATTGCTGGGGATTCCCCTGAAGGGTGCTGGTTTCAGCCCTCAGGTGAGTGCCCACCACCAGACTTGAGCAGATGAAGAGTGCTTCCCTTGGCTGTGAACCATCAAACAACACGCTGCCTACACAAACTGCTGTGACAGAGTGCTTCTCCCAGATGAGAAGAAACGTTGAACTCTTTTCTATCCTACGTTTTATATGCAGAACATGAAACACAAGAAAGCCTCTGGGCTTTTTTAAAAGCATGCACAAAATGCAATGACTGATTATTGACTCTAGAAAACAATTTCTTAACTACTTCAGAGGAATGCCATTCACCCACTTTAAAACTTTGCCTTGAAGAATCTGGCTTTGACCTGCTGTTTTTCAGAACAGGTGGTATACTACCAAAAGATGTTGAAGCTTCCTTCTACAAAATGTAGATCTGCAGTAAGCTGGAAGAAAAAGAGAGATAGTTCAGAGCACTATGCCTCAAGACAACTTACCAGAAAAAAATTTCCACAACTCATGTACCTTCCTGTGACCAGAACTGATCAACCCCATTCTCAGGCATCAGTTCGCTTACAACAGAGGGCTAGAAACTTTTAGGCATTATATGAAAGTTTTATTTGTTTATCTCACAAAAATTACTCTGTTTTGCGCAGTCCTCATCCACTGCTACAGCAGGTAAACAAATGCAGTAGAGATTTTTTTAGCTTATTTCCCAGATGAGTATATCACAGCTGTAAACTGGAGGCTGCTATTTTCTTATTTACATAATGTCATTTTTCAGAAATGATTTGTTTGCATTTACATTTATGTGATATTGAAAAATATAAAATAATATATTTCCTAAAGTTGTTCTATTATTTTCAGTTAGAAATAAGTAATAATTGCACTGTCAGCAAACTTCCAAGGGATTGATGCCAATAATTTAAGCAGCTGTATTTTTACATTTTGTTTAAAAAAAAAAAATTGCTTTTATGTAAAGGTCTGCTATTAAATATTTGATTGCTTCACACACACAAGAAAACAAGTCTTCGGTATGGAAAGGCAATTATAATTTGAAGAATTATTCCTATAAACCTTAATGTTTTTCAATTCCAATCTATTGTAAGGCAAGAATCTCACTAGAGCAATCACATTCAATGTTTCATCATAAAAAAGAGTAATGGAGTAAAAAATATTACACGACGCACAGAATTTAATGACTAAAAGGTGAAAGATTTCATAGCTCTCCCTCTGTAGTCATCTCTACCTTTACTCAAATCAGTTGCCAAGCAAAATATATCAAAAAATGCCCCTAAGCCCAAATGATGGTGTACCTAGTTGCATAACTTGTTGATAGAAGGAAAATATCTAAACACTTTTTATGCCTTGGCATTACAGCTAATTCATCTTGTCTAGATTTCTAGGTCTTATCTAAACTCTCTCTTTAGACACTGGAGAGAGGCATCTGCAGATGGCAATTTAACCCATTCTTCTTTTTTGACATTAGATAATCAGGTAAAGGCATTTTTGTTTCACTCCTGAGTGGCTAAGATTAAGGGAGGTTCTTTTCTGGGTGACTGGATTCAAAGAGAATTAGGCCTACAGTGATCTTGACATTATTAGTATTACTCAGGTACTATACAAGATAAGGTCCTATATAAGTCAGTGGTTCAATTAAATCAGTATGAAAAAGGGTCTGAGTCACTCACTAGCACTCAGATGACCTCAGGATACACAGGAGAGGATGGTGGTCTCTGGCTGCTTTGATCTCTCTGGAGATTCATCTCATAAGTGCTGAAGGACAAGGATGGACTTAATATGCATTAATCTCCTAACCTGTTCTGAAGGCATTAAGGCATTACTGCAAAATGAAGGTCATCCTACTGATGCTGCTACACACAGGACACTGACAGATTTAAACCTTTGTGGTAGGTGCTGAACTCAATCTCCAGCTATTTTTCACTTGCTGGAAAAAGAGCGACTGTTGATTCCATGAAAGCCTTTATTGGCCTAGAAATTGTTGTCTCAGACAGTCAAAGGGTTCGCAAAACCTTATTACTATTATTCAGAAGCTAAAGGTAAGTGACTGCCTCACATGGTCACAGGCTCTGCATACTACCAATGATGGATTGTTACTGGTTTTAAATCACAGCCCCACACCTTCCAATCATGAATTTCGATTTAACAATGGGCTGGAAGGAGGAAAGAAATAGCAAACCTGAGGATCTCTCCTGACTTCAGTGATCATAAAACTGTTGATCTACTGTAATTCATCAGTGTAGTTAAGCGCATGCTTATTTTTATACATGCAAGCTGGCACATTTTCAATGGAATTTCAATGGAAGATGAATTTTATTAAGTACACCAACTTAAGTGCATTGCTGGCTCACAACTTAACACAAATACTTCCTGAAGTGACTGTCAGCATACTTCTGTAACAGAAATCAGTGACTAAAAAGTGTTGGAAGTGAGCCAAAATAAGTCATACCAACTTCGAAGCCTCTGGGATGCTAACATAAGATTTAAAAGGACCATGAACATTGCTCTGTCAGGTAGCACAGAATTACTCTTCAAGCCTCAAGAAAGGGGAAACTATCTTCTAAATTAATAGTTTGAAGATCCTGTTTTGAATTCATAATATCTACAGAAAAATAAGACTTTAGTGAACCACTGGCCCAGACTGTTCAGAGAGGTGGCAGATGTACCATCTTTTGGGGCATTCAAGGTCATGCTGGACCTTGATTGAGTTGTAGTTGTGCCTGTTCTTTGCAAGGGTGTTGTAATAGGTCCATTCCAACTCAAACAATTGTATGATTCTATAAAATATGAAATATAATAAAATAACATTATTTGGGAGATTTATTTTCATGCTTAGAGCATCACAGTTACTGCCTTTGGGCAAAGGTATTATTTTAAAGAGAGCTTCCTTGTTATATTTTTATTTCCAGGATACACTCCTTTCCTGTTACTTCAGGTTGATTATTCATTTCAATATTATAAACTCACTAATTCTTTGGAGATGCAAAATTATTTCAGCTATTTGGGGATAAGGATTTTTCCCTTGTGTTAATTATGTTGCAGTGCTTTATGTTGGCCTTGCAAAAAATAAATTAAAAAAATGTTTTTAAATATCAGTTTTATTTAAAAATATAAAGTCAAAGGAAGGCTTAATGCAGCCTGAAATTTGAAATTAAATCTTTGGATTGGGACTGACCAGCAATTTCTATTTTATGAATAATTAGCTTGTGAATGCTTGTTGTAAGCAAACCCATTTCACTATCCTCTGTCTCCATGCAGAGAAAAAAATAATTAATCCCTTTCTTCTGTCTTGTATTTCATTTTTATGTCAGAAAAGCCATGTTCCATGTTCTGTAACTAAACACAATGCAGGAGAGCAGGTGCAAATGAGACAAATAAATAGGACAGTGATTTGTCTAATAATGCTAAAAGAAAGTCTATTTTTGAGAATAATATAGGTAAAATTGCTTCTTGAAAATCTCAGAGCAGTGATTATGCTACCTTAGGGTCCAATGGCACATGTATCTTAGTTACTACTATCTTTAACTGCAGAGATTAAGTGATTTTTCTGGCTTTATTGGAGAGAGGTGCTTTTTGCTTAACCATCTGCTTTCCAATTTGAAACATAAGGACTTTCATGGGTATTGGTCAATGGTTTAAGAAGAGTGGGCAAACAAGACATGAAGAAAGTGATTATTAAATCTCTTCAGACCTGAATTCCAATGCATATTCCAAAGGAGGAAAACTCCCCCTGCAGTAAGAAGGGTAGTTACTCACTGATTGTTCTGTAAATCTGAGCTAGTAAGTAAACATTCACTTTGTGAATGTGCATCTGATTCTTCCTTCCTAGATAAGGTGCTGATGCTAAAACTGGTTTCAGGAAACCACACAAGTGATGAGTGACACTATCTTGCATCTCTAAATGAATAAGAAAAGTGATCTTTGAACAAGCAGTATATTGGGAACCCCACACCTTTTACTTTTAGAACTACCACTTTTCCCATGATACAAAAGCTTAAACTTGGTATCCCTGTTTGTTTGATTTGGAGTTTCCCTTGAATGCAGACAAGCTGAACACTTACTCATGGAATTCAGATTAAGGTTTTGAGTTTAACTTACTAAATAGAGGCATAAACTAGATTGCTGCTGCAGATCACACAAGGTCACCAGATTGGAAGGAACAGTGGATGCTCCTTTAATTTGAAAAGAACAATTCATATAGAAGGATCTTGGTCAGACCAGCTCACAAAATGACATGAGATGTGTGCAGTTGAAAGCAGCCCCCTTCCTTGCTTTTGCTGAACCTAAGAGCCATGACTGAAGTTCACCTGAGATGCTTTAAAAGTATTAACACACCTTAAAATTGTGTTTTCAAAAAGCAGTGTCTGAGCACAGTCCAGAGAGTATATGGATGAGATCTAGCTCATGCTCACTTAAAAATGGATAAAAAATAATTAATGTGTTTTCAGAGTTCAGATTCTTTTGGCAAAAATAACACTTTTACCTTAAAACTACATATTGTAAATGTGTTCCATGGTTCACAACATCTCCAACAGCATCTTGAAGTAAAATGTAGCTACTTCATTAATTTCTTCTGTAATTCCAAATTGAATCCCAAGGGTGCAATGATTTTTACCCAACTATATACTAAAAAGGGATCTTGTTCAACTGCAAAAATCAAAGAAGATACAGAATCTCAACAGTTCAATTGGACTGCTTGCTCAATTTTATAAAACAAAACTTGATTATCTCTAATTGTTTTTTTGCCACTCCTCTTATGTGATGACTGCTTGGCAGGCTTTGAACTGTGGGTGAATCCCTTTTACTTCTGTTGTACTAAACAGACTCTTTTCCAGTTGTATTTTCTTATTCCCTCTCTCTGCATTCAAGCCACATACCCTTGGCTTAGCTACTAGCAGAATACAGGGCTATTATAAAAGGTACTTGACCAAGTTTAGTTGATTAGATCATGATTTTCACACTTTGGCCAGGTCCAATTTGGTGACACATCATATAATGCTGCTCATGCTTAATGTCAGCTGAGAAGAAGACCCTTTTCTACATCAATGATTCAGCCTGTCATCTCAGTAGCACTTCAATAGATGTTTTTTTTATTAAAAATGTTGCTGTTTATATGCAGCTCTGTGACTTCAATCTCAAGTGCTAGTCACAGTTATAGCATTTTGTAGCATCCAGTAGAGTTGCATAAAATTCAAATCGATAAAACCTGGCATGGTGTGATACATGTGGTGTTTAGTAAACAAAGCAGATGAGGCTGACCTGACTGAAAGCTGTGATCAGCACGAAACACTTTGAATACAAAATGCAATGCTAATGCTTGGCAGAGATGGGTTGTATAAGCATGCATTTATTCAGCTACTTTGGAAAAACGAATGCTTTTTTACTTTTAATTTACATCCCACTATTTCAGGTGCAAAACCCAGTACTCACATGTTTATAAAGCCTTCACATTTATTTGTTTCCATGTTTGAAAAATGAGCATATTTCAGATTCATTTGAATTCTAAGATGGTAACAGACACTACCACTTTGCTACAGAATGATAGAATGCAGAGGAATCCTGTTGCCATTTAGGAAGAACCTAAAAAAATTAACAGGACAATTATTAAAAAGCTTATAAATTCAAGGTGGTCCCTTAACTCAACAAATCCTGTTTAGTAGCCTTGCCAGTTGCAAATCTTTGCTTCAAGAAATTGATAACTTCACTAATTAAGAGCCTGTTTCCCTTAGTATTAAATTTTAACACTATTCATTTAGGACAGAACAGCTACAGAGAAGGAAATGAGAATGCAACTCCAGCTTGGATATGTTTGTAGCCTTAACATTTCCTGTACCTTCAAGAGTCTATGGGCGGCAATGTTTATTTCCCACACAGAACCACTGTTTTAGGACTGACAGTTTTAATAATATAGTCCTAGAATGGTTTGGGTTTGAAGGAACCATTAAGATAGTCTAGTTCCTAGTCCTCTGCCACGGACAGGGAAACTTCCCTCAAAACCAGGTTGCTCAGAGCCCCATCCAGCTTGGCCTTGAATGTTTCCACAGTTAATGTTAATTAAGGCAGGAAGATGTGTGCAATTATATCAGTTTTATAGGTGGGGAGCTGAAAAAGAGCAGCCAGGTCCTCAGTTTAAGTTCACGTTAGATTAGAGGATAGAAAATGGTAGTCTTAATCTTGCTTGACTTCTATTATTTCATTTCTGTGAATTATTCAAATACTACTAATAAGTATATTATTAACTAAAACAAAATACTTGCCAACTCTCCAAGGCACTTGCCATGAAATAATATTTTACCCTTTGCTAAATCTGAAAGATTGTCACGTACAGATAAGATGAAATTTTACTCCAAATTCTGAGAAATACATGCCAAACTGTTCATGAGCTAAGTATTAGCCCAGATTGATTAATTTGCTATACTTTGCTGTTGTTTTTGTTTCCTACTGAAATCAGAATCAACTCCCTTGATATTACAATTTAGAGGTCATGTC
Organism: Oreortyx pictus; assembly: GCA_036925125.1. Classification (NCBI taxonomy): domain Eukaryota; kingdom Metazoa; phylum Chordata; class Aves; order Galliformes; family Odontophoridae; genus Oreortyx; species Oreortyx pictus. The sequence goes on from JAUPFR010000005.1 coordinate 4,345,737, forward strand.
CAGATAAATATTTAACGTACATACTGGTAGCATAGGTAGGAAATGACATAGAAATAGATGTATTTTCTTCTACAGCTTCAGGAAAGCTGCAGAAAACAAAATCAACTTCTCATACTGATCCAAAAAAGTACTCAAACAGGTTTATTGGAGATCCAGGCAATTAACTCTAAAAAGTCCATGATCCACAACTCACAGGATATTTTTAAATCCTATATTTTGTGAATGACAGTTTTATTCTTCAAACAAGTAGAAATGCCTTAATCTTGTAAGTACTAAATACTCCATAAATGGTCTTGGCTTAAAAAAATTATAAAGTATTATAAATGATAAGCTATTAAGTCAGGAGATCTAAGTAAACAACATACTCATTTGTCCCTAGTAAAGAAAATATATTTTTATTTTCAGGAGAGCTTTACTGAAGCAAACATGCACATTACCTTTAAACTTCCAATCCTACTGCTTACACAGACTTGAAATATGGAAGACTATACGGTCACTATAGTAAGTATAGTATTAACTGATGGAAATACATGGTAAAATCTGAAAAATGTCCCCATCCTCAATGGCTGAAAACCTCTGTCAGCGTGTAATTTCCATAAATGGAGGTGGAGAATGTCAGAAATAAAAACAGACCATAAGGGAAGCTGGGTTACATGGGTAGTGCAACATCACTACTATCAGTGAGTAATTTTGAGACCATGGACTATTATTTTTATTGTTTTTCACCTATTTTTACATGTTCAAATAATTAATTCCTTCCAGTTGACTGGCTTACAGGTACAAATAGGCACAGAGTCACCTTCATTTCTACATCACCCACGATTTCTCAGTCTTCTAGAGTGGCAGCAAGAAATAACCATATTCATTTTTAAAGAGTTATAAAGAAGAAAGGTCAATTAACTCAGTCCATTCAGCAACTGAATGTTTTGTGGGTAGCTGCATGTCATCTGCAAGCTGCTTTTACCCAGTCCCTTGGAAGTGGAAAGTGAAAGTATCTCTAATCAGGTCAGCAAAACAGAAGAAAGGCTCGTTAAAAGTTAATGTGGTGGGATGGAGATATCAGAAAACAAGGACAGAAGTCATGTCATCAGATATTATCTCATGAGACACGGGAGGTTTTAACAAAACAGTCTATGTTAAGATATTCTTGCAGTATTTATTTTTATCTCAATGCTTCTGAAATCAAGCTCCATTAAGTTTTCATGAATCTTAGGACATGTGTTATGTTCTGTTAGGAACTGTTACATAGCAAATGGTGTGTAAAAAACAACAATAGAAAAATCTGGACAGGGATAACTTCTTACTGTCTCACTCCACAGTTTGTTAATTTATGAGGGATTTTTGGTGCTCACTCCAGAATAAATCTCTTCTGCAATATGAAGGGATGAATATGGATCTTTGCAAGAATGTGGTCTACCATTTTTTTATAAGTAAGTATGATAACCATCTTTGAAATCCATTATGCTTAGAAAGGGAAGTCATTTTCGTGACGCTCATAATGCAGTTTTGTAAGGCTTCTGCTTGGAAGAAGTTGTGTCTCTGAAAGAGGTTTTGCTTGATTTGCTAATAGCTAGAAGTGGGAAACTTCTCAAAAAGTTATGGGGAAAAAAAAGTAGGATTTGCATATTAGGTGTGCTATGAAATATTTCAAATATTCAGATAACTAATAGCAGAAAGATTCTTATTTTGTCAGTTCTAAGAACCTGCCCTTTTTTCAGCTGAGACAAAATTCTTTCAAAATTCTTTTTTTTTTTTTTTTTTTTTTTCCTTCATAGTGTCTGGTATTATGCTGTGTTTTGGCTTTAGGAGAAAAACCATATTGGTAACACACGGATGTTTTAGTTGTCATTGAACAGTGCTGCACAAAGACAAGAATGTTTCAACTTCTCATCCTGTGCTACCAATGAGGTGGACTGAGGGGGCATGAGGAACTGGGAGGGGACACAACCAGGACATCTGATCTTTACTGTCCAAGGAAATGTCCCTTACCATACAATATGAAAGTTGAAAATGAGAGGAATTTGCTGGATGTGCAGTTACTGATAGGGTCTGGCATCAATTGGTGGGTGGTGTGCAATTGCTTGTACATCACTTGTGTTGTGTATATATATAATCATTGCTATTACCTTTTTATTTCCCTCTTCCTTTCTCTCCTAGTAAATAGGCTTTATCTCTACCCACGAGTTCTACTTTGGTTTTTTTTTTCTGATTTTTTCCCCCATCCCACTGGGAGGGAAGGGAACAAATGACAGAATGATGCTTAGCTACCTGCTGGGTACAAGCACAACAAAGTTAAGCTACTTAAAACAGTATCTAAAATAATTTTGACAGGATGCAGCATACTGTCCAAAAAATGCAGGAACTGTGGCCTAATTCCTCAAACCAGATTGTGACTACATGGTTACTGACACCAGCAGGTAAAAATTTACAAATAAGCTCCCAGCAGAATTATTAATCTCTAAAATCTGAACATATCTTAAAATATATTTTTTGTATTTAGTTTCTTATTTTCCTTCAGGGAGATACAACTGAAGCTTCCATTCTGATATTTTTGAAGTGAAATTTCTGTTTTCTTCTATTTTTTGAACTTTCCATATGGAAAGAAGCAATTAGAAAATTATCAAGTTGGAATGTTTTCCCTGACCAACTTGTCAATTGAAAGAGCCATGAAAAGAAAACTTCCAAGTCCTAAACACTCTTACCTCACTGATCTTGGCAGGTTTTCTCATCTTGTTAACAGATTTGGACCGGGACATGCTACAAGAGTAAGAAGGAAATTCAAAATCACTGAGGTGTTTTTGATGGTGATAGAGCACTTGCACAGGCTGCCCAGAGAGGTGGTGGAATCTCTTTCTCCAGAGATGTTCAAGACCTGCCTGGATGCCTACCTGTGCAATCTGGTCTAGGGAGCTGCTTTGGCAGTGTGGTTGGACTGGATGATCTCTAGAGGTCCCTTCTAACCCCTACAATTATGTATGTGTCTCTGTGAAATCCAGTACAAGTAAAACAACAAAAACTACAACTTGAAGACAACTTCAGTAGACATAGTGTATTCCTGGACTGGATGTGTAACTAAGCTGATAGGTAACATTCTGGATCTACATTAACACAAATAAAATATAAGGTAAAGGAAATCAGATTCAATATTAGTTTTCCATATTCTCAGGTGTCCATCTTTGTGTAGTTTGAAAATTGATATTATTATCTTCTCATTAACCAGTTGTATAGAGATGTACACCTGCGCACCAGAAAGCATCTCTGAACCCCACTGCCAACATTAGAAAAGAAACTCATTATTCTCTGCTTAGGAGCAAACTGACTCGTGCAGATGAGAAAGTTCTGCAAGTCACATGTAGATATGCTTTCAGGACAGAAGCCTTCGGCATTGCTTGGTAAACTTCAACCAAATAGGAAGGAAAAACAAAACAAACAAGAAGATGAAGACTTCATTCCCCGCATCCTGAAGCATCACATAGTAAAGGTAGGAGTGAGTATAACTCTAGTATTTTTAAATATATGAGTTAGTATGATATTTCTTATTGAAGAAGAATATATGAGTTCAGAGATATAGATTGTCATGGATACATAAATGTTTTTATAGTACTCTGATGCTGTCACCCAGAACTGTATGGCTCTGAGATTAAAGAAAAACTAAAAATCACAAAGACTAATAGCTATACTCTCCAGCTACTTTAATCATCTGGCAAGATTAAAATAGATATTTTGTTTTATTTGAGAAAAGAGGAAATGCAGCTTGTCACGTTTTTGTTTGCAGTGTTTATTTCTTCTTATCTCTCAGAGAAAAATCACAATCCACCAATTTTGACATATAAAGTGTCCATACTGGTAATTTTAATGTAGATTTCTGGGGTAGGAAATATGCCATATATATATATTTTTCTTCTTCAGCAAATATTTAAACTTATAATTCAGTTTTCATTTGAAATTTGAGCTAAAAAAATACCTAAAAAAAATCCCACACACATTTCACATAGTTGAACAGGAGAGGAAAATATACCTTATAGAAAAAATGCACATATAAGTGCAGGATACAAATGAATATCAACTAGAGCTGTTAAAAAACAGATCTGATCAGTTTGTGATATCTGCTAGAAAGCAGTAAGGGCAACAAGACCAAAGATTTCAGTTGATTTGCTCCATGGAAAATCCAATGGAGAATCCAGTCTGCAGCCAGCACATATGTCACTGAGGTAAAAACAAATAATAATAATTAAAAAAACCTCATTAAATTAATAATAACAATTTCTGTTCAGTTTCTACTTAATTTTATTTAAGCACTCTTCTCTTGGTTTCAAAGGAATGTTTAAAAACTCTGTCCTCAGTTTGATTAAAGATTGAATGCAAAAACCTCCATCTAATCTCACCAAATTTTATCACAGGAGAACATATTTTGACTTGGGTACATCTGAGTCTCTGCATTGCCTTCCTCCATCTGATTTTATTTCCTGAATTGTAGGCAGTATGCCACGGTTATGAAAGAAGAGGTCTTGCTCTACCTTCTTCACTACCATTTAAAGAAAGCATCCACCAATTTCTAACTAAATGCAGACTTTATTTTGAAAGCAGTTGCATTATTCAGTTTTTCTTTCATTCCTTCATAGTACAAAGCATTTTAAATCACGGAAAGGACTAGAAGATCCTAATCAGCAGTCAGTGTGGCTGGGGACATGTTCTTTCTTAAGCATTTCTTAAGACTTTGGTGTCGATGTTTTCTCACAGTCCAGATACAACAGACATTTAAAGGTTGATTCAGTTTAGTCACAGTGCTGTTTTTTTCTTTTATTTGCTTTAGAAGTTTTAAGTTTCATCAGAAGGTTTAAGTTCCTGCTGCTATATCAGCTTTCACATCATTGAATAATGGAAATTATAAATTTCTTATCTGTAACTATTTTTATCTGAATATGATGAGGGGATTATAAGAATATGGTTTTTGGTTTAACTAAAAACAAGAAGCTCCCAAAGCATGTGAAGCAAAAAGCCTCACGTGCAGCGCATCTAAAACCTTCTTGAGACCTTCATTGAGAATAGTCATAGTTGGAACTAGATCCAGAAATGTGTAGCTCGAACCACAGTCCTCAACTTACTTGAAAGCTTCTGCTCTGCATATATCAGTTCGGTTTTCAAAATAGCCACCACAGCAGTTCTCATAAAAGCACTTATATTTCATCTAACATATTTCCATGGAATTCTGAACCCCTCTTCTAGCTCATACTCCAATAACTCAGACCAATACTAAACACAGTGATAACCAAAAGCTGTTTGAATTCTTTCAATTCCTTTGTGTCCTGAAGGAACTCATTATGTTCAGGAAATTGAGACTTTCTGAAATCCCGTCTTGGATCAATCCAGCTGTCTTAGGGATCTAAGAAGATAGTATTTACCTGCTTCTATGATGGTGTTAGCACACTTCTATTAATGTTTGGCAAAGTACTCAGAATTGATTAACTGTTTAAATAACTAGAATTATAATAAGCCAGTACCATCATCACTATTAAGAGACAAATGGCAATTCACTGCTTTGGCTGTGATCACTGACTCATTCTCTTCTAACCTGTAATTCTCATGTGACATGTGACATCAACATGTGGCATTTATTCCATGGTTCTCTCAACATTTTTTTTTCAGATTCTTTGCTCTCTTCTTCACATGCTGACATGCTTCTTTACACAAGCATCTCACATCTCTGCAGTTGCCACCATCAGAAAGGAACAAAAAGAACAACAAAAGAGAAAAAAATAATAAAACCAGAAGATTCCTTGCGTCTCCTTCTGTTGGGAATAATGTTGTGTTTCTCTTCCAATTTTCTGATGTTCACAAAAGGCTTAACAAGCTTTGCAACACATTTCACATACAGAAGGAAGCTGTTCTTCAAGAGTGCAGCACTCTATTAGAAACAGATGTAACAAATGATACAGACACTGGAAGATTTTTCCATTCATTCAAGTATAACTACTTTCTTTCTTCAAAGAAAATGTAATTAATCATTGGAACAACTTACCTGAATCCGTCAGCGTGGACCTTACTAAAAATTAGAGCTGACAAACTGTAGAGATATGAGTTGAATCTTATTTCCAGTGTTGAGTGGTGTTTATCAAGGGGTTGGTATGGTACCATTTCTGTTTAACATTTTTATTGGTGACATGGGCAGTGGAACTGAGTGCACTCTCAGTAAGTTTGTGGATGATACAAAGCTGTGTGGTGCAGTCAACATGCTGGAACAACCATCACTGATTAAATTATCTGCTGTCAACCCACACAATTTTCCCATGAGTCCCTACACCTGTTTTCCTGAAAAGCTCCAGCTCTTGAAAATAAAATTAAATAATAGTAGTAAGAAAAGAACCTCAGCTTCTATTCAAAGCAGAGAGTAATATTCTGTCCCTTGGCTGTAGCAGAAAGCTTGAAAATGCCAAATGAGTGTAATCCAGAAATCAAATGCCAAATGGACTGATTTTCATCTTAAACATGTAAGACCTTTGAGCCTAATAACTCTAGGTAGTTGCCAGAAATTATTTTCTAGTCCTGGCCAGGAAGACTTTCCGACCATTCATTAACCTGTATGCTTCTTTTTCATTTTCTACCATGTTATTAAAGCCATATTTAGCAGAGCAGGCATAATACCTGTTTTTATTCTATTTCTGCAGAAAAGGATTTCATCTTCATTCTCCCAACAAGAAAAAAGATTACAGAAGATTAATACAACAGCTTGCTGGTATCTTTGTCTAGTATCTTTCCCCACCTTACTGTTTGGCACAGAACAAACAAAAAAGAACTCGGTGCGCATTTCACTCACAAAAACAGTTAAATATTTGGCTCTTCTCCCAAAACTGAATCACCAGTGCTTTTGTGAATCAGCCGGGAGATGGAAGTGCTTGGTACTGGTATAGAAGGAAGCATACAAAGTAGCCTAGCTTGGTGTCTAGAACACTTGGAGCTGGGGCAGCTGTGAGCAACTTTTCAATGTAAGACAGGTTTTGTCCAACGAGGTGCTTCACTACTAAAATCACCTTTTCTCTTTTACAACACTTCAAGTCTGCTTGTGTATGTGTACTTCTCCCTTCCTGCTCTTTGTAGTATTTCTGTCTTAACATCTGTATTTTTCTGCCTCCCTGTTTTCATACTGCTCATATTGTTTCCTTTTTGTCCTTACAGCATACACACAGAACCTTTCATTTCTGTATTATGCCTGGCAGTCAGCTACAAACTTTGTTTCCTAGCTTACATTTGAAATACCCTACAAAGGTATTGAAAAAGACAGTGTCTCTGCCATGTACTTGGGAGAGAAAAAGTATATGTAGTAACTAAAAAGTTCAAATTCAAGTCAGGGCAGCCAAAAAAAGAAAACAGCTTGTCACCTAGTTAGTTCCCCTTTCAAAAACTGGAAGAGGCCTTGCATTAAAGATTTCTGAGCGCCCAGAAATAACAGAGTTCTTCCAGCCTCTCAAGCTGTTGTATCTCCATTATACATTTTTTTCTGACCCTGACAATTTCAGTCATGCTTTGTTCATCTCATCTTTTCATTTTAGCCTTTGCACACTTTTCTATAAACCTGCCCCTATGGCTCTCTGGTGAATCTGGCAAGACCTTTATCTCAGATTCTTTCATTATCACCATTTTACTACCCTGTATTATTGGGCTTTCAGGAATTGATCCCTGCTTTCATACAGCCCATGACACAATCATCTATTTCCAACCTATTCAATTTGCAGATAGGAATGCTTATGCTTTTTCCATGGGGAGGTACTACTTTCCACATGCTGGGAAGAAATTGCCCTTGCTTTTCATCATCCCAGGTCAAAACCTTCTTGAGACTTATGTTTGCTTTGACTCTTCTAGAAAATCTTGATAGTGATGTATGAGAAGCTCTGTCTCCCTTACAGAACAATGCAATGTTAATTCTTCCCTGCATTTTTTCACCAGTGATATAGCTTTTTCTTGACTCTGTGCTCCTACTGAGATTAAAATCTGTTTGAGATAGAGACATTTATCTGTTTCATATTCAAAATGTTCTAAAAGTCAGGCCCTAGTTTATGTAAAAGGTCACAAGTGTCACCACAGAATGGGATCATGGATGGATGGAAAAGTATTGTTATTACATTCATACAGACAGCTAAATCAGGTAGACAGCAAGTAACACAGCCTTTGCAGAAGCTTGTCAGAGCTTCCAACATCCCAAGATTCCCAATCTGTTGATGTGACAGCATCCTTTCTTGCTTGCTTAAATATACTTCAGAGCTATGCACTGTCTCACTTAATGCTACTTGTGTGAATAACCTGAAGTCATGTTGTTCAACTTCCATTGCTATTTCATCTTTCAGTGAAGAGGTCTTTCAATTTAACCAACTACCCATGCTACATTTAAGCAAATAGCATTGCTCTGCCAATTTTCAGAGCACCAAATTTATCATTCCAGGAGTGAAAGGCAAAAATAAAGAGCTTATTCTTTCAATCAGTATGATGGCCAATTTTCTCTATCCTAAATCCCCGTCTGCTTCCCTTGTTGTCCTTTCCACCCTCTCAGAAATGCCTAACTTCTAGGATTTTCTTTTACCCATTTTGCTGTTTCATATTCCTGCAGCCTCACTTCTTTGCTTATAATAAAGACAGATGTGAGTTTATTTTTATGTTTTTCACTTTCTTATGTAGTGTCTTTTTTTTTTACTTGCAGCTATTGATGTCTAAATATAGCCAATACCATCTGATATTGGCTGTCTTCTTTGAACATTACAGTACCTTATCAAGCTAGACTTAAGACTTGTTAAGCTGTTAAGTAAGTAATAATAAGTAGCTAATATGACAAGTTGGTTTGAAGAAATGTGTATTTAAATTTCATATTGTTATCATTATTAATATGCATACAGGAGTAAAAGTCAGCAAGTAACAAATATTTTTAATAAGAAAAATATTCCAGATAAAAGAGCTATGCAGATGTTAAAGTAAGCCCTGCCTTAAAATATGAAACAACTGAAAATGAATGCATTTTTAACCTATTTTTAAGAACACAGTGGATTAAGGCAGATAGCCAAGCCAGTGTTTCTTGATGGACATTCTAAGTCATTTCTGTGTTCTGTGAGACCTTACTACTTGGTTTATCCTTGAAACCATTTACGGTACCTATGCTCCATGGAGACTTATACACATAGATAAAACCATACAGCTGATTTAAAGGTCTGAAAACACATTTGGATATCTACCTTCAGGCACTGAATGTTTTTGAGAACAGCATGTTCTTTGCAAGCTGGGTTTCGATGCCCAGGACATCACATCACACTGACACTCGGTGTAAACTGGAAGAGGTTATTAACTTCCCAGTGGGGAGTTTGGCATTACTGAAGTGTGACCTCTTAGAAATGATGCAGTCTGGGAGGACTGTCCATGTGCATGAACAAAGCACTCGAAAAAACTTTTTATTATTATTATTATTTTTTTTTTATTAGCAAGAGTGCTAACAATTCAGAACTGCCAGTTTAAAACTCAGATGATTGTATCTCACCTTGTCTGTCTGCCCCAGTTGTAGCTGACTGTAATCATCACCGTCAGTTTCCTTGGCACAGAACTGCCATGTGAAAAAGCTGCACTGTTTTGTAGTTGCTCAGATCTACCTGCATCTTTTCCATCTATGGGAGGTCACTACCTGTGATGGGAGAGTGTATGTCTCTCTGGAGTCTGAATTCAGATAGCACTGCGATAGCTGTGTGCTATGACAGACATGTTTCAGGCATCACAAGTTAACTTCATTGTGTTTGGAGGTAGCTTGATAAGTATTGACTAGTTTCTCTGTCAGATCACATGCATATGCAGCACATACAGACTGATGTCCCATCCCTGGAGACTTTCATAGCAAGGCTGGATCAGGCTCTGGGCAACATGATCCAGCTCTGCATGTCCCTGTTATTTGCAGGGGAATTGGACTGGATGAACTTTAAAGGTCACTTCAAATCTAAGGATTCTATGATTCTCTGACAGAGATAGCTGTAACAGGAGTTTTAGGTGAGGACTTCATTTACAGATGTGTATATCTTAAAAACATTGGGTAAGGTGACTCCCATAGTATATAACTACAGGTTTGGTACCTAAGTTGCCACTGCAGACAGTAAATGTTTCTGTGGGGCTCACTTACCGGATACCCCTCAGAATTTATTTTAAAATGGCTTAAAAGGCAACAGTGAGAAATGCAAAACCTATTTATCCTAGATATGTGGATTTTTTTTTTCTCCTAAGCCAAAGACATTCTTTCCTGAACTTTACACAACTTTTCTTCACTGCCAGAAGTCCACCGAGTCAGGCAGAAGTTGAAATGTAACTAGAATTTCCCCAGTAACTTTAATGCTGGTATGAATCAGAAGGAATTTAGTTCAACTGATAATGACTTTGTTTTCCTTATTTTATAATGGGATTTTTAAATCCCATATCAGCTGAATGTAGTATCTCATGCAACAGAGTTCTTCTAGGACAATATTCTGTCCATTCTTTTCTTGTTCTGAGTTTCAATAACCATTATAACAGATTATTCCACAGTGCTCTTAAAGGCTCCTGTTCTTACATTGTTGCCAATAACCCTAGGTACACCTTGTCGATTATTTGCATAATTTAAAAGTGGACATTGCAGCAGGAAAATCTTCCTTGCAGAGTCATCACCTAAAATTACAGCTAAATTATATACGTGTTACGATAATACAAAATTATACAAGAATAACAAATAATATCTCCTGAACAAATTTAGTGAAAAGAAAGTGACAGGAATTATTATTCTTTTACATAAGACAATATTTTTCTTGTCTTCATTGTAGGATGATGAGATCTGCCCTAAGCTCAGAGGAATACAGATAATTGCAATTAGTTATAAATTTAATACAAGTCAGCAATGGGGGGAATTATGAGAGAGTACAAGTGGGAGAGCAGCTGTTGGTGCATACGAATTTGCATGCCTTCCATATCAGTCTGGCTTCTGCTGAATTAGTCCATACTGACATTATTGAACAGAACAGAGTTTCATCCAGACAAATCCACTTTACTTGCTGCCTACAACAAGTTTCTGCAGCTAAATAACAAATGTTCATATGTTACATCTTCTTTATGTTGTTTAAGGTTGAGGGAATTAGACTGACACCTTGGGAACACTGGATCCATAAACTGTAAATAGTTTGAGAATTCTTCTGTTGGGTTCTAACTGCGTTAATTTCAGCCCATGAACCACATACAAATGGAGATTTGGTGCAGAAAAAATACGGCTAAAATAAAATTAGCAATAACTGTAACCTAATAAAATGCAGCGCTCAGAGAAATAAGAATGTGATGGTGGATCTCAGAGCTTATGATTAATTCACAACAGTCTGTTGGTGGTGTTATGTTAAATGTAGTTAATGTAAACATTCCAGGAGTCATGGATACAATGAGGTCCACATTTTTTATTTCCTTATCAACAGTCCATAAGAAAACATACCCAGCATAGCCTCCACCATCCATGCTGTCCTGGAGAGGACAAAGAGCATTCCCAGCTGAGAATATGTACAAACTTGAAAGAGACTTTGTTTTATCCACAATCTTGCATGCCCTTAAGCCCCTTCCAAAGTACACAACATAAACCCCATATGGAAATTCAGTGTTTATTAAAGTTTATTAATTCTATCATAAGTTCACAGGAACACCACTTAGAGCCCAGAGGGAATACAAATTCAAATGTTATGAGTTTGAAAAAATGTATCTCAATCCACACTTGGAATTATGCTTTCCACAGATTTTATCTGTTCAAATGTCAAACCTGAAGTTGAAAAGATCTCTTCAAAACATAATATAGAAATTGAGAGTGTCTTGACAAGAGATAAGAAACAAAAGGTTTCCTAGCTCATTGTCAGCAGATTCTCAGAATTTTCAAGGTCCCTATCTGTTTTTTACATAGAACTCTGAGAGCTTTGTGTAAGGTCAGTTCTTCTACTCAACATCAGTCTTCATGCAGGATGCCATCGAGTTGAAACTCTTATTGTCAAATACTATTTTCATTTCATTGTAAATAACAAAGGAGATCCACTCTGAGAATTTAGATAGTTTTTTTTTTTTGTCGTTGTTTTTTTGTTGTTTTTTTTTTTTAGAGGTTCAAATAATACAGCTATTGAATGTGATCATATTTTGACTTATTTGCTTGTAGAACATCAAGAGACAACAGAGAAAGACAATATTTTGTTGTTATTATTTTAATTTTTACAATTGTTACCATTATTGATGATGTTTTTATTGTGGTAGAAGGTGAAAGCCTATGTCAGCAACTTGATCTGACTGTGCTACCAGCTCTGTAAACAGATAACATGAATTCAACTCCAGCTCAAAAATTTCCCTCTCTCTGTGTATGTAATACAAAATAAGCTAAGAGAAATACAGAAAAAGAATGGTAATATAAGGATTAATACTTGAAAGAACAATCCTAGCATGGGAATAACTAAGCCTGTATTCAGTTTTTTTAACACTAAGATGGAGCTCAGTTTAAAACTGGGGGTTTGAAGATGGCCATTGAGGTATGACTATGCAGAAGAGATAGCACAGGAAGACACAGAAGGGAAAATTAAAGGGAAAAAATTCACACTAGGTTCTAGTTATACTTCAGTGAGGTAAAATGTGCAATTTTAAGATATGATAAATTTCAGACATCTTATGTAGAATTAGATGTCCAGTGCCCTACTTTTCTATTTTTATTTTCCTCCTTAGATAATATATGTATCCTAAGGTGAGTAGCTCAGATGTAGACATCTGTGCTAATGATTTTTAGAGACAGACAGACACATGCTGTACAATGCCTCCTGTTGTCAATCTTATTTGAGAGAAATAATCCACAAAAGAACACAGATATTTATTTCCAAGTTCCTAACCATTATTGATGACTTGGCAAGAAAGCCATGAAAATTAAACCATGAGTTTTAAGGTTTTTGTGAATGGGAAAAAGATCTTCTAAATATTATTTTGAAAGGGTTTTAAGGGGATCAAAAAGACATTGACTGGGATAAGCAAAAAAATTATCAAACCTGAGATCAGGGTTGGTTGTGGATTGAGTATAGAAATATAATTAAAATCCATTTATAGAAGAAAAATACCTGCATGAAGAAAGTCTTGTCTGGCAAAGACATTTTATAGAATTTACTTTCGAGTCCACTAGTACAGATTTATCCACTCAAGACATCCTTCTGTTTCTAGGGAGAAACTCTATTCAGGGAGATAAGATATAAAGTTCTCCATGATATAATGGTATGATGAAAAAGAACTAATTGTCCAGAGAAGCTGCATATGCCTCATCCCTGGAAGTACTCAAGTCATGGATGGACGAGTCTTTGGGCAACCTGTGATCTAGTAGAAGGTACCCCTTCCCATAGCAGGAGTTTGGAACTAGATGATCAGATAATCTATAAGGTCTCTTCAGACTCGATCCATCCTATGATGCAGCAAACTTCCTAACCAAAGGTTTACAGTTTCTGAAGTTGACCTAAGCTAGAGATAAAACTTCTGTTACTAAATCCAAAGCCTATTGCAACATTTAGCAAGATGTCATGGAAAAATTATATTCTTGTAGTACTGGATATGTAAAATTGCACATTATCTTCAGAAGAATTTATTGAATATAAAGGATCTAAGGTTTGGCAAACTTCTCAAGGACATAGTCTACCACTGTCCAGCTAAGAATTAATGGATAGTTATTTGTCCATGATCCTACGGGTGAATTCTCACTTTTCAAAAAGCAAAGATTTTAAGCATGTGACTGCTTCTTTAGCCTCAAAGTATTTACTCTTATTTTTCAATCTATACATAAATGCTTAAAAGCTTTTGTGGTTTTATCTCAGTAAGAGTTTCAATTGTACTGTTTTTCTCTTGAGACTGTTCTCATAGACATTAGAATAAGTTATAATTTATTTCTCCATTGCTACTTGAGCAGCTAGTGAAGAAGATAAATGTATGCCTAAAAGTCTCCCTAAAACAAGAATTGCTCAAGCATAATGCCGGAAGAGTTCAAAATGCTTTAAATTATGACATACAGACCTCAAACATCTCTTTGTGTGTGTGTGTGTGTGTGTGTGTGTGTGTGTGTTTGTGCGTGCAAGCCAACTGAATTTCTGTAATTGGATCCTATTTATTATTTAGAATGTGTTTACTTATTTTTCTAGGACATAGATTTAGAGCCACAAAATCATTCAGTAGCTCAAAGGCTTGCATATGTTTCAGAGAACAAATACTCTGACCCCCTTAACAAAATATCTTTATGGCAGCATGTAAAAGTCTGGTGTACAATTCCAGGAGTGCATAGAGGTTGCTCACATACATTTCCTATTATATTATAGGAACGTAGAATGGCCTGGGTTGAAAAGGACCTTAAAGATCATCTCCTTTCAACCTCCCTGCCATGGGGAGGGTCATCAACCACTAGAGCAGGCTGCCCAAAACAACATCCAGCCTTGCCTTGAATGCCTCCAGGGATGGGGTATCCGCAACCTCTTTGGGCAACCTGTTCCAGTGCCATCTAAGAAAGCATGTCTGAGTGTTTGTCCTTGTGCCACTACAATGCACTCCCACTTTCTCTTACATGTATGTCTAAAAGCATCACACAGAAGGTTTCTGTATTTTTTATTTGCTAGATTGCTCTGCCACATTCATGTCAGGACCAAGTAGAACAGATGAATCCCATGCCAGACTGCTGCTTGGGTGAGATTGATTGTATGTGCCTATAATTTGGATCAAGCCTTGTGCCAGACCCAAGGAGAGATGACTGGAAAATTCAGTGCAATCACAACCTCCAGAAGCTTTGCTTTCTCTTTGACAGGTGCCTATTGATTCTTGTAATCAAACACTCCCTGCTGAGACTCCATGTGCCAACACTTCTGGCTGACTGTAGAGATTTTGTTTGCCAAAGAACTAAAATTTGTCTGGCAAGCTAAAAAGTCAAAGCCAAATCAGGCAGCTGGTCAGTGCTGGTCAATAGACATGAACAAGCCTCTTGTATGTTATTATGCCTCCCAGACTTAGTGTTAGAAATGAGAAATTTGATGAAACTCATATTTGTCCCATTGCTATAATGGGGCATAGGGAGATATCAAAACTGTGCCCAAGGTCCCAACTTGACCTCCTAAGTTAATAATCCCTGAATTGTCCTGAAGCTCTCCATCTATGCAGAGGATACAATGGGCTCACCTATGACAGGGTGGTTGACAGAACTTTCAGATAGTTGCACTCCAAAGGATTGACCTACTTCAAACACAGGAGGACTGCAGATTAAATTTTTCAGCTGTCTAGAAGATTCCCTCAAGCAGTTCCTGCTTTACCCAGAACAATTGAGTGGCAGGATTTATAGCCTAAAGGTTTTAATCAACATCCTGGATGGGGAATCTGGCATAGACTTTATTCTATGTGTGGGTTTTACCCAATGCCTGTAATCTTAAGTGTCTGTGTAACATTGTCACCTATTTCACTCTTTAAATAGAAACAGAACTTGAAATTACACCAGCCCTTATATTACCCTTTCTGTGTTCCTTAACCTTTGATAAATTTTATGTGCTGTGTTGTATATCTTCAGCAGAAGATAAATATGTAGTCTTGAAAAATATTTTGAATTTTCAGAAGAATTTGGAAGACATATTCATCTCTCTGGTCTTAGCTAAACTTCTATTCTGTCATGGTAATAAATCTAGCTCACTGTATCAGAACAGTATTGAAGAAGAAACTACAAAGTTGCAACCAAGGCCAAGATAGCAGAAGACTGGAAGGATAGAGCATAGCTGTACTTTGTGGGATTCCATATTTTTAGCTTATTTATGCACTAGTAAGCAGTAAACTGAGTTTCTGTAGGATGGTTATTGGCATGGGTGTTTTTTTTTTTTTTTTTTTTTTTTAATCTTGAATGCATTGGCATTATACAGTTCAGCCTAAGATAACCTCACTGGAGTGACTGATGGGAGCTGCTTTTTATCCTAGAAATTGCCACTGAATTAAGTATAATGTTTAAGGTATAGGGCAGATTATGCTTTAAGGGCCACATTCCACAAGGATACCCACAACCAACATTCCCATCATTGTCCTGATAATGACTACTTCAAAAGACTTGTAATTTGCCTTGGCAATGACCTGTAGCCACTGCTGGAAACATTAACAAAAAACAGGACAAATATGTTGAAAATGTCTATGTGCTTCCTGGACAGGAAAAAAGATCCTGAGGGAATGCTTTGGGATGATGATCTGTCTGATGGAAGTCAAAGTTGTTATGTGAATGAGATATAAAAAAAAATAAATTCACAGTTGTTAGATGAAATAAAAATGTCTTACAGCCTATTGTGAATGGACTCTGACTGCCTGAAATGACAAAAGTGCATCTGTTGGAGAAATGTAGACAAATTAATAAGGGAAAGCATGTACCACATCAGAAAAATAACAATAAATTAGGAAATAAAATAAAACCACAATGTGAAATTTACTAAAGTAATTTGTTATAGCCTTGTTTCAGCAGAACATAATGATAGAAAAGGCTATTTGATGATCAAGAAAGGGAATGGGGGTGATTTCACAACGATTTAATAGAGGAGATGTGAAACTGTATGCATAGAATGAGGTGCAGATTACTTCTTTTTATTATTCTTCTAATATCTCTGAGGCATAAAGGAGGAGCTTGATGGGAGGATCAGGAGGATTCCATTCATCACAATAGGATACTCAGAAAGAGATGATTGGAGCACACCACTACTAACAAGTAGAAGTATACATATAGAGTGTCTTTGGAATAGGCACGTCTGTAAGTTTTTCTGTTGGTTAAAAGGATACACAAATTAGACACTGAATAAAACAGATAATCTCTACTGGAAGGAAAAAAAATATACATAATGTTTTAAAATCAGAAGATTGTAAGTAAAAAAAAATTATAAGGAGATGTAAGATTTCAAATGAATTCGGGAGCTGGAGTGTCATTACAATTAAAGGAAATACGTTTGAAAACACAAGTCTAGTTTTCACTGCAAGAAAATTTAACTGAAGATCTTCCTGAAGTTCTTATTCATCAGCCATTTGTCAAGGCACAACTTGGAAGCTGGATGAACTTAATTTGTATTTATTCTTTTTCTTCTTGTCCAGAGCCCCATGGGAAGTTCCTTAGAAGGGTTATGTTAAGCACAGGAAATTCAACAATAGCTAAAACACAGCGTCCTTTGTCCATCTTTTGGTCTTCATTTGTATCTTCTCTCTTCCTACTTCTCTCTGCTTTCAAGAATTAAAGGTAAGCCATTAATAGGACAGGCAAAACAGCATATTACCATGAAATATGCAGTCACACTTTATTAACTATTCATATTCTTAATGTGGAAAAATTATAGATGTACTTACTTTTTTCATGAGAAGTAGGTATTGTATTCCATTGGGCATTTTTACAAAACAGTTTTACAGCAAAGAACAGTTAAAACAGGGCTTAACACCTCGCAAACAGACCTGTAGAAAATACACTAAAATGTGCTTGCAGAGTGCTCTTCCCCTGGCAATGAGAAGGATTCAGTGCTGTAGCAAAAGTCAGTCACATTCTTTTTGTAGATAGCCTTTATTGTAAATGTCTTATTTTGTTTTGATAGTTAGTAGCTTACAACTGGTTTCAATATTTACAAGTACGTTACATTTATTTTTCATAAGAATTTTCCAAACAAATGGACTTCTAAGTTATTTCCAAGTTTTGAATTATTTGCTAACTGCTTTCTCATACGCCGTGCTACAGATACAGACTGTCATATTCAGGTTATTAACAGAATTTATTCTACACTGAACTTAGGGTCATGTCATATTCACTAGTCCGTGTACATTTTATTATATTGTCCTCGTGCATTTTTTCTATGACTTGATTAGACTGAAGATATTAAAAACAAACTGTAAAATGAATAAGATAGCTTTGTCAAAAGAAAAGAAGTACACTGGATTTAGTACCATTTCAGCATTCAAGAATCTTCTTAAAACTGAAAACACATCTATTGTTAGTTATTTGTCCATACTTGAATCTCATGAATCAAGATAAATTGGACTATGTGTGCTCTTTCCTGCCATGGATTCAAATATTATGGAACACAGGAGCACTATTCTGCTGTGATCTGGACAGGTACAAAGTAGAGAAACAAACATGTGCATATTTAGAAGTCTAACAGAGATGAAAAATGCAAGTGAAAGCGGGGATGATGTTCCTTGTTCCTTGACTGGGGCTGGTAAAATTTATTTTGAGGACAAGCCTAATTTTGTTATGAAACAAAAAATTACATTTAAAGACAAAATGGGAGACAAAACAACTGAAGTAAAGTTAGAGGAACAAGGAGAGGGAAAAGGTTATTAGAGGCAGAAAGAGAATGTAGTGCAAAGAGAAATACTGCAGTATAGGAGAAATGCAGGAAATAGGTCACCTGGATGCCAGGAATGAATGCAGCAGAAATGATATCCAGCCTGTCAGTGATAGACAACCAGAAATTTCTTGAGAGCCAAATTAGAGATCCTGTCTCAGCCTCAGGTCTCACTGGTGTAACAACATTTTTTTTCTGTGGATATACTTACAAACCTTTGGTTTCCTGGCACTCAGTCATTTCTAACTTCTTTCAGTAAATGAATTTTGGCAAAGGAGTTAAAGAGAAGGCAATGGTAGGGATATGATGATCAGGTCAATAAGAAATGTCATGACATGATGGTAGAATTAGAGTGACCCTGAAAATTTTAATATGTTAAGAAGCAATTTTCTTGAAAAAGTCAAAATACAAATAAACTTTCAAGACATCTTTGTAATTCATTTTGTTCTGTTTTACTGGGGAAGAAGAATAAACAGGCCTTGAGAGATAAAAGAATTTATTCAGCTTTTCTTCTTTCTGATAAACTTTATCTTGTTTGGATGATACTTTGAATCCATGTATTTATATGGACAGATAAAAATGCATGGATATATGGGCTATCTGACTGCATTCTCTTCATCACAGGCACCCTGAAGCAAGAAAAGAAAAGCTAATGGATCATGTATAATGAAACAGCAAAGTCACATAAATGCAACCAACATTTCTGTCTCTTTTAAGACATTAATGTTGAATACCATAATGTGTCACTTCATATTTTTGCTTCAATACATTCATAATCAAATCTTCCTCTGCTTGCTTTGAATCAAATGAAGTTGCCTTGCTTTTCAGGACATTAATGGAATAAGATCTAGAGAAGAATTTTAAAAACGTTTGAAGAAAAAATACGGTGAAATATAAGTTCTATATTTTGACCTAAAAATTCTAATCTTATCAGAACCAAAGACTTATAATCTGCGAATTACAATTACAGATATTTTGGAGTACAATGACAGATAAATAATTCTATATTATATTAACGAGCACAAATAAACACAGCACATGTCCATGCACAAAAACTCTGAATGCCAATGTTCATGCTGTTTCAAAAAGTGATTGCAGAAAGAATTAACTACATTCTTATTTTTGTATCAGGTGTCTTGTTTACTGTGTATGGATTTGCATACCTATTAAGGCAAACATAACATTATTTAATGAAAATATTTTGTTAACATTCCTTTTTGAATGATGATATACCTAGTTTCAAATTCATTGAATACAGATCTATACATATGTTTGCAAATTGTTTTTCAACTTGCAGGTAAATATCTTCAATTTAAGAGGAAAAAAATGAAAAAATGATTTTCTAGAAATGTCACTGGTATAGCTGTAATCCAAGTTTAACCATAAGAAATTCATTCTTAGAATATTTTCCTCTCTCCCTCTCAACTTTTTTAGGTGCAAAAATGTTCTTTGTAAATGGTTTCCACTGTAAAATACAATCAGTTACGGGACAGTGAAGTATGATGCACTGGACAAAATGTAGACAACAGTATAACCAGTCTTCATCCAATTACCCATAAAATACTTCATAGTCATTTTAGCAAGCAGGGTCCTTTTGCAGAGTTTGTCTAATTTCAGATACCTATTTTAGGAAGGACTGACTACAAAAGGAGATTGGATTGCTGTCACTGACGATTATGCTTTTGTCATCTAAAGTAAGTTGAGTTGTGTTGCTTCCTCGTCCATTGCTAAATAGATAGGTTTTCACAAAACATAGCAATTAGAATGAAATAGCCTCTCTTTTCTGTTACTGGATATGCAAGTTAAAATCCTAGAAGAAGTATAAACAGCTTGTTGATGCATTAGAATAGAGATGAACTCAGATAACCTTGGAAGAAGAAGGACTACAATCAGTTCACAGAATCACAGAATTGTAAGGGTTGGAAGGGATGTCTAAAGATCATCTAGTCCAACCCCCTGCCAAAGCAGCTCCCTAGCTCAGGTTGCACAGGTAGGAGTCCAGGCAGGTCTTGAATGTCTCCAGAGAGAGACTTCATAACCTCTCTGGGCAGCCTGTTCCAGTGCTCTGCCAACTTTACTGTGAAGAACAGTGATAAAAACAGTTGTTTGTCTCCCATTTGCATAACTCATATGAAAGAATGTAATCCACAGTGAAAATTTCTGTAGACTTCGTATCACCTTGGACAAGTCATTCGCTCATTCTGGGTTCCAGTGGCATTCAGAAACAAACAACTAATACAACTTCTGTTTAAAGGTCTTTTAGACAAGGCTAGTCTTAATTCTTTCAGAACAGATGTTAAGAAAACATGCATCAATCTTCTCACCATGGAAAGGTACAAACCCATCCAAAATAATGAAAATAAATGTGGGATTTTAAAAATCAAAACTATCAGTGGCAGGTGCATGTATACCTTAAACTTGTTCAGGGGCACCACTCCCACTGTTTAGAGACCATATCAGCGTTCTCAGATGTTGCTTCACTTTATTGCAAAAATAGAAGTCACATTCAGCTAAATGACTATAAGGGAGATTATTACATGACAGAATACTGAAGGAGAATGTTAAACTTTGCATTGTGAGATGTAAGCAAACCGACTGCTTGCTAAAATGGCATCAGTAGTACAGGAAGCCCCCAGGGCCCCTTCAAACTCCAACAGCCTCAAAAGGGGCTTTAAAAAGACTGCGGTAATTGCCTGCAAGGAACTGTGTGATCATTAACTGTTAACCTGAAACTTCAGTAACATTTTATTTTACCCATGAGTGCTTTTTCACTTTCAGTGTGAGCTCTAGTATGCTGTCAATCTTCCCGCAAAAATACCCTTGACTTTGGTAGTGCTGTGGTACAAAAGTCTGATGGAACATCACCTGGCATGTTGCTGGCAAATCAGAAAGTAGTAGTAAAAAATAATCATTTATGTAGTGTAACTGGAAAAACTGCCCAGAATAATAATTTCATTGTTGATGTTATTGAAAAACAGTCAATCTGGGAAAAAATAAGGGATTTCTATCAGTAGAGAAAAAGTACTGCCTTTGCCCTACATTTCAGGGATATCATTCAATATAACTTTTGAATTTTCACAATACTTTTTCAACTTGATCACTATACCAATCAAATAATGCAATACTTTAGACATTGCAGGCCAATAATCTGCTATGAAAACAGACCAGAATCCCACCGAGCTGTTTGCATCAGCTGTTCATTCCTGAAACAAATTCTTACTTCCCCTCTAAGTTTTCACCAGTTCCTCCTCATCTTACCATATTCCTTGCTTTTGAAGCTCTGAACATGCCTTGACAAATAACTTCAAATACTCATTAATATGACAAAATCTGATACAAGAGAAGCTAGTTTAAGCTTCACTTTGCCCTATACACAACGATGACTCACTCTTAAAAGAACAACATTATGTGAATAACAGTTCAATATTAAATCTGTGATTTTTTGTGCTTTCCCATTGCAATATTTATTTCTACCTTTTCTCCCTGTGCACTATGGAGAAGAGAGGGCTTAGAAGGGTTAAAGTTTTATCAGTGTGTAGAAATATCTGAAGGGAGGATGCAGAGAGCACAGAGCCAGGCTGTTCTTGGTGGTGCCAAAGGCCATGTCCCGTGGCACCAAACTCAACCTGGAGCCCAGGAGCTCCCTCTTCCCATCAGGCAGCACTTCTATGCTGGTCAGTGCTGGAGTGCCGTGACAGGGACCAGAGAGTTATGGGCTCCAAAACTGCCTGCATGTGATGCTGGGCACCCTGCGTGGGGAGTACTTGCTGGGGTAGGGCTGGGCTAGAGGGACCCAGAGGTCTCTTCAAACCTCAGCCACGCAGTGATTAAGTTATTCTGAGATTGTATGTCATGTGTTTATTTTCTCCACCATTTCTTTAGCATCTGCCATTCTTTGACTACTTTCACACACTGAATTTCAGCATTGGACTTATCCAGAGATATCTAATTTGAGAATGTAATTCAAAAGAACCTCTACTAAATTCTGTCTAGTGCAGGGTATGTTGGAGCATTTCCATTTTCAAGATATGATAACTAACAATATATTACCAAAACCCTAATATGAAATGTCAGTTAATTTCAATAGCAGCCTGAGCATAGCATCTTTCTTTTGATGCTTATTAGCTCACAAAAATATAATTAAACAAGTAGATGAGATATGTTCAACTATTGTTCTTCCACATCAAGGTCAGAAAAGGCATGAAATAATGTGAAAAGTAAATTAGGCTACCACTAGAATGTTTTTTTCCTTATTATTTTGGCTGAGATATCATGGAGTCTCACAGGGAGCCAGACAGGGGAAAAAACAACAATAGCAATAGAATGGTAGTAGATATTTAAAGTAGATTTAAATAAGTAAATGAGTCCAGAAACCTCTGTATGCTGTGAGAGTGCTGTGGTTCAAAGGCCAGAAAAACTGCTTTGGGTATGTACCATCCTACAGTGTATATTTCAGTCAAAAAATATTACTGAGAAATAGGATGGAAAAATAAATACAAGGAATCTTAAGAATACGCATGTTAACATTTATAGTTACTTCAGATTTTCAAGTAGAAATAGAGCCTAAACCTCAATATTCTTATCATTACAGAAGAATTATCTCTATGTGTATAATACAGCTATTAAAAAAAGAACATATCTATAAACCAAAGTTTGTTTGAATTTTCTAATACCAGCAAGAAAGGGAACTGGTGTTTTCTAATTAAATTAAAGGGTTTTTTTTACTCTATCATTTTGTTTGTTTGTTTGTTTGTTTGTTTCTTCTATAACTATAAAGCTGGAAGTTCAAATAAACTTCTACTAATTAACAATACATAAAGAAAAGAAGCTACAGTTCATGTAAGGCAATATATCTTACAGAAAGCCAAAACCAATAACTGTAAATGAAAAAAAAAACCAAAAAAACCACCTTATTTCTTTTTAAACTATCCGACTAGTTAGTGATGAAGCCTTGCGATAATCATCTGAGAGAAATAAAAATACTGTCCTTGTATTATTTAACATTGGACTAAATAAAGCTTCTTAAAATACATTACAGAGAACAATTCCACACTAATTGCACATGAACTTAATCTCAGATTATCTTTTCCTTTTCCAAGGCTGATAACGGGGCTCCTTTCTTTTTTTTCTTTTTTCTTTTTTTTTCTTTCAATGGATTATAAAGAAATAAGGAAAGTAAATGTAAAAGGTTGTGATTAAAAATGTTCCCCCTAACTGGCCAAGCATGTGTTAGAATGAAAGCTAGAGAAACTTCCAAAAATGTTTAATTTTACAGATACGTTTTAATGTAAGATTCTGAAATTGCTTTGTCTGTTTGCTCTGTTTCTTTGTGTGATCTGAGAAGTGAATTTGGAGTTGCACCCAAAGCACTATATCCAGTATTGGAAGGAGGTAGCACAACTGTGCAGCTGGCATCACACTCAGAACTCCAATATTTCCATAATATCAACATTCCCATAAGCAAGATGATCTGGGCTCTATCTCTACTACTACACTGAAACAGGAGACTGCAAAGGTATAGGTAGTAGTCACAGTCGTGAAGTTTCAAATGGCTGTAGTCATCCAACTGTATAGAACAGTATCATAGTATGTTTGAAATTAAAAATGTTCGAATAAATCACAAAGTGACACAATTTAAGACCCCCCCAAAAGAACAAACAAACAAACAAACAAACAGTCTCTTTGCAGTCTTATCTATACTTGCTCACCATTTCTCACGGATAAGGCCTTATATTTAAATATATTTTCTGGAGCACTGTTCTTGTAACCATAGTCTTTGAGGTCTGTTAAATGCTACTGTTCTTGTGACTCCTGAAAACTTTTCTGTATAGTCCTTGGAAAGCGCTCCCTTGTACTCATCAATAAATCAAATCATAATGAAATTTAATGAAAGCGTAGTCTCTGTTCAGTAAAATATTAATGCCACTTTTTGTTATCCAGTAAAAGTATGGTTGGTTACACATGGCAGATGACAATTCAAGTAGTCTGCCAGAAGGGTAAAGCCATCATCATTTCTTCCCAGTGGAATGTTTCCCAGTTCATTCTGAGGCTGATAAATACTCCTGGACTATTCAACTGCCCGTGAAGTGAGTGAGCAGCAAAATCAGATAAGACAAAAGAGAAGTGCGATCTTAAGTATATCAAAAAGATGTAAAAAATGCAGGTTCTGTTTTTCCACTGTCTGTACACTGTGTTTAGTTTAAGACAGCATAGACCTCTTCCATACAGTGAAGGATTTTCATGGTTCATTCCTACTACCATTGCTTTCATTCTCACCCACCTTACAACAAATACAGGGGTCTGCTCAGATAACTGGGCCCCTCCAAGTGCTCACAGTTTGATCAAGGACCAAAAGTCAAAAGAGCAGTATTTTCTTACTGTATGATGGCTGGTCCATACCACAGATTATTCCATCTTTACTCATATTTAGGAGTAGGTGACATGACTACACAACTTTCAACACAGTGACATCCTAAAGATCAGTCCCACTGTCACTCCCTGTCTCTCTCTGGAGCATCACAATGCCAAACTCTGTCATTCTGTAGAGGAATGGAGACAACTGTCATCTGACTGAGTCAACAGGAATACTCTACTGAAGAGTACACAATTCACTCAGTGCTGTGCAGCAAAGCATGTTTCTGTAGACTCCTTTTGCAGTCAGAATATAAAGAAAAAAAAAAAAACCTGTAGGAAAAAAGAAGTCATATTCAAATTCCATTTTTTGTAACTTGTATGTTTCCACAAAGATGTCAGTAAAGTGGCGTATACCTGTTCTCTGAATTTTATTGGCACAATATTCACCACCTCTATGTATACATAAGAAAGAGTAGAGAGTAATTTTCATCTGTATTTATACTACTAAAGATAAAAGAATTTCATGAAATGGTGATAGATGAATTTCCATTTAATTTTCAGAGGTGAGAGCCACATTTCTTAGCTACATAACTTTTTACATATAGAGCTTTGTCAAAAATTACCCTACCAGTAATTCACTGGAGAACCTGGAGGTGGCAAAGTAATTTGAGTCTTTTTATTCAAAGTGGCAAAAAGTGGAGTTGCATTCTTTCAGGAAACAAAATTGGACATAAATTGTGAAATGTGCATTGCCTATTGTTTGAAATGGCCAGTGAAAACTGTGATTCCAATGCCAACCTGGCTAACGGCAAACTGTACATGGATAGCAGCTTATTTTATCCATCCTGAAAAAATTGATAGTATTTTAGAGACCTTCAGGGAGAAATAACTTTTCATGCCAGCAAGTGAAGCAATGAATGTTAAAGAAATGATTTTTTTTTTACATGTCTTGGTGTAATTGAAAATTCAGTGAAGGAGTTTTCCTGTAATCCTCACAGCATTACTAGGGTTGGAAGGTAACTCTTCTGTTCAGCAAAGCTCAAGGTCAGCAAAACTTTTGCCTGAGTATAGACTGAACAGCTGGAACAAGTAGTGGGTCTGAATCAGATCAGAGGTGCTTAAATACAGCTTTGATCCCCTAAATTTGGAAAACTAATCACAGCTCCTCTATTAGATCTCAAGCAGTCCCTTTGTTTTATAAGTTTTTATAAGTACTGTACCACAGCCATTGTAGTGTGTCAAAGTTCCAAGCTTGACATTTGTACAACCCAGCTCATTTCTGGCATTCATTAGGATATTTGTTAAGTATCACACAGTACAACTTTAATCTCCTGTCCTGCCTTCTCACAGTTACCTTGCTCTCCACAGGTGGCTATGTGCATAGGAAAGCTGGGGGCAGCACCCAGCAAGGGAAAAGTCACATTCAAGTGTGGCTTTCAAGAAGAATATTCCCTCCTGGGTGCTTGAAACACTCAGAGAGATCAAGACTGT
The DNA here is from genome assembly GCA_036925125.1 of Oreortyx pictus. Lineage (NCBI taxonomy): Eukaryota > Metazoa > Chordata > Aves > Galliformes > Odontophoridae > Oreortyx > Oreortyx pictus. The sequence continues at coordinate 4,371,929 of JAUPFR010000005.1, forward strand.
GTAAAAAAACTGAGCTCCCTTCAGTCTCTTTCTTCCAGCTTTTAGATCTCTGAAATAGCTTCCTATTGGCATAACTGAAGTTTAACTCTTGAATCTTCTAGTGCTGTGTCACATCTAGCTTTGAATGTACTATCAGGGAATTTCCTAGGCTGTAGGATGGAGGCTGTAAGTACCCAAATGCTAAGACCTATTAGAGTTAAGTGCTGCGGCTTCCACTGTTTGTATTTCAGGTCTAAGAAAGAGCTTTTCTGCCTTAAAACGCTAGAAGAGTATAAGAACAAACAAAGAAAGAAACAAACAAAAAAACATATTGAAGAATGAATGAAACGTAAAGAAAAAAATACAGATTCTTACATTTGATCTGGGGGTGGGAATAGTCTGTTCCCACAGAGATGGAGCACCCACAAGCTCTGTGATCAGTGTGCGCCAGAGTCTCACAATCCTCTGAGCAGAAACAGTGAGGGCTCCCCAGACTTTTCTCATCTCCAAGCTAAACAAGCCCAACTCCCTCAGCCTTTCTTTATAGGAGAGGCACTCTAGCCCTCCGATCATCTTAAAGGCCCTCCTCTGGATCTGCTCCAACAGCTCCATGTCCTTGTACTGGAAGCCCCAGGCCTAGATGCAGTACTCCAGATGGCACAAAGTATCAGGGACAATCCCCTCCCTGCTTACTGCCATTCCTCTTTAGATGCAGCTCAGGATACTTTTGGCCTTCCAGGCTGCAAGAGCACTCTTCTGGCTCATGTTCAGCTTTCCTTCCATCAGGACTCACAAGCCCTCCTCCATAGGGGTGCTCTCAATGACTTCTCCCAGACCATACATGCATCTGGGATGCCTCTGAAACAAGTGAAACATATTGCATTTGGCCTTGTGGGTTCACATCATTAGGTTCACACAAATTGGTCCATGTACCATTCAGCTTGGCGTCATCAGCAAACTTACTGAGGGTACATTTGATCCCACTGTCTATGATAAGAGCAGTAAATCTAATTCTGTGAGGCTTCAGAAAATGTTATTTGCATTGAGAATAACAATGCTATACCTGCTCTGTCCTGTGATTTTCTGGGAAAGTGAGTCTTTGCCTGCATGAACTGATTTAAAATGTTATTTTCTAACTAATTTTCACATTCAATTTATAGATATGGAATGCTACAATAAAAAGAGAATCAAATAAAATTATATTTTTTGTCATCTGAGATTTTATTGTACAGCTTCTGAATTTATTTTTACACCTTGCATAAGGTGATAAATGAGTATTTTCCAATAAGGGCATCTATTTATTCACATACATTATGGGCTCATGATTTTGGAATACTAATTTCAACTCCTGGTTTTAAAGTGTCAAATCTCAGGTGATTACTTTCTCAAGGTTCATTTTTTGGAAGTCTGTTTTCAAACATTGTGGAATTTAAAAATAATTATGTCAGCAGCTCAGCACAGGCTATGCTAGAACACCATTTATCTTTGCTTGTTGAAATAGTTTTTGCGCATAACAGTTCCTGTACATTTTTTTTCTTACAGATTAATTTTTGTGCACCCACTCCAGCTGTAGACAATGAAATATAACCATAATGGAAAAAATGTTGCGTATTTCTCTAAAGCAGAAGTTTATTTAACATGGATTTTGTCAGACCAAGGGAGAAGTGAAAAACAGTAGGTAAATAGGGCATGTGTAAAAGTTGTGAAGTTACAAAAGAATGTTTGACTTTTTGCTTCTGTTTAAAACAAGTGTAAGGCAAATCCTGGTCTGAATAACCCCACAGTATAGGTAAATAAGTGATATATCATGTTTGTAATACACTTAATTTTAAAATTGCAGGATCTGATCTATGTCTACAAATATCTAAGGAGCAGAAGATGAAGGGACGAGGCTGAACTCTTCTCTGCAGTGTGTGGTGATAGAATGAGGGGAAATGGCCACAAACTGAAGCATAGGAAGTTCTGCACCAATGTGTGCGGGAACTTCTTCACAGTGCAGTGACGGAGCACTGGCACAGGCTGCACAGAGAGGTGGTGGGGTCTCCTTCTCTGGAGACGTCCAAGACCTGCCTGGATGCCTACCTGTGCAACCTGGGCTAGGGAGCTTCTTTGGCAGAAGGGTTGGACTCGATGATCTCCAGAGGTCCCTTCCAACCCCTACAATTCTGTGATTCTGTGATATTCATTACCTTTGAGATGAACTAGCTTTCCTATTTCATTTTTTTGTTGTTTTTTTTCTTGTTCTTGTTCTTTTTCCTGTTTTATTTTCATGTTTGTTTTACTAATATTCTTCAGAGATATCATCAACAGCTTAAAGTTGAAAGAATATATTCATGGAATTTAAATGTAGTTAAAAAAATGTAGTTAAAATGCATTGATATTTTGAAACTGAAATACTTCAGATGAGTCTTCAAATCATTGTCTTTGTTCCACTGAAGAGAAAAACCAAATTTCAAAAACTTAAATGTACTGTAAATCAAATGTTTTGTCTTTCAAACAACTTTAGGGCTGCTTATGGTATCTTGAGCAATTAAGAATGCCTTAAAACATTATCAGTATTTTTTGAGCAAGGAAGGAGATGACTCAATTAGAGATTCACAGAAATACTGTTTGCACACTCATCCTCTCTCTAGTATAACTGGGCAGTCTTCTTTCTGTATCTTCTTCAAAAGTGTGTAGGAAGAAAATAGAAAATAGCTCTTAAATGACAGAGGAAATTTTGTCATCAGAATAGATTAAAGATTTTGACTAAATGAATTATCTTGCTGAAACAAGCTTCAAACTATACATCGTCAAAATCATTTGTTTGACACTACAAGACATTGTATTTGTCAAGGTGCAGCTATACAGGATAGATTTAGCTATTTCCACAAAATCCCTTTGCAGAAATATACTGTTAGGCAGCTGAAGCTCTGAGATGAAGACCTGAATGAAGGTACATGATTATACACAGCAGTGCAGATGTTTACAAATGAAGAAAGGAAAGGATGTGTTCTGCACATCTGAAGAGTAAGTGATAGAGTAGATTTTTCTTTTAGGTATCTGGAGTCATGTCAGCACCTTGTTGCTCATGACCTTGTTGCTCTCATACCATGTTTAAACTGAATCACTCAGGAAAATGTGAGATTAATTACAATGAAAACAGAAATGCATTATGTATTCACAGATTACATGGAAGGAATCAGAGAAATGGAAATTGGAAGGAGATGCAAAATGATATAATCATAGCCACTCTATATCCCAGATTCTTGAACGTCAATTGAGAAAATTAAAAAACTTGGTAATTTTGTTCAAATGACAAGCTTTGTGCTTAGAATCTTTGGTTCACTATTGCAGTGCAGAGTTCTAGCCTGTTTTCTTATTTTGTACAGAGATTAATACACATGAAGCATCTTTACCAAAATGAACCAAGTAATTCCCTTAAAAAGAAAATCTGGTTAGCACAGGGCTCTAGACTAATGTATAATGAGTAAAAAGTGGTCTACACCATATATCTTGAGACATTTGGAACATATTATATAACTGATAGGAAAGATAATGTTGATATAGCCTCATGGCGGTGTGGGTAGTGGGAAGAAGGCATCAAATTTCAAGCAGTTTTTGCTAAAATTACAAATGGATTGAGATATGCACACTAGAAGATAAAGTATATTCTAGACAGGGAGGAGGGTAAATAAACGCTGAAGGAAACTGAACTTTTTATTGTAGATTTATATGCCAAGATACGTCTTAAATAGTGTTCAACTTTTACATCTCTACAGAAGCAACCAGGTGACGCTAGAAAATAGAACAGTTAGCTTGCAGAGGTGGCATGTATTACATCACTGCCACGAAGTTAGGTAGCCCTGAAGGAGTAAACTAGCTGTTCTAGGGACCTGGTGGTCACTTTCCTATATTAGCTTACTGTCATTACCTACTCCAGCAAAAGTTCTTGGGTGTATTTTGGCTTTTGTGCTCCTCTCACCTCTTTCTGGACATACTTTTCTAATGACAGATGTGTAAATGCAGTTAGCAGAGGGGATGAAGACCCTTTATCATCTTCTGTCCACTCTGTCACTAAAGGAAAGAATAAAGCAGTGAGATAAACAGAAATGTAAGATGCTAGTGAATCCACATCCACCTTATTGCTTGCCAGCTATAATCTTTCTTCAGCTGTCATAAAGTCATAAAACCACCAATGATGTTCAAAATCACATTCAGGGGAGAATTACTGACTGCATAAAAAACTAGTATAATCTTTGGGGAAATATTAAGTATGGACTTGTGTACATTAAGCCTTGCTCAGAAATGGTTAGATAGATATAGATAGTTAGTTTTACATGCTTGTATTTTCTACATAATCATTCTTGACAATCAAGAAGAATATTTATGACATGTAATAATCTTTAGATTTTCTCCCAGCCATGGCTATCCAGGGTGCTAAGAAAATTTCCACAAGTTCTGTTTCATTGTCTCACATTGTGTAGCCACTGAAGTTCATGAAAGTATACTCCTAAACAGTCAGTTTGTATTCATCTTAGCATCACCAGATCAACCTGTCCAAGAGAACATGTAGAACATACAGAAAATGTAATTTATTCCATTATTATAAAGATGTCTAGACATGGATCCAAAAGAATCTGAAAATCTCTTTATTACTGAGTCACCGACTTGACGGGACAATTTTTTTGTTTCTGAAAATCATTACTAAACTCTATCGCATTCCCCAAACTCAGGGACGTACACCCACAGCCATCCACACAAACTTCGTCAAAATGAATAACCAATCAGAGTTCACGTGTCATCTGAATGACTGTCATCCTACAGTAAAGCCATTACATAAATGAGACTGGATACCTCATTCTGCTGCTTTCTTCTGACTTTTAATAAGTTACTTCACTTCCAAGCCTTCCTTCTTAACTTTTGTATATCCCATTTTGTTACAGTTTGAATCGCCCATGATCATCTGCTTTTGTGAGGTTTTTTACAGTTCTCTTGAAGCACAATAGGCCCAATTCATGTTCAGCCATTCCAAGGAATTGCAGGCTGCAGCTACTTGAAGGCATTCCCTAGGCATAAGGTGATAGCTTTTCCTCAAGTATCCACATTTGTGATGTATATCTTTTAGATCAGGCTCCTTTCCCTTCCAGTTGCAAAAGAGAGTGCCCCAGAAGGAACAAAATAGATGTTCAAGCATTTACTCCCAGAACTAAATCTTTTACATTTTTACAATGGTTATGATTGAAAGAGACACTCTCTCTCTCTCTCCCTCAGACACATCCCCCCACACATAGAATAGGAGGCAGATATGGTTCTTTATCCAGGTTACTTTTCTGTTATTGCCCTCTGGATTGGATTTGGATCCCAAATACCAAAAGACTAATTCTTCCAATTATGCAACAAGTCTCTCTCCTGATGGTTTTACAAAAACAAATGCTGAAGTTACATCCATGCTTATCTTAAATAGAGAAGCAGATTTCAATGTCTTCCCTCCTTCCAAGAGGGTTCTATAAGCCAAGTGTTACGTGAAATATTCATGGTCATTTTAGAAACCATTTATTTTTTATCCTTAGTTTTATTTGAAGACAACTCAAAGAGGAAAAGCAGCAGAAAAGCCTTTGGCATCCAGAACAAAAATAGCACAGAATAGGAAAAGACCTAATTCATTTTTGCTGCTTCATTGAGAAGAGAGGAAAGCAGGGACAGTCAGCTCAGTGCAAAAAGAATCATAGAGTCATAGAATTATTAAAGACCATTAAGATCATCTAGTCCAACCATCAGCTCATCACCACCATACACACTGACCGTGTCCTTCTGGACTAATGGTTCACACTGGTGCACAAGTCCCAGTCGTTGGGACTTTGGAAAATCATACAATTTGAAAAATTCACTCTTCCCAATAACATACAGGCCTGTAATGGAGGGAGAGCTGAAGAAACAGATAAAAAATACTTCATGATTACAGAGACATGATATATCTCTTTTTGGAGAGAAAATATATACAGAGAATACTAATTCATACTGGACTTTTCTCAGATGAAAAGAGGGAGGAATGTATTACTCGAAGTAGCAGAAATTAGGGGGATAGTTATAAGAAATAGCTCAGGAAATAGTTTTAATGCTTTCTTTTGATAGATATTGTTTAATTTAATTTCAGTATATGATCAGGTGTGTTGGAACCACAAATAAAAAAGAAAAAAAAAGTTAAACAGCAGTCTATTAAGAACAAAAAACCACAAATTAAGCTTGTTGATTAGACTATGGTTTACCTTTCCAAATGCTTGAAATTTTATTATGATATTCAATACTGGAGATTTGCCATGAGGTGTCAGACTAGATTTATAACTTTAATTTCAGAAGACATTAATGATCTCAGTACTGGTAATATATAACCAAACAAATGTGACAATTTGTAATTATTGTTAGAATTTAATAATTTACAAGAAGAACTCAATTAGAAGAACTCAATTATTTCTGTAAAAAATTAAGTTCTGTCTGGTCTCATTGCTAAAGATTCGTCACTGTTATTTATATATTTATTATTAATATTTTCCTTCTTTTTTAGGAAACTTTCAAAACATAGTCCATATCTGTTTTAAAACGTGAAAACTGAGGAAAAGACGACAGGATTAACATCAACATGTTTTTGTTGTGTGTGTATACAAATGTTTTTGTTGTTTTTTTTTTAACTTTGTGTCTGCTTATTGGCTCTGATTTCACATTTTATACAAAATAGCATTTTTAAAAATAATATTTTTATTGTTATTTTAAACAATGTTGGAATTGGATTACTGAAAAAAACAAAACAAAGCAAACAAAAAAAACAACCAACAATAGAAAGGATGGACTCTTCCTCCTTATTTTCAACTAGCCCTCTGTTGTATGATAAACACAAAAAGTAAACTTATGAAATTCTTTCTCTTAATTAAACACAATTCATTTGCTCATTTCCTTTTTTTAATGTTTCTCTTTGTTAGTTAAAAAGTTCCATTCAGTTACTCCTACAAAACTTTGAGGTCCGAACAAAAAAGTCCCTGTTGTAAAATGTATTTCTCCATTTGTTTTGTACTTTTAATACATTGAATACATTTGCAGCTTGTAAGGGGACATCAGATTTTCTGCACTGAGCCATCTGATGTTTGTATATTGCTTGTGAAACTGCATGAGACAAATGCTTCACGCATTAATTTTTTTCTCAGACCTTGGAAATGTGGTTCATGGGATGAAAACTCATTTGAATACAGGAAAGAATCCCTGTATAGAAATAAGCAGTTCAATCACTTTCACAGCATACGACTCACAAATATGTGTGGGTCATATGGATAATAGGAAGATCCTGCTTAAATGCTTAGTGCCAATGGAAGGAAAAAAATACAGCCAGGCTAAACCATTATTAAGATATAAATAGGCTTGTAAACAATTTGATTGCATAAAAGAGCTGGTTTTCTTGGGACTGCAGCAATTTGCATAATGAACTGCAGCAGTAGCCCTAACAATATTCTGTATTAATTGACGTCAAGTGAGATTGTCAACTTTTGCAATGCCAGACAGCATTTGTTTGCAATCGCTTCCTTACAAAGAAGGAACTCTGAGAAGGAAAACCGACAGAGCATTTTTCTGCTTGTCTGCTTTTAGGTTTGCATTTGACCCCCTTTTTTAATTTATAAATGCTGCTAAAGTAAACTTTTTACAAATAATATGCTAATGAGAATGATATGCTTTCCTATTAGTACTCCAATTTCATAAAGAAGCAATCAGTCTACTATACCTTGCTGTCTGTACCTGAAGTCATGGTTTAGATCTGAATATTTCAGTTTTAGGACAACCGTTCCTTTAAAACAATATTCTTTTTACACTTATAATTTTGAGACTTGACAATGCAGAATCCCAGGACTGGAAGGAACCACAGGAGTTCTCTGGGTCAATACTCTGTTTCAAATCAGGTCAGACTTTAATACAGACCACGTTGTTTAAGGCTCTATCCATTCTGATCTGGAAACTCTCTAAAGATTCTGATTCCACACCCTCTCTGGGCAATGTGTTACATTTCTTCATTATGGCTTAGATCTGCAGATAATTTTGAAGGAGCAGCTGCAAGCTAGGCAAATTATACCCTAGAGATATTATAAAGCCACGAGAAGTACTAAAATATCTCACATGACATAAAATGAAGTAAGAAAAGCAATGCTTTTCGAAATTTCACCTAACAATAAAGAAGGAATCCAGTCCTACTGTTAGGTAGTATAAAGTACATTGATTAATCAGAATAGTACCTGGTTACCTTTTTTGGTTAAGTTTCCATTGAGTTTTGAAAACATACAAGCCTGACAGTGTTTTAAAGTAAACTCATTCATTCTCATGCACATGCCTGGGAAGACTGCTATACTTCACATGTCTAATGATGTGCTCCTTGTAACACAGCCCAGTGTGCAACTTGCCTTATTCACACTGAGAGTAAAATGCTGGCTTGTACCCTGCCACACATTCACCATCAACTACCCAGGACTTCCACAGGATACTGTTCAGCTAGCCATATCCATTCAGTGCAGATGCCTAGGGTCACTCCAAAGTGCAGAGCTTTGGTCTTCTACCGGATGAATTTCTCACAAACTGAATTCACAGCACTTTCAATGGTCTCATGTCATGTTTGCCTCTTTACACCCTGTGTAGTGTACCATCCATGCTTGCTTGTTGGTTTGGAGTTGAGCCTTTTTGTGATGCACCACAACATCATACCAACACTATGAATGGCAAGGCAAGATTTGCATGAAGGAGTTATATTTAGTAATTATGGAAATAATTACTAAACTAACGTTATTCATAGCTACAGGCGGACATTCTTAAGCCGACATAAAACCATGCACAGATGTTCTTTTCTACAGGTAGTTATGACAGCTCAACTCATCCAGCAGAGTTTTTTGCAAAATGTACATCTCCAAAATAGGAGAATTTCATATAATTTTATGTAATGTTCATGAAATAATGATGAACAAAAAAATATACAAAAAATAGATAGATAGAATATTTTAATCTCCAGAACTCGGATAAAGTGGCAAAAAAAATCCTACCAAATTAGGATGTTTTACAAATAAAAGTGCTCATAAGACTTAGATAATATTTTTTTGTAGATGAATATCAATATATATCACTGTGCAAAAGAACGCCGTTTGACTAACTGAAATCCTCTGCCTCAGATTCGACATGCAGAAATATTATTACAGAAAATCAAAATATATATTGCAGCTAATGTTTTGGTTTTTTTCTCTCTATTTGGGCATCACAGTGAACCTGATATTCCTAATACAGCTGACTATCTGACAGAAAAGGATTTTTAGGGGAAGATTACAGATATGTCTTTTTTTATACATACATTTTACAGTGTCCTTGGGAGACTCATTGGCAACAACTTTTAGTTACCCCTTTCACATCAATTTTTCTTTGGTTCAGAAGCATGAACTCTAATCCTTAATTTGTGAAATGTTTATCATATACAGTAAATGTTGAACTTAAATTACGTAGATGTCAAAAAAACAAAAGCTTTGGCTATAGAAAATATTTCTATAAGCCAGCAATTTGCTGACAGAGCATATAGAATTGTTGTATCATTTTTGAGGCCATCAGCAGCTGGTAAACTTTTAAGGTTGATGAATATATTTGCACTGCATTCACTGATGCCTTTGAATTTTACTGCTGCGATTCATTTTATTCAATTTCTCAGAGTGAATAATATCATTAAAACTCAATTCTTCCAAGTGGAACAACACGAACATATCAACTAAATTCATTTTGAATCCATTTCCCTTCCCTCTTTCAGCCAGTGCTTTTGGTCAGACACTTTGGAAGATTATTTCCTGGACAGAAAAAGAAGAAGAAATGCTATTCTAACTAAAATTATGCTGCATATAATATTTCTGGCGAATTATAAAAGTCATGTTCACAATAGTGGCTGATTGCTCCCTGTATTTTCATTACTTTTCCCTATTTTGATCTATTCATGGTGGCATTGGAAGGACAATCAAAAATTTCATTTCTGTGTGTCTCTGGGTAGTTAGAATACTTATTTTTCAGCATGCATAAAACTGTTTCATGGTTTCATGGTCTTCATAAATGGGAAATATCCATTCACTCACAATGGTTTCAGCCATGAAAAAGTGTAAGAGTAAGGTTTGTGAGATTAGAAGTTCACACTACAGTCACACTGCACTTTTTAGCTGCAGCTGCATTAGGTGAAGAAGTTACTACTCTAATTTAACTCCAACTCAAAAAAAAAAAAAAAAACCTCAAAAATGAGTCTTTCTCCCCTTCAAGTTTTACAACATAATCGCTTCTGTGATGTCCCCCTAGGCAGGTTCAAGCTACATAATCAAAAAGATATATACATTGTCAATACAGAATTTTCTAACTTGTCTTCCATCTAATCAATTTAGAGAATTATTACATGTGCAGGTAGGCTGGCATATCTCAAGGGCTGACAGTATTTGGAAGGAGAAGAGGAGGATGCTGATGAGTCATGTGAAGCAAGTCTGTGCTCAGAGCTTTCAGCTAAATCAGCAAAACACAACAGCTTGGTCTAGGGCCTTGTGGATTTTCCCATAAGAGGACATAAAAGCACCAAAGGTGAAAAATAGAACTATGCTGACAGATGAGCTAGAAATAACTACAAGAAAATGCTAACAGTTCTCTATATGATCTTGGGAGATGGGAGATAATGAATATCTACTTTCAGGTTCAAAGTGGATGCCATGAGCATTTGTGGATGACACGAACCTTTTTCTTCTATTGTTTCATTGAATAACTTACGATGATTCACTGTTTTCTTTCTCAGCCATTGCCAATGATGGTGATGACAATGAAATTCTTTGGATGACTATTGTCTTGTTAAAAGGCAGAATTATTATTATTTTGCAAATAAACGTTATTCCAACCTGCTGTATTCTAAAAAAAGTGAGGACAGTGGGGAAGACTTTCTCTCCCTATTATGCTTTTGAGTAAATAATTAGTGATTGTACCTTCTTTACTCAAATATACTACTAACTAGTCCAATGTCCTGTTCTCTGACTGCACAGCAAAATGACATAGCAGATATTACATCTGAACATGTGAACTCTCCAGGAACACTGTCTACATTCCAAATAATATACCCAGGAGTTGTTCATTGGAGCACTGGTAGCATGAAGTGAAACAATGGCAAGAACAGTGCTAAAAGCTTAACAGCGTGGACAATGGTGAAACAGTACTTGGGTTCATGTTCTCTTTTATTAGTGCATCTGCAATGCAAACCATGTTTCAGCACAGCATCATTTAGATGATCCACTTTCTGGATGTCTTTGAAGGAAAAGAAACATGGAAAAAAGGCCCTAAAGACTTTGTAGTGATGTTTCTGAAATGCTCATTGGCATCATGTCAAAATTAGCCAGGTCTCAACTTCTTTAAAATAAGAAGAAACATATTTTTAATGCATTTAGCTGCGTGAACTAAGCAAAAGAAGAAGAAGAAAAAAAAAGCACAAAGATAGGCATCAGATGGAGACAGAGAGAAGATCTGATGCTTGAGTTAAGATCCTTACTTTCTGAAAGGAGTCAGTGAATCAAGAGAATCAATCATTAATTCAGGAACAGATTGACTTTCAGGTACTGTAGAATCAAAAAGAACTGGCAACATTTTTCCTTTTGCTCTCCTAGCAGAAAATAACCTCTGCTGCTCTTTAATTATAATTACGGTATTGGGATACACAGTTGAGAAGATATTCTGGTAGAATTCATTTTGGGGAGCATATCTGTGTTATTTTTCATAAAAGATTAGGGCAGAAGCATGTATCCAAGAATCTTATGAATTATAAATTTCACATTTGGTCACAACATTTAACAGTATCACCTAATTGCACTTTTTATCAGTTATTGGATTGCTCCTTTGGTTTTCCCAGCTGGACCACACACAAACTGCATAACAAATTATAAATAATGTTACAAAAGTGGTTTGAACTCTTCCAGATGTAAAATTTAGGCTGCAATTCTTTTAGTGCAAACACTGATACAGATGTTCTCTCTACAGTGAGTCAATAACTATGCATTCATGTCAGTATCTACTCATTATACTGTAAGTAGCTGCATGCAGCACTGCTGCCTTTCTGTGCAATAAAAACTATGTGAGCAGATGACTGAAACACCAACCTTTGGATAAGGAAGCCTAATCAGAGAAAATATATATGCCATGTTTCAGACTCATTATAACTCTAAAAATTCACACTGCTTTTGGATTGATTTTTTTGCAATATCACCAACTTCAACACTCAACAAAATCAGATCATAGAATCATAGAACAACCTGAGTTGGAAAAGACCCAGAAGGATCACTGAGTCCAACTCCTGACTCCACATAGCACCATCCAAATTTCAAATCTTGGGTTTTTTTTTAGTTAGTTTGTTTCTAATTTTCTGTGCAATATACTTTCAAGGCATGATTTTCACAACTTTTTTTCTAGTACAGCACTCTATACTTGGAAAGAAGATGCGCTTTTTAGATATTTTATTACCTTAGAAAGCCAGCTAAGTCATTTTCATTGTTAGCTGTTTATTTGCAGTATTTTCTTTCTTGTGTATTACAGACAGAACACATCAAATTAGAAGTACGTTGGAAAAACCTATGCAGCAGAGAGACAAGACAGACCTCAGAGGCATTACTTGATATTTACAATGTGTAGAAGGATCTATAAAGTCCCTAGTAAGATAAATTGCTAGTTTTTCCTAAGTACTGTGTACTGCCCTGAAATTGTTTCAGCACTTGCTGTAGATAATTAAATAATATTGTTTCATTATTAGATTCTGAAATACAGTCCATTAAAAATTAATTCACTTGCCTGTAGCAAAGAGATCTAGTTATGGCATTGCACTGAATAAAGATTCCGGTAATAAGTAATTAATTAACATTGAAACAACTTTCTCCTCTTACTGCTAAAAATTGATAAGCATTAAGAATAACCACATGGAGAAGTTGGTAATGCAACATTTCCTCATTCAGGAAGTAATCAGCACGAATCTAGACAATTGCTTTGAGTCCCATGTCCAAACTCTTAACCAGGTTAAACAAATAAAATAAAATGACCTCCTTTTATTGGTCCAGAACATCAAATCAGGTAATTCCTCAATTTAGAAGCAGTATCAAGAAATGTATTCTTTATTTTCCATTTATAGCTATGAATAGCCTTTCAAGTGTCAGTAGAATATTCTGTAGATCTATTTGTAAACTTAGAGTTCACAAAAATAGACTGAACTCACAGATCAACATGATATCTACAAATTAAATGTTACATTTACAATATTTGTTCTACAAGAATCTGCTGTGAATTACTCATTGATCATTTTACTTTATTCAAAAGGCATTTGTTATTACATATTAGTAGCTTATGCAGGACTGGAATGAAAGTGGAATAGCTAACTACTTCCCACAAGAAAATGTAGAGATTTCAAGATGACATATTTTCAAGTCTATTTTGTTCTGTTTATAATCATTATTTATTTATTTGTTTTTGTATATTAGCTGGTAAATTTACACAAATGGGTAATCAAATCCTCTTAATCTCTTCCTGAGAATTCATGAAGTTAATGGGAGACAGTGGTTGAAACTATGTTAGAATGAAGCAATCATTGGGTTAAATACCCACAGTGTAAGGAAAAGTTGGAGTGAAAAACTGAACACATAAATAATGAACAGTTACCTCAGTCAGAAACTAGTAATAGATATCTGATACATCAAAGATGAAGAATGCTTTCAACCCACAGAAATTCAAAATATTTCAAACTGAAATTAAAATATGCATTCAAAAATTAATAATAATAGAATGCACTAAAATAACAAAAAGTGACTTTAAAATTGGTCCAGAGAAGTAACATCACTCTTGATCCTCTTGCTCGGAATGAGAGGTGAGTTTTTGCCGGACCATAAGAAAGAACATCAGCAGAGAATCAGTATGCTCCTGCAGGTGTCAAGTTGATAAAGATCTGAAATATTATGATAGTGATAGAAAGAATCACTAGATTACTGGACACTGACAATTTTAAATCTCTCAGATTAGTCAATCACTCCTATTTTATGTGTTCTTAAACTATAATCATTTCCTTCGATATGTAAAGGAATAAAAGCTGCATTTTTTAATCCTAGTTTCTGTATTTGTACTGTACAACTGTGACACGTCTTCCAAATGTCAATATGAATTCTTGAAATTAGATTCCTTTATTATTGTGTTAACTTAATACCTACTCTAGAAAATTACATCTGCATACTTTTTTTTTTTATAAGATTGCTGAGATAATGTATGGGTTCTGTCTCAGCATATAAAAATTGAATTTTTAAACTATGATAAAACGCACTGTGAACCTTGGGATAGAAAGAGGTCATACAGTATATTTGCTTAAGCAAGTAAATTGTGAATTAGTTTTGAACTGCCTAAATCATAAATATCTGCACTTAGTGAAGTCTCAGTGCTGATGGTTCATGAGATAGGTCCTCGGGGTGAATAATCTTCTTAACTGCCTACACAATTTGTTCTGTTATTTGCTGTAAGAACATCCTGGATGGAATCTGTGCAATGTGAGTGATGAAAACATCACTATCCAGCTCTTGGAAACTTGACCTGGTGGTGTAACCCTGTTTATTCACATTAGGCCATCCATGGACAAATCTATACCTTTGTTTGCAGGAGATATTCTCATCCTGAGGCAAATAACTCAAAAATCCTCTTTTATAAGGTTAGACCAACAAAAATACACAGTGATGTCAAAGTGAACTGTGATTATGAGAGCCATCAGGGACAGAGGTCTATATTTATATTTAATATCAAGTATCTTTCTTGAGTCCTGTCCCCGTGTTTGGGGACACTGGCTCCAGGATAGGTCCATTTCACATTTTCAAACACTCTTTTTTTATAACATCGTTTCGACTTAGAAAACAACAGCCAACTTCAGCCTCATTGTTTTTTGCAGTTATTACTGGACAATCAGAAAGGAAATATTAATCATATTAATGACAGCATACATCACTGAAACGTTAACCTTCAAACCAAAAACTTAGATTCTATGGATCATTTCAGTCCAGGCCTCTGAATTTAAAATGACCTTTCCCTGTCTGAGAAAAATTAGCGATGTCCCATTTAAGTCACAGTTTGTCAATCCTGATGGTTGTACACAATCAGTCAATGCGATTTGGACTGGCATCTATGCAGGCAAAAAAAAAAGTCCCTAAAGAGTTCAAACAAAACACACAATGTAATAGAGCACACAATATAACAGCACTGTAGGGAAAGACCATCATAAAGAGGACAGTACAGTTTAAATGAATATAATGTACACAAACAACCAGAATTTTGTTGGTGAAACTTTCAAGTCTTTTAAATAGAAGATTAAAAAAAAATAAAAAAAATAGTTTTCATCTTTATAGAGACAAAGTTATACAAACTGAAGATAGTAAAAATAACCATGAGCATATGTTAAACCATCTTTGACTACAATTTTTCCCCGTTTGAGGAAGGGGAAATCAAAAGGAAGTTTATTCTATTTCATTTTGTCTGCTTTCTCTTTTTCACTTTCTTTTTCCTTCTTAAGAATTTTGGGTTAGGAAATTGAGGATGGAGGATGAAATCATGTGCATGGCATTACTGAGATTCTAACAGTGTCATGGATAAATCTGTTTCTAGAAGTCAGCAGATAAATATATCTCTAAAGATCACTTTCAGCATATAATAAGTCTTTTTTTTTCTTTTTCTTTTTTTTTCCTATATTAGCTTTACCACTAGGCAGTCTTAAGTTGGGTTGGGTTTGGTCTTAGGGTTTAGTGGTTTAGTGTATAATTCTAACGACCCTTTCATTGTGACAGAGAGCAATGAGGAAACAAGGAAGAATATTACAGAGCACATGAAGAAATGAATTCTTCACAGTATAGCTCCCAAAGCCTTGGCTTTTCATATATCTTTTGCCTCGGTGAAGAAGACAAGCAATCACTTTTGCTCATTCTTACTGAGATCTGTCTGAGCAAAGAACCTTGAACATTCAAAGAAAGGGAAGATAGTTAATCAAATCTGAGTTGGTTGTATATGCCATGTTTACATTCTGTTTCCATTCACTTTGAATCTGATCATGATGTATGTTATATTTTCTCATGCAGGACATTCAGCCAAGAGTTTCAGACACTATTTTGTGTTTGCAGATAGAATCCATTTAAGTAGTGTATGCTTTGGAATATAAACTATCAAACTGTTATTCCTTTTTCACAGAATTAGGTTTCAATCTTAAAGTGTAATTATCATTGTTGATAATTATAGATATGTAAATAAATACTATGTTTCAAGCACTCAGCATTTATAATTTTAGGGAAGAAGGTTGAGATGTATAAAAGTTTATTTGGGATATCAGTGAGGAGAGAGAAAAAAAGAAAGCAAAGAATATTTTTCCAATGTACATTTAGAATTTTAACCAGCACACTCATGTCATTGTAAAATACAGTAAAATTTATGAAGAAAAGGAGACAGATAAGATGAATTTTCAATTTTAATTGCAAGATTTTATTATCATAAATTAAATTCATTTTCTCTGTTCTCACCTATCATTAAACGATTTTGACCTGAACAGTGCAAAGGCTTAAACTTCTGAGGTGAAATTTGGAAAACTTCGAAAAGATTTGAGGCAATTTTCTGCTTTTCTTGCATGAATACAAGAGATGGAGGCATATGTGAAGACAGTGATGTAGATTGTGTCTCTGTTGTATAGACAAGTTACATATTGCACCAGGAGGTGATAGTTTGAGGCTGACGACCTATAAAATCCTTTTAATCCACAGGAAGTTTTGAAAGCTGTGGCCAGGTTTTAACACAGGTCCCTTATTCTGTTGCATACAATTCACTTCAAACAAGATTTTCTCTCTGATGTGGCTTGAAGTGTCTGATGGAGTTTTAAGTTCGTCTTAAATGCTATTGTTTGGTGTGATAGATTTCATTCTTGCAAGTAGCAGTTTTATTATATAATCAATTTAATAAGTAATGCAAAATACCTTTCATTTATCCAAACAATTTATTTTGTCATAGAGTCTGGCTTTACGAGGAAGATGGTGACTGATCCATCATCCAACCAGACTGTTTCATCTGAGTGACATTTTGAATCCTTCTGCCAGGGTTATTGTTAGTTTGTGCTGTCTTTTAATTATCTCAATGTTGATCCAAACTTATTTTTAGATTAAAAAAAATAATAATAATAACGAAAACAAATAATTTCATCTAACCTATGAGGAAAAATAAAAGAATGAGAGCATGTAACCTATGACTTTTGAAAGAAAAGAAGATAGGGAGGATGTGACCATTAGAAATGTAAGTATAGGACATTTGTTCCAGGCTTGTTTTTTAAGCTCTGCACTTCCCAGCTTTAACAGTCTGTGTTAGTGGTCTGTGTTAGTGGTATCACAGTGTTGGTTATGCTCCCCATTTACCTCTTTGACTTGTCACTTTGCCATGGTTCCTCATGACCCTGTGAGTTCAGGTTGAGCATCTCAGTCAGATAATGACAGGTTCTCATTTCTGTGAAAGGAGAAATGTCTATCCTGGATCCATTTCTTTCAAACCTAGAACAAATCAAGGTGTTTAATTCAGAGCATGCTGTAACAGAAAAGGCAAAGAATAAAAGCACCTTCCAAACATCAAATTCCTATACTCAATTAATTCTGTAAATATTAATTGTGGTATACTGCTTCTTAGGGTGCTGGCTCTTCTTTTGGGGTAAAGAAAAGAATCTCATAATATCCTTCCACTTGTCCAAGAACTAAATAGAGCAATGAGTCTATTTAAGTGCAAAGTTTACAGCAATAAGAAGACCTTATTCTGAACAGCTCTCTACACTGCTAAAGCACATTTGAGCTTGGTGATGTAGTGGTTCCAGGGAGGATAACTGATGATAGATAATACAACATTCTATTAAGTGTGGTAGAACACCCATCACCTGCAGATAATAAATTCCTAGGAAAAAGGGAGGATTAGATTATAGCTTACATTAAATCAGATCAGAGGGGCTATTCTTTGTTTGCACTCTAATAAGATGGAGATGTCTCAGGCTTTATTTTTTAATAAAAATTTCATTAAATAGAAAAAACTGCATTTTATCAAAGTATACAAATCTAATTTGCAGTTGAAGTTTTGAGCTCTCAAATTTCAACGCATTTTGTTCCTATGTTCTGTTCTGTGGGCATGAGAACATTGGAAAAATACCATGGACCTAATGTGAATTTTCTTATTTTCATTTGGACTTTTAGAAAAATATGTTAATTATGCAAAATTTTAGATTTAATTTCAGATGTTAAATATTCGAATAATTAATGTATTTTTTTGTTGTTGTGTGAAATTTGGTTATTCTGTATGTGCAAATTCTAGCTGCAAAATCTGGAAACAAAACATGAAACTGTTGCAGTCCAAATTCAACTCCAGCATTTGAGATCAGTCTTTTTTATAAGCACTTACAGTAAAAGCAGTTCCTCTGAGAATCTTCCAAGCTCCAAAATTTGAAGATGATCAGTTTTGCGCTAGAATTGACTGTCTGGAGATCCTTTGACTTTAGTACTTTAAAACCAAAGAGAAAATATGGAAAAACCAACAAGCCCATGAATAATTATTTCCTCTACATTTTGAAGAATTAAAAAAATTTCCATCAACAGCAAGATTTTTTTGGTGTTTTCTTGTTGTTTGTTGTGCTTTACTACTGTTGTTTCTTTTGTTTTCTTTACAGCACTGAAGTACATTCTAACAACATGCTAAGTTACTACTGTCCCATCCAAGGTATCATTACCCCGACTACTGAAGAACCTGGAAATGTTCACAAGAAGTATCTTTTCTGTAAGTTAAATAAGCCAGGAAATTATCTTTTCCTGATACGATTTCAGAATGTGTCTGCTTAATTCACTCTGTGATTCTTTTTAAATCTCTAATAACCTCAGTGGTGGGAGAGGTCTAGATTTTTCACCCAAGGAATAGTTCCTGTGCTATGCCCTCAAACATATTTCATGGCAAGGCAAAAAAACCATACACATTCATTTTTTTTAGTGGAAGTTAAATTAATGAAATTTTGTTACCTGTGTGTCTTGGCTCCTTCTAAAGCGAATGGAGAGGAAAAGGTACATACAGAAAGATAGATTATTTCTTTTTAAAAAAATATGTTTTGCATAATTTAGCACACTCCAAGAAACTCTTTGAAAACTTAATATATATGCCATCAGTTTATTAATAACCTCCAAACTAGCTGATGTTGATTATTTTGCTTGCTTATTACTCTGAGTAGTTCACAACTATTACTCTGGAAACCTGTGTTTGCTAGCTGTCATTTAACAGCATCAGAAACTCAAATCTATTCAGGATCCCCCTGAATTCAATGATCAAACTCCTGCTGATGACTGCGGCTGGCATCATGTGTAACCCTTGTTCTGTCTTGAAAATTAAATATTACTTTTCAAAAGGAAAGGTAGAAACAAACTAACTAACTAACAACGTTTTATTTTGCAGTGGGAAAAATAAAGTACAATCAACACACACAAATGTGGCACGGTCTTCATCTTGGAAACCAATGATTGATGTGACATTGTCAGGGCCATTCAGAAGCAGCATACAATGACCAGGACAAGTTTTTCTTTTCCTGGGAGCACACATAAGTGAAAGCAGAGTGGGAGTCATCCTCCTGGACACCCATACAGTGACAGTGCCTTCATTTGTTCCAAAAAGTATTCAAAGAGACATCTAGTCAGCATAGATCATGAGGAGCAATCCTCAGATCACAGCAAATAACAATGTACAAAACCCACGAGGCATTTAAGATACAAAAATTTGACCTTGAGGTCCCAGTAGCTGAAAAGTTTCCAGTGCTAATCTGGTCATTTTTTTCACCATTGTGTGAATCATCTTAATGTCTGACTTCATTATCACTGAACATGATTATAAGCCTCAAAGCAAGAGGGCAAGCTTTTAGTGGAACTCCTTAGATGTTGTTAATCAGTACGGTGCCCAAAACTTAGATGCTTAACTGTTTAACAGAGTTTGCAAACTCTAAAGCCAATCATTTGTACGACATGGGGACAGAGAGTCTGGGGCTGACCTGGTGGTAAGGAAATGTACGTTCTGGTGGACAACAGGTTGGCCATGAGCTAGCAGTAGGCAGTTGTGGCCAAGAAGGCCAATGGCATCTTGGGGTGTATTAAAAAGTGACCAGCAGGTCAAGGACGGTGATCCTCCCCCTCTACTCTGACCTGGTGAGGCCACATCTTGAGTACTGGGTCTGCTTCCAGGTTTCCTAGTTTAAAAAACAGACAGAAGTTCAAGAGGGAGAGGAAGATTAATAAAAACTTGAACACAAGTACAAATGCAGAAAGGAACGTTTCTTGAAATAGGAATCCTAGATCGTTTTCTTTCAGATTTTTAAGCAGTTAATATTAAGTAGTCATTAGTTAAAAAAAAAAAAAGAGGATCCATCTAAGAATCAGAATTCCATGAAGACACCTGTTCATTTCTTGTGAAAATGCATAGCTAACAGTTGTGGCTGTGTTGAGAAACAGTGTTTTGTAGCTGAGAATTTCCTGTAACAAACAGCGCTACTGTGCTCCTTGAATCTGTTGTAGTTTCCTGGGAAATAAATTGGAGCAACTGACATATTTTTCCGAATCATTCTTTTTGCTTAGGCTTTCAGGTACACGAGTGCTCTGCTTGTTGTATATCAGGCCATTATTTCTTCAGATAAGGAGTCAGCATTCACTACTAGATGGTTCTAAAGATACATAGACCTTTCGGGAAGACATAGTGATAAAAGAGGGAGAAAAGGGAATGAGTATTTACCAGCTTTTATACAAGTGATTCACAAATCCAGACGTGCACAACGGCGCCTCCATACTTTTCCATAGGTGGGAGCCAGAAAAGCACAATCATTACCTGAAGAAGTTCCACAGCTGATATGAGTCATCCTGGCTTACAAGCTGGCTAACACTGAAGTTGTGCAGGATGCTGTCTACAAACCCAGGAATGCTTACGTAAGACTGAGCATGATAAATCAGGTAGTTAACTCAGGTAGACGCAGTAGAAATGACCAATGGCATTCACACTGTGATTTAGGCAGTAAAACATTCCACGTGGTAGAAGGCATCTTTGCTGACTTGAATAAAGTGTTCTAATCAATGCTTTTAAGCGAGGAGTTTAAAATTGGCATTATAGAGTGTCAAGATAAGAAAATACCGAGCAGAAACAGCATTCATGGCTGAGTTAAAGGTACAGTGCATCTTTCAGTCTCACAATGTGTTATGTGTAGCCCTTCTGCCATGGGAAGTTCACTTATCCATGACATTGCTTCCTTTAGAAATAATGAGCTACTTTTGTTCCTTTGAAACATAACTAGCTGTAACTATTACTAAATAATATGTTTTTGAGAATCCAGTCTAGATTTTAAATAAAAGGTATGTTCATTGTTACAAGATTGTTTAAATATGAGAACAAAGTCCATAGGCTTGGATGAAACTTCACCTTTGCATCTTATCAAAACTTGCCTAGACAAAGTACTGAAAAACTGATGCTCACAAATGTGTATCATCCATGTTCACTAACATCTTTTAGTGTTTATAAATAAAACGCATATCAATGCCTATCAATCTCAACTTCTTTATTTTCAAGTACATTTGGAAATTTCTTTACTTCATAAATACGTGCTACAAAGGGTATAAGACACCAGCATTAAGAAGGAATGACACTATATATTTCTATAGTTGGATCAGAAATATTTTCAAGCTGTGGGCAGTGTCAGTTTATAAGAAGAACAGATTACTATCTACTATAACAAGGAGCATTAACTATGATTAATTACCTGACTTTGAAAGTCAGACCAACTCCATTGTACAATCTTTCCTCCTCTCAGGCAATTTTTAAAATAAACTTTTAAATATTTAAACAGTTAAGCAGCCTACGGAAGCTAGGGCTGTCTGGATACATTTGGCAATTAATTTTAATCTCAATTTTTTTTAAATCAGGTCTAACTGACAACTTATGATAAAGGAAAAGAGATATAATTTGTCTGTTAAATAATTGCACTTTGTGAGAACTAGTTTGGTAAAAACATTTGTGGTCATATTAGTGTTAATGGAACTGAACTGAAACTAGGAAATTTTGATCTGTTCACATTTCTTACTGCCGAAAAGGAGTGTGCCATGGTGTATATTACCTTAAATCCGGATTGCTGCTGTTGTGAATAAGGCACAGTTGAAAGATCAAACGAGCGTGAAAGGAACTGCACCGCTCACAAATGGAGCAAATTTTGGCATCATATCTGATCAGGTTAAAATGTCAGGTTTCTTTTGAACAGGGCAGGACCATAAGCTTCAATGAGCTCATGTAGTTTGATTTTGGAATGGATGAATGAGAAGTGGTCAATCATGTGGTTGATTTGGGTCTTATAAATCCATATCCTTATAAATCCATACAGCACCAAAAGAAGTGCCTTTTGCTGCTGTGGTGTAAGTCCTGAAAACTATTCTAGCACCACTAGTCCCTGAAAAAATATCTGAAATGCCATTGTGTTAGATAGTCTTTGGTTTGTAGTACTATTATATTAAACTGTCTCTGGATAAAATACATCAGTAGTTTATATAATAGTGATTGAAACATTGTTCTCAATTAAAGTGTGGCTATCCAAAGAAATACCTTTCAGATTCCTCTTACATGCATTATTCTTAGGACAAGATGGGATGTACTCTCAGTGAATGCTCTAATGTTTTAATTACTATATACATGTACAAATATATATATATACAACTGAACAACATCTAGATGTATACATATATGAAAGTTATTATTTTCAACTCTTAGAAAAAGGAGATAAGTTTCCTTTGTAGATATGCTCTTGGCAAGTTGAAATAATTTGGCTGAAGTTCATCAGGGCTTCCAATAAAATCAAATCTGTGTTACACCCTGACCGTGCACCGTTTTCTGAGCTCATCTTCATTGAACTTTCTCATATGTTGTATTTCCGAAAATAGATTTGCTGATGTGCAGTAAGTGTTATTTATTTCATGCTGTTGGTGAACAATTAGTTCTGCATTTTGGGTCTGAGCAGATATCATCAATTTCTGACTTTCTATCTTCTCAGGGATTCAAAAAAAACCCATAGTTTGTTTTGAATGCGTAATGTGTTGTGAGGACATACAGAAACAGTAACTTTTTCCAGTTAGCAATGTATCTATGGAGCACATTATTAAGCTGCAATCCCTACATTTTTTGCAATTATATGTTGTCTCACACAGACAAATCAGCATCTTCAATCTCACTGTAGGAAATTTATCAGTTAATGAAACAATTAGGGCATGGTGCACAGGGTCTTACAGATTTACAATACATTCTGTTTTATGATTTGGACTTGATGATCTCTTGAGGTACCTTTCAACCCCTGCAACTCTGCAATTATGTGATGTTATGTCTGAAAATGTACTAGAGTTTTACTGGGTGCTATTGCTTTTGTAGGCAGACATTTCAGGGTCAATCCAAGCAACACAACAGATTTTTTCTAATCAAAAGTTTGTATAATCATTTTAATAGGAAAAAGATGCTAAAAAAGTACCAGAGAAATGTGACTGACTACAGTTAGCATTTTACATTTTCTTATATGCTTTTTGTTAGCTTTGTCAGCTCCTGCTTAAGTACCAAGTCTGGTGAACTCTTGTTCAGCCATCTTATTTGCAAAGCAGAGTTAAACATAAGAAAATACTATCAGGCCTTTTTGACATTACACATTCATCAGAGGAGTAGAAAAACAAGGGTGGGCACAATCAGAAATGTGCAAATCACTGTGCTCTATTTCCCTAAACTTTTATTTAGTTTTTAAATGAAAACCGACAAATGATATCAAAATGTAATACACTATATGACTTATTTTGTCAATAAAAGCCTATGGGATTTACAGTGCCATGCGAGCAAGGCCATTTACATGTTAAGAAGCCATTTATGATACCAATAAAAGTCTATGGGATTTAGTTTACAATGTGAGGGAAGTCATTTATGATGTTAAGAGTCAATTTACAATGTCAACAATTGTGTTAGCAGTAAAAATGCAAAGCAGGTATATAATGCTGATTTTTTCTCTCCCTTTTATTGTTGATTTTTCCCTGGCAGTGAGCCATTCCTCAAACACATAGATTTTCTGGTTTATGTTTCAAAGAGAGGGAGTTGCATAAAATGTCACTTTCCCTGAATGAGTTTTTCTCAAAGAAAAACTTTTTGCACAGATGTATTCTGGATACCTCATAGGGTGATGAGGCAGAGATTTCTGACCCCTCAAGGAAGTCTTTTGCCTCTGGCTACAGCACTAAAGATTTGCCCAGTTTTACAGCTTTCATTCACACTTTGCACATTCTAGATCCAAAAGCAAGTTTTTTTCTCCTCTAAATTCTCCTTTTTTTTTTCTTTCTTCTTTCTCTTGCATAGAATATACCAAAGACTTAGTGTCACCTTTCCTAGTGTACTTTCTCCAAATGGTATTATGTTATTTCTTAAACTGATCAAAAAAGATCAACATTCCCCCTCCTTTATTTTCCTACAGAAAACAATGTTGAATTAAAAACATTTCCTCACACTGGGCCAGGTAAGAATAATAACATGGTGCCTAAGTACAATAAGTTCCTTAATTGATGCTTATCATGGGATCAACTGCAACTGTCAATCACTGGAATAAATCTGATGAGATGTGAGAGACTCTGTTGCATATCCATAAGTGTTTTGGCCTGCTTTAAATGCCTTGTATTCTGAAACATCTGTATAGGACTTACAGAGATAATACAATGCTTAGAGTTGTCCTTCTGAAAAACAAGCTCAGGGACAGGCAGGTTGTCTCCAGGGCATGGCATATGGCACTTGACATCTGTGTATGAGCAACTGAATAATGTTGAGGATTGCCTTCAAAAAGAAAAAAAATAGTAGAATTTAATCTACTCATCTAGATGAAAACTCTTAGAGGCAGTTATGTTTGATTGATTTAAAACCAACGTATACCAAGACAACTGCAAAAGATCCTCAGAGTTTTCACAAAATCAGAATCACAGAATTGTAGGGTTTGGAAAAGACCTCTAGAGATCATCTAGTCCAACCCCCCTGCCAAAGCAGCTCCTTTGACCAGGTTCTACAGTTTTAAAAAACACACATTAAAAAAAAATGGAAACAACTAGCCATTGGGTATCAGTGGAACTGTAGTGTGAAAAAGGTGTTTTTCACTTGTAACTGCAACAGTTCTTCCCTCCTCTCTCTCTTTTTGTGACCACATGCATTAATTTTGCTTACTTAAAATGACCTGCACAATAATCTTTTTGGGTATGGATCTGAAGGGACAATGTTTCTGTAATCCTAATAGTTGGAATGAAATTGGTTGATGTGCAAAATCTTACCTTGAAAGACAGAGCATTTCTGAGGCTTTGCAAATTCTGCACAAAGCTTATGTCACATCAGTATTACAGGGATACATACTTAGAAGAAAAATTATTATTAAGCCCCTTAACTAAGGCAAATAATATCACTGATGTGTGGCTACTGCTACAACTATTCAAATTAATCCCTATTTTATTAAATCATTAGATACTTCTTTGAGCTTTCTATTCATTTTCAGAGAATATCACAATTCTGATATTGTTTGTACTTGGAAACAGAGCAGCACTGTTTGGCTCCTTATTTTGATATAACAGTTATTTCAACTGAAGGCGCAAAAGTAATTCTGTGATTTCTGATCTGTTTGAAATTTTAAGTGCACTAGCAGTGAAGAGTCCTATATGTTCATACTCTGGAATATAGTTCTTCAGACTTTTATCTTCCTTAAATGTTCTTTATTCTCTTGCTCTTAACCAAATTCTCAAAGTTTGTGAAGGAGAAAGAATAACAAATTATTTAATGACCATGCTTCCAAATTTTAAGAATCAAGGTTTTAGAAGGCTATTGTGAGGCCTGGAAGAGAGATAAAAAGTGAGGATGTTCGGATTTATTTGAAATAGAATCTCAGCTCTCATAAACTCAATGGTCAGCTTACAGAGTTACATCATACACTTGAATGTTTAATTTTTAAGAAAACATTGAAATTTTTGTGCTTTAATAATCAAAGAATCACTAAGGTTGGAAAAGTCCTCCAAGATCATTGCCCCACTAAACCACGTTCCTCACTACAACATCTAAACATTTCTTGAACACCTGCAGGGACAGTGACTCCGTCACCTCCCTGGGCAGCCCATTCCAGAGTCTTAACACTCTTTCAGAGAAAAAAATTTTCCTAATATCCAACCCAAACCTCCCCTGTCACCTCTTGAGGCCATTTCCTCTAGTGCTATTGCAACATCCAAACATCAATTAATCTTGCTGGTTACACTGGTTATACTGGAAGCAAACCAAATGTTTATGAAGTTAAGATATTCCCAGGACCGAATCATAAATGCAGAAACATCCTTCGACATAAGGGTGAAAGAATCATATTTTCAGATGCAAAATTAAAAACAAAGATTCTGAAATACTTTTAATCAAACTGTCAGAAGAAAAGTAGTTCAACTTATCTGCTGGGTTTTCAAGGCCAGATAGGGAAAGGCTGTCATCTCAAGTCCATTTGGAGTCCAATTATCAATATCTTCTCCCTGTGCTCCCATTTTCAATTTTATAATGTTTGTCATATCTTAACCTGCTCACTTCATCAGGAAAACAGCAAACAAGCAACTGAGGAAAAACAAAACAACAAAACTAAACAAAACAAAGCATAGTGACAGCAGAACTTTGAGTGAAAATAAAAATCCAGTTTAGATGACAGCATGACTAAGATTCTGAATTGCGTTGGCAAAATAAAACTAGAAGTGATCAGATTTGTATTTTTTTTCCTGTGGATTTTAGCAGAATAATAAAATGGTACTGACATTTCTACTTCTACTTGTTTTTTCATTTAAACAGCAAATTTCCTAGCATCTTGAGTTTACAGTCCAAAATCACAGATTATTTTTAGTCAGTATTTTTTTGCTTATACCAAGAAATCTACCTGTAGAGAATTCCAAGGCTATATGTCTGTATTAGAAACCAGTCAGAAGCAGAGTAAATATGTCAGCACAGCATCAAGTCCTACTTAATAAGTTGTGCCTCTAAATAGGAGTTATGAGTGCAATAGAGCCATGCTGATGTGACTAAAATCCAGCCCATTCTACCCAGCTCTGAGAAAGTATGGAGAAAGGACTTAAATTATGCACCTGACAGAGAGCCTGATTGGAAATAGATTAGAACGCATTCTCCTCTCTGAGACTGACTGGTACAACACTATTTCCAAGCAGCTGAAGTTTCTTATTTTCCTGAAACAGGATAGCTATGGAAAAATTGCCTGGTGAGAGCATTTTCTGGCTTGTACTAGCCTCTGAGATGTGCTAATTATCGGGCTAAACCAACAAATACAAAGCCCACAAAGATCACATCAGTGGCATCATAAGAGCTGGACTGTTATGGATGGCTCAGAGATCTGCATGGCCCTAACCAAGGACCAAGTAAAGCATGGTGAGCAGTGCAGAACATTTTTTATAGTCTTCAGATACTAATAACATTCTGCAGAAGTTTCATGAGGATTTGTGGAATTAAATCCCGATTTCCAATCCTAATTTATTCTTCTTCAATTCAAGAATAGAATAAATCTTCAGATTTCCCGACTGAAAGGATTAGTTTTATTTCATATCCATAAACTTTGAATGGATCTTTTAACAAAGGAGGCGGCTACATCTAATCACAGACCATCAGAAATAACAATATAGCTACAATCTCCTTCATACTTTACATACAGCAGCTCTGTGAAAGGTGTGATAGCCACTTCTGTCACTCCAGATAGGAGCTTGCAATAATGACTACAACTGGGAGAAATAAAAAATAAAAAGCAATCTTCTAAAATTATTGGCAATTCTGTGAACTCTTTCCATTCATCCACAGCAAAAGAAAGGAGACTTAAACCACATCTCTCACCTCACCTCAGCCCTTCATTCTACCCCAAATCTTCTCCCTTCACCCTTAGGTAGCATAATCAGTCATGTCTTTCAAAGCCATTTTCTGAATTTGTGCTAAGTATCAAATGTAATTCCAAAGATGGTAGTAAGGTCATACCACAAGAACTATAAATTAATGAAGCTTCACAGAACAGTAGCAGCATCACTGTAGATTTGCCCAAACTCTTAGACTTTATTGTGTTGGATGTCATATCTAAAACTTAAGGGAATCCTCAGCCCCAAGTGTTTCCTAAAAAACTTGGAAAACCAACCACTGGGAAATTTTCAGCCATACAATATTTTGTACCTTTTCATGACTTTTTTTTTTCTAATGTCTGTATTTGTGCTCACAAACATTTCTACACAAACATGAGACTCAATTTTGAATCTCTTACCTACTCCCGCTATATTTCCCTCACCTAAGGTTTTAATTATCTCTAATTCCATTCCTCTAAGTGAGATGTCACAAACCCAAATGTAATATCAGATGATGGAGAAATAGCAGAAATGAGCTGTTAAATCAAACATAATTCTCTTCCTTAAACTAATAACTACTGGAACAGGTGCCAAGGTGTCGATGATACTACTGTGTGTGCTTTAGTTCACAACAGTCATCAAAATAATCATAAAAGATATATAAGACCTTTAAAAACTTTTTAATGTGAAAAAATCAATTTCCAAAATCTGCCTTTTCTCACATTAAACTTGATTACTACTGCACTCCTGATTCAAAACATGACAGTGAGAACACTTCCACTTCTTATTTAAGTTTTCCCACCGCTGTGATTATCTTTCCCTGCATGCCCCTGGGCAACCTGGACTAGTGCTTGGTCTAGCAGTTGCAGACCCTGCCTGCAACTGGGGGGTGAAAGTAGATGATCTGTGAACTCCTTTCCAATCAAAACCATTCTACAATTCTATGGCTGTTTCTGAAAATACAAAAGTGAAGTTCTAAGAAAGAAAAAGCCATGAACTTGAGATACTCCAAAGAGGAAAAAATCATTCTATTCCTTTTCAGTTTTTAGATTTTCTTAATCACATCTTGCCACACCTGTGCTTTTTTTTCCCCACAGGGACTCTCAGCTCAGTGCCTGAACTGCAGTCCAGAGGGCCACTAGTTTACTTAGTCTTCAATTCTCACTGCAGAGCACTGTGAAAAATGCTCAAACAGCAATTAAGTTCGGTGCAGTAGTACTAAGTGAAACTTCAGGCACTGCAGAATCATTAGGGTTGTCTCCATAAAGTCTCAGAATTGTCAGTTATGAAGTAACATCAAAGATAAATGAAGCATTACAATTACAATTTCCAAGTAATGAAGCTGCAGTGAAGTGAGATTCTAGTGGACCATGTCCTGCTCTAGACAATCTGTTACATATTAGCCCAAGGAGTGATACAATTAGGGAAGAAGACAGTCAGTAATGAAAATGAGACAAAAGTGTTTTCAAGCCATCATCCTATTTGCTCCCACTCTAGCCTTTTCCAGGCACCAGCCAAAAAAGGTAGACTGAACTTAAGAAGTATAGGTTCATTTTCTGGCTTTCTCCCAGACTCCTGTGTGTGATGCTGGGAAATTCTCTAAATACTCCACTCTCAGAATATCAAAGCTCTGAAACTATTTTTCTTGTCTCATGGGAATAAATTCCATTATCTACAGCAAAGTGCTCAGATATCATATTCAAGGTTATTGTATGCAGTGACACAAAGACCAGGGCTTTTGAAACTATCTGAAGAAATTGAGGTGTTTACATATGCAGAACAATTTATTTGGAAGCCAGGCACTTCTGAAGGTTCTTTTGAAAATCCCTAAATCTGCCATTATACTTGAGAGAACACAGACAATGTAAGAATCATGCAGGTAATCTTGGAATTTACTTTCCAAGGATAAGATTTCCAGGAGACTATTAGATGATGCATGAGTAGGAATCTGTCTGCTTTTGAATTATTATATTCTTCAACAGATTGCAACATTTTTTGCATATGCTTATGTGACAGCGACAATTTTTGATATGACACTTTTTCTGGAAAATAAGATTCAAGGCTTAAGGTTCATTTGCAGCAAGAGACTTGTGCTTTGCAAGACTAACCACCCCAACCAAACTGATTGCTGAAACATTGATCTGCTCCTAACAAATGAAAGCCATTTCCAAGCTGAGGAGAATGAACTATATATGTTTGATTTGATTTATAACACAAACACTACATTGACTTTGAAGAATCAAAATATAAAATTCTGCAAAAACACATATTTTGATTTATGTGTAGAAGAGGCAATGAGAATCTCACAGTCTTTGGAGAATGGCCACATAGAATGACAAATAATACTGACCAGAATAATTGCAGACCTGGATTTATTACTGTTGCTTTATTACAATGTGCCATATAATTTACTTGTAAAGTATAACTGTTTAGTTGAAATAAGCATATTGTATTCTGTGTATGGCAGTCATATCATAATGGAATATTTTGGATTCTCAATGATCCAGTTATTCATACATCCATTTCTGTGACATTAGAGCAGATTTAATGGTTAGAGGAAATGCTCTTTTCTATTTCTGCCATAAGTTGTATGCATAAATTTATTAGTTCATTTTCTAGCAATATTCTGATCTCTAAACTCCTTTTACTACTTTTAATAGCATTTAAAATATTTTCTCTACATCTGATCACCAACATATTTTACACATTTTTGAAGAAAGTGTTGTTTCAGCATGACAGACCACACATATACCACTTTTATTCTGTTTTAGTATTTTAAATGTTAGAGATGTTGAACAGTGAGAAAACCATCATTCTCTTCACCTTAAAAAGTATTAATTCATATCCCAGTCCTTAATATGTGTTCCATACCTCTGCATTAGATGATATGATAGCAAATTTAGTATGTAAAGAAGTCCAACCTTTTTATTTAATTTAGATAGTATTAGTGAAATGAAGGACTTAATTCTATCCTAAACTGAATAAGAAGATGCCAGTGAATTAGATAAAATTATGCTGCTTACTGTAAGCTTGAAAATCTTGCCTGATATTATATAAGGGTGTTTTTATCCAGGATTTCTTCTTCAAACAGAAGAAGGGCTAGTTATTTTTTATTTTTTATTTTTTCCATAGGAAATATTTAGTTTTTGGCTAACTGAAAGTAACTCAAAAATATTCAATTTCTACCTTCACTTTTAAAATTTCTTAAAAAAACTTCTATTTTGGGGGCTGTTCTAGAGAATCAGATGTTTTAGCATAAATTTGTCATTTTGACATTTTTTTTGTGCATTATTAACAAGAACATGATTTAAATAAAGCCCGTCAGACCTGTACAGTCTAAGAGAGGATGACAAAGGGGACAACAAAATCTCAAAAGGAAAAACAACTTTTCAAAATCTGTTCTGTGACAAAAATAGTTTTCATAATTCTTCACTGATAAATCCCATTTGTTTTATGCACTTCCAAATCTTAAATATGTCCTTAAAAAATATAACAATTTTAACAACATCTGAATGAAAAGAATTCAATTTGTCCATTGCTCTTTATAGTACTTCTTTTTTTTTTCCCTGCTATTTTGAGTACTGTGTAGATCTTCATGTGTGTCACAGTGAAACTGCATATACTGGTGGTAGTGTCAGTGCTGCTACAATAAATACTATTATTCTTAGCAATTTTAATAATATTTATTAAATTTATTTATAAATTTACCCAAAAAATCAGCTTTCTGTTATCTTAATGCTCAAAGAACCACCCATCAATTCATCAAAAATTTTCAGACTGTTGGTGGTCAATAACCAAGGGAAGATGCAAGTTTCATTTTTCCATCCTTCAGAAAAGAGTTAAGCTCCTGCTGCTTCTATTCAAGGTAGTTTTCAGCTCACATATCAGAAGGAACTCTTACATGGCAGCAGCAGGTCTTGACCTATACCATTTCTACTCACAATAAAAATGTATCCTCTGCCTGATAGAGATTTGTTTTCAGAACACTGAAAGAACACTGTTAGGATGAAGTTCTATCACCATTTCATGTTATTTGCTTCACCCTGTTCTGCAATTATATAAAATACTTGTATAAAAACACTGTAATGTTAGGTAACAAATCCACATTCTGAACCCCTTGAATATTTATTTAAATGGAGAAAAACAACAATAAAAGACAATCAGAAGACTTAACTATAAACTACTGCCATTTCAATTAAGATAGAGGAGCTCCACCATAAATAAGTGGAAATTAAATCAAGGGCTCTCATAGCACAGAAAAATGGTGAGTTGTTGAATTCTTAAAGTAAGTAATAAATGGATTTTTTTTGTACTCTCTCACTGTTTTATCTTTGTTTTTATTTCTATCTTAAATTAAGATCCTCACAATCAAAAGAGTTGCTTTTAAATACTATCTTTTTAGTATTTTGTGCATTTTATTATCTTGTCACCTTCAGTTGAACATTTTATTACCTCCTACACATGACACACACATTCAGACTTTTCATCATCATTCATTCCATTATAAAATAGGCTTTTCTTTAGGTTTGACTACAGTTAAATTATTTTTTGTGGTTCAACTATGCACATTTCCCATGATGGAGAACTGCCACCCTTCTCTATAGGAGTGATCCACAATCCCATATGAAACAATGCAATAAACTGGTATGGGTTACTTAGAAGAAAGAAACAAGTATTTTGATAAACTGGCACCAGTGGAAAGTTGTGTTTGCTTAAGATGTTAGTGCCAATAGATCATTTAAAGGCAAAATTGAAAAGATGACCTGGTTTCTCTGGGATTCTTAAAGTAGTTTTAAATGTACTTCTTTTCATCATGTTAGAGAAATACATGATCTTGAAATACAAGTGCCCCAAATTCTCCAAGTCATTAAAATATAGGGCATTTTAGTTTTTTTCTTATTTATACTGCTTTTATACAAATGTACTCAGTTTGATTATTTGCAGACTGCTCAGCAGCATCTTCACACATCCTGCTAATGTCTACAGCTCATTATTAATTCAGTATATACCCTTGGAGATTTGCTGAACTAATCAGAAGTAATATTAATAATTGGCAAACTGGGATTGCCTCTGGACAAAGAACATTGCATACAGATTAGCATTTACTTAACTTCTGAGGCCATCAAAAAAAGGTGATTTTCTTGATGTCTCTTCTCATTCTGATTTTTGGTTTGTTTGTTACCAGATTTTCATGCTAGATCAATCATACCTAGCAAGCCCACACAGAAAGCTAGAATGAGAAATATCTTCAGAAACTCTTCACTTTTTTTACTCAGAGGGTGGTGAGGCATTGGCACAGTCTGCCCAGATTGCTGTTGGTGCCCCATCTCTGAAGCTAAGTCCAGGTTGAATGGGGACCTGGGCAGTCCGAGCTGTTGGTTGGCAACCGGTCATGGCAGGGAGGGGGTTGGAACTGTTTGGGCTTTAAGGTCCCTTCCAATCCAACCATCCTGTTGTTCTGTGAAACTCAGGTGCTGCTGAATGGCAAATGCTGACCATTAAACGAGAATAGTTTGTGGTGTTAGTTGATACCTAAGTCCTTCAGTGGAAGAGAGAGATGACCTTGCTTAATCATATCAGGATATGAGAACCTGAGATTTTACCTCAGGTAGCGTTACTGTTTGTGACAGACAGACAAGTAGGCAACGTTTAGGTCCATTGGCCAGTATATGCATACATCACTTACAACTTCACCTGTGCACAGAAACACCACTGGTCATTATAAGCTTCAAAATTAACCCAATACATTTCATTCAGAAAAAGTATACTGCCAGGAAAGTTCATAAATGGTAAAAGTCACATGGCATCATTTCTTCTTCCTTTGTGCCTTGAAAGTAAATGTAAATTTCTAGAATTCATAAAATGGAATAGACTATAAAATGTGCAGAGTAAAAATCCTTAACATGCTGCTTTTCACTTAATGCTCTGCTGTTTTGTTCTCTTAAGTGCCTGTTATCCAGAAGCATTGCTGCCATACGTTAAAGGGCTGGCTTGAGACTCAGGAAACCTGATTTCAGTTCATAGCTTTTCAATTGCTCTGTGGAGTGACCTTGAACAAATTATTTTCTTTACTCCCTGGTTTCACTATCCATTATAGGAGCCACAGCCATAATAATAGTGACCTTTTATAAAAGACTGTAAGCTATAAGGTTTCTAACTACAGTGTGATATGATCTATACTGTCATCATAATCACCATTTTTATAAAACTTGTTATCATTCTTCATCGTTATTATCATTACATATATTGTATATTGATATGTCACCTGGAACTGAAATGAAACTAAGATCCAAGACTAGGAACATTGCCATTTGTGTGAAAACAGCCAATCAATAATTATTTCAGCATTCTCTTTTCCCGTCATCCTCTTCTGCAGTGTCCTAACAGACAAAGCATTTCAGACTGATGGAGCCAGAAAAATCAGAGCAGAAAGAAGAATAAGCACATTTGACTATTTGACTACAAGGAGACAAGGAGAGCTTTACATACTGAGGAAAGCAACATTCCCACCTTACTCTTCCTATGTCCAAAATCAAATGAATAAATAAACAAAAACATTTCAATGGATTGCAATAAAATCTCTTCACACTTCTTACTGCTCAAAATATAATAACAAATCACTGTCATAATCACTGCCATGATCACTGTTTCAGTATTACTAGTCTTAAAGGCAAACTGTCAGTGTCACGCCTGTGATTTCTCTCTTCTGCTCCCCACCCTTAACCCTAAGGTTGTGAGTGAGCAAACAGTGAAAGGAAGAGGTATTTTGTATCTAAGCTGAGAAATAGCTGATAATGCAAGCCATGACTACAGAATTTTTGAACAACAGCTTGAATGATTCCCAAAAAGGCATTACAGCGATTACAAGCATCTATAAATATTTCAGATATGCAAGATTAGAAAGCTTTAATACTTGAGGAGAAATGCATGCAACTGATGAACAAATTTCACATTTCTCTGGGGAGGTATCCCAAAAGCTACTGTAAAGACTCCCACAGAAATGAATGTGACTAACTGTCGTCATGGCCAATAAAACACTATGGTAGAATATACCCATTTAAACTGTTAAGAATATACTCTAGCATTTAACAAAGAGATAGTATTCATCCTCCATAAAGTCAGACACTGAAATTTTTAATTAAGAAGACCGTTCTCCTCAGATTCCTTCTCCAGTAGTATATTCCCAAGAAAACACTCCATTTTTGGCTGATTGTATCACCAGCCGCTGGCCTGTCCACTGGCTATCAAGAGAATGTACAGAGATTTGGAGCTCTCCAAGCTGTATGGTTGATGTACATCAATGCCCTGGAATTGGTTTTGATTCCTTCTATTCCTAATCAGGATTCAGATACAAGAGCTCTGCAGACCGTTCATGTTCTTATGACTTAATTAGCATAGAATAGCCATAAAGGTTTGGAACGGGGAAAGATGACTTAATTTACATGGCATCAGGATGCACACAGGAATAAGGTTCTGCAATCGTAGTTTCAGGTAAGAATCTGAAAACAATCAATCATAAAATCACAGAATTGTAGGGGTTGGAAGGGACCTCTAGAGATCATCTAGTCCAACTCCCCTGACAAAGCAGCTCCCTAGACCAGGTTGCACAGGTAGGCATCTAGGCACGTTTTAAACATATCCAGAGATGGAGACTCCACGACCTCACTGGCAGCCTGTTCCAGTGCTTTGTCACCTTCACTGTCAAGAAGAAGTCTCCTTTAGAAGCTGTTTAAATTGTCACATTCCCATAGTCAGTGCTTCCCAAATGTGACAGAAGTTCATGGAAAAAAAAATTCCCTTTAGATCCATTAGTGAAACATGGAGCTAAATCTGAATACACGCATCCAATACAATAGTGTAATATTGCATTAGCATCCCTGATATCTCTGTAGTCACACTGAGTTTACAAAGGGGTAGATGAAAGAAGGGTTTACCACGCATATGTCAATATAACCTCGATTAACTTTTGTATATTTCCATGGACTGCAGCAGAACTATCTGCATTAGCTCAAGGGGCAACACACTGCTTTAATCTTGACATAGAATTGTTTGGGGGAAAGGAAGTCTTTTGGTGACAGACTGCATTCGCATCTGGCAGCAGTGATTGATATGGTGCTGGCCAGCAAGTAGCATCAGTAAGCTGCAAATGTCACATCTTTTAAGCTCACTAATCACCTGAGGTAAAGCCACACAGATGGGTGCATCAGAAATATGAAATCTTTCTACTAAGAATACCAGTTGGAGTCATGAACACCTGCTCTTGCTTGTTATCTCTTTTTTTTCTTTTAAATCCACCATGAATAAACTTCACTACTAAAATCACCACTGTGTAATAGAGAGGTCTAATTTTGACTGCAAGGAATGCTGAATGTCATAAAAATAAAACAATATTATAAGAATGATGACAAGAATTATGATTTTTCATTTATTCTGTCTGCTTCATGAATAAGAATTTCTGCTCAGTTTCCTGAAACTCATGGGCTACTCAAGCAATTGGCAAGAGATTATTGTTTTAACTTTATTTTGCACATGAAAGCTAGATGTCATAGAATCATAGCATCATCTAGGTTGGAAAAGGCCCTGAAGCTCACTGATAGGCTTTGTCTACTAAGCAGAGTAGGTGAGCCCAAATATGATCAACTAATTTGGTGCACTGAAAAAAATGTGTGTTGCTAATGAAGTGAAAGTGTAAAGGCCAAAGTCATCCCAAAGATAGATTTATCTCAGACTATCGAATCTATAAAGGTCTGCCTATTTTCTGCTATTCCACTTCTCCAGAAAAATTCAGGAGACCTTTCCTACAGCTTTCTATCATGTCCATAAGGTCAGCAGAAGTAGATCCTGAAGGTACAAGATTTCACATGAGTGGGGAGAGGTTGGAGAGGGGAATTGCTTGGTTTGCATTTTCTCACTTTTCCCCCTCCAGTAGATGTGAAAGATAAGCAGCATGTTAGAAAAGACATCAAGAATTTTGGCACAGAACTAGTCCAGATGTCTGCATCCTTACTTACTTTGCTACCAATTGCATCTTTAAATAAAGGAAACAACGCCTCATCTAGTTTGGGTACGCTTTGATGGGAAGAAATAGCAGAAAAAGGATTTGCCAGTACCAAGTGATGTTATCATCAAGTCAAATGGTTTTTAAAAGCCTCTGAGACCATGAGTTTTATTTTGCTATACAGCTTCAAATCCAATATAGTTGTTGTTGGAATCACAGTTTTGAAGGTAATGGTCCCAGGATGACTAGATAGACATTTTGCCTTTCAAGCATATGTCTCTGAAATGGTGGTTGCCACCTGGCACACTGTTTCAGCAAGGGGTGGAAAAATTATGATTATTTTCCTTGGATCAGAAATGGGGAAGCTATATTTCACCCCAACATGATTTTACTGCTGACAAGCAGATTTTCTTTCTGTTGTGGAGGTCCTGGTTCAAAGTTTATAAGAAAGGGATAAAAATCAGACCAAAGGAGACTCGTGCATGATAAACTTGTGAATAATATCAAACACAAACATACAATGAATCCCCTAAAGAGACACCTGCATTTACTGTTAAATTGGCTTTCATCACACTTAACTACACAAAGATTATGAGCTGCTTCCCAGATGGTGCAGTTGAAGATGAATTTGCTATCATATAGTTTCTTTAAATCAAATGCATGGGAATCAGACCATAAAAATTAAAAGGCAAAATATTTTAACTACTGGATGTTCAGTGTAAAATCAGCAGTGGAAGCCAGTACGTTTGACTTCCTTCTGTTCAAGGGCCACGAGAATTTTATATTCATAATAAAACATTGTCAGGTCTCAAAAACATCAGAACATGAGTGGAGAGGATCGGAAGATATTACCTCAGATTTTGATATTACCTTCTAATTATCCTGGGAAGAGAACTGTTACATATATAAGGAGGTCAGGTAAACCTAAAGCCTCAAAACAATACTTTGACTTAAGTGTAGTATCAACTATCCCCGGCTTACGTACATTTCACTTTTGAACAACACACAGCAGAATGAAAAATGTGGTTCAGGGCTATGAAAGTTAGACAGGGATTTTGAAAGGCTGCCTCATAACACTCTAAGATTTGGTGGGATAAAGTAAATCTAAAGCTTAAACCAAAATGAGGTTTTGGTGTTGCTATGTGTCTTATGGCTTCACTGTTTCCTTGACTTCACATTTTAAAACAGGTCCTCCTACTTCTTAACCAACACGTAGAAGAAGACAGTGGAAATGAATAAGTTGGGCAGAAAGTAACCTATGCCAGGCAGTAAGGATGAGCCTTAAATCTGTTTAGTATGTTCATCTGAAAAGATGACAAATGAAGTACAGTGGAGAGGTGTCTCAGCAGGTATCTTACTGGGAAATTTGGGGTTATTCTGCACAAAAGATCAGAGGTCTGGTCACACAGGAACAAGGTCTCTTTCAGTAATCATATTGCCAAAGCACATAGATAATATGGGCTCATCGCAAATAATTCCCAATGCTGAAACTGTAATATAGCATTCTTTGGGAAAAAAAAAATCTTTATAGTATGGTACTGAGTCTGATATTGACAAATTTCAGATTAGTGCTATACTTCTTCACTGCTTCCAGTAATATCTTCTTTTGCCTCTTTTCAGGGGTTTGGTAATGATTCAAGCTGTCAGAGTTACTGTGTATTTAAAACTGAATGATTCCATTAACTTTGATTGAACTTTTACTCTACTATGATATTCTTTTCTTGTCTATAAAAGAAGCCATCAGTGTCACTAGAAGCTTTCTGAACTACCATAACTAAAGTACTTCAGAAAATTCAAATATATATATATTCCATGAAAAATAGTAGGAAATGTGAATATGAAACACTTTACCATGTCATTATGCATAAAGATTGTCTTCAATGTTTTCCTTCTTTGAATACTGCGGAATTAATTTTATAAAATGATTTAATATACTAATGTGATATTTTTATTTTTTCAGAGCTGCCAGTTGTTCTCATGTGAGAACTAAAGACTCAAGTAGAGTTTGTCATGACATTTTTCTTAGAACATCTAACTCAATTCTATACAAATAGCAATCACATTGACCACATGTAAATCTCATCCATTCTGATGTGCGGACAGTTGAGCTATAGAATTAAACAAAGTTCATTAAGTCAGTAGAATGAAACAGACTTCAAGCATGGACTCTTCTAAACTGATTCAGGTTGCAGAAAACTGTATTGTAGGAGCATCAAAGTAGACAAACTCCTTTCATCAGATGAATTACATTCCTCTTCCTCATCTAAATAATGAATATAGTTGGACAGGTAATTCATTTTCTGCCTATGTTAAACATCTTCTAGGTATGAAATAAACTGTTCTCTGAAAGCACCCCTGTGGAAGCATACCACTAATTGTAGCAGGAAAACTGAACAACACCATCAATTTATATTTAGTCTGATGATTCCTACCACAGATTTTTTCTCAAAAACAAAGTAAATTTTTAGAAAAAATTGAGCTAGGAAAGGTGGTCAGTTAGCAGCTTGGTCTCTTTGTCATATTGTTATTTTTATGTATTGGAAATCATGCCACTTCTTCACCCGAAGTAGCAACAATCTTATTATTCCCTCCACAACAATCCAACAAACATTTCTTTTGGAAATAAGAATATCAAACCCATTCGAAAATTGAAACATCATGCTGACAACGTACTTATAAGTAAGTGATCAATCAAACACCTCCAAGATGATAAAATCATTTTAAGAGTACTTACATGTGTGACAGCTTCTATAGGTCAGGTTATTTCTTTTTTTTTTTTTTTTTTTTAAAGGATATTTTATGGAGTCAATCAAATCTAGTGAAGCATCAGATTTTCCATTTCTGTTTCCACCTCCAAGATTAACTAGCATAATTGAAGCTTGGTTGCTAAGCAAAATACTGATTACTTTTTTGACTGGCAGAAAGCTCCATCTGGTCACCTCATAACCTTACACAACAAATTTATTAACCCATGGATAGTAAAAAAAACAAACAAAAAGAAAACCAACACATACAGTCACACAATGTGCATTAATAGGAAATTCATGTAAACCCCCAGACCTTTTCAGTCTTCAGTACTAGAAGGAAGGGAAAGGGAAATGAACTAGGTTAAAAAGAGAAAACATAAATCATCAAAATATTATTAACAATAAGATTTTCAAAATTTGCTTAAATAGTTTAGTTAAACCAAGTTCTGTGGTGGATATTAAAATATGTATTAAGTATTGATCTGTGCCTGAAAACATCATAAATTTACATTTCAAAAAAATGAACCACAAGGTGCATGGAACTATGAAAGAAAACAAAGTTAGTTATGAAATTTAGAGGGAGAACTGAGTAGCAATATCTAGGCAAAGTTAGAGCTTTCATTGCTAGATTAAAAGAATAGCCTTCAGTTAATAAAAATAATTGTACTTAAAGTACTCCACAATTGGTTATTTCAATGGATCTATACCATACCCATACCTATAGTGGCCAATGTTTCTGGGCAATATCAAGAAATATTGTATAAATGGAAAGTTTTCATACCACTCAAGTTTAAGTCTTGCCATTAGTTTACAGA
Organism: Oreortyx pictus; assembly: GCA_036925125.1. Lineage (NCBI taxonomy): Eukaryota > Metazoa > Chordata > Aves > Galliformes > Odontophoridae > Oreortyx > Oreortyx pictus. The sequence goes on from JAUPFR010000005.1 coordinate 4,412,439, forward strand.
TAACATAAAGTCTGAAAATTAATTATTAGGTGATGACATCTTGGCTTTCCACCCTTACTTTGGGGAAGAATAGGATAGGAAATAAATTTCTTAAACAATAGGAATTCATTCATTTCAGGCATGTCTTTCTATATGATGCACTGATTTAAAATACAGTAAAATAATAAATAAGCAGTATGAGGATGTCTTCTTCATGACAGCATAGCCCTTTGTCACTATCCCCATATTACCTGCTCACATCTGGTTGACTTGTACACAGTTTCTGCAGACTTCACCAAATTTGTTTTCTTTGCATTCATTGTGTCTGGTTCTCTCTGTCAACCAAAAGCTACCCAAAAGACTAACCCGAGACTTGTTTCTTTATGGAGCAGTTTCTTCCTGTCCCTTGGATTTGTTACCAATCCATAATCACTTATGGATAACAGATTACACTTTCTGTGCTAAGCCTGGTAACAATCCAGTTCCCTGGTGGAAATGTGTTTTCCTGGGTACAGAGAAAATCTCTAAAGGGAAATGCTTCCTACAGAGATGCATTTATCCATATGTCTTAAAGCATAAATAACTTGTAATCACCAGGACTAAAACTGATATTTATCTGTATGTTATTAATAGAAAACAACTGTGCATCTGTGCACTTGAAAAAATGGGACTAACAGCTTATTTACCTGTTCCTTCCACAGGTTCTTATTTACATATACATTTTTTTTTTTAATTATTATGGAGCTACTATATTTTTGTGGCCAACATTTCAATGCTAATTTGACACTTACCTGAAAGACTAATTAACAGTTAGGAATGATACATTTCACTGCACTTTTTCTGCGTGGCATCAAATTATTACACTCATGAATTTCTCATTCCCATCATTGTTCCTACAGGTCCCTAACTAGATCTGCAGCCACTCATCATCAAAAACACAAAACCTCTTCTTCATGTTTCATTGGTCAAATTAAAAGGAAAAGGAGAGGGTTTTTTCAGTGAGTGTTTTGTTACTTGAGTAATTATAGTTTATTTTTCTTAAAGAAAATCTGATGAATGTTTAACTGCAAGCACATTCTGGGATTCATATCAATCTTTAAGAGCACATAAATATGGTAATGTTAAACTGAAACGTTGTACAGAGAATTTTCAAAGCCAGTGGTGGGAATTAGGTTCTAAATGGCCATTGAGTGCCAGAAGTACTTCATTTTTCCTCTGTTCTTTAAAATACCTATGTTGATCTGAGTAGTTGAACAGACATCTCCTGTATAAGAAGCAACGTTAAGATGGTTTCCCAGCTGACATAAATCAACATAGCTCTGACAAATCTCTGATTTATACCAGCTGAGACGCTGGGACTCCACAAAGATATCTATCTTTCAGCTGTTGAATTATAAATATTCACATCCTTATTTAGCTTTCTACCTTCGTCTTGTTGATATTTCACATCCCTCTGGTGATTCTCGAAAAGGTATTTTGTACTAATGTATTTCTCCTGTGTTTGATTATAGAATTGTATAAAAAGGCAGCAAACATTTCCTGAAACTGTTAGAGCTGAAAAGGTTTAGTGAACAAAACAAAAACATTTTCTATTCTTAACTTTTTTCCTCAGTTTGTGCATATTACACATAATCATTCAGAAGCAGAGCAATATATTGCCTGCCAACAAGGATCTCAGAATCACAGAATTGTTGGTATTAGAAGGGACCACTCTATAGATTGAGTCCAACCCCCCAGAAAAAGAATGAAAAACATTTATTGCTAATAGAACCCTAATGTATCCCTATTACTGTATCACTCTAATTTAGATGAAGGGAATCATTTACACTCATTACAGAGGAACTTGTTCCTTGTATGCAATGAACACAAGAAAGGATGGTATACCTATTAGCATTTTGACATAGAACCCTAAAATAAGGACAGGATAAAACTGGGGGAAGAATAAATTCATTGACAAATTTTATAACGAAGAAGAAAATCAGATAGAACCTTGCAGCTGACTTTGGCTGCAGAAATGCTTCTTATCCGTGCAGCTGTATAGTAGAGGGTTAGAAGTGCTGATGTAAGGTGTTGTAAACGTTTTTCTCTTGTCTTCTGTCGGCTACAGAAATTTAACTTTCCTAAATCTTTTAAGCTCATAGTCTGTTGAGACTTCTGAATTAATAGTGATTAAAAATAGTAATGAAAAGTGGTGATGACATGGTGCCAAAATCATACGTGCAACTTGCCACACTGTGAAGCTGACATCTACCATCAAAGACTTCAAAAGACCCCTAGTTCAGCTAAATTCCCTTTGAGGTTCTCCAATAAAATTTCTGGCTATATGGACCTAAGGAGAATTTCCATTCCAGATAAATTTCAGATAAATCTATTTACTTAAATACGTACTAGATCAATATAAGTATTAAACATATTTCTACCAAAATCAAATGCAAGACACTGATTACTTCCTTCCTTCATTTTCTTCAGTCTCTCTCCAGTGATTGATTTGTAATAGAAAGTCTCTGAGAAGCAACATTAATTCCTTTGGGTGCAAATGTAACATCTGTAGATCAGTATGACTGATAGCATGTTGGAAGGAATTTAATGTTTATTTATGCCCAGGTGAGATACAATTTAATATTGGCTAGATTTTATTGTCACTCTTTGTATTTTGTTTTGCATACAGAAATGTAGGCAATTTCTGAACATTCATAAATTTTTCCAAAAGACCTAAAGGAGAGATCTGGCATATTTTATTTCCTTAACTTTTATTGGGATGATGAAACATTTTTAATGCCTCCCATTCTGATTTTTCTTAGATTTTGTTGACTTGAAGAAAACCAATAAACTTTAAAAAGTCTATGTGTAAGTTGAAACTTGCTCCTGTGCCCACACTCTCACAAGGTGTTTTTAATTATTTGAAACCACATTTCAGAATTCTTTAATAGTGTTCAGGTGTCATTTTAGTCCCTTATTTAGGAAGTTTCAGAAAATTTTGAAAGCCAAAGCCATTTACCACTTTCATTCCTGTTTGATAACTAGAAAGGAGTAGAATGTGGTAGAGTTAGCATATAAGGAACCCTCAGGAGTCATGGGTTTGGCTACCTGTTACTTCTTACCAATCTGCACAGAAGTGTTAACTTTGCAAACATGCTATCAATCAGTCTGTCTGTGTCGACTGATAGGATCAAGTTGTTTCCCTTATCAGAAAGGTAAACATTATCTCAGTGGAGCAGAGTGTGCTCAGACTATAAGCTCATGCCTTTGCTACTTAATAGTCTGTATCTTAAAATGAAGATAAATATCTGATGCAATATATAATTCACTTTTTGATTGCTTGATTGACATACTGATGGTGAAAGGAAAACATCTAGAGTTGAAGAATATCTTCAGAGTACTCCTAAGCACATCAACGGTAAAAAGAATGATGGTTTATGAAATTTTATATCAAGCAAAATTTGTCAGCTGCACACTCAAATCTGCAATTGAAAGAACTACAAAGAAGAGAATGCAACTGCTGCTATTGTATTGATAAAAAGCAGCTGGATGGCTATTGGGGCATCCCTTCAGTTATTAGGACAAAAGAAATACCAGTGCAAAGCTTTTGAAGGACTGTTACTATAGTGGAGTACCCAAGAGTTGAAATGATTCAAGGGCCACTCAGCAATGAGGAAACGCTGAATGAAAGTGTATTAACTGACTGCAGGTTCATATTGTGCAAATTAAGTCAAAATTTGACTGAAAGCTATGTAATTTACACCAAAGAAGTGCATTTAAAGCTATTATTCCTAACAGAATAGTTGGAGGATAAGGGGAGAAAAGAAAAATGAGGGAAAAAAAGAAAAAAAGCTATTACTAGAATCTTTCCTAATATTCTGAACAACAGCAGATTGTTTTGAAAATTTTCAGCATAATCAGATATTCCAATGGCTGATTGACTACCATATCATAGACTCATAGAATGGTTTGGGTTGGAAGTGATCTTTAAGATAATCCAGTTCCAAATCCTGCTAAAGGCAGGGTCACCCACTAGACCAGGTTTTTAAAGTCCCATCCAGCCTGGCCTTGAATGCTTCCAGGGAGGGGGCACCCACAACCATTTCTGAGTTGTGGATTAGATTGTCATATTATCTCTATGATTCTGTCCTGTGCTGTTGCTTTTAGTAACTATAAAATATAAATTTGAAAAGTGCTCCTCACATTCCTCTGGTTTTCAACTGGATGCTTTTTAACTTATGTAGGAGCTTGAAGATTCTGTAGCTCAAACATAACAATCTGATTTTTCTCATTAATTTCAAATGACATTTTTGCTGTCTCCAGTATTCTCTTGAAATTTCAGAACATTTTCCTGTTAGAGGGTTGCAAAGTTTGCTGGTCTCTGCAAGTTGTTAATAAGGAGCACATTAAACCAATCCATCAGTCCTGGCACTCAATCACAGTAAGTGAAACAGATGTTCTCCCTGCAATACCTCCACAGAAACGGGCACAAAGGAGCATATTTCCACTGACTTTTAGCATTTGCACATTTATCTTTTTTCCATCATGGCTGTTTTGCAATTCTTGATTACTGACTGGTCATAGTATATTTGGAAAGCAAAAAGACTCCAAATTAACTCTTTTGAACAGAGTAAGCTGTCCATTTAAAATGCTGACACATTCAGAAGGAAATAAGACTTTTCGTGTCCCCACCTTTAATGTAAAAATGAATTCCTTATTCAAAAATCAGACATGAAGGTATGTACGTATTATGATTGACCAATCTGGGGGTTTAAAGCCATTAAGCCTTGTTCTCTCACGACACTATCTGACAGACATTTTCCAGCTTTTCTGTAGGTGCTTTGAAGTACTGGAAGATCACAATGTGCTGCCCCCAGAACCTTCTCCATGTTGAAAAACCCCAGCTCTCTGCCTTTGCTCATAGGAGAGGTGTTTCAGCCCTCTGAGCACTCTCTTGGCTTCCTCCAGAACTGCTACAACAGCTCCATGTCCTTCCTATGCTCAGGGCCCAAGAGCTGAACACAGCTGTATTATAATTCTGAAAAGATGAAGTAAAAACTGGGTGAATCTGGCTGAGCACTCAGATAAAAATTTTAGCTGCTCAGCAAAAAAAATAAAACAAAACAAAACAAAAAAAAAAAAACTGGACTTAAAGAAAGACTGATTAACTGAAGAAGGTTTACATTAGGCAGCACAGCTTCTAGCTCCAAGCTAGGCAAAAATGATGAAGAGCTTAGCCTAAATTTTGCTTCTGTAGAGATAACAGCCTGTATCTATTCTGGGAAATAAGAGAGAATTGTATTAACAATATGGCTGATGGAAGAAGAGCAACCAAAGATTTTGGAAAGGGCTATAGCTGCAGTCATATCTTCCGTCACCTTGCTCACATCAGCAGAAGACTATCGCCTTTTACCAAGAGACTCCCAACAGCAAACCAAGCAGGACATCTATACTGTTTTCTTGCCTCCCACTGCAGCTCAAAGATGTCTATTTTGTCTGCCCCAGGAGCTAACCATCTCAATGAAATAAGTCGATGAAAGAAAAGCAAACCACCTGCCAGGTAGTTCTATCTGCTATCAACTGGACTACCGTGCTACCCACAGAAAAACCTACTATGCCCACTCTTATCCTATTTCCTGAAGGTCAAACATGGTATAAACTACATTATATCAAAGGGATCCAATTTATGCCAGCTGAAAATAAAGGCTATTCCATCTTTCTAAGAGCTGTAAACCATAAACCATAACAAACACTTCAAAGACTTGAATGCCTTACCTCATATCAAGCTCCAAAGCTTGTCTGTGTTGATAACAGTTACACTTCCCTCACTCCCCTGGCTGATTTGCTTGGTTGACCTACTTTTCCAACACTTTCCCTAAAGGTAGCACAAAATCTTTGAGTTTCTCATACTACTTTTTGATCATTTTTAATAATCAGGACCTCTTTTTGAAATCTGTGTACAGCTATTCACACTGGGAGAAATCCCAGTAGTCTTTTGTCATCCAAGGGATTATTTGCATACTAGGTCAGGGAACAGATTTTAGTAGCTCTGTCTCTTTCAGCTAAATACGTCTGACACGGACAAAAAAGATGGGATTGAATTTCTGCGTATGTAGTGTTGTTTTTCCACTGTTGATAACAGTCCATTCTGTAAGCACAAGAAACCATGGACATCTGATACACTACAGAGTATATAATACATACAAAAAGGGCTGACAGATATGAGAGGGCTTAAGAAAGATCCAGGCACTTTTGGAGTACACCTAGAGAGCAGAAATTTAATTCATGGCATCTGAGACAGGAGTACATGCTTCCATATAGGCAGCTAAACAGCATCTAATAATTTTCAATCCAATTTTTCTGGAAAAAGGAAATAATTATTCAGGTTTAAAAATGTAGATGCTGACTCACTGTTGCTCCATCACATCAAGGGAGTACGTAAGAAAAAAAGGGGACAGACTATTTAGCAGGGTCTGGTGAGATAGGACAAGGAGAAATGGTTTCAAACTAAAAGGAGAGATTTAGTTGGGAAGTAAGGAAAAAGTTTTTCACAATAAGGGTGGTGAGGCACTGGCACAGGTTGCCCAGAGAGGTGGTAGATGCCCCGTCCCTGGAGACACCCAAGGTCAGGCTGTATGGGACTCTGAGCACATGATGGAGCTGTAGATGTCCCTGCTCTTTGCAGGAAGAGTTGGACTAGAAAACCATTAAAGATCCCGTCCAACCCAAATGATTCTAGGACTTTATTTCAGGTGATCTTATATTTCTCAGTCCCATTTTGTGGCTGTAGAACACCTAGACTGGTGTTTCTAGTATTAAGATAAATTATTCTGGTCCCAGCATAGACCTTCTTCCCAACACTGTAGTATATGAAACTGCACTGAGCATCAGAAGTGACAAAGGAGACAAAAGTAACACTGGGGAGTCTCAGAGTGCCCTCCTGCCAAATGCGTACCCCCGCTCTTCATGTTTGCACTTTCTATATGTGTCTCCAGTACTTCCACATCAAAAATCCTCGCAATCATGAGCGTGTCTTCGATGTTAATTCTATCACACTTCTGCAGAGAGAGGTAGTACCTGTCCAACATACAGAATCTGCCTGAAACTTTGAGTCGGACAAAAAACTTCAAGTCTTATTTTTCAGCTTGTCTAGCATTCATGGAGTGACCATTTGCCTACTATTATTTGTTCAGAGCACTGAACAAAGAAAAGCTGGTCATGGGGATTGCCTAGACTGCTCTGATGAACTTTTAGAAAAACCTCTGCAAATCCCCATGCTTTTCTCTGTCCATGCATAAGTCTGGGTAGAAATTATTGGAAATTATGAGAATATGATTCTATTGGAAATATTTCTAACGTTCAGTCAATAAATTAGTACCCGTATTTTAGACATTTAATCTGGAGTTGCCTTTGCATAGAAAATTGCTTTTGAAGCCCAGTTTGTCTTTTAACTACGCAATTGGTCATCATTATACAGTGAATGTTGATAATGTACTGTTACATTTGTATATACGTGTGTGTTATGATTCTGTCCTGTTAATTAATTGCTGTAATAAAACACTTTTGAATAGGTTTACAATTAAGAAGGTATAAGTGATATGGTAGTGATGGAAAAGCAGAGCACAAGTAAGCAAACAGCATCAGGAAGTGTAACTTTGAAAGAAACAAAAGGAGAATGCAGAATGTCTGCATTTGGAATGGATTTTGGTGAGATCAGGTACTCATTCATTACAAACAAAAAAAATAGATTTGTTAACCTTGTTAATGTAGTTTGTATTTAAGAAATTATTACCTGAAGAACAGTGCAGTTTCTTGGAGAGAATTTACGCAATGTGTTTCACCTGGAACAGAAACAGAAGCAGGTTTTTCTTGCATGATGTAAAACACAGTAAAGAAAGTTGAAAGTTGGAGCTTTTATGAGGTTTTGATTGCTTACAACAAAAAGAGTACAGCTATTGTATTTTGAAAGGTTATTACACTAGCCCATTGACTTTGAAGTTTAATAGCAGAGGACAATTCGCAGTATAAAAGCATTATCTTCATTTGAACTGAGAGCTAATAACAGACGTAGTTCTTGCCAGCCAGATCCTTTCAGTGCACTGAATGAAGCACAGAATTGATTGAATGCATCCAGCAAAATTAAGTGGACATCTTGCAACGCCTGAATTAATTGCAGGATGCATTTTTGTGTATTACTTCAGAGAGAAAATTCAGTGGCTCTCATTAAATGGATGGATGGATGGGTAGATGAATGATTTATGGTGCAGCAATCAAATACAGCCAATTAGTTTTCCATTTCTCCTAGTCGGATTGCTCTATTAAGAATCAGGAATACAGTAATAACAATGAAGCTTAGTAAACTCATCCTTATTTGCCGCTCAGGGTGAAATTCATCCCTGCAAATATGCATAGCAAACACCCTTTCACATTTCCCCTTCCTCTCCACAAAGAAAACACTTGCATTCATTAAGAAGTTTTTGACATTTGCAATCAGGACAGATTTTCAAAAGTATTTACTTTTAGAACTGAAAAATAAGTAATCACTTATTCGTGTTGGTCATTCACAGTAAATGCCAGCCCCTTCTGAAACACTAGCCCAGCTGCCCACTCATGCTTAAGAGGAGCTTCCTGGAATCAACAATAGGAGGAAATAGAATAATTTTATTATCTCGCTTCAAACCCTTTCTTAAACTCAGCAATGTAAAAATGAATAGATAAAAATAGCGGATAAATACATCTGTTCACTAACCAGAAATGGGCAAAGCCAGAGTACTTTGTGTCCTAGTGAAGTTCACCAGTGACAAGCAGAGCAATTTATACAGAGTGCATCAACTGTAAGTCAAAAATGTTTTCCTGTATTCACCACTGAGTACAGCACTGGTTGAAAAGTACTTTCCAGTTTAGTCAAAACAGAAAAAAAACTTCTAGGGAGAAGAGGAAATTGCTGGGTTGGGAGTATACCCTCATTCTGGCTAGTATATATTTTTTCATATTCTGTTTCCACTTCTTTCTATTTATTCCCAGCCTTCACCTAACACTCAAAGGGTTATTTTTGTATACAAAAGATCACTTTTGACCTTGTTTTGCACTGCACTGAGACAGTCATGACTGATTAATCCATTCTCTTCACTCTGATTGTGGCAACAATAAATCTGTTTCTGACCAGATTTCCATCCTGGACCATTTTCATGTGGCTAGATTGAAACTCAGTTGATAATTTGGTAACAGACAGCTGTTGAAAGTGCCATTTCAATTTAGACTTTGGTTTTTAAATATCTTTTTAATTTACCCTTAAAACTATTTCTAGTCCTTAAAGTGCCCTGTAGCTTTGTACTCACCCACCCAACAAAGACAAGCCTCCCCCTGACTTCAAATAGACTTCGCCTGACAAAAGCTTTCCTTTCTCCGAACATTTCCCACTTTCTGACCTATAATTAGCTGCTACCATGCTTCCCTAAGGACTTAGCAGTGCATACGCTCCCAGAAAAGTCTTTCTGACTAAATTTTTCACATTTATGGCCTTTACAGCAGCATATACCTTATGTTTCTACCTTAGGGCTAGTAGTCATTATTTACATAAATTAAACTACTACTTTTTAATTCTTTTGTGTTCTCCCATTCTGCAATTGAACGTGAGATTTACTTTAATTCAGCTGAAATCTAGCTGCATGAGATATAAAGAATTGTTCTGAACCAGTTATCCCTAAGTTATGCATATATTGTTTTGTTCAAGAGAATAGCACAGCACATATATGTAGCACCAGCTTACCCTATGACTCTGTTTTCATACAGCAGTGTAAGCAAGAACTCTGTCATACTGATGTAAAAACAACTGAATAGAAGGAATAATATGAAAAGCATCCTACTTTCCCAGAATCTAAGCCTAGGAAGATGCACCCCCTATACACCAAGCTATGTATTCATTTCAGTATTGACTTCACTAGTCAAAAGATTTCTTTTGCATGTAATTTATGTTTAAACTGATTCATTCCATTTTGACAGTTCTGAACTGACACTAAATATCTTTAAAGAAATTGGTGGATTATAAGCATATAATAATTGAGACGATTAGTAGCCATTGATGCTTTTCAGCTGTTACATTGAGAGCATTTTTTCTTCTGCTGGTCATTTATGACTTCTAAGTCTATTGACACTGATTCACAGTGTGTTATGTTTTGCTGGTCAACAAACATTGGAAACATTCTTGGGCAGGAAATTAAACATTATCACGGAAATCCTCTTTGAACAAGGTGGTCTTGAATAGATTTCATCAAATGATTATCGCGCTTAGTCTGTGAAATATTTGTGACGGATCAGCATACCTCCTGACTTTCTAAATATTTCGATCTGTGACTACTGTTGCTCAGAGATAACAAGAGCCAAGTAGAAATCCACCTGCCTGGGATAGCTACATTTCAGCTCTAGTGCCAGGAATTAATTGCAGCCTAAACATAAGGGTATCCAGCTTGCGTCTTCATATAATTACAGCAGTATGAAGAATTTATTTGCGTTACAGCTTCTTCCACATGCAATGGAAGCATGTGACTGAATCTGAAATCTGTGCCATATCAACACAAAAATAGAACCCATTTGACACAGAGTTATGGAAGCTCTTCTGGCTCTACCAGAAGTCCTGTAATCTGCCACTAATTCCTGTATCATTATGCATCCAGATAACATACATGACACCAAATTCCTTTTAAAATATAACCAAAGCCTTCTTTACTATCTTTTGATTAAAAATACCTTTTAGATTAAGAAGGCAACCTGTCATTTGTGAAACACAAAATCTGTGGGAAAAAAAAACGTAGCCTGTGTGTAAGCATTACATTTTGGAAGTTGAGGGTAGAGAGAAATTAGCTGCAAAATAAGAATCTTGAGATTCACCCACATCCCCCATCTCAGATACTGCTTTTCCTACTAGGTATGCTTTACTGAATGCCATTGGCGGGCTTCACTTTCCAGTTAACAGAAAATTTTCCTTTAGAAAGGAGCAATATTGTTTTCATTTGACAAACGAAAATCTTTAAAGCTAAGACTCCTCATTCCACAGAGGCATTGTACAAACTTTATGCAAACAGTGAAGTCTGGTCACAGTACAGAATAACTAATTTGTGTCAGGCTGAACCATACCCTGTTATTTCCTGTTTTCCTCTGCTGTCCATATAGAATCATAGATTGGCTCAGGTTGGAAGGAACCTTAAAGATCATCTAAGTTCCAACTCCTCTGCCACTGACACAGGTGAGCCATAACTCACCATATGGTGAACCTCAAACAGAGGCTTTAGGTATGCAGCACACCAGAATTAGGTAAATAGGAGGAAGCTGTTTTTTTTATGCATAAGCAAACAAAGAAAAACAATCATCACAATGTAACTACGCTTCATTTCCGGGCTTGCTTAGAGAAGATACAGGAAGACTAAGCCAACAACTTTCTTTTATAACAATATAGAAAGGAGCCTTTTTTAAACTCAGTTCTAATTCTTACAAAAACATCATTAGCGTGTGAAAAGGCTGAATTAGATATTGACTTGATCTACTAAGGTTTGTTTACAAAAAATAACTTCCAGTAATCAATGACTATGCCCTCTAGACGTGCAGCATCAATTCTGACCTTGAATCATAGATCAAACATTCTTGATTTTTATCAGGAAAAAAAGAAAGAAAAGAATGAATTTGTGATTTAGCTCGTAGCAATTTTCTCACTGACACGCAAACATAACACAGTGCTAATGCAAGGGTTAGTGGCGGCAATAATTCATCATCCTTTATTTGGAAAGCAATACAAGAGGGAAAATTGGACCCAGGGTATAGAAATTCCAAATATTTCTCATTTGTTTACTGTCTCAAATACTTTCAAGGAACAAGAACTCCTCACCCTTTCTTACCACCTCCACTCCTAAAGTTTTTACCTCCAACTAATTTTTTTTCCCCTCAACCACAGATTATGAGCTTAAGATTTGCACTGAAGTACTACACTGGAATTGATCACGGTATGTGTGTTGCATGAAACCAAAACAAATACAGTCCATGCTCCCAAATTACATACTTAATATAGGGTCACCAAGCATCTTCAAGATTATTCACTTTGCTGAAACAATCAGCCAATCAGAAGCAAATTCATACGCTACAGAACTGCATGACAATCTCTAAATAGGAATCCATATCCTTCTAATGCTGAAGCCAGGTGTATTACTAACCAGGTGCAGGTGGACATAGGAAGAAATTAACTGCAAAGCTTTTGATAGTTGTTCATAATTCATCTTAAATACACTTGTGAATCTGTCATCTTTAGGTCATTTAATTTTTGCAGGATTTAGTGCTTGCATAAAAGAGTAAGCCCTTAGCTCACTGCAAGGCAGTGGTCTTTGCACGTGATGGGCACAAAACTCATCTGCAACCACTAAGAGAAGGAAGAGGAAAGGTAACACAAAGCAGGCTGTGAACTTAGGAGATAAATGTGGAAAGAGAGACAAAAATAGAGTTGCAAGTGGTAGAGAAGAAGCAGAAACTTAACCATGGCACTTCAAAAATCTGCCTGGAGTTATCAAATTTGAACATTTGGACGTACAGGTCACGAGAGAACTCTTCTTGTTGAAAAACTAAGTGACACTAAATTTAAGAAAATGAGTAATTCAGGCTCCATCGTTGTGTAAACCTGAGCAGATTTCCTGATAAACTTAAAACCTATTTCAGCTCTGAAATAGGTATTTATTTATTTATTTCTGTACCCCAGCAAAACATTGCTATTTTACCTCCTGTGGGACACATAAGAGATGTACTGCTAGATTCAACCAGTGAAATAGCTGCAGATCTTACGTACCCTCCCTTTTGGTCCCACCTTGACTGTTGTATGCCTGATTGCTCCTCGGCAGGGAAGTCTGATGATCTTGTTTCTTGGAAGAACATTAATGCATGGAGTGCCACTGAGTACACCTACCCTGCAGAGAGCACTGCTGTGTAAAGGCACTCCTGCTGGTTATAAACTAGGTAGTGTGTATGCCACCACGTAGTGTTCAGCCCAGTACAAAGCATGGTGTGAGACACAGTAAATCTTCCTGCACTGAGATGTGTTCAAGCACAGGAATTGGGAGCAACAACAAAGCAGAATCTCCTCAGATGGCCTCTTGCCTCTATTGATGTATGCCTCCTTGGACTGACGTGTCCTAAAGCTTCCACCTGTATGTTTAGGTGTCTTCTTTCACAGTATGTCAGGTACATTCTTGGGATCTGGCTACTGAGAATACATAATTTTCTACACATCCCACAGACTCCAGGAAACTACCCTCTCTTCTTGGCCTCAAATTATCATGGATTTGTCTACCACCAGAGATGCACATCATCTCAGCAAATTTATGTGCCTAAAAGTTAGGTGTCTCAACCTAGTTATTTTCTGGGTTCCTTCTCCATTTAATAGAAAGAGCAGTTCAGGACTTGATTGAGGGTAGGGTAAATCAGTCTCTGAGGTGTAAAACTTTCGGAACAGGTTGTGAGGGGGGTGGTGGATGTCCTGTCCCTGGGAGCACTCAAGGTCAGGCTGAATGAGGCTTTGAGCAACCTAAATGAGCTGTAGGTATCCCTGCCCATTACAGGGGAGCTGGACTAGATGGTAGGGTCTCTTGTAACCGCAACAATTCTATGATTCTCCATTTGTCTCACTTAAATTTTGCTTAATAACTGGCATAGTCTGCACCTTCAGCAAAAATTAGGTAGGATACTTCATATGGATGTGATAAGTAATCAAAATATTCCTGATGTTTCTCACCATGAAACCATGCTCACATCAATGAAGTTTACATGTTCAAAGGAGAACAGTAGCTCATTCTTTTGTGAGCTGTCACTTTTCTAAGGGGGTTCTTATCTCTTTCTATTGTGAACAAGCTCTGACTGATTTACACAGTTAAAATAGAAAAGGCATCAATATAATTTAACTGGACAAACAGAGCTGCAACCCTAGGTAGAATTGTTTTTTTCCCCACAGATGACATGCAGAAATAAGAAGTTGTTGCGTCCAGCCCAAAAGACGCGTGTAAATTGCTGCTCTGAACTAATGCAGAATGGCACAATTCTAGGGACCTGGGTGAAAAATTTCTGTGTTATCTAAGTAACATCTATATATGGGATATTTTTGTGTAAATTGTTCTCAAATTGAACCTTTGGTCTGGTGACTCAGTTGAGAGAAATCATTGAATGGGTACGGAGCTACCAAACAATATCACTTAGTCAGCATGTTAGCTCAGTGTGTTTTGTTGTTAATCAAACTGGAATTGACTAGGGAAACCTTTCTATTGTTACTTTCTACTCCTACTTTAATTTATGCTCAAGTTACAAAAAAAACCAACTGATAACTTTTTGAAATCTTGTTTGTTTTGTTTTTTTCCTGACCTTAATGACTTCTGGTTTTTTGGAGCACCAGTTCAAACTATTCTTATGTCAACTGGAAAGGCATGAAAGCAAACACCTGTTGTTCTTCTAAGACAACATTCCATAATATTCTTTGGAAGATAAATTTCAAACACTGATAGTCCAGAACATGGGCAACTTTTTTTGTCTGTTTTGGTTTTGCTATTTACATAGCAAATGTTACTACCTAAAATCTTTGAGGATTATTGCAATGAAGTGTTTTATTTCTCCTGACAGGTTTTGCTACAATAATTATTATATTCACTTCATGATACCTGCTTAAGACAATTTTCAAAGAACATATGTAGGTCAATATGATTTTGCAAATGTGAGGTAATTGTTTTTCATTTCAATTGATAATGTTAAATAGAGAATTTTTATCTTTATAGACCTAGCTGACAATTGATGCAAATATGCCTCCACAAATTAATTATGTTTTGCAGTCACTGGACATTAGATGTGTTACTTGACGTTTGAAACTGTAAGTCATAAATAGAATTCACAAATCCGCAAACTGAAAATTCATTTGTAAGGTAGTTCTGCTTTCTGATAAGTTGGTTTCCATAACAACTTGAAGTTACATTATCATCTGATCAGCTCTTGGTGAGAAAGCAATAAGCGATTTTGGCCCACAAAAGAAAAGAAACAATATATTCAGTAACACGTACCATTGTATCTTTGGTAAAATGGCCATCAAAACTGAAAAAATAAGTCATGCTGCAGCAGTTGTGAAATAAGTACAAGGGAAAAAAATGTGGATTAAGAACTAGAAAAAAAAGACTTATTATATAATGTAAAAAGCTGAACTGAGTGCTGGGGTCAACAAGAAGAGAGACATTTCTGTGTCTTCAGGTGCTATAAAAGAACGTATGCAAATAAGATAAAACTGGGAGCATTGTTATGGAATATCAGATGTGCACTGTTCAAAAAAATACCTGAAACCTGGAAATGGAAGCTAAACTGTCTTTTTTTTAAATAAGAGATTTTGTATCAGGTCTATTGAAAATAAGGCATATTTACATGTCTCAGATAAGCTAACGGAATGTACTTTTATATAAGAATTTAATTTACAAAAGGAATAAAAATCACAGATAAAGTTAAAATATGCTATATAATCATCTTTTCTCCGCTTATTGCTCAGTAATTTTTTGATAGGTCCTTGAGAGTCAAACTAATATGACACAAAGTAATGTGTAAAAAAAAAAAAAGCCCTTTGAAATATCCTTGGAAAACCATCAGAGTGAGGTTCTGTAAATAGTCCCTCAAAGGGAGACTCTTTATAAACTTTGAGGTGAAAAAGTCAGTCATTTAAATTCAGAAAGCAAGATTCAACAGCAAATACTTAATT
This sequence comes from Oreortyx pictus, assembly GCA_036925125.1. Classification (NCBI taxonomy): domain Eukaryota; kingdom Metazoa; phylum Chordata; class Aves; order Galliformes; family Odontophoridae; genus Oreortyx; species Oreortyx pictus. Next base: position 4,428,148 of record JAUPFR010000005.1, read on the forward strand.
GTGCATAACATATCGTTACCACTTTTCCCATTTCCCAGCCTACATCACTTGAAGTATACCAGTCCCAGAACTTGCTGAAATATTTCTGCCTGGGGAATTCTTGGCCAACCATGCAAAATCTTGATCTTCAAAACAGTCCAGACAATGATGTCGATTTTATTGCACCAGAAATTATCATTATATTCAGTAATAATTATATCTATATTTTTCAATTGTCTACCAATGAAGGAAAATTCCTGGAAAAATCACTCTCTCCTTTTATTCCCACCTCTTCTAAATGCTGACCAAGCCCAATTCATGAAAGACAATTTTTGGAACTTTACTGAACGCATTACATTTACTATGGTTATTTTGAACATTTTACTTTTGATTTTAAATGATCTGTTCTAGAGCTAATCTCTAATATCTTTTTTATTCATCATGAATTGCTGTTTCCTTATATAGTTTATATGATCTACACATAGACTGATTTTCTATAAATATTGAACATCTGTGACACTGGAATTCTTTCTCTGAAACTGAGAGTAGACATACTTCGGAAAAGTGATTGGAAATCTAAAGCCAAAAGCAACCATCAAAAATGACCAGTTTTTCCATGCACAGAGAACAATATTCTCAAATTTGATAGTACAATCATTGTGACTGTTGTTGTTGTCCAAGTAAAAATTAAGACTAATTCAGCAAAAAATTCACAAAATACCTATGCTGCATTTCACAAAACTCTATATCCCAGAATAATACAGGGCTCAGTGAAATACGCTGTCAGGCTAATTGTTCATTGAGTGAGCTTTGAATTGAACCCAGTGGGACAATACGGCCTCAAGCCAAATTTATTTCCTCCTTCCCCACACCTTCCCACCCTGCTACACAGAACTAGTGGTTTATTCACTTGACACTGACATTAACCCTGCATACGAAATGAGTAAGACAAAACCATGATGCACAAAAAAAAATAGCTAATATTAGTACACTTATAGACTACCTTCCACAGGATTTCTTTCTTCCTTTAGATCAGGGAAAAGACAGACCTATGTACCCAAAGAGACTTTTTCTACTGTTCTCTTAGTTTCTTTCAAGCAGCATCTTAAAGCATCTAATGCCCCAAAGTTCTCACCCTTGCTTTCTCTTAACAGAGCCAAGAAAGCGTTAAACAAAGCAATACCTAGCATAATTTCAGCGCATGCAGTCAGCAAGCAGAAATTTTAATCAGTGTTTAAGTAATAAAAGACACCAACATCACCACACAGCCACGAGTCATCTGAGTGAGCTGAGTAAACAAAACTGATAACAATCATATTGTCGTCAGCATTCTTGAGAGATAAAGCATCACTCAGACTTTAATAAATGGGATAAAGTAATCCTTTTTGCCAGTTTATAGGACCTGAAGCCATTAAGAATAAATTACTTTTTTTAATTAAAGATTTTTTATTTCCTAATGAATGAATTTAAAATGTAAACTGCTGATTGAAAAAGGAAAATGGACTTCTGCCAAGACAGTGAAAAATTCCAGCATGTAAGAAAAAATTAATGAGATTGAGCCACACGTTGCATTGACCTACTGCAATTTGAACAGGTAGTTCGCATGGTTAAAGAGAATAGTACATTAACATAATCTCAATTATCATTATTAAAATGCTGCTCCAGGTATAATTAGTATTTTATTATCATTAATGTCATGATTTAATTTCCATCCTGGACAGATTTCTTCTACCACTGCTTCCTTCCTGACTCCATGAAGTGTGGTAAATAACAGAAAGTCTTCACAGTTTCTTCGTAAATTAATAGAACTTAAAGTCAGAGTTCCTAACTCTGTGCTTTTTTTTTTTTTTACCGTCTTGCTCTGTGATCCCTACTCAATAGTTTCTATATGATCTGCCTCTCACAGCAGACACAGTTCTCTTGCAAGCCTGACTCAAGTAACTTCAATACTTATGCCCTTGGCATCACAGAGGGAAACAGATAAAATGTTGATTTGCTGGGGCTCCAGTCCCATGAGCCTTCACATGATTTCATCCTGTGGACTACAACAAGTATTGGTTCGCCTTATATACAATAAGTCTGGTCTTACATCTTGGTTTTGCTCACAATCTGATTTTCACCAAGCACTTATTAAGCACTTTCTAACAGCTAGTACTTCATAATTATTTGTCATACTATCTTATCTCAAGCATTAGATCTGCAAGATTCAATAGGACACAAAAACACACAGCAAATTTTGCAAGTGGATCAGCCTTAAGCTCATGATGTATATTCATAGATTCATAAGGTTGGAAAGGACCTACAAGATCATCTAGTCCAACCATCCTCACACCACCATCCCTACCCATCAAGCTACTAAATCAAATCCCTTAGCACCTCATCTAAACGCTTCTTGAACAGCGCTAGGGACGGTGCCTCAATCACCTCTCTAGGCAGACCATTCCAGTGCCTGACCACTCTCTCAGAGAAAAACCCACAGTCAGCCCTAACTTTCTTGAGAGTCTGAATTAATTTCTGTTTTCCTGTCAAGCTTCCATGGAACTTTGATTATATCCAGCAGTCACATTCCTGCATCCTTAAGGTTAGCTTTGGCTTTCAAACACTGAGCTACTCAATGAGCTAGAGGTGTGTGAACCAGGCTCTTAGCACCTAGTGGAGCTGCAGCTGTCGCCATTCATTGCAGGAGAGTTGGACTAGATGACCTTTAAAGGACTCTTTCACCTCAAGCTATTATATGACTTAATTATGTTCTCCATTTAAATTTTGACTCTACTTCTGCTTATCTTTTGCATCTCACTACTGGATGATGTGATTGGATTATTGTGTTTGATGCATCAGGTGCTTTTGGTAGATTAAGAAATATTTTTCAGTTGGAGCCACTGACAGACTATGACTTTATCATCTCTTTGTCTTCTCTTTAATATTATATGATTTGAGTTTAAAAGACCAGAAGGACAAGAAAGAAAACAGTATATAAACTTTCAAATTTGTCAATTTTCCAAATTAAGCCTTTCTTTTTTAAACCACTTCCAGTTTATCTGGCCTCTTTGAGTTTCTAATAATCATCATATCTAATTGATATGATTTATCAAGAAAAGCCTCAAAAATGGAACAGCCCTTCCTTATGTACCTGATACATCTGTATTCACCTATGTATCAGGCAAAACATTACTTGAACCTGTTCTTTGAGCTCTAGAGAATATCTTCATCCCACTGAGGTTACAACTTGTGATGTGCAATCATTAAGAATTCATAACAATTTCTATAATAATATTTAAGTTAGTGTCACCAAGTTCTTTCTAAACTTCACAAAATTTCCAAGTTTAATCTCTGCTGTAGGTTTTTCTCCTTGTAATTTTGGAGCCAACATTTATTTTCTCTCCTTGAGCAAGAACTGAAAGGGAATTCTTTCCCACCTAAAAGAATAGGTCATCAGAACTCGTTTTCAAAAACTACATAGGCAAAAGATTTAGGATTAAAAAAGTTTGTCACAATGAAATTTTAAAACTTCCTTCTTCCAAACTAAGCTAAAATATGTTTCTGTTCCTGGAATTTATCACACTCTGAAAACAAACTTCTGGGTTCTTTTTCTTATTATTATTTTCTGCCTTTTTTTGATTAATTTATCTCAGTGAACACACATCAATTTGAAGTTCCTTTAAAATCCAAATTAACAAATTACATAGAAAAAAAAAAAAACATGAAGATATTTGAGCTGCTGATTTGTAAAAGTCAGATGTTATCTCGAGCATCTCAGTGCTTTAAAATCTGGCATTTTAGGAATCAAGTCAATGTGACCTACCTGGATTTGCCACACTATGAGACCAGATGAATGCCCCATCAGTATTCAGAATATAAAGATAGAACCACAAACATTTGCTTTATAGAGCCTTACACCCCTTCGGCATTTGTGCTAAGGCTCCAAACAGTCCTGTAAAGAGCAGTTCACAGGCCTGCTCCAGATCCTGCGTCAGAGAAGTTTCCTTCTCTTCCTCAACTCCAGAGGAAGCACCCAAAAAATCTCTTAGCATCTATCAGCTTTCCTTTTAGGGACACCCTGAGCATCTAAGGGTTCTTATAACCAGTGATTATATAAAAAAAAAAAAAAACTTTTGGTACGATTTTTCCATTAAAACATTCAATCACTTCTAGATGTTCAAACACTATTATTAGTCATAGAATTTCATGACAAAGGTTTCTACATCTTAGACATTTCACACGGAGAATCAGCTTCCCTACACCTCAAGTAACCTTGCTAACTCTTCTTTTCCCTGTGACATTCAATCCATGTTCTCAGATTCGTGCACACATGCAGCACCACACACATAGCAGTTTATGAAGCATCTGCAGAAACCCATGTTAACAACCCACAGCTTTCAGCCCACAGCTGTCATAGTCTATTCCTTTCTGTATAGAAGCCTTTCTGTCTAAAGGTTTTAGCCTTTAGAGCCAACAACCCAACAGACCATGATTGATGAGGCCTGCATCCATGCCAGGAACTGGAGGTGTCGCTCAGATTCAAGGATGGCTTTAGACTCCCTTGCTGACCCTGCACCTTAGGACTGTCATTTTATCCAGCCACACCAGCTAAGCCTTTGACCCTGCTCAGAAAAGGCATTCCATAAAAGTCACACATCGTTAAGATTTACTCTATTCTCATGACCCAGTGCAACCTCAGTATTCAGTGCAACTTGCAGAATGGTTTATCTATTTCCGCACAGTTCTGGGAAGAAATGAACATACTAATTGTATTTTATATTGTGAGACTCAGTGATGAAACTTGCATTTAATTTTGAGTGCATTTCTTCTCTTTTTTAAAATTTTCTTTTCCTAGGAGGAGCAATAGATTTAGTTTGAAAATAAGGAAAAATTACTCTACAGTGAGGGTCCTGTAGACATTCAAGGTCAGGCTGGATGGGGCTCTGAGCACCCTGATCTAGCTTTGGATGTCCTTGTTCATTGCAGGGGAGTTGCATTACATTACTTTTAAAAGCCCCTTCCACCTCAAAGGATTCTATGATTCTATTTCTATGTGACTGTATTTTTAGTTTACAGCAAAAACTTCTAGAGCTCAGGAAATGTACTTTCTTATATAAGTATTATAAATCAAAGTAACAATAAATAAATATTGCATGTACCAGGCAAGAAGCAAGTCTGCAAATCGTGTACTATAAACCTTATCTTGGCAAGACTGTACAGGTGAAATGCCACTAAGATATGCAGGAAAAAAGTGTGCTGGTATACACAGAATTTTAGATGTAAGCTTCCATGAGAGCTCTTATCATCTAATTTTGCAGTGCTCTCTCATTGTGAATAAGGCAAACAAATCTACAAGTGCTTTCTGACCATAGGTAGTTGAGAAGATGTACCTGGAATATAAGGACTATTTTTGGCCTCCTCAGTTCAGGAGGGTCATGGAGGGAAAGGTTCAGGAAGGTGGTGAAACAGCTGGGTTATCTGATCTACCTGGATATGATGGGCAATGTAGGGTCTAGTGAAGAGACACTGAGGAGTTGGACTAAGCTTCCTGAAACATACTTAACAAAAACAAACAACTACTTTAAAGAAAAAAAAAAATCAGTTATTTCCTAGCAGGGGCAGTTAGTGGTCATGCTGAAACAGTGAGTTCAGTATGAAGTTGCTACCTCTGCAAAGTGCATTGCTGTAACACATGAAAGCAGTTGATGGTAAGAGACCATGTCAAAGGTCTCTTTATTGCCCTTTATTGGAAATATAAAGTGGAAAATGATACTTTTTCTGTCTTCAGATTCAGACCATTCCTGAGAATCACTAAACAGATCGACCTCTTTCAGTTCTTTGGAAACGGCCTTGTAGGCTGTAGACACTTCTGCAAACACATAATGTGTAGCACTCTCCTTTGGGGGACATAACAGTTATTGCTAATAATTACCTTACAAGCAATTGAGTGAAGAGTCACATCAAATGCATACACTTCCACAGACAAAATAAATAGAATATGCAGATAGTTTAATTTACTGTTTATAAAATATCACACTCCAATAATTTGTATACTAGCAAGAACAGGAAATAAATAAAAAAGTATACACAGCTATTTGGCTGTTTCTCTGCATCTCTCTTCAGTTTGGAGAGGATAACAAATAAATAAAACTGTCACTTTGTGCGAGTTCAGCAGCCCAAACAAACACTGAAATTGATGTAAGATCATATGATACTTTTCAGGTGAAATTAGTTCACATTCAGGTGTTCCCAGATGATCTAGTTAATTATGCACTCAAAGAAACATGCTGTGACTCTGTCTTTTATTTCTTATAGGGACTGAGGTACAAGCACATAACTCAGAATATGTATAGAGAGTTATATAGATACACACGATATGTATGTATACATATTTATAGCTAACTCACAAAAAGTGATTGAAAAACGCTCCTACTTCATCTAGTTTGTATGTACTTATGGATTACAAATATTTCTGAGTAGAGATTTTCTCTTGCTGAACCACCTGATACATATATTTGGGGTTGTGCTATAATTGAGTGAAATGATCACTTCCAGAAAGAGCAAATGTTGCAGAAGACTTTCAAAACTAATTGAAAAAGCTTCACTGTTTGCTCCCTGATGAAAATAAAGAAAATGACCTTAATCCCTCCCCCAATTTAAAATGCAGATTTTCATCTTGCTTGCTGTTCTGTTTTGTTTGCATAGTGTTAACATTGTTTGTATAAGAAAAGCTAATTTTCCTTGGACATACAAGTGCACTACAGAAGAAAAAACCAACAAACAGACCCAACACATTTTGAACACGTAGAATGGAAGTTATTATTACACAACCTACTCTTTAAAAAGGAGAGACATGCTATAAAGAAGCTGATATAAGGCATTGCTGAATGGCTAAAATAATTTCAGTAGCATTTATTTCAATGAAAATAGTTAAATATGTCAGTGTGTCATAAATAAACATCTTGTATTTAAATATGCACAGGATGGAAAATAGGAACAATTATTTCACGAGACACAAGACTGAATCTTATTGTAGACTAATATTACCGCAGGATGCACAAAATTCTTGAAGATTTATCTAGTTCTGGATTTCTTAGTCATAAAAGAAAGGGAAATTCCTCCCTCCCCTTTCAGACTTGTTTCTCACCAAAACCTTTTAATTAGAGATTTGATTATCCCTTACCATGCATTAGTTTTTTTCTCTGGTTTAAATAGAGAAGTTTGATATATTCACGAACTCTAAGGTTTACAAAAACTGAATTCAGATTATAAAAGATGATCGTGGCACAGACCCTCATCTGTACCCTTAGTAAGGACTCAAGTGGAAAAAAATACAGTCTGTTCTTGGTTTGTTTGTTAAGTCACTCATCAAAATCCTTCTAACTCAATGACTGAACTTCTGATCTTCAGAAAACAAGTCTCAACGCAACTCTCAACTTCTGATCAACCTCTTCTAACCAACGTATGACCTTCTCAGCTGCACCAACTAGATGAGAAGATCAGCGCAAACAGAGATGCTCAGTTCTAGGTTGCACCTACCCATGCTCATTGCCAAGGTATAAAAATTGAGTACTTTTTCAACACTACAGAGAGATGTTACTGGAATTCTTATGCTGAGAGATTTAACATTCCTGAAATGATATAATAAATGGATGGTGAGACTTCAGATGGATCTTCTGCTACAAGAAGTATTCTCTGCTCCAACTAGTTTTCACTTTCCAAGAGGATTTCGCTCCTATGTACAAGCTACATAAGAATGTGGCACTGGCATTATTTTTTTCACTCTTCAGACCCCTTCAGCAGCACATTCACATCAATCATTTCATCTTCCAGGACACATTATCACAGATAAATCAAACCTGCTTTGTATATAAGTATGTAGCTGAGGGCAGCTGCAGGTTGCATAGAAAGGAAACGGACATTTCCCAGATCCACACCAATAATAAAAGTCCTCCACTGATCCCACGTTAGCAGACACAGTGAAAACTAAAGCAGAACACACTGCAGATGAAGCATCAAACATAAATGCTTTTCTGCATGTCCTGTTTATTGTTTTGGACTCTGCACCACATTAACTATTGAACTGACTCACATTTAGGTGACTTGGATGACCAGTCAAACAAGCCCAGGGCAATTATGAAAATATTACCTATATTTTCCCTTGATAAAATGAGCCTATTCACCATTTAACATTTGTAGGATAAATACCCTGAAAGAACAGTAACCACACAATATAATGAATGTGGACAGTATACGTTTGGTTGGACTATCCACAGACAGTATAAAAACACTCAATAAATTTTCTCAAACACTCAATAATCTTTCTAGGACTCACCTGTCACTGAAGGTCAAGGCTTGCCTGGAACTCCACACAGGAGGGATCTTCAACAAAAGATTCTTCCCCAGTGGTGGGCAGCCCTTAAATGGGGTCTGGGAGAGGTGAAGCCAGACTCCACCCCTTCCTGACACACAGGTGAATTGCCTTCACCTGTTATCCTGTGGCTGACTCAGTGCTCGTCTCAGGTAATCAATTAGTGGTTCAGGCCATGATTCAACAGTTCCCATACAATATTATAGAGCACTGAATACAGAGTTATCTGAGAAGAGACATTCTTTTCTGAGAGGTTATAGAATCACATAATTGTAGGGATTAGAAGAGACATCTAGAGATCATTGAGTTCAACCCCCCTGCCAAAGCAGCTCCCTAGACCAGGCTGCATCCAGGTGGGTCTTGAAAATCTCCAGAGAAGGAGACTCCACCACCTCTCTGGGCATCCTGTTCCTGTGTTTCATCACCCTTACTGTGAAGAAGATCCCACACTGTGCAGATCTTCCTATGATTCACTTTGTGGTCATTTTCCCTCATCCTATCTCCATGCTGCTGAGAAGAGTCCAGCCTCGTCCATTTGCCTCCTGCTCCTTAGATATTTATAGATATGGATAAGATCCGCTCTGAGTGTTCTTTTTTCAAGGCTGAACAGACCCAGGTCACTCAACCTTTTCTCAAAAGAGAGGAGCTCCAGGCTGCTTATCATCTTTGAGGCACCTCCACTGGAGGTGGTCATCTTCTCCCCAGATGAACAGAAACAACAGCAATGATGTTATAGTTTTAATACTATTGAGAGTATCAAGTTTATATGGCATGATTTCGGTAGCAGGGAGTGATTTCAGGCTGGCTTTATGAGCAGAGCCCAGTAGCTTCCTCACGTTATATTAGCTACTCCAGCAGGCTTCAAAATGGACCCACCACTGGCCAGAGCAGAGCCCATTAGTGACACAGGTGATATCTCTGTGAGAGCACATTTAAGAAAGGAAAAAACTCTGCACATTGTGATAGCAACTGAGAGAGAGGAGTAAAGCAGAAGCAACCCATGAGATTTTTCCTCCTCTCTTCCTTTGAGGAGGGAGATCAAGAGAGGGGTATGGTGGAGTTGAGTTAGCTATCACTATGATACTACCACAGTTTGGCATTCATACATATTCTTTGACTTTACTGGAGTAGGCATGGCTTTCTACAACTTCAAATTTTGATACAACTATGTCAAAGGAAGATTTGCAACCACTAGGGAGCAGTTTAAGAGAATTCAGACTTGGCCAGCATCACAAGTTTCATGTTTTCTCATCCAGCTCAGCTAGACTATTCATTTCATTAGTCATTCAGCTGAGAGAATAATAGAGTGTCTGCTACACTGACATGCTCTCACATTTTGTGTTTCAGCCATCTAAGCATCCCTTTCCTATATCTAGTAATAACAATGTCCCTCTTGCCAGAATGGAGACTGTCCCCTCTGAAACAGATGGGCATTTTATTGTAGCTTCCATTTAATATATGGTGGCTCTTCCACCCACCCCTCCTGAACGTGACATGACTTCACTTTGCTTTACCAGAAACCCATCATTTGAAAATTCCAAGGAGGCTGGAGAAGGGACAGTAAGTAGGAAAGTATGACCCTGAACAAATGATGTTCAAGGGCACAAATTCTTTCCTTCTGCATCACTGAACATCACCCATGATTTCCCTCTTTTAAACATAAGAAAACAGATTTGTCATTTCAGAAGAGAGCAACAATCCATCCAATGTAACCCCATAATCCCAACACTAACCAACACTGAATGCTTCAAGAGGGCATATAAAATCTCATAATGCATCTAATTGGACAGCAATACACCATGGGGGGAAATTTCTAACTGACTTCAGCTGGTGATCAGATCATTATCTGAAATATGAGAATTGACAGCCCTTGTAATTTTTCATTGCAGCCAGTGTTACTGCAGCTGCTGTTCTTGGTCATGAAAATATCTATTATTGCTTTCAGTGGGACAAAGTCAGTTTCCTCTTCTGCATTCATGGTGTACAAACAGCTACCTAGTGTCACATTAAGTTTCTCTCCAGGTTCCCATTGCTGCTGTGTTTCATAATCATTTGAAAAGCAGGGTTAAAGATTTGTGCCAATGATAGCCTAAGTTGTTTGCTGCCTTCAAAATTCTCCCAAATGAGAGAAAAATCCTGGCTCCGTGAAAAAAAAAAAAAAAAAAAACACAACAGAAAGAGATAAAAAAGGGCTTAAAGAAATGCAAAACTTTCCATACATAATGCTAAAGAAATCTTACAATAGAACACACATTCAGTATGTGACTGAATACTTGCTCACAACAAAATGTGGAATTGTACAGCCACTTCAGTTGGAGTCACACTCATGCGTTATCTGCAACATCTTATGCATTAAGTTGGAATTGATATAACTGTTTTTTTTTTTTTTCACTTTATTAACAGATGCCTGTCCAAACTGCTTGACTGCCTCCACTTTCAATTCCATAAACTTTACAAGGAGACTCTCATTCCCTAAGCTTAATCTGAAGCCTAACACAAGCATAAAATAATACATTTTCCATGATGTAACAGGCTTTTGATCAGACTATAGATTAAATTCTTCTAAATAGCAACCTTAGCAATGAGACATCAGTGCTGCTAACACATCAAGACAGAAGAATTTAATACATTCTGTACACTCACAGGGTCTTTATCCTAGGACATCTGCTCATCCCCACCTTGAATCCAACAGCTAATGGAAATAAACATTTTTCATAAAATGTTTCACACCTTCAACGGATCCCTTCATGAATGTTGTTTAAACCTTCCAGTGTTGTAAAAATGGTAGTTATGGAAAGCAAAACAGAATCAACTGAAGAATATAAAATCATAGAATATAAAATCATAGAATCACTCAGGATGGAAAACACCTTAAAACATGTAATCCTACATCTAATGCCTAGATGTATCTACATCTGCATCTGAGTTGTTATCTAGCTCTGTATCTTCAGTTTTGTTTGTCTCTGCATCATGTACTGCATTTTACAGTATGAGTTATATTAGCATTGTCAGGGGTTAAAATGCTGAATTATCATTTTTACTTTTCAACAATCTTTTTTTTTTTTTATGATCTCTCATCAGAAAGTGATTAGTGGATAAAGTAAGTTATGATCTTAACAGTTACATAATGTATTTCACCAAAATGCCAAGACATCAGGCAGCAAACTTTTTAGGCTTAAATTTAGAAATCCCAAGATGTAAACACCAAAATTAACTGAACTTTTTTAAAAAATAAAATTCCCTTAAGAAAAATAATTCAGTCCCACATTTATCTTTAGTAATTTCTCTTGTACATTCTTTTTTCAGTTCAAACATCAAGAACAATAACTCCTTCTGGACTGTGACCTCTTAAAGTTCAGACCATATTTTCCAAGATGAATTAATGCCTCATTTTTCCTGGTACTTCTGTGTTCTACACCCTATCAATTATCCAGCAAGATTAAGGAAACAAACCACTTTTTGTCATCTTTGTCATAGAAGGTGCATTGGGACCACAAAAGAAGAAAGAAAAAAAATCATAGAATCATTAAGGTTGGAAAAGACCTCTGAGATCATCTAGTCCAACCATCAACCCATTCACACCATGCTCACTAACCCATGACCCTAGAAAGAAAGACACGGCTAGATGTTGTTATGTACTGTTGACACTAAATCCTCAGTGCTGAGCACTGTTTAAGTCATTATTCTTTGCAAGTTTCTCTGCTTACACAACTACAGCAGAGTGAAGCTGTATCAGGAATTGGATGCCCCCAGTTAGCAGCAGAGGAGCTGGGCACACGTTTCATTGTCTGGTCATGCAAGTGTGTCGTTTCTGAGGTGCAAGAGCTGGAAGGAACAACACCAATAATCTGTTCTGACATCCTTCATTACAGAGAAAATCAAATGTTGCCCTTTACTCCAGCATTGTTGCTGTAAAGAACTTCTGCTCAAACTAACTAGGAACACAATACTAGGAAATACTTCCCGGTTATAGACATAGCCAAAAGGTTTTGTGCACACCAGTATTCTACTGGTGGCAATTTGATTTTGTCTAGCTGTGGCTAAAATTAACTAGAAACATTTTCAGTTTTGTATTTACATATTTTTCTCCACAAAACTAATCTTTCTCTAGGAGAATAAGAAATAATCCAGACACAAGCCTCCTCCATTGGAACTTAGAGAGGCTCATGGGGTTTCACGAATCCAGGTCCCCACAGATTCCTTTATTCTGATTGATTTTTAAATAAAGAAGCTCTTTTGGAATTACTGAGCTATTCCCATTGCGACAGCACAGGAAATCACTTAAAAGGCTGCCGTGCCACAAAGAGATTTATGTTATGAGAAGGATTACTATCTCAGTGGGAATAGCTAAGCAAATAAAAATATTGATTATTTCTTCTCTCTGAAATATCATTATACATATTTTTTCCACCATTTTTGTTTATTAAAATAAATAGCAATAAGAATTACACTTTGCAAAACTGTCTACAGAATAACTTCACAAACAACACTTGATATGATAACGGTGTGATCAAAGATGCCACTAGAAAACCGAAATAATTAGGCATTTTGCTCACATACAGAATCTCACAGCTAACAAAAGGTCCTCAAAAATATGGAGGTGCCACATCCCTTTGATATCAATGATGTTTCTTGTCAAAATAATTTTGGGCATTGAACCTCAGTAACTCAGGAGGCTCCATTGCTTCTATTAGGATTTATTTCCCTCAGTTAGGCATTTTTAAAAGTAATTACATCTTAAATCATCCAGAAATGTAGCATTTGAGCTACTTCTGATGAGCACATGAATGTTTCAATTTTTAAAGTAGCAAATGTGACACACAACCATCAGCAGGACTGCGGTTTTGCTTCACAGATAATCCACTGCTCACCCTGGTGACACTTCCCCACACTTATAAAAAGCCACTTATAATAAATGACTGTTTGTAAATTTCAGTCTACAACACCTTAATTGTATTCTGCGTGCTTTCATTCCTGCACTAAGTTGTTTCCAGAACAATTGCTAAATTTTAAAATAAATGGTGAAACACAGATTGTCTTCATATTTTGAGGTTTTTTCTTTTTCTAACGAATTTTAGTCTATCCCACTAGTTACTACTTTTCTAATAAATAATTATTAAAAAAAAAAGTATTTGTATCACTTAGTTAAGAGTTAACAGCATCACTATTGTTATTTTGGATAAAGTGTAATTTCTCTGAAGATCTATAAGCAGGATCTTACGCACTTCCCTGCTGTGCTCTATCTCTGCAAAAATATCCAAATTCACAGTGGCTCTTTCTGATAACGTCGGTGCTGAGTGCCCTGGTTTAGGCTGGGATAGAGTTAATTTTCATGGATAGACACCTCAAAGTATTCCTCATTCACAGAGAGGTATGTGAGGATTTGTTTGGCTTGAAATCACAGATCTTTGGGAAGCAATTCATCTTCTGCAGAGTTCATTAAAGAACATACTACTCCATATTAACAACAGCAGATGGTTGTAAAAATATATTCTTAAAGAACTGAAAAGAAAGAAGGGATGAATAGACTGCATTTCAGTTATAACAGTCATTAGATTTATGGCTTGTAAAGGTGGATGTTAGAATGGAGAGCACCGATCTGTTTGAGTTAGAAAGTGTCTGCTAATAGTAGAAGCATTTGATTGTGATCATTTTGTAGGATGAAGCCAGTTCAAACATTAAGACAATCACACCAATCTCTATTTCTTTTAATATATACAAGAGCTAGACAAGGCTGAAATTTCACTTTGCAGAAGATACCGAGACTCGATGCTGTCACTGAAGTTTCAAGATGATGCCTCTAATAGTTCCCACTATTGACATCTAATTGTCAGCATTCTTTCACAGGGAAAAAAATTAGCCTGAAATACTTACTGTTATGGCAATGTCTTGCTGTCATTTTTATTCTCAACATCCTTATAATTCATTAAGTGCATGCTAGATAATTACAGAGATCTTCTCTAATACTCATATGCTAATTCCAATGTGCTGATAACTTCTGCTTTAGTTTATCTACAAAAGCCTTGCTTTGTTTGCATTCAAGTAGTACTTTATGGTCCTATGTCACTGGACAACATACACACACATACAGCAAAACACTGCAGTCGGTCTTTTATATATGACATAAAAATATGTATAACAAACAAACCAAATATCTCACATAATAACTGAACTTACATACATATTCTCTACTACTCCCACTCCCCAAACACAATCCTCAAAGAGAGCCCTTGTGTGGTTTGAAGGAGAAAGCATGGAAACAATATCCTTGATTCATGCTTTTATTTTGAATGAAACTTGTTTTGAATTTGTCAAAAATTGCTGAGTGAATTATTAATATTTCATTTCCAATCTTCAACAAAATGTCAGAAAACATCTGTTCAGTTTTTCTTTATATGTTCTCTTGCTGAATAAGATTGGAAAACACAGTGACCTTGTAAGGAACTTGGATCCTTTGTTTAATATTTGGATCTCCAGATCCATAAAGTCTCTGCTTTTGGTAGGCACTGTCATTTTTCAAGTTCATTCCTCCATTAGAGCATCTATAGCAGAGAAGAGAATACAGCTATCTAGAGGCAGCATTAAATTCATTGCAGAGCAAGCAGTAAGAAATAAACATATTATTTCATAATTTAAGCAAATTAATAAATTCATAGAAACTTATGACAAGAATGCTACAGATGGCAAAAGAAATCACTTCTTGGAATTTCTTTTTCTTAATGGACTGTGTCTAGCTCAACTCAGTCCCAGGTTGATTGGTATAATAATGTACTCTGACTTAAAGCAGAGTAGGAAGAAATAGATCATTTTCACCTGAATTCTTTAGAAGTCAGTTTGCACTTCCTTTTCCAAACTGCTTTTTTTAACATGTGAAAAAAGACAGGCACATCAGATCCGTGAAGAGAAGAAGAGACCAATACAGCATCGATGTGAAAATCTTATTTACATACATTATTTACGTAAAGATGGATTCAATTTTTGATGCTTTGAGGTGAGAAGAATAAAAACGACATCTGAAAGAACCATGTCTGTGAGCAGACACCCAAGCCACCTGCTGAACTTGTGCTGTTGCCAGGAAAGAGAGAAGACACTTTTATGCCAACAAAACTGTGTATCCATCAGAGGCCAGGTAATGTTGGCTGAGAAATCTCTTTCTGAGATGAGAATGCTTTGAGTGTGCTGACTTTGCCATGTTAATGCTGCTAGTTTTAGATGACAGCTACACGTCAGAGAATACATTTAATGTGTAGCCATCCTGAATTATCCTCCTGTCTTTCTACCTTCCTTACACAATGGTTCTACTCTACAGCTCATGTTAAAACCAAAATGGCCATTACTGTTTTCTTCTCGCTCCTCCACATTCTTATACAGATATTTTATCCCCTAATAGCTCTCCTGAGAATAAAGACTTTTATCAGCTAATTAAAACTACAGACAGAAAACAGGCATCAGTGAATCAGATTCTATATCTGATCTTTACTCAGACTGAGGGCCTTGGCAGAGGCTGCCGAGAGAGGGTGCCCCATCCCTGGAGGTGATAAAGGCCAGGCTTTAGGGACCCTGGGCAGCTGAGGTTGGAGCTTGATGATCTTTGAGGTCCCTTCCAACTTAAGCCATTCTATGATCTTTGGAAATGATCCAACACAGTATTTAGCCAAAACGCTCTACAAAGACTGGAATTGTGTTTTATATTCATGGTTCTGAATAAGTCCTATCTGAGACTGAAGACAGTAGGAGGTGCTCTGCATACAGCCAAAACTGAGAATATTTCACACCTTCTGTTATTGGGTCATGAGAAAGTTTCCTTTATTTTCACTAATTTTGTTAGCAGTGGTTACAAATAATTCCTTATTAGTAAGGTGCAAAAAAATAAGTAGATATGCACACACAAAACACACTTGAAAATTCAAGCATAAATGTGTGTTTCTATACACACACACACACAAAAAAAAGACTGTAATTCCTTAAATTGGTCTAACAAAGAACTTTTTTTTTATGTTGATTAAGAACAACATCAGGTTTTCAGATTGCAATGCTTTGTCTGTGAAGTAATTATGAAAATGAAAATTCATCTTTTACCATGTTTTCTTCTCAGTTTTAGAGTTGGTATTTCATTTTGGGTTTTCGCTTTTTTTGATAGTGAGGGTACATCATGAAACACTCATTACCAAATGTCTTTGGCTGTTGGAATGTGTGATTTAATTTGTTGTTGTTTTTTAATAGGAAATTATACAGCTCACAAGCTTAAGACTGAAAAGATATTGTAGATATCCATCTTAATTTTTTATGGGAAGTTAAAGCAAATAATTAGAATAAATCTTCGGAGAGAACTACTTATTCAAAGATAGCTCCTTGATATACACATAATTACAGATTTCTTTTAAAACAAATCTTTCAAGTTACCCCAGAAAGAGTCCCACTTTGCAAGAATAGAGTAAATGCTATTTAGCAACAAAATATGACAACTGTAGAAATCTCCATATAAGCACTGCTGTTACAATTAATGAAAGCACTTCCTTTCAAATATCCTTGGAACTATAGAAAACATGAAGTCTGGAAAACTTCTTGAGGATTTTTTTTTTTCACACACTTGTTCATAAACACTTGAGATTTAGACATATACATACATGCATGCTAGAACATACACGTTTGCATGTGTATTATGGAATTTAAATGCACATATATTAATCTATGTTCCAGGAACACTAATATATAAATTAAGCAACACTTCATGAATGTGTATAACACACAGAAAGGTTGACTGTTTGATTACCAGTATAAGAAATAAACTGAACAAGAAATATTTAACAAATTCAACCAGAAATTTCTTTGTTGAAGTCAAAACCAAAAGTTACTCCTGCAAATGATTATTAAAAAAAAGAAATAAGGCCAAGAAAATGGCTTCTTGACTGGCTGCTTAATGAAGTTTAAAGAGAGTGTTTTTAAAATACAGAAATATCTGATAAAGTGTTGGAGTGTTTGGATTTATCTTAACTTGAATGTCAGCTTTTTAGGCTTGAAATAAAAATAAACATCGATTTCAAAAATCACACATAGAATCATTAAAGTTGGAAAAGACCACTAAGATCATCTAGTACAACCCCAAATCATCCTCACTGCACCACTAACCCATGTCCCCCTGCAACACGTCTTCAAAGTTCTTGAACACCTCCAGGGATGGCGATTCCACCATCTGCCTGTGCAGGCTATGCCAGTGCCTGACCACCATTTCAGAGAAGAAATTTTTCCTCATATCCAACATGAAAATCCCCTGGAGCAAATTAAGGACATTACTTTTAGTCTTATAAAATAAACTGGATTAATGGAGGAGCTAGAACCTCCAAAATCTAAAAGGGTTCCAGAACCACTTATCACAAAAAAAAAAAAAAAAAAAAAAAAAAAAAAAAAGATAAGTACTGGTCCAGGGAAGGGAAATTCTCAGTAAGTGTGGGAGGAAAAAAAAAAAAAGCAATCTATTCCAGCTAGAAAAATAGATGGCGTAATACTGAGGAAAAGAATTTTTATTTCTTCTGCTCGCCCTGCCTGCAGGGACAAATGGCGCAATGCAAAATAAAATAAATAAATAAAACAAAACAAAGCCAACACATTTTTCTTTTTTTTTTTTTTTTTGACAGTAGGACAGCACCTAGAGCAGGGTCGAGTATGGCCCTTCTCAGTGTGAGCCTGCTCAGCAGTTGCACACCATGAAGGTGCTGAGCTAAGACAAAGAAAAAGCCTGCTGATTCAAAACACACCTGTATATACGAGATTCTTAGTGGATGACAGGTTGGTCATGAGCTAGCAGTGCACCCTGGTGGCCAAGAAGGCCAATGGGATCTTGGGGTGCTTTAAAAAGAACATACCCAGAAAGCCGAGGGTGGTGATCCTCCCCCTCTACTCAGCCCTGGTGAGGCCTCACCTGAGTATTGTGTCCAGTTCTGGGCTCCACGGTACAAAAAAGACAGGGATCTCCTGGAAATAATCCAGCCAAGGGCCACAGAGATGATAAAAGATGTGGAACACCTCCTTTATGAGGAGAGGCTGAGAGAAGACTCAGAGGGGATCTGATTCACATCTATCAGTATCTAAGGAACGGGAGGCAAAGGGATGAGGCTGGACTCTTCTCAGCAGTGTGTGGTGATAGGATGAGTGGAAATGGCCACAAACTCAGGCATAGGAAGTTCTGCACAAACATGTGTGGGAACTTCTTCACAGTGAGGGTGGCAGAGCACTGGCACAGGCTGCACAGAGAGGTGGTGGGGTCTTGGATCAAAGACCGAAAGATTAGAAACAATATTAATAAGAAATGGTTGTTAGTTCATTGTTCATTCAACACTCAATACGACAACACCACTGAGACTAAATCAGTGCAGTCTCAACTGACAGGATCTTAAAATGCACCCAACGACAGCAACAGAAGGATTACATTATTATTTTTATTGTTTTCAGGAGGAAAATATAATCATTTTGTTATTTGAGAAGCTAACAGCTTCTCCTATCAAATACAGTATTCATGAGACCAAGAATGCCTTGTGAGAATACCAAAGGGTGAGATATCCTTGGATTTAAATTAGATTTCTAATTCCTTCTTTTCACTGATTTGCCTGTTTCAAGACAAATCCATTTAAGTAAATACTGTCTTGTCCTTCACAGTACTAGAGCTCAATTTCATAATCAAACAACAGTGCCTTATCAGGTTATAACAGATAATCAGAGCTGTAAAAGCTACCCATGCCCCTGCCCATTCTCAGCCCTTCAAATACAAGGCAGAGGGACTGCTTTCAGGTTAGGGTTAAGCTAAGTCCAGTTATCTCATATTGTTGTAGCTAAAAATTTGGAGTGGCAGGTTATCACTGCCTCTCTCATAATGTACTAATGCAGTTAGAACACACCAAAACTTTATTTAATATTTTCTCCCATTTTCTCACTTATAAAATGAGTATTTAAGATACATCAAGTGGTATTCGTAAACTCCCAAATACAGTTATAAATCTTACTTACAAACCGTTCTCATTTCCTACCCAATGACTGGACTGGATTCACCCCTTGGCTGGTGTCAGGACTCCCTGGGGGCTCACCACATAGGCTGAGAGGATAAGTTCAGGGATCAGAGCAGGCCAGAATGGGGTGCAGCTCCCCCAGCCGAGGAAAACAACTTCTGGAAAGAGACAGAATCTACCTAAGTGGGGCAAAATCATCTTGGCCAACAGAATGGTCAACCTAGTGTGGGGAGCTTTGAACAGGGAGCAACAAGGAGAGAGGTGATGGTCCACAGTCAGCCTGTTAGAGTGATCTTCTGCAGACCACTTGAACACATATATGTAAAAAGCCTGAAATCTGTAGGCTCTGGTCTTCATGGAGCACTAAATCACTCTGATATCTACATGAGGGAACACACAGCAGAGTACAGGTAACTCAGGAGGTTTCTGGAGTGCATTGATGGATACTTCCTTTGTCTCTTGATCAAGAAAAAACAGAGGAGAAAATCTCTGCTGGATTAGATGCTTTCAAACAAGGAAGAACTGGTTGGGGATATGCAGAGTTCTCTGCAGTGAATGTGAGATAGCAGAGTTTATCATCCTGGCAGGAAAGAGAAAGGCATAAAGCAGGATCACCGTCACAAAGCTCAAGAACTATTCATTCTGATGAGCAAGAAATCAAGTAAAAAAAAAATGTACAGGAGGTGGAAGCAGGGCCAGGTGACCTGAAAAGAATATAACGTTGATTAATGTGATAGGGCTAGGAAAGCCAAAGCCAATTTCAAGTGGAATCTTACAAGGTACTTGAAGAGAAATGAGAAGAGTTTCTAAGGAATATTAACAGTAAAAGGAAGACTTGGGAAAATGTGTGCCAGCCTCTGAATAAGAGAGAATACAAGCTGAAAAGGAACATGGGGAAGGCCAAGGTACCGGCTTTCAGGAATCCCAGGCCTATATGACCAGAGAGAAAGATAGGATAAAAGAAGAATCTTATTAGGGAACGTTTGATAAAGAAGGACATATGCAAGTCCACAGGCCCTCACAAGATCCACTCACGAGTGCTGAGGGAACTGGATGATGTCACTGTTAAGATACTCTATTATCTTAGAGAGGTTGTAGTTCTCTAAGAGGATGCTGAGGTCTGGAGGAATTTAGATGATACTCCTATATTCAAGAACAAGAAGGATCCAGGGAACTACAAAGAGGTTGGACTTGCATCAATCCCTGAGAAAGTGGGGGAGCAAGGCCTCCTGGAAACCATTTCCAAACATATGATATAAAGGCATTTGGATAGAAGGTAGCATGGTCTGTCATCACACTGACCAAAGCAAAAGCTTTGTCCAGTAGGTAACTGGCCTGGTGGATCATGAAAGAGAAGTGGATGTTGTTTATTTTAACTTTAGAAAGGTCCCTACCAACTTCAGCAATTATGTGATTCTGTGATTCACAGTGCAAGTGAAGTGAACCTTCAGGGAGAGAGAGAGAGAGAGAGAGACTTTAATTATATCAAGTGATATGCTTGAGAAAAGAAGAAAAAGATGTCTGGCACACTTTTTTTTGTAAACCTGAAATGAAAGCAGAAATTTTCAAAGCTTTCCATAATTTGAGAACTATTTGCAAAAGCAGACAATCTTTGGCAGGATGTCATTGAAGATTTTGTTGTGACCATTCTCCACAGGTTCTTACCTGAATAGTTTAGCTTGCTTTATGATATACTGAATTACAGACAGGATGTGTTTGAGTGCAGATCAAAGTCTAGCTTGAAGCACAGTCACAGCAGGTAGCTGCCATGGGCAGTAAAACCCCTAAGACTCTGCAAGTTACTTTGCTTATAGCAGTGCCCTGGAGTATCTTTCTGGCAGCTGTTGTTATCATCACTCAGACAGAAGTCATAATAGGTTGGAAAATGCTTTTGTGGATGGATGATCCATCAATAAATCTCTATCTTCACCCCTCTCCTGCTCTGACAGCCACAGGAGCACAAGCTTTTGGCATCCCCTAACCTGTTCTCTCTGCTTTTCTCCTATTCTTCTGTTTTCTTCCACTTTTCTCTTCCTGACTCAAGCCCTCAGCAGTGGGCAGTTTTGAAGGAAAGGAAGATTTTCTCTTCTGCTGTACATCAACTGAAAAATAAATGTGGTGTTGGTACGTTTGCTACTCTGGCTAAAATCTTCAGATGCTGCCTTAACTTCTGATCTGTACTCTTTTAAGAAGGAAGGTCAATATTTTCCTTCACACAGGACTTAATTCCAGTCTGTCATGGATATCAACTGTTGAAAGACATTTTAAACATCTTGTTCTGAAATGAGAAAGATTCTGAGATTTCTCAGAAAACTTTCATGCCATTCGTAGTCATTTATGGTAGTAATTATGCTATCTCTGGCTCATATTCTTACCTCTTGACTATAGCCGCAGTGTATGCATGTATTTTATATTTTAAGAAACATCCAAACCTTTTCTTTCCTGTTTCCTAGGAAACAATCACCCAATCTCTTTCAGTTTAACAGTTAACAACTTAGCTTCCATTATGCTGATCATTACTTTAGAGAGCTTAATTGATCACCACAGTTAAAAGAACTCTCCATGGAAAGACTAAATCACTTCATAGAACAATACACTGAAAAGTTTGATGATAATAGTCTTTTTCAGAAATGTTTTACTACTGAGCACATGAAACAAACAAACAAAAAAAACTATCCAGGAGATTTTCAGCAAAACATGTTGGCCTGTCAAAACTAACATGTTTCAGTGGTTCTGTTAGCTTTTATGAAATTTTAAGGGGCAGAGATATAAAGAAAGCTTCCAATGTTTCCCAACCTTTCCATGGCAACAGATGATGTACTGGATACAAAGCCGTTGAAGTCTGACTAATGTGGATTTTCAGCCAACATTTCCATCACCAGATCCAATCTCAAATAAAAATTTATGCATCCATGGACAAAACAAGTTTTAGAAGCAAAAATAAATAAATAAATAAACCAACCAAAACCACACGGATTCCAAATGCAAACTGATGTTTCCAATATAGTCACAAATAGAACGAAAAACATTCTAAATCCTTTTCTGCTTGATAAAGGAAATCGTTATATTCCGAGCAGCTTCACACAAGACTTTTACAGCAATTAGGGCAATATGTTACAGTTACATCATCAGTCTGACAATCACAGAACTGTAGAGGTTGGAAGGGACCTCCAAAGATCATTGAGTTCAATCCCCTGACAAAGCAGCTCCCTAGTCCAGGTTGCACAGGTAAGCATCCAGGTGGGTCCTGAACGTCTCCAGAGACGGAGACTCCACCACCTCTCTGGGCAACCTGTTCCTGTGCTGCATCACTGCACCGTGAAGAAGATCCCACACACATTGGTGCAGAATTTCCTATGTTTCAGTTTGTGGCCATTTCCCCTCATCCTATCACCACACTGCTGAGAAGAGTCCAGCCTCGTCCCTTTGCCTCCCACTCCTTAGATATTTATAGACGTGGATCAGATCCCCGCCGAGTCTTCTTGCCTTGAGGTGGAAGAGCCACAGGTCTTTCAGCTTCTCCTCATAAGAGAGGTGTTCCACGCCCTTTATCATCTTTGTGGCCCTACACTGGACTTTTTCCAGGAGATGCCTGTCTTTTTTGTACCAGGGAGCCCAGAACCAGATACAATGCAGCAGGTGAAGCCTCACCAGGGCAGAGTAGAAGGGGACGATCACCTCCCTCAACCTGCTGACCACACTCTTTTTAATGCACCCCAAGATATCATTGGCCTTTTTGGCCACCAGGGCACACTGCTGGCTCATGGCCAACCTGTCATCCACCAGGACACTCAGGTCCCTCTCCAGCAGGTCATTCCCCAACCTGTACCAGTACATGCAGTTATTCCTCCCTAGGTGCAAGACTCTACACTTGATCTTGTTAAACCTCATCTTGTTCCTCTCTGCCCAACTCTCCAGCCTGTCCAGGTCCCACTGAATGGCAGCACAGCCTTCCAAAGTGTCAGCCATTCCTCCCAGCTTTGTAAAATCAGCAAACTTGCTGAGGGTGGCCTCTATCCACTCATCAAGGTCACTGAGGAAGATATTGAACAGCATCATTAAGTGTAAGTGCCTTCTATTTCCCCATTAAAAGGCAAGTAGTCAGAAATCTAAAGTACAACGTGACTTGTCAGTCCTAGATACCATGCAAAAAGAAAGTATGTCAGTATATACATTTTCACAATAGTGAGGGATTCAATTCTCGATATTTAACATCATTGTTTTCCAAGTTCTGAGGAAGACTTGAAACCTGTTCCTTTCTGAGAAGTCACATCAGCTTAGGAAGGCTGACTCCCAAATACATCATCTTCTGCTGAAGCCACAGCTTCACTTTGCTCAATTTACATACTTTCATTTGGTGCTATTTCTCCCTTAAACACATTATAATGACATAAAATTTCTAGTGCTGCATGACTTCAAAGTAAAATGAAGGTAATACTCTATTTTACAGCACTTCAGTCCCCTTCTATTCCCAGATAGCATACGTCAAGAATCCAGGAAACCCATATTCTGAATAACCTTTGCTCCATGAAGAGTCATAAATGACATATTAATCAAGCATTCATGAGAGTGAGAGAGTATCAGTTTTCCATACACCACTCTGTAAAAATAGAAAAAGAATTTAATATCATAGTTCCTTTTCCTCTATTATTTGTCATCTTCTACTGTTTAGTTCTCTGTTTCAGATGAGCTTAACTCCTCTCAGCAGGTTTGCAGGTGACACCAAGCTGAGTGCTGCACTCAATACAATAGAAGGGAGGGACAGCTTGCAAAGGTACGTGGTCAGGCTTGGAAAATAGACCCATGTGTACCTAACAAGGGACAACAAGGCCAAGTGTTGCACTTGCTTGGGGCAAGCCCTGAAGATTGCCTTGAGAGCAGCCCTGCAAAGAAGGACTTGTGCATCGTGCTGAACAAAAAAGCTGTACATGAGTCAGCAGCATGCTCCTGCAGCCCAGAAGTCCAACAGTATCCTGAGCTGCATCAAAAGGAGGGTGGCCAGAAGGGCAGGCAGGGGATAGTCCCTCTCTAATGCACCCTTGTGCGGCCTTATCTGGAATACTACATTTAAGCCTGGCATCTCCAGCACAAGAAGGGTATGGAGTAAGTCCAGAGGAGGGCTACAGAGATGATCAGAGGGTTGGAGTACCTCTCCTACAAATAAAGATTGAGAATTGGGCCTGCATAGGCTGGAGAAGCGTAGGGTACAGGAAGACTTTGATGCAGCATTCCAGTCCTTAAAGGGAGCTTATAAACTGAAGTCAACATGATCTGAGAGTAACAGAACAAAGCCAAATGTTTTTCAACTGTAAGAATGAAGAATTAGTTTTGATATAAGGAGGAATTTTTTTTTACTCAGAAGACGAGCACAAGTTACTCAAAACCATTCTATGATTCTGTGACTTTGTGTAAACATACATTACTTTTTGCCACACTGTTCCCTACCTGCAGAAACTGCCTTCTTCTGACTTCAGGGTCTTTAGCAAGACTGACTTAAACCACAAAAAGGACTAGCCAGAAGAAAGCTACTTCTTTCAGAAATAGCTGTCCCACATACTTTGTGTATTAATTTCATCTTCATAGTTATTACAAAGGCTGTAAGTGTACTAATTCATAGAAAGCCTTCCAGAGAAGTAGTCTTAATAAGCTTCTACTGATAATTTAAGTGTTTGGGATATGTTTTTACATGTCCTCTGAATAAGTAAATGTGGCTTTCTTCACTGCTCCTGATTAGCTCTTTGTATGTGCCTGAAATGTTAGAAAAAATTACTAAGTTACCGATAAGGGCTGTCTGGGTGCCAGCTAGTGGACAGAACTTAAGCAACAGGGAGGATTCAGATTTAATATTTCCAATGTTGCAATACCTTAACAGTGACAATTCTCAATAAAAGTGGGTAACATCAGCTGTGATTGAAACATTCACCAGGTGAATCAGCAAAGAACATTAATAGAAATAAAGAGCAAAACAGCATTACTCCTTTCCTTGTCAATGTCTTCTTCATTACCCAGCCCAAGTGATCTTTCATATATTAAATTACTCCCTTTTCTTCCAAGACATGGAGTCAGCATTAATAATGATTAGACATCACTGTGCAAAGGTTAGAAAATCAGCCTGGACAGGAGTACAAATGTTTTTTTTCTGGAAGACACCACTAACACCATCAGAATGTCATCCAATTAATACAAGGGTAAGGTACATTCATGCCAGTCAGACTGGAATAACAATTATGGAAAAAAAAACACCAAGGTGTTTTTGTTCAGTTGTTTGGTTTTCTTTTTTTTTTTTTTTGCTTTTTGACTTAGTGAATAAATGAAGGAAACATTTAGAAAACTCCATTTTAATAAACTGTTCATCCATCAACCTACCTAAGAAAACTGGTACTGTGTTAGCAATGGACAAATTAGAAGTATTTAAATATGGAGAGGAGGGGGAAATGCAGGAGTTTTTTATTACATTTAATTTAACTCAAATTATTTTGGTGAGCAGTTTGCTGTGTTCCAGCTAAAAGTGGAAATCTCTCTGGTACAAATCAACAAAGTTCATTCTGAGGCATCATCTATGGAAGAAATTACCATGAGATGCTGAAGCAAATTTCACTGCAAAGACCAAGAAGAAGAAAGGAAAGGAAGCTTACTCCAGTTCTTCAGTAGCCTACTTGGTAATTTTTGCACTGTGCAGAGTCCAGACATCTCCACAAGCACAGTACCCAATCAAAAATATGCTATAGGTGAGAAACGATCCACAGATTGAGTGAACTCACAGTTGGCCAAAACTGACACACTGTGTCTGCCAGCAATGCTTTTAGGAAAGTTTTCGTAAAAATTCATCAGGAAAAAAAGGTCACCTTTACTGTGAAATTCTATCTTTCTCGTAAAATTTATCAAAACTGTTGGATTTATGCTAGTTTGAGATCCTTCGTGTTAAAGACAGTCACAGTAATTGACAGCAGCACTTGCACAGTAAGATGCAAATATTAATTGGGATAGAATTAATGAGAGTTTAATGCAGAACTATTTTTTTTTTTTACTGGGAATAACTGAGATTAAACAAACAGTGTTAAAGGATGTTTAAGACAATGACCCACTTCTCAAGGACCTCAAAGAACAGAAAGCTAGAATCACAGAACTGTAGGGTTTAGAAGAGATCTCTAGAAATGATCTAGTCCAACGACATGAAACTCTTAATCAGTTTCTGATGCTCTGCCCTCAATTGAGGAATATATTTTTGAGATAATTATTCTTACTAGCAGGCCTTATAACAGTCTTATTTCATTTGACATTTGGAAACTTTCTTCTGTTCTCCATTTCTAAAAACCAGTCCCTGGTAACTTTGTATCTATTTTGATGTTATCTATTAACTTAAATATGCAGTATTTTATTTTAAAACCTGATATTTACTCACATCAAAAAAAGTATCTATGCCATTTGACTGCAAATGAATTTACATCTTTCTGGCCAAAATTAAGGTTAGAAAAGATAAATACATACTTAAATCAAGCTCACGTTTATTATATCATATTTATTTCCCAAATAAAGGTCTTGCTTTTCTAACAGAAAATATCAGAATTGCTGCTGACTTAAGTGTATGCCATATTTGTTGAATTAAGGTGATTTCTATGTATTATTTCTGTGGCAGAGAGGAAATGGATTGCCAAGCAATCTGGTCTTCTTAACAAGAAACAAAAATGCTACATACAAATTAAAATATATTTTATGAGTTTAGTGCTCCAGTTATTTCAGATGCTTTGTTTCTGTGTGTAAATAGAACTCTTAACCAGTCACTCATTCATCTTAATATCTGTATGTCATCTCCATGAATCTTAAGCAGATGAATAAACAAGCTAAATTGAAATGTAATAGATTTAGGTTATCTGTTTCATGTAGATGAAAATTTTATCTAAGGTGCCAGTTTACACATGGGGATATAAATTTAGTTAAATCTCTTTGATAGCTGCCTAACTTTGACTATGCCTAGATTTACAAATATGCTTTAATATTTGTCATTTTTTAAAGCAGATCAACTGTTATTCCATTACCTTCTTGAATCTTGAACTAGCCAATTCTATCTGTGGATCTGAAGCATCTTCCATAGAATCATTAAAGTTGGAGAAACCACTAAAATCATCTAGACCAACCCTTCCCCAAAATATCTACTAACTCATGTCCCTCAGTGCCACATCTCCATGGTTGTTGAACACCACCAGGGACAGTGACCCCACCACCTCCCCCAGCAGCCTGTGCCAATGCACTACCACTCATCCTGGGAAAAGATTAACAGGCTGGATAATATTTTCACAGCTTCCAGATTCAGACTAGCTGAGACATCCTTTAGATTCTTGGAGTCAAAAAGCTAAGCAAAAAAAATAAACCATGTCCCTGCTCCCTCTTGTGGTACAATTGCTATCATTTATAAGGGGAAAACTGAAATAGTGGAGATACAGTAATAACTGTAAAGGGTTTATCAATAAGGGACACAATGTACAGTTTCCTGATCCTTTGCCTTTCTAGTGTCTTAGGCTGGAACATCTTCTCCTCACTACTCTCTTTCATACACATTCACATCTCCCAGGGTTACAAGTTCTTCAGCAATGGTTGTTGTAAAAGAAGCTGTGAGTCACAGGGGCATGAGAGCTCCAGCAATCGAAGGAGAGTATTCAAGAAAAACAAATACAGCTGTAACACAGCCATGGGAGAAAAATCAAGGAGAAATTACACTGGTTTAAAATGAGAAGGATTAAAAAAAGCATTTAAAATTAGAAGTGTGAACTAGAAAATCCATCTGGACTTACATCTCTGGAAGTCTATGCACAGGCATCCTTTTACAACTCTGTAAAGTTGTGCAGTGAAAAATTTTCATGGAACTTGTGCTATCAAAGCTTATTTCTCCTTTGCAAGTCAGGATCACAGCCTGACATCCATGTAGACATACAGAGGAAAGACTTCCCCTTCCGCCACTGACAGCTCCTATCTTCATATATTCACTTCTCACACACAACACTGTAAGAAATGGCTCTGCACCTTATTTGGATTAAATCCGCAAAGTAACAGTAGTATCAGTAATACACAAGACAATCTGTTCACAAAGCAAGAAAGAACTGAAATGAACATTTCATCCAGCTGCTAATTGTTGCTGTCAACCTTCCGAGGGCGTACATTATAAACAGACCACCTGGAATCTCACTTTGAAAGCAAAAACAGAGATTGAAATTCAGCTGTAAACCCCTTGAGTGAGTATATCAAAAGGATTTAAATTATATCTATTTGAGATTGC
Source organism: Oreortyx pictus (assembly GCA_036925125.1). Lineage (NCBI taxonomy): Eukaryota > Metazoa > Chordata > Aves > Galliformes > Odontophoridae > Oreortyx > Oreortyx pictus. The sequence continues at coordinate 4,456,748 of JAUPFR010000005.1, forward strand.
AACATTTGATATAGTACCTTTGGGAAATATGTAAACATGTTAATATTTAAAAATTTAAATATGGTACATTGTACTGCTTGAAAGCTAAAAAAAATAAAAATCACATCCACTGTAAGAACCTAATTTTTATCAGTCACTTATTACTGCCAAATAATAAACGTAAAGAAGCAAATGCTGAAAATATCTAGCTTGACTGTTCTCTTGATAATAAAAAAAGGCTTTTAGACAAGAAACTGGAGGATGGTCACTTGGTAAGTAAATTGGTCTGAGGTTTCAGAGAAACAGATGAGAAAAAGGCAGAAGAATCCACTGAACAGAGAGGAAAAAGGGGTTATTTTTCAATGGAAAGGAAGAAAAAGATCACTGTTAATAAAATGATTAGCTCAAACACCTTGAAACAGAGTTGTTCTCAGCTTTTCTCTACAGAAGTGCTGTATCAGGTCAGCAAGACTAAGAAAGCACCTTTGTGATTGAATTAAAATCAAATCTGCATTGTAGTGGCAAAGCACTTAAGGTAAATGCTTTTTAGAATTTTGTAATGCAGACAATTTTCTGACACATAAGATCAGATTGATTTTTTTCATGAAATGCAGCAAATGAAAGTGATTCTTAACTACAATACTTATGATACAAAATTGTACACTTCCCTCCTAAGCACTTGAGTGCTTGTTTCACCCTCAGCTCTGATTATCCCAGGCCATACTCTGAACTTAGTGGTCTATGGGGGAGATCTTAGCTTTCTTGATGCCAAAGAAGAAAACTTCCTCAAGGAAGTTTTATAACATTTGTAACCTCACAGTAAAGCTATGTTCCTGGAGCCAACAGGAGTCATAACGTTCTCTTCTGTAAAAGGAAGAGTAAGGCAGCTTTAGATGTGCATAGCTTTTCTTTCCATGATTAATTATTTTTGATGGCCATACAGCCTTTTAATCTGCTGGGTGCCAACCACACAAGCACATGAAACTCCATTGGCTTGAATACATCTCAACACTCAGTCCCCTAAAACCACAGCCACAGATAGACAGGATATTGCTGGGCACTGCCAACCCCACACAAGGCAGATAAGTCTGCAGATCACTTGTGGATGCCTGTTCAGACAGCAGTGAGCAGTCAGAATATACTTATGAGCAAATCCCCAGAAACAGTGCAGGTATCATTGAGCAGAACTAAAAATGGGGCTCCTGTTCCCTGGAGCAATAAAGATCCATGTCTTTTGATTAGCAGTTGTTCCTCATCTATGAATATGGTGGCAATTTCTTTCAAGGCACAAACACATGCTCACATTTTGCCAGTGGAAAAAGCAAATGCATATGCTTTCAATAAACCTGAAATTGATCTAATAAATAAATTTCCCTTCTTCTTGCTTCCTCTTTTCTAAAAAAAAAAAAAAAAAAAAAAAAGAAAAATACTGGTGAGAACTCTAAGCCTTTCAAATAAATACACTGCCATTCAAAAAATATATATATGATTAGAACATATAAATCACATTTATTTGGTTACTTATTATTGATGCAAGAATAACACACTTTACTATGATATTAACAAAATTTAAAACAGTGATTTTTCAAGTTTTACACTTTCACTTGAACATTACCTATCTTTAATATCACAATATGATCATGTCATCTTTTCTACAGCTAAAGGAGGACATCTTAAGTCATATCCCATGATTATGCTGTGATCATTAGCACATCAGGAGGGAAAAAGCGAGAGTTGTCAGTGTAAGTACTACAAAAACCAAATTCCCAATGTTTTTTTTTTTATTTGTTTGCTTTAAGCCAAAAAAAGATCCAGGTCTATCAGAGCATCAGAATTCTCATGTGGATTTGAACTTTCACATTTTACTGTGTTCAGCTCCAGATTTGGTCAGCTGAAGTTTATAGTGTTAACACTGATTAGGACTAAAACAAACAGCAGAGAAAATCCTATATATAACAGGGAGCTATGAAGATATATGAAAAGTCACTGGACTCCTACCTAAAAAAAAAAAAAAGAATATAACAGAGGTTTGTATAATTTTTTTTTCCACCTGATTTTATATCACTTCAATAGATAGAGTCATCTTTAAAATTATACAGGCATTAGTGAGTATCCTGTTCCTCATATCTTCATGGGGAGCAAGGAGGCTGAATCAAGGTTGACTCCAAACCACATCAGTGCACTAAGTTAACAAAGCAGTCTGTGTAAGCAATATTATGAAAAAAACTGGCATGACCTGGGCAGCTTTTTATCTTCCAACTAGTTCACAGATCAACTCATTAGCCAGCTTAGGTAACCAGGAATCCAGCACAAAAGTAGATATTTTATTTTTCCAGCTCTATCAAAACCAGCTCTTCTCCTGCAAGTTTTCATGGCTAGCAGTGCCTAGAAATCTCAGTCAGATGCAACCCTCTATCTCCAGATGGAATCATCTTAGAGACTCCCCTCTTTGGTTCAACAGAGGTTATCTCAATTTTGTTCTCCAAGAGGGTTATTAACTTCCATAACCTTGGTTTGTACCCAGAACAAAAAATATGAAACTTTCTCAGTTGTTCCCTGAAGAGCCACTTACTAGGCTAATGGAAATGACTTCAGAAGTAAATTGTCAGATGACAGTTGTCATAAATGCAATGGAAATACACTAATATACACAACTTATTTCCAGGTTATTTTAAAAGGATCCTAGTCTTGCCTCATGATCCCTTAAGTACCCAGAGAATAAAACATAATATCACATTGAATTGATGATGACACTGTAAGTAAAACTCAAATCAGAAGCTGGAAGCGACGGTTTCCATTTGTCTTGTGTCAACTTTATTATAGAAAAACAAGCTCAACCAAACTGATGTAAGTTGTTATAGCCTGAGAGATGGAAAATTACAGGCTTGCACAAATGCTCCTCACCAGCTCTCAATAAGTACCTGGCAACATTTTGGAGGTACTCAAGCAATTATGTTGGCACAGACCACAGGGATCAGGCATCCTTTCACAGAGAGAACCTCTGTCTTTAGAAATCCCCCTCTTCCAGAGCATTCAGAAAGAAAGGGAATTGCTTTCCCCACTTGTACTTCATAAACTTAAGCCTTAAAACCAATGTCAGCATTTGGTCTGCGAGTACACGTGTGGAATGCGTGTAGGAAAACTGACAAAAATGAGCAAAGAAAGTATATTGTGGATTACTTTTCACTTTACTGCTGGACAAAAGTGACTTAACAGCATGTAAAATGATAGAGATTTCAGGATGTTATCAAAATTATAACTGAACCTCAGTGTAGTTTCCTTAGTTAAAGAAGTGTTTGCTTTCTACATATACATTAGAATTATCAAACTGCACTACTCTATTTCAAAAATGGGGAAAACAGTTTTTAGAAAAAAGCACAAAGTACAAGTTCAGTCAAGCTGCTCCTTTTTCTTTGAAATTATTCAAAATGGGTGTCTCTGAATCTGAAGATCATAGAAATAAGAGGAGCAAAATCTGTGTTACACAGTTCTTTTGTACTTATACCCCTATCAGCAATATTTACTTACTCACCACAGAGGTAACCTTACCACTGACTCAAAAAAAATTATTCATGATTGAAATAAGAGTTCTCAGTGCTGAAAATGACGAAGACCTTTGCAATGACATTTAACCAAGTTGTTTTAATGATGACAAATTTAAATCTCCATATGCTGGTCTGGAAAACAGTAACAGCAAATATGTTTTTAAATGGTAAATGCTATTCTAAAAATCTTCAAAGCTTCAAATGGTTGTCTGATTGTACAGACACTCTATACATCAACTCTATGGTGTACTATTGCACATTAAGGTCCTAGGTTGAGTTGGAAACAGAACACAACATTCTCAGCTCAAAAGAGATCACTTTGGTCTGACTCAGTCTATGGACACCCGCAGCCAGGAGGATATCATCCTACATAGGCTACTCTAAAAGTAATGTCGCCTATTCATTTCCATGGAAACTGCAACAGATACAAAGTACACAAAAACACTGTTTGATAGAGAGAATTGTCAACTAAAAAGTTCTGTTTTTTTCAACACAATTGCCATCATCTGCTATACTTCCTCATCAGCAATGAACAAGAGACAGCATGCCACACTCATAAAAACCTGCACCAGTGGAGGAACTCACTGTCATTACAACCACTGCTGAAACATCTCCCACTGCTCCAATGTGCTCACATCCACTCTTTGGTGCCCATAAACATTCAGTGAGCATCAATGAATGTTAATGAGACATCTTATTCCACATGAAGGAATTCAGTGACACTTGTTTCACACACACTTCCTCATCAAGTGTCATTCTGTCCAACTGCTCCTCTGCTGCACAGCAACAAAATGTAATGAAATATTAGTGGGGAGGTTCAACCTGTACTGCCATGGAATCAACACCCACCTCTGACACTGTTGACTGAAATAAAACAGGAGGCATTACTTTCAGAGCAGCCCTTGTACATCTAAATTTCATGGACCAGTTTTCCAAATTGACAATGGCTAAGTGAAATCTCCACAAAGTAGTGCTTTTTTTCAAGATGCTCTGGCAAATAACACCTCTTTATGTTTGGCTTCTCTTCTTTCTGATCTCGGGTACCTCCTTGAGTTTAGCTGTCCTTTCTCATGTCCTTCCTGAGTAACCAGAACACTCAGTATTTGCCTCTACAAGCAGTTAGTCATTTAAGATAGTGACTGGTACCTTTCGGGATCCTATCACAAACTTCTACAACTAACTGTAGGATGCATTACATCCCTGCCCAATAGTAAATTAACATAGTAAAGGTGAAAAAAACCAAAGCGTTTGATCATTCAGCTGCTCCTGAGCCACAAGAATATATGCTTTATCAGAGTTTTATGTCAAAGAAAAATATAGGAACAGAAAGTTTATTCACACACTGAATAAAGAATCATTCAGGTAAATAATCTTAACTTCTGCTCAAACTGGATCAGTAAGAAACAGCACTGTCCCACTCATCATCTTTAGACATACTTTTTATTGCACATGATAAAAATGCGTTGCTTGCTGAAAGAAGGTGAGAAAGATTCACCACCAGTATGATCCTAGATCATAATGCAATAGACTCAGCTCAGGCTTTGTACGTATTTGTTTTTCACTAAATCTATAGTCTCCTTTAAGAACAGCTGTTACTTTCATTTTTAACTCCCAGATTGTAGCAGATGCATGTTTCATAGGTGAAAAAGCAAAATGTGTACTGCATAGAACACTGATGGCTCTACTCTCAGCCTCACAAAGAGAAGTTAAAAGCAACATAACTTTATAACATCTTGTAGATCGTAATCTCATCTCACTGTCAAAAGTGAAAGACAAATAATGCAACAGGTAGTCCAAGTCTAGATATTTGATACTAGATTGAGCTGCCCAGGGCCCCAAACAGATGGCCTTGAGAACCTCCAGGGATGGGGCATCCACAGCTCTCTGAGCAGCTTGACCCATCCAGAGGATACAGCAATTCCATACAAACATACGCACAGGAGTCTTGAAGAATCAATTTTAGGTGGCCAGAGGCAACTTAACCTGCATTAGTGACCCTTGCTAATAATTTCTGACCTTTTATTTCAGCTTTCCCTGGGTTTACAGTGAACTAATTTGCATTTTTAGGGAGAGCAACTCACCTGTTCCTCTGTGCAAGTTCACAGCATAACTTCATCTTAGTATTCAGCTTAGGTTTTCCAAACCATGTTCTCCTCTCCTGGTTTTCACTCTATATAGCTCTGAGCACTTTCTTACAACTGTAACCAGAATGTTTCATTACTGCTAAGTTATTTTCACATAACCTCAGAAGTTGTTTTATTTATTCCAACTATCTCAATAGCTAACGCTTCTAAGCAAAAATTTGTTATTATTTTATAGAGTTTCTATCTACCTGAAAACTGTGTTATTCCTTATTACACTTTTTTTAAGCAAGAAAACTTCAAAAACTAAGAAAAACAACGTTTCACAACTCATTGAATCATATTTTGCTATATGATACTATTTCAAGCATAATCACTGCGAAGAATTAATAATGCTTGGCTGTTACCCTAGTAAACAAAATAATGGTATTAAAAAAATACCTTCTACTCAATTACGTAAATAATACACTAGACAGTAAAATTGTTCAGCTTCTTCTGCTGAAGCCAGGACAACTTGACTGAGATGAAATGCTCTCCTAATAACCAAATATTTCAAGTATTTCAGATTTTAATTGTACTGTACTGAAAATTTGAATTTAGAGATATTCTAACCAAAAACAGTAAACTGTTATTTGTACTGTGGAATATGAATGTACTTTCCATGAGTTATAGCTCATTTTTGTGAGAGGTTATTTTGGGAGCTAAGGATTTTATCATTTCAAGTCAGGATTACCTTGATTAATTCTGTATGAAACAAATAAACCTGATGAGATACATGGAACTTCTGTTGTTGCTTCCTTAAAAACTGTCGGTAACTTCATCTCTTAACTTGAAGACATCAGCCATTTGGATTTAGAATTACTGTTTGGTAATAATTTAACTTCCCCACATTTTCAATCTTGAAAAGTGCATGGACTCTCTTAACTCCACAGCACGAATGGAATTCTCCCCAAATAATATAACTTCAGCACTATACCTTCCTACTCCACATCAGGATTCAGTCACCACTTAGTACAAGAGAGTCCCTGGTTCCAGTTCCCAGCAGTCTTCAAAAAGAGAACTCATAGACAAAGCGAATGATATTATTTTGCTATTAAGCACCCTTTCCCATTTTTGTGAAATACTGCAGAGAGATCAGATCCCTCAATCAACACCTCTGATCTATGGATACACCAAGCCAAGTGAATGCCCCTTACACTTAGTAATAAGGTACACCTCAAGTGACATCAGCAGGCAAACTGCTGTTATTAGTTTGTTCCGTTGAAATTGTATTTTAGTTCAGGCTCACATAGTGCCATGCTACGTGAGTTACACAGATGGAGCAGTGATGCATGTTTTGCTACAGTTTCCTCACAAACAGAAAGTAAATAACTAAAGCCCTGCAAACACAGTAACATGCATATCTAACTAGTAGATAAACTACTCCTTTCTGGATATTTTTTAAAATATAGGAGCCATAATATCCTGATATTTCTGAACCACCTTTAAAACTGAAAAATAATTCACCTGAAAAGTGGAGAGCTGCAAAAAAACAGTTGCTGAATTTTGTCAGTACACATCAATTTCTGACTCTTCTCAGTGGAGCTCAGTAAAAGAAGAAGAAATGGACATAATTAAATACAAGTTTATAAAAAAATGTCCTTCCTGTGAAAGTGCTTGAAAATCTAGGTTTTTCTAGAGAAACCATGAAATTTCTAAACTGCAATAAGTGGTCCTGCATAGAGCATGGAGGTAAGGCTGGAGATCTCCAGAAATTCCCACTGACTTGAACAACTTTGTGGTTCTCTGGATCAAAGGCAGCCAAGGTTAGCTGAAGCGTCCACACCCTCTCAGTATGAGCTGTTTCCTAAACATCTGCTATGATTTCCTAGAGTTTTAATATTTCTAAAAGCATTCCTCACTGCTCTGTCTTCTTCCTCCCCAAGTGCTAGAAGAGCAACTACAAGTCTTACATGAGTAACAGCTAACTAGACCCTGACAATCTTTGAAGTAAAAGGGTGAAAACAGCTGTTTTGTAAGTATTTGCCCTTCTAAAAAAGTTGTAATGTATCCCTTTCAAAAATAATTAGCTCTTTGGGAAATTGATGGTTTCTATATTTACATTGTTGAATCAAATCCATTGTGTTTCTACAGAGAGCAGAACATTACATGTTCTGGGAGCTGGATAATAGGATCAGTACTCAAGGGACTTTTTGTCTGTCCCCATGCACAGATGTTCTCATGACAGGAATCACCAGGGGATAAAAATCATCTATTTCACAGGGACACCAGAAAATGAATGGGCTCAAAGACCTGAAAAACAATGTTCCCAGATCAAGATAATGACTCACTGACAGAATGATATTTGGGGAAGAAATAAATGATAACCTGATTATTTCTGTCCAGGGATTACAATGTCCTTGGTTCTGTTCCCAGAGCTGACATTAGCCTTGTGGATGACTGTCAGTCACTCCATAGTTTTGTACATTCCAGTTTCCTATTTTACAAATTATTCTAATTCTTAGTGGCACAGTCACTGAGATCTGCTTATAGAGTCCTTTTATTTTTACTACTAATTGCAGAGCTCATGCTATCAACTAGAGCATGCTCCGAAATCCCATACCTCATGAATGACAAGATTTTGCCCAGCAGTACACATAGTAACTACACCCATACGTATTACATGACTTTCAGGTTCTACTTCTGTCATTATCTCATTGTTTTAAAATGAAACAATCCATAAAGCAATAGAAAGCGTAACAAGGTGGCAGAACAAAAAGGTCTCAGTTTATGACAAAAGAGGATGTGCTTAGATGCAATAGTAGTAGGAGACAAAATTAAAAAAAAATACACAGCTTACCTTCAGAAGGCCCATAAGATCTTCAAGGAGACAGGGATCTCCAAATCAGAAATACTCAACTCCACTGCCAGCCCTTAAGTGAGGTCTGGGAAGGGGTGGATCCTGGCTCCCCACCCCTTCCAGTCACTCAGGTACACTGCTTACACCTGAGCAACCCTGTGTTGGCCCTGCCTTCCTACCACGTTCTCAATCACTGGTTCAAGCTGTGACTTAGTATTTCCACTGCATAGCCTATGCAACCTTTCTTTTCAGTTTATGAGGAAACAAGTTGCTTTTTCTGATGGAGATACTGAATTGTTTCTACTTTTAATTCCAGTATTTTTGGGAGAAATAAAGGTTCTTTAGAGAGGCTTCTATTAGAGAAATGGTCTTCTGTATCTGTCAAAATCAGTATTGGACACTTCTGACTCTTGAGATTTCTTATTTGTCCTGCTTTTGACAAGGCTATGTGCCCAGGGCACCACATTTAAGTCATCCATGTGTCCTTTTTTTGTCTGAACTTCAGCTGAAGGCAAAGAGCTGCGCATCAAGCAGCGAGAGTGGAGGTTAGCACCACATCTGCCAGGTTGGATTTGCGAGAAGAACATAATAAATATTGCTTGTTATATATGGGAATTTCCAGGGAAAAGAGGCTAGTAGCCCTTCTTCACATGTGAGTGGGGAAGTTTATCTGTTTTGTATTATAAATGCATCAGTGTATCCGATACACAGCATTATGTTTACACTGTAGATAATCAGACTGCAAAACTTCTCCATTACTGCATAGTTGTCTCAATTTTTAGCCAAGTTTCTCTGTCAGGCAGTTTCTCCTCTCATAAAACTTCATAAGTTGAGATAGAAGGTGGAGACAGTTATTAAGCAGTGTTTTCAGTGAAGTAGTGGGATCAAGTCTGCAATTTAAATCACGACATAACATGAATTTTGTGTTTGATTTTATAACCTTATTTATGTCTCTGCTGAGCTATTTGCACTATCTTAACAATTAAGAGGGAAAAGCGTTTTTTAAAGTGTTATACAGTAAAATGTGTTGTACTGTAACAAGGTGAAGAAGAACCTCAAATACCTTTTAGGTTTTGGAAGCTGATCTAAAACTTAATCCATTAAGTTTATCTTTCATTTCTATCTATTTTATAACTATCACATGCACACACTGCTTTTGATGGAAATGTTTCAAGCTTCCTTCAATATTTTCCAGAGTGCATATAATTTTATTTTTACGTAAACAGTTATAGCAGCTTTCCATCTTAGTTACAAGAGATGCTCAGTTTCAAAGCCACCATCCACCGATCTTAGTAACCTATGCTAACAGATACTTTGAATACATGCTCTTGACTTCCTGAAAAATGGTAGAGGAAAGGGGAAATAAAGGCATTGCATTTTCTTTGAAGTGGCCATAAAACACGTATTTGTTATGTAGGCAAGCAGTAAGATTAAGTTATTGAGAGAAAAGTGCCACCTTTTTCTGCTTTTATGAAAATCTTCCAAAGATATCTCAACTTTGATCCACTGCCACCAAAGGAAATTGCACATTCAAAATGCCACTGAAATGGGTTACGAGAAAGCCTGCATCCATACCTTGGTTACATCTATAAAGCCAAAGGCAGATGTCTGAGATTCTTCAATGATTTTCCTTTTTATTTTTTTCCTGTGTTGGTCACCTTAATTGGATACCCTCAGATTTGAGGAAAATGGATTGTCTCAAAAGACTTCCCATTCAAATTAAAAAGAAAACAAAAACAAAACAAAAACCACACAAACATTAAAAACCAATATTTCATTGTAAACATCTTTTGATAGTGGAATTTAGCTTTAGGCCTCAAACCATACCTAAAAGGTTTCAGACATGGTAATGTCCTCTATAGTAACTCAGGTGGGGCAATTTCAAAAACTTTCTTCCGCCTCTGTCAAAAGTGTTAGGATTTCATTAACCAGCCCAAAGAAAATGCAAATTGGAATAGAAAAGTTATTACACACCCCTACTACTTTCATTAGGATGTCATAAAAGCAGCTCATCTGCATCTCTTTTCTGCCTCATACTTTTCTTGCAGTATTTCCTTCTGCTTTCTGTACTTATCACATTCTATTTATGTTCACAGTGTATGATTTTGGCAAACCAAAATCAACAGTAGGGTGTATTTCTTCAGTCATTAGTTCCATTAAGAACTTCACTTTTCTCATTCAGTACTTTTTACATTATTATTCAACAAAAATAAAAATACTACGACTACTACTACTACTACTAATAATAAACTGTTCAAAGATGTATTTCAAATACTTTTTAAGAAGTTGAGGATTAGTAAAATCATTCTGGAGAATGATACAGAAGGCATATTCACATAGGGTTTTAAAAATATTTGTGCAGGTTTCCCAACAGTATCTCATGAGTATTAAAACTATTAGCAATTAATAATAATAATAATAAAAATGTAGTTATGCCTCTGCCTAATCTGATATTCCTTGTGTTCTTGTAGCCTGAAAAGTGCCCGAAAGGATAAAGTCTCCATTCCGCTGAGCACAACAGTGGTACATAATAGAACAGTACTTTGTCTTAAATACCAGTACAGGGCTGTAATAGAAGAAGACATCTGGTTAAGAGCTCTTGAATCAGTATTTAATCAGCCAAGAAAGGTAATGGAGGGGAGAAAATAAATATTGTTACCTCCATCTCAGACAAGGGTATAGGAAACAGAAGTGTAGTGCTTATGCTTTGCCTGCAGAGTCTCCAGCAGCCATTTAGATGGCCTGTGGATCAGACAAGCACCTCAATTAGGAAACCCTTTCCTTGACTGTGATGAAAAGGTAGAGGAAAAGCCATCTCCTTCATCAGGATTTTCTGGAAATGAGCACGTGTGAATTCCATTTTTTGTTTAGTCAATAAAACCTGATCTTTTCCAACATAGGCGATTCTATGATTCTATGATTAAACAGGTGTTTAAAAAAAGAGCTCCGCTAACACTGGCTTTATTATAGTTATTTTAAGACTGAAAATCTTAAAATATAAGCAAGTTTCCGTAGCAATTGTTCTGACTTCTGGTTTCACTTCATGCATCCAACAGGCCATACAATCAAAGCCTTTTTTCTACTCACTATGCATTATGTTTGGCTGAAATAAATAATTAAGCAATACACTTCATCTTCAACTGAAGTAATCAAGAGATGCAAATTGAAAGCTTTTATGCTTAACTTACACTTATAATCATGTGTATTTCTAATGCATTGTCCCTTATTTACAAGCTTATGCTCTATTTATAATTTCAGTGTACAAACCTTATTTGTAGCTGCTGCTTCCTGATACATTTCTCTCTGCTTTATTTGAAATGAAGATATGATGAAAGGTAAAGGAAAACCCTGTCAGAGTTTGCAACCCTTTTATAAAGGTATTTAATTGTGCATTATAGTCAATTCAGCTCTTGATCTTTTATAAGCTAAATAAATTGAAAGTTGAGCTCTCTAGCTTAAGACTCATTTCGTAGTTTTAAATAAATTTAACTGTGGTGGAGTTTTGTTTTGTTTTTGTTTGAGTTTTTCTATACCTGTATAGACTTCTCACATTTTTTAAAGCTTGTTGGAAGTCCAGATTCATATCTGCATTAGTGACACTGTGTGCAGAGGAGAATCAACTTATAGTTATTGACTACTTTGGTAATACAATGTATTCCTCAAACTTGACAGCGAAGCAATTCATAACCAGATGCTGAACAAAGCATAAACACTGCTGAAGCTACACTGGGAACTCTGTTTATTTCATGGACAAAGCAATATGAGCCCCACAGTCTGTGTCTGATTACAGTTTGCTGATTTAACAGTTAGTAATGGATGTCCACCTTATCTTGCTAAATGGATTGTACATGTGTCAATTATTAACTCTGAATATATTAATGTATGCACAATATCAAGAGCAGAGACATAAGTGCATATGTAAGCCAAACTTTTTTTTTTTTGTATCTGTATACAACAAGAGCAGCAGTGCTTTATCAAAGAATAAATCAGCCATATCCAATATGCTCCAAAAGCAGGAATTTTAGAGTGCCTGGTGATGCCTTTGCAGAATGTCCTTTCAGATCTGGAATGGTTTGCTTCCCGAAACTTCCCAAATTAAACTGTTCAAAGGCTTTCACTGTTCTTCTTAGAGAAGCTTGCAACAGACCCAAGATAGAATGGGTCAGACATGGCAGTAAAAGAAAATACACTTGTCTTCTAGGGCTGCATAGGATTTTTGCATCAAGGTCACTTGACAGCTACTAAACCAAATCAAGATATTGTTACATGCCAAATATAGCAACTGGCCTGAAGAGTAGTGAGAGGAACTGCTCCCTGCCAGATCCAGTCACTGTTGCTCGTGACTTGAAGTCATTCATCTAATATGGTCCTGCTGTATTGGTCATACTACTGAAAGAGCAGTCAGTTTTCTGGAGGATGGGGTTGCTTTTCAGAATGTCTTCAAAAAGATTAAAAAAAAGAGAGCTGACAGAAACCACAGGAGATGTTCACAAAAGGAAAATACAAAGAAAACTGCAGAACAACTCCTTCCAATGATCCAGGATTGAGGGTTGGAAAAGTCTATGGAACTCAGCTCAGATGAAAAGATGCTGTGAATTGCAGCTGTTCAAAGTGGAGGGGAGGTTTCAGGGGCCATCTTACTGCTATCTACAACTGCGTTGTAATGGGAAGACAGACAGAGGTGTACGGTAGAAGACTGAGGCAATGAGTACAAGATGGAACACAGGACATTAGGTAAATTATTCTGCTAAAGGGATCATCAAGCATTGGCAGATACCCCTAGAATTTGTGAGATCTCCATCTTCTATTTGAGACACTAAAAAGTGAACTAGACACAGTACTGAGAAAATTGTTTTGAGTGTGTATTGGAATTGTTTGTTTTTTTTCTGTCCAGATGCCTGTTCCTTGTGGAATTCCAGGATTTTCATCAAGTTTGATTGGCTTGCAGATGTCCCAAGGTCCTGGACAAGATGGTGCTAAGCCTGTGCAGATTTATTTCAGAACATATTTCAGATTGTTCTCTGATTTTAAATCAACACATGACTTATAAGGCTTATGCGTAGATAGGCAAATCCCACCCAGAAATGTGTTTGGTTTGCTTCCAAACTTTGTAGTCCATAGAGCAAAACGCACAGATGATGCCTCAAGGATAGCTATCCAGCAATGCATTCTAATAAGGGCCTTTTGAGAAGAAAATGCTTCCACCTTCCAGTCATAATTTAAAACACTACTTGTTGCCTTCACAGCCTTTATGTTGGAGCCGGTCAATCTCTGCTAATAGCTCCATCTCGAAAGGAGACCAAACCCAGAGGATGAAAACTGATGGACTCCTCTCTTTAGAGCTTCTGTAGTTGCTTCTAAGGAGCCCAACTAATCTGATTTCTTGGGTGTTCTATCATTTAATCACTTTTGCTTATCATGCTGTTGTCACTAAATAATCCTTGTTAAATGGAAGATTCTGCCAAGTAAGGCAATCCTGGGATAGTAAGTTTGCTTGCTTCTCTATTAACTAACGTTTTACCCACTTTTGGAATATCAAAGCATTCATATGCTTCATATAGTCATTTTTCTGACTGGTTTTCTGAAAAGTGTCCTGATATTCAGATTTAATGATTTGCAATCAATCAGATTTCATATAAAATTACTAAAGGAGAAAAACACTATATGAACATCTGAAGAAAAACTTATGCCATTATGTGATTTAATTTACGTAGGCAAGGTCCTGACTAAAAATATTCAAAGGAAAAGGCTTTCTGCATTGTCATCCGTTGAGATGGTAAGAGGACATAAAATATTATTATTGTCCTCTGAATAAGATATATGACATTTTTCACGTATCAGGAATTTCCTTGTAAATTAAAAGGGGAGGTTAGGGAGGGAATGGTGCTCTATATATCTAGCACAGTGATTGTGTAAAAATGTCAATAGGTGATGTAAAACCTGTAGGAAGTGTGAAAAATGTGTCAGAATAAAACCCATTAAAACCAAAAAGGGATTTAAGGAGTTTCCATTTTTACTGAAATTGATAAACAACCCTGCTGCTAAAATAAGATCATTAATAAAATATTTACAGGATCTTTCTTAGGACAGAAAATATTTCATTCAAAAGTTTCAAAGTTTCTAGTGAAGCATTGTTCCACAAAATAAATCTCTTCAAATAGAAATATATATATATATATATATATATATATATAAAATAAATAACTGAGAACATTTCACAGCATTTATGGGAATCAGTCTGATGGTCTCCATCAGAGCTCACACTTCACATCTGAGGACTGTCATACTGCCAGTCTCCATGGACTGGAAGTCAGCGAATGCACAAACCAAGAGCAAACTGCAGTACTGATTACTATGATAAAATATCTCAATACTAGGGCATATACACTAGTCAAACCTCTGCAGAAACTGCTAATCCTTTTGAAAAGAGTGCACATTTTTAGCCTTAGGCCTGATACACTATTAATGAACAACAGAAACAATTAAATGGGTAAAGGGGGCTATTAAAACAACACTTAATTCTGACAACATGATTAAGTATCTCACTAACTAATCAATACAGTTTCTGGGAGTCTAATAGGCTTTATCAACGGCAGTGATACCTGTATACTTATTAGTTTAAAATTGTTATGCTGCATCAAGAGTGCAAGGGGAGAAGTTTTGTCTTATAAGTGAGTTGAAAGAAGGACCCAATGTACAAGAGTTTTCCTAGCTAGGGACAGATTTTTTTTTCAGGAGCATTTGCATTATCCTGCTTTTGTTCCCTTCAAGGTTTTACCCTTCATTATTCTTAATAGAGAAAAAAAAAATAATGAAGAGCTGAATCAAAGCTTAGTGTGTGTTTTACTCTGTAATTTATTGTTTTCTATGTAAAATGATACTACTATTAAGTAAGCAAAATTACTACAAATGAAACTACGTGTTGGCCACACATAGGGCATAGAAGCTAAGTAATAATCTGATGGCATGCAATGAAAACTCATGCTGCTGTTCTGTTTACTTTGACACCTCCACTGTCCATGACAAATCATCTCTCATCTCTGCCACTTACTTCCACATTACCAGGGACACTGAAGTTGTCATTTAGTAGAATTACAAAGCAATTACTCTATTAAGCCATGCTCAGTTGTACTATATTAGATTTGGATCTTTACCTGTTTTGCATAAATTATTCTGTCTGGCTATTTTGACAGACATTAGTTCAACGGTAAAAATGTTTGGTTGAGGTGAGCAGTGGATATACTTAATAAAATAGGATGTGATGACATAAGTGGACATTACATCAGACCTGTGAACATGCCATATTTTCTCACGTATGAGATGTTAGGGCAGGACAAGCAGATTTTTATACATCAGTGACATTTTACCCATGTTTTCTGAAAACAAACTGTAACTATTTGAAGATTATTAACTTTTTCTGGAAAAGTACAGGAATAGTTATGAAGCTCATTAGTTATGATTTTATTTTTGTATAAATGATAGACACCAAGTTTTAGTATTGACTTTACATATTATTAGTGAATACTGCAAAAATAAAATCCACAAATCTTCATTTTGATCTGAAGTCACTTCCTAAAATGCCCAAAATTGACTTCAAGATCAGAGAATCTTCCAACCTGAGTCTTCCAACTGTTTTTTATAGGGTCTCCAAATGCACATGAAAACATTAATGTTCAAGTCAGTGGTAGACCTAAGTGAAGGACTTAATCTAGCACTGGTTCAAAAATGCCCCAAGATATAGTTCTCACTGAAAGAATACTGATGATGGCAAAATAAATTCTAAAGAATTTCTGTAGAATAATTTCTCCAAACTCTGTTTTTGTTGTATATTAATTATAATAACATTTTTTCCTCACTGTGTCATCTTGAGTAGATGCTAAGTTTTTTCCTCTCTGCTGCACAGGTGCTAAATTATCTCTGTCCCATGAGACCTTATAACATGAGCATCTCTGAGACTGTTAATATCTTCCCTGCTCCACAGAAGGGAAATTGTCTCAAATTGTCTAAGTATGCTAATTAAGTTAAACAAGAACAATCTTTCTCAATTTGTACTTCGCTTGACATTTGCTTCTGTCCCCAAGAAGAAAAAAAGACTTGTAGAAGACTTGTATGCTCAGTAGCTCTTTTTTTTTCAGTTTTATGAAAAGATATGACTTCTCTTTACAAATCACATATTCCTGTTTTAAATTTAATTGAATGTAAGATTTGTAGAACTACCTGACAGAATCAATTTTGAAAGCTGCCCTATTTTCAGTTGGTCTAGATTCAATTTTCTCTGTGGAGTTAGTTAAAAAATAAATTAATAGAGTTGCATGAAAATTCTTAAAGAACACAACAGTCCACCAAAAGTTGTACACAGGCAAAACTAGTATTTCACTTGAGAAGGACTGATAAGTGAAATCTGCTCTCACTTAGAGCTCTTTCCCAGTCTTAATGATTTTATGATACTATATAAGACTTTCTACAGTTATTTAACATCATCTCTTTAAGACCTGTTTCCAGATGAAAGCTGATGAATATCTTGATTGATTTTAGTGCAGATTTGGAATGGTTATGGAGATTCAGCGCAAAAGTACAAGATTTACTGTTAAAATCAAGGTAAAAGGAAGAAAATACACTGACAGAACCTGAAAACAGAGACTGTTTTGATGGTCATCACTAAAGATACTTTCTTAAATGTCTTATAAGGAAGGAATAAATAAATAGTTTCATAAAAAGCAAAATCACATTATGAGATTTAAGTTACTCTGCACTGCTGCAAATCTGAAGTACTGATGTATAATCCTGACCAAACATCTGTCAGTATCGTTCAGTGAGTTGGCTGAGCTGATCTAACAGATCCCTGCTGTGGTCCCATTTCCCTGCCCTTTTCCCATTCCTCCTTTTGATTACATTCTCCTGCAACTTCTTTTGTAACAGTGCAGGCTCTCATCTGACATTCACTGAGCATTTTCAGTTCACTCGCTGGGCAGAAAACTAGGCCACCAAGAGGAAAGAAAAAAAGAAAGGTATAATAACTTCATGTTCTGTAGATTTCAGGAGTTCAAGTTAGCTCTCTATTCTGACTTCTGCATCTGTTGATGTCTAGCTTGGGATTCAACTCCAGGAAAATACTCAAATTAGTAGAATCATAGAATCATTAGTCAAGATAGCTAAGCCACATTTTTAAATGCTCAGGCATATTTTTTAAGGTATAAAGATTTTGCTGGCTTTTACTCTCTGCCAAAGGGGAAAAGGACGTGGAAAGAGAGGGAGGCATGGAGAAGGGAAAAGAAGGGAAGGGAAGACAAAAGGAAAGGCAAAGAAGATGAAAAAGAAGGAAGTCATAGCAAGCTTAGTCTTAAAAAGAAATGCTACGGAGATCCTTGTTGTCATACAGTTCCTGATAAGTGCACTAAGATGCTAGAAGTGTTTGAGTTTCAGAAGGGAAGGTGGGTGGTCTAATTTGAAATGTAGCATTTAACAAGAAACAGAAAACTGGATACTTTTTTTAACAGCCTGACAGTTTTTTCCATCAGTGTTCGTACCATTCTCTGAGTTCTTTTGCTTTTGTTTTTCTTTCTCTTTTTAAGAAATAAATTACAGCCCAGAATAAGAAAGAACTGCAGTTTGTTTTGTTTGTTTGTTTGTTTTCCTTAACTGGCAGGTTAAAAATATAAATTATTTAACAAACAGTAAGAATATATTTGACATTACCTATTTTTCATGGCAGCATGCTGACAAGCATTACAAATATCCTGTTTTCTGTGAAATCCTTTCTTTTTGTTTTGAACTGAATTTCCTACGTTGTTGACCTTCCTCATACCCATCACAATGGATTTTCAGGGTGATATATACTCAAAATGAGTGGTTAAATTGAATCAGCTATTTTTACAACACTTGTGGGCACATGTTACTTCAAAAAATTGATTCAGGAAGCATAAAGCTTTTTTCTACGCCGACTTGCATCTTCTGCATTTCCAAAAGAGAAATATCTATTCAATTTATCAGATGGACTTAAAGCACTTTCCAGTGTTGCTCTAGATATTGAACAGAAGTTTGTCTTTTGTGTTTGCCTTTTCTTTTCCATTCCTACTTTCGCATGATAATAAAGTAGGATGTTAGAACCTACAATACAGACTATTCTACTGCCATCTGTATTCAAATGTGTCTTTTAAATTTAATTTGTTACCTGTACAGGTAAGATTGTAATTTGTAATCAATTTTGCAAAATTTATATTTTCCATTTTCATTAAACTCCACATGTAAACATGCAATAAACTGCATATACTCACATGTGCCTGTGCTCACTATTTCTATTCCTTCCTGTATCTTATTAGACAGAGAGGGGTTTGGGCTGGATTTTGGGGGGGGGGGGGGGGAGGATTTCCTATAGGAATTCACCTGACAGAGGAGTCTGCTGGCTCGTAACACTTTTCCTCACCTGCCAGGTTGGCAATTGCATTGAGCTTTGGGAAATGATCCTTTTCAAGTTCCAAGTACACTTGAGGCTACTGGGGAAGCTAGAGCTTATTTTCACTTACGCTATCAAGTAGCACCAACTAGATAGATAAAAGAATTATTTTATTTTCCTTTAGGAGCTCAAATCAGACATTTTCTTTCTAGAATGTATTCCCTAAAAGAAAAATACTGTTTTATTGTCCGTTAGAAGGGGAATTATGTCAGTTCTCCCCATCTCACTGCTTGCTCCAAACTATCTATTCTTTGCAAAGTGTCCCTGACAAAAAAGTACCACTTCTGTTTGCTCAGTGTTCAGAATGCTCTGCTCTGTTCTTATGCAACAGGAGCTCAAAACAAGAAAAGACCACGACACATCCTGGGACCATGAATGTCATTAAGCCATTTTGACTATTTATTTTCTGGAGCCCTGAGTCTGCGTGGTTGCATCTAAACTTTTAAGTGGCACCAAGAGAATGGCACGGTTTTAATGTCAGCCCCTTAGTTAAGAAAGAAGGAGGACAGACAATTTATCAGGGTCTGATGTGATAGGAAATGGGGAATTTTTTTATAATTTCTTAATAAAGAGAGATTTATTGGATTCTTTGTTGGATATAACTTTTTTGTTTTTTACAATAAGGATAGTGAAGCACCAGCTACCCAGAGATGTGCTCAGACAGGTAATGGATGGCCCATCCTTGGAGTAATTCAAGGACAGGCTGGATGGGACTCTGAGCATATGATTGAGCTGTAGGTGCCTATTCATTGCAGGGGAGTTGATCCATTTGATCTTTAAAGGCTCCTTCCAACTCAAACAACTCTATCATTCTATTTATTCTCATAGGAAATGCCTGATGAGACACAGTACAAAAGGGGCTGGAGGTTATCCTTAGCAGTAAAAGCAAGGCTACATCATCCTAGGAGGAGGGCAGTGGCTTTACAAGAACAGTATTTTATTTACTGAGACAGATGTAGTATATTGTTCTCCAGACATGAATTTCTCTCACACTTTCAATTTTCCTTTTGTTAGCTACTGTCCCAGGTAGAAACTCACTGCTACTCGTGTTATAAGCAGCACAGGCAGGCTGCTCTATCTAATTTTCAGTCTTACAGCCAAAGCTGTACCTTGAGTCTGAGCTGCATCCTGACAGAGTTTCCTTGTACACTTCTAATAAAATCACTAACTGATTGGTTAAAAGCCTGTAATAAGGTGAGAGTCCCTGCAGTTTTTTCTCTTCTCCTCATGGATGCTCTTTGAAAGCTAACATCAGACATTTTGATTGAGAAATCAGTTCCCCATAAATAAAATAAAAGATTGTATTATGTCAAGTAGCTCCCCTGATGCTGCTTACTTCATTAACACTCTCTCCTGGGCTTCAGCGGATGTTCAAGTTCTCCCTGGGGAAAAGAAATACATCTCCAATCTGTTTTTCTCCCCCTCTCCATTTATTTATTTCTTTACTAAATTCTGATGAGCCTAAAATAAGTTATCAAGATTCAGACGCTTTTATGTTACGTTTAATTTCCTTCTCAGCTATTCTTCTCTGCTGGATCCTCTGCAGCATTGTAAGGATGTTGTTTCAAGATTAGTTAATTCATTAGCTATACAGATTCGTTTTTGAACAAATTCCATCAAAAGTCTTTCTAAAAATGAGTAGCCTGGTGGTGTTAGCCAAACCCTACCTGCCCTCTCATTTTCTCTCATTTTCTACTGGCTTGACACTATTTCCATTGCGTTAGGAGCCCCAAGTAGAGAAGGGTCAGAGAGAAATTAAGAGATTCATTCCATTAAAAGCACAGCAAAGCATGATAGTAGCTGTACCTGTGAACTCAACAGCCAAAAATAAGGAACATTATGGATACATCTGACAATTTTAGCACAACCTAGGTGTGTAGGTAATTCTGAAGGAACACAACAGCAATAACCATAGATCATCTCCTGCCTCATGCATTTCAGATGACAATTTTCTATGAGCAATATGGTTATCTTTAAAGATTTGAAAGTGATGTTAGAGGTGATTTCAAGGGAAGTGAAAGAAGTTCAAGGAGCATTTGGACAACGCTCTCAGAAGTATGGGTTGATCCTTGGGTGGTGTGGTCCTGTGTGAGTAAGGAGTTGGACATGAAGATTTTTGTGCGTCCTTTCCAGGTTGGAATCTTCTAGAATTCTATGAAAAGTCATTTCTGTAGAGGTTTTAGTTGATAATAACTCAAAGCTTTGCCAGCCTGAGCTAAACAGTCACAAATCAAATTTCAGGTTGGGCCAAAGTTGCTGCAACCAAATGGAGAGCACTCCAAACTTAAGAAATGTATTTGAAATAGAATTAGGGATGAGTCACAGTGTGTGTTCCTCTACAGTTAGAGAAAAACAACCCTCCTAAAGCCTACTGTTCCCACTGTACTTATATATGCTCCATAGCATGCATTGTTATGGCCTTGTAGATGGATTATTTTTACAGTTGAAATATTAAACATACGTTTAACATACATTGGAAATGTATGTTTAACAACTCAGTTGGAAATATGATTAATTCAGGCGGTAGGAGGCAGAGATGCTGATCAAGTGAAGAAAATTAGTTCTCTTTCTCAGGAATAACTGAGATAACTGAATAACCTTCTTTTCTCTATTAGCTGCATTGACTGAAGTATCTGAAACATACTCTCAAAGCTGGGAGACACTATACAGAACCTGTAGAAGCAAAACACCTTTCTGGACAGCAGGGAGGGTCATGAGGTATGTTCTGGGGTACAAAAATTGTCATCAACACACCATTAGTAATTACAATTGAGGAAATAAACTTGTGTGTCCTTGGCTTAAATAAAAAAAAATCCTCACTGCAAATTCAATTTGCACATTAACACACATGAAAACCCTATATTTACTTGAAGTAGCTCAAATTTCAGCATAGCAGCAACAATGGCTTCCTTCAGATAGTTCTTTTCATCGAGGACTTCAAAGCACTTAATAAAAACCTATTTTGTTTGTTTGCATTACATAGTGGATCACGCTGCAGAAATGACTGAATTTACCATCACTTAGGATGACATAGGCACAAAATTAAATATCTTGTTTAGGGCTTATTATCCCAAAATTGTTATATCTGTTTCTGAGTTAACACGAATTGGGCTGCCTGCATCCACTTTTGGAAGAGACAGTAAAATGCTACAACCAACAGCAAAGCTTGCTAAGAGGGTGAATAATAGTGTTGGAATTTATGTTTATTCATATCCATAACAGGGAATCAAACAGAAAGAAATCTGACACCTGTATTATTTCGCCTCTTTTGTTACAGTTTCGTAGGAAATTTTCTACAATGCATATTTTTTTCAGGCAGTTCTTGGTTAACTCATATATTCTGGTTAGAGATAAGCATGTGTCTGGAGGAAGATCTTGTATCACTCAATACAATTTTTTTCAAGTTGTTTTGCCTGTTTGATTGGATTCAGCTAACAGGTTTAGATGTATATATTTAAATGCATAAACACAATCACCTGTAATGCCCCTAAGTCATAAAAGGCCATGAAGATTTTGCTGGGATTCAGCAGCTTATGCATAGAAATTTAAGCACATTTGGCATTCCCCAGGGTACTAATGCATCCCCAAAGGACTCACACATTTGACACAAGATCTGAAGGTGATGCCAAACAGTGCATTACTGTGACAAATTCTTCAGCTTTGGAGTTATAGCTGACACAGGCAGTGACAGATAATCTCATCTCACTTGCCACAGCAGTTTGGATGCAAAGTATGTATGTGTACATGAGCACTGGCGTGTGTATGTAGGATCAGAAACACCAGGGCTTTGTCTGATAACCCACTTTGTATCATGTTGTTTTAAACCTAATTTTCTCCATCGTTTGAATTAAAAGAACTCAAATGCCTTCTTATGGTTTGGTTTGCTGTAGTTGAAATGTTACATTTGCTATTGGGAGTAACAACACTTCTTACATAAGTGTAAATACCAAGTGATTCTCCTTACTTGGAAATTAGCCCTTAGCACTCCACTGGAATTATTTCAAGTGACTCAGGTCTCCAAAAAATCTTCCGTACATACTGCTCTGCTAAAACAATTTCATTCTTAAGCTTGATCAATCACAGCCCAAAACCTGTATGAAAACAAAATCTGATCCTTTCCACTTTGAATCACATGCTGCCATTATTTGTTGTAATAATGTAATTCAGAAAAAATTCAAGGGAGATATATAAATTTTCATTGACCACATTAAATTGAACAACGCACATACTTTGGTTTAGATCTCGTTACAAAACAAACTGAATCACAAAAGACTGCCATTTCATTTTTATAGATATGCTTACACCCAAAGCAGCTAAAAATATGTTTGAACATGTTCATCACTTTTTTATATGCTTGTATGCATGTATTTCTAGGAATATTTGCATGCACTCACAGACACAGAGGAGTGTGCTACAATAAAGAGGAAAAAAACTTATGTTTTTCATTTTCTGGTTGAGTTTTGTGTCTTTTTTTTTTACCCCAGGTTTTTAATTTTTTACACTTTTTCACTATATTTAAGTCAAATCCTTGGAGGTAGAAGGGGAGGGAAAAGGAGGAAGGATATAAATGAAAATATACACTTCGATTCTTAATTAAGATTTATTTATTCTAGCTACAAAACTGTATTTAGCATCCTGATGGCAGCATATTGCCTTCACATTTTATGTTATTTCCCATTTTAAAATGAGAAAAGTGGTCCTGTATTAGACTAGAATTATTGCCTGGATGCTGAGATATTTTGCTTTCAAATCATGTACTTTCTTCAATGGCAGTCTCACCACAAATCCATAGGAAACAGCCCAGCAAAGCTTGCCCTTTGCTGCAGAGCTCCCTGTGCTCAAATCAGAGGAAAAAACTGCAGAAGGGAGAACGCAGTAACCAAAGGATGCTTACACCTGTTGCAGGGATCTTTTCACAGCATGACCTTGAAGGTTCATAGTACACAATAAATTGTCAAATGGTACTTACTGCTTCAGGTTATATCTTCCAAAAAGGCTACCCATGCAAACAGGAGTTAGTTGGTACTTTGCTTCTAAATTATTTTCAAAACTATTCATTTTTGGCTATGGATACATAAAGTTTTGAATGTTCGGTCCCCAGTACCAATAAAGAATCATGACAGTGAGAAGTAATATACGACTCAAGTCACCTAAAACACTATGGTTGTAAATAAACAAAAACGGAATGAGTCACAGAATTTAGAAATGGCTTGGGTTAGGCTCTCTAAATGTAGGCATCCTCTCCTGTGTATTTTTGTGTCCTGTCACATATTTTGGGAAGAGTGCAAAAGAGACTTAAGGCCATCTAGATTGAGCTTTTGTGTCATATCCAAAGCTCCACTCGGTATCCTGTTCCACTGCCTGACCATCCACTCAGTTAGGAATTTCCTCTTACTATCTAATCTAAATCTCAAAAAAGGGATAAAAAAGGGACAAAAAAGGACAAAAAAGTCCCTCCCCAGCTTTCTTACAGGACCTGTTGTTAGGTACTGGAAGGCTGCAGTGAGGTCTCCCCAGAGCTTTCTCTAGGCTGAACAAACCCATCTCCCTCAACCGTTCTTCAAAGGAGAGGTGCTCCAGCCCTCTGATCTTCGTGGCCCTCTTTTTCAGTAGCTGCTCCAACAGCTCTGCATGCCTCTTGTGCTGAGGTCCCCAGACCCAGACCTGGATGCAGTATCCTCTCAACAGTAAAGCTGCAGTCAGACACTGTCATGAGTGTACAACTGCACCTTAGTAGATGAATTCATTAAGCATTGTTTTAGTAACATCTGTGCTGAGAATAATCACAAACTCCCTGCATAGATCAAACAGTCAATCTCTGCAGTCATGGGGGGAAAAATGTTTTGTGTATCTCGAGACAATTTCATCTACTCACTCCTAACGCCTACAAACAGGAAGAACACTCTTACTTTCCATAGAAATAATTTGCTGCTGCCGCTTTCATCCTCTCTGATTCTATATGCTTTCTTAAACCAGGAAGCCTTGGTCTAAAGGTATAGTAACTGGGGAATTTAATACATTTTTGAAAAGACTTGGCAGAAATAATTCCACCAATACCAGGGAATGAAACACGAAATGTAAAAATGCTCGTTAAAATGCCAAAGAACTCTAGGTTAAAAATACATCTATAAAACCTCATTCAAGGTCATTCGAATGGAATAGAAAGTGTCATGACAAATTCAGTGATCTGGAATAAGGTCCAAGAAGAGCAAAGCACCACATATGTTAAGCTGCAGTTCAGCCCATTACACACTTCCAATACATGAACTGATTCCCAGTAAGGCCACTCAGCAAGCAGTTCTTGGGTCACATCACCCCAAAAGCAGTCACTTAGGGTGTCTGTTTGACCTCTGGGACAAAACAACATCAGGAGGCCTCTGGGACTTCACAGATAAGTGCTTTAGGATGGAAATGGTTCTGCTGGACCATATGAGGCAGCCAGCAAGAGCCCGTAGGCTTGCGTATGGCAAGCATGATGGAGCAAGGGCATGAGAAGAGCATCCTGCCCAGAAGTCCCCAGGCAGCACCAAGCTGTCTCACAGAATGTCACAGCATGTCCCCAGTTCAGATCTGGTCACATTTGCTGAAATGTGAGCTAACTCCACTATGAAACCCTGTGCACAGCAGAGAAAGCCCTAGTTCCAAAGGAAATCTGCCATAAAGCAACCAAGCAATTACAAAGAGAAATATCAAACTGTTTTCATTTACAGGGAGCGGCACAATAATCCAATAGCTGGTAGTATTCACGTAGTGTAATTTTTCTATAATAAAGTCTATCATCATGCATAAAATATTTAGAAATTGCTTTTGCTTTTCTAGATCGAAGTCTTCAAAAATATCCTCCCAATCCTTTTTATAGGGCATGTAGGCTTATTAAAATAATTTAATCAGCAGCAATACAAATAGCTTTACAATCATATAATGGGTATTTCAAAAAGCTTACTGTCAATTCCCATTCTCACTGCTTCCTCCTCCTCCACACCCTCTCAAGCAACAATTTTATTTTATTGTTTAAGGAAACAACAAAAACAAAACACTGCAAACCAAGTTTTCTATTTTCAGCCTATTTGGTCTTGCGCTGCTGCTTTTTCCATCAGCTGTCTGAGCTTGCTCATCCATTACTGGTAGACTGCCCAGTTGTCCTTGACCCACTCCTGTGCTTACTCCCTGCTGTGGCTCATGGCACTCTGCTTAATGCTCAGTGGAGCTGATCTCTTTATGAATTTCCTCTAAATCTGCTTCTGTGCATGAAGCTTACCAAAGATTCCTATCTGGCATAAGATGCAGTTTAACTCTGTTTCTTTTACTGTTAACTTTCTACCCATTTTATCTGCATTTTACAATTCCCAGAACATTCAAGAACACAGATCATTTTATTTCTGCCTTAAAAGAATTGCTAGAGGTTTTAAAATTAACTTTTCTTTTTTATAAAGAAATATGCCGTTATGTCAGATGTAAATTTCTACACAAATATCTGCTCTTGTTGCACTTCAACTTTGTTATTTAAACCAAAACCTTCATTGTCACTTCTTCCCACAAAATAACAGCTAACGTCCTACAAGGATGTTTTGTACCACTATTGCAGTGAGTTAATTCTTTTTCATTTGAGTTGACCAGAAGAAACAAAGATAATAAAAATAAAAAAGGAAAGTATCGACCTGGTTTACTTTCTCACTTATTCTGTTCTAAAAATCAAGATGACATTTTTCTACAGGCTGAAAGGTCCCATGAGCAGCAAACCTGCCTGGGAACATCTTCATCCTCTGAGGACTTACCAGTGTCAAACATCTGTTTTCTGTGAGTGATGAGAACTAAAGTAAGAAGGGATAGTGTCATGGGGGAGATGCCAGCACCCCATGGAGAAGATAAGAGGGTGCTCTTTCTGCTATTCTTCATGCATCATTGGAAAATTCAGGATGCTTTACAATTTTTGGATGCAATGAGGTCTATATTCCTAAATGAGTTCCTGTTCTAATATTTGAGGATCCATCTTTCCTTGTCCAAATAATTTGTAATAGTCTGTAGAAAACCCCTATTACTTCAGTATAAATTTAATTCCCGTCACATTCCTTTTTCCATGCACAGAGACTCTCTAGGAATGTGACTACAGATTTGTTTTTCCCTTCTGGCAAGTGAAATTCAGCAAGACTGGAAGACAGGAGCAAAAATCTGGGCACTAACTGACTTAGTGCATTTATGAACAGAGTGCTATCTGTTCATGTCCAACATTGCTCTTATATGTTTATGTATTAAAAAAGCCCTTGTACTTTTCCCTCAACTCCATTTTTAATAAGCTGCTGATTTTCAAGGTCACAAAGATCATGGATGATCACACGGAATGTCATCTGCCTCTCTAGTTATCAGTGCCAATAACTGAAAACTACTACAGCAAAAACATGACTTCTTATGAGTAGACTGAGCTCATTAAAAAGGCATACGTACTACACAGCTCTTAAATAATTTACAAGTCCTGCATGTTAAATGATAGACTTAAACATTTTTAAACAATGTTTAAATAGCACCTCCTTTCAATAGCTGTTACCAAAATGACTCTATTTTACCTGTGTCTTTTCTCTAATTTCTAAAATAATGTTTTCAAACAGCTGGTAGTTTTCCCATCAATAGCTCTTACTTTATAATCACCCCTAACGAGCCAGCAAGATACACACTACATTCCCTCCAGCTATAATACGCAAGGAGGCAGAGTTTTCAAAGCTATTTTTTTATTCAACCAACATCTCAAGCACAAAACACTTTAAGATAGTATTTATGCTCAGAAAAGGCGAGAACATATATGTTCCAACAAGATGAAAAAGAACCCTGTCTAGCCCTCACCTACCAAATGCAAAGAAATGATAACTGCAGGTGAGTTGAGGTTTCTCCTTTCATGATAATCAGTGATAAAGTATTTCCCAACAGTTAAATGGTTCTGCAATATGAAAGGTGAAAAAATAAAATAAAATTGGCTTTTATCATGATGAGTGATGTTTATTTTCAACAAAATTTATTTAAATGTTTCAAAGCTACATTTAGTGTCATGGAAAATTCAAAGGTCATGTATTTCTACTCCAGAGGTATGTTATTTTGCAAGTAGGTCCCTGGAAATTAATAGCAGTGTTAAAAGTGCACATCTATTTTCAATGCCAGAGTTATAAAATTAGAGTTAAAAGAAGTCAGTCCAGTCTGCACTCTAGAGCAGTGGAAAGATTTGACATCTGCTCACACTCAGTAACCCTGCATTCTCAGGGTGAAGAGTATGATCCTGTTCTACGTCAGACAAGACACAGAAATGTGATCCTAAGAGGCTGATATAAAGAACTAGAGTCCAAAAAAAAAGAAAACTTCAGGAGAGCAGAAAGGTACTTAGCGTATTGGTTTGGAATTTATGGCAGCAGCAAAACAAATCCTACGTCAGTATAAAGCTTTCCCCACAGGGGGAGCTGGAGCCATAGAGGATTCTCAGAAGTAATTCAGACTCCCGAAAGTCAGAACTGTAACCAAATCCTCCAAATGTCTTGGGATGCATGAGAGCATTTAATTACGTGCATATTAAAGCTGCCAGACTCTTCCTACTCTGTTGTACAATTCTTTTCAGGACAACTTAAAAGGTGCCAGAGGACTATATGGAAGAAGGCTGGTACAAAAGCAGCATGTCCAAGGTCAAGAGTTCTTGAATTAATGCTAAAATACTACTATGTAGATTCTTCACCTGGCACTTAGGGATGCTATGTCCCTTCTCCAGGTCATGAGAACAAATGAGAAGACTCATGTCCTCTCCACATCACAAAAGATCATTCCCATGCTAGAGAATACAGACCACCACCAGTTGGAACCAGTAGCCCTTTTTCCTATAGCCTTTTTAATTTGTGGCCTTCTAGTGTCATCATGGAGGACTTGAGGCAAGTTCACAGTTTCATTCACACCAGTGCTATTTTATGCTTAGTATTGTGAAAGGACATTGAAGACAACATAGATAATGGACTAAAATCACTAGAGCTGTACAATCCAAAATACTTTTAGTAACACATTATATTGCTTGGAAAAAATAAGCTACTCACAGATATTTCAAGGATTCTCTGCTGAAATAAGCCCATCACTTTTTGAGATGATGAAAATGTGCTTTTATTACCTGTTTGAATTTGTGTTTCTTCAAGAAGGATCTGGATGCTAAAATGTAGGCTACATGAACATTTGCCAACCTTAGAATAAGTTATTCCCAATAATCATTACTCACTCTGTCTAAAGGTCAACAATATTGATGTCTCTCTTCACAGTCAAATTACTTTGGTCCTATTCCTGTCTGTCTGCTGCCTTCCAGAAATGCTAAGCAGGATTCTACTGACAAATGCAGAGGGAGGGGGGGGGGGTGGAGGGGTGGGGGGAAGAAACATATTCTAAACCACAAACCCCATAGTCAAAACTCTGAACTTTACAAGTTTGTCTTTATCTCAGTCTTCAAAAAGATCACACACAAGTCTGTAGCTCATTACCATCACCTAGCATCCAAACAAATTAAGTACTATGCCATAACAAGAAGCTGGTTGTGTAATACTTGGAAAACTGTGGAACAGCTCAAAGAATGGATTCAGTTTCGAAAAGATCCCTATTTTGTCTTTCAAAGCTATTAAGTTTGTATTAGAACATCAGGTTTTTGTTGTTGGGGTGGTTTTCCCTATGACAGAAAAAAACAAATTTAATGTTAAGATTTACAGTAAATTGTCAAGCTATATTTGCAGTAATAACTGGGCTATTTTGTCAGGGTATTTTATGTAACACTAAATCCAGAATAAAGAAATACGTTAAGGGAGAATGCTAGTTAAATCATACACAAGTGGCTCCTGAATGATATACTCATTTCAATTAGAAGACATGCTCTTTGATAACACTGGGTGCAATATAAACCAGGGCATCCAAGCCTTTGGCCTGGATGGCAGTAAGAATTAAAATAAACAAAAACAATATAAACAAAACCCAATCTTACAATACCATTCTCTTTATGAAAGACAAATCTGTAAAGCACTTTAAAATGTCACCCACTTTGGACTTTCTGATGTGCCAGCTGTAGACAGTTTGCTGCTAAATATTTTTGATGCATACTATGTGAATCTCATATGAGCAAAATTCAGTGACAGGTGTGTGGACATGGTATGGTATGGAGGGCAATGGGTTCAGCCTTTGTGTGACCTTCCTGTGAAAGTGAAGGCACAGCAGTGCCCAGGAACACTGAAATTCCACCTCAGTTTGTGTCTTTTCTGGAAAAAACTTCTGCAAAACAGAACTTCTTGAACAAATGGAAAGCTTGAGTTCTGGAAAAAGTGACAGAAAGGATATGAGATGATGCGAGAGATATTTAATTGCATCAGAACATCAGACAGAGATCAGTTATCCAAACTAGTTTTAGTAAATCCTTTTCCTTTTCTCTGATTATTAATAAAGGGTCTATATCTTCAAAACTCTTCAGTTACTGGGTCATAACTAACTGATTAAAATAAACTTTGCACTCACTTTCTTTTTCCTTCCTTTAAAACTGAAAAACAAGCAAAGCTGGTTTCTCACTGTCCTTATTTTATAAAATGTATTCAGTTATATTTGACAGTTCTCTGGTATTTCTAAAATATTTTGTTGACAGCATTCACTTTATGACTTCTCGATTAAGTAATGTACATTAGAACTGTGATGATTTGGTACAAGTTTCAAAATTGAAATAACTAAAAAGTACTGATTCCAGTCAGTGTTAAAGAAATAAAAAACTGGCCTTTCTCCCTCCCAGATATATTAGGGTCTACTCTGAAATAAGCAGCTGTCATAGAAATAACTGCTCGTTACCTTTTAATTATGCATCATTGAAGTGGTATAGCACACTTCAGGTGTTTTGGGGGGGTTGAAGGTTTTTTTTTTTTCCCCTCCATTAGTGTGACTGTATTTAGTACCTGCTGCTGGAAAACTGACAGAAAGTCTGATGGCAGCTATTTTAATCTATCCAAGGATACTTTCCCCACAGTGACCATCTGGGAAATGTTGTGACACGTGCTTTGCTTGATAGCGAATTATCTGACACATCTTAAGGAAGGGAGGAATTGTTTAAGTTTTCCATTCTTATCCTTTCACAATGGTTTGCATACTTCACAAAAATATCTTCTGTGTATAGATCAACAAAGTTACATATACGCTTTTAAGAAAGGGTGGAAGGAAGACTCAGTGAACTACAGGCCAGAGACCCTCGTGTTTGTGCCCAAAAGATCATGGAGCAGATCCTCCTGGAAGAGATATTAAGGCACATGCAAGAAGAGGAGGTGATCCTAGAAAGCCAGCACAGCTTCACCAAGGTCAGTCTGTGCCTGACCAATCTGGTAATCTTCTACGATGCAATGATGGCATCAACAGACAAAAAGAAGAGCAACTGCTGACATCTGTCCGAGCTTCTGCAAGGCCTTTGATATGAATCACATATGAATGTTATACCCCATTCTTCTCTCTAAATTGGAAAGATACGGGGTGAACTATTCAGTGGATAAAGAGTAGGTTGGATGGTCACAGCCAGAGGATTTTGATAAATGGCTCCATCTGATGAGTGGCGTCCCCCTCCAGGGATCTCTCTTGCAACCACTGTTCTTCAACAATTTTATCAGTGAAATAGACAGTGGGATCCACAGGTCCTGGTGGAGCTTGACTGAAGGCAACGACGTGTACTTGTGGCCCAGAAGGCCAACTGTATTCAGGACTACATCAACTGGAAGGAAATCAATTTTTTACATTGGCAGATAGTAATAGGACAAGGAGGGAATGGTTTTAAACTAAAAGTTAGAAGACTTAGATTAGTCATTAGGAAGAAATTTTTCACCCAGTGTGGTGAGGCACTGGCACAGGCTGCCCAGAAAACTGTGGATGCTCCATCCTTGGAGTTGTCAATGCCAGGTTAATTGGGTCCCTGGGCAGCCTGATCCAGTGGGTATCAACTGGGTGATCTTTAACGTCCCTTCCAACCCAAGCCATTCTATGATTCTGAACATGCAATGCTGTATAATGTAATTTCATGAGCCCTTCCACCTCTTGGTTTTGTTCTAACACTGTTAGCAGAAATATTCTTTTTTTCACTTCAGGATAGTATTTGGCTCTTAGGCCTCCCTGTTTTCACTATCCTTGTGGGTTACTTATTGACATAAGGACAATCATTACCACACCTAGACACTGACTGAGTTTGACATTAGAGACTGATTCCCATAGGCACAAATAACAAGTCTCTAACTTGATGACTCATTGGCATGACTCTCACAAGTGTATGTGTTTATGGTTGTCTTAAAATTCTTGTCTGCTGCTGTATGGATTTCTGCTGACCTCAGTTTGGACCTCCTAAAGAAAAACATCCTACAGAGCATAGCATAGGATATTGATATTCACTGTGTTTTTTCCTTTTCTCTAGGCAGTTCAATCTCTAGCTGACAGACAACTGCAGCATGACACCCATTCAAAGGAAATTTGGGACGACTGGAGACTAGCAGCTCTTCCAGCAATAGAAAAGGCTTCAGTCTGAATGCTAACCTCCACTAAAATAATTCTCATTCAGAGTAATTTCATTTCCACTGCTGAAATCAAGAGCAGAATTATAGCCAGAATTATGTCTAGTAAAGAACAGGATGCAATGAAAGCTGGATTTACTTTTACAAATCCTCTTATGGTACTGCTTCAGAAAAGATAAAATAATTTAATTTCATGAACAGTTCAACAGCTGTAAAATCCCATGCTAGGAAACAGAAAGGAGATCTTTGGAGAAAGGCTTCCTTGGAATGGCCAACTGCCACTGTACCTCAGAGAAACTCACCAAAGTCAAATAAGCAGACACATTTCAAACCAGTGCTGTAGATACTGTGTGGTTTTGAAATTCAGCATGCTCTTCTTCTGACAAAATTGCCACTTCTACTTGAGAAATTACTCTTTCTCCTTTTTTCATCAAACCAAATACTATTTTTGTTTCATGTAGAGATTTTTTTCCATTTTCCTTCAGCATCTAAATCTATAAATTGCAGATAAACAATGCTATATTGCTCCCCAACCATCTCCCCATATATCTCTTAAAGTATATACTAAATTGCTAAAACAAACGTTACTTCCATTCCAAGACTGCTTTTGTATTCTTGGACCTACTCAATTAAGTTTCTGCTCTAAGGTGTTTTAAATGTCTTTTAAAATTAGAAAAAAGACAATGAAAATGAACCCCAAATGCCTCATTTAAAAATAATTTAAGCTAGTATAATGAGCATAAATCATTCTAATAGAGCAATTTTACATCAATTATGACACCATTATTTTTGAGCTCATTACTGATTTTATAAATAAAACAGTAACTTTTCATCACCATACCACATAGATGACTACACTGCACTGTGTCATAAGGCAAAACGGGCGTCACATTGCACTCTCACGGCTGCACAATTCTTCCCCGCATTTTTAAGTACTTGACAGTTATGTGCAATGAAGAATGACACCATGTGAAACATGCATCATTTCTCAGACCTCACAGGGAAGAGGGAAGCGTCTTTAACACCCTCTGTTAATTCAGTCCTGTGGACTGATAAGTTTCAGACTAATCTATCTAATATGAACCGTTCATTTTCTTTCATTAAATTCGTGTTTTATTTAAATCAGGACTTTGTGATGTACAATGCAAATACACACAGTGTGCTACAGACCCCTCCCAATGATGTAGAAAAAAAAAACAGAGAACGTGGTGAAGGATTTCTTCCAATGCCTTTTTTATAGTATTCTGAATAAAGCATTTTTTCTACCCCTTTTCTACCTTTATTCACAAAAAACGTGCTGATTGTGCTATTTGGATTACCTACTGGTTATTGCAATATACTGTTTTTATACACCAAAACATGGATTCAGACTGCCATTGAAAAAGAGATTACTTATGCAGGGGTGATGCTGCATTGCTGAAGCAGACTACCAAGGGAAGGAAAGGCTAGAGATGAGAAGACAGAAGCTGCTAGATGAGTGGCCTGTCATGCAAGGGGAAGTTTCCCCCAGTGATCCTTTCACTGCTAAAATGGGCGCAAGACGTGGTGACTGCCATATTCTTCACCTCATATTACCTACAGAGCAGGCACATACACCACTCTTCAAAGTGGGTTATGAAAGAACAAGCAAACTCAGGAGGCTGTAAACATGCCAGTGCAGCACTTCTAGACCTCTGAAGTATTTATCTGAAGCTATATCTATGCTTTTAAATATAACAGCCTGTTCTCTATCCTTGAAACTCCATGGTATGTAATGATGTTGTCCTCCTGTATTCTTCCATGGTAGCGTAACTGCATCTGTGAACAAGGGAAGAGCCACGAGATCAAGAGATGGGCCCAGGTGAAACCTAATGAGATTCAACAAATGTGAGCTCAAGGTCTTGCACCTGAGTTGCTGCAATACCCACTATCTGCAAAGCTGGGAGACAGAAGGATAGAACTCAGCCCTTCTGAAAAGGACTTGGGGTTACTGGTGGGTGGCAGCTGGTTATGAGCCTGTAATGTGTGCTCACAGCCCAGAAAGCCAACTGCATCCTGTGCTGCAGGTCATGGGAGATGATTCACCCAGAGAGGTGATGGATGCTCTGTCCCTGGAGACGTTCAAGGTCAGGTTGGACGGTGCTCTGAGCACCGCGATCTAGCTGTGTCTCTGTTCATTGCAGGGGTGTTGTACTGGATGATCTTTAAAGGTCCCAACTTGTAAGATTTTATGATTCTATGGAAAAAAAAACCCACATCATTCCAGGTAGCATGCAAACAATAAAGTCATCATGGGCTGGACTGGAAGGCAGCTGCTTAGCCCTGATTATTTCAACAGTGAGAACTGTTAAAAGTCTGAGGAGATCAAGAGAAACACAGAAGAAGCCATGCCTGAACACAAGATCATTAATAAAAGAAGAGCTGGAGACTTCCGTTTGGCTCTGTTTCAGCAACCAACAGAAGGCAGCAAAAAGAAGTGGCTGCTCATAAAAGCACCAAGGGGAAAGCAAAGCACAGAAAACTGGAATGTGAGCTGGAGACCCCCAGGCAGCTCTCCACACATCCATGGTGGCAAGCTGTTGACCTAGGAAAACACCCAGCTTTCAGCATCATATTAAAGTCATGTTGACAGCGTCACTAAAACAGCTACCCCTCTTTGGAAATCCAGTGCTAGTGAGGACAGGGGCAAGAAACTAGCTGTGTACACTGCCTGTGCTTTGAGGCATATGGACGCAGCCAGCTCTCCTCAGAAATGACATGCTGGTGTAACACATTTAGTGGGGGTTGTGCCACCTTAACCTTTATTGCATCTGTCTAATCTATTCAACATTTCTCTTTGCAGCCATCCAAATCAGAATGAGCAGAAATCCCATAACAGAGAGATTTTCCGCTCCCAACATTTTATATTTAAGTCATGGAAGCAAGAAGAGTTCTGCCTCTTTTTTATTTTTCTTTCTTTCTTTCAAAGAGGTGTTTATCTGAACTGAATCTGATTTCCAGACCAAACTCTTCTAACAGGATCCTAATGAAGTATTCTCCATCTAACACAGATTAACCCTGACTGATGCCAGGAGGTTGGGATTGGGTCTGGAAGGTGAGTTTCTTTCCAGAACTGTGATTTACCACCCGCTAGTTTTCTTAGCGGTAGATATATCTTCCTATAGCCATTTTATTCTGAAACACAATAATTTCTTTCTAGCTGTGCAACACTTCTTTTTCACCATGTTCAATGCTAGACATGATATTAGCCTCATGGAACAGGGAATCTCAATTGCCAGGTGTTTGACAAAGTACTGTGACACTGAATATCAGTGGTAAGGTTATTTAGATTGATGGAAAGGCTTAATTGAGGGACTGGTGTGAGCAGGTAGGAGACTTACACTCTATGAAGAGAACCGATTGCTCAGAAATGGTCTCTAACAGAAAATGACAGAGACCACAAACTGCTATGAAGTTTCAAATCAAGGTTAGAAACCTTAAAATTTCTGCCCAGTGTGGTTATGAGATAATAAAAGAAGAGATATCAAAAGCAGAGGATGTGCTACTTGAACTGAATTACATGAGTAATGTGAGGGGTTGGGAAAAAGCGCCCTGTATAATAACTTGTATGACTTAGCCTGAGCTGGAGAAAGACCAAGACAGGGCCACCAATGAAAGCAGTTCTATGCCACATTCCAAATAATATATCTGACTATTATGTTAAGATTTGAATAATGCTTTCCAGGTTGATCTCTGTCTTGGACTCATCCTGATCTCACCAAAGAGTTATCCACAGAGAAACGTCTTTATCTGACTTCTTTCACATATCTTTATCATATTTGCATAAATGTTCAAAGATATAATAGGAAACCACAGTGAGTATTTGCAAGTAAGACTAATAAAATGAATACACTTCAAAGAAGATACAAATCGCAGTCGTGTTTATATATCCTCACTGCTTTGTGTACACCCCAGAAGCAGTTATGTGGAAGAAGGGAAAGTTAGGATTCATAGCGTTTGCAATCTACACCTGTACTTTTGAGCAGATAACTTGTTAAGTCTTACCCCTATCTGGAGACATGTTCTCATGAAGATACCTTTTCATTATTCCATGAACTGCGTACAGGTAGCTCAAAAAACATACAACACTTTGATGGATATTTATGGCAAATTCATAAAAGCCATATTTAGATAATACTTTAAAAGTGTAGAAAAGACTGTAACTCATTCCCTACACAGGATGTACTTTCAAGAATATAGCCTGGATAGAATTAAACAGATTTTACATTATGTTGTTCTAGAAGTATACTTACTGACTTAGACCTGCTTTTAATGCTCTACTATTTGCATATGTGGGGGATTGTGCTCCATCCCTTTCCATACCATCAAATGTAGACTGATAATATAGGTCCCATGATTACTTCACTGCTGTGAGTTTACTGAAATGCAGGATTTAACAGATTACCTCTTAGATCATAGTATGACAGTAGCTGAGTGGATTACAGCTGGTCTCAACTCTCCATTGACAAAAGATGTCAAAGTCATACAATAGGTACAGAACATGTACACAGAGGTAGTCTCATCATGTTTGATATCTACTTCTATTATCAATATATAAAATAGCATTTTCCGGCAAGGTAAGGCAAGGCAAAGGCAAAGCGAGGTGAAACAATGCAAATCAAGGCAAGGAAAGGCAAGGAAAAAATGAAGGAAAAAGGAAAGGAAAAATGTCTAAGCATTACTGAATTATAATTTCTAGAATTATAAATAAGTATAAAAAAGCCTCAAGAATATTCAACCATAAGCATAACTACTCTTTTTCTTATCTAAAGAAATTTTCCTCTGTGATGGGTGAAGAATGGAATAGACAATATTAAGCTGTAATTCTATTGAAGGTCCATCTACCATCTCTTTATATTTAGAATTCACCATAAGTGGAGGATGTCCTAATTTATCTTGATTTTTGTGTGCGTAGAAAATACAATATATGTATCTGAAACACCTATGCGTACTAATATCACATATAAATCTTTTCCAAATAGTTTGTGTATATATGTTTAATAGCTTCACAGTGAAGGAGAGAGTGCAATTTATGCTGAATGCTCCATCTCTCTGCTACACTTTAAGAGATTTTCAGACATGCAAGAATTATAATACATAGGGCATGAAATCGAAAACAAAAAGCCACAGTTAAATGACTTGCAAAGTTACTACTACTGTGATACAGACACAGATCTTCCTCGGGTATAAAGTGATGGAGCTCTTACAACTTCAGCTGAGCAACAATCTCACCCACACGCAGCAAATTATCCATTTCTCATTTCAAGGGTAGTGCAATAGAGAATAATCTAGGCAGCGAAGGCTGCCTAAAGTGTGAGATCCTTCTTGAAAGTGAAGTTGGAGAGTTTCTGAGTGTGGCTTCACATGGAGTGTCCTAACCTCCCTCACAAAACTATTCAAGCCATCTGATGCTTTACAGAGGGTGCAAAGAAAGTAACTGAAAGGACTGGATGCAGTAAGTGTAGGGAGGAAAGAAAATTTTTAGATTTTTTTTAAACTCTCAGCCATAGCTCCTTAGTGAGTTCCTAAGAAACAAAGCACTTTCAAGTCTTACATTTCTTCATCTCTGTCTCCTCCTCCTCTTCCTTTTATGTACATAGCAGGGTCTGACTCTGAGGTACAACGTCAGATGCCTTTTAGTGCTTTGCAACCAAAGGAGAAGGAAGTTTTTCCTCAGCCTTCTCTTATGCTTGAAGCATTCTCCAACTGTCCCATTTCTTTTTAAGACTTTTAATAATCAGAAGAAAAAAAAAAAAGAGCATTTCTGGTTTTGATGTGGGCATAAAATAGGTTATTTCAATAGCAGGAAGGCACATTTCACTTGAAGGCTGACTTCAAAAGGCACAGAGCCTTCTGTGAAATCATCAGGTGCAACAGGCGTGTGGAGACAGTCAGTGAGTTTTCAATTACAGATTTGATAGTTGTTTCACTATAATTCCTTGAAGATGTTTTTAATTATTTTTTTCTGGGCAGCTCATAAAATATTATAAGCTGATTACTACTTTGTTGGTTGTACAGTGAAGTTTCCATATACTGAGATCAAGCATGAGATTAATCCTGACTCCTGCACTTGGCTTGAAGGTGGAAATACATGAGGTCCACATTGGCAGTAAATAGCAGCAACAACAGCTTGTGGCTCTTGGATCCCATCTATTTCATATTTCCTTAAGAAGAGAAACATCCAAAGGCAAATTAAAAAAAAATACAAAATAAAAAGGGGAAGAATAAGTAGATCTTCAATTAATAAAGAAACAGAATTTCTGTCTTTGACCCACTTCTGTGTTGCCCATCCATGTGGGGCTGATGGGAAATGCTTGGGCACAGCATGGGTGGCAGTGGCAGATGTGTGTTCAATTTAGCACCAAAGACCCTGCTGCTTCCCATCCAACAAGTGATTCTGTCACTGAATGCCAAAAGCCAGGCCTTACTCCTGTGGCTATATAGTACTGGATCTATCTTCACCTTCTTGCACTGAATTCAGGCTGTGGATTTGGTACAAGTAGGATATAATTAACCAACTTCTAGTCAGTAAACACAAGTGAGTTGAAGCCTTGATGGTGAGGATTTAAAGACTTTTCTTGGAGATTTACTTAGAGTCCTGAGAGGTTTTAAATAGTTTGTACTAAATGCTTCTATTTCGGTCATGTTTACACGGTGGCAGCTATGTTAAAGCTAACATGAGGAGCTCAGTACAGATGGCTGTCACATCTGTGAATGGAGTAGAAGCAAATCCACAAAAGACAGATATTTAATCAGAGCAAATGGTGGGATTATTATTTTGCTGCTATACAGGCTCCCAGAGCAGAGGCCTTGGCACAGACTGCGATCATTCTGAAAAGAGGGCTGAAGGAAATGTGGTGAAAGATTCTGAGCTCAAAATAATGGGAAATGAAAATTAAAGTATGGAACAACTGACAGTCTTTTCAGTTGAGGCTTTTATCACAGAACTTAAAAATGACAAAGGAAGGAGTGAAAAACAGGTAGATAAACTCAGAATGTACTTCCTATTTTTCACTTTTCTACTTTGCCTTTAATTAGTTAATTAAAACTATCATTTTCAACTCCAGATACAAATGTAGCCTGTCACCCTAATAAAAAATCAAAAGTCCCAAACTCAGAAGGCAATTAAAAAAAAAAGTGTTAAAAGAGTCAAATATGTCAAAGAAATTAATTAAGCATTGACAGAGTTTCAACTAATGAAGACTTGCTTTACTACTGTGAGTGGACCAAACTTCTGTTATGAGTATGACATTAGCACTCTAGTACCAATGTTATATGAACACATAAAGGGGCAATTGCCATTTAAGTTCTCATCAAATAGCGAAAAATATTTAAGGAAACAAAATAATTTGTGAAGCACTTTATTCACTGGCAAACGCAGGAGGAGAATGGAAATATCATGAGCTCAGATTGCCCAGATATTTTATGTCTTTGTCCATTGCTGATTCTACTACATCTTCCCTTAAAATTTCATCTCACAAAAACAATTGTCACTTTCATTGTCAGCTGTTCTTTTACTCTGTTCGACATACCTTCGTTACATCTACTTCTGATCTCTTCTACTTTTCTAAAACTCTTTCACAATCTTTACATCCAACAAGGCTCTTTTGAGGGGCTGAGCTTTACTGAAGAAATGTGAGTTGCTTCACTTAACAACTATCCTAATACACTTTATCAGTGCAGCAGCTTTATGGTCAGCAGCATTTGAAAGCTACTTATTAGCAAGGTCTATCCTTGGCTTCATCCTTCCCTGTTTACTACATGAAAAGATGCATTACAGTGAGTATTTTTGTAGTGCAGTCTCAAGAATGACTGAAGTACATGAATAAATGCAATCCAGTCCACAGCAGTTTTTCTTTATTTTTCATTCTTTTTCCATCTTTATTTTTTGCTGCTATTTGACCACCTACAAAAGCATCATCCCATAGTACCCTGCACGTGTCAGATAAAGATAGACATAACAGAATCAAAATGCTTCTTTAAAGAGCTGTTCTGAAGAAGGTGAGGGGGATGGAAGAGGTTTACCTACTTCATTTAATTGACATATATAGCTATGTAAATCAAGCACAGTGATGTAAAATGCTGACTGGATAATAGACAGATAAAACTGTCTCAGACATTAAACTATCACCTCAGATTAAATCTTAAAACACATTGGGAAAAGGACTTTGGGAACTTTCTTCCTGTATTTCTCATGGGCAAAAACTTTACATGCATTCTCTCCTCCCAGTTCATACCTTGGAAATAAAATGAGGGGGACAGAGGGAAGGAGGCAGAGGAAGAAGTGGGGAGAAGAAAGTCGCAACCACATCTGTGATGCGGCAGCAGAAAGCTGTGCTGCATTGCAGGCTGAGCCAGTTCTGCTGAGCAGCTCTTTCTTCCTGAACCCTGGTGAAGGTTGAATATATTCAATCATTCAAATTCCTTCTGTGTTGGGTAGACCTAATGCAGAGAATGTGAATCCACACAAGTGCTGGTTTAGGTCAGTTATTTTTTATAGGTCACTTACAGAGCATTCTTTGACATCAGCAAAAACAAACAAACAAACAAAACCCAAACAAATTGTTTTCTTTTTTCAGATGATGAAAAGCTGAATATCAAAATGGAAGGGCTGGATTGTTAAATACTTAAAACTTCTCAGGTAACTGTTTTGATAGCATTAGGGTGATGTATAGCAGTGCTAAATCTACTGTATAACATCCTGGCAGGTGTGTTTTGCAGTACATATGGTAGGGGCATAAAAGGTGACCAGCAAAGATTTTACTACTAAAAAAGGTCTCTGAGGTGAGAAGGGGTGTTGTAAGAAGACAGAATGAAATGGAAAAAAGGAAAGGAAACATGTTTTTATGAGAGTTTTAAATGTTTTGCATGAAAAAGTTAAAAAAAAAGGACTGGAAATTGTAGTGTTAAAAAAATGCTGTTTGAAAATGTTGTAATTGCTACTACTGACATACAACTTAAATCCTTTACACTCAAGTATTTGTACTTACTAATTTCTAAAAAAGAATTTCTGGCAATTATAAAAAAGAGTAATTTTGTAGCTGTTCTCTCAGTAGCTCTCTTTTATTACTAAATTGTGATAGATTTTAAACTATTCAAATAGTCTTAGTACTCTCCAACTCTGCTGAGAGTCTGACACTGAGACATAGAATCCATCTTCCAAAAAATTACTTATATATCTTGACCCTTCTGATGCCAAAAGCTCAGGGTGGCATCTTTAATGGCCACAGATCAGCATGACATATGCGAAGCTGGACATAGAATTCTAGACTTAGCTTTCTGGAGCTATAATATCACACTGAATTAGAAGAAGATATAGGACAGTTAAATCTCTGAAAACCTTTGATTTTGCTGCAAAGATAACACCTGCACATGAACACTTTACTATACTAAACCAAAGACGGGCAGGGATATTGCAATCAAGAGTTGACATTTGGTGATATTGGTGTAGTTAACTCCTTCACATTGTTTTTGCTGATATACTTTAACCTGAATTTCATTTCACAATTTGCAGTGCATGACTGATGATCTCAGTGAGTCATTTCAAGAGTTTTGCAGCTACCGTCACTTAACAATGCCTTCACGAGGACATTCCTGAACATTGCCCAGGAGCAATCACATTATCAAAGCCCTAAGAAGTGCAGCTAAGGTGATTTGCTTTCAGTGCTGGATTCGGTGACAGTTGCTTAAACACAAGGAAAATCAAGATCGAAGTGACAGTATAGTTTCAAAGCACAACTGCTTCCACAGGAGGCTGGAGATCAGATGCAGCCAGCTTGTCTTGTGAATTTATCAAGTAGAGAGGGATTTGTGTTATGTCTTTATAATTCTTCACTACTGTTCTTCTAAAACTGAAATGAAAATGTACTAAGGGGAGGTTTTATCACACATTCTCTTGCCACTCTCCTTTTATCAGGGTCCCAGGATCCCACTTGAATCAAAGAATTTGAAGGTAAATCAGAGAACAATTTCCATGCAGTTTGTCCTCAATTCTTTTCAAGAGCGAGCTTTAGAGAACTCTGCTAAAATCCATCCTACACTCTAGGAATTAGTTGGATGAGGTATAAAAGGAAGAGAAAGTAAATAAATCAGTATGGAGAGAACAACAGAAAAGTTCGTGTCTGCTTGGGACTTAAGGCTGTTGGGAGTAGAGTGAAAATTAGAAACCACCTTAATTCACCCTGAGCAACTCTTAACTCTCAGAACAGAGAATATGCATTTTACCTCCTCTGTTTCTTAAGCTGCAGCAAAAGAATTCTGAAGGACATTTTTTAATCAAAAGAGGACCTCTACTACCATCCCTTTTTTCATATGCTATTGGAGCATCGGAGAAATTCTAGTAAATATTTGTAAACTTAGCTTGTCCTCTGCAAAAATTTTTTGCCACATGGGCT
This sequence comes from Oreortyx pictus, assembly GCA_036925125.1. Lineage (NCBI taxonomy): Eukaryota > Metazoa > Chordata > Aves > Galliformes > Odontophoridae > Oreortyx > Oreortyx pictus. Next base: position 4,499,574 of record JAUPFR010000005.1, read on the forward strand.
GCAGCATGGTTCTCCATCTGGATCCTTGAGTACCTGTTTGTTGTCCAAGTCACTATAAATCACCTCCAGAATGGCTAATTTCCTCAGGTACTGAATACCTGTTTCCATAGTGGTCCAATTACTTCAGAAATTTACAATATCTTCCTTGGAGGGACAACTTTTCTTTCAAAAAGAGTCACTTGCAGAGTCTGAGGAGTTGTAATCATTTTCCAATCACTTTGCCCATGGCTTTTTCCGTAGAAAAGGATCACAACTGTTAGGCTTGCTTGTCCTCAGTTTCCTTACTACTGGCTCCAGTGTCCCAGCATTGGTATAATCAGTTGATGATGTGTTTCTTGGGGTGATGACTGAAATGTCTCTACCTGTCTCACAGCTCACTCAAGTATAGGAATTGGGTGGTTTCTGAATCTTTTATGACTTCTGTCTCATCTGCTTCCTATTCTTCAGCCCTGCTGCCAAACAGCAGATCTGTCTTCCTACAATAACCATGTACTTATTGTTAACACTCAGTGAGCAATTCCCTGTAGTCTCCAAAGGCTACAATCTGCTGAGCACTTGCATGAGTCAGGCTGAAGCTTATCTTGTTCGCATGGGAGGGAACTTCTGCATTGGTGAAAGCAATTCACTTTCTCTCATTACAATTCATTGAGTTTTCAGTGAAGAGAAAACCAAAATTTTGACAGCTTTCTCAGATAATATCTGTTTATTAGAATAACCTGTTTACTGCAATCAAATGCAAGTAACAGATGCTGGATTAAAAAATAAGAAAGAAAGAAAAAAAAGGAAAACAGTACCAGTCAAATGAAAAGAAGTCAAAATGTCAAGTTTTGAAGGGAAGAATTTCTTCTTAGTGGCAGATACACTACCTTTCATCCTATCACTACTCTTGAGTTAACAGTTGGAGTAGACAATATTAGAGATCTTTTCCAGCCTTAATGGTTTCATAGTTCTATGATACTTTAACTGTAGATATAATGATTTTTACAGCATTATCAGATCAGAATTCTGACCTATAGTTTGTACATAAAGATAGAGACTCAGCAACACAAGGAGAAAGGTAAAGAAATGGCTTTGAACAACCAAGCAGGTATTCCAGCAATAAGTGTTCACAAAGAAAGCATTCATTTCCATTAAGCATAAATAGGGTAGAATCAGCAAGCAATGAATTAAGAAATGACATAATCTGTGAAAGAAATGGAGAAAGTATTTCAAAAATATGTTTACCTGTTAGGCATTCCTATAAGCTCAGGGCAAAGAAGACCCAAGACCCACATATTACAGAATAACTAAACATCTGAGCCCGGAAAGTGAATTTATGTCTCTTGGATCTCTTTGCCATGGAAATCTGTGATAATAGGCATGCAGTGGTTGTTAGGAAAACTGAAATCAATTACACTGCTAAGCAAAAGAGACCTTCCTCATTGCCCTTGTCCTCAACCTCTTTCACAAAAACCTAATTTCCAAGATTTTCCAACAAAATCCAAACACCAGATTTTATTTTATGGATAATGAGTTAAGATTGTAGCTGTTTGACACTACAAAGTTGCTCAGGAAAATGAAATGGAAGGGAAGGAGAAACAGAGAAGAACATTATAAACTCAATTGTGAAAAGTCTGTATATTTTTTCATATAATATCCATTCCTTCCTATGAATTTTTGGTATGAGAATAGAGATTGTCTGAGTATATAACTATATACCTTGTATATCATCCAGAAGAATAAAAACATATTGACTTCTTGAAATAATATGACTAGTAACTGTGGAAAACAAGTCTGAATTGCAACAGGCTATAAATAAATGAGAGAATGGGATGAAACCAATGAAACCACAATGAGGTTACTATAGAAAAATTTCAAGTATTTTTCTTTAAAAAGTGAACACACCGAAAAGACACCGAAAATTTTCAACAATTAAGGAAAGATTGCTTTTAAAATTATAAAGAATCTACAGCATTTTAGCTGGAATAAAAGTGACTGAGTAGGATCAATGAGTAAGGCTGGGACAAAATCTCCCTTCTTTGGAGTCCTTAAATGTCTTCGATCTATGTTCCATCTATTTTGCGAGTGGATGGAAAGTTTCAGTGAACTGAAAAGTAGTACTGGGAAAGAGCTAGTGTTCATTACTTAATCTCAAAAAAACATCGAAGGATCCCTCAGTGCTGTACTACAGTAAGAATTTATCGTTGCCAGGATGCATAAAATGCACAGCAACGTGGCATCCCAGAGCACAAAAGAGGTATTATTCACAGTTTGAATGTACCTGGAGACTGTGATGGTATCTTTTGTGTTAGAATTCACTTGCAATCAATTTATGTCTGTACAATAAGGTATTGTTGCCCTCTGAGTGGCAGTAATTTTCTTTCTGCTCTCTTAAACTCTCAGAAGAGGTGAGGTAATATAATATAGTTAACTCTGTAATGAAAGATAGCTGTACTAAATCATGGGACTTGACTTTTGTGTCCACATAAAAAGTCCATAGAGATACAGTGGCTCAGATAACCCAAAAGTACAACTGTTTATCTTTAAGAACATAAGAAATGTATTTCTAGATCAGACAAGTGGTTCATTTGATCCGGGACCATGTAAGACATGTAAGATACATTTAAGAGTATAGTCTAGTTACATCCTTCTCAAAGTGAATAGGGATGCTATAATTTACATCCACATGTGTTTCTTTCAGGCTTTGTTTATGAAATTAGTGAAATTATCTAATCTTTTCATGAATCTGAAAAGACTGCCTCCACAATTTGCTGCGGAAAAAAAAAAAAAATCAAAAGTTCACTGCCTGCTGAGTAGAGAAGTTTTTTTCTTGAAATCAATACCCCAGTGGTTTCACTGAGAGGAGCTTCGTCTTCACATTGTAGGATTTGCTGAATATTGGCAATCTGACTACCACAAAAAGGTCAGTGTCACCTTCAGCCTAGCAGATTTCTCTATGCATGTCCTTCCCTGTATCACTGACATTGGTAGAATGGTGCAACCTGTATTCCCTAGGCAATCTCAGTGCTGACATGTCCCCATCCTGAAAAGCTTCCTATTCTTTTATTAATTTCCAGCCTATAAAAGCATCTTCCTTCCAGTCTAGTAACAAGCAAAATGAATTAAAAACTTTTGATGTGATATCTTGTGCAGTTTGCATAACTTGTCCAATAGTACTTTTGTAAACATATTTTGAAATTGAAATATAGAATTTAGTAAATACAGAACTGCCATTTTCCATATTAAAAAATATTTTAATATCCTGATCATCTCGTAGACTAAAGTTTCATACTCTTTCTAGGATCATAAGACTAACTACATAATGTTATTTTTAATCCAGTTTAGTTCTAGAAACATTGCTATTTATGGAAGTCTAGATTCCTACGAACGTGGGTTGATTGCTTAAATTTTCTCCAAAGAAGGTAGCACATATTGTTGATTATCATTTACTATCAATTATTCCCCCAAATAAATATTTTCTGAGCACATAGAACAGCTAATCAAAGATTTTTTCCCATCAGAATTCTTAAGTTCATTTCTGTATGTCTCATGGTTCTTGACATTCTGAAGAAAATGAAGGCCAACTTTACGACCCATCTTGATAAGCACATCTGTTGACTTCATTACTTCATTGATTTCAGGGATGAGGAAGAATATACGAATGATTATTCATTTTTATACAGTCAGTGATTATACAATGAGTAGTTTACTGTAGCACAGAAGCATTTCTTGCTCATGGAATAAATGCCTATTTGCTTCTGATATTATGTTAATTCCTTATTAACGTAGCAGGAGTTGGGAGTTTTATTCTCTACTGTCCCAAAAAAAAAAAGGAAGACACCAGTTACTGCTGACAGCATATCAGTGTATCCTATTGTGAGAGACTCTAAGATGACACATATAACTGACAGTTTAACAGAGTCATTTAAAAAACCAAACACGCATTAAGGAAAGCTTGGAACTAAAATGAGATGTAAGTATGCACAGAAATTAACAGCTTGAGTATTGTTCTTAAACACAGAATTCTTTATCAAATATGAAGAAATTATGATTGTGTTCACATCAGAGAACTTTGATATGAGGAAATACCAGAGAAAATGACTGAGGCTGCTCATAAAATGATGTTAACCAATATCACACACAAATGATGAAACATGCATGATTTTATTCTTCTCTTCCCTGACTGTTCTGACAAGAGATATGGGTAGGCAGTTTGTTCTGATGCTGAGCCCTCTCCTGGAACCAATTGTGCAGCTTATCAAAGTAGTAATATGAAGTAAAATTTCGTAGTGCTCTGAGCTTAATTTTCTGTTCCTGATTTGGTAACTCAGCATCTGATTTTCAAAAGACTTATGCACTGTAAGTCATAGTTTGAGACAAAATAAGAGCTGTGTTCTAATTCCCAAAACAACTAATATCTTGAAAAATCTCTTTTTCAAATTAGGTAATCTAAATTAGCATACAGCATCATTTCTACTTCTCTGTCTAAGAGAATGGGAAAAAGTTCACTGTCACTTCTCAGAGAAGCCACAAAGATATCCTCTTTCACTTTTCAGAAACACAGATGAGAGGTGAATGGAAAAAAGGAAAGGGTTACTGTAATTAATTAATAGTTCTGCCTTTAAAGCCAGGTAGGAAATAGTATTGCACAGAAACACGCCTGAGTAATGAAGACATGATTCATTTGAAATAATCCTTTTCTACTTTGCACCCTCAAAAAGACAGGAATTCTTAGGGAAAAAGTAAAACAAAACTAACCAACAACCAGAAACCCAAAGAAAATCAGTGTGTGATCATATTAAGAGGCTGCTTCATAATGTAGTTTCTGATTTTAAATGACTGATTTAGCCATAGAGTGTGTGAAAAATTTGTTGACAGAGACATTTGATTTTTGAAACAGTAATTCCATCAAAAGGGAAATGTTCTGTAAAAAGTATTAATTTTCCTGACATTTTGAGGTTGAAGAGAGGAGGGAAAAATATTTAACCCCATTGTTCACTTTTTAAAAGCTGAAATTTTCACTTTTTTTTTTTAATCATGTATGATAACATACAATATGAAGTATGAATGACCAATCAAACTGTAAATATGCTTTCATTAAGATTTAAAAATTATAGAGAAAATAAAAACAATCACATTTCAAAATCAAGAGATCATTCACAAAAGAATATGTATGTACTTTACAATATTCCTGAACTTCTATATACATATATATTTATTTATATAAACGTGGTAGGAAATGTAGAAAAAGAGTTTAAAGCACACCAAGCTTAGTTGGGATTTCTTTTTTTCTTAATTTTTTATTTTTTTTTTAGAAATTCTATCATGTGCTGTTCAATCATTTAGAGAATTCACCCGGGGAAATCTACTTTAATGTTTTATAACCTCAGTATAACCTGATGCTGAGGTTAAAGAAACATGTGGATTCTTTTTAGGAAATGGCAACAAAGCAGACACAGAATTTTGGGGGGAATCTCTGTTTGCCTGATTTTGTGTAGTCTGTCTCTGCCCTGGTTGATCTCTTTTACACACAGGTGAACTTCTGGATCATTTCTCATCAGAGCTTTCCTCTTTTTCAGTATTCCTCAGTTCAGCCCTTTGGTTCAGGCAGCTGATACTTCCTAGTTCATTCCACATATATTCCTTATATAAATACCATATTCTTTTCTATGTAAAATAGTAGATTATGGAAAATACTTCGATAGGCTGATTCAGTTAATATATGTTCAACATTATCTCACAGCATCTACTGTTCTCTGTAGTACATATGAATTATCAACACTGCAATAGCAGGCTACTTTATTGTTAAGCTGGTTGTTATTTGATGTCAATGCTGAACTTCTTTCATATAAAATTACCTAAGATTCAGTCACATTTATCACCTACAAGACACAGCTCTGACATTTATTCCAAAATATGTGAGCATGATGTGTAGCATGACCTTTCCACAAAACTAAAATCCCAAAGCCATTGTAAAGCTTATCTATTTTATGACTTTCTGTTTATAAAGTGGTCAAAACAATGGTGCAAAACAAGGATAAAATTCATGTAATCTGTAAGGACTTATTCTATCACTGGCACAGAGGCCACAGATGTATAAATTCACCTTGCATTTCATAAACCTTCCCCTTTTATTCCCTCTCTGCACCAAAATCCATCTTGTACCAGCTACCAGAATTCATTACCGTATTCTTTTTAGGAAGGTTCATCTGCCTGTAAAGCATCTATAAAATCAACTTTGGCAAATGCTTTTGCACAGATTTTATATTAATGATCACACTAATCAAAGCTCCTAATGCACCTATGGGTACTTGTCTCAAAAGGAAATGTCTCATCATCTGTATGTACTTCTTGATAACCATTAATTCTAAATGAAACTTATGTGACTAGTTTAGAGGCTTGACTACTCAAAATTACGTGTTATCTCTGAATGGACAAAAAACAATGGGATATTAAACTCAACCTTCTCAAGATTTTAAAGACATCAATTCTAGATAAGTTTGTGACATTCTTGTTGAGGAGGAACACAATCCTTTCTTAAAACAGTTTTGCATTCTAATACACAACCCTACATGAAGACTCATGTCAATTCTCCCTTCCAATTCATCTAAATGGATAAGGTAGCTACAGAATCACTGCAATATTTTACACTCGTACATGTGCATGTCTTTGTTATATTTCCTTGCTTTGTTTCATTCAGAGTTATCAATTAACATCACTTTCTGCACTGCCTGGCACAGGACAATTATTTCTCATGAATTTTTGCAAAATATATATGCAAATAGATCTTGCTAAGAATGAAGCTAGGAAGCAATGGTTAACTACTTGATTATATGCCTTGACATCCTTTAGAAATCAGAGATACTGTCTGTTCTATAATACAAGTAGAACTTGTGTGCGTATCTCTTTTATTAAAGTTAATATTTCAGCTCATTCACCTGTCTCATCTCTATTCTGCATATATCACCAATTTTAATGACAACACATGATGACACATCTGTTGTGGCCTCCCTCTTCGCTCCCCACTGACCTCATTTCTGCCAGTAAGAAAACTAATTTACTTGTATAGCAGCTGCTCAACCCGCTGGAGTTCAGATTTTAAACACAATCTAAGTGCTGGTTTATCCATACATTTGGGGCAGTAATTTCAAGCAATGCCTTCACAAATAGCTGTCTCATCTCTGCAGGGAAGACAGCTGGAAATGGAAACCTTCGGTACTGTAGAAAGAAAGGTGAGCTATTCACAGTCATGATACAGAGCCCTTTGAATTTCAACTCTTTGACAAGGACCCTGACCATTGACCTTGACCTTTTCTTCCTGGAAGTCTGGCCTCAGTTGGGTATGATAGGAACCAGCAGAAACCCTGAATGCTGATTTTTAACAGTCTCAATGTTCCTGATTTATTTCAATTAGCAATCCATTCTTTAAAGACCATACTTAACACTGTGAATTGCAATAAATTATGCCCAGCAAACAGAACGAGATGTGGGTCTTTTTTATTTCTCTTCGATTGTTGTTTTGTACTGATCCTGGAGATGTTTCATGATAAGGACCAAAAAAAAAAAAAAAAAAGAAAAGAAGAAGAAGAAGGAAACATAAAATGGAAGAGTGGAATAGAGATAAGCTGAAGATGCTATGGTTTTAATAGTCAAAAATAAACAGTTCATAAAAGAAATAAAGTTAATGCATAAGAAGATTAAAGCAACATGTGGAAATATCATTCTCTTGTGTGTCTACACGTGCATGAGTGGTACTGCATGTGCTTTTATGGCTTATGAAGCCCACTCCAGCAGACAACTGTGCTTTCTGCACAATACTTGAACCTATGTTCCTTTTGTCAATGCTCACACTGCCTCCCAGGTAACACTTCAGGCTCCTGAATGAATCAATTTGCTAAGCTATAATTATGAGAGTGGTCTTCTGGGTATCATGGCTCCCAGCTGAAAAAAACAAAGCCAAGACAGTAAAGAGAGAAGGAAATGAAGAGATGGTGTGAAGAATAAAATAAGTTTGATCCTTGCTGGGAGCAGGAAGTTTTCCTATTTTTGTTTAGAAATAAAAAGGAAGTATTCTTTTTATTTGCTTTGCAAATTTCTCTAGTGTTCCATTTTTCTTCCTTTGTTAATGATATCAATGTATCCCAATTAAGCAGGCTATCAACCAAATTTTAAAAATGGTCATTAAGTACTGTAATTTACTTTATGTTTCCTTTATGAGATTCTGTGAGAATAACTCCCTTGAATTTGTTACATGAGTGTCTGATAAACATGATCAGGACTCATGTCTTCGTGTAGGTGTGTGTACATGAATAAACATTCACATTCACATACTCTAACATATATGTACGTGCTATCTACATATTGTGTGATGTTTTTACTCAGATATTTTACATGGAAGGTTCTCAAAGTGGCCTCGATTCTTTCAAAGTGTCTGGAATGGCTTTAAGCCTTAATCAAATAACAGTGTAAAGAAAGGCTTGCTACATCAGCTGAAATAACCCAGACTTGAGTGAGGGTAGTTATTGAGATTGAGTTTATATTTTCCTCTCTGATACTCTTTCCTTGAAAGACCATTCTCACTCATTCTATGTCTTCTAAAACCATGTGTTTTTTTGTTTTTTTTTTTTTGTTTTTTCTTGAGTTAACACTTTTCAGCTAACCAGTAAGAGCTGGAGAAGCGAACTTATAATTTAGAAACTATGAAGCTGTTGCATGTGTAGGGAGAAAGGAAAGCATCACAGTTCTGTCCCCACCAGGAAACACAGACAGGCAGAGAAGTACTGCAGTGCATGGGAACACACAGTCTCATAGCAATCTCCCAGTAAGCCCTCAGCAATATTTTTATTTCTCCACCTTTCTCCTCTTTGTCTGCAGTGAGTACAGGGCTGCTTGTTCTCAGGATGCCCATTTCTCCCCTGCCTCTTGAAGCACAATTCTGCTGGCTGATATACATCTCACCCGCTGCCTCTGAGCTGGTACTGCCTTTTGTAACCTAACTGTCATGGTGTCTTCTTCTCCTTGCTAACATTTGCTGGCACAGTTATAAAGGTCAATGAGCAAAGAGAGGTTTCCCTTATATCAGGCAGGAGAGATCATGCATTAAGATCCAGCATATTGAGATTCAACATCTGCTGTCTCGCAGTTCAGCTACAGGCACATTAAAACACCCGAAGTCTTTGATGGATGACTTTAAATGGAGATATACTCTCATCTTGAAAGCCTAAAGGTTCTTAAATTTTGTGTCAAAAATCCTATTGATTTCAAAGGATTGGTTTTCCTCCATTGCACTAGAAATGTTTGACTTTAAGCACAGGCAGAAATATAGGCCAGGATAGAAATAGGGAGGGGAAGGGTCACAGATTTCAGTCATTCACCTTAGTTGTTTGAATGTCAGAGAAATGTATTATGTGTTTAAACACAAAGATGAATTTTATCACTGAATCCATGAGACTGCTTGAATCAGAAAATTCAGAAAATATGATTTCATAGAATCAGATTCTCAGACTGAACATGGTGAAGCAAGGATTTCTCTTCACCATGTTCATCTACAAAGAAACTATCAGTTTTTGAGCATTCTAGAAATAAAATTTACCATATAAATTAACCTACTTCTTAAAGAGCTCACGAAGACCTTATTATTCAACAGGTAAATGAGGAAGTGAGGAATTTAAAGCACTTGAAATAAGATCAATTTGCTTCTAGTAAAAGGATAAATCATACTGCCCCTCACAAAGATGTAATAAATTCTTGTAATGTGATCATCTCCACAGCTGATGTTCACGTTTTTCAGTCTGATCGATCACAATAGCTGTTCCATAAAGAGTGAGTAGGTAACAGAACAAACACATGACCTCTGACTCCAGCCTTGTGTTTGTTCATGTAAACACGCATTGCATATTTGGTAAGAATGCTGAGGCAGGGAGGATGAGAAGTCAAAAAAGATGAAACAAGTGAAACGATCTTCATGCTAGAGATTAAGTATATAGGAAGACAAGTGTCGTAATTGCAGTAAAGAACTCATTTCTTTTCTTATAATACTTGCAAATTATGGTCTGTGATTAAAAATGCACAGTAGCTGATCAGTGTGAATGCAAAATCTATCAGAGGGGTCTGCTTTGTTTTTATGCTAGGTGCAAGCCACTTGGTAAAAAGAATATTAAGAGAGAATCCTAAAATCTGATGTAGGTGTATGTGTAAAGCAGAAAATATGATTATGATTTTCCCTCAGAACGCTTCATGTTAATGGGCCAGCATTTACTGCCACTCTCCAGTCTTAAAGCAACAGCTTTGCTTAGTCCAGAGAAGAAATTTCCATCTTCAGAGTGTCTCAAAAATCAGTACAGATGAATATTAAGATTTGTAGCAGGGGAAAATGTGCTAAATAACATATTTTGGTGACTCAAAGAGTAGATAACCTACTTATACAGATAGTAATGTCTAAACCTCTGGATTTTCACCTTAAGGAGTAATAGGTCACCACTCCAGATCACAGGAAAAATAAACCATAAGAATCAGTGTGGTATATCTACACGATGCTTCAAGATGTATGTACTATACTTTAAGATCGTCTATGGGGGGGGGTTATGTATCCCTTTATTTAATGATCTATTTTTATATATCCACTTTTGATAAAATATATATTTTGGTGAACATTTACTATAAATACCAATCGTTTAACACAATTATTGTTTAATAACAACATTTAGTTTTACATTATGTCATATAAGTACCTCCTGATTGCTGGTAAGCACTTTGATAGCATTTGTGATTAAATGTGCTCTATAAATACAATACCTGAGAAAAAATCACCACAGAATACCTTTTAACTAGCTAAATTAATTATTTAGCTTTTTAATTACCAAAAAGTCTATTATATTTTTTCGCCTTATTTTTTTTTTTCCCGTGAACAATTTCCCAGAAAGCAGACTGAATAATGAAACACATTGTCTTGTGCATCATTCATCAGCAAAACTGCCAGTAGAACTCTAATTTCTTATTCTTTATTACTGATGATGGTACAAAACGCAGAACAAAACAGCTTGATTTTCAGATAGTAGAGTAAGTTTGAAGCAGTACCAGTTACAGCAAGTTGGCTAAATTTGAAACAGCCATATATGGAAGAGAATAAATGTAGGACACCACAGTGTCACTCTAACTAAAATCCTATTCTTGTACTTGAACTGCAATAATGTTTTAAATTAAAAGAACTGAGAATTACCTTTTTTTTTTCTTCCCATGTGACAAAAGAATGAATATGTTTGCTTATTGTATTTCTTTGTGCAGATTTCAGAAGCAGCTTATATAAAGTAAGAATTTTCCATATAAAAATGTATTAGTAAGCCTGAAAATGTTCAATCACAATCACAAACTTTCTGAAAATGATCTGTATATTAGCACTCTAAAAAAAAGGAGGTTAATTCTAGATCACTTTCCGGCACTATTCCCAATGTAATTTATTAATCTATAGTTCTTCATTAAATGATTTGTCACCTTATAAGATTTGTTTCCTAAGTGTCCTAAACACCAAATGACAGAAGAAAAATTATTTTCCCTGGAAAACATTGTCCAGTGTTCTAAATCTACCTTGAAGCAAGTCAGAAAATTAGCTTCTAGAATCTTTCATGTTTTTCTTTGGAGGACAAAGTCACTTTTCTAACTAGCAAAGATTATTTCCATCTCCATGTTTCCCCATTCACACACACTCACTCATCCACATATACACACATGCATGCATACATATGTAGACAGATAAAAAAAAAAGAATAAGAAATAGTGTCATGTTCTTAAAATCTAAGCTTATTTTAAACATGTGGGTTTAAAGGTTTTTCTCTTCTTATTATTTATTCTTGATTCAAACACTTCTATCTTCCTATAAATATTTTCTTTCTACACAGCTTGAATGAATGTTGGAGTTTCATTTTCTCTGCTGATTCTTTCAAGTCCAGTATACACTGCTGCAGACATATGAATCGTAAAATATCTTGTCAAAGTTATTCAGTAATACAATATAGGTGCTATGTCACAACCTAAAGATAGACAGAAATTGATCGTGTATGATTACATACAGTGTTCTGACACAAACCTTTCAAATGCTGCACCAGGAAGGATAAGCTGGAAGAGGAGTATAATTACACTCTTTCTTTAGTAAGAGTACATTTATGCAGTGACAGAAGAATTGCATTATGTAGAAACTTCCTCAGAAGGCAGAAAAAGGGCCTGGAAATTGAAGCCACTCAATAAATCACTGGATCCCTATTTTTGCTGAAGATTTTCAAACATAAGCAAACATAAGATTTAGGAAGATTTAGATAATACAAGCACGCACAAATTAATTTCATCTCCAGCATTTGGAAACATTACTCAAGTCAAAGTGAATTTGCCTTTTTTTTAATTTAATAAAGAAGTTGTAAGTTATTAAGCTTTATGTTTGTACACAAACCTTGTTGATTCTTCTACTCAAGTCCTTCATTTCTAATATATGATTCTCGCATGCTAGGAATCTCTGGAAGGTTTCTCCCTTAAAGTTTAAATGGGCACAGAAACAAACCTAAAGTGTCTGAAATTTATATGCATAAATCCTTTGGATTCAATTGCAGATTAATATCTATACACTTCCGTAGACCTGAACATTAAAGGTTTTCTATATTTCACAAAAATTTACTTAGCTAAACAGGAGAGATAAAATCTAAGTTACTCATCCAGAGTTTGTTCTGAAGCAAGATCATTTTCCTCACACAGGTTGGGGATGAATTGATAAGGGTCCCAACAGCTTTTTCTCCCCTTTAATTGCTAAGAGATATTACATTTCTAACTTTCTGACTTTAGCTTACAGTTACATCTAAAAACAAATTTAAAAAAAAAAAAAGAAAGAAAAAACCCACAAAGGTTTTGGCCTAGAATTGCTTTGATCAAGATTTAACAAAGTGTTCTAGTCTTATGAATAAAAGAAATAAGATTCTCAAAGGGACAGTACTCAGCACATTTTATCACTTCGTGTCTGTTGCTTACAGATGTCACATCTAAAACTGATGAATCCAGTTGTGACTTCAAATTGCACCTCTAACAAGATAATAACCTAGGCCTGGGATTAATACTTAATGTCATTTGCTTGGATATAAGAAAAGCAATGAGCGATTGAGTTATTTGAATTCTGTGAGTTCAGAGTTAAACTCTGAATCTTCACTGAATGATTCTAAAAAGATCTATGTTGAAAATCAACCTGAATAGACACAACAGTCTTGAAACAAGGCCCTGGAACCAAATGAATGTGGCCTTGGTGTACTCATTAGTATAATTTTACACTCCATTTCTAATATGGATTTTACAATAGTATTTTACACAAAATATAGGACAATTTTCATGTAGATGCTGCCCTAAAGGTTTGTGAAATTACATCAGAAGGGGAAGTTCACATCCCACTTGGCAATGACAATTGAACAGAAAAATATTTTAGTAACTGCACAGCTTCAAATGGGGTGTCAGGTTTCATAATGCAATACAACTGTGTCAACAGAATGAATCAGCAGTAACAAAAAGGGTTTTCATTATTCTTACCTCTACAAAACTTTCTATGAACAAGAAAAGCGCCTGCCTTCCTGGAGAAGACACAGTCCCTCTATACTTTCATTTTCAGTAAACACTAACACACCCCAAAACACTATTTTCTATGCTACACCCTATGATCATGTAGATTTTTCTCATCAGTTTATAATTTTAGGGGGATTGTAGTTCATTCTCTTACTTGGGGTATGACTGAGCTTACTGGCCAGAACAGAAAGCCATGAAGCCCTGGTCAGGCTGGATCCCTGTCTGCTGGCCCATTAAGCTGATACCCATGTCAGTGCTCACTCTGATGACCAAATCTATATGATCTAAATTCCTCTGCTCAGTGCTCCTTGTCAACTGTCTCCAGGAATCCAGATGGACTTAATTAACAAGGAACATTAGTCCCAGTGACTGACATGGAATTAAGACTGGATAATTTTCAGGCTTTGACCCAGAGCACATATAAATGGGCAGCTTAACAGCACTCAAACTTTTCATATTCCTTTTTTAAGAGAACTCCCTTCACTCTCACACTCTGTGCTTCGCATGGTCTTCAAAGCTCTGTTTAAGTAATGCTCCGTGTAAGTAACAGAGGGCAGAGAATGAAGCAGGTGAAATTCCGAGTTCTGCAGCTGTTGGATTTTTTCTTTCTCACCTATTTTCAGTGTGATTCAGTTTTTCTGTGTAATAAAAATCTAAATTTTGAAGAAACATAACTCCTTGCATTCTCCGAAGAGCAATTTGAACATTACTCAACTGTGACAATAGAAAAAGAGCAATAATGATCGCCTACGTGGCGATCAAAAAGAGAAGCAGGTAATTTTGTTCAAAGTAATTGTCTGATCTAAACAGGCTTCCTGAAAATACATCATGTACACCCAACCCCCACTCTGAAATTTGTTTTTCCAAAATCAACTGGCTTGCAAATAACAGGCAAGTCTGGCTAAGAGATTTAATGTCCTCAGATAACATTTGCATGAAAATAGTAGATCATTATTTTAATAGCGCCAGCAAGAAAGAATTAGGATTTACAGATGATATTAGCTTCCATTTCTTTCCCAATGGCACCAGCATTCCAAAATTAAAGAACACATAATTTAATGTTTTTATCAATTAGAAGAGCACAGAAGACATGATTTGTATGTACCTTTCCTTTCTTAGCTAGGCTGAAATCAATTTTTAATACGCCGGGTAGATAGGCTCTAAATTATGATTGGATGGCTCACTGCTGTGAGATGTGTTATAAACAGAAATATTTCTTAGAATACCAACAGTCTTTTCATTGGCATTTCATTCAAGTTATATATGTCAACCTTTTCTTTATGTCTCTTTGAAAAACACTTGTTGTTTACCCTTACACTTTGAGATTTGGAAAACAATAGTTTTCTGCTGAATGCTAAGTAGGTCACTGACAAAAGAACATGAATGAAGGAATTCATGCATCAGGGTTTGAAACCTCATTAACATCTTCCCTTCTCCGAAGAGCAGGTGTACCTGGTGCACAACAAGCTATGCAACAGTCTGATGGCTCACAGTAAAAAAATGTTACATGCATTTTCTGTCACTGGAGCTGTAAAATCCTTGGGTTACAGAAATAAATGTCTTTTATTTCCTCATGAATACTATGAAAGGAATCTCAGTACATTTCACATGTGGCTTTTTGCTTAATGTTTTCCAAAACAATGCTTCATTTCTTTGCATTACAATAAGGAAAACTACAAATTGATTAATTTTTTTTTCTAAATAAAAAAATAAAGAAATAAGCGCTGCCTGAGAACTAGCAGAACTGGTTCACAACACAGTAACAAATCCACAAGATAAGCTGGATTCATTCTTCTATGTGCAGATGTGTATTATATTACACAATAGAAGTCGTTGCTTCAAGGCAGGACACAAAACTAGGAATTTTATTTTTTTTTTACCTCATAGCCACTAAGGTTGAGGAGTTTACCCTCAACTGATAGATAAATAAAAACATTCTTCATTTTGACTTGTATCACATTTCATGTAAGTGAACCCCATTGTTTCCTGACTGTATTGATCAAAAACCACATCCTCCTCTTTGCAGCAAGGCTTTCTTTTCTATGATATATAAACAGAAAAAAATCATGAAAAATCTACATTCTTCTCTTTTTAGACTTATCACTTTCAGTTTTTTGACTTGTATCACAGAACTGCAGGGGTTGGAAGGGACCTCTAGAGATCATCAAGTCCAACCCCAATGCCAAAGCAGCTCCCAGCCCAGGTTGCACAGGTAGGCATCCAGGTGGGTCTGGAATGTCTCCAGAGAAGGAGACCCCACCACCTCTGCGTGCAGCCTGTGCCAGTGCTCCATCACTGCACTGTGAAGAAGCTCCCACACACATTTGTGTGGAACTCCCTATGCATGAGTTGGTGGACACTTCCCCCATCCTATCACCACACACTGCTGAGAAGAGTCCAGCTTTGTCCCTTTTATTTGTTCATTTTTAATTTTCCTCACTTTTTATTCACATGTGTTCTAACATTTGTGTGGGTGATGTTTGGGACATTCATGGAATGACACTGGTATAGATTTTCAATCAAGAAAACATTTCAGCATGTCTGCAAGAAGAATCATATGTTTAAATTTCGTAAAATCAAAGGATGGTTGGCATAAATAACAGGAAATAAAAAAGTAGAGTTGAAGTGGAAGCTGTGTAGGCAGCATGACAGAAATGAATGGATTTTTGTCTTCCATTCAATAGATGCTAGTTGTTTACTAATTGTCTTAGCTTTCAATTTCTTTGCTAAAATGAATCCACAGTATCATTTCAACTTCTCTTTACAAGCTGGCTGGGGAACTTTGGTTCAAACACAAGCAGTTCTAATGGAAAGGTGAATGAATAAACAGTTTTGTCTTTCTTGTCCTTCAGCGTGTTATTTTCCATTCTACACCAAATTTCTGGATCATATTAGTACCAGTGATTTCGTAATATGAATCACATCATATACTCCTGTAAAAATACTGCACTTGACAAATGATGGACTTAGACTTCATGTTGATGCTATTTTGGGCTTGACCAAAGCAATGGGTATTGGAAATCTGTCAGCTGTGATTTGTTTCAGAAGATTTCCTGCCCACTATTCCAAAACCTACGTTGTGACTTTTACTGCAGAATTTCCCCAGACATTTAGAACTCTCCAGAAAAGCAACTGGCTCCCCAAGAAGACATATTACTTGAGTGTGTCAGTCTGCATTTCCAAGGGGTATGTGGGTGTGCAACAGCTACCAATACACCCTTGGAAGTCAGAGTCTTACTTATCCTTCAGAATGGATGAAATTGCACATGCTAATTCCCTCTCTCCCAGAGACAAGAAATAAATGTCGCATGGACATGACTTTAGCTGGTGCAGCTGAGCCACAACTTCTAGATACATCTTGATAGCTGTAGCAAATGTCTGATTGGCACAGGGGAAGGACTCCAGTGATCACTCACTGCATGCACACATGGAGCTTCCAGTCACTGTTCACTTCCAGGACCTTCTAGACTAATGCAGGAAGCAAACATCCACAGATTATTTTTTCTTTAATTGGATTATTTCCTCTATACTGGTAAGATGACCTACACTTCTCATAAAATTGGGTACCTAAGAAACAGGTGCTAGCAGTAAACACATCATTACCCAGTGAGGTAGAATTCCACTTTCACGATGAGCTGTAGTAAAATCCTGGCTAACACTTGACTAGTGGTACATTTAGATGGTTTGCACATTAATGCAAATACAAACTTTGTATATTTGTTCAGTAGATGACAAAGTGATCTGTCTTGGCCTATAGAAGTAACTGTGTCACAAATATCCTATAGAAATTCTTGCCCTTGCCAAAGAAAAAGAATTACATAAATAAATCGTGCTAATTTGATTTTGTTTCATTTTCTTTCTTGTTTTGTTTTCAAAGATCAACTAGCATATTGCAAAGACAGGAAAGACCTATTTAAGGAATTCATACTTTCTTCTTGAGGAACAGCTCATAATAATGCATGTCAAAAAGCTCTGAAAATCCCAGTGGATAAACTTGGAATAAACATTCAAAGTAATTGAAGATTTTTACGCTATTTTTATATGATTAGGTCTTAAATGGTTTCTTTTCTATCATGATCAATAACCGATCCAGCTAAAAGAAAATGAAGTAACAGGATCTAGAGGGGAGATGTAGAGAGAAGGAGGATGAGGAGGGCAATTTGATTGTGAGATGTATTTCAGTAAATTTTATTTAGTTTTATTATATCAAAACCATACAAGAAGATATGGATATTTTGTAATGATATGGAAATTTCAATGGCATGTTTTAAATGCATCAAGATACTGATTTTTTTCACACTTTTGTATCTTTGCTTCCCTTAGATCTCCCCCAAAAGTAAATAATACTCAATGAAGCATTTTCTTCATTTGTTTAGTTGATTATGAACATACTAATAAAAAGGGAGGAGGGAACAGCCTTATTGTAGCAATGACTAGCTTACATCCTTTGCAAGTTACAAAGATAGCCGTAGAGGTGGAAAACAGAAAAATAAAAAGACTTAAAGGTTGAAGAGTTCATAAAAACTTCAAGCCCTGGGCAATCTCATTTAGCTGTGCATGTCCCTGTTCATAGCAGGGGAGTTGTACTAGATGACCTTCAAAGGTCCCTTACAACTCCAAGGATTCTATGATTCTAAAATCATAGATCTACTTATGAGCTCACTTCTAGGCTCTATTTTACTTACTGTTATATTCATTAACAACCATGCAAACACTCAGCTATTTTAAGAATATTCATATTTGTTGTTGGCTGCAGATATGCAACCATGTGTATAAATAATTTGGTGGGAGTTTTGTTGTTGTTTGTTTGTTTTGCATTCAAACTATTTGCTGGATCAGATCTTACTGATCTTATTCATCTCTTACAACCACAAAGGCTGAAAACTGAATGTGAGAGAGACATGTTCTGCTTGTGAGTAGTCTCAAACAAGACTTATCTGCACCCAACAACAGAAAGTACACCAATTTAACCTAAGAATTTTCTAGCATTCATGGAAAAGCATTGCTAATACAAAGGGAGGTTTGCAGGTTTGGCATTTGGTTTTAAAGCTACTGCAATGAAGTCAATATAATGGCATTTTCACTGATCATGTCTGAAATACAGATTAAGGATCTTAAACAGATAGATTACACTGATTATAGTGGTAATTTTTACTATGGAAAGAGATAGCTTTATTACTTATGTATGAGAAAGGGGCCATTGGTTTATTGTCATCTACCATTCATCTACATTATCCATGTCAAAATGCCTGAATCCAAAATGTTCAGATGGGTATCTAAATGAAGTAACTTGCTCTTAGTTTTGGCCAAGCTTTCCGTCATGATTTATCTACTCTGTCTAGTCTCTTCAGCTTCAGAGTAATGAGCATGCTCCCTGTAACAGCTTTATCCCATCCAGATTCCATAAATACTATTACAAATACTGGCTGTATTAGATCATAGGATACAAAAGCCCTATGGTTTCCAGAAGGTGGCATTCTGTGGCATGTATTTCCTCAACACTCAGCACAATTGAAAATTCACCTCCCTTTTACATTTTCATGTTTAATACAGTTAAGATTTTTTTTCCTGTAGTCTCCACAAAATGCAAAACTTGTTCTATTTTCTATTCGGTATATATAGGTGTACATACTATACATAAAGGTATTTGTGAAATCGAATTTTGTTTACCTGTTCTCTTTCTACCCTCCCTGTCTCTACTCTTTCATACATCATACTCTTTCTACATATATACATACATACATATTGAATTTAGTTTATCAGTCAGCCTTGAATTTTAGTGTGTCACCAAAGGAGGAATCTAATCAGTAAAGAAAAGCAATAATGCTTCTAAAGAACGATTTTTTTCCTATTGAGAAAAGGTATTTCCCTGGTAAATGCTTCCTTTGGGAGTTTCTCAAATAGAGGCATTTCCTGAGGCCCAAGTTTCAGTTGCTGAGCACATCTGGCCAGCATTGGTTGTGACATTTACTGGGATATTTTATAGCTTCAGTAGGGAGGGATTTATATCTGTCAGTTTAAAGAGATATTATTGAATATATTTATTTTCCCATAAAAATATTAAAAGAACTGTATTACACCTATATGGCATTATATTAAGGTAGTTGGCCAGTGGATCAAGGGTCACATGAGATAAAATCATAAAAGATATAAAAAAGAAGAAGCAATTTGTCTGACAGAAAGCGTATATAAGCATGTGTAAAGATAGGCAATAAGAAGCACCTTCTAATCTCTTTCACACCTTCATTGATTTGCCTACTATAATCCTTCTTTCCATTTGGAAGGAATATAAATCAGAGTTAAGGATATGGTAGCATGTCAATGTGAGTGTGAAACAAGGCACTGACCTAAACTTTGAAGCCTCTCAATAGAAAATGGGAGACTTGTGAATGAGTTAGATATCCAAGTGCCAATTGACATAGAAGAAGCTCTCCTGGGTTTTACATGCTGAGGATCTAGACTTGAAGATGTGATATTTCCAAGTGCCTTTACCTTTAGCTTTTAACCACCCATGTTTTATAACTCTGAGACTGCTGAAGATTGGAAATATATTTTCACAAAGACATAAATCATTCTGCTGATAAAAAAAAAAGTAGGTGGACAATTCATACATAAAGATGAATCAAAAAATATAAAGTTATATTATGAACTCTGGCTCTTAACCTCTAAGATTGCAAAAAAGAGAGCTCCTTAAAGAGTTAAAAATTTGATAAAGTCAGAGTTCTTTTATTGCTACTGTAACATTATAAAAACATTCCTTTCTGTCTTATTTAGAACTGGATATCTTGTTTGACTACTATGGTTCAGTCTTTTTGGTGTAACTACTTCTGCTCTTCAGTTGGTTGATTCCTTCTACCTGGCTTTACATTGTCCCTTTCAAGATTTCTTCACTTATTCTTCCTTCTTTCCTAGTTTTGTATATTGATCAGCCTGTGTGTCTTTCTCTATAAAAGCTTCTTTATTAAGGTAGAAATTCCATATTAGCATTGTTAAAACAGTGGCTGTGGCTGGCTGGCCTCGTAAACTTATATTATACATATGTAGAACAATTCTGTGTTGGAACTTTTCGTTCACCCAAAATCTATTACATGCAAAACAACTTTTATTTAATACCACATCCATTTCTAACCATTTTCTCAATTCTAAAAACAGTCTTGTCCATTTTAATCTACTTCAGAATATTTCATCATCATATTTGCAATGTGTTTAGGGTCAGAATTTCATCATATTCTTTTTATAGGACAAAGAAGATGTGCCAACCTGTAGCAGCACTGGCAAATTTGGGCTATCTTAATGTCAGAAGGAAAAAGTTTCAGCTGTGTTGTCACTTCAGTTCAGTTTGAGTTCCTCCCCATGGCCAAACTCCCCTGTCACCGGCTCTGCCTGCACCTTGGCTCAGTCTTCAGCTCACACTGAGAAGAAGTCAATGAGCTCGTAGGTAAAGAGCCTCAGAAGCACTGGGCAATTCTAGCTGCACTCCTCAGCTTCATACACCCCTTGCATACAACTCCCAGGTTTAAGAAATCACTGCACAAATACCAAGCCATTGGCCATTGCAAATTAATGGAAAAATCTGTTGTTTTTTTCTTTTTTTTTTAATTTAAAAAATGCTTCACAGCATGAACTCATCAATTTTGAAAATGTTTTTATCTTTTTCCCCTTATTTACCTATTTACTCTCATCTTCCCAGTATTTCTTTTCTCATTTAAAAATATGAGTACCAAAAAACAACCAAACAAACAAAACCCAAACTTTTCTGATTTAAATTAAAAATATCAGCAAATCAATTTACTTAAAGGGGAAGATGGAAATTTATACTGTCAACAAATATTTTCACTCAGCTTACATGAGACTGCTTATTAAATTTACAATTGACTTATTGTCTGATAGAATGTGCTAATGAAAATGTATCATATAAAAACAGTGATTTCTGGGTATAGAAAACAAGATTTCTTCTTTAAAAATTCAGGTGGTTAAAAGGCCTTATTCTGAAATACACTTCTGTTTCATTATATGGCAATTTTTCAGAAGACACAGTTTCATATAAAATTTCTGACTACTCTTCAGCTTCAGGATCCATCAAGGAGAGAGCCTAAAAACCTTGTATTTATTTCTGTGACAACTTTTCCTTCATATTTATGTTTTCTGATGGAAAACCAAAATTATTATTTTGCTGTCGTTGTGTTCTCCACTCTTGTGTGGGGAAAAAAATTGATTTGTTTTTAAATTTTATACTACATTCATGACTGCAATTTAACTAAACTTCAAAAGGTTACCTGAAAAATTCATGCTCACATCAACGCAGTTCTGTGTAATTCTTCACAACTTCCTCTAACAAGGAAGAAATAATTCACCAGTAAATAACACTGCTGCTCAGTGTCTTTCAAAACACAGAGATCATGAATAGCAACCTACCTAACATTTTGAATCAATCTTTTAGGAAGAAAGTTTGTGATTCATGTATTTGAAGGGTAAGCAGGGATGGGAATGATCAGACTTGTGGATACAAGGATGTTTCTCTTTGAAAAGTATAGAAAATCTTCAGAAATGTTTTACTTTCTGAAGCTCAGAGTAAGCTATATTCTCATCAGTTATCAATCACTGTTTCTTCTTCCACTCCTTCCTATATTCTCTTCACAATTTTTAGAGTAGTATTACATTTTCTCTTTTCCATGTGTGCCTCTTGCATCAATACACTCACCTTTCAACTTTCGACTTTTCACAGGAATTAAATTACATCTGTAAACTTCTTACGTCTGTGTACTTCAGCTCACAAAACACTTTGAGGAGCCTGGTTATCCCCACCAGAGACATGCAATAATTGCATAATATTGATGTTATTCCTGTATTTTTCAGTTCTATTTCTCTGATGCCATATTTCAAAATAGTAGTTTGTTTCTTAACATCTACAATAAGCCTATACTGTTACTTGAGCTGTCCAAAAATTTGATCTTTTTCAGGTATGTTTGCTGTTTTAATTAGTTTATTTCCTTACAGTGGATACTAATTATATTTATAATTATTTTTAAAGCCTACAGTCTCCCTGTTTACTGAATCCATTTTGCCAAGATCTTTCTGTGTTTTTAAATTGAATCAGTAGTGTCCCCATTGGCTCATGATGGCTTTGCATGTTGCAGTTGTCATTTTCAAGACTAAGAATGGTACTGCTTTGAAATCAAAGTTAAATGAGGATGACAAATCCAGCTGGACAGGTTGTTTGAAAACATATATTCAAAATAACTAGTGTTAAACCATGATCAGGAAGAATGGAAAATGAAAAGAGAAGATGGGTTGTTGTAACAGTGAATAGAGAAAAAAAAAAAAGAGGAGAGGGAGAGGAAAGGGAAGAGGAGGAAGCAACTACTGTGAATGTATGTCCAACTCCCTGACACATCTTTTCATCCCTGTGAAGAAGCATTATTAAAAACGTGAAACAACATACCTGATTAAAAGATGTAAAACAAAGAAAAGGTTATTGAAATATCAATCAACTTTTAAAGATCAATTCAGGAATGTTTAGCTAATGAAGATTTCTTCCCTCCAAGTATTTCAATGAAAATGCTTGAAATCTGCACCTTCAGTGAATAACTATTTTGGTCTTAAAAGATTTTATGCACTCTAGAAAATAAATATAAATGTTGATTTCTATCCTTGTAAAATGGCTCGTTTTATTTATTGTTATTTTGATCAGCTTTTGGCTTAGCATACAAAAACAGCACTCTTTGGAAGTACATTCAGTCTGAAGATTCTGATCTCAAACTTACGAGTTTTTCTTCATTAAAAGAAAACTCACCTAGGGAATCCTAAAAAGTGTCACAGTCTGCACTATTATTTTCACATAATTGTGAATAGAAAAGCTCAATCCTATTCTTATTACAAAGAATTGCTGTACATGCTGCAAAGGAACAAGCTGAAGCAAACACCAACCAAGCAAATCAGGGTTAGGAGTGGCAATGCATGGACTTCACCTAGCCCCTTTTCTGCATTTTTTTCTTTTCACATGAGTTAATTAATAAGCTCCTAATTACCAACAGAGGAAGCTTTGATTGACTAAGATATATGATGCCAGTAGAAAAGACATATACCCAATAAAACACTGCCACTTATGTAAGCCAAGGACTAGGGGCTTTGTGAACATAATCTTGATTCTTAGATGTTGCTTCACTTCAGAACAACAGTAAACAAGAACTACAGAACAGTGGAGAACACAAATACAAATCACCTGTGAAATTCACTGTCATATTTCAAATAGCAGTGTACCACTGAAGCTATGTTTACTCTCACCAGCTGAGGATTTTATTGCATATGACCTTAAATCATGTTGGTAGCAAAGAGAACAGATTTGAAAGCATTCCTATATTCTGCATGTAACTGTAAATCCTGTCTCAGTGCTGCATTAGCAAAGACATTTCTAACAAGTGCTTATTTCATTTAGCTTCCATTCATCCTCACTTTCATGAAGAACTTCACTTTTATCAATACTCTGAAATGAAAACTTGCATCAATACACTAAATAAGATTTACTCCCCCACAAGCACAGTAGTTAGTTCTTAAAAATATTTGCTTGTTGTTTTTTACCTTTCTTTGAAACTGTACTTAGATGAAATATGAAGTACTGGAATGTCAGATTTGGACAGCCACTCCCTTTATGGAGTCTGCAGAGTTGACACAGTGAGGATGGTGGCTTTACAGACTTCCCCTTAACGTAGCCTTACATGTTTTCCCATTAACCTACCTTTAAAAGTAGCTTCTTCCTTCCTAAGATTATTTCCTTTTTTTCTGAAATGGTTGTGCAGGCCACCAACCCAATGAAAATCTACTTTTGCTGCGTTTAAAATACATTCTTTCGGATTATTTGTGTTAATGTCTGTCTCCGTGGCCTAAGTTCTAATTGCTATGAATGATGCAGTGTTACATATCTGAACGGGATGCATTTGTTCCAGATTCATTACTCTTTGCTTATTCTTACTGTATTCTTTACTCAGAAAAAAAAGAAAGCCACTATTTTGTACCCAAAATCTCATTCAATATTCGGGCATTGGTTTGCCTTGAAGATCTGACTTATTGCTGAACTGATTGATTTTAGAAGTGTTTAGAAGTCGTTATTTTTATATCTAACAGCTATTGGAGAGTAGCAACATTCACCTCATGTTAAATCAAAAGAGTTGATTTTCTATTTAATTGATGTCTTTTTTCAATCTGGAGTTTCTTTACTCCAGAATAAAGCAAACATCCTTGTTCCTTTATGGATGTTAATGGCACAAGTAATTCAACAGTGTCTGGGGTCCTGCTCATCTACCATATGAGATTCATATCCACCCACACCACTGAAAGTCAGTGAAGCCACATAAATTTATGTCAGCTGAGTGTTTCTCTGACTCAAAATATAACCTGAGTGCCTTTTAGGGCTGGAGGATGCAAGGTAAACAGAAGCAAAACATCTCCATTACAGGTTTGTGTCACTAAGTAATTTTGCTTCTCAGACAGATATATAAACAGAGAGATATTTTTGTAACCATTTACAAAGTGACTTTTGCTTTCACAGTGGAATGAGCTGGAAGAGTCTGTAATGTGGTTACTGCCTAAAATGCATTTGGATTTTACGCTCACTGAAATAGATTTGTTTTTGTTCTGTTTTGTTCTTATTGTCTAATCTAATTTAGAATGCTGATTACTGAATAGTAATTTATATGCCTTTGAGTTTGTTGAGATGAAGACTGTTAAGTTTGTTTGAAAGAAGACAAGGTAAGACAAGAATTGTAATAGCTCAAAGAAAATAAATTGCCTCAGAACGGTGTGCTTACACATCTTGCATTGCATCTGGGCTCCAAGTCAGTCCTGCTGCTGAATTGTGCAGCACCACTGTACTGCCAGCAGAGCAGCAGCCGAGAAGGGAAAAATGATTTCGGAGTGGGAACTGTGTTAACAGGAAGCATGGGATTGTGCTTGGATATAGTTTGTGGAGAAGCATCACTGTGACCTTCCAGTACCTGAAGGGAGTGTACAAGCAGGAGGGGGACTGACCTTTTACATGGTCCGATAGTGACAGGACAAGAGGGAATGGCTTTAAATAAGAAGAGGGGAGACTGAAGTTAGAAGTTAGGAAAAAATTCTTTACTCGTACATTGGTGAGGCCCTGGCACTGATTGCTGCGGAAGCCTTATATCTGGAAGCATTGAAGACCGAGCTGGATAGGCCCCTGGGCAGCCTGATCTTGTGGGGAACATCCAGCCCATAGCAGGGGGCTGGAACTGGACAATCTTTAAAGTTCCCTCCAATCTAAGCCATTTTCAGGACAATGAATCAAGCAGTTCCCTGAGGCTG
Organism: Oreortyx pictus; assembly: GCA_036925125.1. Classification (NCBI taxonomy): domain Eukaryota; kingdom Metazoa; phylum Chordata; class Aves; order Galliformes; family Odontophoridae; genus Oreortyx; species Oreortyx pictus. Next base: position 4,525,464 of record JAUPFR010000005.1, read on the forward strand.
CAGACATTCAAACACACATCTTCTACCAGCGCAGAGAATGCACTAATTACAGGCATAGTCTGGACCAAAGGCACATTTCATCCCTTTTGCACTATGTTGCTACCAAAAAGAAATAAAATAAAATAAAATAAAATAAAATAAAATAAAATAAAATAAAATAAAATAAAATAAAATAAAATAAAATAAAATAAAGCAAAAAACAGGAAAGACAGAGAATTTCTCCAAATAAAAAAAAAAAAAAAAAAGAGCTGCATAATGCTAGAACATCACGGCTAGTCCTTCCTTTCCAGGGCTGGCAATGTCAAACTCTGTTACCACGACTGAATTAATCAGACTTTGAATAAAACATGCGAACAACATCAGGAACACAGACTAAACCCTCATGTGAATGACTGTATCATCGGGCTACAAAATCAAGCTGCTTTCCCCCCATGTCTCTCTGGTCTCATGAATCTTGCATTACTGAGTGCACCAGCTCAGCTTCTGCACAGTATATACATATTACTTGGGACAAATTTCAGTAGAGAAGAAAATAATGATTCCTTAAAGAAATGCAGTTGTCTTTTCTGATCTACAATAACCCTTCATACAGGACTCCAGAGTTTGTTCAGGCTTTCCTTTGTTATGTTTATTTCCTTTTCACAGGAACAGTAAAGGGCAAGATTTATCCTTTCCAACTTTTTTCCCATCTTTGCTTAAATGTTATGTAATAATTATTTTTAACTGGCACTTCCAATTAATCTATTTATAACAAGCTTCATTCTCTGTGTGTGTGGCTCATTGGAATGCTTCATACTGACATATCTAAAAAAATCCATCTAACCTCATGTTGATCTGACAGCAATAGGTGGGTCTTTTGAGTTCACTTCTGCACAAACATTTGGTACAAAAAGAAATTACAGGATGTGAAGCATCAACAGATGACGTTTAAAAGAGTGTGACATTCTATTTGAATTATTCTGTTCCATATTGTACTGTTCTATCAAACCAACAGTCCTAGGAAACTTCAGTCTGGCTACATACTGATGGGTTTTCAACCACCTCATTCTTTTGTAATCCTAATAAGAAACAACCTGATTATTTATTTACTTGTTAATGCCACTCGGAACATTACACATTTGCCTTCGACTTCATGCCACTGGAGTGAAATCTCCCATTTAAAAAAGTTTATTTTGCTGGTGAAAATGTATATGATCCAGTAGCTTGTTTCTTCATACAGAAAAATTATGTATACATAAATACACATATACACATATTTCTGTAAAAAAAAATAAACAAACTGGTTGTTGATAAAGAACTCAAAAATGCTGCCTGAAAAATATAAATAATCTCAGCATGAAGAAGCACTGAAGACCTCAAAATATAACAGTAATTCTTCCCAAAAATACTATTCCTAGCATGAAGTCTAAACATACAGGCATTGCCATTTTCCAAATATTGCAGCATAGTTCTCTTGTTCTGTTTTCTCTTATGCTGACCAGTAGATTTCTACCAGGTTTTGAAAGCAAATCTTAGATATTATGCATCCTGTATGGTCATAAAACATATATGGGATAGTCCTTGAGTAAGAACAGTCTTTAAATACTCCTCTTATCATGGCCTCTCACCCTCTTGTTCTCCCCCAGTCCATTTCAAAGCAGTTTGTTGAGAAACTTGAAATCATTAGAATTCCCAAAGTTAAGACAGAGAAACTAAGTGTCAGTGGCTACAGTAAGGGGCCTGGGGATGTAAACTCTCACATTCCAGTCTGCAAACAAGTTTCTACCTAACAAGTCTGAGGAGGAACAATTTTCTTTGTTCAGCTTGTTTCTTTCATTTTTATTATGCTTTCCTCATGAGCTTTAGGGATTGGCCACAGCCATCAGGACTGTGCCAAAGCACACCATAGGAGCCATTTATCTAAGCACATCCTACAGTTCTCATAATATGCAATTATCACATGAAGAGCAATTAAAGTTCATGCATTATTCTTTTTCACTGCAGTATAATGTGCAGTACAATATTCTCATATATCTGATGAGAATTTGGAAACCTCTGAAAGATGGATCATCTCTAATTTCTGAGAACTCTGGAACCACTCCTGTCTTTCACTACTATAACAGCTGTATAATTAAAAGAAATCACTTAGAAAGGAATTTATTTGTTTCTGTTGCCATTTCCTATTTAGTTCATTGTGCTCTAGTCCCTTTTCATGCAAACACTAAACGAGGCTGCTCTTCTGGCAGCTCTCTGTGCTCCATCAGATTTCAGCCTGTGCACAACTTTGGCACACTGTAAAACAGCATGAGGCCAGACAAAGAAGCCAAAGCTGCTGCTGCAACAAACCTCAGCTGCCAAAACATCCAAGTGATAATATCCTGTGGAGCACGCGGTCATTGGTAAAGGCAGCAGTGTAGTGACTGGGTTTCTTCAAGTCACATCCCTCAGTGCTATGGAAAGGACCATAGCAGTAAGAGAAAGCTGGGTGCACAATTAAATTAAAGACAGCACCGTAAAAACAGTAGGACCTGGTTCTTTGTGCATGAATGGGTGTCTGAATTAAGGTGGAAGCAGCTGGAGTGGGATGAGATGGCAGGAGCACCGGTGGAAACTTCAGCTTAGGAAGCCATTCAGTGGTACAGTTCTGAATATAACTTTTCAGAAGAACAGGTTGCAACTTTCCTGTGTTATTTTCCAATCATTTTTTCAAGTGTGCATCTCCTAACCCTTTAAAAAGACCCAAATATGGCCTTTCCATCATAGGGTTTTGGCAGCACAGATCTTCTCTAGGCCCCTTAGAAGAAAATGACAAACTAAAGTAATGGTTTTAAATATAACTCCTGAAAACATCCGAGCAATTTGACCCTCATTCTTCCAAAAATGTGCTCAAAAGGCTTATTCTTGAAAATATGCAAGTTATTTCTTTTATTCCTGAGGGTGCAATGCACAAAAGGAAACTCTCTGTTCCAAGGAGATACAAAGGGCCACCCCCTCACCATTCACACTAAGAGTTAATTCAGTGTACTCCTCTGACAGTGAGAGCTATGGCTCAGATGCAGGGGTGAGCTATAGTGGCTTAATTACTGGTTGCTCCAAAAGTGAGCCATAGTAGCTCATCTTTATGCACGTTTTTATCCTTTCACAAATGCAAGTTTAAACTCTGCCATTAATTCTTGAGGCTAAGGTCTTCTACTTGTTTTCTCTGTGTTAAGATCATGCACTCAATTATCAAAGTTTGGCTGATGAGTCGTAACTAGTTAAGCCATAGTATTCCAATTTTGTTGGAGTTGATGATGATTTGTGAGGCTTGCTGGCACAAAAGGATGGTGCCATAGCTTTACTGAGACCTCTAGAGAATACTGAGGAGTGATGAATCAGATGTTTATATATTTATGATTTTATTAGATTTGACTCCAATTGTGCACTCTGCGGGGGTCTACATCCGAACCAGCTGTTAAGCCCCTCACTGCAGTCAAGAAAGATCTTGGGTTAGAAGAGCTTCGTGTCTCAGCTCAATTCCTATACATGGATATCTACAGCACCTGATATCAGCAGTTGCAGTCTAGTCACATATCCATGTGTTTGTGCCCTCTGTAGTGGCAGCTGATTGCCAGACAGACAGAGAGATTAACAGCAATTGTAAGAAACATATATGTCTACACGTGGGTAACTGAATGAAGCTCTGTTGCATACTCATCTCACTGAATTAAGAGATTTGTTTTTCCTCCACATACACTACATCTTACCACTGATGAACATTTCTGATTAACAGAGCTTAGGTGGAGCTGGATGCAGGTCTATGTTCAAAGTCATAGAATCGTGGAATGGATTGGGCTGGAAAAGACCTTAAAGATTGTCTAGTTCCTAACCCCTGCTGTAGTGAGGGACACCTACATCTAGATCAGTTTGCTGCCTGGAAGTAGAGGTGTCACTGCCCAACACAGGGGGTTTGAACTGGGTAGTCTTTAAGGTATCTTCTAACCAAAGCAATTATTTGATTCTACAAATCCCCAAGCAAAAAAAGTCTCAGCAGCTCTAGTTATTTACTTTGTTTTCTGGTGAGCTGACCTACAGCTTAATATTGTCAACATGTTTTCTATTCTCAAAGGTAATGTTAAGGTGAAATGCCCCTCTCTGTAACCTGATATTTAGATTTGAAGAAAAGTGTGACAGCAAAAAAAAAAAAAAAAAAAAAAAAAGAACTGAAAGCTTCAAAGTAAAAAAGATAGCTTGTTTCCAAAAATATTGATTGATGCATTGCCTTTTGAAAATCAGCTTGGTCTAGTCAGTTAGGTGACTTGATGAGCTGAAGGAGCGCACACAGTTTTGACAGAAAGGTGAATAAATACATCAGTTTAAATGTAACAATCCCTCTACTCGAGTTGTCATTCCAAAGCTTTTTTATGCCAATAACCTGACATTAGATCAATAACATTATGACATTTTCAGGCGTATCAGTGACATGTCAAAAAAATATTGAGTAAAACCCCTTTGGATAATGCCAAAGAGCATACATTACATGATTGCTTTCTTTCTCCCCACCCCCCTTCATCCTTTTTCTGAGTGATGGATTCTTGCAAATTAAAGATACTAACTTTCTTCCTATTTGCCACATCACTTTATTCAGAGAGAGACCTGAATGAATTGGAAAGAGTCCAGCAGAGGGCCACCAAGGTGCTGAAGCAACTGGAGTCTGTGAGGACTGTCTGAGAGAGTTAGGGCTGTTCAGTCTGAACCCGAGAAAGCTTGGTAGGATCTCACCCATGTCCATAAATCCCTGCAGGGATGTGTAAGAGGACAGAGCTGGCTCAGCGGTGCTCAGGGTATGGCCCAGAGGCACTGGGCACAGGCTGAAGCCCAGGGGTGATTCCCCATCCCATAAGGCAGCACTGCTGAGCTGGACAGTGCTGGAGCACTGGAACAGGGAACAGAGGGATATGGGGTCTCCTCCATGGGGATGTCCAAAATCTGCCAGGATGTGGACCTGGGCACCCAGCTCAGGGTATCCATTCTGGGGCGGTGGGTTTGAACCAAAAAATGTCCAGAAGTCACTTCGAACCTTAGCCATTCTGTGATTTAGATTTGTATTGCTTTTCCCTGACGAAGCTCAGACTGACCCTAAAGGCCAGTTGGTTGAATTTGTTTCTTTTTGTCTGAATACACTCATTGAAATATATTTGTTCTGCCTGATTGTTTCTAATTCAATCCCATTTTCATCTTTCTATCATTTTTGCATGGGAAAAATTATTATAATTCTCCTTGAAGTGTAGCTGGATACACACTGTATGCACAAAATCAAATCTTTATGAACAATGACCAAATATATGTTAAAGCATTATATTTTAACAGTATTCTCAAAGTCTAAAAGGGGAAAAAATAACCTCGTTTGAAGTCTGACTGTAAAATATCCTCTGCTTGAGGCAGACTATGCTAATGCAGATTTAGAAAAGTATAAGAAATGAACTTTGTTAAGATACAACAGCTGGCACAATATAACTGAAGTGCAGAAAAGCACTGTTTTGATGTTGAGAAAGTATAATATTAACACAGATTATATTTGGTGGGCTCAATACACATATTTCTTTTACCCTGGACTCTTCAATCTGCCCTGAATGCACAAAAATTAACTGGAGTAGGGATAATAAACTACTATCTAGGTTAGGTACCGGGTGGAAGTTTTTGACTCAGAGGGTGATGTACCGGAACAGGTTGCCCAGAAAGGTTGTGGATGCCCCATCCCTGGAGGCAATGAAGGCAAGGCTGGATGTGGCTCTGGGCAGCTTGGTTTAGTGGTTGGCAACCCTGCCCACAGCATGAGGGTTGAAACTAGATGACCTTTGAGGTCCTTTTCAACCCAGGCCATTCTATGATTGTATAAGAAAAAAGCGTTCTGTATTCTGATTTTGCTTATCTATCTGGGCATCATTTCTCCTTCTAGGACCACACTGTCCAATTACCAGGAGGTAGTGCCACCCTCAGGATGCAGGCACTGGGTTTGCTCCTAAGTGTCTGTCCCTTTCCTCAGCTGCTTTAAAACAGACTCAAATTTTAGGGAGCCACAGCTGACCTATGGTAGTGCCTGGGGTAGTAAGTGCTGTAAATCACCTCCTTCTAGTTAAGATAAAGAAGAAGAAAAAAAAAAACAATCACAAAGTGCTTGATTCAGAATATTTCATGCCATTTTGGATGTGCCTGTGCTTAGTCTCCAGCTGCTGCTCCCAGAATGCATGGACATCTGTTGTATCTCACCTGTCATATCTGCCAGCCCCACGTACGTGACTGAAATATTCTACAGCATCTCAAGGAAAAGTTGTTTTTAGCTGTGGTTGGATAATTTCTGCTTAATCCTATCTTTCTAGACCAAATTGTTGCTTTTAGCTCTGCATTCAAATCCCAGTGGTTTAACTAAAAAGTAGTTATCAGTTTTTGGATAGTAAATGAACCACTTCCTCAAGTAGTTTAACCAGATTAGCTTCATTGGCTCCCTTGGAACAATGTTAAATTGCACTGAGGATCCAACTCATTGGTAACTGATACATTGGGAGTTTCTACAAAGTGAGAGATACCACTTTGTCACTGCTTATCACTATCAAGATGAAAAGAGACGGGCTCTCAGCAAATACACACCCATGTGAGAAAGAACACACAACCTTTGACTTTGGATAATGGTTTACTTTCTGAATGGAAGGCTCTCTCAATGAACCACAAAATTTGAAGTAATCCAATCTCACTTTACAGTGAAATCCATTCAATAATTCCAGTAACGGTGCAGTGGGCATGTTCAAAATCCCACAAGGCATTTAGAACAGATACAGAATGAATCTGTACATTGAGCCAGAAGTTTTAAAGACAGTAAAAGCCTATAAGAGTAGCAAATATGCAGTTAAAATATGTACCTGATTTCTCTCAGCTACTATTTGGCATCTCTAGTGTTGTCATCACACAGAACCATTTGCAAAACCACTAAAAACGTTACATTTCTATGTAGCCCCAAATCACTGATGCTGGATGCTAGAAGGAGATAAGTCAGAAATCTTTCTTTGAATCACAGATGCTTTCACTGTGTTTCTGAATGCTTTCATATGATCATATTCTTACACTTGACTGGACACAATGAATATAAATATTAAAGTTTCTTGTACTAAGAAAAGACTGAGTCACCGTCGCTTGAAGGAACTCAACCTGAAGGAACCTTTACTATCTCAGGAAATTAAGCTCACCATCCTAGGAAATTGGCAAGAAATAAGGATCTTCTGCAGTTACACAGTGAAAAATCATACATGCGTATTGTGTTTTATAGCCCACCACTTCAGTATTGTTCCCTGTCCTGTAACTTAAAGGAACCATTACTACAAATAATCATTGCAGTCACTGGTGTTCAGAAGCCAGTGAAATGAGCACAGGAACAACAGAGTAACATAGCATAGAATTATTAAAGGAGTCATGCAAGAAGGTTTTAACAAGAATTGATTTAGTTTTTCTTGTCTCTTAAAATACTCTCTTCTTTCATTTTTCTTTTTTACGATACGTTACTCTTTTACAAATTAAACATCATCCCCAAATTATCAGGAAGGGATTAGCTTGCTGATTAATGAGCTGATACTTCTCACAGGAGTAGTTTCCAGGTGACTCATTTTTTTTTTTTCCTCTTTTTTTTTTTTTTTAAGAGCATAACATTGACATTTTAGAAGATTTATTAAGCTGGGGATATTTCAAAGCTCAACCTTCCCATATTCAGAGAGTAGAGTAGGGAAAATGCAATGTTCAGAAAAAAAAAAAAAAAAGAAACAACATTATAATAGGAAGTTTAAAAGGCTTCATTGTTTTTGGGGTAGGACTCCTGCTAGTCAAACTCGACTACTCCATTAAATAAGCCTCTAATTCTGGTGATCCCCACTACTTCATGATACTCTCTAACAGGTTCTGGAATGGTCAAGCTGGCTGTATTCATATTAGCATTCTTGTCTGATGGATTGTCCATTCCTATAGCAATCTCTACATCAATAAAAATCTGATTTTCTGATGCTCATGTAGCTTTGCTTTTCCTTCATAGCTCAGTCTCTCCCAGTCCCTGTGATCAACTTTCTTTGGGTTTCCTAGTTTGGCATAGAAAATAATGCCAAGACTGAACGTAAATAAAATCCATGTACAATGGAACAAGTTATTGAGTCTGGCTACAAAGAAAAAAAAGGTCTGTAGAATTCTCATAATTTTTTATGAAGAATTTTGACGCTGACTCAACATAGACCTAGTGAGTAGCAGTGAAAGCTACTGTAATATGGAAACTATTATTCCTTCTTGTACATAGATGAAGACTTGGTTTAGGAGACTGAAAAACACTGCTGGCTACCAAAGACAATTTTAAAAATTCAGTGTTGCTGCCTAAGTAGCCAGACTTTTTTCCATAGTGACATTGCCTGTCTGCGTTCTTCCATTTGTTATTGCATATTTGACCTCTCCTTATGACATCTCATGCTTTTCTCTGTGTTTGGCTGAATTCTGCTTGCTGTGTCTCCTGTCTGCAAGTTCTACCAGTGATACTGGTCTGACAAGTAGAGCGCATTCAGGAAATGGGCAAGTAATTAAGTTCTGAGCGAGGACATGAGGAATTGTACCATGTGACAAATTTATAAAGCACCTGATGAAATCTGAGAGTGAACACAGGAGCTGAGTCAGACCTCTTTTAAGATCACCAGCTGTGTTGCTAGTGACCCAGGGGAACACAGAAGATGCTATTGCTCCCAGTTACCAATTTGATTGGCTTTGAAAATCCTGATATATGCTTGGGGCTGGGAACACCAGGAAAAGCTGATGCAAAGAAATGTCACTTAAAATACAGAGTCTGTTATTACTGCATAGCTCCATTTAATGTACAAAATGAAGTCAATTAATCATATAATGTGTTCTCTAACCACTTCTTCAACTTATGGTACCATTTTATAACTGTCCCCTCCCTGATTCCTAAATCACAGAACTCTTTGGACCCTTCAGTGACAGAGCAATTTGTCAAATTGCATTTGTACTGTTATTATTCACAGGCACATGCTCAATTTGTATTCAGTGCTTGGGCTGGGAACACTCAACACTAAACACTGTGAAACATCAGATAGCGTGGCACCATGCTTTGAGAGCAGAGTTCCTCTGCTCCCTGGACTCCAAGTTTTGCTCTACTGAACACAAACTCGGGCATAATTAACAAAAGCCTGAAAACCATTTACCAAGCAGTAAGAACCACTTGTAGACATGAGCCCTGTGAAGAATACAGACTGAAATTCATTCAGTCTTTAGGGTTAGTGATGAAACTCCCACTGACTCCTCTAGATCACTGAGGAGTCTTCCCAGAACTTCATTTCTTTATCCCGCTGGTATGACTGAAGACAAAGTGAGCAGAATGTCAGTGCCCTGTTTATAAACAGACAAATTTTGGCTGCTGCCAGCAGCTACCTTTTTTGCCTGGCCATCAAGCACAGGGCAGATAGAGGAGTTAGACTTTGGGGAAATTACCCACATCTCATGTGTGTCCCTGGCTGTGAGCAGAGAGTAATTAGATGCAACTCAGCTCCCAACCTTTCTGTCCCTTTCTGAGACAGCAAACTTGATGGCAAAGCCAGAGTGGTTCTGAAATTTGGCTGTGTTCACCCTCCACAAATAAACTATCTGAAAGGGCACCATTTCTTCCCAGTAGATGAATACACTTTTCTGCAGAAGATAAACACACTTACCTTGGGCCAGTTAGAACAAACTGATGTTTAAAAAAGCATACATCATGTTGAACTCTCATTCACGTAACAGCTTGTGCTTGGGAATCTTGCTTTCATATGGCTACCCTTACAAAGAGTATATTTCAATGGATACCATTTCATAAAATATTTGACTGAAAGTGAAATGAGGGGATTTTGAAGACCTGTGTATTCATACTACAATAGTGACCATGTGAGGCTGTCACCTTTACCAAGTTCAGACCAGAAAGACATTAAAAGCACTCAATTTACTCTCAGATGGCAAACATTCAGCAATATGGTATTTCCCAATTATATCTTTCCTTTCAAAACTGATTTTGTCCACCACCAGACACAGAACACAGATCATAACATAGGCCTTGTGCCTATCTCATTAGTACAGCCATACTTTTTTTCTGAAAAATACACAGTCTCCAGTTTTTTATGGTAGCTGGGTGCCTGCACTAGCATGCCATTGCTTATTATAATTATTTATCCACATATTCTTCTAATAGAAGAATCATAGAATCACAGGCCCATGCCATGTAGTACAGGAGCTGATTTCTTTGCTATATTCCATTTGAACAGAGACACCAATGCTGAGTTTAAGGAAGGCAAACTAGTATTCAGAACTAATACAGAGCTTCCATTTAGAGTGGTAATAGTTGTCCTGACCCTCAGCCTGGCACGGTTTTTATAATTCATTTCATTAAGTTTTAGACACAGTGGAATTGGTTGATTCCTTAGGCACAAGACTAATAAATATGATTAATAATAATTAACGCTCACAGAGCCTTTTGCAAAAAGATAGTTGCTGTAGAAACATTAAGCTGTTTACATACACAACTATTATTGAAGCTTATTTAATTTGAAACGGTGAGAATAAGAAAATCCACGTGTGGCAAAGGTTAATCATGAGTGTTTTTTTAATAAAACAATTGCAGATAACTTGTCACTGAATTATTCCAGTCTCATGTGGCTACCATATCAAGCTGGGCTTGCAGCAGACTAAGGTTGGAGCAACAAAGAAGTGAATCACATCCGTAATTCTTACAGGCGCTTAAGGAAACACGGCCACACTCCTGTGTTCTGTTAGCATCTGAAACAAGGTAAGGCTATTAACAATGCACAGGGACTGGGAATATTAAGCGCTCTGCTAGTCAATATTTCTATCTAATAGCCTACTAACAGATCATTGTGTGCAGAAAATCCGTTCCTGAAAAGCTTCATAAGTGGTTTCTGTGTTTTTCCTTAGTTCTCTATTTTCATAAAATGGCTAGTAACCGTAAGTACTAGAATATCTGAAAGCAAAAATAAGTATGAATGAGAAATTTGATAGGAAACTCACCCCTTCTTCTGCCCCTGTATTTGAATAAAAAATGCCAGACCTGCATAAAAAAAAAATAAAAATACTTCAAGTATGGTGGAACAGAGCTTCATAGGGGCTATTGCTATGGGCAATGTTGAATCTTCAGGTTAGCAGATATTACATTGAAAAAAACAAAACAAAACAAAAACAAAACAAAACAAAAAAAAAAACCAAGGGTTAAAGATGTGATTTCTTTTATTTCCTCTACCTTAGTTGTTCAAATGACAAGAAGTGTTTCTACTATTCTTATGTTGGCCAGAATTCAAACATTTGCCAACCCTGTGCATGGCAGGAAGGTTAGAACTAGATGATTATTAAGTCTCCTCCAACCTAAACCATTCTGTGATTTCCCCTGTTGTAACTGGCTGTTAATGTCTGCCTTCACAAAGATTTTGCATCTGAGGACATCTAAACTTATCTCAAGGTCAGCTCTAGCAGTGTTGCCACAATTCACAGTGTCTTTCGAAAGACTTGTTTTTGGGCTGAGCAAATCATAATTTGTCATCTCAAGTTTTAAGAGCCATCTGTTTGAAGAAATCATTAAAGCTACACTATTTTTATCCAGCAACCACAGCATCTATTTTTATTTTTGTTATGTTCTAGAAGAACTCTTTTGTTTGCTTTTTTAATCTCTTCTCGAGTGGCTTATCCTTTGGAGTCTTTTTGTCTTTCACTTTCTGAACTGCTACCTGTTATTGTATTTACCTGTATTTTATCTATTACAAGGAAATTCAATGTGTTCTAGTTGTGAGATTTCCTTAAATTTTATAGATGACCTGTTTCCCTTTTGATACATATTTATGACTGTATTTAAATATAATGTTTGAAACGAATATTTGTAAAGAAAAATATTTTTTCCTCTTCAGACTCTCTTTCATCTGCCAGAGTGCTAACAGATGCACTGAAATACTGGTATGTCATCCAGTACATACCAATCTGTTTTGACCCTATGGGTACACATTAAGAAACATGAAATGTACATTTTCTTTCTCTGCAGTTATTTTTTTTTATGAAGTAAACATGGGAAGAGACCATTTATTTCAGGGAACAGATGTCTGGACCAAGAGCAGAGCTGGGCTGGTTTGTTAGAGAGCAATGGTTGAAGGATTTTTATAGTCTTATCAGAAGAAGGCAAGAAAAAAAATGTAACAGGGAAACAAGAAAATAAATCCAAAATAAATTAAGCCCTAGGTATATACTCATAAGTAGTTTCCTCTGTAGCTTCCCTGGCTTAGCTTGACTTCATAAACACTTCTGCTTGTTTTAAATGGGTTATCCTCAAGACCTAAACCTCCTGAAACATAACCTTCAATACCTCCAGGGATGGGGCATCCACAGCTTCTCTGGGCAGCCTGTTCCAGCACCTCACAGGAAAGAATTCCTTTCTAATATGTAATCTAAATCTCCCCTTCGTTAGCTTAAAGCCTATCTCCCTTGTCCTGTTACTACACTCCCTGACAAAGGGCCCATCCTCAACCTTTCTTCATAGGAGAGGTACTCCAGTCCTCTGATCTTTTCCATGGCTTTTTTCAGGACCCACTCCAACAGCTCTACTTCCTTCATGTGCTGGGTTCTCCAGACTTGGATGCTGTACTGCAGATGGGGCCTTATAAGGGAAGAGTAGAGGGGGACAATCAACCTCTTTCACCCTCCTGGCCGTCTCATGCAGTTCAGGATATTGTTGGCTTTCTGGGCTGCTAGCTTATGTCAAGTTTTTCATACACCAGTACCCCAAGGGACAGATAGCTCATCTTCAAGTACACATATTTTACAAAGTAATTTTCAGAGCAGATTACGAATTCAAATGAGAAGCTTCTCGTTTGAATTCAAACTCTGTCAAAACAGACCTACAGTTAAACTAAATAATTCAGATTTGAGTTGTAACATTTTTCTTCCTAGACAATTACAAATGAAGAAAGGGTAATATAAATTATGTATGGGTTACTGGCCAGGGTTTTTAGAAATGAAATTGTGGGTCTGAATTATTTTACTAAGATGGTAGTCTTAAATTTTTTTCTAAATGAAGGAATTAATTTTGATTAGGCTAAATGTGAAATTAAACAGGGATAGATCTTTCACATTAAACCCCTAGGGTGGATGGTCCTTTCATTTTTCAGGCCACTGCATAATTTCCTGGTAAGAAAGTCTGCTGAGCAAAGTGATCTTGCTCTAGTTCAGTATCAAGCTCTGGAGATCAGCTAGGATCCTCCTGAGGAACGTGAAGACAAAGAAAAGTCATCTGTATGGAGAAAGTGTAGCGTAGAAATAAAAGATATTGCTTTCTTTTGTAGTCTAGTACCCTTAATACTACACTCCTATGTTTATTATTCCAGAATATGCTAGTATACGTGCATATACAGTTCATCAGCTAGGATGAGACTCTCCACCTGTGTCCTGCACACCGTGTAAACCCAGACAGGAGAAGTGAGGGGCTGTGACCATATGAGGTGAATCTCTTTCGTGGAGTGTGAAATAATGAAGCCATTTGCCTTTGCAGTTTCTCTTGGTCTGATACTGCCTGCAGTATTTATAATCCTAACAATGATACTGATAACAAGAAAGATGAAAGACCCAAGGGTTTGAGGGATCTCAGTTTTGACATTCTTTCAAATATTTGACATTTTTTTCTGTTGACACACGGAAGTAGAATTAGCACATAGGAAGGAAAAATAATGATTAGTGCTGCTTAGAGCCAGACAGTAAAATTCTGTTTCATGTAGGTGATGTAGAACTTTCTGCTCTAAGAATTCATTAGACTTCTATTTCTCTAATATAAATTTTGCAGATATTTCTGGAGGTAACTGTATCCAATTTCTGATTTTTTTTAATTTTGTCTCCTGCTCTCAGTGTTTCCAGTCATTTCCTTTGTGATTGTAATTTGACTAACTGTAGCTCTTATATTGTGTTTGTTCAGCTATTCAAGTCTGATTAGAGATTTTCAGGTCCCTTAGCTATCATCAGATAATTCAGAGAGCTGGGGCAAAAAATAAAAAATAAAAATAAAAAAGTGGAATTTCCCTGGTGAAAACTGTTTTGATGCCTGAATATCAACTTTTCAATGGGAAGAAAAATGATTTTAAGAACGTACATTATTCTTACAACAATTATTGCTTATTCTCATTTCATTAGCAGGTGCTTCAACTTCACATAAGTTACTGAAGAAATAATTTGTCAAAAATATTTTTCAAGGAAGACGAAAAACATCTGAGATTCTCTCTGCCTTCTCTGCCAAAGAATGCCTTTGGATGGTGCTAAGTCTTTCTTGTCATCAGGATACTGTCCACATACGATAATGGTTTAATGAGAATTATGCATTTACAAATAATATTACCAATAAGCAAAATAAATAAATAAATAAATAACTTGAAGAAAATTCTGCTGTTCTATTCTAGTTATGGAGTCTTCTGTCCATGCTATGAAGCTGATAGAAAAAACTTAAAAATGTAGTGTAAGCTGTAAGGACTGAAGTATATCACTCTTTAAAAAGTCCAGAACTTCAAGGGAGTTGACTTGATGACCCTTGTGGGTCCCTTTCTATTCAAGATATTCTGAGATTCTGTGATTTGTAGTGTCAATGGAAAAAAAGTCACACTGAAAACTCTCACCTAAATAATTATTCTGTTCACACTGACATTTCTTATGTAAGTTAATACTATTCAGAACAAAGATTCTGTCACTGTCTTGATTGCAAGCCTTCATTGAACACTGTAAGAATAAAAAGAGAAAAGCAATGATACTGAAAAAAAAAAAAAAAAGTTTTTCCCCCCATTTAATCCCTAAGACTTCAGAGTTCTTCTTGTACAATGTAAATAATGAAAAATATTCCAGAAGAATACAATTCTGTTCTCTCCGAAGAGAAGCAACAGCTAGGGCAATGTAGGCAGAAGTAAGTTAGAAGATAGGAGGTTGCAGCTGAGCTTTGGCCATGGACAACAAAAGAATTCTTAAAAAGAGAGTGCATACCAAAATAATAAGATAAAGCACAATATGGCAAATATAGGAGCTTATATAAGCTAAGATTTCTCTTGCAGGCTCAAAGCATACGTGAAAAAAATAGTAACTTGAATCAATGAAGCATGAGTACTATAGTAGAAGGCATCCTGAGGATTGTATTTTTGGATAAAGCAGTTGCACAGACTGAAAAGAAAAACTTTGGTTTCTAAATGCTTATGGATAGCTGATAGCTCAAAGTTTTAGCAGTTGCTTCCATTACTGCCATTTCATGCTAATATTGCATGTGAATCATTATTGTAATCACCCTGTTTGGAATACAATCATTTATGTGGTGTTTCACAAGAAACAGATTAATTCTGTTTTCTTGTTTCTGCCAGTGGAGACAGATGAGAAACTCCATAGTATTTTTTAGTGTGTGATAATAAAATCAATTGGATTCTACAATTGTTCAGAAACAGGGAACGTAAATATTTTAAGAGAAGTTGGTCTAAAGGATAGGAAAACAATTCTCTCTAACTGTAATTTCTTGCTTGACTGCACAACAATTTTCTACAAACTATCTTCTACTGTAGATTCAACTGGAATTCAGCCAGGATGGGCCCTGTTATAAAACCACTTACACTCATCTTTAAAAGTCTAGACATCAGTCCTATTCTCACTTCCTTTGCTTTTTCTACACAGAAACTTAAACTGAGTTTTCCTGCCTCTGAGTATCTGACTGGGGAGGCCCCCACTGACGGACACCAGCGTATGCTTTTTCCCGTTTAATAATCATACTTCTTACTTCATATTTTCTAAATATAATGCATCAGTAAATTGCTCATAGCCCTTCTGAAGGGCTATGCATATGTCTGGACAGCAAAACATATGGCAAAGCTTTTTCCTCTAAATTATGATACAGTGTTTGCATATATAGTAAATTATTTCTATATTCAAATATGCATTTGTGCTTGGAATTTAATTGTCTATTAGTTTACAGTTATCTAAAAGTTTACAATCTAATCTCTAGCTGGAATATACTTTTTTAAGTCATTAGATTATCCAAAATAAAAAATATTTTCTGAAAAGATAAGTTATAACTTAAGTTCCCTTCTATATATGTGCACATCTTCAAGGTATTCAAATTTGGTGTATTTTTCTTTAACATGAAAAACAGTATTTTTTTTTTTGTCATTGATATCATTAATTAATAACTAATTACAATATCTAATTGTCGTCATGGAGTAGGTGGTCTACTTGACTGAATTACTTGGCTAGAGTGTCATGAAGAGAATTTCCATAAAAACTTCCTGAACATCACATAGCACTTCCTTTCTTGAAGCACAAGCAGAGGTTGCTGCAGAAGATACAACACATGCAGACAAGAAGTTCTCTAGTCAAGTTTGGGAATTAGTAAACAGAGCAAATAGGAACTTCAAATTCTGATGTATAGATAAATGGAGGAGCAACCAGAAACGCTGAAATCACATAATTGCAGAATTGGGTTGGAAGGGACCTCTAGATATCACCTAGTCTAACCCCCTGCTAAGTCAGGCTCCCTAGACCAGATTGCACAGGTAGGCATCCAGGTGGGTCTTGAAGATCTCCATAGAAGATGACTACACAACCTCCCTGGGCAGCCCATACCAGTGCTCCATAACCCTTTCTGTGAAGAAATTATTTGTGCAGAAATTCCTACGCATCAGTCTGTGACCATTATCCCTCATCCTATTACCACATGCTGCTGAGAAGAGTCCAGCCTTGTCCCTTTGCCTCCTGCTCCTAAGATATTTATAGATGTGGATTATAACCCCTCTGAATCTTCTTCAGATCTCTTAGCCCTTCCTCATAAGGGAAGTGTTCCACGTCCTTTGTCATCTCTGTAGCCCTCTAATGGACTCTTCCACAGAGAGGCCTGCCTTTTTTGTACCACTGAACTGGACAAAGTACTCCAGATGAGTACTCATCGGGACAGAGTAGAGTGGCAGGATCACCTCCCTCGACCTGCTGGCCACACTCTTTTTAATATATTTCAAATTATATATATATATATATATATATATATATATATATATATATATATATGTATAAAATATATTTCAAAAATAATCAAGTGTATGAAAAAACAACAAAAGGATTACTGCTTACTGTTTTTCCCCACTTATCCTCATATACTTTCTTGATGTCTACCTGTAGTCATTAATGAATATAAATTCCAGAAAGCTCACGATCATAACAGTATGAAAATTGAGTACCTTACTTCTGTCTCCACTTCGACAATTAAAATTAACAATGCTGTAAATCTTAAAAAGCAAAGAATAGATTGGATTTGATTATATAAATTCAATTTAAGGCTTTCATATAAATTTGATACTCCAACTTTCTGAACTTTCATGTCCCCAAGATCTGCATTACTATAAAGGCAAAGACAAATTCTTACCCCAAAATTGCCTTGCAAGGGTAAACATAGTAAATTATTTGGGTTGCTTCAAAACTACAGCAATAGACCGCAGGACAGTAAGAGATGACATGAGATGATGTCTTCCATGTCTTCTCTCTAGCAGGGAGGAAATAATACCCTGAAAGAACAACTTGCTCCTTTCAGGAAATCCCATTCTGAAAAACAGTTTTTTCACTGCTTGCTCCCACTTCCCGCAAGTCTCTTCTGTCTTCAGTTCTCCTGGTCTCTCTCTTCCTCCTCTCATGGTATTTATGGTTGATACGTAATGATGCAGAGTGAAACTGATTATGGGAAACTCCAAAGCATAGTCCCCAGCCTTTTATAACTGTAGTGTTTGTACGTTTATTACTATGTGACCTTCTCCTAATGCCATTCTTTTCCCATAATTTTAAAGGTCAAAACAGAGTTCTTTAAAAGTCAATACATTATTTTGACTTCCTTTTATTTCTTTTTATTATTATCGTTTGAGAGTTGTTTCTTGCTATTATTGAAGGCAACTGAAATCTGAGAATAGCAGCATAAAGACAAAATGAAGGTTGGTGCTCATAAAACACAAAGCTCTATATGGCACATTGCATCTGCATGAGTCAAACATTACCCGAAGCTGTGTAATGTTTCTCACAAGGCAGTAAGATGCCATAACTACTTATATCAAAGCTGTATTTTGGTTAAAGAGAAGAAGCATTCCCTGTTTAATCAGAGGTTGAGCTTTGTAAATTGTCACTCTTGCCAGTGCTCCCCTACACCCTGTCGACATTCCATAGTTTGACTATTTTAAGGCCCCTTTATTAAATGACGTTTGAAAGTACGGTAAAAGTAGGTGTTTATTTTTTTTCCAAGATATATATATTTCTATTGTTAATATTTGGGACATCAGTCTAGGCAGTTCATTACTTTCATCCCACTATACACTAAAGAATCATTTCATCATTTCATTGAAACCAGTACACTCAAAAACATTAAGGCTTTTGTGACCAGCGCCTTCAGAGGGGAAAAGTCCTTTTATCAACAAGCTCCTCAGCTGGCAGACAAGCAGAATCAGAAGAAGAGCTGTTGCTTTCAGAGCCCCAAACTCTATATAGTACTAAACACCTCGTACTTGAATTAAGTACATTCTCTACCAATTCCAGCTGCAAAACATGCTATTATTGGACAACCACTTTGTGGACAGAATGTCAGTTTCTGGGAAGAGTATTACTTTTCTTACACAATACACAGCTTTTTGTGGTCATTAAGATTGCATCTTATGTGACTATTACTTCCAGTGGATTATAAATTGAGTTTCTTCAGAACACTGTTACAATAAATTTAATGGTGACTTGGAGGGAAATACACAAGTCCTACAATTGTAAAGTACATAATAAAGTATAGCTGAAAACCAGGATTGAATTGTTTCCCATGCAGTGCTGTTGGAATATCTTTTCTACTGAGAGTCCAGCAACAGAATGAAAGTAATTTTCTTTTTGAGAATGGTGAAGCACAGCACATCTTACTGGTCCATAAATAACTCCTCACAATCTGATCATCATATAAAAATTTGAAATATGTACTCTGTAGATGTCTACTTCTGAGCCAGTCACTCTACTTTTCTCATGGCTCAGATAAGAATCAGAAAAATACAGATATTTTTGAAGCACAGTTCAGATGACCTGTTTTACACTTAAATTTCTGACTGAGAAGACAGATCCCATTACCTGAACTAGATACCAAACTTCTGCTGCCTGTAATGGGGAACTTGAGCTAATTGTTCAGATGGTGTCACCTTCCAACAAGACAAAGCCAGCTACGAAACTTTGAAAAAGAATCCCTATGAATATCAACCTGAGTAGCCTGGAGGAGAGAAAGTCATAACATGTGGCTGAAAGGATGTAACAATCTAACACAGAATCACTGAATCCTTGGAGTTAGAAGAGACCTCTGAAAGCCATTTAGTCCAACTCCACTACAATGAACAGGGACACCACAGCTAGATCAGGTTGCCCAGAGCCCTGTCCAGCCTCACCTTCAAAGTCTCCAGGGATGGGGCATCCACCACATCACTGGGCAACAACCTGCTCCAGATATTAAGAAAAGGAGGAACTAACTGAAGTCTACCCTCCTTGAGCTTGAAACCATTTCCACTTGTTCTATCACCACAGACTCTGCTAAAGAATTTTGCCAGATTATAGCCAGAATTTCATGCCACAGACATTGAGGGCCTCATACATGATCTTAAATCCATAATCAAAATGACGCATCTGTATGTTGTCAGTCAGCAATTAAGCAACCTCTCTCAAGAGCAAGTGCTAGCCAAAACTGTTTTGAAGATATCAGGATAGCAAGCAGAGAGCATGGGATTTGAGGATCTGTACAGAATTACACTAATGAGCTTTAATCAGATCTAACACAACCACAAACATTACATGTATATGCTTTTACTGAGTGCAGTATTAATGAAAAAATAACAGTTTTTTCATACAAGCATAAATTACAATGCGTATGGATGAGAGAATAAATACAACTCATTGGATTGCATAAATGTTGCTGAGAAAGTAGAATTTGTTTTACTCTGCAGGTTTAAAAGGTTTTAAATAAAATAATAATAGCTTTAAGAGAAGAGGAATTGTGTCTCTAGAAATAATCAGACCACAAAAGTAAGTAATCTCCAAGGACCTGTCTGCAATTAACTAGGTGATCATGTCACAGTGATAATGTATCTCTAATTTTGATGACTTCTATCCTAACAGAACAACCAAAGGGTTTATGTGCTAGATAAGGAAAAGCTAACTGAGGAGGATGATCAGGAAGGTATTTCTTTTCCAAGACACATAACACAATTAACAGTGTTAAAGATGCTAGCTCCACGCAGGACCTACATCTTCAAAAAGAAATTACAGGGAAGTTAAGATGTAATTTAATGAGGACAGCTTCAGATTTCAGGGGTGTGATAAATAACAAGATATAGCCTCTTCTCTCGTGGAATTACTGAGAGGACTAGAGGGAATGGTTTCAAGCTGTGCCAAGGGAGATTCAGGTTAGACATTAGGAAATATTACTTCTCAGAAAGGGCGGTCAGACACTGGAATGAACTGCCCAGGGAGGTGGTGGAGTCACCAACCCCGGGAGTGTTCAAGGAATGACGGGATGTTGTGTTGAAGGACACGGTTTAGTGGGAGCTATGGGTGATAGGTGAATGGTTAGACTGGTTGATCTTGTAGGTCTTTTCCAACCTTGGTGATTCTACGATTCTATGATTCTATATTCACATGGAAGAGAAAAAGCACTAAACAAAGAACAAACCATATATGCATATGAGTAACTTGAAGAGCTAAACAATGCAAGCTGTGATGCTACATGAAGTGAATAACTCAGGAACATGACTGTGAATGCAATAAGCACAAAATCTGACTGAATCAGACCATAAACATTATCAGAGAAAGAGGAAAGCGAGAAAATCTTGTTTGTAGTGGGGGAACAGTACTTAAGATGATAATCCATTCCAAGTCCCTCATGCCACAATATTGTTGAATTTAAACATATAGCCAGGAACTCAGAAAACCATTATATGAAGACTGAAAAGCTGATCTGTTAAATGTGGAGACATTCTGACATCTGAAGCAGTGAACAAGGTTAGTAGATGGAATGAAGGTTTCAGAGACATGAATTTCCACACACACACACACACTCCACAAAGTAAATAAGTGGCTAACAGGACATAGGAAGATTTTTACAGAGTTGTTAACTCTTTAAGGACTGAGAAGTCCCAGTACAACAGACACAAATATTTTCAACAGAAAAAAAATCTTAGTTTACACTGAAGGTTCACTTGACACTGGTGCTGAAGCTAGACTTGCATATCATCCAAATCCCTTCTTTACTGGAAAAGTCACAAGCTGGATTTATAGAAATCTAACTGATATTGCTGGGAGGAAGGTAAAGGTATAACTGATTACCACCTTAATCACATTTAACCTTGTAGTGGCATGGACATGCATATTCATTTTACACAACTCCAGGAATCTCTGTGTGAGATGGTCACCCTAGATTCTGTTGAGAATCAGAGATAGGTGAACATCTCTAGGGTGCATTGCATCTGAGAAAATCCTGACATCTGGTGCTAGAGGCACCTGTTTCCTTCTACTGAAAAAGTAGCATGCATTGACTTCTGTAGGTAAAGCCTTCCTTGCCAGCAGTAACTGGATTTTGTTCTGGAGATTCTCATGGCATGAAGCTATCCATACAGCTTCCTAGACACATGGCAGGGAGCACTTGTAGATAACCCAGACTCAGGGCAGGGTTATGCTGTTCCTAAATATGCTGTGGATATAAACTGCTCATAGGGCACTGCATTAATCCTGGTACCAGCCAAACACGACAGTCAGCAAACACAGCTATGACTCTGAGTCTGTTTCCATCTAATTCTTGGACTACATAAACATCTATGGTTCTGCAGCAGCAAAGCTGACTCACATATATCAGGCGATACCAAGCTTGTAATTTACAAACAAGTATTCCTACTTTTAATCTCATTGTTGATTAATCCAGGACATAACACCTATAAAGCAGCTACAAAATCCAAAAAGAAAATATTTTTTGGAGAGCTAGTTGACCCCAGCTTCACTTTATTCTGTATAGAGCTTCTGTCTGGTCATACACAGACCTACTCAATCTGGTGCTACTATACATGAAGAAAATAACCAGCAAGCCAACTATCAGGGCTTTATGAAAATTTCTGATAAATGACAAAGTGCAGCCTTTTACCCCATAGATTCTATTTGCCAACTCAGGTCCATCATTATCCCATAAAGAAAGGAGAAAAGAGGAAATGAGAGAGTAGATGAGGGGAAGAGGAAAGCCTGGTCTTTTGTTATTTTCCTTATATTCGCACCTCTTTGCTATACTAGTGAATTGCATAGACTTTCTGAGATTTCTCAGAAAAAGCTACTGTATTATGTTCCCAAAGAAAATTGACTCCAAGATTGATTTTTCTGTACTACCCTCCCATTGGGAAATAGGATGACATTGTAATATACCTCCTGCACCTTTTCTGTGCTAGTGGATAAAAAAAAAAAAAAGTTTTCAGCTTCTCATTTTAGTTCCATTCAGTACTAACTAGCAATTTCATCAGATCTTGCCCACATGTTCTCTCCACTGTGCTTCATTTAGACTTGGAGCCCAATCTTTCAATCTATTTCTCTGACAGTAGATCCTGCTTCTTCTGTCTATAATGATTCTGCCGCCATTTTTATGCTAATAAAAATAAGTAACTATGGCCATTTTTCTATCAGCACAAATAAATAACTAATTAAAATGAAGACAGCAAATCTCTGGACCCAAATGAACACAGAAGCCAAGTGTTTACTGTGTTGCAGAATGAAAAAGTGGAAGAGTGTTCTTTAGTTCAAACTTCATAATACTCAGTTACATTCAGGCTGGGAGACAGATGTTCCCTGATGAGCAATTAGCAAAAAAATCTGCAACTTGAAATTATAAATCAGGACTTGCCTGTGATATACAGAATTGAGAAGTATGTCAGGGCATAAGAGGCTTCAGACATCACCTTAATGAAATCTGCTAGTCAGCTGTTAAACTTCCTCAAACAAAGAGTTTGATCCCAGGGTGTGCTGGCGGCCTCCTGAGTAGGCTCCATTCCTGTCAAACGAGCACTCTCAAACTACCTTCAAGCCCTTTTCATAGACTCAGAAGTCTCCTGAAAGGTCATTCCTTTATCCAAGGAAGGATCAAGTACAGTCATGGCATGTTCATTAGACTGTTGTAAAATCAGCTCTATAAAGCTCAAGTGATGGGATTTTCTCAGACTCTCCAGGTAATCTACAACAGTGTTTCATCATATTTGCCATTAGCATAAATTTCCTTTGAAGTGCAGTATTCACTGGTGCATGGAACTTAAATCTATTATTTCTTATTTTAGATCACTCCTACTCTCTCTGCAACAATTTTGTTTTGTGTAGTATTGCACAATAAACAGAACAAAGACTTTTGGATCTATACCACACCAAAGGCCTCAGAAAGAAGAAGTTGAAGACTATAACTGCACTTCAACATCTATTGAAAGAAAAGTGGAGAATCTTGGATGACAAACAAAAACAGCTGATTGCAGAAAGGCTGAGAGATTAGCACAAGCAAGTGATGACAGCTAATTGCACGAAACTAATGGCATAGTTTTTTTTCTGCTAAGCATTCCTTTCTGAATAGGAAATAACCAAGTCAAAAGAAGCGTACACCCAAATGATCCCACCAGGCTAGATGTAACAGAAGATATTTGATTAAGAAGATTAAGGAGGAATTTAAGGATGACTGAAAGTTGACCTAGGTATGTGTGCTGTCGTTACATTATTGCTGAATTGCTTTTAAAAAGCTCTAAACATAATAATGCATTCAGAAAACAGAGCTGTTTGTGTAACATCTACCATATTAGAAAGTTTTCCAAAGATTTACAACGCTATAGCCATACAAATTCATTTCCTGAGCTAATGAATTGCATTTTGAACTATAATCAAGGACTCACGTCATTTAGTTCTGTTAGAGGTGGGGAAAAAAAAAAAAAAACGGTGTACTCAGATCAATATGGTCCAGGAAAGTTTCTCCACATTAGATTAGGATTTCTCAAAGCAGCTTGCTCAGCAGACAGCAACTAAAAATAGAATGAGAAGTCAAATTATGCAGTCTTTTCTTTTAAATGCGTCTCATACATGTTTTCTTTTTAGCGAAAAAGAAACAACCAAGGAATCAAATACTGATTTATAAGTACAACTTTCACTGATTGCAGAATGCAAATATACATATTGATTATTCTAACTCTCTCTCCTTCTTCCGTTTCAGACATACAGCGTCCCTATGTACCTTTTAAACTTGATTATGTATCACCTAATTAGTTGACCACAGAAGTAAGGTGCATCCAGTCATGCTTTCATATGATCTTTGGTGGATATTTCATCCTTCTTCCATGCTATTTCACTTTCAAAGTCTGTTGGAAGCTATTAAGAACACTGAGCAGCCATCTGAACTCAGTGTCTGCCTGCATTCTACCATTTCCTAGTCCATGGGGAAAGAAAAAGATGGCAGGGTGGGATCGGAATAAAGTCTGACATTTCAAATTGACTTCAAGAACTTAAATGCAGTCAGAAACTCTATTTTTTCAAATAAAGAGGAAAGCACAGTCAAAAAAAAAAAAAAAAGACTGAAACATAAAACAAAACTCTGAAATACCATACTATAGAAGATAATATAATCTTTCCACTTATACCATTATTCTGATGCATGCAGAAGTAGTCCACCTGAAGATCACAAAACGCAAGCACTTTTAGGGGAACATAAAATTGTTCCCACTGACTTACACACTGTAAATTGAATCTGCTACAGTAATGAAAATATTGAGTAAAAATTCTGTCCTGTTTAGGGTTCATATTGTGATAAAGAAATCATTTGTTGCATTTACATTTTTTTTTGTCTTCTCTGGATGGACAAAAGGGAAAAGGTTTTAAACAAATAAATAATTATCAAACAAATAGAGCTAGGCTCTGGGTAAAAATATTGTTCATTTTCATTGTGATTAAAATACCACGTTTGAGTCTGTGGAGAAACTGGATAAGGACACAAAATGAAGACATGTTCCATAGTACAGCAACGTATGCATGGTTAGATAACTGTAAACCCACTTTTGTTTGTTTTGCCTTTCCTCTAAAAATCAAGCCATCAAACAAACTACCTCTGTTGCTGCACAATGAATCTACGCAAGGCACCTCCAACGTTGCTCTGTTGGAGTAGCTGTGCTATGGAGACAGCCAAGGCCTATAAGCACACGAAGGAAAGATTGGATAGGATTAAGTTGTTGAGTGAAGAATCAATTGTGATGTTTGGCGAGTCTCTGCAGGCTCAAGTATTCAAACATTTCTTCACTTCGTTGGGTAAAAATGCAGGTTGATTTCAAAATATGGAATCCATTCCGTGATTTGCAATTGAATGACTATATAAACACAATGTAATTCCATTGCCTAAAATAAACATATGCAAATGAGGCTGGTGAACAGCAAAGACTGTACAGATTTGGAGACTAGCAAAAAATAAGGTACTAATTCATGTAGAAGTGGAGACCAGGAAAGGAACTGTGAGTTGCTCTGGAGTTCTCCCATGCTTTCTACAATTTTGTCATTGCAGCACAATCATCTCCTCATGCAGTGTGTATAACTGAATTCCATTACAGTCAGGTTTAACTTCCGCAAAGAAGGCACTTCTTTAATTGGGTACAGTTGCAAACACTGGGAAAAGTGTTTTTCTTTCTGCAGATTTTTTCCACCCAAAGCCCCACTGCAACATCAGCCCAGATTTTATCTGAATGCCAAGGTACTAATGATTCCTACAATCAAATAATGCAGGCACAGTGTATTAAGCATATCTCAATTCACAACTGAAGTGAATTTGTTAGCATAGGAGTGTAAAGATCTGATCTGAACTCCACATTGATTTTTTTTTTAATCACATCTAATCTAATTTATGCATCTCAGATCCCTTCATTTGTTTCCACTGTTCTTCATTCTCTTTTATAATAACCCCTCGACAATATGTCCTGCTACAACCATGCTGTATCCTTTGCTATTTTTCCATACCCATTAAAATTTCAATATGGATTAAGCATTTACTACATCTACAGAGAGAAGCGTAGGAAACAGCAACACTGTTGCTGTTTTTTTCTTTTAATTGCACTCTCTCATTATTATATACTGGACAGCAGCAGAGAGAAAGAGGTGATTGTGCATATACGCTCTGCTCTTATAAGGGCCCATTTGGAGTACTGCATCCAGACCTGGGGCCCACAGCACATGCAGGATGCAGAGCTGTTGGAGTAGGTCCTATGGAGGGCCATGAAGAAGATAAGAGGGCTGAAATCTTATGAAAAAAGATTGAGGACACTGGGCTTGTTCAGCCTGAAGGAGGGTCTGTGGAGGCTAAATTGCCACCTTCCAGTACTTGAAGGGAGCTTCTAAACAAGCAGGAGACTGACTTGTGTCATAGCACAAGGAAGAATAGCTTTAAACTGAATGAAGGGAAATTTAGTTTGGGAAAATTTAAAGGTTAGGAAGAAATTCTTTACTCAGAGGGTGCTGAGGTACTGGCACAAGCTGCCCCAAGAAGTTGAGGATGCCCCATTTCTGGAGGGGATCAAGGCCAGATTGGTTAGGACCGTGTGCTGCCTGATCTGATGGGAGGCAGCCCTGTCCATAGCAGGGAGGTTGGAGCTCAATGATCTTTAAAGTCCTTTCCAATCTAAGCCATTCTATGATTCTGTAGAACGTCTATGTTTACTATTCAGTGTCCATCAGTGAAACAGTTTCTTTCTTACCTCCATTTTACTTAAAGGTACTGCTGTACTTTTATTCTAGTATGCACACTGTTTTTTGTAGCATCTCAGTTTTCATTTATATATATTTTACTGAATTATTTATTGTACAGCTTTTGTCTGAGAGTGTGCTCATCTGGTTTTCAAAACTGAGTGGAACTTTATGACAGTGTGATAACATATAACCCACACGTGTGGGTCTTGAGCTTGACAAAGGAAGGATAGTGGAACAAGATAATGCCCAAGCAGGAAACTGCTGCTTCTCCATGGCACACATATTGTTCAGCATCAAGCATTTCAATTTTGTTGTTGTTATTCAAATACAATAGTAGAATAATACCTTCATAATTTTTACTTACTTCCAGGTGATAACTTCAACAAAACAGCAGAGAATAGAAGGGAGCAGAGCTCATCTCCATAAAGAATAATAAATACCAAAACTACAGTTCAATAGTACACAAGATTAAAGAGATTTACATAATCTCTTCTTCTGCAGAAATGAGTTGCTCAACTTTCATAACAATAACAGGTAGAAAGTAACAGAACTTCACCATGTTACAATGATACATACATAGATAGTGTCCTTCCTCCTTGAATTTTTCAGCTCTAAAATGAAAAGCTGTACTAGTACTTCTATTTTTAAGTCATTTCTAGGATCGATTCCTTCCTAAACTTCAGTCAACCAGCATTTTAGACATTGGGTTACCCCCTTGCCTCTAGCTGTCTGTCAGTACAGAAGGTTTCTGCAAGACTTGAAACATCCATCAAACTTGAGTGGATGTCTTGTATAGCCTAAGGTGTCTCAGATAGTACAAGACTGCTATGTTCAGACACTTGAATTAAGCCCTATAACAATATCCAGTTGCCCAAATGCAGACATCTCTCTAGGGAATGCTCAGTTGCTCCCTGGGTTCAAATGGCTGTGACAGCACACTCACCAAAGGCTACATCACACGTGGACAGACACACAGAAACATATTAAGTATGTTTTAATCTGGGGACTGAATCCCCACTTCCATAAGAGCATCCTCCTTCTCTCCTAGTGGATCAGAGCATACATCCAGAAGCTGATGTATCTCATCTAAGGACAGATGTAACGTACATGGCATAAACTGATTTTCTACTGCTACTGGGGAAGAAGTCCTATATTACTAAGTTAGACCACACACCTTTTAGATGACTAAGCTTGTCTGGGTCTTTCTGAAACATAAGGAAAAAAAAAAAAAACAAAACACTAGCCATATGATTACACAAATTTAGAGAGAAAGTGGGCAAGTTCACAGAACCACAGCGGCTGGAAGGGACCTCTGGAGATTATCTACTCCAACACTGCTAAAGCAGGTTCCCTGCAGCAGGAAGGAAAGGAAAACATCCAGGCAGGTTTTGAGCATCTCCAGAGGAGGCTCCACCTGTTGCAGTGCTCTGTCTCTCTCACAAGATGGAAGTCTTTTCTTATGTTCCAGTTTGTACACAGTGTCCCTTGTCCCTTTATTTTCTTGAACTGAGGAGCATAGAACTAAACACAGTACTCCCTATATGGTCTCACCAGTGCAAAGTGGAGGTAGACCTGCCGGCCACGCTCTTTTTAATGCATCCCAGAATACCACTGGTGACTTCTTAGGCACAAGGAATCGTTGTTCATAGTTCATAGATGATAAACCCATTCTCAGGTTTTGAATGCATAGAAACTATATCCATCTCAGGAACGTCCTGAAGAGAAAATGCCTGAATACTAGAACAGCACCAGGAGAAAGAATAATACCTTCCTGAGCTGCTCTTCTGCTTTCCTAAGCACCTACTTTAAGTCACTGCTACAGACTGGATCAGATAAGAGTCTTAGCCTATTCCAACACAACCATTCCTCTCTTTTAAGGTCTAATTGTCCCCACTTCTACTTGAGCCAGTGAAATTCACTTTATAGGCAGTGAAGAAAAGTGGAAATTTGTAGAGCATGGCTCACTTCACTCTAAAGTACATGTCTAAAATAAATCAGGCGGATTGTTCTCTCTGGGGTTGGCTTCTCTCCGCCAGTTATTAAGGCACCCCTGGAAACTAGCTCAGGTGTAGATGTTTGTATCTCAGCTACCTGAATTTAGATTCCATTCAAATGAGCTTTGAGGTACATGCAGAGCTTGTCTAGTTGCATATGTTTACAGTTGAAAAAAAAAAAAAAAAATGAAAAACTTAAAATAAAAATGAAAACACAGTTAACTGTATCCACAAGAAATCCAGATCAGAAGGGAAAAGAGTTCACAGCTGCCAGACATCAGAAGAATGACAGATACTCTGTACTCACTAGGTTATTTCTTGTGGAGAAATGTCCCATGCTCTCAGCTAACTCTCCATTCTGAGGCCTGTTCACCAACCTTCCTCCACACTCACAGTTTAGCTACAAACTCACTTCTTTTTCTGTTTGTTCTTAATAGCAACAACACAGATTCTGCTGAAGTTCACTGCCTAATGCGGATGTTTTTTTTTTTAAAGGATATTGCTTCAGGCCTAAATGTTGAGGCTTCAACGGAGAGAAGAGCTTTAAATAACTAATGAGCTTGTTTAGTTAATTAATCTATTAACAATCAAATGCACGTATTGATTATTCTAGGAATTGCTGACTATCAACTATATACACCAAGAGACTGATTTTCCAGAAACACACCTCAGCAAGATTCAAAACAAAAGCATATCCATTTCTTCGTTGAATTATAGACCCTAAAAACAGAATTAAATGAATAAATAATTTTAAAAAATAAATAGAGAAGGCCTCTTACATTACCCATACCTTTGAATCCAGCAGTTTGAGTCCGAGGTGGGGGTGATAGTCTGTTGTGAGTTACCACTTTGAGGCCCTCAGCAAGAGGATTATGGTGCTCAAGTAAGGTGAAGCTCAAAAAAAACTAGGGCAAGCCTAGGCAAAATCCTGACTAGTCCAGGTGCCTGCAATTAGTATTATTCAGAGCTAGGAGAAGCAGTCACCATCTACGTTGATTGGGCTGTGAGGCTTCAGGCTGCTTCTGGTGTCAAGCACAGGGAGTCAAGCATTTTTCTTTGTTTCTGTTCCAGTTTGGTTTTCAGTGTCCAAATACAAATGCCCATCAGAAATGAAGAATATCAAGCTGACTGGCTCTTGCTTCCTTTTTTCTCAGCATAATTTGCTATATGAAGTTGAGTCGTACTATTATTGCAAGTTTCCTGATTCATGCATTTGAACATATAAGCAGGTATCTTTTTCTTCTTCTATTTATGTAAATAAAATCATTATTAATTGTTTGCATTAGAAAGAAGTAGTAAAATTGCACTGTAGTTCAATCATTCTGTGCTTAAGTGGCACTCTGAGTTTCCCAATTATTCATTATATTGTTTTGCCTATACTCAATATAGTAGTTAACTAAGCCATCAATTATAGCATAGCTACCTGCCCCTTGTTGTCCTTGGGATTCTGACAGGGAAATTTTCTGTTATTTATGGGGGAGGGGAGATGGGTAGGAGGATGAAGAGAAAAAATAAATGGTTTTTGCTTGGGCTCAGGTACCAGGGAGCCCTAAATGTGGGACTCTCGCATAAGTGCCAAACAGTGAATAATATTCTAACAAGTAATCTGCTAGAAGGTGGCCAGCTGCTTGAAAATACAACACTCACATACACAGTGATACCACCATTTTGGATATATCCCCTTTCAATACTCCAGCCACCTAGACATTAGATGTGTCACGCAACTTTCCGCCCATCTGAAACCTGGCTACATATCAGCCCACATATCTCATGTTCCAAGCATGGTCAGCAGCTTAAAAGGTCACCAGTTAATCATCATAAGGCTTGGAAACTTCTTGCCAATCCAGAATAATTTGTAAGTTTTCAGCATGACAGAAAGGAAGCAAGTGGGTGACCTAGTTCTGCTTTAGTATGGCTTCCCCTCACTCATACAGACACAGCCATGTTTTGAGAAAAAGATTAAATGCGAAAGTCAAAGGGTGCGAGTGAAATACCTTAACAGGTTTTGCATCATACACTTCAGCCAAGCAACTAAGTACAGAATTTATCCATCAGTAATGTAGCTGGACTTTGTGGCAAAGGAAGATGCACTGACAAAACCATCCAATCTTAGGTATGAGGCAGCACATGCCTTCAACCCTTTCCTGTCATCTAAACCTGTAAATTAGGGTCTTAATGTAAATGGTAGACATGGAAACTTTTGTTAAGAAAACATATTGGCTATAGACAAAGATGTTTTATATTAAAAGAAAACACAATGCTGGTAATACAGATACATGTTTAAGGCATTGGAAAGGAGTTCTGAATGTTCTAGACATTCATGGCATCCACATAACTACTTCTATTTCTTGAATTTACCTTCTTCTGGGGATCATGTGGATAGAATCAAAGAATCATAGAATCATCAAGGTAGAAGAGACCTCCATGATCATCCAGTACAACCATCCACCTACCAATATTTCCCCACTAAAACATGGCTATTAGCTCAAAATCTTATTGTTTCATGAAAACCTCCAGGGTTGATGACTCCACCACCTCCCTGGACAGCCCATTCCAGTGCCTAACCGCTCTTTGGAAAATAAGTATTTACTAATGTCCAAACTGAATCTCTCCCGGCTCAACTTGAGGCCACCACCTCTAGGGTACAGGTTTCAAGAAAGTATCAGACTGCTGAATGCTAGAATGCTGGGCATATGACTGAATTCTTTCTTTGTTCCCCCAAAATACTGTTTGTCAAGTCGTGTTCTACTGCAAGAATTTGATCTTACAGAATTAAGAAGGTAAATAGTAAAGAAAATTATAGCTGTTTTAAGGAAATCTGTCCCTTTTTTTTTAAAAAAAATATATTTTTTTTGCCTTGAAATCTGTTAACATGCAGTTTTCTGAAGCAGGATTAAATGTATCCAGCATAATAGAGATGAAAACAAGGAAATTTTCAATGTATGAGCTATGTAAAGGTTTTAATTTCCTCAATCCAGATTTGAAATGATTTTCTAGAGGGCTACTTTACGATCCTGAGGAATAAGCCAGCAGTGCATTAGTCAGCTCAGTGGAGGACTTGACTATCTTTATAGCCTCTATTTTCTTTATCCTGTACCAGAAAAGGTTACTTATGCAGCCTCAATGGTAATGACTCTCCCTGACATTTCAAGGCACATCTAACAAACATCAGCATAGAGAAACAACATTCTCAGCACAGTTTCAAGGAAATTAATTTGTCTTGATTCACAGCAACTAATTTCAATGTCACAAGCATTAATTACTTGATGCTGGTAAACTGGTCTGAGGAAGAAACTACTTTGGGTGGTTTTAGTGAATTCGGTTTATATCCATGTCCAATTTTTTATGTGTTCTCTCTTAGAGAGACTGTCTTTGTGTTTTTGTCTTTTGGTCGGTTCTGGCACTATAAAAATCAGTGCCTTATCCAGGCAGAAGTCTTCTTAGAACCTGTGTTGAAGTAAAAATGTTCTGATGTATGATGGTATAGTTTGTGAGCCATTATGACACGAAACAGTATTGAGCCAATAAAAGCAAAATCTTCCCCAGCATTGACCTCTGAAAGGCTGTTCCTCAACTTAATGGGGAAAAAATATATATTCTTCCAAATATAATTATATTGTAGGTGGCAAAGTCCTCTCAGATAGCTTAGGCTGATCCCTTAAACAAAGCGATGAATACACCCAATTTACAGTGCACCTTTCCAGGACATACTGAAGTTGGTCACTATCTCAGCCTCTGCAAGAAGGAGAATACTGGACCACAACAAGAGCCTATTTCCTCCATTCAGGCAAACATGCCACGTTTCATGCCCTTGCTTACTTCTCAATGTAATATATGTGACAAGAGGTATAAAGTGCTACTCGTGGGAGAAAGGGAGAATTTTCTGTTTTGTACTGGCTGTAGGAGTGTGTTAAGGAAAAGACAAGACAAGAATCAACTTTGAGTTCAGCAGAAAGAGATCACTAAATCCATTCCCCTGTGTGAAAGAGAGAGAGAGAGACAAAGAGAGAGAAACTAATGTTTTCGGTCTTTGTTGTAAAAGATTGGGGGAAAATAAACACAATAGATTCAATTCTAGCCCTCAGAACACCAGCACGAGTTTTTCTATTCAATTCAGTCTGGACAAAAATGTACCTAGTGCCCTCTAAAATCCAGTGCTGAAACTTCTGTCAGAAGATATGTTCTTGTAGGTTCATCAAAGACAGTTACAGAAAATAACTTTTGCAGGAAGAAAAAGCATCAAGATCAAAAGGTAAAGCTGTTATGCATTTCTGAAGAGCCTCACCATCTCCCTCTCTTTGTGCCAAAACTACAAATAAAAACTAGGAAGAAAATAGCAAATAAAATCTTGAAGGGAAAGAAGTTATATCACTTTTAGATAAATTAAAAAAAAAAAAAGCCAACAACAACAAACTAGCATTCTGAAGCGTGAACAACTATTTCCATTTCCATACTTTCAGATCAATTGTTTTAATTGTTGTGTCACCTATTCCTGAAGGAGAGGCTGTGAGAAAGAAGGGAACATCTGCTGTGATAGGACAACCTTAAGTGGTTTAAAACTAAAAGAGAGGAGATTTAAATTGGATATAAGGAAGAAGGTTTATTTACAATAATGGTGGTGAGGCACTGGCACAGGTTGTCCAGTGATGTGGTGGATGCACCATCCCTGGAGACACTCAAGGTCAGGTGGGATGGGCTCTGAGCACCTTGATGGAGCTGTAGATGTCCCTGTTCATTGCAGAGGAGTTGGACTAGATGGCCAACAATTCTATGATTCTACACAACAATGGTGTCTCCAATTCAGTTCAGACCAACAGTAGCTATTTACAAAATTGTGTGTAAATCAAACCAAAACGTACTGTAAACTTTCTGGAAAAGGACATCTTACACTGAAAGGGTATGCTGTAGGCAGCACAATGAGCAGAGGGTTAGACAATTCTCAAATTTAACTTTGTTTAAATTTAATTCAGAATCAAGACCACAATTTATTTCCACTTCTTCTTCTATTAAAACACAGTATCTAAATTTTGCTATCCTGAAGTTGTTGGATCCTGTCATTGGAATTATACAGTGTAAGAAAGGCTTTTTCTACCTTCTTCTGAATATGAAGTAATATATTCTTATAGATGACCATGTTTTTCTCTGTCAGTAAGTTTTGACAACTTTCTGGCTCTCTGTAGCATAAACAAGAAAACAGAAGAAATTTCTTTGTAAATCTCTAGTGAAACAGTTTTACTCCCATGTCAAATCTATATAAAGATTTCACTGTCTTTCTATCTTCTTCCTGACTTTTATCTAGGGAATGTATTCAGTATGAATCAATATAATCTCAGAGGATTAGTCTGTCTTGTTCTTCATATGATTATAGTTTGTTAAGGTTTATTTAGTAATCTGCAACAGCTTTTTTTTCCCACTGAGGAGTAAGTAAAACATGCTCATTTAAACAGCGAAACTCTCACAGCCTTCCTCCAAGATGGCTTTATTGTAACTTAAAATAAGAATTTCCCTTAAAAATCCTTTTCAGACAGAAGAATCAGGACTTGAAAGATTGCTGTTGATACAGCTGCTTGCTTGAAGAAACAAGTGAATATTCTTATAAATCACAGTAACTCCATAACAGAAAAAAATGACTATAGAACAGATTCATGATTTTATGTTCTATGACTCTAAAGCATTTTTACTTGTCTGCCTTCTGTACCTATGTTCCTCCCTGTCCCATTTTCAGGAAGGGTGGTGAATCTCCCATCATAGTGTCATGTAGTCTGGTGGATTGGGCAGTGTGAGGACATACATCACCTTAAACCCACTCTCACTGATCCAGGTCTAATGCCAAATTAGGCAAGCAGGGGTGATAGTCCCAAGTTCATTTTTTTTTGAGGACTGTGAGTCTTCATTAGCTCAGCTATACTCTCCATCTGCTCCTCTGTAGGAGGAAACTGAAGAGCTGGTCATGAAATCTAAGCCTGAGTGTAAAGTAAAATTAACAACAGTCTGAGTACATGTTAGGACTGACACAGGATGTCTGCCTGTGA
The DNA here is from genome assembly GCA_036925125.1 of Oreortyx pictus. Lineage (NCBI taxonomy): Eukaryota > Metazoa > Chordata > Aves > Galliformes > Odontophoridae > Oreortyx > Oreortyx pictus. Next base: position 4,560,283 of record JAUPFR010000005.1, read on the forward strand.
AATTAATGCTTGTATTTAACCTCTATTTTATTATTAGTAGTTTTAGTATTAACGCTAATAATTCTTCAGCCCTTAATTCTTTCTGAGCACAGAGTCTGATTTCAGCTTTATTTCAAAAAAGAAAAAAAGGTAAAAATCTCAGATGTCAGTACAAACCTTAAATTTGATACAGAGAGGCTTAGAATCAAACGTCTGTAAGGATACATCTTAGTCCAAATTGGTTAACTACTGAATCAAGAAAAAGACAAAAATCCAGAGCAAAGCAGGCTGCATTAGTTCTGATGCCCACAGGACTACTTGCTAGTTACTGTGATGCTTAACTTGGAGGTCTCTAATCAGCTTTTTTGGATATACTTCTAACTGGATCATTCAGCAGCAAAAGTAATCCACAAAGAAGAGTCAGGAACTAAACCCTGAATCACAGCTTAGGTACAGGGATATATGCATTAGTGTCTCAGCTTCTGTACCTTTTCTGTTGAAATCACACCATGCACTGAGGCCAGTTAATGACGAGCATCCCAGCAGTGATCCTTTTTTACTCGTGGTATTATGTACACTAGCACCATTTCCAGTCTTTAATGTTCTTTCAAATTACATCCAAAGTTCACTAGAGTCAATAAAAAAGATGGAAATAAGTGAAATTTCCCTCTCTGAGAAGAAAAAAAAAAAAAAAAAAAGCCTTACTTTTAATTATTTTTTAATTTGAAATTGAAATATCTTTCCTGAAAAGAGATTCTTAAAAATCATTTTCAGAACTTTTTCATTTCAATCCAAGATTTGTCATCCCACATGCACATCCAGAAGAAAATTTTATTAATTTATTTATTTTTGTCCTGTGGTGGCAGAAATTGAAGACAAGAAGCTTACAATTTACTAACAGTGTATTTTCAATCAAAAAATAAATCTCACGCTGAATTCCTAATCAAGTCTCAGAGATATCTTTCACTGGGAGTTAGATCCATTCTAGTAAAATATATAAAGAGAGGGAGTTATATCCTGCAGTTAGGAAGGTTTATCACTCGGGAGAATAAGACTGTAGGACATGTTTTTCTTCTTGTCTAACATCTGGAATATTTTTCCATATGCACGAAGGGAGAACCAGCAGTAGAGAAAGTCTCAAACTACTTTTTTCCTATGAATATAACCAGCAAGTAATTTCAAATGTCTTTACTCTGTACCACTGTCTCCCATCAAAGACATTAAATGACTTCTCATTGTATGAAAAATACCAATAAATGTTTCAGCGTGAGCATGATTTTATGGAGTTACCAGAGAATGTCATCAAAATTTAAGCCCTTACCAAATTCACATTACAAAAGTGTAATAAGCTACGAATGATGACAATCCTTGGACCATATAAGATGACTTCATTCTTTTAATTGCAAGATAGTTTTCATAGTCACATGCACCTGAGGGCATTAGGCAAATATTAAAATAAGCATAACTGTAAGGGAATAAAATTAAAAAGGCGCTGCTTGAGATTTAGTCTTTTTTGTTTGATTTGCTTTTTGCAGTGATAGGAAAGTAAGCAAGATTGCATTAAAGACCAAAGATCAGAAAAGTTGAAAAATTCAGTGTTTTGTTCTGAAATAATTTTTATTTGAAATATATACGAAGCTATTTGTAGTATAAACCATGTGTTCTTTATATATCAATATGATCAGGGGTTTATTGGGCATATCTCCTTTTTTAGAACAATTTCAATCAATCGTTCAGAAACACTTCCACAGGACCATAAAAACTGCATTGCATCACTGTGATTTTAGCTGCAATATCTTAACTCTGTGTAGCTTCTTTCCTGCAGTGGATCTATCTAGAATTGTTAGCTTGCAAAGCAACTAGAATGTAAATATTTAGTACCAGACAATTGCAATTTCTTAATTATACTACAAGTGAGAAAATTATCACTCTGGACACATATAAAAGATAAGAATAAGAAAGAATAAGACTTTGTGAAACACATGACTATAGCAAAATAATCAAGGTCCAAGTTCAACTGTTTTCAGAGACTGATTCATAGGATGTTCCCCAATATCCATCTCCTAACACAGACTTTTTCTGTGACAGAAAGACAGGGCAGCTACCAGTCCTCAGGAGGCATTTGAAAAATGCTCTCAATGACATAACTTAAATGTGGTTAGTCCTGGCGTGGTTGGGCAGTTGGGCTCAATCTTTGTGAGTCTTTTCCAACAACACTATACTATTTGATTGCTTGTGTCTGCAGACAGTTCACAAATGTCAGGTGAATGTGCTTCTTCAGTTCAGATATGATGTTATTCTACCTTCCTTCTAAAGCAGAAGTGAACTATGCTGTTGACAAATGCAGCAGCTTTGTGGATGTAGTTTAAAAGAGAAGTTTGGGGAAAGTAGACAGGTGATAAAACCATGACATTTGGCATAACTCTATCCCTAGGAGTAAAACTTGAGGAACTGAATGCTGAGGAACATTCATCCTCAAAAATGAATGAAAACAAGCTGATGAAAAAATTGTCTCCAGGTCTGAGGTCCTGCTGTATTAGGACACATAAAATAAACAAGACAATATATATACACAAGACTAAGTAGAAATATATAGTTATATATATAATTTACACCCTAAACTTCAGCATTTATGGAACACTATCTCTAATGTAGACTGTGACCATTATGCAGCATTAGCTCCTGTAGCATAAGACCCAAAGGAAAAGCTATTTCCATACCTGGGCATCTGGATTTGATACGTATTTCACACACGTAAGGACTGGCTTAGCATGTTATTGTTACTATTTTACTTCTTACTACAGATTGAGAGATTTTTTCACAAGACCATAGATCTTCTTCCAGATTGCAATTTTCTAAGGCAGAATTGTGGTTAATGAGCTTGAAAGGTGTTGTTGCAGCGAACCTGTAGCCCATGCAGGAAAAATCAGTGAACTCTTTTAATATATATATTACTCTTTTAATATATATATTACTGAACTAGATCACCTGTTCTGTCAGAACTAAAAGGGCACTATCTTCCTTTTTGTATTTATCTTTTCTTTTCCAGGCATGGATTTTTTTCCCCAAGGGCAAAGGGGCATTGCTTCGGCTCTCTTCTATTACAGCTTGTAAAAATCAAAATAAATAAATCATAGACCTCTTTCATCTTTAATTTCTGTTCTCTGGTCATTTACAGTTCTTGGTGACATGATGGATGGTATCACTGTTGGAAAATGGCAAGAAAACTTATGCTTCTCTTTAGCTCCATGGATAGCTCATTAAACTCAAGAGGATTTAGACAACACACTGATTTCTTGACAAAAAAGAAAAAAAACTCTTTATACATCAGTTCAGTTGAGACTAACTTAAAAAAAATAATTGAGTTATTGCAGCTACCCTGGTAGGCAGCTCAGCACCCCATAGTCACCCACTCCCCACCAATGGGATGGGGGAGAGAACAGGAAAAGTAAAAGCGATGGAACTTGTGGTTTGAGATAAAAACAGTTAAACAGGTCAGTGAAAAGTTAGACACATACATACAGGCAAAGCACAGTGAAATATCCATCCAATACTCCCCATCAGCAAGAAAAAGTTTGGCCATTTCCAGGAAACCAGGGCTCCACCATGGTTACCTGGGAGGACAAATGCTATACTGCCAGATGTCTCGCCTTCCTCCTTTTCCCTCTCAGCTTTTATTACCGACATCATGTTGTGAGGGATATTCCTTTGTCTAGCTGTCCTGTTCTGACACCTCCCAGATCCTTGTGCACCCTCAGCCCCTTGTTGTCAGGGCAGCACAAGAAGCTAAAACATCCTTGGCTCTGTGAAGCAACTAAAACATAGGTCTGTTACTACCACTATTGTCAGCAGAAATCTAAAAGATAGCATCTTATCAGCAAGTACGAAGAAAATTAACTCTATTCCAGCCAAAACCAGGATACATTGCAGATTATCTGAGCAAAACCAGAAATATGCTTAAGATGTTGAAAACCCAGTTTGAAAAACACACTATAGAATAAAGACCTGAACTTGAATGTCTCACATCTGCAGGAGTGCCCTGATCATGACATAGAAGAAACAGTCTTTGAACCAATATAAAACCTGGAAAGGCAAAGATGAAGGGAGAATTATTCATAAATTCTCCACCTGGAGCACAGGGGAGAGAATGGTGTGGACAATAGTCAGGGACATGAGTTTGGATGTCAGAGTACATGAGGAAGGACAAAAAGAAAGTCCTTATTTTCATTCTTTCCTACTGTATAAACTTTAGAGCTTATAAGAACTAAGGTGAAAAAGTTTATGAATGGAAATAAATATCCATGTGGTAGTTTACAACCAAAACCAAATACTCAAAAAAACGTCAGGAGGAAAGTTAGTTTTAACAAACTTTTTTTTTTTCAAGTTCACCAGTGGGAGTAAGTTACCACTGTTCTCTATACTGGCAAATATTAATCTGTAAAAATGATGAAACCTTCTATAGAGCAAAGAACAAAGGCAAAAAAGATACAGGGGATACAGTTTAATTGCCTTTCCCAGCATTTTTCTCTGAGAAAGTTTCAGGAATGCAGAAAGGAGGAAAATGAAATGCAATTCTCCAATTCTACTGTGGTCTAAGAGTGACAAAGACATCAAAATAAAACTTTTCTTAAGAGTCTGACTGCAGCTGTATATGTTAATCAGGAAAGCCTTGATATCTGTGGCACATCTTGGTGTGACTTCTGTCACACAGGCTACATACAATCTGACAGAGAAGATATTGAATATGAAACTCTTGCATTGCAGCATTAAAGGTGAGGATGTAAATGTCATGATGGATGCTTTAACCCAGTTCTAACCTGCTCTGAAAAGCACAGCAGTTAATATGGAGTCTCATTATGCATCATGGGCTCAACAGAATGTACAAGGTGCTGCTACAGAGCTCACAAACTGCTAAAAGCAGGCAGATCTGCTTGTGCTCTTTGATGGGTTGTGTTTTATATTTTATGTTTCATTGGCATAGGAAGTAATCCATGCAAGGCACACACTTCACCATGAGAGAGAAAAAACAACAATTTTCATATGTTATCAGTTCTCCCAGCAGCTTGTAAAAGGAATCAGACATTGAGCTTGCTGACTGACACATACTGATGGCAGAAACCTGGCAAGGAGGTCATTCCAGGTCCGGTTTTCACAACAGGAACATTGCAGGCTGAATTTATTTCTGAGACACAATCGAGGATTTTCATAGAATGATAGATTTTTTTTTTTTAATTGAAAGGGACATTTAAAGGTCATATACAGTTACATCAGGTGCTCAGAGCCCCGTCCAGCCTGACCTTGAATGTCTCCAGGGATGTGGCATCCACCACTTTTTTCAGTTCACATGAACACACAGATGTTCACAATGATGTTTGTGTTCTGTGGTTGTGTCTACAACTATTGCATCAAGGCTTTCTTTTGATTTTTTTTCTTTTTTGCCCATAGGAAAAGAAGTCTAGTTTTCATTTTCATAATGTTATGTTCATACCTTACCATATATAGATCACTCTGAAAGTAATGTCTTTGATTTATTTCCATGGAAACTACAAGACTACCAAACAGCACAATAATACTACTTGATAGAGAAAACTCTCAGCTGTAAAACACTGTTTTTCAGCACAGCCACCACCATTAGCTGAGTATTTTTAACAGCAATGAACAATCTGCACCAGCAAAGGCGACCACTGTCACTGTCACCACAGCTGAAAAGCATCACCCAACACTTCACCGTGCTCTCATCCACTTCTTGGTCTCCATAAATGTTCGGCAAGTTATCAGTGAATGTCAACAGGTGCCATTTTTTCTTCATGGAGGAATTCAGTGACACACCTTTGCTTCATACACACTTCCATGCCAGATGCCATTTAGTCAGAGTGTCACTCTGCTGCCATCTGTCACATGGCAACAAAATGTCGTGGAATATTGGTAGGAACTTTAACCATTGCTGTCACCAACATTTGCCTCTGATATTGTGGGCCAACTGAATAAAATCGGAGGCATTACTTTCAGAGTAGCCTTCATACAGAGATAAGACTGATTACCTGTGGCCTGGACAAGTTGCTATATTATCCAGTGAATATTCTTTTGTTTTTCAATTCAAAACGGCATTTTAACTTCTCAGTTGGCAAATAAATAAAATAAATGGATAAATGAATTCAGAAGTGAAACTTTTCAATGAGGTAAATCAGATGAGTTCAAATTTATTTCAGATTTTCACTTGTTGCAGTCTCCATTTCATCCTTCCTACTGTCAATATGCCTTCCAGTTAAAATCAAGTCATGTCACATCCCTTCTCACTGGTCATCATTTTTCTACACATTGAGTTGATCAGAAGCTGTGGACTAGAATGGATTATGATTACTGTTACACCTGAAAATTAGCAAGTTTTGTCTAGAATCAGATTTGCGAGACCGTGATAAAACCTATGAAAACTCAAAGCACATCAAATCCATAGTGAAGCTTTTTCAGGCAAGAATTTTAGCATGATTCTGTAAATTATAGTGGTGCTTATATTTTAGTTCTTTAAGGCAAATCTTTACATTGCTTTTTTAGATGAAACACCATTAAAGAATTTGAAAATGTCCTTATTTGTAAAAGAAGAGGAAAAATGCTTATAAAAAAAACCAATAAAACAAACCAACCAACCAAGAAAAGTCAAGCAAACAAACTCAAACAAATACAAGACTGTTCTGGGTTCTATCCCAGCAGGTAATTCTCATCATTTAGAGTGGCATGAAGTTTCTCACTCATTTGGAGACTGAATTGTGCTTGCAAAGTATTGGATTAAATTAATTTTAAAAGGGATATCAGAGTGAAGATTCAGAAGGTTTTGAAGTGAGGGAAATAAACTAAAACTTCAGCCTACAGAAAAATACCACAAAAATATGAGTGATTTGCAATCTGATCCCGTCGTAGCTGCAGTTCTATGAATTGAAAATATGAGTTGTTTCCATTTCACTGGAAGTTTATGAGATAGAAGGGAACATCAGGGATGCAACAAGATAGAGCTTGGATCATTTAATGATATAAGACACAAATGTAAGGAACTGATTTTTGTGGTGTTTTGGAAGATGTAGTTCATCTTCATAACATACTAAATTATGGTTCTCTGCAGCTTTGGCTGCATTGCCTATTTCTATAACTGGGATTCAAAAAACCTGATTTATTTACAAAATAATGCAATTTCATTGCTGCTAAATGCTTCTCAGGTTTTTCTACACACATTATTAGTACAAAAACCTTAGCAAAATGATTATAAAACTCTAGTTTGCACTGGTACTTGGGATTTGTGCTAATTATTGTTTATTTCTATTTAAGAAACTAATTCTTCTGATCTTGGCTCACCTTCAGGAAGCAAAAAAGGAATTGAGGCTTATATTTATTTCTTTGATTACTATTGCTAGCAAATTATAAACCCAATTCAGGCTCACACACAATGGCAGAAAATTTGTCATCTGTTTTGAAGAGTCTGACCAAAAACTAGGAGGAACAGGGTACTAATCTCCCAGTTTTATAAAGAAAATAGATGAGGGGAAAAGAAGCTCACAGAAATATTGTGCAAAGAAAGTAACACACTTCCTGAATAGTCTTCCAGAGTCAGAACATTGTTTCCCTTTACCCATTGTACATAGCAATACTATATCCCCATTTGTGATGAGTATGTAGGGAACATTTATGACCAAGCACAAACAGGGTACGATGAACAGGGTAAAATGTCTCCCAGTCTAACAGCTGCAAGGATGCATGCTGCACACCACCAGTCATAGGTGAACGGGAAGCTGAAGTCCTCATCACTCCTTTCAGCCCCACTGTAGCACTCTCAGTCTTCTCTGCAGCTTGCATATTTGGAAGGTTTACTAAATTATTTAAACTTTGAAATTTATCTAAAAAAGAGTGTCTTCTTGTGTGCTGATAGAAGTGCTCAATGAAATTTAAGGATGAAAGATGTAAAGTGGTCCTAGCCGAGTTCTGGACCAGTCTGGGCACAGAGCTGAGACAATACCAGCCTCCTTTCCCATCTCCACACAAATAAACCTTGTGGTAGCTAAAGAGCTGCTGTACTCTGACCACTTGTGCTCCCAGTGGTCAGCTTGGCTGCCCAGAGCCAATAGACACAGCTGATGTCAATGTTTTGCCTTTTCCTCCTCCTTTTTCCTTTGCACGTATTGGTCTCTGTCCCTTACTTGTGGGCAGCAGATGCTATTTTGCCTCTGATACTGAAAAGTCTCAACACACCTCCCAAAGGGAACATTTTCAGACTTAGCATAGCACTGTTCTGGATCTTTTTTTCCCCCATACCAAGAAATAACTTGTTTTCAGTAGAGTTAATGGTACTTTTGAAGTTTCAAGAAGTTAAAGTCTGAATGGGATTTGTCAGATGATAAATCATTGTCGTAATTAAAGCCACAGCCTCCAAGTTCAAGTAAGATCAGGTGAAGTACTATAAATCTCTATTATAAACTATATGTAGGGAGGATATTTGATATGAAATAATGCTTGAAGGACCAGATTATTTTACAGTGGTGGTTTGTTGGTAATTATGAAGAAACAGGTTTATCACTAGCCTTTTTCTGTACCAGAGATAATGTTACAAGTGCCCAGGTGGCCAAGTAAGCCAATGGCATCCTGGCTTGTATCAGAGCAGGAAGGCCACGGTCCCTCTGTACTCAGCCCTGACGAGGCTGTACCTAGAGTACTGTGTACAGTTCTGGGCCCCACACTACACACATTGAGTCCCTGGAGTGTGTTCAGAGGAGGACAACGAAGCTGTGAGGATTCTGGAACACAGATCTAATGGGGAGTGGCTGAGGAAACTGGGATTGTTTAGTCTGGAGAAGAGAAGGCTCAGGGCTGATCTTATTGCTCCCTTCAACTATCTGAAAGGAAGCTATGGTGAGGTGGGAGCTGGCCTCTTCTCTTATGTAAACGTGATATGACTAACCTCAAGTTGTGCCAGGGGAGATTCAGTTTGGACATTAGGAAAAACTCTTTCTCCGGAAGAGTGGTCAGGCACTGGAATGGACTGCCCAGGGGGTTAGTGCAGATACCAAACCTGGAGGTGTTCAAGAAGCGCTCAGCTGTTGTACTGAGGGACATGGTTTAGTGGGAAATATTGGTGATACGCGGACAGTTGGACTAGGAGATCTTGGAGATCTTATCCAAACTTAGTGGTTTTATGTTTCTATGATTTCTAGGGACTGTTATCTATGCATCTGGCTTGAACATTACATTGGAGCGAAGCTCCCTGTATCCAAATTAAAAAACAATACGTTATGTCACAACAGAAGTCAATATATTTCTGTGTTCTCCCAAGAAATATATCTAATCGCTAGGTATATGTCATATTTTTCCCCTAGTGATGCCAATTTCAGATTTAGCTGCAGTAAATTACTCAGTGGTTAACATGCTGTGGACAAGACCATGCTGGCCTAGCTTCACACTCCCTTCCCCGCTGATGCTGAATTTAGGTTGTCTGGTTTTATTTCTTGATAGCAGTTGTGGAGATAAGTAATTGTCATTTACTAGATTTGTAGATCAGGGCAGGAATATTGCCTTCATCTAAGATACCATTTTCCAGAATATCTTATTCAGAAGCAATTAAAAAAAGTCTAAAAAGGTGGGTTTGCAGTTGGTCGATTTCTGAAGAAAACAAATCAAGTCCTACAAATATGTAGAGAAAATATGCAAAAATGAAACTGATGATCAGAACACCGTGTTTTGAGGCTAGGAATGATGAAGACTGAACACCAGGACTGGAGGAATAATGGCTAAAGGAGACGAAGCTTCGGAACTGAATTTAGCCGAGGATGTAAGTGAAGCTCAGGGAGCTAGAAAAAGCTCTCTAGTTGACTACATCTCAAAATGTGACATAATTAACAGACATGACTGCCAGATTTTCAGAAAAAAAAAAATCCAACAAATCTGGGACACTGGCTACACATTAGCAGATAGAGTATTGTTATCTATAAAAAGGAAGAAAAATGAATCCAACCAGTATAGCTGATCTCAATGACATCTTAGGGATGTACAACAAATTTTCAGGTGTAAAATGAATGACAGACATGAAGCAAAATGGATTATAGGATAAAATGAAACAAGAATTTACTGGAAGTGGACTAAACTGAACAAACTCACTGTGCTTTTATTCTTGTAATAGCAATAATTTTCTGCAGACGAGAAGTTCTCAGGTCTCACTGGACCTAAGTAAAGCATTTCTTATAATGAACCACATAGAGAATATCTAGAGAAGCAGAAGAAGATGGGCTGGCTAGAAAGCTGTTAGGACCAAGAGATCCTGTTAATGATATGTGGAAATGGATTGTACAACGGAAAGACCCTCCTGTCTATAACCACACTTTAAATACATTTCTCAAGGATCAGTCTTGGGTCTAATTTTATTTGATATTTTCATCAGTGACCCTGACACAAGAAGTAGGAAACTGATCATTTGGTTTGGCACCAAGTCAGGAGGTGTTGTCAGTAGTTTATGGAGAAAGATGTCAGACAAGAAGAAATAGATTGGCTCAAACAAATGTTGAGAAAATTTTAAGTGGGAGGGAAGGAGAGGGAATCTGTCTCTTTGAGAGACAAAGAATAAGGCATCTTTAAGGGTTAGGATACAGGGCACAAAGCAAAGGTTGGAGCTTGGACAAAGTGGGCAGTTCATGCTCAAGCAACAGGGAATCCACTTCACCAATAGCAAGTCGTTGCATACATAGACTGGAGGTAGAAAGCAGAATAATAGAAATTCATCCTGCTGAGAAACCTTGAGCCACCTCTGCCACTACTAAGCAAAGTTCTGAACTCCAGTTCTAACAGCTGTTGCCCCATCCTTCCCAACTGCTGCTAACATTCCTGGAGGCTGAGTAGCTCAGAGTGCTGGCTGGGGCTAGCAGCTCCCCAGAGCTTATGACTCATTTTCTTTCCACTCTTGATCACTCTGCCATACTCAACCCTCTAGCTGAACTGGGCACATTTCCCCTTAAGTGCATCCAGTGAAGGATGCACAAGCCACATTTCAAACCTTTGGAGATGCCTTCTGAAAACACAGGCATTGATTTCTTGAGCAAAGGCTTTCAGCAGAATAAAAGCCAGATGGAGATGAAGTTGAGTCCCTTCCCCCACTGGAAATCCATTAATTATTACTGATAAAAATTTTTGCTCAATAACATTTTATGGCTTAAGAAAAAAAAATCCATGGAAAGCTATACATAATGCCCTATGAAAACGACCATGCCAAATGCTTCTCTGACACATTTAACGTCTCTCTAATAACATTTTTTTATAATTGTTTCAGAATGAAAATGTGCAGCATAACAACCTGCAAATGGTTCATGCATATTCATGCCTTCCATGTTTTAACTGCTGAGGAAGGCTCTCAGATTGCCTCCTATTACAAATTGTTACTTATTTACCATGCCATTTGGTGGCTCTGAGGTAGCATATGTGAAATGAATTTGCAGTTTCTATTAGAGCTTGTTGAAATTTTCCATCGAAACAATTTTACAAATAGATAAATAAATAAATAATCCCCCTAGCCATTAATCATAATGGATATACTTTGTGGAAAAGCATTTGTTCAGACGATATGATAAAATATGGATAGGTTTTCATTAGGAGTAGTTTCCAGGTACCCAGGCAGATCTCCTGTATGGTTTCTAGGTGCTCCACCATGGTAACAGCCCCCACAAGTCCTCAATCTGACAAAATGTTATTTGGGGATGTTTTTCAGAATAATCATCATGGTATTTTCACAGTGTGCAAATCCCAAGTAAGCTTTTAAACAACTATTTCTGCACTGATACAGCTACGGAAGAAGAACTTCAAGTATTTGGGAAGTACAACTCTCGTGAAAGGTCACCTCCTCGCTGCACAGCTGTAGCCTGCTGCCATTATTCTTTACCTTGCATCTCTAAGCTGCCAAAATTTGTGCTGTTTAATCAGTAGCCAGGACTTTGCAGCTCGAGCTTCAAAACTATCAAGATGCCATCTGCAGACCTTCCTTACCTAAATCACGGTATGCAAAATCAATGATGATACACAGAATCATAGGTCCATTAACATTGGAAAAAGACCACTAAGATCATCTAGTCTAACCATCAGCCATCCCCATCACACCACTAACCCAAGCTCCTCCGTGCCACAATTCCACCACTTCCCTGGGCAGGAAAGATTTAATGAGAGCTTGCAGCAATTTGTAACTTCTAAAGGTAGAAAAACTTTGAATTTGTTTTCATATTCAGGGACAGAAAGGTTTTGTCTCAGTCTTATTGCATAATTTTTGTCTAATATAGTTACAAATCATTAACATTTTCCAAAAGCAGATTTGGAAGTTTTAAAAAACAGACGTAAAAAAGCTGATACAAATGTTTTTACTGGAAATGTGAAAGAATCAGATTCTTCAGTTCATTCTTTGAGTACTGTATTACTGAATTCCTACAAAGAAAACCAAATTAGGTATAAGATCCAAAAGCCTTAGAGAAAAATGAGAAACTTCACAACACATTTTGAATAAGGCCTTCTATGAGCAGACACTCTTATGTACATCTTCATATGTGAGGAAACCGGGCACAAATGTAATGGGTTGGACTATGGAGATGATGTTTAAACCATCCCATATGCAGTCCCTGTATGTGCTTTCTTGCCAAGTAGAATACTCAGCACATAAAAATGAACTTCCTGCACTGTTTTCTCAGGTATTTGCAGGTCACCTTTCCACTCACTGGGAAAACTGAAAGTTTCTTTTTTCTCCAGTCACGTTCCATCTATCACAGTGCTCATTTAGAGAGGCAGGAGCAGACACGTCAGACACAGAAAATGAGTCAGAAAAAAGAGAAATAGGGCCCTGAAGGAAAGAAAGAGAAAAGGATCTGAAAGCAGAAACAAAAGAAGGTAGAGAAGTAAGGAACTTTTAAAAAGAGAAAAATCAACAGAGAATCAGGTCCCTTGAAAGAGTTGGTGAAAAAATTCCCCCAAAGAGACAAAAGCAGCAAGGGACATCTGTCCATCAGAAGGACCTACAAATCTCCAAGAATTTTAATACCATATTGTTATTCCAGCCACAAGATGAAAGCTCATCTCTATCATTAATGGACATCCTACTAACCAGAGCTATATTTCAAAAAGAATGCTTAATGCCAGTTACAGGAATAAGAATCAGTTTTGCCCATCTCATCAGCCCTTTGGTTCCTTGCCCATTTAGGTGAAGAGGGAGAAAGAATCAATGTGAAATGCATAAAGACCTGATGAACAAGTCATCCAAAGCATCTGAAAGCAAAGGGTGGATCACTGTGCACTAAAGCAGAGGCCCTTCTTATTTAATTAAATATTTAAGATTAACTGGTGTTTGACCACATCCATCGCTAGAGCCTGGAAATGTATTTTGGTTGACTGCTATTTCTTTAAAACCTGTTCCATCTGAACAGCTTACCATGGATTTTTGTCTGGTATTAACTTTCTCCTGCTTTTTCAGACTTAATCACATCATTTGCTTATGTAGCTGTTTCAAAAGTAGAAAATGGAGAGAGAAGAGGAAGTGACCAGGGTATTCTCACATCTGCAGCGTTACATGTATGAAGGAGCTGAACACCATAAGCAGCTCACAGTTGCATCAAAGCACAGGAAAGTTCAGAAGAATCACTCTGGCTGCTTACATGCTGTCCAACTGAGAAAGTCCACTTTCAGCCTCTTCAGCTGATAATTTAGTTTTGAAGACTAGGTGAACAATCAGGGGCTTAGTGAAAATAATTGGTTTTAGAGACTGTAGCATAGAAATCATATCTAGGAGGAGAAAAGTTCTGTTCGAGAATAAGAAAATAGCAATTTCTAAGGCAGAGCAGCATTCAGGTAAGAGAGCTCTGTGTCTTTCCTTGTCTCTCTTAGAAAAGTATCCTCTAGTTCTGTATGTTGCAGCACAATCTGATTTAATACAATTCTTAAATGGTTGAAAGAATGGCTCGTCAATTTTATATAACAACCATGTGCATAGATCTAGCAAGTATTAGAAATCAGCACATTATAAACTATGGAAAAAAAAAAAAGAAGGAATTAATCTCAAAATAAAAGAGAATTTGATTATTTACCAACTGTGGCAAACTGAAGCAGAATGATAGAAAGCAATCAAAAAGTGAACGTCCTTGAAAGAATAAATATCCTCAGTTTATATTCTTTAGGATGGTATACGCTGAGCTTTGGTATCCTAAGGAGGAGAGAGGAAAAAAGGTCACTTTCAAACTGTTTTTTTATTCATAACACTCAACTAGAAGACCTGGCCAACTTGGCTATGATGAGCTGTTAAATGGATTGGCCTAGGGCAAGAAAATGAAACTAAGCATAATCTAAAAGTTTGGGGAATTTGGATCAGGGACTATTCCATCTGTTAACTGCAGGACAGGCACAGCGTGGCTGATGAACGATGGAAGTACTTTTTATCACTGTGGTGTTAATGACATAATGAAGGTCTTTTAAGAGTGCAAATGCGGTGTCCTATAAATCTGCTTCTATACATTTTCCTTCATTTATCAAATATTAAGGGGATTTTCACCTTGTGTTCTGGAAATTGCTGCAGAGCTGATACATTGATTTAGGAGGCCTTTTAGCTGCTTTGATGTCTATTATATTTTACCACACTGGTGAGTGAGGTTTATTTCATCACATATTCAGTTTAAAACTTTTCAATATTGATAAAATCTGGGAAGATAGGTATGTAATAAATGTGTTCCTCTTAATAGGATTATTTCAGAGAACAAAGCATGAGGAAAGGGCTTATACTGGGCTTATACTCAGGTAATCATTCTGACTCTTCTGATGATCTACCTCCCTGCAATCTCTTTGCTAGATAGATGTGAAGGAAGACCTTTAACTCCACAGCTTCCAAATATTATTTCTGCTTGTCCCACCTTCCAGTTGTTAGAGGTAATTGTTTGAGAAATGTTGGCAATTTGAACAGTCTGTGATACATATTTAATCGATCCTGCCAAATATAAGAAGAAAGTCACAGAGATGTGTTACTCTTCTTCTAGCTGGAGATTATTTTTAATTTGTATGTGTGTGTGCATGTGTTTATCTTATCCTTCCTAAGTTACATTTACTTTTTTTTTCCTACTTTACTGTTTACTACTTTCTTCTTTTACCAATTCCTCAGCAGTATTTTATAACTGATGATAAATCTGTCCGAAGTGTTCTATGAGGAAAAGATTCGATTCGGAGTTATAAAAAAAAGTTATGGAAAAAATGGTTATACTGCTTTTTATAGAAATACAGATCTAAAGAGCACAATGGAAGTGCTCAAAATTGTCTATTGCTCAGATTCTGAAGTGCCTTTCAGAAGACACCTGCTCTTAAAGTACTCGGGATTCTTGTATGTCCTGTGTCCCATCTTGCTGTCTCAAGAAGTATAGGGCATCTCAAACAGCACTGGAAAGCTATGGCTGAGCATGTCAACTGAGCCCAAAAGAGGAGGTTTATTCACAATTAGACACAGGCCATCAACGACTGCAAATGAGCCAGTTATCAAACCTCTCATTACAGTCAGAAGACAGTGGGTAGGAGTTCCACAAGTCAGGAGCCTCAGAAACCATTTAGGTGACAAAGTATGCATGCATACTGAGGCTAAACAGCTCTAAAACTTTATTTGTTTTAATACCTAAATCTCACTGATAAGAAAAGGAATTTAAGTGTCTGTTTTTGCAGTGTAGATACTGATATTTAAATGATCACCTTCTCAATCTGAATGTCAGCCACAGTATCCTAGAGATTATAGCAAGGTACGAAGAATGTAAAGCACCAATTTAGATGATGATAATTAAATTCTCCGTATCAGGTAGGTAGATTTTTGATCAAGACAATTTCAGTGACTATGTTGCCTAATCCATGTTGCTCTCCCAAAAAACAATGGTATGAGAGAATCCAGAGAGCCACTAAGGATGAAGGCATTACTTTCTTCATTGAATGGCAATGTCACATTTTGTACCAATGAATTCTGGAATCCAGACAAAAGTGCATCAACTGAATTCATCAGAAAGACAGCTCTTCTGTCCCTCAAATATCACAGCATGTGCCCTTCCTTCATCTAACCTCCACTCAGAACATTTTGTGTTGCAATATACAATAAAGATCATATTTATCTTGTTTCTTCGGAATGAAAATGGATATAGATGTGAGCCTTACTTTGTAGCCAGCAGACACTGACATTTTGAGCAATCCAGTTTTAGAATCAAGATAAAGCCTACTTGGGCAGATTTCAAGAAATATCACAGAATGGAAAACTTCTGTGTTATTTTCTCACTCAATTCCAGGCCGCAAGAAAGGAAATTATGAATATAACGATATGGGAGTTTTGTCTTCTATCATGAACAAGGCCTCCCTCTTCCTTCAGTATACGTGAAGGCCTCCTGGGTAATATGAGAAGCAGATCTTTTGTTTATGCCTCTAAAACTTGACGCCATAAGAACTCTTCTCATTCGAGAGGAACCTCATTGAACATAAACAGCATGGCAGTTTACACTGGAGTAAAAAAATTATATGCAGGCTGCTTCCCTGCACTTTGCAGAACAAAATAAATGATTTACAAACCACTCAGCAAACTGCATCAGGAACTTCAGTGGATGTGACTAGACAGAAGAAAAATTAAATAAAAAGAGATTTAAAATCATCTAGTATGGAAGCTGAACCCAAACATTAATGCAGTTTAACTGGAACAGGGAAAGGAGAGGAAGAAGAGAAAGGGAGGAAACCAGAAAGCAAGAATATCCAGCCAGAAAATCATTTAGATATTTAATATTGATCTCTAGCAGAACTCTGGCACCTAATGGTAAGATGATCCAGATTCTAAAACTATTCAGGCACACAGTATCATGTACAGATAGGAAATTAAGAGTGCTGAATGATAATCAACTTGAAATTATTAATGCACAATTATTGCTTGAAAATCGTTTTTAAATCATTCCTTTTGCAGTCTTCCAGATGAATCCACTATGTAAGTGCAAAGTGTAGAAAGTCATCCTTATAAAAGCTGTGTCATGTTTGCCCAATTTTCTACCAGCTACATGCAGCAAGTGGTTAAGTTCTGTTCCCATTTCCGATTTTTCTGTAATGCCCTTTCCTAAGCCCAAATGTTTTGCATAGAGATGCAAAATAATGAAAAAGTAATTTCCAGATTACCAATGGAGAAAAAGGGAGACTAACTCCTATAAAAAGAGATGTTCTGATGTGATTTACAATTGAGTTTGCAGATTGGGTTCATATTTTGAATAGGTTCCACACAAACTATTCCATTTGAAAGCTTATCTGAAACGAACCAGGTAGTCTTGTTCTCTGTTGCTAATTAAGATATCCAAGGCTTGTCCTTTAGTTCTAGTGCAGTCTTGAGAAATTGTAGGCCATAAATTGGGGACCTCCATTAAACGTGTCTTAATCTGCTAATGTACTCACAGATGTCAGTCTTAAAAAGCAAAACAGGACTGTCAGTTTTCAAAAAGACCACACATTACAGCAGAAGAACAGGACTATAGATTCTTATTTTGAAAGGCTGAGGTACAAGGAAGTAAGTGTATGTGGAAATTTTGGCTGATGTGCCATAATAGCTAATACTCCAGGTTAGCAAAACACATCAAAAATAACAACATGTGCTTTCTTCTCAGTGTGCCCAAATACGTACTAGGAGAAGGATAGAAGGGGAAGAGGGACATTATTTGTTCATTGTTATCACTTATGTGGAGGTACATCAACGTATGTCTATATACTTAGGCCCCATGGTTTTACTGTTTGAAAACAGCTGCAAGACATGTCTGAGTTTTGAAACAGACCCCTGAAAATGATCTGCCCCTGGTAGTAGAACAAGCTGCTTCCAGGAGAAGTTCAAGGAGGCAGTCATTAAGGAAAAATGTCAATTCTAAATGTTTTTTCCTTCTTTCTTTCTTCTTTGTCAACTGCTAGAAAATGGCCCTCAGTGCCTTTGCCATTTAATTCAGCTGGAATCAGATGTGAGCAACAAGCCTTTCACACCACTACAAGGGCATGAACTTCTGTCCGTTCAGGTCTGGGTAACAAATACTACATAATTCCAGCCATTTGTGGGCTTTTGTATCAGGGTAAGTGTTTTCTTTATAGAAAAAAAATGCACAGCGTGTGAAGAAATAAATGCAGTCAAATACAATGGCTAACACAGCACTGCAACCAGTCACTAGAGTGGAACACCAGAGCACTGTGAAGAGGTGTATCCTTAATCCACACACATCACAAGGCAGGAGTCCTCACCTGAGGTTACACAGCATATATCTTGATGTTGGTGTATCTGGATTCAATGTTGTTTACTTGAATGGGCTTTCAGGCAATGATACCCAGCCTACAGCTGGATACAGCTGAAGACTGCACCTTCAGTTCAGTAGGCCTTGTGTCCGGATGCACTTAATTATTAAATGCTTTCAAATACGCAGTCCAGCTCCTCTTCATCTCCATTTCTCATTTACTATTAAGATAATGCTTTATCCCTCTGCCAGCAGGATTTTTTGCTGAGTGACCATACCTGCAGGACCACATAACCTTCTAAATGTTACATTATTCAGTACGACCCTCCAGGCTGAATCTGGTTTTCTTGAAAATGTTGTGCAAAAACCTGATTTCTTCTACAGAGCATCAAGAGGCAAAGAATGACTGTTAGTGCAAGAAGGTGCAGATGTTCTTTTTTTTTCTGTTTCTCACACTGTGACTATACAGACTGCAAATGGCAACTTACATATTACAAATGTAGAAGAGAGAGCGCGTTGCCTGTTGAGGCATATGAGCTATTTACTCCTGTCTCTGTAAAAACACAAATATGTATTTGCATATCTCTATGTATCAGTGAAGTGATCACAGGAATGTGCTGGTAGTTGGACTAGATGATCTTAGTGGTCTTTACAACCTTAATGATTCTACAACCTTAATGGTTGTAGGATTCTATGATTCATATGTATTGCTAAAGACATTTAACTACTGTCTGACATCTATGACTATCCAAGTGCAGCTCAAAGTTCACCAAGGCTCCTCTATCCCATAATTAGAAATATTTCTACAATTCTCAGGGAGCCTTAAATAAAAATCCAGAGGAACAAAGCCTCAGAGCTCAAGAGCCTCTTTATTTTGGGATGTTTCACAACTAAAACTTCATCCCAAGAGTTCTCAGTGTTTACAATTTACATATATTAAAACTGAAGAACCAAATGTGTCTAAATTTAGCCATCTTCCATCACTGCTTGTAATCTGTATTTCAGATAGAATGACAAAAAATATTATGTTAAGCAATCAAAAGAAATTTTAAAAGCATTCAAACAACAATCTTTTATGAAACAAGAAAAATTCTTCCTTCAGTGTGGCAATCAGTTTCAGCCACTGTGATTTGTGAGGGTCAGTTCATCTTGATCTGTGTCACTGAGATTCTACAGTTATGGTCCACTTCCAACACATCACAGCAACGTACCACATTCCTGGCCACTTCCTGTTTCTGAACAGAACTATATCAAACATCCCGCTCCTAAGCCCTCCAGGACACCACTGGGAATCCTGGTTCATAGATTTCAATTCTTGAGTATACTGCTAGGAAACTGTGACCAAAGGTCACTTCAGCTCTCCCTGAAATCAACAGTACATTGGATGTAGAAATGATCATACTAGAAATTCATTTTTCTATTTCCAAGAATGGCCCAGTATGGCATCCCAGATTTAATTTCAGTAATCAATTAGATAACTTGGATTTATAGGGCTGAGTGATAATGATTGCTAACACGAACAAAGATATGGAAGTCTCAGTGCTACCTTAGTTTTGGTCTAAATAATCAGTGAAAAACTTTTTTGGTTCCAAGAACAAAAGAGTTAGTGGTAGGAAAGAGGTAAATAAAAGAAATCAGAGTCAGCAATGTTGCACCTTTTGGTTCCAGAGAGGTATGAAACAAACGAGACTGTTTTCTTCAGCAAAAAAAAAAAAAAACTGCTCTGAGTTTTTCAAACTAATTACCATATTCAAGTAAAGAAAGAGGGTTCATTTCTCTCCCAGGAAACAGTGAGCAGATAGAGATGAAATTAAGGTAAATCTTTAGTTCAGTCTTTCAAATGCCTCATTTTAAGGCTACAGTAACTGCTATAAACAAGCAACATTTCTATTAATTAACTTCCACCCTGAATCAAGTAGAATGCTATTTGTCTCTTCTGAACAGCTTGCAGATATCTACAACTAAGTCCCAACTTCAATAAAAGATAAACGTCTGAAATTGAAAAATAATCCTTTCGTATCTTTAAAATTCTGCTGCACACCAATAAAGTCACCATAGAGGTAAACTATATAGGCAGATTTGATTACATTTGAGCAAATTGAATAGCTTCAGGCTTCAGTGAATAAGAAAGATGAAGAAAGTATCTGCTTTATTAACACTCCGTTGCAAATGATTTTATGTGCTCAAATAATTATTGATCTGAATTAATAATAAATGCTTTACCATCTATTACACTATTTCATTTTCAATTCTTTTTAGATTCTTTTTCTTTCACTCATCTTTTCTAGTTCATCAATTAATTCTTAAATATGGTTTACTGACCAATCCATAAGTTTTCAAATCAGAAGAAACTCTTAGCAGCAGTTGGTCTGTTCTCCTGAATTACAGCTTTCTTCTGAGGATCTCAACCAGTAGTTTCTGCATCAAGTTTATTGATGCAGAATTAATTCAGTATTAACCCAAAAATTTGAATTAACTTTGTAGTATGCTAAAAGGTCAAGATTTTTTCTGCCATTCAAGGGAAAGCTGGATCTCCTTTCTTGCAGAAGGTGCTAAAGTATATCATAGAATCATAGAATCACCAATGTTGGAGAAGACTTAAAAGATCATCCAGTCCAACCTGGTCCAACCTTTCACCTATCACCAATAGCTCCCACTAAACCATGTCCCTCAACACAACATCCAAACGTTTCATGAACATATATATATTTGAGAGTTGCTGGTGTATTTCTGTACCAACAGGTTTTATTTGTCTTACTTTTAAAATGGTTTTCAAAATCTTCAGTTAATTGACATGCACCTCCCCTGGTAACACTCTAAGCAAGACACCTTTTGATAAGGCACAGCAAATATCAATATATTATCTTCCACACATGCACATGGAAGTTGTTTGACTCCTTCTGGATTAAGCAATTCACATATTTCCTTGACACCATGAGGAACTGAACTCATTAATCCTTGTGGCCTTCTCCAGCCTTATGTTCTTAAAAGAATATGGCTCTATTTTATATTCTGCTATTATAGGGAGAACAAAATCTACAGAAAAAGGGAAATAATTAGCACGTGAGCATTGTGAAGCAGAGACAGGATTAAGATTTAGAGTTTTAAAGACATACTGTCTTGGATATAGAACTTGGGTTGCTGGGAAAGGTCATTTAAAACGCTTCCTAAACAATACTAGTTTAAAGTAAGAATTCAGATTTCCGTGCCCAATAGGAAATGATAAAATATGGGGCTTTTATTACCACAAACCAAAACTAATCCAAACTCTGAATGATTTTCTACTCACACTTATTTTATTTGCCCTGTTTTGTAGAATTTTAGGTTCAAAAATCCTTGCATAATGACCAATTATAAATGCAGAGATGCTGGATCACAAGGCCATCACTGACTAAGAGAGACACAGTGGGGCACTTCCTGAAGCCATTTTTCTCTCAGCCATCAGTCAAAGAATCCAAGGCAATTATTTAGACCATACATTTAGACCATACCACAAGCTTTTACACTACATATTTAACTTTAATGTTAGGTGAAATCAATTCTTCTCCTGATAGTATACCTCCTTGTGTTCATCTGACTTATAGAAGTGTCAATCGTAAGACTATTGATCCATCGCATCAATGCAGCAGATATTGAAGATTAATTTGTTGACTACAGAATGAAGCTCCTGAGGGAACCACCCCATATGTCATTTTCCAATCAAGCAGACAAAATATATCAGTTAAAATCCAGAAGTTTCATGGGGTTATTTCAGGCTACCATAAAGACTGATGCTACCCAGAAAGCTGAGCTTCCACACACTGCTAGCAGTGTTGGATAGAGAGTTTAGAGCCCCCACCTTAATACTTTGCAATTCTCCTACTAAGAATGAACAGCACTGTGCATAGCCAAAGTACAGTAACGGTTTTATGAGAACAGTACCTTAGAAAAATAAAGAAGTCCGTGAACATTTTCCACAGCCCCTCATGCATTTCTAATGCAACAAGCTGAAAAGGAATGATAATCTTGAAACTGCAGCAAATGTGCCATGAGATAAGTCAAACAGCTTTCCAAAATTCTAATAAATTCTTTTCGCTAAACATTAGCATACTCTGCCCTGTGGATCTCATTTTTACCTATTAGAGAACTTGTCTGAGATCAGACAAAAGAACTTTTCTGTTCTAGTGGCATGCTGAGCAGAATTCATTATTAAACATCGTGCTAGGTTAATCTGATTTGAGAAGAAACCTAAAGATGCAGAGGGATCCTTTTGTAAAGACAACATTCTCTGAGTTAAATTAGATAGCTGGAAGAAAATAGCCACCAGAAGAAAACTGAAGCTTAAGGATTTTCTTTTTTCTTTTTCCCCAACATTCTTCTAAGAAGGCAGCACAGGTTTGGTTGACTGAACTGTTCAAGTGACAGCACTGAACTATGTAGTGTGTGATGCCTGATACAATCCTTCATCTTCCTTAAGAAAATAAAATGGTGCTACAGAGTTCTACTCGGAGAAGACTTTTCAAGTTTCTGGTGAAGATTCTCATACAGAAGAAAGAATGGAACACTGTTCATAAAAATGAAGATATATTTGTGTCTTTGGGCTGTGTTGTGCTCTTGCAGATCTATAGCTTAGGGCCTCAGGTACAGCGAGGGGCCACTTAAGCTACACAACTCCCTTCCATTTGTAAAATATTTTGGTACCCTTTTTCTGAGATGGATTCCAGATTCACTGAAATTTGTTATTTTACTCTTTTTCCCACCTTCCTAACCTTGCCATCTACATAAAATATTTGAAATATTTTAAGAGAGAGCAAGGCAAATCCAAGATCTGCTAACAGCATTCAGGCATATTTTCCCAGAAAGAGTCCGTTTAACTGCAGTTTCTCCCATGGGAGTGTGAGTACTAAGATTTCTCTAGATTGACTTGACTTAATATCATGTTCAGGGCTCTGTAGCTCTGTAGACTCCTCTGTCCCTTTGCTGATAGTTACTTGTAGCATTCTTGGGTGAGCAAGAGGACATTTGTTTCCTGAATTCATTCCATGGAAGGTTGTCTGCATCCAAGAGATGGGTAGCTTGAAGGACCAGTTTTGAAAATTGAGAGAATGGATTCATTTTCAGGGATGCGTGGAAGTTATTACTGATTACTTAGCAATAGGAAGAGTTTTTCACTATGTATAGAGGGAACAAAATTCAGGCATCAAAGCCTGCTGGCTGATTCTCTTAATAGTACAAAAGGTCATTTTTCCAAATGCTTAAACTGCACCCTCAGGCTTTCAGGATTATGTTCTGTGTCACTATCAAGCAAAATCCCATTGCATTAAAAAGCAGCCTATGCTTTTAAAAAGACACTCAATTTGCCAGGCACATTATGGCTGCTAAAACAAAAACAAGAAAGCCTCATCACACAAACAGTGAGAAGTGCATGTGAAAATAAAGTTAGTAATTAAAATTGACATTTCCCTGACTCCCACTTCCACTGGCAGCTATCCTACTGAGGTCTGACAAGTATTTGCAGGGCTGCCAAACCCCTAGGTTAATTCTGTACATAAATAACAGCGAGAATAAATTATTCCTGTAAGAGGAGTTTTGAAAATTAATTGAAAAGGTGAACTACTCTCACAAAATAAAAATAAAAATTGCACGCCTCTGACACCCTTAAGTATGGGAAACTGGATAGAAAATGTCCTAAGCCTCAGCTAATGTTAATTGGAGTATTAGAGACTGCAAACTTCACTCAAGGCAAAGTCAAATGGGAGGATCTATACCAGCAGCTATGCACTAACTCTGCACAGAAAGTTGTGCATGAGAGGCCATGTTTTCATGGCACAGCAGCAACTTTGTTTAGTAGAACAGTAAGTAGAGAGTCGTAAGTGAGCTATAGTGTAACAGAATAATTTACCAAATTTATTCAAGTTCAGCAACTGCCGGATCTATATTTTGTGATTTCCTTGCAGATCAGCTTCATCCTTTTTCAAAAGCAGCTTGGTATGTTTTTTTCTGAGTCCACAGATGGGCTGTCAGATTTTAGATTTGTGTTGAGATAGTGTGCCCAGAGTATCAGCAGTACATTAATCTAATAAGAAGCAACATGATCACTTGTCATGATGATCTCTGTATAACCCAGTTAGAGGCTATGCAATACTGGAGCAAAGACAGTAGGAAGTATAATGTCTCAAACTCATTGTGTGGACACAGTCTGCCCTGCTCAACAGTTTCACTCCGCAGGCCTGTTCCCACTTAGTTACAGTATTTGCTAAGGCACAGACTACCTCAGCCTTCAGCAGAGAGATTTCATCTCCCATGCTGTCCTGATTTCACTCGCAGCACAGAAACAAGGCAAAACCATTCACAACGGAGATGCACCCTGCCCACCTAGCAAGAATTTTCTGTCTGCAGGGGACTAATCAGCTGTACTATCATGCACAGTACTCATGTCACATCCTCTTTCCTTCCATAAACTATTGTGTCCCTAGTTGTGCATTGTCCCTAGGCTGAGCCTGATACCTCTGTACTCATTTATGTGTTTTTCTTCTGTGAGCCATTCTATTAATCCCATCTCCCTGTGACAATTGACAGCACATGATGCATGTCTATAACGGTGTTATACACCTGGCCAAAGAAATCCTGTCCAGACTCCAGATTCAAAAAGCTAGGACCTTCCATTCTGCTCTGCCAGGACAGTCAGGATCTGTAACCAACCTGCTTGTTAAAGGTGAGTTCATCCTTTCTGATATACTGGGTGTCCCCAGGTGGCAGATGTGTAAAACAGTTCCAGATGTTCTCTGCGGTCAGTATGCCACGCAGCCATGTGGGCACAGCCTGTGTCCCATTCCTTTCCCCAGCAGGGATTATCCTAATTCCTGATGCTCTGTAGCCTGTCTGCTGTGCTCCAACTAAGCCTATTGCAAGTTCTGGCCCTTCCAACACTTTTCTTCACTTAAACTGTTATTTCTGAGAGAGTTAGTTATTTCCCAAAAAGTTTCTTTTCCTCATTGACCACATCTTTACCTCTAGTTCATAGATCAGAACTTTAGATGGATCTTGATGGCTGGAGACAGGCTGGTTCATAAGTCCTGTTCTCTCCTTCCCTCTTTCCCAACCATTACTGACTACCAGGCTACCTATTGGTGCGGTCCTCTTCAGGCTCCCCAGAGAAGCTGTAGGTTCCCCAGTTTTTTAAGGCCAGTTTGGATGGGGCACAGGGTGAGGGGCGGCCAGCCCCCATGGAATGGGGTTGGAGTTGGATGATTTTGAAGGTCCCTTTCAACTTAGGAAATTCAATGATTCTATGATTCTTGCCCTGCTTCTCCCTTCCTCTCTTCTGACCAAGCAATTTTAGCATTCAACCATTTGTGTTGTCTCTGATACCTCTCAGACCTTCTACTAAATTAATGTAACTCACTAAAAAGGCATGAAAATATTCTCTATTTCAATAGGTTTGGAGACTTGTGTTTCAGTGAGATACCTAGACACAGAAAAGAGTCCCTACAGGAGGCACAGAGCAGGCAGTGGCACCTTGGAAGTTAGCATTCTGACTCAGTTAAGACCCACAACTATTACTCTATACATTTCACTTAAATTTCTATGTGATCCAACCATATATTGCGAGCAGAGTTAGCTCTCCTGTACCCCAGGGTCAAATTAGAAACCATTCCCTCTTTGTTGTATCTATTTCCCTTTTCACTCAAAATGTTGTCTGTCTCTTCCTGCAGAGTTCTTCTGATATCCTTTGTTGTTTTCAATAATGACACTTCATCTTTACTCGCTTTGTTTTCATGTAATTCACTATGGGTTCTTACAGCTCTTCATCATAAGAGATGTCAGACTGTAGAGTTTTGTCTCTAAACCTGACTGAAAACATAAAACTAAGTCCAGGGCAAGTGAATACCCTAAAGGGAAACCAGTCTCCTAATATTCAGGCTCACAAGGAGGTGATACAATGTTGTAGTTTAGAGACAGCTTTTTCCCCTTCCTGCTGTGAGAAAGGAAGTTGTTTTGTGATCCTTGTTGCTTACTTACACTAAAATGATATAGGGAAAAAGAAAAAAAAAAGTGAAGCAGCAAGTCTCTAGGTTGTGACATCAGTCCCCCAGTAAAACAAGTTTTCAGCTAAAAATATCTGTGATATTTTGAACCAATAGTAGGATTCTGTGTGGAGAAAGCTTGAACTCACTATTCTCACCTCTTCTGCTAGGTGTCTGCTGCTCAGCAGAGAATTTTTTTTTATCATCACTGTGGTGCAGAGACACAAAAACAGTAAATTCTTTTTTTTTCCCTAGTATCAAGTATGCAATCATTTTTTAAGTGTTCAGTGAAGAATTAAGAGATGGTATTCTATAGCACAAGTAACTATATGGTAAGGGAAGATTTGATGACCCTGGAGATCCTTTCCAAATGTGCAAAACTCCTGTATCCATGAAAGATGGGTTATAATGAACTGGTAAATACATAGCCACAGTGCAGCTGTACTCTTTTTGTACAGTTTCCTTGTCACCTTTGAGCTTCATCTAGGCTTGGCCTACCTGTGAACCCACCAAAAAGAGGGAACAGAAGTGGGGTGAGTGAAAGCAAACCCCTATGACAGACTATTTTTCTACAAACTCACACAAACATTAATCTGTACGTTGTTTTGCTGCAAAACAGAACAAATAAGAGCATTGTGTTCTTTCGAAAGATCTGTTTAAAGGGTTTTGAACTGACTCAGGCATATATGTCCCTCAGGGACATCTTTGATTTCTGCATTGTTCTCCTGATCACACAGTGTGTTGACAGAAAGAGATTTTTCACTGTTTGTCTTCGTTTTCTTATTGGGGATAGTATTCAGGCAGAAAATCTGTCAGAAAGGAATGGTTCCATATAAATGTTATTCTTAGCAAGGCTTCTGATATTATAGCTCAGCATGTTTGGAATATTGATCACAGCACTTTTATTTGCAATTAAAATGATAATTTCTCTTTCCACTGAATTTGGGACTAATTTTATGCAAAATATAGCCTAGGATTGACATAAGGGCAATAAAAATGGCAGGGGAAAATCTGTACTGTGTTGATCATTAAACATATGGTCACATGCTATGAAAAGGGACAAGCAATACAAACCAAGAAGGGAACGGGGACACTGAGTAGTTTTCATTACTGCTACAACTTGTCTTTTCATTCTTTCCTTCTTGTCTTCATATTCCACACAATCTTTTTCTGTTCTTTCATATTAGTGATTATCAACATTCACTTCAGCTGAGCTCCAGAGAACTGACTTCAACAGAGGGAACTCGAATGTAGAGAGTAAGAACTGTGTCCCTCGGGATGCTGGAATCTCATTTTTATTAAAAATCAACAAAAATAACAATGCGAAATTCTAAGAGGTCAGATGCAATGATGGCAAAGTGTGGGGTATGAAGTGGTTATCATGAATTGTTTGCCATTTAACTGGTTAGAGGTTGGGTACGTGGATGTTAGTTTTAACGAAGATTAACTGGAAGGTTTCGTTAGCGTCTTCAGATGTACTCTTTGTAATCTTGGGTACACACCAAAATTTTACCTACTAATATGTAGCATAAATCAAATTCACAACCAGTCAATACAGTTTAATTTTTACTAAGAGATTCTCCAGCATACTCTCAGTTCCCCTTGAACTCAGTCTAAAAGAGCACCACTCTGAACTTAATACTTATTCAGTGATGAACCATATTGGTGATCAAATCCACCGTGAGCTTCAACACTTCTTTTCCAGTCTGACTATTGATCACTCTATTAGAACACTTCCATAATTCTTACAAAGTGAGTTTTGCTAAGAGCATCTTCAGCATTCTACCCCTTAGTTTGTTCAGTCTATCACATCATTAACCAATAATTTTACTCATTTACTGCACTGTTCACATCCCAGAATTTTAGTTCCTCTCACAATTGCTTCTCTTTATCATATCATCTTCTCTCCTAACTTTGTTAATGTCTTATTTCAGATCATTATTTTTTTTTCATCTTCTGTAAAAAGTGTACTTGACATGGTATTACTACTGAAATTATGTAGTATGCCCACACATGGTAAATATTTAAATTAATAAATTAAGTTAAACATAGTAGATGTGACTTCTGTGTTCCCACTATTATTCCCCCCAAAAACAGCCAACAAAAACAACAGGCTACATCAATTAGAAAATATGAACATTGTTTTCTTTATTGAGGAGAAAAGGAAAAAGAATAAATTAAAAACGCTTGTACTATTATTATAGTGACTAACACATAACTACAACTACACTAAAACAATTTGAAATCACTAATTTTTATGATTAAAAACTGTTTTTAATATTTTTCAATACTTTCTGTTTACAAGAGACCTCATTATGTTATTGAGATTATTACAATGTGCACTCATTATCAATGCTCCACTCATATCAATCAAATGACTAGAACTTCATTAACTCCCCTCATTTTTCCTAACTATCTTAATATTTTGTTTAGCTTCACTATTTTCCCAGTTGGCCTCATTCTGGGAAATGCTAAGGAACAAAATAACAATACAGAAATGATCACCTACTGTTTTTTAGTGATCATATGTTTAGAGAACATCAATGTTCTCCACCTAATAAAAACAATAATCACTGGTATTGCGCTGTAGGATGCCTGGATGAAGTTAGGAGTGCGAATGAGTGGAGGGAGGAAGAGACAATAAAGTAAATAACAGGATGAACTTAAATCATTCCTGATTGACTGTTTTTTATCTCAAATCAAGCCTGCTGATGGAAACCAACTCCTACCTGCCAGGTCTGTCAAGATGATAACGTGGAATACACTGCAATCATTTAATGATTTAAATCTAGTTCAGTGAAGCCAAAACCATCTGGTACAAAGGACACTTTGGCAGATTGAGTAGAGTGAAAATACTGTTCTTGTTGCTGTTATGGTCTGATAACAAAGGAAAAATACACAGCCAAAGCTATTAAAAATTCATTTGCAGTCTATCTTGCAACCAAAGTTAGAATAATAAGAGACAGAACGCTAATTATAATTGTATGGAGTTTCCCAGCAGAGACATTGCAAACCAATTACCACTTGTCTCTTCTCAAGTATTTTTGGTATGCAGATCATCTGTAAATTGATTCATTTGTGGAATTTTTTCATTTATATGACAGCATTTTTACCCTTCTGCTTTCCCCAGCAATTGTTTTATTGCCATCTGAGAGTAATTAGAGAAACACTTTAGAACAAGTAAGATCATGTCAGAATCTGCCCCTGACTTTAGGGTTAGGTTAAAATGGACTTTAAATAAAAATAAGACAAGATAAGCAATCTATGTTACTTATTTTGCAGCTTAGACTGGAACAGAAAATGAGATTAGATCATGAGCAAGACATCTCTTCATGTGTGCCTGACTGTCAACAGAAATTAGCTCATTCTCTCCCCGTACACACACACACGCACGCACACAAAAGAGTACTTCCTGATTCTTTTATTTATTCTTGAATGTCAGAGAAGTGTTAAAGATGTAAGAATGGGGCAATTCCTCAACTGTTTCATACTGAATCATATTTGTTGACTTGAGTGAATAGAAATTACTGAAACTACCAAGGCAAACTGGGGTGGAGCATTCCATTTACAAGGCCAAATATCACATTTAGAAATAAACAAATAAGCTAAAAATTAAAAAATCCCAAACCCTAACATATGACAGTAGTAGAACTCAATGAAATATTCCATTTTCATTCTCAGTAATGCTATTTACAAAGTTAAGACTTATTACTTATATTTTTCTCTCTTTAAATAGACAATGATGTTTTTATGGTCCTTTTTTGGCACAACAGTTTGTTGATGGCTTGACCACTTCATCTCCTTAGTCACTTTCCCAGCTGCCAATTTTCCTAAAAATGCTTTTCATCCCCTCTTCCAAAAGACATGTCTGTGATTGGATATTAAAACTGATTTTCTTTGAACAGGTACCTCCTATGAAGTAACTACAGGCAGTGCCACTTTGTCACCCACTGAATTCATACGTTCATTGATGGAAAAAAAAACTTGAACCTGTCAAACTAATAACCAATCTTCATATAAATACCAAGCACTCCAACGATAAAAATGCCACTTCTTATTTAGCTATTAATTAATTGGTTGGTAAACATAAGCTCTATCAAGATTTTGACATGATAAAATCTAATGAGGAACACACAGAATGCTGATTCTGAAGACTGGCAGAAACCCAGTAGATCCATGGCCAATTCATGCCATCTCAAAGGCTGAGTAGTGACTAGCATAAAAGGGAGATGCTACTGTCTGTGGAGGTGATAATAAATAACAATCACTTTTTAAAATAATTTTCTGGATACCCTTAGATTATCGTGTTTCCATCATCAAATAATTGCTTTATTTCATTCACCCTCAACAATACCTAAACACTGTCATAAATACTGCTTAAAAAGCTGCTACCACCTAACCTGAAATGCTAACTCCAGAGGTGAGCAAGATTTAACTAGTAGAGAATATAGAAGAAATGAGACAGAAAGAAGAAAGAAAAACAGAGGATGACTTGAGGAAGGAAAACTCAGAGAAATCATTTGTCATTATCAAATTGGCAAAAAGTGTAGCTGTCCTCCTTGATGCTTATCCTGTTGATCATCTTTCACCAAGTTTCTCCCATCCCTTTACCTCCACAGAAAAATTGCAAAAGATTGCTGGGATAATCAGATAGCAATTCAGTAATTTATTCATCTCCATCATCTTTCTGCCACTGAGGGGGGATTTTCCACCTGCATACATGTCATGGCCTGCATCCTGACAGTACTGACTTATTAATTACTTCAGTAAGATCATTACTTTTACTGAAATAAAATCATGGCAACCCATAAACCTAAAGATACTCATTCACACCATGTTTTGCAGGTTGAACCTCAGTGTGAAGGAAGGACCACAGGATACTACCAGGCAATTTCAGAACCAGCCCTTCAAAATACTGCCGTATCTCCAAGAGGATTTCAAATAAAAACAGTATTCAGCAACAAAAAAGAAATGTAAAACAAGAAAAAACAAAAACAGCAACAACAATAATTCCTGATGCAAACTGCATTGCGTTAGCAATTTCATTTTATTTTGGTAATATGTCTCTAGAAAGAATAAAAAACTAAGCTGCTGGTAATGTCAGCCTGATTAGTATGACTGCAAATAATAGTAGTATAAGTGGAGTAAATTGCATAATAATGAAGCTGAAAGGTCATCAATATTTCATATCCGACAAAAGTTTATGCATCCCCTATTAAACAAGAGTGGCAAATTTCTGCATACAGACATATAAGAGATGGAAGTGAGAAATAAAATGGCTGTACCATTTTTTCAGAGGCTTTTTGAAAAACAAAAGATTTCTTGAATACTATCAGATAAAAATAAGTTTGCATGAGGGCACAATAAAGCATATGGTTTGCAGATAAGAATTTCTTTTAGAATTATCCTGCAGCATGTGTGACCTTACGACAAAATTATAGAGAGAGATGAATGAATTGTACACTGTGTTCCTGTACAAATTTATACAACAAAAATTAGCTTTGCTGCATCTAACTTTTTCTAGAAAGGAAATCACTCAATTTCCTGGCATGAATAAACAAACAACTTTTATATATTTAGAGGAAGTTAAAAAAGGATAAATTAGCCCCACCAATTACAGTGTTGTGAACATTCTTTTCATTTGATGAATTTACAAGGATGCAAAATACCTGTGTGAACAAACAAACCTTGCCTGTATTCAATTAAACCATTGCTTCCCTCATGTTTTAATTACATAATTAATGTGATAATTTAAACTGTCTCTCAGTGAACCATTCGCTTTAAGTACAGAATTGATATTAGTGTACTTTGCTATTTGTGAGCAAAAATTTGGAGCATGAAAATATTTCTCAGGCACTTCTCCATTTTTCTTTCTTGTATACGTGAACACATGTACTCTATGTTTTCAGCTTACTTCTCCATAGTCCCACCAAAAGGCAAAACTCACTGCTTCGTGAGGTGATCTGATGTCTAATTAAGGAAGTTCAAAAATGATTAGACACACTCATGGAAGAAAAAATTATAGAAGATCAAGTCATAGACGGCTGAAAGATGGAAGGTAAGAGGATGCTCAAAGAAAATGTTGCGTGCTTACTTTTTTCTTACAATGTGCCCCAGATTTCGGTATCTGACCCCATTACAGAAAGGGTGTTAGCTCCCAGTTGGGAGTTAGATACAACACTTTTAGCTCCAGCAGAGAGAGAATTACAGCCTGCCTCACAAGGCAGATACATTATTTAACACAACAAGCATGGGCTCTAGGCAATGAAAATCAATCACAGTCGTCTGAAGGATTATCCTCCTTGATTGAAAGTCCTCTCAGACAGATAGCCGGTGTCTTTGTGACTCTATGACTACAGCAAATGTAAAGCTTCTACTTTATTTATGGCTTATATTGCTGCTACAAATATTAACTGTTAGTTAGACATCCAATTGGAAATTCGTTCCAGGTAATGTTCTACTTCATTGCTCAACAAACTGATGCTATTAGTAGTCTGCTAATACAGCTGACCAAAAGCTGTGACCATCTAAACATTTGGGCTTCCACTCTGACTTACCAGGGCAATAGTTAAGATTTCTGGTTTGAAGCAACAAGGCCAGTTCTCTTACCCTGTCAATGTAGAGTAACATTTTACTTTTAGCTGATTCACACTTCTGACAAGGAGCCAGAAAAGCAGGGAAGAAAACGGGTACGGAGAGCAACACTAAGAAGAAAGATGTGCCCTCTCCAGCTTCATCAGATTTTTCTGTCCCATATTTTCTGCCTTTTAATAGCGCACAGGCAAATTCTCCCGAGGACAAGCCTCAGCTGGATCAGGTGCAGGTTTGGCATCTTGATGCTGACAGAGAAGGTACAGCTGCTGGGAGTGGAGTGTGAATAAAGCCATGCAAGAGTGCCTTACAGTATCATTTAATGCCCAGATTTACACTCCTGGATACCATCTGTTGATTCGTCTCACTGGATTAAATTACCAGCCTATGCCTCGTCTCCCAGATGTTGGATAACAAGAAGTCACAGTTTCTGTAATCTCAGAAGGAAGCATCATCCCAGGAGTTTGTTAGAACTAACCAAATATTCCATTACTTTTAATTGTGTTTGAAAATTGAGTGATTCATACAGAGACTGAATGAGACATAATAATTGCTAAAGGACTCTTTTCTTTCTGCCTAGAGTGGCACGAGGATACTGTACAAGTGGTTCTTCTGCTAATAAAACTGAGCCTATATGAAGCTTGGAATGAGAAGATGCAGTGAAGCTTTTAAAGTTTTAAACAGTTTTCATTGTTCTCTGGTGCATTTGAGTAAATCAATGCAAAGTGTAGCAAAGCCAAGAACTTGTCCCCACACAGCACTTTCCTAAAACATCAGAGATAAAATTTCAACAATCTGAAATGAATTATTTACTTTGCATGACCAAACATGGGAGAAAAAAAAGCAGAAAACAAAAACAAAAGCAGAAGCTTTACAAAAAGTTGTAGAATCTTCACAGACATTGAAGACTCAGCTCCACTGAGGCTGAATGCACGTTAAAGATGGTTGCTAGACGTCATATGATATTGATCATACTTAAGATAATATCTCAAGAGAGTTGTGTCCTTTGGGAAGGAAGACTAAGACACAAACATGGTGACTAGCATTCTGCACTTGTCAGAAGCTAAAATTACCCTAAAACTCTAAAGGTGCTGCATTTATAATCTTAAAAGCATTAGGAAACTCACATGTCACCTCAAAGACTCTAAGTGTATATAAGCCAAATTTAACACCTGCAACAAAATGGGGGAAAAAAAAGAAAAAAATGAGCTTTCTGTTGCTAAAAACACATTTGTCTCCCATGAAGAAAAGGAATGCAATCTAGGGGACAATCTTCACTCCATATTCATACCTGAAATCTCTTAAATTATTTTTTAAATAAACTGAGACTGTGTTTTTTCCTCATTGCTCCTGATAACCTTATAAATTATACACCTTACACTTTCATAACATCTCAAGTGCCACCAAATTTTTTGTCCTAAATCACAGTTAGGGCAGAAGGTGAAATACAATTTATTTTAACTCTGGAGCTGCAGAAAAATATTTAAATACAAAAAAATATACTGAAGTAATTTTTCTCAGGATTCTTGAGCCTAGCTGAAATACTAGTTTGGTTCAGTTTAATGTTATTCATGTCTTTAAGTCACTGCAGTATTTTAATGGCAGCTGACTGTATGCAATGCCTAATTCTGTAGACAAAGTTAGGTACCTCAGTTAATGCAAGTTCCTCTTTTGTTCCTCAGAGAGTGGCAGAAATGTATTCATATCATACATTTATTGCACATGATGTAAAGGTTTTCTTTCTGTGCTTGTGTTTTTGATCCTGAAGGCAAGAGAATTTCTTTCATTTCCTTTCTATTCAACTATTACGAGGCAAGAAGAAATACTTGACACAGACTGAAAGCTTTTTTATTTGCATTCCTGTGTAACCTTCTCTTTTATCAATTTGTCATTTTGCTGATATGCTTCTCATGCACCGAGGCATTTATTAGAGTCATTATCAGAGAGCTCTCGGATTACTTTGTTGTCATGACAAACTGAGTTTTGCTATGCCAGGCTTGATGGATGGGATGGATATTTTTATACTCTTCTGGAAGACAGATCCAAATATTTTTGACGCTCAGAGTTCTTCCTTGGTATGTAAAATCCAAGGCTGAGTATGAGTAAATTGTGAGAAACAATAACCTCATTGTAATGAAAGGAAAACCTAACCTCCCTGAAGTATGAACTACTGAAAACAGATAAAAACTTAAGACTTCTTTAACATCTTATCAGCTGAATCTGGCAGAATAAATCCCCCCTACATTTAACCATCTAATAGCTTGACGTTCAGTCCCTACAAAGCAAGGCTCATCTTGAAACACATCTAAGAGCAAAGATCACTGTTTGATCATTGACTCTCTTAGCTGGTTAAAGAGAGCAAAAATGGCTGCTTGAACTTCACACCAAGGCTTAACTTCATCCTAAGAAAGGTAAGATCAACGCCTGAGCAGTTCACCCTAAACTCCCTTTCAAGTTCATGAAGATTTTATTAGCACATTCAATAGAATCAAGTAAGTAATCCATCTCATGCTCAAGCAGACACCTACATTTATTTGATCAGATGAATCTCACCCCAAACTCTATTAACTATATTGATTCAATGTCCTCTGATTCTAATAAAAGCCTACATGACTAGTTCAGTTATAGATACTGAGAGAGTAGACTGTTAAAGTTAGGTTAGGAGAATGCTATTTCTAACTTCCATATTGCAGTGAGTTAGATCTCAGGCTGAAGTTTCACTGAAGTTTCAAACTTTGGGGGTTGATTGCTTATTTTGTCTCCCCATTCCCACCCCCAGAACAATTGACAATCAAAGCCTGCAGGTAGCAACTTTGCATTTTCAAGTCTTAATTCCCTGATCCATAAATACAGAAAGATTTTAATAGCGACTCTGTGCTGTTTCTTCAGCACCACTTATTTAATTTTCAAGACTTTCTCCCAGCCCTATATCACTGCTTTGGCTACACCAACTTGTATGGCATGGTGTAGGCAGAAAGTAACAATTCTAATCTGCCACCTACACTACAAACCAAAAGTGAGCAGCTCCTGAAGGAAAGAACAATTATCCTTGTGTTTCTTCAATTTTCAAGGAAGCATACAGAGCATCTTAACTTCTTCTTTGATAGAAATAAAAGACATGAATTCTCTTTCCTATTCTCTGCTAAGTACTTTGTAGCTTAAAAAAAAAAAAAAAGAAGTTCTCTGAATGGTTCTGCTTTTCCTCTCTGTGAGAGACACTTTGGAAGGAATATATGGATATAAACTGAGATGCTACCTGTTTTCATGTTATCTTAGTCTTTCTAAGGCTCTTTTATGCCTCTGTAAAGCTGTGAACCAATGGATATATACTGGATTTATGTCCTCAACAGCATTTCATTGGTTCAGAAGCCATTCTGATCATAAGTCGATGCATTTAAATTACAAAGCAGTTGGGCCAAATTCTATAAAAGACAGGTGATAAAATAAATTTTGTGCTTCAGGGCAGTTACAGCTGTCCGTAAAGTTATAGTCAGCATTGGACAAGCATCAGTATCTACTTTCAGTTTCCACTCAAGGCACCATAGATCTGCTCTACAGATGCTAAAAAAAGCAGTCAGCAAACACAAGCTGATTGGCAGCTGTCAATGTACAAAGACTTCCTTTTCCAAAAACAATTCTGGTTTGCTGGAAAAACATCGGAAAAAGGTCGGGAAATTAGTAGACTGAGAGCTGTACTGTAGAGAAGGACTTGGTGGATGAATAATGAACATTAGCTGGCAGCCTAGAAGGCCAACAGTATCCTGGGATTCATCAAATGAGGAGAGACAGCAGGGAAGAGGGAGGTGATTGCTCCCCTCTGCTCTGTCCCCAAGAGGCCCCATCTGTAATGCTGCATCCAG
This sequence comes from Oreortyx pictus, assembly GCA_036925125.1. Lineage (NCBI taxonomy): Eukaryota > Metazoa > Chordata > Aves > Galliformes > Odontophoridae > Oreortyx > Oreortyx pictus. The sequence continues at coordinate 4,596,964 of JAUPFR010000005.1, forward strand.
GATTGGAGTTGCAAGCACACAAAGGATGTAAAACTATAGAAGTGGGTCCAGAGGAGGCCATGAGCATGCTCAGAGGCAGGAACACCTCTCCTACTAAGACATTCTGAGGAAGTTGGTGTTATTCATCCTGGAGAAAAAAAAGGCTTAAGGAGGCTTCATTGAGGCATTCCAGTACCTAAAGAGGCCTACAGAAAAGGAGAGGGACTCTCTGACAGGTATAGCACAAAGGCTGACAATTCTTAACTAGAAGAGCATAGATTTATACTAGATTTTAGGAAGAAACTCTTAAGGAACTCTCCAATAAATTATGGTGGACTATTAAGTGTCTATTAAGTTAAATCAGCTAACATCTGATAAGCATCATCTGAATGATTTAGTCTTACAGATGAATTCAGTATAGCTAATGAATTAGCCCTTACTGAAATATGGAGGAACTCTATGTTTACTGACGAGCTGAGTCCAATAATTCTAAACAAATATTGTGTATCAAATACATAGAGAAAAATTCATCACAGTATAGTATATTTATAGTATATCAACAAGCTCATGGTGACATTCCTTGGTGACTTTTACTAAATATATTTTTCATTTAGGTTAGAAAAGTTATGGAGATCAACTCTATATAGAGAAATTATTGCAAACATTTTTTTGTATAATTACCAGAGAAAACTATTTACAGCATGAGTTATGATTGCAAACAAGGGGGTCTGTCAAGATTTTCAGAGTGCTGGACAACAGATGAACAAGCAAAATGCAATTTCAGTTTCAAAGAGATTACTAATGAATAACATAAAACATAAAAGCATTCTCATCAGTCACCATTAGATTTAGGAATTCTTGTTAATATGCAACAGATGCTTCAATTAATCTAACTTAGAGCCAATTTTCTATGTGGAAAAGTCATCACTAGAATTGTCTCTACTGTCAGTAATGATAATACTTTCATAGCAATTTTGAGCCTTAAAGTGCTTTACAAACATTAGGTAACAAGCTTCCTAACACATCTTAAAATTAATTTTAGGCAGGTGAATGTATGTTTCACTCATTATTTAAGAAAAGACAAGCATTTATGTGTTCATGCAGGAAGAAGGCATTACAAGAAATTAGAATCAAATATCATGACTCCTAACTCTACTTCAACCATTATATCACGCCTCAGAAGTACAGGACACCAATGTGTTCTTACAAGAATACACGATATTTGAATATACACCCCATCATCTACTTTTTAGTAATGTTTTTCTGTCTGAGAAAGAGCTGGTGTGTCAGAAGGCTTTTCTGTTTTGGTTTCACTTTTCTCACATGTGCAACTTGGTCTAGCAAGGCTCATTATCTCTCCTTACAAATGTTAGTTAATGCAGTGGCACTTTTCACCCTTTCATAAAAAAAAAAAAAAAGGTTGGTCTGTATGCCCACACAGAAGAATAAAAGAGCAATGTGTGTACACTGAAGTAACAAACAAAAATCAAAGTTTACTCATATACACCATTTGATTAGGTCTGTTAAAATACCTGGCTTATACCGCATGAAACACAGGAAAAGAATGGCAGAATTATTAACAACTAAAATCATGATACTGAACCCATAAAACATGTTCAGTTTCTACAATCGGGAGAAAAAAAATAGTAATTAAGTAGAAAGTACAAAGGGACAGATCACCAAGTAATTTTCTATTAATCACAAACTGTATCATTCAGATGAATAACAGTTGTTTCTATGGATCCTTTTGGAATGATCTTCCCTGCAATCCTGCCATGCCCCAACATAACATAACAAAGTCCCCCCTGCAGGGAAGTACTGTTCCTTTTCAGTTTTGCTTGAGATCTTTTGATGTTTCCGAAGTTCATGTGCTTTTTGATTCATAAAAACAGATGTGGTTTGGGACTTTACAACAAAGACAAGGCCCTTACCTGCCAAAAGTATGTTTTAAAAACTAATATATAAGCCCCAAATCCTCAGCTGCTCTGGATTGAAGTAGTTTCATTAGTTTCATTCACACTTCAAGATGAACTTCTATAAAACACCATGAATAGATCACAAACATGGGCAGAGTATCCTTAAGCTATTTATGATGAGACTCAGTTGGCCAAGGTCTCAAGGAGGATTTCTTATACCTTGTCTTTTGAGTCACAAAATATTTATCCATCTCTAAATCTACTACAGAAATACAAAAACTGTGACTTGTTGGCTTGGGCAAATTAAAACATAAGTTTTGAAGACACTCAACTTCTCCCAGACCACCATGTCCTTGAAAGTACTCACCAATGTTCCCCCTCTGATTTAGACCCCAACAGCTTTCCTAGGCTTCAAAGAGTAGATAAAACTCAACATATTTCCCTTCAGACCATAGAAAATGCTTTCTGTCTACACTGCCCAGGGCACAGCTCAGGACTATACTTTGCAGGGAGTCTTCCCCTGCCTTTTTGGGATTTCCCTCAACTTTCCATTTGCTAGTCTTTCTGTGTATACACCCCTTCAGATATCTTGGGTTTTTCTTTCTAAGTGCATGGTAGCATCTTACATATTAGATGTAGAATACCAATTGGGTTTTACTTTGGGCATATAAAATTAAATGGGTTCTCATGTCCTAAACTTTCATTTATGCAAACTGTTTGCCATTGAAGAATAATTTTGAAAGACAGTATTAATCATTTTGTGGTTTGTCCGGGAAGCTGTTGTAAAACAGTATGAGAAAGAAAGCAGTTAGCAAAAAAATATTTTGATTTTCCTTAATTCCTCTATTTCACAAGAAAACCACCCTTGGGATTTTGAAACTTAGTTTCTGGTATCAAACAGAAAATAAGGTGCAGGAAGCCTTAAGAGTCCAAAAAGATGGATGCATCTGAGGTAGAATTATGCTTTCCTTGCTGTAAGTTACTATCACAGAGAGCTCAAGACTGTGGTCTAGAAAGAGGTGACTGGAACATGCAAGTGTAACACAGGTTAGAAATTAACACATTGTTTTCTTAATGTTAACTGAAGAAGTTCACACAATCCTTATCACCATTCTGTTTAGGAAACCTGCTACTGACTGCTAAGCCAAACCTGGTTGTGAAAGGTTATGATCAGATTAATTAATAAACATCTTGACTCAGCATCCTGGACATAAGATGTTGAGGATTTACATATAAAGGGATATAAAAGGTACTAGTTGCTCCAGACAAGCTACTAAGGCTGTCAGTTTACCACATGCTCCTCATGGAGAGCTGAACTACCATTACCTTGTTTTGCTAGTAATGGACAAACAATATGACTCTATGTAAAGCCTTATGCCACTTTTAAAATAAAATTGCTTGTTTGGTGATGAATATCTTGTCCCAGCAGTTGTGGTACCTTTATCTCACAAGCAAAATTGGAGCTTGTAAAATGTAATTTACAGAGGGAGGTTTTTAGAAGTATATTGTAGCTGATGATTTCAGATTTCCAAGCAAATTACAAGAAAGACAGGGAAAACAGTATTCATGAAACACAGCTGAGACAGTGCTTTAATTTTGAGAACAATAAAACAAAAAGTCAGTGTTCTAAAGAGCAAGCATCATGTGAGAACATGCACTGGATTCAGTAAATAAAGAGGAAAAAAGAAGTCTGAAAGCGTCTTTTATATATATATATATTTTTTTTTTTACTAAAGTGGCATTTAACTTTTTCTGAAATAAAACTTTCTGCTCCGTAAATGCAGAAATCTTACACTTCAGAAACACTGAAATGTCTTGCATTAACATTACCAAAACAACCCTTTTGAATTCTGAGTTCACTGGGGAGTTTTTTCATTTTAAAAGAGGTCTAACTTTATTAACTTATATAAGTTATGGGAGACCAAGCAAAAGGCTAAAAAGAGTAAGTCATCTGAAATGAAAAGACATATTTTCTTTCAGGTTGAACAGTCTAGACCAAGAAATCTGCCAGATGCCTAATGTGGTCACCAAACTATTTTATAGTCTGTGGCTTATAAAACAAGTTCTGTATCATACGTGCGATTTTAAAAGAACCTTTGGTGCTTTTCTGAAAAGACTTAGGTTTTGCTTTTGTTTCATATGTATTGTGTCCTTGAATTTTTAAGCATTGAGAAGGGGAATGTAAATATTATATATTAAAACTATTTATGTCTCTTCAGATACCTACAGTCTGCCAAAGGATTAACATGGATATTTTTACGGGAAGAAAAAGTCACTGAGTATTTTAAGTAGGCTAAGAAACTCCTCCTCAGCAGAAGTTTATCTACTGAACAGGATGGTAAGAGGAAAGCCTAGCTAAAGGAAATGATCTGTGCAACTCCGGCCTACTGAACTCAAGAGCAACCTTTGTATGTTCTTAGAGGGAGATAATGAAAATTTTTCCTGAAAACTGCCTGATAGTTTAGACATGGAATTAGCTACCCCAGGGAGCAGTTGTAGATGTTAGGAGAAACAGCTAGACAGCGAGAAGAAAAGAGCAAGGGGAGAGGAGAGGAAGAAGAGAGAGAGAGAGGAGAGGGAGATAGGAGTTCAATTGGAAGGGATCCATAACCTCTCTAGTCCCACTGGCCATGTTCTTTTTAATGCACCCCAGGATACCATTGATCTTCTTCGCTACAAGGGCACGCTACTGGCTCATGGCGACCCTGTTGGCCAACTCTGAACTCTTTTCCAGCAGCTCAGTCCCTGTACTGTACAGCGGTATGCAGTTATTCCCAGTTTGATGTAGGACTCTGCACTTGCCCTTGTTGAACCTCATGTGGCTCCTCTCCTACCAACTAGGAAGTCTGTTCCAGAGTTTGACTTTCTTCATGGTACAGAAATTTTTCCCAATGCCCAGACCAGCTCTCCCTGGAGCAGCTCTGCACCACTCCCCTCCTTCCATCAGTTCCAAGGAATAGAGCCCAAACCTCCTACTGCTTCCCCTCCTCAGGGAGCTGCAGGGAGTAGCGAAGTTGCCTTTCAGCCTCCACTTCTTCAGGCTGCGCAACCACAGTTACCTCAGCCTCTCCTCACAGGACACGCCTTCAGCCTGGTACTGGCTTTGTTGCCTCCTCTGAACGCTTTCAATGACTGTAGCATCATTTCTGTGTTGTACCTTTCTGGTTAACTCTGGGTATGTCTGCACAGTACAGCGCAGAACAGTACAAGATACTTCGAAGAAGAATTCACTAATGTGGCATGTTGCCTCCAATATCCGAGCTTGCTTAGTTCAGTTTTGAATCTCTCTACTATGTAGTCACATCCTTAGCACAGCACACAAGAGCAGGTTGCAGTACACATTACTGCTTATCCACAAAGTATGATGGAAGTGCCTAAAAATAAAGAAGGGGCGTGCATCAAAATGTGTCCTTTTGCTTAGTCTGAAAGCCTTCCACAGAGCCTAAACAGTGGTTTACTGAACCTGAAGGAGAGATTCCCAACAGCATCACTTCAGAATCCTCCAAACTCAACAACAGAGATAAAGGGCTGTTATAAATAGAAGGAAGAAGCAAGAGCTGTAGTTCAAAGGATGGTTCAAGAGGGACGCAAACTCTGTGATGTTTAAACAGTACTTAGCAGACAAATTAAATGCCCTTATTAAGAGCATACAGTTATGTTCAGGTCTCGCTCTCTGAAATCTCATGATCTAGTTGTCAGAATCAGGGAAAGAAAAATAATGTGGATAAAGAGAAAACACACTGCCTTTTCCAGAAGTACATCTGAAATATTGGAGAGTGAGATGCAACTCACAAGTAGTTTAGGCTTCTCGTATACAAAAAGGAGAGTCCCAAATGCCCCAGCTGGCAGTTGTACAGAAGGTGGAAAAGAAAATGGTTGTGCTTTGAATGGAGTGAATGTTACCTAAATAAAATTCACATTAGGGGAGTCAGAGATTGCTTTAGGAGGATGCGGGGGATGAGGCACTGGTGCTGCTGTTCTCAGTGTTCATCATCAAAGTAAGCTTCACTCCCTGAAATTACCAGAATCCATTTCGTAGCTGTCCAGCCAACCAGACTTCTTGTCTTCAGTCTCTGGCTGGACTGTGAACTGCCAGTGGTATTTCTGCAGGCACCATTCTCTTTCATTAACACCTCTACAAGGTTTCTCCTGTCAACCTCCCAGCCCCTTTCTCATTCCTTGCCTTGCCTGCTGCCACCAAAGTGACAGAAGCACCTTGAATTCAGTTCTCATATTCTGTAAAGTGTCAACATTCTTTTCATAGTGCTTGCATCTAATTGCATGTCAGAAGAAGACACAGGGCAAAAGAGCTCCGAAAAAAAGCACATTCTGCTCAATGCCTAAAATATATTATTTGCTTACAATTTTCATCTCAACTAGTTCTATATACAGGTGGAATATAGGACAAAGGTGCACACCAAGGGCTGTAGATTACCAGGGACTTAGAAAATACAAAATGCAAAACTGCATACCTATCTTCCTCTGCGCAGGCTTACTCTAGTTCTTCTTGCTGCTCCTATAGGGGAATGTTGGGATGTACAGAGGTAATACGTCATGTAGGAATGTCAGTTCTCTACAACATCACAAGGAAACCTAATCCCACAGCACTTTTATCTCCAACTGTAACTCTGACATCCTCCACCCAAATAGTGAAACAAATGATACAATCATAAAATGACCATCTTCAAAAAGACTTTTATACTAAAGCTCCCCAGGATAATGTGTCAGGATATTTGGTACAAAAGGAATAAACCTTAACATAAACCATTAGTAATGCTACTGATACATCTTCAGTTTATGTGGTTCAGGAGAGCTATCTCAGACCGAATTTAATCTGGTCCCATAGAGAAAAAGCATCTTCTGTGTCCATGGCTCAAAAATTAAGATTTCAGTGGTCAAACAACAGTCAGAGTATTTGTGCTTCCCAGACAGTTACATCCAGTGAGCACACCACCACAATACTAAACAGTGACGATCACTGGACTTTCAATACTGCACCACTGTTCTGCATCAATCTGCTAACATGGAAGCAGCAAGGCTGGTGCATGTTTTGGGTGATCCAGTGGCACAAACACCACTGAGTATCAGAGATTAAGTTAGTTCAAGCACCAGTCTGTCACATGGGCTGCGATGAACTGCTGCCTTGATGTAGGAAGCCTGCTTCGACGGGGTGGGGGGCTGGACTTGATGACCTCTAGAGGTCCCTTCCAGCCCCTATGATTCTGTGATTTCCTCCTTGAGTACCTTTTGCCTTGAGTATTAGATGACTTTCCTCCTTTGCAAATTGTTTTATAATCTGAACTTTTATAACAAGGAAATCCCATTAGATTATCTCCTAATTCTCTCCACAACGCAAAATGTATCTATTCTTGCCTGTCCCAATTCCACTGTAATCACTGATCCAGTAAGTTCAAAGTCTGACTTTTCTTTTTTTCTTAAGCACATACGCTCAATATAATGAAATATCTCGTTCCATAATAACCAGCTGTTATCTTAGTCTTCCTCCCAGTAGAGGTTGTTTCTAATACCAACAAGGGATTTTCCACCAGCTTAATTATTTGATCTCCGTGTTCCGAAAGTGTATGGAAGAAAAGCAGAGGGAAAAGTAAGTTGTTTTGTTTGTTTTAATGGAAGAAGGAATGGTTAGGAGAACTAAGCTCTGGTGAATTTCTAATTCATTTAATTTTCTGGATGATAGGGTCTCTTTAATTTGACCATCTGTTTATTAGTGTTTAAATATGGATGAAGTTGGGAAATATATGTATTTTCAAACAAAGTGGAAGTAAACACAACCTCAGTCATAAACTTAAGTCATGTCCTGGAAAAAAAAGATGCATAAAATACCAAAAAGCCCATAACAAACTCCTCATTGTCTATTGTCTCTCCTTCAATTAGTGACTCTGTCTGCGGTAAATTTCCTTCCAAACAGCAGATACTGTGGTGTGTCTTAAATTTTTTGATGAAAATAGTAAAGATAAGTGTGACAGTATCAGAAAATCATAAATTCATTAAGATTGGAAAAGATCTCTAAGATCATCTAGTCCAACCATCCATCTACAACCACTGCTGCCTACTAAAACATGGCTGTACCACATCTACACATTTCTCCTCAAGGCTGAGAGATTCCTTACCCACAAAGAGAGCCTATTTAAGTGACTAAGTAGAAACTTTGCAAACTTTGGTAATAATCAGGTGTGCTTTGTCACTGAATCTTGTTAAACCACTGTCTTAATTATAATAAACTATGTTAAATCACTATTTTATATCAATAAGCATGCCATTGCTTTTTTCTTACAAGTGAAAAAAAGTTCTTACTGAAGATTGCAAAGCAACATGGTATTCAAAATCCAGCCATGTCTACAAAAGGAACATCCTCAAACAATATTTCAGATCTATTTTGACACTCAGATCATAGAAGTTTGGTGTCATTTGAGTTTCAAGATGCATCAAACACACAAAAATATGACCTGGAAAAAATTAGTTTCTTTAATGAACTGATGAATGAGAAACAGATTAACACTATAATGCTTTTAGATATATTCCTGTCTTCAAGCAGCTACAGATGTCAGTTACAGCATGAGCTAGATAATTAAATTGAGAAATATATATATTTTTTGTCACGTTATTGACAGTAAAGTGATTTAAACTACTCTAATTTGGAAAATTAAATAAAACAAATATATAGACAAGATACACAAATGAGATGAAGAGTTCAGATGTTTTAAATAATTAATTAGTAATTTAGTAAGCAAACTGTTACAATTTGAAGAAAAGTCTGAATAAGAATTTATTTTCTATATTTTCTTTAATTCTAATATCTATAATTATTAAAGTCCAGTAAAGAGAAGAAAATGAAGCATTTATATAAAAGAAATGTTTAATAACCTGAACAGTATTAGTTAGCTTGTTTGAATTCTCAAAATTATCAGTACATATGAGTACACTGTCTGTAATAAAGCAAGTGCTTCATTTTGCCTACTCTGACCTGCTCACTGTCTATTTCAGACATAATGCTTTATGAACAAAGCTCTTATGAGTGTTTTTATTTTCTTGGATCCAGCTAGACTTAAGAGCTTAAAGAAAGATAACAGGGTGCAAGAAAACAATATATAAAGGGAGGAGGGCTTAAAAGCTTTATTTAGAACTTATTCAGCATTGAGAATTTAGAATATAAAGTATTGAACCAGCTGCAGTCATTTATTATATTCTCATCCTTTTACTATTCCAGAAGGTTATCGCTTCCTATCCATATATCTTCAAGGAAACTTTGGCAATCCTGAAGAGAACTTGCATTTCCAGATTGTCTGTGTGCAATATTTAATTTTCCTTTTAAAACACATGATGAGAAAGGATGGTAAATTCTGCACGTCAGATAGCAGGAAAACCTATCACTGAATAGATTTTTCCTGATGTAAGTTCCAGTAAGATTTATTATAATTGAAAACATGAAGTCCTTTTGTGCCTGAACTTCTTACTGAAATAATTGAGCTAGACATCATCCCAATACCCCTGCACAAATATTTATGCAGACAAGGGCTTATATACATATTGAAAGACATTTGCCCACAAAATAACCTGTAGATTCCAGGTAAGTCCTGGTGCAGAATAGCTCGTGTATTTTTAGGTCTAGCCCTCTCTGGAACAGTCTGGCCATGTGCAGAACTTCACATGAATTTCTTCTTATCTCCCATGCTGCAGCCCTGTAGTTGTTAAGGAAGTCTTCCTTTCTGTCTATATTTTTTTCTTATTCCAGAATCCAGAATAATGTGAGAAATTTGCTACATGTCATTGCATGTATTTTTAGAGAATTCATCTGAAGTTGTGTGCTTCAAGACATGGTGGCAAGGTACAAAACACAACACAGTGTACTATAACTGTGCAGGATGAGAGAATGTTACTATGTTACTGCCATATTACTATATTACCTACACAAAACCATCTCTGGAATGAACTAACTCTCAAACTGCAATTAAGATTCTTTAAATGGAGTTAATTGCTTCTCACTAGCTGATATCCTGATAGTGAAGAAAAGGAGTCCAACAAATAGCACACCGTGCAAGAGCGGACCCATAAGGTAAATATCCCAACACTGTTTTTGTTTCAAAGCAGTTCTCATTCACGCCATCTCCAGCCTGGTACCATGGACTGAATTCATCTTTGGAGAGCCCAATGTTCTACAAATATACTTTTAGTTTAGCTTAGTTTTAGCTTCATTAGCATAAGCAGCATTAATGCATAACTTTCACATCAGAGATATGCTATATCCTGACATAGGATATGAATTTGCTTAAAATTGTTTGAATCTATGACAAGCTGGGCAAAATTAGAGTTAAATGAGACTGATCAGAGCTCATAGGCACTCCAGGTCTTTATACTGCCACTGACACTCAACACTGTTTGACTGCAGTAAAACAGTCCTCCTTGAGGCCTAGCTGTCCTAACTGTTCAAGTTTTGTAGGCTCCTATCTCCAACGAAGAATCAACTTTCTCAGTCCAAACAGAGATTTGGCCACATTTAACGTGATTTAACATTAACATGCAGCCCTTAAATGCTCTCTTTGGTGATTTTAACCATCATACTGCTTGCTCCTTTACGCTGGTATTTTTGAACTAATTGAACCTGATAAATGTTAACATTCTAACAGGTGTTTCTGTTTTTGTTTTAATGTCTGCTTTTCTTTCCTGAGCTTTGTCTAAAATTATTAACATAGTCTACTTGGGGCATACTCATTAACTTCATAACGTGAGTCAGCTTTTCCATCTCAGGCATTAAGATAGAGGGTACTGCGTTATTTAGCAGTATAGCTTCACAGAATTACAACCCTTGCCTCCTTCATTAATCTACACTACACACATCTGGTTCTTTCTCTCTAAATCAAGGGATGCATGGTCTGTATGATAGCCATAAAGAGTTAGAGCACTTTATAACAAAGCTAGGAATAGGGCTAGTGATACTTAGAGGCAGATTCGTAGATAACAAAGCCCTCTGTTCTATTGTAGCTTCTCCTCAGATGGATTGGTATGCTAGCAGCTAAATTTACCATTGGAGTCCACCTGTCCTTACCATGAAACCATGCAGCCCTTCATTTGGATAAAAAGGTTTTTCATAATATTTATGGCTCCTACTATAACGTTACACAACATGCAATCTTTTGGAAGTTTGATCAGTGCTGCCTTCAAGGCTGTCTAAACAAATAACAATTGACTTAAGGTAAATTAAAATTTATTACATAAGAGTCTGGAGGGATTTATTTGAGGCATTTTTTTTTCTAGTAATAAAAAAAAGTTTGGTCATTATTCCTCCCTCCAAGCATCCAAATAATAGTTCCCTTTTTCTATTGCAGAGTACAAGCAAGCGTCTGATTTCTCTGGAAAATGACAGCTCTAAAGTTGCTCCCTAGAATTACGTGCAAACTAGGCAGCCAGGCACTAGTTGTTTTTACATTTGCAGTGGGCACATAATTGTCATTACTTCAAACAACAAATTAGGATCTCGAGAAGGAAAGAGAAGAAAGATTGTCAATACGGTTCATGTGCAATTAAAAACATTCCTGTTCTCTGTTGACAGTTTCTGTTTTGTACCCTGAAAGCTGAACTTATTCAACTATTGTTTCTCTTTTGGTTTTGCAGAAAAACGTGAAGGATAAAGTAAAGAATGATCTACCCTGGGTTTACGATTATGATTTTAGAAAGTCTGCTCCAGGAGAGAGAGCGTTATCTGGAGGACAGGGCTCTCTCTGGCCTTTAAGATACCTGAGTTCATCTCCCAGTTTTTCCATTGCGTCCTGGCTCATTACAGATAAGGGCGTTTCAACTTTCATTTTCGTGCAACAATTCTATGTCAGATGAGGTATCAACACTATTTTCTATTTCGGGGATTGACAGAACTCAAAATATTCCTGAATAAATGATTTTTCCAGATCACTGAACACTGACCTGTTTTGTGGGATACTCTACTGAGCAAGGCAGTTGCCATTAGGCACATTTAGAGTCAGTGTTGGGCATGGAAAGAAAGACCACGTGAAGATGTGTCATTCTTCTCTCACTTGTACTTGAACAATTTGTCCCACTATGTAATGCAGGCATCCTGGGAGCCTTTCCATCATGAGCACTCACCCTAGTTTTCATGTCTAAACTGATATGAGAAGAGAAAGACTCTTCTCTGGGCAGGATCTATGTGCCCAGCATGTGCAGCAGAAGCAAGACAACATTAAGTAGCATACTGCTCTCAATATATGAATATTTTCAGTCTTTCAGAATAATTATTCCAGCATCAAGAGATCAGACAAAACAGCTTCAGTGATGCCTGATCATAGGATGCTGCCTTACCACCTGACTCCAGAAGGCTCCACTTTCTACATTGATGAGTCTGTCACGCTACCCAGTCTCACAATGGCACTAAAATATGGGGAAAGAGCCTCAAGCAAAACGAACTAATGCATCATCATAAAGTTCTTGGAGATACATCACTGCCTGCCGTAGAAGGAATGAGACTATGAGCTGTATTCAGACAGGTGACTTTGGTACTGCGTGTCTAATAATAACTGATGCAAAAGCAAATGATGAGAAGCAAAGTTGCCTCACATGAATTACAACAGCACTGCTCAGCCAGATTATGTTAATCTAGCCTCTGCCCTCTTCCTTAAATTCCAGAGAGAGGAATTCCTAAAAGGTTTTCAGCACTTCAGAAATCACAAGTGAGCCCTACAGAATTAGTAAAGACCATACTGAAGTTATCTGATGTTAAACAGACTGTGTTAACCACCTTTAACACAGTTTACTGATAATACAGACTAGAACTTCTGATGACCATAGATGTGCAAGTGCCACATCTTCCACAAGACAGGATAGGATATGCTGAGATCTAACCTTTGGGCTTATAAAGAGAACTTTTGGAGGTAGGCAATTAGGGAGAGGTCCTGACCCAGCAGAATTGAGGAACAGTACCAGGAATCAGAAACAGCTCCAACACAAGGACTAAAACAATGTTAAATGTGATCAAAGCCCATTTAAACAGCAGCATTTTCTCACCCGTAATAGACAACAAAATAATTCAACACAGCATTCAATTCAGACTAAATGCACACCATGGGTGAAGCAGTGTATTAAAGCAATTATGCTCTGAAGTGACATGGTTCTTCATATTAGTTATTCATTCTAATTAAAATAAACTTTTAAGAGCATTTGTCATAACCTTCACTTAACAGTCAGCCAGTAAGTGACTATAAGTATGCATATCCGCCACTAGCTGCCTTGGGTGGTGAACTGACACGAGGATCTTCACACATCTCTGGGCCATTAATGGTATGAAACATGAGACCCAAATCCTGGTTGCAAAACCTGTGACTGCTCAGGTGCCTCAATGCCTGGAAAGTTGCTAAATCTAAATGACAACCAAAGGTGCATTAGTGTCCTGAGGATGCCCCCATAAACATGCTTTTTGCCTGCCTGCACAGGTTTTGTTTCCTACTTTATGGGCACACAAGGAAAAAAAAATCAAAAGGACACACAGAAAAGCTTTTTGTACTGGGAAGCTGAATGTCTTTCTTCCTGCTTTCCTCATGAGCTACTTAGCATATCTGAGCAGAATCTAAGAAGCGCTAGACATCAGCTAGACAAGAAGAATATGGGAATTCTATACTACTTTTATTTTAATGACTTAATTTTCACACCTAATTGTAGATTAAAAGATTAGAGTCATGAGTATAGATCTACCAACCTCACCTGACATGTTCATTTTTGCTTTTTTAATTAAAAATGGAATGACAGCTTCTGATTCTAAAATCTTGTTTATTAGTATTATCTTATGGTACAGAAAAGCAATTTTGAATGAATGTGAAATATTACTATCAAAAGCTCAAATCAATGATAAATAACTCCAACTTCTTGGGAAGTGAAAACATAGAAAAGAAGGTAAGTAACCATCTTATAGGTAGTCCTTCAAGTTAAAAAAAAAAAAAAAAGCAGTAGTGGCATTATTTAGGAATATATTCTTGCTGTCTTGTTTTGACAGTAAAATAACAAGTTCTCCTTTCACATTTCCCACAGTCTCTGCCAGTTCCACATTCCTGTGGTTCATTCGCAGCCAGTGATTATGTTTCATGGTCTTAAGTGTCATGACTGAAATCTGAGCCAGTCATGCAGTTAATTTAAAAACCAACAGATTGTACAAACTTTATTAAACAAAAAAATAAGACTTACAACAGCAATGCATAACAGTTTGTCACTGTGCACAACTCTTGCAGAAACACCTGAGAATTTAATGTTCTATCCACTCTCTGCTTATTTCTTCAGAGTTTTCTTTCTTCTCTTCACCCCATAATTTTTATCATAAATTCATAACGTTGTAAAAACAAACAAAACAGATTGATGTTTAGATACCAATGACACTAGCATCTAGTTCAATCAAATTCTACTGCAAGATTTCTTTCAAATGTTTCTTTCCTATTTGCATGTTCAATGTGCAAGTTGTTTTGCTTCTTTTTGTAGACTGTCAGTTCAGAATTAAAAATCCTCTGACACTTGATTTTTTAATCACTGTTTCTCAGTCACGAGACAGCATGACCTGAGATGTAGGAAACCTGCATTCCAGCACTGATGTATTCACTAAGTTTTGCATCAATTTGGGTAATTCACTTCTGAGGCAGATTTCTCTTCTCTTGCTTCTCCTGTCTTATGCAATTTATGCAAGCTGTTTTTCCCATCGAACAATGCTTGTTTAGAACATATGATATAGAAGTGGATGTCCACAACTGAGCACTTCTCCCTTTCATCTAGAGAGTTTTACAAATCTTCTGTTCAACCTGCCATGGCAACTTTACTGCACCAGCCTTTATCGTGCACTCCAGTAAAACAAAATTGAACATGCAGGTCTCAGCATGGCTCTTCTCATACACACATTTGTGTGTCTGTACACATGCACTGATCTATACAAATGTACAAATCAGGTTTTTAAACAGCATAGTCTTTTCCTTGCCTTGTCCAAAAGCCAGAATTTCACTACAGATCCATCACCCTTCTGGCCTGTGCTGTTATCAGGGCTCACTCTATGATCAGCACAGGTTTTTTCTCCCTACGTACACATAAAATCATCCTAACCAAAACATTCCTGCAACTTAACACTGTATAAAACATGTCCATTTGTTGAGACTACACCCTGCTGTGTGGATTTTGACTTTGCATGGAATCTAATCAAATACCAACAGGTGGTTTAAATTCAAATACTATAGTGCACTGACCCAGTCCCTGCTAAGAGTATAATGGGAAGGGGCGTAAACAAAATCAAGTCTGATGATATTGTGATGGTGTGGTGCAAGATACCACATTATCTGAAGACATCTAGTGCTAGGGATCCCACAAAACTTTTTCCTTCTTTGTGGGCTACATTAATTATGGGTTGAGTCAAAGTCCTTCGCTCCTATAGGGAGCGAACAAGCAAACAAATAATTACAATGCAGAAGACATCAGTTACTACTTAAAATGCAGATTACAACATATAACCCCCCCCCCCCCCAAAATCAGCTTTTTCTTGAGTTGTGCATTATCCATACCTAAATATACAGGAATATTCATTTTATGTCCTAATTTGGGCGTGTGTAGGAGACAACATATTAGAAGAAGAAAACAGGATAAGGGACATAGGTTAAGCTGCTAACAGCAAGAGGAACTGAAAGCTACTCAGACATTTGGATATCAGGAAAAAGTTTTCCACCAGAGGGTTTTTGAGCACGTAACAACTTCTCTAGGGCAGTGGTCACAGCACCAAGCTCGCTGGAATTTAAGAAGCATTTGAACGATACTTTCAGACATACTGTGCAATTTTTGGGTGGTTCTGAGTGGAAACAGGAGTTGGACTTGATGATCTTTATGGCTTCCTACCGACCTGGGATATTGTGTATGTTAAAACATGGATGTACACTCCACTTAGAAAACCCCAACTTTCACAAAAATGCTGCTGCAAATAAAATCCTCTTCTTATTTTTCACGTATGTTTTCTAAGCAGTCTACCACTATAATATTCAACACCATAAACACATTTAATGCTCAGCATCCTGGTGAAATCTATGATACCAAAGCCCTCTTTATTGCACTTGGACCCTGCGTATTATGGAATTGTTGCCTCTATTGGTTGTAAAACAGTTTTCTGGCCACAGAATACATAACAAGAGCCATTTTAGTCTTAGACTGCTGCATCTTTTTATGCAGCATCATGCAGCATTACCACAATTTATCCTCACTGTTCAACATTCTATTAAAATCAATAGTGCAAGTACTTTACCCACAAAATGGAGTTTGTATCATAAAGACAGACTGCAAAAGCATTCCCTATGTTGCTCAGTAAGTTACCTTTATGGAATATACATGTGACCAAATCGCACATTTAAAGTTTTGTGCATCTTTTATCCTCTTTTCACATACACAGAAAACAGAGTGCTGATGCATATCAGCAGGCCTTCTACCTCCCTACCAAAAGCTGTAACTCCAGAGTACTATTGGATGAAAAATGAAACTAATAGTAGAGGAATATCAGGTAAAAAGCCTGCAGGGACAGATTCAATCCTCAACCCACATTTTAAAATCCACGAATCTATTTGTGAAACCACGGGCAGTAAGCAATGATGACTATCTGGTGACTAGAAAGAGCAAACCACAATTTAGGGTGGAAGAGATTTTGAGAACTCATCCAGATCACTTAAATACACATGCATACAATTTCATTAGAACTGAATAATTTTATTTCATAACTGACACAGTTTTTCTAGTCTATGTTTTAAAATCTTTTGATATACAGTCTCTCAAATCATGCTTCTCTACCCTTAGAGTTATAAAGGCTTCTCTTAATGTTCAGACTAAATATCCTTTGCTTAACTTGAACTTGTTATTTGGAGTGTGTGGAATATAAAGGGAGAATATGTAAACTGCTGTTCTGCAGCAATCTCTTATGTACTACAAAATAATTATCAAGTTTCTCTTTGGGCTTCTCTGCCTTAGGTTATGCAAATCTAAATCCTTCAGGCTAGCAATGAGGGAAAACAGGTAGTTTAGAATTCATACATCTGAGGCAGTTCATAGAAGAAATGTTCAATTTGAAAATTAACGCAACCTAATCTGCAGACAAGTCTTACAAAAGTAACAAAGTCTAAACATCATTCCTAAAAGATAATGGTAGAAGGGTTTTGAAGGAAGCAAATGAAATGTGCACAGCAAAGACTGAAATTCAGTGTTGCTGCTGCCATCATATAAATGAGATTTTTTTAAGTATCTCTGTAGAATGAAAAGAAAAAAAAAAAAGAAGCAGTGATCTTTGGACGTAGTTTGCCCTTCTCCTTAAGCTTTACTCCACACCAGGATTTTGCTCTCCAGCAGAGCTATAAGTATTCCTGGCACCACAAGTTCATGTACAGAACTCTGTAGCAACTGCTCAGCTCCCAGTTCTCCTCTTTTCAAACATTTCAGACCAGAAGTGTAGGAAACCAGAGAATCAGGGGACTTGCCTGCTAAACGCAGTTGTAAAACGCAGCCAAGTGAAGGCATTCGCAGCGCTTAGCAACACGTTTTCTTCCTCCCTAAAACCACAACATTTAGCTGTACATCCTAGAGCACCATCTACTGGTTTCTCATCTGCTGGCGATTTACATCTAAAGGACTAGAGACCTTATCTGTCCTACCAGCACATCACAGGAACTCAGAGTGATGAACAGCAGCTTGAGAGCAGCCCGTAAGTCAGAATAGGTTTCTATAAAATGTTTGTCAAACAGTTTTGAGTAATTAACAATTTCATAATAATCGAAGCCTTTTTCAGGACAGTTTTCAGAGAGATAATAAGGCTTAACTGAGCCAGTAAGTTATTTGTTGTGAACAGTTCAACCAGCTGTACGCTATGTATTGCGGATTCTACTCTTTCTGTTCCTTCAACTCAAACAGCAGTTGTTATATTAAAAATATTGTTACATTAAAAAAGATGAAAAAGAAGCCTAAATCACTAAAAAAAATTATAATTAAGCACCCAAGAAAAATAAAAAAGCAAAGTTATTAGTAAGTAGTCTTTAACACTGTAAAAAAATAAAGAGTAGCTTATTTTCCAGGTCTTTTTCCATAATTTGTTTCCATTGGATGATTTCCAGATTCTGCATTCTTCTTCCAGATAATTACCAACAAGCCAGAGATCACAGCTTATTTTTACCAAGCTTGTTCTATATATTCCACAAGTGAAGGATCACATAGAAATTGCACAGATGAAGATCCAAACCAGAAACAAACACTCGGGATTCAGTGAGCTCTGATAGTTTTACAGTTCAGACTGTCAAAACTTATTTTTACAGACTCTCTTCCTCAAGGCCATAATCCCATAACTTTTCCCACGTATCTGGTCTTACATGTCCATGAAGGACACTGTTGTATTCTGTGTGGAGCCCATGGCAGCAACAGAGCTCACAGAGAGGTGAGCTCAATCTTGTAAGGCAGGAATAGCATCTTTGCCAGCAGTGACATGCCTATGGTCTTACTCTGCAGGCTGTATTCAAATAGAAATTTTGCCTTCTCTATTCCCCAAAGCACTTAAAATTATCCATAACCTTATTCATTTCCAGCACTTAAATTTAATCTTTCAAATCAAAGATCTAAAGGGGTAAGAAAAAGTCCACAAAGCACTT
Organism: Oreortyx pictus; assembly: GCA_036925125.1. Classification (NCBI taxonomy): domain Eukaryota; kingdom Metazoa; phylum Chordata; class Aves; order Galliformes; family Odontophoridae; genus Oreortyx; species Oreortyx pictus. Next base: position 4,615,511 of record JAUPFR010000005.1, read on the forward strand.
TCATACTTTAGGAAGTGCTAATTATCATAAGATATATGAATAAAGTTAAGCAATCAGTCCACCTCATATATGTGGTTTGGCAGTTTGGCTCATGAACTTTGCACAAAGCAGATCACTTTTATCTTTGTGCAGCCATGCTCATGCAGGCACTTTGTCAAACTATCTTCACAATGTAGAGAAACACTGAATTTTTCAGAGACAAAGTCATATACGGAGTCTTAATAGACACAGCGATTTAAAATACTTGTGAATATTCAAATGTTCAGCTCTGATATATAAACTCTAATTAATTCAGTATGCTTACTTATAAGTGGAGAGAACTTCATCCCTGATGTGAAGAGAGGAAAGAGACAATCCTTCAATGATACCACACATTTACTTTAATCTTGGAGAGGAAAAAAAGGTTTCTTAATGTGTAAGTAAATGCCTTTCTTTCAGTGATGAGTCTTAGACCTTGAAAAAAGATGACTCATTTAATGTTCCATTAACATGGCCAACCTTGGTTCTGATGAATGTGCCTCTCAAATCTGATAGCAGGGATCCCCAATAAGCTGATCTGTCCCTGTTGTGTAATGAAGCATCCCCAGAGACAGATTCTTTCAGCCTATAAGAATCTTCATGCATCTCAACTCTCTTTCAACCATATAAGCCAGATAATTCCATTAGAGTTAGTACTTGTGCAACTTTGTTCTCACTGTCATGGACATGACCTGTATGAGATTTTTTAATTAAGCAGCAAAAGAAACCAGACTCCAACTCAGCTGGAGAAGGCAGCACACTGAAGCTGCCATTGCTGGCAACATGTTTTGAATACTTCTCATTGTCTCTTCTGTCAGAGCAGCTCTTTCAAAGGACTCGTGTTGAAATGTTGGAGGCCCTGAACAAGCACCAGGAAGGTCAAAAATGAGAACATTGGTTTGGTCCCATGTCTAGCAGAATACTTTTTAAACACTAGAACTTTTAAGGCTCTCCAGTGTTAAGGCCAGCAATTAAAGCTGGTTAAACATTTCCAGCTGGGAGATGACTCTTATGGAAAGAGCCATAAAGTCTTAGCTGGGACAGCTAAGTATAAGGAAGCTACATAGCCTGAAAGCCCTCCTATCATTTCACACTTCCAGTACCATGCTTGCTACCTTTTCAGTTGGCAGCCAACTTTTTTAGCTGCCAGGCAATGAAACTTAAATACACAGATCTGCAAGCTCAGCCTGTGAGAACATACATTAGCCTAGTTTCATTGAAGGGATAACGTGAGAAATCTATCAGGTGAGTTGTTTTTAAATGTCAAAGTGTTATTTCCAGAGATGAGACATCTCTTACTCCTCACCTAGGCAAAAGGAGAATCAGACACTGTGTACATCGAGAGCAGAAAACAGATCTGCAAAAACAATGATCAAATTGCTTTTCATCGGATTTATTTTTCCCCAGCATCACCCAACGGATGAGACTCAAATTCTCAGCCTTTCAAAAAGGATTAAAAAATTTTGCTAAGCAATGTAGTTAAAAATTATTAAACTAAATACTCTTTTCTTCATAGAATTGCATTCATGAAAACCAAACAATCCATGAAGCAGAATGCTGGGGTGCAAACATTGTCTCTGCCAAAAAAAAAAAAATGTTTGGCACTCTTTACCAACACCTCAGGAAAAAAAAAAAGCCCAAATCACCATACAGCAGCCTAAGTCTGATATCTACCATTGCATAAGGTTTTCATTCTCGCATACTGTAGTTTATTCAAGCACTTGACAATTCTTTGCTCAGTTTTGCTTCTCCTACAAGTAGGGCTGAGTATAAATTGATGCTAGTGGTTGAGTCACACACAAGGATACTGAAAAATGATTACTTTGAGCTAAGCATAAGTTTGAGGGGCTTTTTTTCCCCCACTTTGCTAAAATTATTTTGGAAGAGGACAAGGACAGAACCTTAAAACATTCCAGTTCAGATGCTGGTCCAGGAAATGAACTTTATGTGGATCTTTTTTCTTTTTTTGACAGCAGACCTCTAAAAATGTGCTTTTTTCTATACTCCAGAATATAACGCATAAGTAGGTTCCTTGACTGCAATAAAAGGCATCACAAAGAAAATACAAGGAAGGAGGAGTCCAATAGGAAAAAAAGGAAAATTTGTTGTCTCACTGAGAGCAGGGGTTTTTTTTCCTATGTATGCCCAAAATCCTGATCTTTTTATTTCCCCTGGGTGCCTCACTTCAGTTGCATGGATCCACATATATAAGACAAAAAAAAAAAAAAAAAAGACTTCACAGGAGCCTTGGTAAATATCCTCAATAGTCTGCTCTCTGACCCAGAGGAAAAGGACACTTAACCACGTTTCCGCAGAACAAATACTGGCATCTGAGCCAGTACTTCAGGTTTTCTTTCTTTGTAGAAAATGTCATTCCTCTGACCTATTTTAGAAGAATCACATCTAAGGAAGAGATGAATCACCCACAGATTTCTCCCTGCAACTATGAAGCGATAATTAAGGTAATTAGGTGAGTTCTAGATAGTTAAATTTGGTCAGACAAATTCTACCCAAGAGATCTACCATGTATATGAACAAACAAAATGAAAACAAAAACCACTGCATGTGCAAATGACTGCCAGTCCTCAGAGTTACCTGTGTCTACAGGCTCACAGAGCAACGTCTGAGCCACCACACTGCCCTTCATTATTCTGCTCTCAAGACCAGTTCTCTTGTGTGTAATACCTGTACAGCTGTATCTCTAACCAATGGCATCCACATTAAGCTAGAGAGACCTTGCAGATTTTTGCCTCTCTCTATAAGAATTTGTACTAGACTCTTTCAGTGCACGGGAAGTTCTTATTGAATACTTTTTTCCTGTTGAAACTACACTTCTGGTCTGAAATGTTTTGATGTTGAAGAGCACCAGTCCCAAGACATTGGAGGACACCACTCGTGACCAGCCTCTACCCAGATACAGAACCATTGATCACAACCTCTCAGCTGCAACCAGTTCTTAATCCATCAAACAGTCCATCTTTCAAATACATCCCTCTCCAATTTAGAAAGGAGGACGTGGCCAACCCAGCCTTGAACATCTTCAGGGTTGGGACATCCACAACTTCTCTGGGCAACCTATTCGAGTGCCTAACCATACCCTTAGTGAAAAAATTTCACCCTGACATCTAATCTACATATCCCCTTTTTTAATTTAAAACCACTATCCCATGTCCAGTCTTGTTAAGAAAATTAGAGTTCAAGAGCTTTCAGGTTGTTCACTACTTACAGGGTAAGATGACTGACTCATGGTCGTACTATTTACCAGGTCTGCATTATCAGTTCTGAGCAAGGCCTCAAGCATCATCTCTAGGCTGAAATAGAAGGTTGAGGGCATGAGGGGAACACACCGCCATAAGTGGAGAGGAAAGGGATTAACAATTGCCCCACACCTCCACTTCTATACATGTCCGTAATAGCCCTCTTATAGAGGAATACTAACAACATTTGAGAGAGTTCAGGGAAAGGTAAACCAACAAAACAGGGAGGGCCAGGAGATGAAAGTAAAATGTTTTGCTCACAATAGCAGCCTATTAGGTGTTCTCAACTTCCATTACTGCTTTTGTACCATTTTTTTTTCCTTTTCCCTTCTCCACAAGTATCTTGGCAAAAAATAACAGGCTTTGACAGTTGTAACAATAAAACCTACTTTCCCAAAGGGGAAAAAAAACTAACAAGTAAAAAATTTGGTACTCTTGAAAAATATGTTGTCAAAATCCACAGCAGACACTTAAGACACAAAAAGGAAGGTGCATCCCTTTGTGATAGGTATTTTCTATAAAAAAGATACACATCACTCCTTCAGATTGGAAAGTGGTGACTTTTTCTTTTTTTTTTTTTTAAACTCAAGAACACCAGGAAAATAAAGCCAAGCAGAAAATTCTGGTCAGGCTCTGTTCTCAGATATACCTGCTAGAGGTCACAACCTAAGGTCATCAGCAAACTGATGTTGTTTCCATTCCCAAAGCCATGCTGAACGAAAAGAATAAGTGCACTTCACTTAATGAATACATGCTGGATCTATGTGCTGTATTTACAACATAGAACAAGTGTCCACCAACTTTTAGCTCTCACTGATACTTTGCTGTATTCTCAAGCCACATCTCATCCTTTACATGGACCATAACCTCCTCAGGGTGTCTTTCTCTATTGCATTATATAAGCAAACAGCGCTCCTGAAAACCCACTGTTGGCTTGCCAAATATCATATTGAGACTCATCACAAAGACACCGTGACTGTAATAAGCAACTACATTTCAGAAAATAAAGGGCAGTTAGGCTATCTGTCTCTAACAATTTCGTAGCTGATGAAAAGAGAAGCATCTCCAGAGGTAATTCTCCCCACAGTAACTCGGGGCTGAATTCAGCTTCACACACTTTGGCATCTAATGATCTCTAATGCCTGGAGTATTCCAAACATCTGCACAAGGCTGAGAGACACAGCAGAAATAATAAAAGGGTCCCACACACTCCTGAGTGCTGGAAGGCAGCCAACATACCCTATGACATCCCAGATGCGCTAAAACCCATCACTGCAGCTTCAAAAAGCTCAAGGGAGGTAGGAAATAACAGCTGTATTTTCTCAGAACTTTAATGGGCAACTCAGCAGATACCTCTTACAGCACCAGATTTTCTGACAGCTCTTGGAAGAAAATGGGCAAAACTCAAGAGCCTTTCCTTTTGATACAGACTGTCCGGTTAAACACTGAGCTTTGCTTAAATGCTAAACTGTGTGCAAAACTGACCTTCAATGCTTTATTACAAGCAGTGCCTGTAAGATGTATCTGAAAAAACTAGGGGATGCCATACATGAGGTTTTTTTTTTTTTTTCCTATTTTTACTGATACAGTTCCTATTTCTCAGATTCAGTTTCCTGAGACAGAGCAACAGTAGCAAAATTAATCAATTTACAATCAGCTCTGGTCTATTGTGATACCACAAAAAAAAATGACTACTCTGAACTCACTAGAAATCAAACCAAGAAATAAAGGTGTTCTTCCCTGTTAAGGATGTCCAAAAACTGTAGAATGAAACATTCTGGTGCTTTTCATACAAAATGACTAGGTGCTGTTCCCCACAATGTTTGTGGATCTCTCTTCTCATGGCACAGTGTCTCTGGCCATGAACACCATCTACAAAGCAGACATCTGAAGTCTGCAATGGGGGACTCATGAATCAGCTGAAAGAACTAAAGTTCACAGGACCCCAAGATACAGGATAGGCAGATCATGAATTCAGCATCAAGCCAATACAAAGCTTTTAGGCACTTCAGTTGATTAACAGAAGAACAGAAACAATTAGTTCAGTTTCCTAATTTCTTAATGCTTAATATTATCTTTTTCCAACTAAGAACAAAAAAAAAAAAGTAGTAGCAGCTTCCAGTTTGTCTCTTGTTATGGAAATACTGTTTTTAAAATCACAGCTAAAACAAATACCCATACTCTCCACTGACTAAAGAGCACAATCATTTTTAAAAACTCACCCAAGTTCACACTGCTGTAGTTGGATGATCCAGTCCTATAAAACTACTAGGTGAAATGACAGAACTTTTACGAGACAAACAGTTCTCCATCTTAGATTTGATATATGATTTACCTTCATCTTGCATCCTGACTTTTTCATATCAGTAACAGTGTTGCACACAGAATGTTTTCTTTGAAGGTCATTATGGGTCAACATTAAGTAAGGATTTAGATCTGTACATTACAGACCATTGGAGATGCATGTTTTCAATAATACAAACGTATTAAACCAAAATGAAAACAAAAATCTGTGAAGCAACTTAAAAATTGATTGTACCTTCAAATTTCAAAAGCAGGAACCATTTTTAAAAAGTGAATAAGTAATTCTGCATTGTCTCCACCCACAAAAAGGAGAATTTTCTCCAGAAACAGAACACGTTATAGTCATGTTAACTGATGTCTCCATTAATTTATTTCTTTGTTGTGGCGCACAGGTAGCAAGTTCATCAGAAGAACCCTTGAAACTTCAACTTTCAGATTAAAATTACTTTTCCTATTGTCTTCTCCTGTGAGAACTACAGAACTGCTTAAATCTTACTGCATCATTTTGGCTCACCTTCACTAGACACAACAGTCTCCAGTTTAAAAAAAAAGAAATAAAAGATACCTTGGAAACTTGGGAGTTAAAAATCTAATTTTATATATATAGATAGAGTCCCTTCTGATTTTTTTAAGTTTTCAGTTAATAGTGGCAACTGAATTGCTTTATTCACACCGATTCATGTGAGACAGAAGCTTCTGCTAAACATGGATAAAGTCCAATTGAGAAAGAGCATTCCATTTACTGTTGAATGAAAGCCGTAACTAAGAATTCTGAATATCAGTTGATAAAATGTGACCACGATATCCATAACCATAACATTTCTAGAGGAGCATAGGTTAGCTATCACCTCCAATCTGAGAGGTAGCTGCTTCATGTTCATCACAGGATAACAGTGTCTAATCAATACTAACATGACACAATATAGAGGTATTTAACTTCTTGGTTTTGAGCTCAAAGAAGGTTAAGGAACTTAAAGAAAGTAGGCTGATTCATAGCTCCATGTGAGATGTATTTACTAAGTTCTTTGTCTTTTAAAGCATCACACAATTTTGTTCCTGTTTCTCTGTCTACATCTGGTTTATCTCTGCTTTTCTGGCCTTTCTGCCCTTTCACATGAAAATAAATCCTCCTTGTGTCTCAGCTTTGCAAACAGTTTCACACATCTTTAAATTCACACAGATGACCAGATCCTTTTTACCCAAAGGAGAAGAGCTAAGCCCAGGCATTAACATTCAAAAAGCAGGGACTCAGTATGGGATTTTCTGCCTTTCCAGCACAGGTGTCTGGAATTCTAACCCTTTGGGTCAGCTTTACTGCTCTGCCTGTCCCAGCCCCTCGTGCATCCCCCCAAGTCCTTCACTTGAAAGGGCAACATGAGAAGCAGACCTTACTTCCACGCAGAACTACTCTACAACGACTAAAACATTGATGTGTTTGCACCACTATTTCCATCAGCAATTCAAAATACAGCATTACATGAGATTCTACAAAGAAAATGAGCTTGATTTAGTTTCTTACCTCCCTCAGAAAGGAGTTTCAGTGTTTAATTCCCCTCAGTTCTGGTAAAAACGAATCTTATTTCTGGGATGATCACATCCCACCTCATGTCAATGTGCACGCACATTACACAAGATCAAAGAAACTTCTAATACCAGATTCCTTCCCTATGCATCAGTAATTAAACAATAAAGCTGTCTCTTCCACTAAGGTAACAGCTTGGATTAGTATTTGTCAACAATACAGTTTTTGATGCTGAATTACCAAGAATTGTGAGCAGTAAATAGATGTTGACACTTCCACGTGCTTCCCAGCATTATCAAATTGATAGTGAGGCTACATCATCTCCATATGAATATCATACTGCTTCAACTTCTTTAAAAGCAAGTTTGAGGTACAACTATTTTCTTCAAAATAGTCTTTTGTTCCAATATCACAACCTGCAGCTGAACCACTCTGTTTCAGTACTATTAACTGACCATCAGCCAGTACAACATGTTGGCAATGTGTAATTCCAGTCTCAAGGCTATATGTATAATTACCTACTAGACATATAATCAAGAAAAACACTTTTGCTAAAAAATAACAGGCTTATTTTCTAGTAAGTGCTGCCCCGTATGTAGACAATAATATTTTTTGATCTTTAGATCTCTTGATAATTGCACGTGCACTTAAAATATGTTTATAAAGTTGTCTTCTCTTATGAGAAATTACATTGCAAGTTAAATGACTCTAGGTTAGAAAATAAAATAACAAAAAAAATTCATACAAAGAAGTACTTATGTAACTGAGCTGATGAACCAAAACCGATCAATTCCAGCAGGACACACAGACCATTTGTACACTGCTTTATCATGTGATACTCCAACATCATAGTCTCAAAACCCCAAATAACAGATCATTCATTCTCCCTTCTTGCAATAATACAAACAGACAGCTGGGACACTTCAAAGATCAACAGTGTGACATATTCAAATGTGACCCATCAGGTACAAATAGATTTCCACCCCTATGTCAGCAAATACATGAAAATAATACAGTAACACACCTGCATGAAAGTTAATTAGAAATGTATTAAAAGATATCATCCCAAAGTTAACCACCTTAAGTGAAAATTAGTCACTCTTTGTCAACCTACAAAATTAGGGCACATCTTTAGTCATGGACATAAAGCAAGAAAAAATCTCTTTACCAATAATCAGAAGCATACAACACTACAAGTGGAGAGCAGTGTAACATAATAGCACAAACTTCAGTCATGAAGTCAACACACAACCAAACACCACAGAATGAATTGGAAGGAACCTTAATTCCATCTAGCTCTAAATCCCTGCCATGGGCCAGCTCCCCCAGCCAGATCAGGCTGCCCATTCAACCTGGACTTGAGCATCTCCAAGGACAGGATATCCACAATCTCTCTGGGCAGCCTGTGCCAGTGCCTTACAGCCCCCTGAGCAAAGAATTTGTTACTAACATCAAACCTCTAATCTGAATCAGCCCTGTTTTAGTTTAAAGCCATTCCCTCTTGTCCTGACACTAACAGACAATATAGGAGAGAGACCACCTTTTTATATTTCCTTTTCTGGTTAACAAATGAGTAGAAGAGTAAGCAGAAATACATGCACTTGTAATCTTCAGTGTAAGACAAGGCCACTACAGAATGAAAAATAAAATGCCACCTACCTCATATTTAGAGAAGGTCAGAGGAACATGGAGGACAGGTGTATCTTCATAAATTAAACTACAGGGACAGAAAAATAGCTCTATTAGGAAATCATCCTTTACATTACTACCCATCAAAAATTATACTAATACATATTAGGTACTCATAAACAAAGCTATCTAGCCTCTGTAATTCCATAAGCATATTCTGTAAACCATATGTGCAAATGTATGTGTGGGTGTACAGATACACATACGTTCACATGCATATATATACACACAAACACATCCACAGTACTTGTCAAGTCTGTTTTCTGACTTTCACCCATGAAAAAACATGGTTTATTTTCACTTCTAATTCTTCATATTGTTCATCTTTTCTAATCACATTACTTCTTAATAGGAAAATATATTTTAGATTTTAGAACTGAATAAATTTGGATCCATACTTTATGAAGATGCTCACACTCTGGTATTGTGCTTTTTCTTTTTTTCCCACAAAATAAAATTCATTAAGGCTAAGAGAATAGATTTGTACTCTAGTTTCAAAGCTTGTGTTGATAGCTGCTTTCAGATCTCTGTACTGACTGTAATCCCACAAGTCTAAAAAGTAACTGTCTGGTGTAGACTCAGTGCAAGCTATGCAACGCGTGAGCTATCACTGCATGAGACAGAACTCAGCTTTGCAGCCCAGCTCTGCTAATCAGCAACTCAGCAGTATCTGTATTTTCTATAACTACAGAGATTAACACCACAATCATGTAAGAGCAAATAAGCTAGGCTGGCTGAAACAGTTCAAAGATTGTGTCTGCTCAGCCACTTTAAGAGAAGAAATACACACAGAGTTTGTGCATTCAAATTGATTATAACATATACTGGTTTGTTTTCTTTTTCAGAGGTAGCACTCAAGTCAGCAAGCACATTTCGCCAAAGGCTTCCCATTTGTTAGGCCGTCAGTGACCTTTATGTTTTCAAATTAAGTCCCCTTGTAGCCTTTCTCAAACTTATGATGGCATTCAGCTTAAATAAAGCAAAGCAGTTTGCAAAATATCAGTTTCCACAAGTTTCTGTGCCTTCCTTGGTAACAAGTGAACTGAGCCAGCAATTTCAACTCTTGTAAAAGTAAAGATTTGTGTGAACAATCTGAGGTACTTGAGGCTTAGGCTAGTAATGGCCAATAGAAAGTTACTCTTCAAGATGGTACAGAATGTACGCTTTGTCTCCAACCCCAGAGATAGATCTTTTTAGAAGGCAAGAAGACATTATCTAATTCACAAAGGGAGTAAGGAACAGGAAAAGGACAAATTTAAAGCTTTTATGAGTTCTCTATGACTTTTCCCACAATATAAATAGTCATTATCTGTGACAAGGATGGCAGAATCTTTTTTGTTTCTTTGTAAACTTATATACTTGGTATAGTTTTCTAAACCAGAAGCATTTGATAATAGGAGAACGATAAAAATATTTGTAGCATTTTTTTTTCCTCCATTTTTCAGTGGAGGATTTATCCGCTCTCAATGAGCTGGATAACTGTAGTCCAGCATCTGTACTCCTCTTCTATTAGGAGAAAGCCTTCAGGATTTCAGTGGCAGAGGTGATCTGCGTGGGAAAAGGCCAAGAGCTGCTCTGGGTGATGCACGGCCACTTCCATAGAGCTCTGACAGCCAGAACTTCAACCTGAGCAGCACAAGGACACTCAAATGTGAGAGTAGCAGCATCCTTGGGGAAAAAGTGGGAGTTAGGTGTGGGAAATGCAGGAGGCTTATTAAAGGGGAAGCTGAAGGTTCCTCATGGAAGGGAGCACCTCATGCCAAGAAGGGATTATAGTCATGGGAGACTTACACTGGGGCAGGCACTCCAAAAGAGTCTGCAACCTGAGGATGGCTCACAGCAGGGCACAGACACCTCTTAAAAGTCTGTGCCCTGCAGACACCCCACAGCGGGTCAGGGACGATTCAAAATGGATGACAGCTCATGGGCAACCCATACCAGAGCAGAGGAAAACAAGAACAGCAAGGAGTGTCAGACTAAAAACCATCACATGCACAACCCCAACAAATGTGCTGCTCCCTTACCAAAGGGATTGGGATGAGCTAAGTATAACTCACAGTGAAAGCAATTGAAGCTGAGTCTAAGTGGAGAGGAACAGGATTGGGTTGGAGCTGAGCATGAGTAGGGGAGAAATGTGTACTTGTCAGTTCGCTTAATTATTTATCTGTTCTTTTTCTCAATGGCCAAATCAGTAATTAAAATTTTAAGCAGCAATGGAATTTAAAAAAAAAAATCCTAAGATGAGACTCTTTTGACTGTAATATTAGCAAACAGTGTTTTCATAGCAGCAGAGAAGGTATGGACTCAAGGTCCTGCTATTTTGGTTATCTGTTTACCTGGAATATTTTACAGCTCTTTGTTACCTGCTGCCTTCACACTGGATGGGTTCTAATCCTGGCATGCATTCAGAACAAAGCTAGGCTGCCTGCCTGGAGGTAGAAGCTCCAAAACACTTCTGGCGCCCACAGCTTAAAACGTAAACTTAGAAAGACGACTGCTTCCAGCAGATAGCCAAACCAATTGCACAAGGAAGTATGGATGGTATAAAGAGTAAGTACCTATAAAAAATAATCTAATAATAATAAAAAAAATAATCCTCAAATGTGCCACAGTGTTACTAATAACTTTACTACATCTAACCAAATTAAACAATTGGGAGAGACAAAAAGTTTCCAACCCAACTATGAGAGTTTATGTTAGAAAAACTGCAGGGGAAGCACACGTGCTCCATATCCTGGGCAGCTGAAAGAGCAAGGCTGGCATCCAGTCTGGAGCTCCACCCCTCTTCCACTCCCCAACACACCATTATATTGCAACCTGTATTTAACAGATCATGAGTTTCACATAGAAAACAAACACCTGCAACAGAAGCTCTTTGCTGCCTTCTGATCGCTCTGTTTCAAACAACCGAGCTACTTCTCATAATTATATTTTGATCAGAAGTCCCCATAGGGTGCAAAAGTCCACTGATAGACGGCAGTAGCTTTGCACTCCAGTTAGGGCATACTCACACAGGAAAAAAAAAGCTTGTTTTAAAATAACAGTAACATATTTTAGCATAGAGAGGACATTCTTCATAAGTTAAAGAGATGTAAGTTGAGATTTATTCCTTGGTTTGTGAGGATTTTTTTGTTCTCGACGTAGATTAAAGAATTCCTCTTATGAAGTGTCAGATAAACAAAGAGCACCACATTTTTCCACATGATGCCCAGGCTTGGTTTAGCTTGCTGAATACATGCAATTCCCCAATGCTTTTTTCAATAGCTGACAAGACAGGCCTAGAGGGAAATGTTTCTGTGTACCAGAAATAAATTATACACAGTAAGATTTCTATACCTTTCTGCTCAGTTTTCCTCCAGTTCACTTCATACCTAGTGTAATGCAATGGAAAGCACAGCAGTGACAGCAGAGCAGAAAGGTCCTAGGCTACAAGTGAGAATTTGCTCAAACGCAACAGCCTTAGACACAAAAACAGAGGAAAGAAGCCACTTACCTTCAGAAGACCACAGCTGCACAGGGACACACAGGAAAATACCCTTGCCTCCACAGCCAACCCTTAAATAAGGTCTGGGAAGGGGTGGATCCTGGTTTCACCCCTTCCAGGCACTCAGGTGTATTGCTTGCACCTGAGCTCCCCTGCCTTCCTACCAGGTGCTCAATGCTGTGCCTTAGCATTCCACTACACCTCTGCACAGAGAACAGTTGTAAAAGAAGGGCAAGAGGCAGGAAATGAAATACCTACACGCTTCGTGGTGAGAATTATCCACCAGGCTTGCAGCCAGCTATGACTGTGACAACTGTTTTGCCCAAAACTAGGAAATTCACTTTCCACACTGTTGTGAACAGATATCCACAAGAAAGACGGGATAGAAATGAGCAGTGCACAGAGCACACAGCATGCAGCATGAGGGTGTTCATATGGGGAGAAGCTGATATGTCAAGATCAGTCACAGGTACTTGCTTCTGTACTCCTACTTTCAAAAACGTTATGTGCCTCAAGAAAGTTTAAAACCCAAGTGACAGATCTCAAGTTGGATATTAGGTAAAATTTCTTCTCTGAAAGAGTGACATTGCATTGGGACAGGTTGCCCAGGGAGGTGTTGGAGTCACTGTTCTTGGAAGTGTTCAAGAAACATGGTGATGTGGCATTGAGGGACATGGTTAGAGGGCGTAGTGGGGATGAGTTCATGGTAGGACTTCATGAAACATAGAAAAAGCAAGACTATTAAAATGTAGGAATCCAGCTGCTCTGGACAGCCCTGCTGAAAAGGACCTGGGAGTTCCTGTTGGCCAGCAAGCAGGACATGAGCCAGCAATGCGTCCTCACAGCCCAGAAAGCCAACCATATGCTGGACTGCATCAAAAGAAACACAGCCAGCAGGTTGAAGGAGGTGATCCTGCCTTTCTGCTCTGTGCTAGTGAGGCCTCACCTGGAGTACTGTGTCCCTGTATACATTCAAGGTCAAGCTGGACAGCAACCTGATGGAGCTGTAGATGTCCCTGCTCATCAAAGGGGAGTTGGACTAGGTGACATTTAAGAATCCCTTCCAACTCAAAAGAAACTGTGATTCTATGCTCAGAATCTCAGAAAGTCATCAGATGTAGCAGGTAAAGCACAAATGGTGCTGCTGGGTTTTCCTATGGGACCTGTGGCTGTTAGTATCTATTCAGCAGTTTTGTCTTTATTCATTTCAGAACTCTACTTAATAATACAAAGCCATAAATACAAATATAAATGACACTGCCCTCATGAGAAATAGATGGGTGGATGCCTTTTCCCTCAGGTAACATATAAATTGCCTTTTCTGAAGAAAGGTGTTTAAGGTGCACTGGTTTCATCGTTTCTAACCGCTTGCCATTATTACACACCTCTTTTCATTTGAAAGATATAAAGACATACAGGTTTTATACATTTTAGACAAAACACCTCACAGACAGAGCTAGCTGAAAGAAACCATCTTTCAGTATGACAGTGTGATAGTGTCTATTTGTCTCAAACAAACAGCTTCTGCTATGGCATAGTTGAGAATTCATAATAATTCCTCTGTACAGAATGCACATCACTGTTGAACAGTGGATTCTTCTGTGCCAGAATTTAAAAAGTAACTCATAGATACACTTGCACAGTAAGTGTGATTAATTCATTTCTTCTGTACATTTTTCCATGGAGGTTTTTCTTTAAACAACTTATCACTGCTTTAAAAAGAAGTTGGATGGTTGAGCTGACAAACACACATGACAACGTTAGTACCTGTAAACAAAAAAATGCTGAGGGCTGTGCAGAATTTTAATAGTAAATGTGTATAATTAGTGACACAAAACTTGTCAGATGTACAGTATAACCAAACAACATTTCAAGTAAGGCTTCCATCTAAAATCATTTTAGATCTCCCTTGCCTATTGGATAGAGTAAGCCACGTGGGAATCCTCCTTTTGATTTCTGTAGACATTCAGTTAAAACTGAGATTAAGAGGTACATCCTTTGCCACCATTTGCAGAAACAATTGAAATTAAATGCCTGTCTGTCCATGAGGATCTTATGCTTCTATGATGGAAAGTATGGTCTCATAATGGCTAATACAGACCTGTTCCTTACTGAATTACCCAGCAGAACAGGTTTGGTCTGAGGACATCATTTCGCATTTCTGACAAATTGGCAAGAGCATACATTACAGAATATTCAACAGCTCTTACTTCAACATCAGTTTTATACTGAATATGACAGAGATGGTATTAAGTTATGATCAAAAGAACAGTGTACCTGCACTAAGTCTAAAGGGAAAAGTCCACTTATTAAATTGCACTCACTTCATCAGAGCCAGGACGGCACTTCTATATCAGCTCAGTTCTCTGCACCATGTGGCTGTAGCAGATTAGCCCTAAAACTCACACCCTAAATCTGAAATTATCAACTCATCCATTCTCAGTCCATCTCCTTTCATCAGAGGCTATTCTAAGATTTTAACCGACAAGCAGCTTCCAGGGCTGGAAACATGAGAGGAACCAAACACTATAAATAGCCTCCTAAAGGCACATTTCCTTCTTCTTTAGCCAAACAGAATTGTTCTTTCTTTCAGCAACAAAGCAAGTGAGTTTAGCCTGAGCCTTAGTCTTTCACCAGTGAAAATTTTTCAGACTTTCTGTACGTGCCATTTAAAGAACACTAACTTTCATTGTACAGGGGTAGAAATAGGGTTTCTATCCTTCTGAGAAAGAAGTTTCTGAGCTCTGTAATGGGACCCAGATATCTATTGACTGTACCAGGTCTCAAACTAATTGACTGTGTAGAAGAGCCCATTCTGTACACCTAGGCTGATTTTTGAGCTTTAAAGCCATGTGTAACATCTCCAAGACATTTAAGGGCATTAAAAATTTATCCTTTCATCATTACAGCTTTCTGCTCACTCACTGCTATCCCCTTCCTACCATGTTCTCTATGATCTGTGCAGCTGGAACACACAGTGCTTTTTGGGAACCTGAAACACAGACATCTCCACCTGAACAGTCTGACACCCACTAAAGGATCTCTTTTCAGTCAGATGAATTGTGCCCTAAAATAGTGCCCTTTTCTAATCATGCAACCAGCTCAAGTACAGGAACCTATCTGATAAAAATTAAGTGGGGTGAACAAGTCATATAGACAACATCCCAATTTGGAACATGAGAAAAAACTACCTAAATAACAAAGCAACATGTCTATCTAGCCACCAGGATTTAACCAACCACAAAAATTAGTGACTGGTAATCTGTAACCCCTTTATCACACAATCACTGACCAAGAAATCAAGAACATTCCTTGCTATTTTTCAAATCAGGTAACTGAAAGTTAGTTCCTACAGCTTTGCATCCTCTTTAAAACACTCCAATTAATTGCAGCTATGGACCATCAACAGCAAACATTGGAAGGTCAAGAGTTGCAAAGCCTTCAAAAATGTCATTGCTTGGATTGCTATAAAACTAGAATTGTATTGTATTTTTCAGTGGTCTGAAAAATGATAGTCTTCCTGAAAACCGTGCAAGATGAGAACATCACATATTCCATGTTTTTTTTAATTATTACTTTTTTCCCCTGCAGGAATTAAATGCAGAATTTTCATTTCTTATGATTGTTTTTCCTTATTATGTTGATTCTCTCTCATTATTGATTTCATAGAATCTAGGGATGAATCCTGTATTTTGCAAGGTCCTAGAGATGAACTTCATTTTAAACACTATCACTTGTGCTATTAACTTTGAAACCACATGCAAAGTTAACCATATCCATAAACATTTTCAGGATTGCAGAACCTGAAATTGCATATGGCAAATCTCCCAGTTAAAAGTAAATACTTTCAAACACATTATGCGTATCTAAACAAGTATGTATTTTTAGAGGCTTAGAACATTCAGAGTTTTTCTGTTAATGCAAAAATTTGCCCTCATTAGCGAGACTGGAAGACTTGCAATTGAAGGATTCCAGAGTTTCTTGTGTAAGTATCAGCATTTCTGAATATCCAGCTCTTACCCTAAGCACAGGCAATAAAAACATATTCCACAGTCAAGAAGAAAAACATGTAACAGACACTTTAGCAAAAGAACAGAAATGGCTCTACTCTGATAATCTCACAGTAATTACTTATCTGCAGTTATCTGTGTGGAGCTGGAATACATGATTATATCTACTTCCCTCATTTGCAGCAGTTTTTGCCTTTTGTATTTCATGATTATACTACAATTCTATTCCTTCCTAATGTATGGCTGATTAGTTATTTCAGTGGAGCAGTAAATTTCTAATAGTTTTCCTTCAAGTGTTGGGTCAGTAAACTTATGACTAAAGACACAAATATGAAATACTCATTCTGGGTTGATTATGAATGGGTCTGTGTTATGAACAAAAAAATCTGATACTCTTCTTTTGGCTGGAACAGTGCTCCTACACTGTTCAATTTGGTGAGAAATTACTGCAAAACAAGAGATGGAGAAGAATAAGAAATATGGTCAAAAAAAGTCCAAAATATTCTAGCACTTTTTAGTCAAAAACGGAATGATGAGGGTGACATTCTTAAAACAACTGAAAAAACAGAAGTGTTAGAGTTTGATTTGACCTAAATATTAGCTTTAGTGGCTTGCTACTCTTGCAACATATATAAAGTTCTGACCATTCCTTTGTGCGCTGCTCCACTGACTCCATTTCCTCATTTCCATGATGGGAATGTGCTTTGAAAATAACATAGTTTAGCCTTTAGCTAAGACAGCTTCAGATCACCACAACAGATGCTTTCCTGAGCAGATGAGGTGAATTCCCATCACATTTTTCAGCTGATGGCATTGTATTTCAGCTTCATTAAATGAAGTTTAAGTAGCGCAAGAAAAGCCATTCCTGAGCTATTTCATGCTCCATATAATCCTCAGTGTGCTGTTTTTCACCAGTATTGAGAGAGAAGGTGAGGGAGAAAGCTGCCATGACCACAGGTAGCAGGGGATGGGACTCCTGGCTGACAGCAACATGTAGCAGTGCTAATAAGCCTGAGGGAAAAACTGGAGAAAGGCAGGTCCAAATAAATGGATGAATAATGAGTAACTTCTCAGTGGCCTAAAACAGCAAGAGTGTGTGTGCATGTGTGGCAGGAAGGTTATAGTTTAGTGAGAGGTAGTGAAAACAGCCACAGCTATGGAAAAACTTAGTTAGAGAAAGGATAAAATTGGTGATTAGAAGGAAAAAGGATATAAGCTTTAAGAGTCCCCTGATATTGTTGCTGCTGATGTTGCTTTTTCTTTCCTTCTTGATGTATGAAACATTGTCCTTTGTGGACCTACCAGCAATTCAGTATTAGCTCATAAAAAGAATCTGCTATGAACTATCCATATTCTAGTATTGTTAGAACAGCAAGTATCTAACACGAGTGATTCTGAACAGGAAATATCATCAACAAATGGGTAAAAACAAAGAAACAAAAAGCTGTTTCATTCTGTAAAAAAAAACCATGGATACCATGTAGTACTCAGCATGGTTTCCTTCAGGATTCTAAGTCTTGGATTTTCAATCTTTCTGAGAAAAAGGCATTAGTTGGTGTCCAGTATCAGTCCAGTATTACACAGCTGCTTGCATGATATGCTTTTCTCAGAGATGGATATTTATTCTTTTGCTTACAGACTGCCTAGTAGAACACATCTGTAAGGATGAGGCACTAAGATTAACTAAAACTAGGTGATTTGGAAAACTGTACCTTGAGAACCTTTACACTTCATTTTCAGTGTGCAGTGCCTTCATAAAACCTTGATTTTACTTATACAATTTAATGAATTGCTTTGGCTGTGAGTAGAATTAATGTGATTAATATGCAGTATTGCTAATACTCCACAATACTCCATACTGTTTTCCTCATAAAATCTCTAATAATGGATTGCTACTTCATATTTTGTAGAACTCTACTGATAATTCCACTACAGTAAACTGAACTATACAGCAAATTCTATCAGCACCAGTAGTGTCAATCAGGCAGCATTTAGAGGTCTACATTCAGAAGGGGAAAGCTGAGACTCATATTTTGGGGACAGATGCAACTGTCTTCATTTTATGACTTCAAGTCACCAGATAATAAATTTTAACTTGGGACTTTTGGGAATAGCTTAGAGTCATAGAATGGGTTAGGTTGGAAGGGACCTCAAATTTAACCTAGTTCCAACCTCTAGCTTCATTAAATATAACTGACTATTAGATCTTTCCATTTGGATTTAAAATATGTGCTTAAATGCATAATCCCTCTCAATCTCCAAGATCCATCTGCACACTGACAGCACCACAATGTCTGCATTCAACTCAGAAGCACAAAATTATAGTTGTTGGAAGGGACCTCTAGAGATCACCGAGTCCAACCTCCCTGCCAAAGCAGCTCCCTAGACCAGGTTGTACAGGTAGGCATCCAGGCAGGTCTTGAATATCTCCAGAGAAGAACACTCCACAACCTCCCTGGGCAGCCTGTTCCAGCACTCCGTCCCATATTGTGAAGAAGTTCCCATGCACATTTGTGTGGAGCTTCCTATGCATCAATTTGTGATTACCCCTTGCCCTGTTACCACGCGCTGCTGATAAGAGTCCAGCCTCATCCCTTTGCCCCCCACACCTGAGATATTTAGCGATGTAACTTGCTATTGGCTCAAGCAGTGCTTCCATTCAAATATCAGTTTCAGAACTGTCAGGTTAGTTGGAACTGTCAGAAAGTTTATGCCTAGAGAAGACTTACAGTGTGGGCAGTATGAACATGCCACCAAACATACATCCTTTCAAGCATCCAACTGACTTCTAAATAAGCAAGCATTGCATTTGGAGGAGACACTTCCATACCATAGAAGAACCAACGCTTCAATAGCAACATTCATATTAGATCTGAGTGGAATATCTTTTTTGTAACTAGGAAAAGTTTTTTTCCTATTAAGGTACATGATATCACACAAATTCATCACTTTTCCACAGTAAGTCAAATGCATTAAGTGCTACAATTTTATAGAGTAAATTAGGAAAAGACAAGCAAGTAAGGGAAATTCAGGTTCTGTTGCAGAAAGAACAGCGTGAATTCAAACAAGAAAAATGAGTAATCTGAGAGAATATCCTTTGGGGATCGGAGAGAAAACGTTGCCATGTAAGTTTGACAGGACTCTGAATTTTAACTACTATTCAACATATACTTGACATTTTTCTGGTTCTTTGTATACTTAGACATAACAGAAAAGTGAACAAATTATGTCAATCTTGTGCCCTCCAAAGAATCTGCCCTGGGCAACATTCTCATTGCCTATTTAATTAGAACTTGATTTTATCTACAGGCTTCAAATGCAACTCAGAAAACAATAATCTAAATTTAGCACCAAGTCTCTCCTTGAGCTTGTTTCCTCTTCCATCCCTCTCACCTGGGAAGAGCTCAGCAAGTTGTAGCTCGCTAGAATTTCACAAACCTTATCCAGGGACTGTTTCTATGGGGAGCCCTTACCTTCTTACAGAATCATTGAATGGTTTGGGTTGGAAGGAACCTTTGAAGATCACCTAGCCCAACCATTCTCACACAATTAGGCTGCCGCGTTCTCCTAAGTCAATAATGATGCACTCTATAGTGCTTTTCCCCCATTTCTATTAGATAAAGAATTAAAAATTTTATCTTGCAACACAAACTGAAATGAATAGCTCTAGATACCTGCTTTTACAAAGTGCAGTGATAACAGCCACTAGCCTATGAAGAACTCAAGCAATTCATCAGGCTCTGTGGTTTCAAACACAAGGACACAAAGAAGCAACATGTTACACAAAGGCTGCAGGAAAAGAGTTCACTGGAAAATTCCCTGGCAGCTCCTTCATTTGAGAAGTTCTGTAATACGTTCTTTCAAACTATTCTACATCTATTTGCTATAATCTGTTCTGTGATGACACAGGCTTTAAGCAGAAGGTATTCATGCACCCAATCCATTATTCATTACAGTCCAGCCACTACCACTCCTGAGCTGCCTGTTGTGTATGCTCCATTTACTATATGCACCTGAAAGTTTTACGGCACCAGGTTTCACGACTTCTGCTTTTCCCATGTTGACTCATGTCATACAAGAAACTCTTGACTTCAGATTTTGTACCATGTCAAGAATAATTCATCATTTTTTCTACCATCATTCCTATTCTCTCCTACTCTTAGACTTTTTTGCTAGAAGTAATTTTCTTTGTTATATGGCTTATGTTGTCTTTTCATTAGTATCAGTACAAATTAACATATTTATATTTCCTCTTATTCTTTCTTCAAGAGAACTTTCCTTCTCCTCAGCTTTTTACCTTGTCTTCAACTATTGTTTTCACAGATCCTGTTACACCATTGCAGCTTAGCAAATCCCAGCCTTTATTTAACAGGCTGAAGAGAAATTTTAAATCATACCCTGAAATTGAGTTATAAAGTAGAGAAGAAAAGTGTAGTCAATTAATAATGAAGCAGAGAATTGCTTACTGGGCACTAAGCAGTTTTATCCTCAGAGCAAGTAATGCATATTTCAGTTTTATAGATACCAGAAACATTTGTTACAGGCATTCCTACAGTTTAAATAACAAACAACAGAAAATACAATATGAGCTCATGAATACTGAAATAATGAAACAGTTACTCTATTAAAATTGTTAGCAGCACCAGCAGAATACAACAGTAATCTCAGTAGGAAGAAAAGAGAACCTGATTAAAATCTCGTCTCTCTGTCTTTTTAATTGCAAAACTGAATAGGTTAATTACATCATCATCTCCTAATATCAACAATCATTTCCACTCTGGCCTATTCTAAAGAACAGAATAGACTGTGGAAAATAATAATCTTTGAAAACTAGCCTAAGTGCCATCTGTGACAAAGGTTTCTTATGTGATAATTTTATGAGATCTTTTCCTTACAAATTACTTGCATTATGTTAGCACTATAGGTATACAGACTCCTGGAAGCCTCCTGAAGTGTTGGTGTTATAAAATACTAAAAGGAGTGACAACTCCAGGTTCTTACCTATTTCATTCCATCTGATGAGTTCAAATGCCATTGGGAGTATCTTTACAAGTCTAAACCCAGTTTATTCTACATATGCTTCAAGAACTAATACGATAACATTTTTAAATTAGTTTCATTTTTAGTTTCAGAATCTAGTTTCATAATAGGCCACAACAACAACAAAAACAACAACAAAAGATTATAAAGTTTCATCAAAATTTGTTTTGTATGTCAAATGCCTGGGAGAAAAATACTACTGAAATATTAAAGAAATCAACAGCTGATACCTACATTAACTTAGTAATTTCCCATCTTATTTATATCTCCTTAGCCACATCCTAATATGGCATTATATAGTCAAGGTCTATGAACATTTATAGGGCTCTTCTGTTTTTTCACAATCAGGAAGATTAGCTTTGTGAAATTGTATATTTTTCCTTTTTTTTTTTTTTTTATAAAATCTACATATCTTTCCACTGTCTTTAAAACAGATTAGTCTCTGAGAAATGACTTCAAATGTGTCACTGTACAAGTCTGTATTTACTGTTATTTCACTCCCCAACCACTAAATTATATATGTCAAAGTGTTTTTAACAGTTCCCAGCCTTGCTTCCTATCAAAAAGTCAAGTTCTGTACTTTTATGTGTATGTATAATCTTCAATAACAAATATTCTTCTGGAAAATTTTCATTCCTACTTTCATCCAGGCAGTCATTCTGCCCACAACAGATTTAAAAAAGAGAAACACTAAGCAGAAGTAGTCTAGGAGACTGGAATTGAGTAATTGTGCTGATGTTTCACGAGACAGAAAACGGTCTCAATTCAGTGTCACTGCTGTGCTGCCCAAGTAGGTCTGATGGGAGGAAAAGAAAGAGATAAAACTAATTTTTGGTTTGCATGTTAGTGAGAAAGGGTATTTCCCAGGTCACTATGTCTGTCAATCTGGGCCTGCTTATTACTTGTGTAGCTTCTTCTGAGGTAAGAAGTAAACACTTCCTGGCATTCCTTTTTTTTTTTTTTTTATTGTCGTTGTTGGAGATTGAAAGAAATATTTGTATTTTCACAGATTTTTGGGGGTTTTCAGAAGACTGAGGAAAACAGTACAATTGTGCTTGCAAAATTTTATCAAGAAATATAGTTTTAAAAATATGCATGAATAATCAAACTTTGGAAATGTTTGTAAAAAGGAAGCAGGCAAATCAAAACAATCTTGCTTCATTAAATTAAGTCTGTAGATCCTTAAAAAAATAATAAAACACTCTTAATTATACATTAAGTTCTTGGATCTGGTGCAGATATACCTGAGTAGAAAACTGACTTTTAATATTCTAGGTCAAAAGAAATTATGACTGCCCTTCTTTCTGGCCTTAAAATCTGCAATATTTTACATAACACTGTGTTAAATATGTATTTCATGTATTACAAAGGAATCTGATTAGTTTAAGTTTCCTCATGAATTTTGACTGAGCTCAGCTTTATTGCAATCCAAGTTGAAGCAGTTGGGAGTAGATCTTTTAAGTAGGACCTGACAGCATTTCACAGAACATAGCCAGAGGCAGATATTGAAGACTGCTCAATACTATTACTTCAAGTGTAACTCACTGACAGTGTTGAACCACAATGAAAACGCAGTGGAGTCATGCCAGAACTCTTGATTTACAGGTCTGTAAATGTGGATAGGTCCACGTGATTTTGATTGCTGTGTTTTAGTTTAATATGAATGCTTCCGATTTTTCTATCCAAGGAAATATAAACCAGGAGCAGACAAAATAAGCATGGGTAAATCAAAATAATTTTCTCTGTCCGGCTTGGACAGTAGATACTATTAGCCAGATCCCTCTTTTCCAACCAACCTTAAACATCACTATTGCTCATGCAGAATGGAAGGGATCTTCCTGTGTTTGTCCAGTCCTTCAGTGAGGACACAAGACTGTAAAAATGATGAAAAGGCACTATAATCTCTCCTTGTCTCTCTGCTAGCAGCCAGAGTGCCTCCTCTCCTGCTACATACAATTTAGATACCACCCACCTATGTTCACTGTATTTCTGTGCATACCAAGGAGAATTTAAATGAACAAACACATACTACAAAAATATAAAACAGTTAATCTAGTTGTAATTTCAGCAAAGACAGGGCATGCATAGAGGGTTACTAGTGCATTTTGAACAGGCTTAGTTGACAGAATCAGATGTGTAGATGTTTTGTGAAGGAAAGAACAAGCAAAAAGGCAACAAACCTTACTCTCACACGGTAATAACTAGTCTTACCAAATTAAATAAATCTCTTCAAACAGACTGCATAGAATTTAGAGTGACTGGAAATCAGGTTTCTCAACCCAAAAAAGAACATCCCCAAATTTTTCAGAGACCATAACCAATCTTCTCGAGAGTAGTTAATTGCCTTTGGCCAGGATGTGATTCAGTAATTTCGGAGGCCTGAAGGGAATTCCTGGTGTTAACAAATTAAGAGCTTAGCAATTAGCTGTGATTAGGGATACCACCCTCAGTGATCACTGAGAATATCTTCTAAAACAGCCTGGTCCTTCCCAGTGAACAAGGAAAGGAAAAAATATGGTTAAATTGCATCTTGCCATTGAATTGCTTTGTTACATAAAGTCTAAAGCCTTGAGTAGTCCCAAAACATATGGTACTGAGGACCTTATGTAGAGTTTCATCTCCCCCTGATACCCAGATCCTTGATAACAGCAGCTGTCAGGCTGGCCTGGGTCCAGTAAGTCCAGGGCAGCCATTTCCCAGGCTGAAGTGATGGCAAGGTTCACATCAAAATCCTAGTGCTGAACATTATCTCCAGCCAGCATCTTCCTTTTATTCTGAAATTTTCTTAGGCATGTCTTACAGCTTTTTTAAGAAGTAAAGCCAGTACAGATGGAAATTACTGGACTTCTCAAGATTTTCCACATGCAATCTGGCTTAGTGATGAAGGAACTTATGAAAACAGGCCAGATGAACCTGGCTCTGTGGTAGCACTGTCAAACATACCATTATGGTAAATAAGACTGTTCTGCTGTGCAAAATGTAAGGATAGTGTAATACAAGACACAGAGGCCCCATCCACTTTCTAAAAAGAAAATTCTGAAGTCTTTCTTGTTCAATCCCCACAGTAAAATTCATATTAATTAATGGAGTAGACCCTGAATAATGTAAAAATCTTTATCAGACAGATGGAAATTTAAAGCTCCAAAGCATAAAGACAATTAATTCAGAATAATTTTTTGAAGTACAAATTCTCTCAATAACCAAAAATCACATTTCAGTCCATCAAAGCAACGGTGGAGAAGTATTTTCATCACTGTAAATCAAAATTCTTCTTATTTCTATGATACCCTTGTTGGCTCAAAACAGTATTTTACATATGAAACATTTCTTTATTTGTTTATATAGATACAAGGTGGGTTTTTTTTTAATGTATCTTGTATGTCCATGTGCCTACCAATCTATTTATCTGCCTTATAAAAAACACCTACTTACAATTATTAACACAGAAACACAGAACTGTGGGGATTGGAAGGGACCTGTGTAGATCAAGTCCAACCCCCCTGCCAAAGCAGCTCCCCTGACCATGTTGCACAGGTATTAGATCCATTACCCTTTTTTATCCTACTTCCAGGAAAAATTGACAGGGCAAGAGTCAAAATTTTAACTCCAGGGACAAAGTGTTACATCCTGATGTTGCACACTCCTCCTCAGGGACTGGAGTACTTTTTTGACATGAAAAGACACATTTTTGGTTCAGGCATGGAACCTGGGTTCAGGGAGGCAGTATAGAGCTCTTTGCACTTCAAGTACTCTCTATAAATCACTCAGAATAACTTTTTGGAGTACTCTCAGATTCATAAGTGTCTCATAAAGTTACAAACCATATTGTATTACTTTGGTTCCTTGTGTAAAATACAGAATAAAATACATGTTTTACCAGACAGTAAAAGTGAAAACATATTTTATGTCAAGAATTAGTGACAGATCTTCCAGAAGACACTAAAGGCAAAATATACAACACTCTACTAATTACCTGGTGAGAAGATTTATCCAAGATCACCTGATACAGCTGCAATGGTACAGCACTCCCCTGCCTGCTATAACTATGATGTGGGGGATCTGTCTCTAGTGTCCACCACTAGAATTTGTCTTTCACCCTTCACCTGTAAAACATAATTGCACTCTATTGCATTATAGGGCGTAATGTATTATGAACAACAAGCAATGAACAACTGTCAACATCTTTTTATTCTCTTTTTTCTTTCCTTGAGTGTCTCTTTTTTTTTAAGCCTCCTACTGAATAATTCTGACTGCAACAAAGTAAAAAGATTTTTGTCTTATGTAAAGTTCAGAAACAGAACTAGAAACAGCCTGTTAAAAATGAATGACTTATGATAAACAGAAGAATGTAGCAAATGAACCATTTTATCAGCTTCTGATGTAGTCAAGACTGCTAGGATCTTCAAAGGCATTCAGAAGAATTGCTCAGTGTCGTGTGAAATTTCTCTAATGAAATACCTCTCGTATTGTCTGCCCTCTATTACTCATACAGGGTGTTATCAAACAGACAGCCCATCAAAATACATAGATTCTGGAAATGAGAAAGATGAGTTCTCTCTGGACTCATAAGCCAAATTAGAACTGCACCTGTATCAACATAAAGCAGAAAAGAAGAAAAAAAAAAAAAAGCCACCTGTTCTTTGAGGCATTATGCATGGGATATATTGTCCAGCAGGAATTAATTACTATAGTGACACACAGATTGACAGAAGATTGCATTTTAGCCCCAAAACAAATTGTGTTTACTTAGACTGGAAACAGGAAATATTTTAGTGCATACAAAATCCAGAGTAACATACTGTTTGTACCAGCTGTCCTTTCAGCTGAGGGTAAAATAGCATTCCTCACCTGAAAGACTCACCTCCAGACTTAAGGTTTGTTCAGAAAACATCATCTAGACACCTGTGTACAGTTGGCCTAAAGGTTCTTCATATGTAGAGGTACATCCCTTTAATCTCTGTCTGTATCCATTCCATGAGTCACCCCTACAGAGTGAACTAGGGTGATAAACTCAGAGAAGACATTCAGCTGCATATGGAACACTGAAGTTAAATAAGGCAGGATCATCCTCATGCACTATTTACCATGTGGGGAATAGTTTCACTCTGACCTGGTCCCTTTGAGCTCTGTAGTCAAAAGAACACACCTGGGCCCTTCATCCTACTTCAAAGCAGACAGAATTATTTGTCTGACTCACCTTAATGCTTTCTGTCACCTACTATCTACTGATAAGATAAGATAATACTGAGTTGAGTGTTACTAGATCAGATGAAGACACCATACACTTGAAGAACCTGAGATAAATCTCTACACTGCTGGTCAAAAATAAAACTCTGAAATATCTATCACAACTCCTACAATAAAATTTGAAGATCTGCATCTGACCACACAATTGTTTTATGAAGCAGAAGCAAAATGTGGTGATGCGTACATTCAGCATTTCTTTAATGACTTTCTCCATCAGTTTAATGAGTGTTCTGAACTAAAGAACTTCACAAAGATTGCAAATGCAATGAGGCAATTAACACTTCACACTGAACAACAGTCTATAGAATTTGATTCCTTCTGAATCTTTTATTTCTGGTCCTGTACTTACATTTGAACTTTATGAATCCAAAGGGAAATCTGGGATTACTGAAGAGAAAGGCACCAATATCACTGATCTCAGCAAGCAAATATGCAGAGAAGTTCTCATTACCCTGTTTTGATGATGTACAGATGTGTCATTCCAAAGGTGCACTCAATAGGTATCATCACAAATAGCCAAGCAAGATCTAACAGGAGTGTCTTACTACTGTTCCTTACAGTAGCTGGATGAGGGAAATAATTTCAGATTTCAAAGATTTTCTCTTCATGTGAGAAGTACAAAAATATCTCTTCTGGGTGTTAAGTCAGCTCTGCAGAACATAACTGCAGCAAGAAAAGGTGACAACACGGGGGTTAGTTCTCTTCATTATGCCAGAGTATTATAAGGTTCACAATCATAGAATCACAGGGGTTGGAAGGGACCTCAAGAGATCATCGAGTCCAACCCCCCTGCCAAAGCAGGTTAAATGTTGCTCTGTCTCAGAAATTACAGCATCTTCAGCTGAGGATCTTAGCATCTCCATCCCCAGCTGGCTGTGCATGTGCTGGAATACAAAGTCCACCTGTGTAGCACATGGAGTACTGGACTACGGTCAACAGCCTCCATTTCTCTGCTTGTAGCCAGACCCTGGCAGTTTGCCTCATGCTGTAAAGAATTATCTTCTGAAGTACCACTTTAAAATCAGGCATTTCTTCAGGGAAATATGAGTAATGCAGAGGGACCAGTGTATGAGCATGCTACACAGCCAGAGCATTGGAACATGTCCTCTTGTCTATAGGCTTTCCACACTAAGGCTGATGACAAAGGTCATTGGTTCTTCCATGACATAAATATTGAGCAGCTGCATTAGAAGGTGAAAAGGAATAACAAAGGACAAAAAATTCCAAGTTTTTTTCCTGTATTGTTCATTATTATACTCTTTTCCAGGTCCTTTCCTGTTTCATCTCTATAACAAACAAATCCCTTCTATTACATTTCTCTTTATCTTAATTATTATAGAGTTTGTGTTGTTTAAATTCCTAGGAAGAATGTCTTTGCTTCTTCTATCTTGGAGAGGAAACTCTGCACTACATTCAGCAGAAAAGAATGATCTTAAGAAATCTACTGATATCTTAAAATTAAGGGATTGATTCAGATTGAAGAACACTAGAGGAGCAAGTAGGAAGCCTGTGTCAACTGAAACATGGACTAATGCTTGAATCTAAACACAAACCTTCTAAATATTCTCAACAGAACTGGAATGTTCCTTTAGAAAGGAAAACTTCATTCCTGAGTCAGTTTCTATCGGACCTGGTCCCCTCAGAGTGGTCAACAGAACACATCTGGGCCCTTCCTGCTACTTCAAAGCAAATAGTTATTTGGCTGATTCAGCTTAACATTGTCACCTTCTACTAATAATAAGTAGAGCTGAGGGTCACTGTATCAGATGCAAACACCATCTATTTGAAGAACACGAGATAAATCACAACACATCACAAGCATTCACACATCTTCAGTAGGACACTAATTTTAAAATACAGAAAATCTTTAGCTTCCAGATCAGTGTGATCAGCACTGGACATGTTCCTCACTGGAACACCCCATAGAATTACTGTATCTGAAAACCAAAAACATTTTCCATTTAACAAAGCATATACCAATTAAATGGTTACTCAATTTAATCATTATAAACACCTTTCACATCTTCTGATATTTTACACAGCTGAGTGTCTTTGAGCAAAGTCTAGCGAAATAGAAAATAAGAATACAGAGGAGATTAGAATAGGATGAGTCTTTGGTATGTATAAATATATGAGACAAAATAAAATTGCTTGTTACTTCATGTAACTGTGCATTTGGAGTTTTGAAATGCAAAAGCATGAGGAGAGAACGTGGCTTTCTCTGAATGTTGCAAAGAAGAAAAATCTGCTACTCCTGGAGAATATTCACCAACTAATCAGAAGATTTCTTCACTTCAATAAGCAGTATAAATGTAGTATTTGTTATTTAATGTGCCTATTTATTCACTATGTGTGCACATACACTTTTTTTTTCCAAAGAAATCCGATTTATCTGTAAGTGCAAAGTGCAACTGCTTCAAATTAGTTTGATCAAAGATCAGACATTCATTGCTGAGTAATGGAAACTAGTCTAATAAAAATTCCATGGCTTCTGGCAGAGGCAGGAGGATGATAATTTGCTCCAAAACCAACTCCTTGCAGCCTTTTGTAGAGCCATTTACATGTAAAGGAGGCATTTACAAGTTCATAGAGGTGTTAGGAGAATTTGAATTTGGAATATTGTTCTCAAATAAATAGTAGCATTTGTTTTTCTGCATCAAGTTCTTTCAGGCTATTTAATATCGTTATTACTTGCACTGTACCCCCAGCTGAGATCGATATCTGTTTGTGCTTAGATACTGTACAATTGTTCAAACAAAAGCAACCTCATTACACAGTATTTATTATGGATATATAATGTAAATAGCAAACATCTAAGCCATTACTGAGTAGCAGAAAAGGACAAAATGCTTTTTACTCCCTAGTGAAATATTAAAAAATCAGAATTACCCTTTTGTCACATTCGAACGGGAAAGAATCTTGCTGATGATTGATATGCATTTCTGGGCTGGCTCAGCTGCTACTCCCAAATTCCTGCTAGCAATGTTTGCTCTGTTTATCCATAAACCTGCAACTTCATAAAAAAAAAAGAAAACATTTGAGGGGAAACAAAGGAAAGTATAGAGGTACATACGGATTCAGTATAAAAATGGTGAACTCAGGAAAAGAACTGAAAGCTACAAAATCCCAACCAGCGCTGCACCCGAAAGAATTTACATGACTCTGTCTGGTTCTAACATAACTGCTTGTGACTGAGTACAACTCTTGTATAATACAGAAGTTTCTATGTAGGTTAGATTATTTTATCTGGAAGAAATATTAAGGAATTACACAAATTTCTAACAGTCTCTAGAATGGTCTTTTCCTCACACATATTTAACTCACAGAGATCTTGTTATATCAGCAGAATTTCATTGAATAGAATAAAATTTGATGTCATTTGATGCTCCAGCAATGAAAAGGGATGCAGAGGAGTTTCAGATTAGTCCAACATGGAATTTAAAGATGCACCCAGAAATGTTTTCCTCGGAGGGCTTCCTGCCTATGTTCTAGGCTAACCCACAGAAAGATTACTGACACATCCCCCAGAAAATAAGAAACAGTAACACTGACTTAAAATAAATCACAAGCCTAAAAAAACCCAGCAGTATTTTTAGCATTTATAGTATATGATTAAAAATAACAATAATAAAAAATCATTCTAGAAACTTTGTTTACTGCCCACTTTATTCTTCACCTACCATGGACATCTCTCTCTCTCCATTTGGACATCAGTACAGAAAATCTTTAGTTTCCAAATCAGTGTGACC
The DNA here is from genome assembly GCA_036925125.1 of Oreortyx pictus. Classification (NCBI taxonomy): domain Eukaryota; kingdom Metazoa; phylum Chordata; class Aves; order Galliformes; family Odontophoridae; genus Oreortyx; species Oreortyx pictus. The sequence continues at coordinate 4,645,831 of JAUPFR010000005.1, forward strand.
AACACAACAAACATCACACACATCTCAGTCCTTCTAAAACTTATTTATTTCTACCCACATAATAAATGTAATGCAGCCTCCTAAAGAAAATTTCACGAATATCACAGCAAAAACAACCGTTATTCCAAATGGCTTTTGGCTATCTTACAATTCAGCCCACATCATTTTCCTCAGGGATTTGCAGTAAGCTCCTACTGCCATGGCATCGTAAAAATAGTTTGAGTGCTCTCAGATAACCAACCAAGTCAGCAAGGACAGGCACCTCTTAAAGTCTGTTAGGATTTCAAATTCTCAGATGCTTCTAAACTGTTAAGCAGCTGTCTTCCTCAGATACTAGCTTTGACTTTCACCCTACACACCATTTTATTCTTGCCATTTGCAAAAGATAACCTCAGGATGATTATAAATCCACCAAGCTTCCAAAAACCCAAGTTACATTATCGCCCCTAACGCATCTCTAGGCAAGATAGAAAAATACAGGTTTGTAAAACTCATTGAAAAAAGACACCCAAGATACTAAATAAACATAATTGGAACAGAACAATCAGCAATAGAAATTTTTAAGGTTCTGAGTTCCAAGAACAGAGAAAATAGAAGGGATGTGGGGTATGTCAATCTTTACAGGAATTTCCACACACATAAAAAAAAACCACAATGATTCCAGCAAGATTTAAGTACTTAATACCTTTAAGGAACTCTGGTTTCAGATTTTATAACTGACACTTGTACACAAGCCTCTCCAGTCTCGTTTTGCATCAGTAAAACAAATTAACTTTACTGTGCTTTATATAGAAAGACCATTCTTCCAGACAGGAAACCTTACTACACCTTCCAACATGGGACCAAGCTGACACACTGGGAATTCTGCAATTATACATCCCTTTTCTGCCTTTGACAGTATGTAGTTGCATCATGAATTATATGTTTTGCATTGTCTTGGTGCTGGTGCTTAAATAATTCAGAACTTTGTAAGATGCATGAATCTGCAGTTATACTCCTAAAGTTTAGAAATAGGTAGAAAAAATTATTTTCAATATAATTGTGTTTGCAACTGAACAAATGATTATGGTACAATGAAGAGAATTCTGTCTGTAGTTTCTCCCACACCTGTCCCAACTCCTTTCTAAGATGTAATACAACATTCTGAAACTTCCGACACGTGTTTCTAAACTATTAGTGCTAAATATATGCTTGTAGTATTCTGAAGATTTTTACTGAAATAGCAGTTAAGACAAAAGTTTTCTACTCAGAGGAAGAGCCTCAAGGTTGGGGGAAGAGGAGGAGAGAAAGGAAGGTGTTTGACAATTGGAATCTGGTTTTGGTTATTTATTTATTTATTTTGAGGTATGATCGCCAGAACTGAAATAGAAAGGCTGTTTTTCAGCTCAGTAATATGTACAACACACACAAATTGGCATCACATTTCCACCCAGAAAGGGACCAAACTTCCAATTTTTTCTGTTCCATTTTTTCCTAGAACTAATCTCCAAATTTTTCAATAACAGTGAGAGAATTTCAACAGAACGAATAAATTGAACCATAACCTTGCAGTGTGAATCTTATCTGAGTTTTGGCAACTGATTCTTTGTCAGAGTTTACAAATTAAGTTCACAGCCAAGGACAGACATCCTTGGGACTAACTCTAGGCTCCAGGTTAACATTGCCTTTTTGCTGTCCTATGTTGTTCAAGCTTTTTCCTAATTTACACTTTTCTTTTAACCTGTTTCTTTCCCAAGCTGTGTTTGGAAGGAAATTAACATGATGTGAATTCCCTCTCATAAACACAAAGGAATATCCAAACAGAAGCATCCAGGAAAGCACTTTAAATGGTACAGCAGTTATGAAACTCATCACTTCCTCTACATTGTTCTTTTCAGAACAACATTTGTCATACACAGCCATGTCTTTCCATAACGCATTTACAAATCAGCGCATCTAAATGAAACAGAATATTTCTATGGGTGTGCAAGATGAGGAAGGCAGCCTTAAAGCCCAAAAGGACACATTTCCTCCAGTTCAGACTATTCTTAGCACAGCAACAGTAACCTTCTTGAGACTAAAGTGCTCCCAGCCATCTCATACTCTGCTTTTAGTGCTGTCAATAGTTTTGTTTGCACCTTTTCAGAAGGACAGCCAGACGATCCAATGTATGAGCCACCTGTATATTATCATGGAAAAAAATAATGGATACGAGGAAGGCCAGCTTGATTCTCACTCATAAAAAATCTTTAATAATAGTCCTAGAAACCAGTAATTGACCTGCAATTCCGTACCAAGGCAATTCACAATAGCTAAAGGCTACGTAATAAAGTAATAATGTGTGAGGAAGCCTAACAAAAGAATTACTTTTATTGATACTTTGGCATGTCCTCTAATTCTAGCTTTTTCTCTAGCATCTCCCCTGGTATATGACTGTGAATGTTGAGAAGAAATGTAACCTGCCTCAAACAGGCTTTTACTATTGGTCACTAGCGAAAAATATATAACCATGGCAAACATATATGATTTCCTCCCATCACTCCTACTCTCTCAGGCTGCATCTTATAGCTCAGAGCCAGGGTTTATTTTATGTAAATAATAATTCTCAGTGGATTTCCCTTTAACTAAGTGCCCCCTCTGTCAACTTGACCATCCAGATTTTCTGGTCAGGACTTCTATACCTTACTTTCACTATATAACTTAATTTCCTCCTATTCTCTTAGAATATCTTAATGCTATATAGCTTTAACTCAGAATTAGGTGCTGTATTCTCCAGCTGAACACACAGGGTCAACAGAGTCTGTAGTTTTTGTGCATGAAGGCAACAACAGGATACTGCAGCTTAATAGTGAACAGTAAGCACGTGGCTGAACTCTATTAGCAGTGGGTCCCAGACAACAGGTGCTGCTGTTTAGAACACAAAAATTAGCAGGCAGCAGCATTAGTAGGTGTAATTGCGAGCACACCATTGTCAGAACAGTGCTGCTTGGTATAATATCAAGTTTTGTGTTTTCTATCCCTCTGCCAGTCTGTGCAACTGTGTCCTGCGAAACTTGAAGTGCTAGAATTTACAGAGTGTGCCAAATGGGGAAAACAGTCTTTGCATAACAAAAGCAGCTTGTAACAAGGACTCTGGGGTCTAAATTACACTCAGAATTCCATTAAAACTCACCTTATTAATTCTAGACTAATGGTATGGCGATTTCTTTTAAGCAATAATAATGGTTTTACTTATCATTAACATAAGCATACAAACCAGCCTCTGCACATTCACAGGGGACTTCTCATTTTTTAATGGAAAGGAAGAGAAGTAGTATTATGTAATGTTTCCATTTTAGCCTCTAAAAATCCAGGGTAGATGCTGTATTTTCAGAACCACAACACAGTTGACCTTGAAAAGTGTGTAGATTCATTTCAAGGCACCGTCCTTTCTTTCTCCTCCAGCTCTTTGACAGACAGCTAATGCCTGTCAGGAGAGTGAATGTTGGTGCCTAGCACCGAAACAGCCAAAACAATAAGCAGAGAACAAAAACAAAAACAAACAAACAGACAAAAAAGATTATTAGATTATTTCTTGTGTCCCCAAGTTCTCTTGCATGAGGTTCTGTGAAACACTGTCTCTGTTAAGGATCATGTTACATCAACATGACCCAATCGTCTTTGAAACATTCATTCCTTATAATATTAGAGTGGTTGCTGTACTGATGTTACATTAACTAGTAGTCATAAAAATTGTTGTCCTGTGGATGGAAAGAGCACACATACAGGAAGATGCAGCCAAAACAATAGACAAAGTCAGCTTGATTTATTGGACGATTATTGAACAGCATAAGGCATGTCTAACAAATTGCTCCTAAAGATGAAAGTCTCATACATGTACAATAGCAAACTGATCTTCCACTTAAAAAAATTAAAATGAAATCTTTAAAATGCTTTCAGTACCTAAGAAAACACCAGCTATACCAAACAGCGAGGCTGTCACCAAAGTGAACTGTATGTGTGAGCAAAGGAAAGAAGAATTAGGGCTCTCCCACTCAAATAAAGATGCATCTGTGAGAACAAGGAGGATCTGGCAGTAAATGGCCCAGGAGCTATCCTGGGAGGAAGATTTCACAGTCAGTCCAGATCATTAATAATCATTCCCTGGCTGCAGATAAGAAACAAGAAATTAACTGTGATTCTATTCCTCGTCTGGTTACTTGAAAATAGTCCAGCTCATACAACCCTTGGGCAGCCTGTACTTAGTACTGCCTTAAATAAGAGAGCCTGCTTCTCCCCACCTTTTGTCAAGCTGAGTGGAATCCAACTCTGTAAATCATCTTGGGAACGACTGCTGGAAGAAAGGGGCTGCAAATCATTCTGCCTGTAGTTCTGTAGGGAGCATCTTCTTGTCTTTATGAGTGATGAGCAACAGCAGAGCCACAGCCAGGCTCAGAGGAGAGAATTGCTTGAAATGAGCAGAGGTGACCATGTCTAAATCCATTCTGTGCCACTACTTAGACATTGGCCGGAGCAAGCAATAACAGAAGCTTTAATAAGAGTGAAGGGACAGAGAGAAGTGGTGGTAACAGCTTCATTACCACCTTAGGTTTAAAAAAATATATAAAAAAAACCACCAGATGATATAGAAGTCATGGAGTGCAAGGCTGCACAGGACACGAGACTATTAAACCAGCTCACAGTAGCTTATTGTACCAGTTTTGAAACTGCCACAGCTCTTGCTGTCAGACAAGCATTCAATCCTTCTCCAAACCTACCAGGAAAATTAAAGTCACAACAGAGGACAACAAAGAAACACCGAAAAGTATACTTAACTCCCATGTTACTGGGCCCATATACTTTTCTCTAGCATGGGGAGGAACATTGGAAGTTCTACTGTGGCTGTTCTGCTGCTCTCATGTGCTTTATTCATGCCACCACAGTAACAGAGGGACAGAACAAACAGAATTCTCTTACAACTTTCAGGTATTAGTTAACAACATTTATTTCTGTGTTTGCATAAAGAAACAGCCATCTGCTTTCAGATCAAAAGGAGGAAATACAAAAATATATATATCCTGTCAAAATCCAGCCCATTTGGCTCAGGAAGAAAACTGCCTCAAAAGAATCTTGGAATTAAGGAGTTGTTTAACGTGGACGCTATGCACTGAATGAGTAACTAATGTATTTTAAAAGCACACACCATTGTTGAATACCCATTAATTTTCCAAGTATGGACTATAGTAAAACTGAGAACGTATTCAGACAGGAAAAAAAGGGCAAAGAAGGGAGCTAAGCAGTGAGTTCTAAATTGTACCCAATACAGCTAGAGTTGTAAATAATACACCTAGAGCAAAGCCTAAGAACTCTTGCAAGAGACCTAACACTTCTGTCACTGAAATCAGTAGGGAAAATGCAAATGTAGGTGAAATTTTATTGTTAGTTCTGCTCGAATAAAAGACTTCTCCTTGTCAAAAAAGCAGGGACTATTAACACTTTGGCTAATGCCTTGCTCTTGTAATATCAGGAATCAGTTAATGGACTAAGAGTAGTAAAAACTCTAGAAATAGCACTTTAAATTCTGCCACTATTTATTACACTAATAATACTATAACTACAATCTGGAATGTGGTTAAAACAATAGTAAGGGACGTTAGCAGAAGACATTATCTGTAATATTTATGTATTCAAGTATTATTGATGCAAACAAAATCATCAGATGTTTCAACAAAATATGCTGTTTAAATACTTACAAGTTTAGGAAGTAAACTGCTTGCCCAGGAAGAGATCCATATATCTCACTTCACAATAGTAACAATATACTTATAATTTTAACTAATTAGTATACTGTGCAGTCATTGTTTAAGGGACTCCAGAGGACAATTTAGGCCTTGGAAAACTACAAACTTCAGTCATTCAGTGCCAAAAAATAGTGATATGGACTATATATCTGGAGAAAAAATCAAGGTGACTACAGAAACCTAACTCTATCTGATTCACAAGAGAAATGCAGACTGGCAAAATCACTTTTAGTTGCTTACTTTCCAAATGGAGCTTTTAGTAAACACAATAAATACAGAAAATAAATAAAGATAAGGATTTATCCCTTTTTATAAAATGAATTTATATGATGGACTTTTCTTTAGAAGCCTTGTCACTGAAATAAGAAAGAAATATCAGAGGCAGTTTATCTTAGACATTATCATCAGTGATGAATTGGACTTTGTAGCTGTTCAGGTCTCTTATGAGTACCGATTGTTTCATCAATTATATTAAAAGCAGCTGAGATGTGCTCAATTTATCCAAGACGAATTGTGCGAATGTATTTTATTTACATACATTTATGATATATAGATAAACACATTGTAATTATAAAGGTGAAATAGGAATAGCCAATATCACATTTGTTGGAAAGTTAGTGATTTCCCTTCCTGCTTATTTTTGCTTCAATATTTCTAACTGTATGAGAAGGAAGTTTGCAGTATGTTGGAACCATTTCTGAAAACTATCAACACAGCAGCATCACTGCACTTCTAGAACTGCACAGAAATCACATTCTGACAGATTTCAACCACTCTAACTGATGTTCTCTGGCACTAGCAGCATGGTAAAACAAACTGTAGAGATTACACACTTAAGAGGTAAAGAAGTAAAAGCAAAGGCCCAGGTGAGTTTGAGCTGGTAGGAAAGTGGGAAGGAGAGAAGAGGTGCTTGGAAAAATGAAGTTCTTATGGTGCCTAGAGTCCTAGAGTTGGCATGGATCCACCACAATCCTACGAAAAGAGAATGAACAAAGTCAAAGTCATCTGCTCTCAGCGCAACAAAATCTTCTCCAGATTAAGCAGTTTCATTCCATCTTCCAAACATGTAACAAAAGAATCAGCAAACTGCAAGGCAGAGAACTGCTGTAAAAGTTATATGTGAATACTGACAATGTACATTAACAAATACATACAGTCCTCTAATCAGGATTTAAAGCAAACCTCTAACTGGTGAAAAAAAACATATACTTGTTACATTTCAAATAGAACCAGACTTGTGTAGCCATGAAACATTACTGCCTTCTAGAATAATTACCCACCACAAAAAGTAATTTTATTTAACTCATAGCACAGACAGACAAGAGTCTATTTATTACCTTTGAGAGTTCTGAAAAATTCATTACAAAAATCCCATCAACATTAAAAAAATTAACCAATATAAAGATAAAATATCAAGTAACAGCAAGAGACATCTCTCTTCTCTCTGGTATTTAGCAAGTCATAAGCTTATCTATTACTGCAAAAGGAGTATTTTGCTCAGAAGATCACCTGCACAGCAGATGACATAGAGGGAACCTGGACAAAGCAAGGAGATGCCTCTTAATCTCCTTTTCTACTACTAGGATATATATAAACATCATAACTCCTTTCATTGAGTAACCTTCACACTGACAAAGTTGCAGCAGTGTTATTTTCTACCTGATTTCACCTACATAGTTTGCTGACAGCTGTTAATGATGATTTAGAGATACGTCCATAAGTGGCTGCAACGCAACACACCACTAAAGACTGTGTGGAAGATAATTCTTTAATTTCTCCTCAGATACCAGCAATTGCAAACCTGTCTGCTCCTCAGAACATAGGAAAACTAAACACCAAATGAAAAACCCTCACTACAGAACATAGCACTCTTTAAGAGAGAATTGGTGTGCAGTCATGGATTTCAAAAAATAAAAAAGGACAGTGATTTTAGATCCTTATGTATTGCCTTCCCTTTAATTGAAATTATTCTACTCAATATTTCAGTGGTCTTGATTTCCTAAGGATGAAAATGCATGACATGCCTAATTTCCCAGGAATGAAAATAATATCTTTAACTCATTTCTTGATCAATATTGGCATATTAAAACTCTTCTGGTCAAATAAGTTAAGAAACCCTGTTTAAATTATAGATAAGACTGGAAGGGTTGAAAAGGACCTAAAAGATCATCTAGTTTCAACCCCCCCCTGCTATGGGAAGGGCTGCCAACCAGGCTGCCCAGAGCCACATCCAGACTTGCCTTGAATGACTCCAGGGATGGGGCATCCACAACTTCTCTGGGCAACCTGTTCCAGTGCATCAACACCCTCTGTGTGAAAAACGTCCTTCTAATATCTAACCTAAATCTCCCCTGTCTTAGTTTAAAACAATTCCCTCTTGTCCTATCACTATCAACCTGCTTATACAATCTGCAGTATTTCATGTACAATACTCCTTAGAAAACATATACTTTAAAATAGCAGAGTGAAAAGAGGCAAAGAGTGGGAGAGGAAGCAGGAAGAGCATGGTCTCTGAAAGACTCAGGCAAATACAGGCAGCAAATATTTTTTTGAAGCTCATATGACCCTGTACAAGAATAAAAGCATGAGTTTACATTTGTTAATTTATTTGAGGCTTGTTATTTATTCACTATTCACATTTGATCTTAACATTTTGACACTATTTTCTCTTTTAATGATGAATTAATAATTTTTGTCTGGAATTATGTGTTAGCATAAAATGTGTTAAGGAAGAGTGAAGAACCAGTACCAATGGATATTTGACAATATGATATCACGGAGAAGCCCTCAGTTAGATTTAAATCTCAGTTTCACTTCTTACCACGAGGAGCTTGTTTCATCTATGCAAAAATTCTGCTCTCTTACCTTAGATAAGAAAACCCAAAAATCTATTCCTCTCTGCATTGCTTACCTACAAGCAGTACAGAAATATTTCTCATCTTCAAGAACTACAGCTTCTCCAGCTATTTCTCTGCTCAGATGACACCAGATCTGTCAGGAGCAAATCATCACCATGAAAACCAATCTTTTTAAACCTTGAGATGACCTCAAAATGTAGCCTTATAAGAGGGCTAAAGGACACAGCAAATTCAGATCTGGAAACTCCGCATAATATTTTCCACTAATAGCTTCTCCGAAACAATTGGGTTTCTAGGAAAAACAAGAATGTTGATGGCTGTCGTGCTACTTAAACAATTAAAAAGGTAACAATGCAAAATGGTACTTCATACTGTACGCAGAGGAAAATAACATGATCTTATCCGAAGTGAATAGAGTTAAGTCATTCTGCACAGATGTCTGAGCTCTTGTTCTGTTTTCTGAGAATTGAGTATCTTACCCCTGTGTCTTAATTCAGTCACAAAACTGAATCAAACCAGGTGACATTTTGTGTGTGTTGACTTCTGTGTGTGACAGTGTTTTTGGACAGAATTTATCTGACCGAATGCTGCATTTCTCTCCCTACCAACAGAATATCCAGAGGGCATAAAAAAAGCCATGCCAGTGGCAAGTTCCAAACAAATGGGATGAAGTAGTTCTTCATCCAAAAAAGGAATGGACTCAGAAGCTACTGCCTATCAACCATTAAGGATGTTTTCATTTCTTTTTTGGTTCAAGTACATGGAAAATCTATATATTGAGGATTACTTAGAAACAACATCCAAACTATTAAGCCTAACTACCAAAGCATGCAAGCAGGGAAGATACTGGGGAGTATAGATAAATTAGCTTGTTCTTATACTCTTCAATCATTTCCTATTGTTGGACACTATCAGGATTTCAGTCTTTTGAGAGTATAGACATGTACAAAACAATCATAACTAAATCCAGTTTTCTATGTAACATTTGTTTATTCACTTGTGTCTGTTTCATGTACACATTTCTTGTGGCTTAAGTACCTGCACATGAGAGATTTTACCCTCTGTTGGGACCAGTCACTTCCAATTGCATAACTGAAAGTTCCGATTGATTGGGCTCCCCCACTGCTAATATTCTTGGATCATTTTAAAACACAGTTAAAGTATATCTGACACAAGGTCACCAGTTAAATAAGAGATCAGAGGAAAAAAAACAAAAAACTCTTAGCTAACCTTGAAAAAAAAAAAGAAAGTAATTGATCTGATTCTCTTCCTTCAAACACCATTTCTCATATATATTTTCTTGCTATGTTCTCACAACTGAAATCAATATTGCTTCAGGATTCCGGATGGATGGAAGAGTTAAAAGTCCCTCTTTTATGTTAGGAAAGTTTTATTTTGCAATATGTTGTGTCATGGCTATACAGGCTGCTCTTAAAAAATAAATAATTAAAACAGTGGCAAATATAGGAATTAAGAGATTCTTTTGTATTTATTTCAAGCTATCTGGTGTCTTCAGTTATGTTTAAAAAGTATGTATATCAAAAATTCAAATGGCAATTCTGCTGCTTAAACATCTTTGCAAGTTGTGGACTTGAGGACAAATTTTCCCAGTTGGGGAAAATTCTGAGTGATCTGGGAGATGCTGTACTTTTACCACAGCAGAAAGCAGATTTTGTCCTGCAGTATCTCCAGTCACATCTTTTTTTCCTGAACATCAGAACTTTGGGCAATGCTCTGAACTTCACACTTGACTCTGATTCCTTCCCATTAGCCTCCAGCTTTGAATCAATGGACTACAGAATAAAGGAATGGTAAGTCTATATGTGGACTGGACTGCTCATTTTAGGGATAATAAAGATTCTCAGGAAGACAGAAAAAAAATAAAAACAAAAAGGGCATAAAACACAACAGAACAAAGCTATAGACCCTAATATGATCATCACTGCAATTCTGCAACAGACTGTAATGTGAGCAGTATCTAAGAACACGTTCAGACTGTACAATTAAGTGAAATATTTTGGACCAGTCTTGTGTTACCTTCCAGCTTGATTTAGTGCCAACCAGCATACATAAAACCCTGAGAAATGTCTTTTAGGCACATTCTCCATTTTCAGGTGGTTATGGACTTTGACCTATAGAATATAGATGGTTTGAATACACCTACCAGTAAAGCAGTATCTAACGGTGCACGTTACTTGCATTAATAAATTTAAATTTTCAAGGTAGAGAGATGAAAGTGACTATGTCTGAATCTATATGCTACATTTCTTATGTGATATTATAAACAGAAGCTTATGTTCTGGGGCAGTCGTGGCCTGGAGAGGAAAAACAAGGCTCAGGTGGATCTTAAAGAGTTTTATTTCCATTTTTATCCTATCAATAAAGGCAGTGGGTAAAGCTCAAAATTTCAGGAATTGGTAGACCTTCAAAGTAGCCTCTGCATAATGAATAACAGTAAGATTTTATTCTGGTATCTAGTTTTCAGACCATTAACTGCTTTAGCTTTTTGGTGATTTCAAGATCTGTAACTGAAAAGTGTTCAAAAATCTTTTTTTCTTTTTCTTTTTTTTTTTTAATCTATGGTGTGTTCTTGCTGTTGTTTCTTTGAGCCCTTTGCAAGAAGCAACAATTTTCATAATATTAAGAATGACTTTTGGTCAGATCTGGCTTTGTGAATGCTCATTATGCAATTCTGTCAGTGCATTAAGCACATACAAAGTTAAGAGAAATTTTCAGGCATCGTATTATTCCTCTAATGCTTTTCTCAGCCAGATGACAAACTTGCCTCGGTGTTGTTAGATGAGAATTAGACTGTTCACATGCCCTGTACAACAGTAAGGATTTGAGAGAATTGTTTGATCATAGCTAGATTCCTTCCAACACAGAACTACAGTTGTGCATACAGACATCAGATTCTACTGTGCTCTGGAGGTTTCTGCAATAGAAAAGGAAACAGCCGAAGCCACAGAAAAGCTAAACTACTCCAAATACCCTGAGAGTTCTCCAGTATAACACCTCATAAAATGATATTCTCTCAAGTACTACAAGACTGGTAATCAGCTCTGGTTAAATCTTTGCTTTGAGGTTCTCAGCAGGAGAGAAGCTCAGCACAGACAACATAAACTTCAGACTATAAATACAAGATAATAATAATAAAAAAAAAAAAGCATGATGGTGCATGGGCTGTTTCAAGAGCCTCAGTGGTCCTTAGACCCGCATCACCACGCTGTTCATTCTGTACTTGATGAAGAGAATGAGATACAGTTACAGTGATTCTCTTACTTTTGAATTCCTGTACATAGAATAACTCTGGTCTATTTTAGCAGTTACTACCCAGTTTCATTCTAAGACATATTATCATCTCTTTCCTTCATCTTTCATGTGCTGTCAGCATTCTAATAGTAATCAACACTGTATTAACATATAATAACAAAAGAAAATGCAGGTAAGCCTAGATTTCCAGGAAGGTGGTTTTTCAGGAAGCCTGTTAGTTCTGAGATGCAGGTATATGTAAGCTATACTTAATCTAGATCCTCTCAAAAGAACATATCACTAATGAAGGACTGTCTCAAGCATGGAAACAGAACAACAGCATCACTGCCTCTTAGCAATCAGCGTATCAAGAACTATTAATGCCCAAAATGACAAGGACATGGCTATTTGATTTCACTTTCAGAACAGACACGTTTGCTAATTCTGCCCTTTGCCCCAGCAAGTGTAGCATTTTCAGAGCTCAAGATATTCTTGCTTCTGTCACAACACATGCTCCATCATTCCCATGAGCTCAACTTCTCTACGAGAAATATTAACTTCTCCAGTACCAATAAAGACACACTTAATGGCTCTCAAATAACATATCTGCATCTTCACGTTACATTATTTTAGACAGCATTTCAACTTGTACTTAATGTGTGCTCAGAGAATTTTATAACATTTTCCTTCTGAAAATACAAAATGACACACAAGTTACTAAAGTGCACCTACAGAAATTTTGGTATCGGTAAGCCTAACAAAGGGAGCTTAAGTAATTTGTCCAAGATGAACTGATAAGTACAGGAGTAGAAAAACCCTGGCCATTTAACACTTCTCCCTAAAAGAGAGATGCAAACAGTATTATATCTTCAGCCTGTCTTCCTTCAAGTGAAATTCATTTCACCAGTACATGGTCTCTCAAGTTTCTTTGATAACATAATGATTTTCACTAATTTTTAACAAAATACTTAATGCTGTTTACTTCATCCTACTCCAGGAAAGACTACATAGAAGGAATAATACTCAGATCCTAACTGCTATACGTCTTCAACGGGGTTTTTTTCCTAGAACAATGCGTACAAGACATTTAAGGTGAGATCTTTTCAATGGCCCCTAAAACTTCTAGAAAGTAAAATGCCATCTAAGATAAGAACATAACTTTTACATGCTCGTTTGATGTGGAAAGAATGATTATTTCTATAATCATGGTCTTTCCTGAATCCCAGATGTGCAAATACATCTTAAAATATGTACTATTTAAAATGAAAATTAATTCCTACCCATTTCATTCTAGACATAGAGCAACATCCCGTTTTCTTAGCAGTACAGTGTGATAAGTTTCTTCATAAACCTAATATATTGCACCCTTCACACATCACTTCTTCATTTGCAATCACATGCTGCACCTTGTTTAGAAATCTGCCTGAAAGAATAAGCTATCTGTACTCTCAAGATGAATGCTTCCAATATTAAAATATCAAATTGCTTTTGACTCAGAGACAAGACAATTAGTATTGACTTAAAATGAGGACTCCTGCACTGATTTCTATCTTGCATCACTTTGTTTTCTAATGCTGAATCTCTGAGCCAGTCAGTTCTATTTTGTTTCTGTCAGATGGGGAACAACATCTGACTATCAGCTGCATGGAAATTAAACTCTTGCTCTCAAGTAACATTTTTATTGTTTCTGTGCTTTACCGAGTTAATATGGGAGACATATTATAGCTGAAGTATTCTAACGAATTGTGTGAGACTGTATTAAGTGGAAAAAAATGCTTTCTAACAAGTTTTGAACTCAAATCACTTGCAGTCCTATACAAAAGGAATATACCTAGGAAAATAATGTACTGTATACTGTACTGGTCTGTCTCATTCGCATCCCAAATTAACTGCAGCACGCACAAACATTTTTTCTATGCAGCAACACTCAGTTCCAATTATGAAAGTTAACGTTTATGCTAAATGGGACATGGACCCTCCTAAACAGAAATACTGTTTAGTGTATAACTTAGATGCCAGTACACAAATGAGAACTTGAGATTCTCGCATTCTGTCAGACTGGCTACAGATCCGTGGTATAATCAAAATTCTTCATGCTACAATTGAAACTTTTCCTACTACAGTCACTAGTCTTTTCTAATTTTTCTGGCGCTTCCTATTCCATATTCAGTTAACTCTAGAAAAGAAAAATCACTGTCTTGCCTATACTATATTTCCATATAAGATGATGTTTAGAGGCTGTGATAAAGTGAAAGAAAAACTTGCCAGACTTTTCTAAATTCAACATGAATTGATGTTTAAATCTATACATCTAGGTTTGGTTAGAGAACTCTCAGAACACAGAAGCTGTCACAGCAATTTGGCAGACATTTTTAGGACAACTTTCCCATTACTTTTGCCTGGGATGTCTCACTCTCTATCGGCCATATGAATACACCCATTGAAAGGGTGAGAACAGATTAAGTGGGAATAGAGTAACACTAGGAACAAAAAGCTCTGACACTTCTACTAGGTCTAGTTAAACTTGGATGGACAGGCCTTAGTTTTCATAACATTTGCATTCTGTTACATTTTTAAAAACTAATAGATAAAAATGATAATATGACAGACAGAAGTATAATAGATATGACACACAAATAAATATGTGAAAATATAAAAGACAACCTTGGTTTCTTTCACTCATTTAGAATTTTTTGTCTTCATGTTAGTATGAGTATCAACAGCTTCAACTCATTTCTTCTCCTTCAACTTCCTGGCACCCCAGATGTTTTAATCTTTAATTTAACTTGAGCAGTTTCCAACACTTAAATTTCCTTACTGTGTTAAACGCTTTCTGCCAGGAAAATGAGATGAAGGACATTTCTAAATTTCAAAGTAAGTTATGGGGTTTTGATTATAACTGCATGAGGTTTTGATCAGGCTTTTACAAAAAATACTAAGTTTTAATAGTGACTGACTTCACAGAGATAAATTTCAGATCCTATGCTCTGAACATAAAAGCATATTTCCCATGAGCATGAAAAGGTTCTGCTAACACCCATCTTAATATATCCAAATATATGTACAAACCTCTGTCTCTATATATAAAAAATTAAAAATATATGTATGCACCAAAACAATCTTCACCTGTTTAGTGCAATTAGCATTCTAGTGATGACAACTCATTTTGTTTCCTTCTTGTTTTGTTTGCAGAGCCTGGAAAGAGGCCCAATCAGAAGTATTTATAGCATGGTTACTGCTCTGTGGTTGATAACGACAAGGCTGCATCTGAGTGCTTCCAGTCAGGCTGGGGTGCATTGAGTGAGGATTCCAGGTACCAAAGATGCATCTGGCATCAGATGTCTTGGCACTGGCTGCAGATCAGCCGTGCTAGAGGATGGACCTCTTCACCACTGTTCACAATATTCAGCATTATCCTCCTGACAATCACATAACACAGAAAGATCAATGCCATTTTACTGCAAGCCTTCTGCTCCTGTATTTTACTTGATTTATTGCGTCTGTAACACGGGAAGGGGGTGCAGATGTCTTTTAATCAGTTGGAGTGCAGAGATGGAGTGCCTCCACTGCACAAAGCAGAGCTGCTTTATAAAACAAAGCATGTCAAGCTCCAGAGGACATGACATTAAATACTGAAGGTGCAAGCAAGGAAAGCTTTTGGTGTCAAAACAAAAATTAAACATATGGCTCACAGTTAAGCAGTAAAATCCCTTCCACAGTCCACTATTATTGCTACAGTCTTTACTTCAGGTCAGACAGTTAACGTGAAAAATTCGGGGTGAAGCAGGGGAGCAGAACATCTATCAAAAGCCTTTATACACACAGCGAACTCCCAATAAATTCAGAAGCACACATGCCAGCAGAATAGGAACATACAGGGAGTGGAGGAGCATCACTGGCAGGTCTGCTCTCTAGTGTCAAGTGCCCAGAGGAGCACCGTGTCAGGAGGTTTTGCTAAGTGTTAGGGAAAGAACTTGCAGCAGAGGGCAGTAGGCACAGCCCCAAGCTGCCAGATCTCAAGAAGAATTTGGATAACACTCTCAAACACGGGGCTTGGATTCTGGGTCCTGTATGGATCCAGGAGCTGGAGTTAATGACCCTTATGGGTCCCTTCCAGCTGAGGATATTCTACAGTTACGCAACTTCAGATGGGGAGCGGCCATTTGTGGGGCAGTCCTGTTTGAAATCTACCACAGCTTCTGCAGTTCCTCCATTTGGTCTTTCACTTTTTTCCTCAGTTCATAAAGGACTAAGCTATGGAAGGTGTTTGGAGCACAATCACAATACATTTTATACCACGAGTTCCATAAGGCAATCATGTTTCCAAAGCTTTTCAACCCTACTCTGCAGTACAATATAAAGGTGATTAAGACTAACTAGGTCTGGTGTATTTTGAAATGACAACCCATGAGTTGTAGAGCTCTCAGAATACTTTTTCTTTTTCTATAATGCACTAAGAATATGTTAGAAGTGCCAGCTGCTTCTTATATTTGAATTAAACTGTTCCAGGATACAATAATAAGAGAGTGGAATGCCTTTGTAATTTGCTTCCTTTTTTTTTCAAGGAACACTTATTGCTTGCTTTCTTAAGAGATTTTGGTTCTTACAAGCCAGGCTGGAGTTCTGTCATGTCTTTTGAACTGCCAAGTTTTTAAACTATTTTTCTGCACAGTGGGAAGAGATTAAATCCATTCTAGAAATGCTGGACATGAAGATAATAATTTTCAAAGTGAAGCATCCACATTTCAGAGTTGAACATGATTTTTTTTCTGAAATTAATAAGGAATTCTGAAGCATTTTCCTAAGTTCCTACAACTACAGCTGGAAGCACGCACACGTAAGAGAGAATGTTTTATCCACTTCACTTTGCCTTGGGGGCTAACGCAGCTGAGTGAGAAACGGCTGTTTGGTGACAATACACTTCTTAGCACTCCTCCAGTTTATCCCTACTCACATGTCAAATAGAAACATTAATCATGTGAAACGGGTGTTTACTTCTCTGATAAGTACTTGGAAGACAGGAGTGAACTAGTTTGGGATTCTCCTCACTTAATGTAAATGTCTCGAGATAAATATCTACAACCAAACTTTCTCTCCATCAGTTAGAAAGCAAGTTCAGAGAGCAATTGGAAGCCATTTATCTGACTCATTTTAGACATCTGAATCCTAGAAGCACCCATTTCTCTGTCCATTAAGAAAAAGAAAACTGATAAGCAAATAACAGGATCTTAATCTAAATTTGAATATAGTAAATTTCTGTTTTTCATTGCTCTGCACAGCCTGTGCCACTCTCTGACAATAAACAAATCCATGGGGAAAACTGTCACCAAACAGTGGAAAAACTTTGATTAGAGAATACTAGAATAATTCATCTTTGACTCTGGCTTCCTTCAGATAGTCATGATTCATTCTCAAAGTCTTACTCCCCTCTTGCCCACTCATCAAAAAAAGCTTTTACCGTCCTTAATGCCCCAACATTATTTCTTTGCAGAAACATGATGACTGTAATTGTATTCAGGATGGTAAGTGAGTGCCTCTATAAGTGAAAAAAGTGAGAAACAACTGGAAAGGAAGGGGAAACAACCATTTACACAGTTTGATAGTGATAGGACAAGGGGGAATGGTTTTAAACTAAGCAGGGGAGATTTAGGTTCGATGTTAGAAGGATGTTTTTCACTTCGAAGACAGTGACACACTGGAACAGGTTGCCCAGAGAGGATGTGGATGCCCCATCCCTGGAGTCATTCAAGGCAAGTCTGGATGTGGCTCTGGGCAGGCTGCTGTAGTGGTTGGCAAATCTGCCCACAGCAGGGGGGCTGAAACTAGATGATCTTTTAGGTCTTTTTCAACCCATGCCATTCTATGTTTCTATGATTATACCTTTCACTTGCTTGTGAATAAGTAAAGCTATTTAAACTACAGAAGCAGGCAGCTTACAAGCAGAAAAACTTTAATTTTGTATGCTACATCCTATATGAAGTGCTATGATGTGGGCTATTTCTCATAGCTATGCAAAGTTGTTTCACTGTATGTTGAACCTGCAAGAACACAAGGACTGTAATCAATTCTAGAGCAGCTCAATCACTTATCTTTCAGTAAACGTCCAATTAAGCAACATTCTTGGATGAGATATCACTTTGAATCTGTGTGGTAAGACATTCAATGTATGCCTGCAGCTCAACTTACTGTCAGTCTCACTCTCCGTATGTAATAGCTCAAATGCATCCTATGTTTACAGTGAGACTCATTGCAGGTAGTTGCTCCTTCATGCCCTGAATCAGTTGTGTCTATGTCAGTCTATTTCACTATGGGAAATGCAAGACCACTGAGACATCCTAGAAGCAATAATTATAGTCACAGAATATCCTGAATTAGAAGTGACCCAAAAGGATCCAGCTCCTAAATGATGAATATTGATTAAAAGAAAAAAAAAAAAAAAGAATATCAGGAAGTACAATATAGGCATTGAAATAAAATGTCAAGAGGTGTAAAAGAAATTATGAAAAGTACACAGGTGGAATCCTTCGGTGAGACTGACACCCAGCACTTTGCTGCTGCCAAGGCAATCACTATTATACCTCATCGTAGAGGAAAGAGAAAGATCTGCTCTAGGTGTCCATTCAGGAGAAGCTTCAGGAAGTTCAATACAAAATTCAACTCCCAAAATACTCCCAACCAATACATAAATTTCAAATCACTACACATTTGAAAGATTCTCTTCTTTTTCTACTCTCCCCTTTTTTATAGTGTTCCAACTTTTCCTTGGTAACCAACGGCATATTTCATGGATTTTGGTGTGCCCTTGAGCGAGGATTGGAATTTAACAGTGAAGAAGTTTGCAAACCAAATGAAGAAACATTATCATGGATTTCAGACATGAAAGACAACTGGTACTTCAGAGCATTCTAGTCTCCAGACAGCTCTCTATGTTGAAAGAAATCAGGATTGCAGAGCTTAATTTAGAGGTCTTTTCTTTCACATGTATGGATGAGCTTCCACAAAGCAGGTTGTGAAGTTGACTACCTTTGCACAATTACTGTTCTCTTCTTTCCTTGTATAAGAAAAGGGAAACTGAGGTAGCTCACTTTTCGTACTTATTACTTCGGTTAAAGAATCATTTTGGATGCTGAAAAACTCTTGTTGCTATGGGCACTGTAAAAGCAGAAATGTTTCTGTGAGCTTAGATAAGAAAAATCTTTGGAGGAAGTGATAATAGAAAAATTCACAGTATGAGAAGTACACAATAATTCTGTGCCACCTCTGAAATAACCTTGTTTTACTACTGGCAGAAGAGAAGCTTTAGCAAAAACTAATAACTGAGAAATCAGCTTTCCTTGGCACTACCCTAGGAAAGATACTGAGACAGACAGATGCCTTCTGTCCTATGTTCTTATTAGTGCTGAATGTAAGGTTTTGCTGTATAGTTCAGGATCTCTATCCACAACAGGGGTGGAAGCAAATGCTAGATACAAATACACTTAGGCTTTTTTTCAGTCAGGCACAGTTACTTCTACATAGCAGCTGCATTTACTTTATTAGTCTTCTGGCCAGAATACTACTCAAGAGTAATGCCAGCTGATAATTAGAAGGCAGCATATTCTTAAAGCACTACTCATCACCAGCTTAAAACAGTTTACAAGTTTTCATTAGAATGACATAATAAATGCCTAACAAAAGTTTCCAAAAAATAACTCTTCTTCAGCAGAGGAAAGACTCAGAACCCTGAGAAGCTGTAGACCAGCACTACTGAAGTTAAGACAATGTACTGCTATGAAAGATTGGCAACTGCAGCTTCAATAAAGTTCAGGGTCTATGCTGCTCGAACCACAGTAGGGGAAATTGTAATGGGTTTAAGAAAAACTTAGATATCTTTTTTCATGTCAGGACAGTAGGTTACTGCAAAAGGGGCCTTTGTGGAATCTCAACCCCTGCAGATTACAGAACTTCCCAGGACTGATTTCACAAACATCTTTTTTTTCATTTAGGACTGCAACAAAACCAAGTAGCTGCATGTTCTGTTATAATCAGCTATGCAGAACTGATCACTCAAGTAGCCTGTGCTGATGCATAATTATTTTTATCATTAATAAATGAAAATAGAGCTATATTTTTCTCTATGATCTAATGTCTATATTACTTAATTTTTATCCACTCTTAGACTGAGACTTAGTCAACAGTTTATGCCTAGAAGATTATACATGCACAATCAAATCTTAACAAAGTTTAAAAGAAACTAAGTCAGTTACTGAAGATCATTTTCAGCAAGGCATCATAACATCATGTTGTAAGAAAACTCCGCACAGGTATAACTTCGAGAGACATCTCTGCTCAAAAAGCAATTCTGTCACACAGCCAAAAAGACACACAGAAAAACTCAAGGAGCACTTGACTTCTCAATGTTTCTGAGGGAGAAAGTCACTGTTTTTAGGTCAGTGCTCAATTGGCCTCAGCTGTTGAACCAGATGTCTGCTAACAGTTCTTTCTGCCCTCCACTTTGAGACAGATTTGTAGTTGTTAAGAGGTTTTGTTGAGAGATGGTGTTATCAGTACAGTTGTTCACTATTTGCCCCAGGAAGGCCTTGTGGATTTTGTTGCATATTTTGTACCTGTTTTGGACTTTGATTGTGGTATTTTCTGTATTTCTTTCTTCTATTTTTCTTTCTTCTATTTCAGGTATTTAAATTCAGTCTTCTGAATGGCCTGTTATTTCCCTCCATTATGTAAATAACAGAGGATCCTTCACCTGATTAGATGGCAAAAACAAACAAACATCTTTATGTTGGCAGTAGCCAGTACGTACTGCACAGTTTTGAAGGTCATTTTTGAAGGTGAATATTCTGCTTTCAGAAAGCCGATTTTTGTGGCTGATAAGTGTATGCCACCCCTACCAAAGTATACTTATAGAGTAAGCACCTCTATTTGCTAAATGTTTCTCCTTATCCCAAGTATATTTAATAAATACATTGGCCTGTGAGTGTTTTCTGTCTGGACTGTTCACCTCGATGAGGTTACAAGCTGCCTGACAGAAACAAACGGCTTTGGATACCTCATTCCCCCAGGTGGAAACAGAAGAACACCAAGACTGTCAGGAAAAGGGAAAATAAGAAAAGAATGAGACTGCGAAAGCACAGAAGGGGAAAAAGTCTTTGAAAATCCTCAGGCTCTTTCTATCGCTCATGTTTTTTTCTATTGACATCAGTCAATTTTTGTTTTTTATATATAAACTTCAGAAGAAAGAAAAGATGGGTTCTTCCTCTGTGTTGTTCTGATAAGTTAAAAAAGTAATCCTAGGTGGTATACAAAGAAAAGAAAAAGTAGAAGAATACAAAATCATTTGTGGTGGATAAACAGAGAGGAAGAAACTAAGAAAATAATCAGAAAGACAGATGTAAACCTGAAAATAAGTATTGCATATGAATACAATGGTAGACATTTAAGTACTTTTTCTGACTTTTATATTGTTCATTAAATCCATATTTCAAAAACTTCCTGAAATATTTTAGAAAAGTATTCCTCATCAGGCAAATTAATCAAGTCTCTGATTCAGTTAATGAATCTGTTTGAGACTCAACTGTCTTGCTATTCTTCTGATTATTTTTGATATGTAAAAAAAAGAGGGAAGAAAAACAAACGTGTAGAAGTCAGAAATATTCAACAAATTGCACAGGAAGAGGCAAAGGGAGATACTGAATTAAGAAGTTAGAACAGAAAGTAAGAATAGTCATCAATGGTCTATCACCCCAAGATTATGTACATTGCATATGTCCAAAAGAGTATGAGAAAATGAAGCATTCAGTTTCTTTTTAGGTCTTTACACTCAGGGCCTTCCTGTCTCAAATGTAACTTCAGTGTATTTAATCTCACTCTGAATTTCTTTATCACAGTTTTTTTCAGATTTAATGCATTAAGGACGTACTTTAGTGTGGGCAACAATGACAATCAGAATTGTAAAATGACTATAATTACTCTTAAATCTAAAAAAAATGTGCTAGAACACATAAAAGCAAAGAAAATAATTATTTCTCCCTATCTCTTTATTAAATGTTCAGTTACATTCCTACATGTTGTTGAAGTGGCCAACAATTGACGGAGTTCATGAAGTGATTACTAAAGAGAGTGGGATTTGATCATTTAATACAGCGGTTTGAATGCAACTTCCAGCAAAAGAGATCTTTAAAATGCAATTACCACTAAGTGATAAGTTATCAAAAAGAAACCATGGCTTCAGATTCTAATATTAACTTCATGTGCATTTAAAATTGGTATGTAACTAGCTCTGAAAATTAATCATGACGACTTTGGTTATAAACCCAACATGTGAGAACTCCTAATACATGGAGCAAAGTAGGAGAAGAGGAACACCAGTGAAGGTGAGAAAAAGACAGGCAGAAGATTTAACACACGCTGCCTTCCTCAAGAATGTTCACCATGTCTCAATTGGTGCCAGTACTTATTGAATTATCTGTGTAATGTTTATTTAACAAATGCAAATAAAATCATAGAGTGGGTTGAGTGGGAAGCAACCTCAAAGATCATCTATTTCCAACCCCCCTGCCATGGGCAAGGTTGCTGACTACTAGATTTGTCACTAGATCAGGATGCCTGGGGCCCCATTCAGCATGGCCTTGAACACATCCAGGGACAGGGTATGTACAACTCCCATAAATACATGTATTGTTGTTGAAATACACATATTGCTCCACTGGTCCCACGGATTAATCAAGCAGCAAGACATTCCAACGTTTTCACTGAAGCAACCACTCCAAACACTACAGGTTAAAGAGTCAGGATTAATTGATGTGCATATTAATTTAATAGCCTGTCTTTAGAACAAAGAGACCAAAAACTGTCAGAGGCATATTTTTTGATTCAGTTATGACTCATAGAATCTTTAATACGATGGTGTATTTAACACTGCATAATGTCTATCATGATCATGTTTCCATTATCAGAAAAGTTGGCATACACAAAAACTATGTGACTTGCTGGAGAATCATCCATCCAGCCTTTCAAAGAATAAATGAATATGGAACTAAGTGTCACTCTAGAATCTTAATCACCAAACTCTTATTCCTTTATAGCTAAGTATAATACATAGCCTGTTGAAGCCTTTATCAGATCTCCCTGCACCATTGAAGTAATATACAAATGCAGACCATTTAGGTTGAAAAGTTCCCATATGTTAACTAAAAAGAAATCACTCCCAATCTCTGAACAAATCCTATGACTTAAGAACTCCCAGGATCTTAGCTTCAAAGCATCTATATCTAGGGATCTCTTCCAACACATTAAATCAGAGATTTTTAAATACCACACGTATCTTTCAAATGTCAGACATATTTCTATCAGCTGTAAATATTTCAGCTGAAGTTCAGCTGCCCAACTTCATGAACAACTGCCTCTGGTCAGCCATAATGCAAAACAGATATAAATCTTACTTCACTGGATAGTTATCCTACACTGATATCACCACAGTATGTGAAGGCAAGTCAGTATATTTGTCACAGATATTCTAAGTAATTTAATGTCTCAACACCTCAGCACATTTTCATTCTGAGACAAAATTCAGCTGAGACAAAGTGAAAGTTGTTCATTTTGCAGATTCACTTTTCTTGGTCTGAACCTGAAGGTTGATACAGAGTGAGTCTAACCACTTGTTGTTATCTTTTTTTTATATCAGAAGTTTCAGTGTTTTGAGGCCAGGTGTGTGGAATCATGTTTCAGCAGAAAGGAACATGGATACCATCAACTGCCTTGATCAAATCCAAGCACTGAGTTGCAGGAAAACAGTGGAGCAGATTGCTTATCACCAACTGTGTGCAGAAAGCTCTTCTTGAAGGGAAAGTGGTTGCATGAAGCCCCATGCCCTTCCAATAGCAATGTGTGAGTGCATGCACCTGTTGCATCAAAGCCACAATTTGGGATGAGAAATTCATCAGACCCAGAAGTCCTTGCCTACAGACATAGGTGATGCACAGCTTTCCTTGTTTCCTGTGACTCATTCTCAGTTTCTCCACGTGGTACACAGCTAACAAGGCATAATGTACCCAAAATCCTATGTAACAGTCATTAATAAAGATTTATGCTCATTTATAGTGCACTACTCTTTAATAAATAGCATGACAGCTATGATGGAAGGATCAGACCACCCTTGCAGACAACAATTATGAGTCTCCATTGTCTGCCATTTATTGCTCATGCAGGAAATCAGTTCTTCCTTCTTTTTTGCCCTTGGAGTGATGGGAAATATGCTGAAGCAGTTGTACAGTAGCCTAATTACTTATCACAAATCTCTTAAATGAGTTTATATTCATTAATGTGGCACCTGGGAACAGGGCCTTAAATCATCAATGACCTTTTGGATAATCAGAGGCCTCTAAGCTTGTTATTTGGAGTGTACTTCCCAAACAGACCTTTACCTCCATGCCAGACTAATCAGTCAGGTCAGTTTTTCTTGAAAAATTTTAAATGCTAGATATAAGCCTGTAGAGATTGTTGTTTAGAAGATAGGTCGGCATACAAACAGTGCTGTTTCTTTATTCTACTGGTATACTTTACCATAAATGAGCTCCATCTACTACCTTTGGGAATATCTATGATGCTACTTAGGAAGTAAGTAGGCATACTTGAGCTACCTGTAGTCTAGGTGAAAGGAATAATGATACTGTAGGGGACTCGAGGGACAAACTTCAATTCAGTGTAGCTTCTGAGGTGTGCATGTAGGAGTACAAATGTTGCTGAAGCACTTGCTGTCGTTTATTGCTTATGACATAGCTCTGTTCCAGATAGCTCAGGTATGTCTAAACCTTCTACAGCATTGTAGGCCCAGTTGCTGTGTGGGTGTTGCTTGGCTCTCAGTTTGCTCAAACAATCAAATTCCATCATGTCCTACAGTTTGCTATGTTTCTGCTTGCCAGAGTTACTAGCATATTTATAATTGCTTTCCACCCAATAGAAATTCAAAATGAATTTTCTTCAATAATTTCCCCAATGGCAGTCTGAATATATTTACTTTCACATTTTCAATATCCTTCCAGAACTCTCACCCAAAGTTACCATAGTTAATATCATGCTATAATTTCAGCTCTAAGCTACAGCTGTGCCCAAGAATGATTCCAGGTGTCAAGAGTGGTCAGAGCATATTGCAGTGTCACAAGCAGACTTGTTATTACAGTCTTTGAGAGACTGAATTCATTCTTATAGATCTATATAGAATCCTGTCATACTGAAGAATTTCGATGACACAGTTTTTGAAAGAGATGTAGCAGCTTCACCCCACTGAAATGATGTAAATTCTGTTATTCTGAAGTTCATGACCGTCTACTTTTAAGGATATTAAAATACATACTGAGTTAAGGATTTCTCTTCCTTATCAAAGCAGCGATGTTTATTAACATGAATAGATATGCCTGCTTTGTGGCAATACACTGTGTAATGATATCTTCTTTACTCCAGTTATCTTGATTCAAAAGCTACAGTGCAGACAAAAGTAGACATCCTAAAATGTCTAGAACTTTCATTCGTAAATTCAGTTTCTGATGGCACCAAGGGTCAGAGGAAAGCAAAAAAAGAAATTAGAATTGTGTCTTCATGTCATGGCTATCCTTAACAGGACTCTCATCAAAAAGACTGACTGTCATCAAAAAGTTGGACTCCCAGTGTCAGCTTGTAGTTCACTCTGCAAGACAAGCCTGAGTGTCTAGGAAGCTTCAGTAATCTAAAACTGGCTAAAAATAAAGAGTCTGTATGACAGGCCCACTTCAATGGCTAAATTGAAAGAAAAATATTAAGAAATGGGAGTTTTCAAAAAATACTCAAGTAGGTTTTTTGATTCCTTGGCAGAATCTGCTAATTTCATGGCTTTAGACTATTCTTGCACTCTTGGAGGTGAAACAGTTTCATGTGGGAAGTGGAAAGGTCTATTAATGAATATCAAAATATTAAAATGCATGATTGCTATTACTGGTGCATTATATAGCATATGTTATGGAAATTAAGTTCAAGGAATTCACAGCTAACAAGGAAGCATAGTCTTAATGAAATCCTGACAGTGTCCTAACTGTTCCCAAATATTTATCCTTAGCCATAAATAACCTACAGAGACATCCTGAAGTAACAGGCTTCTCCTGGCTAAGATTTTCACTTTACCCAGAATGATGTGATCATCTCACAGAACAAGGCAAAAGTCCATTGAAATGCAAGTGGTGGAAGGGAGGCTGTTTCTGCATCACTGTTAGAAAAGTACAAGCCTAGGATACAGAACTGCTGTATTGCAGTTCTTACCCTGAGGGCTCTCCAATGTTGTTTGGTTTGATTTGGTTTGGTTTTTTTTTTTTGATGTGAGTGGTTTGCATCTTAATCTATACTCATCAAATTACTGAACAGACTAAACACAGTGCTCACATTAACACATGGCATCAGTAATGGTTTTATTTTGACAATATTTGATTAGGTATGAACCTAGAAACAAACATCAGATGCAGGAAATGGAACATGCATCTTAAATTGAGCAATAATGGAGCTGGGACCTTTTTGTAAAAACACAGTACAACAAATCCACAAATGCCAGGATGTTTCACACCTGTTACTTTGCTGCAGGCCACAATATCTGAAGCTTCCTGGGCTGAAGCTAAAGGAGAATTGCTATTGGTTGTTCCCAGCTTAGAGCTCTTGGCACCCATCTAAGCAATTCCAATAGACTTGCCCTTGGAAGTTTAGGCTGCCTCATGTTCACACAGTCTGAAGGGTGAAACGAGATGTTTACTATCATTTATTTATCATGACATTTCCTCACCATTGCTTCATTCATTTTGAAGCTGGATCTTCGAAACCCCCTTAGAATCACAGAATATCCCAAGTTACAAAGCTCATTGAGTCCAGCTCCTGACTTCACGTGGGAGCATGCAGAGTTTATATTTCTGAGAGCATTATCCCAGTGCTCCTTGAACTCTGGCAGCTCAAGGCCATGCTCACTGCTCTTTGGTCCAGACCCTTTCTCTAACCCCCCCCCGTCCCTCCCCTGACACAGCTCCATCCCATTCCCTAAGGCCCTGATGCTGTTACTAGAGAGCAGAGCTCAGCATTGCACATCTGCTCCCCATGAGGAGTTGCAGCCACCATGAGACCTCCCTCTGCTCTGGTTCCAACCAAGGACCTCATCCACTCCTCACACCTCTTTCCCTACAGACCCTTCTCACACCTACATACCCCTCTCAGATGCCAGTCATTTAATGTCCTTCTTACGCTGAATTGCGCAGTGCTTGAGGTGGGGAGGAGATCCAAAGCATTTCGTGCTCAAAAAACTTTTAAATAAGTAGTGCTCAGTGAAATGCAGCTGTGTTTGGATACATGTTGCAGAGAGGTGAGCTGTAGGGGTGCAGTCAAAGCCAATTGTGTGCCCCACCTGTGTACCAGAAGTCGGTCACCTGAGGTGGGTTGACAATCAGTGGCAACTGAATTTTGATTCTTTTTAAGGGTTTCCTCCCAGTCCTCCTCCTTCTTCTTATCAGGGAAAGCAGGAAAGGAAGGAGATGATATGAAAAGACTGAAAAAAAAATGATATGAAAGACTGGAAAAGTTCAGTTTGCTCATAGGCAAAAAAGCAGATAAACCGAGGCCTCATCCCACCCACAGAGAAGAATGCACAGCAGATCTCACTGCTCAGAGTAGCAAAAAAAGATCATTTCCTTCTGATCTTTCCCATTAGATTTTTGAATAAGCAGACCTTTCATTTCTCAAAACATGGTAGCCACTCTGTAAGTAGCTGACATGCTATTCCTCTACACAAAACTGCAGAAACCTTCCTGATCTCATGTCCTTTCCTACCCTTCCACTATCTCTGGAGTCACTGAATTCAGCATTTCACAGTAGTACCTTAGTTGGAAATATGTTTTCCTTCCCTTTCCTTTCTTTCCCTTTTCTTCCTTCTTTTTCCCTTCTTTCCCTTTCTTTCTTTTTTTCCTTTCCCTTCCTCTTTTTCATTGTTGGATGTCAGATTCAACGATTTCAGTAATTACTGTAGCCCTCCATGCCTTCATTCGTTCCCATTAATAGAAGGGTTTATTTTAAACTGAGTACTTTTATATGTACATCTTGATTAAACTGAATTCCCTTGTTTGATTTGATTGCCTCCCATCAACTTCAGATTTTTATTGTGCCTTTACCTTTCTCTTTCTTTATTTTTTTTTTCCTGTTGATTATGTGGTATAGGGACTGCACAACTACAGAACTATGATGGCCTCCATTGGATATTTCGGAGTATGCATTGTCTCCTGAGATAACCATCCAAAAAATGAGGAGAAATTACAGAAAGCAATACTGTATTTCCACTGAGATGCATAAATGTGGATAGATCAGTGACACATACATCTGTACACACATATATTTGTATTATTTTATAACATTAATACAACTTTCAAAGATTTGCTGCACCCACTCTTGTTACCTGCAATTGCAGTGTGAATTAATGATCCTTGTATAGAGTTTATGCATTTGTTTTATACTGCACATCAATAAAGGTACATCAGATTCAAAATCCTGCTCTATTATGGATGGAAACATTGCAACAAAGCAGTACAGCAGCTACCTTGTAATGAGTTATAGGTTGATATTTTATTCAGGCCGAAGAAAATACTGTTGTACTTCCAGCTACATAAGATAAGTATAGAATGTGACCCCACACTGTACCAACTTCCTGACCTAAAGATGGGTATTAAATATCCATCCACTGATGAGATTATCCATCGCATGGGGGCAATCTGAAAACTGTCGCATCTGGTGTGGCTCTCCAGCCCCAGTAGGTGAAAGTACTGTTAATTGGAGATAAAAATCCAAAGCACATTTACCAGCATACTGACTGGCCAAGACAGACGTGGTGCTGTCAGAGATATGTAAAAACATATCAGAAAGATTTCTGTGATGCAACATGTTTTACAGGGGGAATAAAAAAAAGAGGATATTGTCTCTCTTCTCCCTTACCCTCCTCAAATCATAAAGTTGACATTCTCTTGACAAAATAAGGGACTTTAGCCTTTTGAATATAGCACATTGAAATTCTGCACTGTGCCATACAGACTCTGATTTAATTGAACCTAACATTTAAAGGAAGGGCATTCCACAGACAGGAGGTATGTACTGAATCGCAGTGTAGAGGACACAGACAGTGTATTGCGGTAACTCTTTCCCTATTTCTATTCCTGCAGTGCAATAGGCATTCTGTGAGACCTGACCCATATGATCTGGGTTCATCCTCTTTGTCTGCAAGAAATTTCCGTGCCTCAGTTTCCCATATTTTAAAAGATGACAGTGTTTCATTTCACTATTTTACCTTTCTCTCTCTCTTTTCTGCCCTTTCTTCCACATCCCTTTTTGTCTACAAGAAGAAAAGACCTTTTTTTCTAGAGATGATCTAATTTCAGCATACCTATCTGCACTGTGAACAAAGAAATTTCACACTGTTTTTAGATTTGAAACCTGTTACTTCTGTCATTTAGGGACAGAAAACCGCCATACTCCCTCTTTCCTCTGCACTGCAATGCATGTAAGCTGGCGTAACTGCCCTGTTCCATATTGTAAAGGTTTTGGTGCAAAACCCTTCAGAATTCATTCTGCATGTGACTGGGCCCACCTCCATCCCAAGGTTGAAATATGGATTTTGTGATTTTTTTGGAAGTTTCCCATTCCTGAGACCTGCTATCTGCATCAGTTCCCAGGGTGATCAAATTGATTGCCTTTGCCCTTGGAAGTTCAGCACTTTGCAGGATTGATATAGCTTAGTGCTGCATAGTCAACAGGAAGTGTTTGGTATAGACAGTAAATTGATATGGCTATGAAGGATTTTTTGTAGTACAACTGTTTGTTAATGCAAACACAAATAGTATAGACTGGAAGAAGAATGAAAAAAAAAAATTGGGAGGAAAGAAAAGTCCAGCAACATGGGAAAAATGAAGCAGTGTAGTAGGGGAGAGCAGAAAATGGGAACAGAGAAGAAAGATCAAATCCTGGTACTCACCAATTCAGTGAAATGGAAGCATTTAAGCCTCTGATAAAGTAAGTTTTTGACCCCTTCCATACTTATATTTTTTACTTTAAATAAGCAATAGTCAGGAAAAAGGAAAGTCAGTGAAGCTAAACCTCATCTGCATTCCGCTCCACTGTCTCCTGTTCTTCAATCATCTAACTTCATAATTTGTAACAAATATAGCTTCTATGCAGATTATTAAATTACATTTTATTTAACTGAAACATTCAACTATATTTGCTGGACAAAGCTAAATCCAAGACTAAAACAACTCCAGAGTTAACCTCAAATACAAGATCTGCTCCTCGTCTTATTAACCCCAGAGACTGACTTTTCATTGATTTTCTGCAAGCAGGGTCAAGCTCAAATAACCTTCCTGGTGTGAGCAACCTGAATAAAAGCAGTGGAGTTCAGCAGGAGTTAGACACTTGACTTCAATCCCATACAGTGTCTGATTTGTTCTGTCTTACATGGAGGTTAATTAATGTTAGTTCATTCCCTTTAAAGTCAGGAGACTCCATGTCTTTTGGTGTATCTGAAAATCTCAGGCAAAGCACAATGCTGTGGGTATTTTATGTACACAGTCACAGGGGAATTTGCACTACCAAGTGGTGTGTTCCTTCATTAGTTTATCTGGTTAACAGAGAGCGGCTCCTGCAAAAGGTGGGCTCAGCAGAAGCCCAACTCAGATGCATATAAAGACCCCTGTGGAAACTACCACCCTAATCCATTCTTAGAGATTTTAGGGAGAACAGTGCTTGGGAACCAACAGTAACTGTTTGATATAAACAATTTTTCTCTGCACTGACTGCATTAACTGCAGTGCTTCTGTTTCTCATGTCTCTCGTCCTGGAGGATTCATGGTCTTAGGCCATGATATCTCAAGCAAATAACACTCTGTAGATTTGAGCTCTTCTTAGTCCCTGTGCCTTATACTCCTTCTAACAGATGTGTGAAAAATGTTGCCCCATAAAATGAAATAAAACTAAATGAACAAACAAAATTTTAAAAAAGCAATTGGAATAGTAGGAACAACCGAAAGAAAATGTAGCCTTTCAAGGCTTCAAAGTGCTTTGCAAATGTTACCTCATTAACATTAAGTAAGGTAAATACACAGTGTTCTTATGCTTATTTAATAGGTTTGGAAGGGTGGTTCTTCCCCCCCCCCCCCCCCCCCCCCCCCCCCCCCCGTGTCTAGGAATTAACATAATTTTACAAATGCACTTTAATTATACTTTAAAAAAAAATAGAATAAATATTTTTCCAACATTTGGATTTAAACAAGCATTTAATCCACCCTATTAAGACCTACCATATGTTTTGCATACCGTGGGCTATTATAAGTGCAGCTCCCCTGGAGGTTTTCAGTGTTGGAGGAAATTACGTTGTTTGACATGGGCATGCTGGTTTGTAATTGACTCAAAATTATAGACACAATAAATAATTATTATTAAAATGCATTAACGGTGTAATAACTGGGTAGTCATTTTGATGGCCCTCAATAAGCCACTATAACTGAAAGTGCATCAAGCAGCATTTGTAAAGTACCAAAGACCTGGCAGCACTGCAGCTTCAGTGGTAGTTGAAATGTGTTATTCAAGTTACTGCCAGTTTTGGAGGCTAGGGTACTGTTACATGTCTCACTCAGTGCCAGCTGTCATGATGTAATCTGAATTAGTTATATGCTACCTTAGAATCACACAAGCCTGAAACATTTCAAGTTCCAGGGCCAAGAACTGTAGTTGTCCTTACGGTTGAAGGCACTAGCATAGCACAGAGTTCACTGTGTTCACCCTGTAGCAGAGCAGCTGTCAGAGCACTGCCTCATTCTAAGTGAAGGTAAAGGGGGTAAACACCATTCCAGATCCAGCAGTGACTCTGTAAAGGAGAATTTCCCCTACCTGGTAATGATTTTGTCTCTTTCTATGAGTTCATATCCAATTTGCATTAAGCAATGTCAGTTTCGTGTGTAATTTCTTCAAAAAGACAGTACTTCCTAAGGAAGCTCCAAAAAATATCTGCTGATGTTGACCTTCCCTAACTGGGTTTGGTGTTGTTCTTGGGTATGGGGGGTTGGTTTTGTTATTTTTTAACCAGCATCAATTTTCCTCAGCAAAGCAGCTGCTCCACATGCTAATCTTTGTCTCTGAAATTCAAAGGTGTTGGGGGCCTTGCAGAATCAGCTGGAACTTTCTCAAAATAATGCAGATTTTTACTGACTAAGGGAGCACAATGCCTTAAAGTTTATACAGCTTGCTAGTTGGTATGTTAGGGTTGCCTCAGGACTATTTCCCATATTGCTGCATGATTCTCAGTTATAATACTCAGAGGGAAAATTCAGCTTAATGAGCACTAATGAATCACTGACACTCACGTTATTATGAACAAAAAAAGCTGACCTAGCAGCTTTTCATTTATTTATTTGAAAGTGAAGTTAGTAAATACTTGCTGATCATGTGTGAGCAAACTAAATTTTACACAGCAAGGCAAATTGAGGCATTTGCATGTGAGAAGCATTACTGGGCTGTTCTTCCCACATCCAGAGCAATTTTTCTTTTAACCTCTGCCCGTAGGATGGTAACTGTATGTCTTGCCCCTCTCCCATGATTACAAAATATGGTTACCATTATATGACCTCTAGGTATAGTTTTTATCTCCTGTTATCTGACCTACAGGGAAAGCTGACTTTGGGATAAGTTAATTTTCTGAGTTTCCTTTACTGCAAATGGAGAGAGGCAGTCACCTCAGAGCATAGGTGCTACCAGCTGTAGACACCTCACTTACACAAGGTGGTTTTTCACTGTGAAGACACTTGCAACTTTCTAGTGATTGTGTGGAAAAACCCAGACAATTAGCTGAGATAGAGAAAGAATTTTAAACTTTCTAAAAAAGGTTTAACGTATTTCCTCCCTTCTGACTTTAGGAGCCCTTATCAGCGTTCTTCTTAGATATGGTTGAGAACCTTATCCAATGTTACAGAAAAAAAAAAATGATGCTGTGAGCCTAAATCACGAATTAAAGTCAATTAACTATTAATGCCAAACATTTATTTTCTCTCCTGCCTTTTACTACTAGTCTCATCTGCTCTTCCTGTTGAATTTCAGTCTTTATACTCACTTTTCCCTTTTCATTCTGGTCTTTCTTTGTAATGTTGTGACTTTAAGCTAAAGTGAATCTGTACAGCCACTCTATTTGTCCGATAACATCCTTTCTTCTGCCTTAATCTACCTTTTTCCACACCCTCTCATGGAACAAGCAGGTGCAAAGTCTAACCTGGCTGAAAATTGAGAGGAGAGGAGAGGAAAATAAATTGTTTCCTGCAGAACAAGTTTATTACAGCGGCTTGTTGCATGGCTCAAAGGCAAGGCATAGAGCGGACATGATTGTCCGCAGGCAATGAAGTCAAGGCTTGTTCTCAAGAGTACAAATTTAAGCCAAATAAATGGGAGCATGTAACCCAGCCTTAGTGATTCACCTTGTCTGCTTCCTGAAGGAATTAACAACTTTTTGTTATTGCGATAGTATGTTCCTCTGCTAATGTCCACATTCTGGCTTGGACAAGCTGATCAGTGCTGTAGCAATTTGTTGCTACCATTTTTTCATTTCTTCCCTGCTAATGACTTTTATTTAACTAAATCCAAGATACTGATAGGTTTGGCTCCATAAGTCTAAGAGATTCAATTTCCTGTTGTTTATTGTCTTTCTCTGGTTTGTCTGTGCATATGTGCTGCAAAATAACTTAGCTTACTAATACATTTCCAGGTCATGACTCTCCAGTCATCCAAACTGCGTGTACACCATTCCAGCAGTGAGGCTTTGGTCTGAAGTGAACCAGCTAGGTATTGTAAAACAACACTAAAGTTTAATTATGGGGATTGTTTATGCCAGAGTCTACTCCACACAAACAATACAGACAAAACCATGCTATGTCTGTTTTCTTATTCCACATAGAACCTACCTTGTGTGACCTTGCCCTCTCAAAGATTTCCAGCTCAACTCCTCTCACAGGCCAAGATGTAAGAAAAATGTTGTTAAAAATGTAAATTCTGTAGCCAAGATATAACCTTCAGGATTATCTCAAGCGCTCAAAAAAAAAAAAAAGCAGTTATTTTTTCTATAGAAAAGGTTTTCTATAGAAACTCTATATGCCTACAGTGTTGTACATGAGCTATCAAGAATAGTATATTATATACCTAGCTGCTAGGACACAGTTGGCAGCATTCATGTATATTAAAGCCAGATTCAAGGGGAGGCATATAAGCAGCCAGGTAACTTCTGCAGTTGAAGAGAGCTTTGAGGTTCTATGAGCTGTCAATGTACCAGATGTATTGAGGAACAGAGGTTTTCTGTGGTTATTTATCACTCATGAATGATGCCATGCAATGAAATACTGAGAAATGCAAGTTGTGTATTTCCATGCATAGAAATAAATGCTGGAAGTTGTGGGATTTCTGTTTTCATAGTAAAGAAATACAAATGTTTCAGGTTTTTAATGACTTGGAATTTCTGCAGCGAGGATGGTATTCTGCTAAACATTGTTCTGAGTCAGTATTAATAATATATGTAGAAACTTGTTGATGGATGTGCTGCAAATAGAAACAATTTACCACGTGGATTTCTTATGTTCTAATGCATCTTTTTTTTTTTCTTTTTATCATTAAGAAAAACGCATTACTTTTTTTTTTTTTTCCCTCCAAATTTTGTATGTAATATGGACTAGAATATCTGAGTTAGTAACTTGTGCATCTGGGTTTGTGAGGACACCGCTGATTCTTACTCCTACCCTAGCATCATTACAGTGAGGAAGAGCTTGTTTCAACTTTTTTAACTCAATGAAAGGGTTACATCTATCAGTGATATGTCTACTGAAGACATCTTATGAAGGAATATCAGTGGAAATGGATGAAAGCTCACTTAAGTTAATACTTCTTTCCCACAGAGTGAAGTCTTGTGCATGTATTTGCTAAGAACTCATTCTCTGGAAAATCCTCAACTTGTTAGAGATCGTAAGTCCTCTCAATACTCTTCATGGCCCTCATAATGGAAGCTGATAAACTTCCCTCTAGGTCACAGGGTTTGAAAAGTCATCTCACTGATGGAAGTCTGTCACTCACCCAGGACAGGTGCTAGAGAAGCTCGTATGGAATGACTCATGGGAG
Source organism: Oreortyx pictus (assembly GCA_036925125.1). Lineage (NCBI taxonomy): Eukaryota > Metazoa > Chordata > Aves > Galliformes > Odontophoridae > Oreortyx > Oreortyx pictus. Next base: position 4,680,878 of record JAUPFR010000005.1, read on the forward strand.
AAGATTGACATTAAGGACAGATGTTGACCATTTTCAAGTTAGCCTGATATCACTGACCATATTGCCTTTATTAAGTTATTTAAAGGATAGCCTATATTGTTTGTCCACAAGATAGTTTATTTTGCATGTGTACCTACCTACAGACTACAGTTGTGTGGATTAACATCTACGGGGGGAAAGGGAAAACAAGCAATCAATCAGTAGATAATGTTTAGTGGACAAGCCTTGTGCAACAAACAGAAGCTCTGTCTAATTATAAGCATCTTGTCTTCCATTAGCAGCAAAAATTGCTTTGCTTGGTTCAAGGCTTTTGGGTAGCTTTTGAAACAGAATGAAACCACTGCAGATAGTATCTGGGATTTGACAAAATAATGATTCACTTTGGCTAACTAGTGTGTGATTGCTCTTAATTTAACTAGAAGGAAGTACACGGATGATCAGAGTCTTAAGTTTGCACAGCGTGGTGTATAATGGAGAGCTTTGCAGAAATGAAAGCATTCAGATAAATAAGTAACACGTTACTATTTTCTTATTTAAAAAAAAAGAAAAAGTGTTTTGTTTTGTTTTGTTTTTTCCTAGGGGCAATTTCATTAAATGCAGTGAAACTTTTATACTCTGTAGCTGCCATTGTATAACCTAGCAAATGTCACCTTGTGCAACACAGTGTAATGTGAACAAAGTTCTACTGTCACTGTGCCAACATAAATCAAGGAAGACTTTATTTAAGTAAGTGCGGTTTCAGCTGTTTATTTGACAACGAAGTGCTACAGATAAAATTCTCTAAGCAGTCCATTGCCCCATAACACTAAGCTACTATAAACCAGTGTAGCTTTCCCAGTTTCAGCAGGAGATTTTCCTGTTTATATCACATGACAAATAGAGAGTGTGGAAGAGGTCCAGAGCAGCGAGCCACGTCACTTTGAACCTGTCCTGGTTCTAATCTTAGTACATATTTTCAACATTTTAACTTCAGAAAGCTATGTTCTATGGCTTTTAGACATGTCTTATATATTGAACATCTCATGTGTGTGTCTGAGTATTTTAAGAGACAAGTTTTCACATTAGCTACTCTCAGAAAGTACCAAAATCAGGAGAACTAAGCCTAAAATAACAGTGGACTTTGATACAGATCAAGAATATGTATTAATGTGAAAAATCTAACATAATCTTGCATATATCACATAAAACTCTTCTTAAAAAGAAGGAACTTTACTGCAACTATATGAAACTAATTTTACAACCTATGTCTTCAAAAATTTCCAACCTTAATAACTCTATGATTCTATGACACTAAGATATTCTTAGAAATATAGGATTATATATTGAAAAAACACCTGTGTAGATCCCAGGGTAACAAGCTAACTCATAGCAATGTTGGCTGATTATTTCTGCCCCAAAATCTAAAATATTGGAGGTGATAGATTTATTGAAGTTATCAGTGTGATTAATATAAACCATTTGACCTACACTGATTTTAATGTAAGGTATGTATTAATAAATTCTGTATAACAGTCTTGTGCATCTTTAATAAAGGTTGTAAGTACTTCAGTAAGAGGATACACTTCATCTTAAATGTGCTTTCACGCATGAATCTTCAGTTTCTATAGATAACACTTTACCAGATCTTTCATGTACATGGTTCACTCCTAAAGTGACGCCTCATATTTGTTTCCTATTCGATAGAGCAAATTCTCAGCTACAAAACACTGTTTTTCAACATAGTCAGCTGCCATTAGCAATGCATTTTCACCAGCGATAAGTAGAAGACAAGAGCGTGCATACCATGCTCATAAAAATCTGTGCCAATGGAGGTGACCCACTGCTGAAATGCACCCACTTCCTCAGTGTGCTCACATCCACTAATTGGTCTCCATAAGCGCTCAGCAAGCATTGATGAATATCAGTAGGTGCACATTTCTCTGTACTGAGGAATTGAGACACACACCTTTGTTTCATATGCACTTCTTTATCAGACACCATTGTGTCAGACTGCCCCTCTGCTGCCATTTGTCGGATGGCAACAACATGTAATGGGATATGAATGAGATGGTTCAGCCTCTACTGCCATGCCACTAACATCTGCTTCTGTCATAATGCCCTGACAGAATAACATAAGAGGCATTACTTTCAGAGCAGCCTATGTGCGTGAACAGAAGTAGGGAAGGACATTTCATCTATTTAAAGAGCCATAATGTTATTTCTGTGCTATTCTAAAGAAACAAGAGTAGCTTTTCATGAAACTGCACCCAGTACATATTTTCCCAGAGAAATGTCACAAAGACATTAGCTTTAGTTTTGTTTTTAAAATGACATTAAATATTAGTAGTAAAAACAAGAAGAAACTACAATATCTTCTGCAGTGCTGTAAGGAAGAGTTCAGTGAATCAGAAAACTTCAGTCTTGCTGCCAACTAATTACCGTGCCTCACAGACAAGTCACACAAAAGAGAGACGTTTCTGAAGAACACTATCAGAGATTTTTGACACTACATCTACAGAAGTGCCACCACATCATTCACTCAACAGGCAAAATTGATTTTTGCAGCAAACTTTCACATGTGAAGAGAAGAAAAAAGAATCCCTGAGCTTTTAGATGTGCAAAAAAAAGCTGTTAGAGAAATTCTTTTAAAAGTTTGTATTAGTGACAGTAGGGATTCAAGTTATATATTTGGCCACTGTAAGATAAAGTGGTCGAAGCTCTAATACATTGCAGTAGGAATGCTCCCAGCTCACACTTATTTTCAAACAAAATTCCTTGAATGTGGTTATGGGCTGACACATGCTCTAATCTCCTCTGGTGTGGGAAGGGTCAGTAATGTGCTGGTTGTGGATTGCATGCCTATAATGGAGAGGCATCCAAGCACTCAAAGTGGAGGAAATGTACTTGAATCACTTCGTTATATACTTTTCAGAAGCTTTAAAAAGTGGAATTTTTGAAGTGTTTGCTTCTCATCAGCAAAGCTGATGTAAAATTTGTTATAAATCCTTGCTGATTTGAGTTAGATTTATTTTTATGAATTTCCTGTTAGATTTGATATCTTATTGATATGCTTATAGAAACATTCAAACACCTCCTCTTTCTCTGACTCTGGTATTCTCTCTGTTGCTTCCTTCTGACTCTCTCCTCCCTCTAGCCTTTTCTGCCCTCTCTTAAATATGCTTTCCCAGAGATGGCACCAGGCTTGGCTGATGGGCTCATCTGTGTCCATCACAGAGCCAGCTGGAACAGCTGTGTCATCTGCTCTCACAGAGGCCAAGACATGCTCATAATTTTGCTGGATTAATTTTTTATCAGTGAGAGAACTCACTGGCATTCTCTTTGGAAGCTATCTGTACTCAAATTCCAGGAAGAGGTCCATGATATTGTGCAAAGACCTGTTTTTACAACCTTTCATGACTTGGAAGCCAAGGGTATAGCCAGAGACAGTCTTAAAAGTGACGGCTGAGACAGAGTAGGAAAAGTGAATTTTCGCACTTCATATCATTTTGTTTCAGGAATTAGTGGAAGGAGATGTGGCTTTGCTTGTCAGCGTGGCCTCTTTTTCTCCACATCTCTTTCCACATTCCCCATCTCTTGAATGCTTTTGGAAGCATTCAAGGCCAGGCTGGATGGGGCTTTGAACAACATGGTGTCCCTGCCTAAATCTTAAAGGTCCCTTCCAACCCAAACCACTCTATGATTCTATGATTCCTTTTCTATGCTTCTTAGACTTTTGGATAGATTGCTGCACAGAATTAGTGAAGAAGCACTGAATAGAAATAAAACAAATTCAGAGCCACAGTGAGAAAATCTTGTTAGGCATTATATAACAATGTTCTATGATTGCTTGTAGTTACAACAGATGAGGAATGACCAAAGTATTTTCTACTGACATCACTGAACTGGATGAGAATCGGGAGAATATTATGACACAGGACTGGACAAAAACAGTGAAAATACTGTGTGTATCCATTAATACACTGTGTGAAAACATACTTTATTGTTATTAATTCCAAAGCTCCATTAACATAAGGGGGAAAATCAATGGGTAATGGATGAATTTTTTTAGGGTTTATCTGCCACTTAGTGGAAAGGGATATGGTTTTCCCTGCATTAGAATTATATAACCACAATTTTCCTGAATATTTAGGCAAAAGTGTTGTTGCATGAAAAATGAGTTGGGCCTGGTACACTTTAACTGGGAATTTATTTTATATGGGGTGACGACACTGAATCAGCAGGATTCCTTCCCTGGTATAATCACTGATTTGAAGTAATACAAATTTGAGGTCATGATTGTAAACATCATGTTCTGCAATTGCATTCTTCTCAGGTGTATTCACACGGTTTTCCTTGTTACAGAATCCAAGTGTTTCATAACTATTCTAAGAGTTTACTCCCACAGCAGGTCTAACAATTACAAACTGAACCGTGGGCCAATTAATCTTTGATTTACCCAAGGTCACTCAAGGAGCACCTGCTCAGTAATCAAACTCAAGTCTTTTAATTTCCTGTCTAGTCTATTGACTATTTAATTCGTTATGTAATAGCAGTTTTGGCAGAAGAGCAGAAGCAAACCCAACTGTGTTTTCGGAGGACTCACGGAGAGTGAAATTATAACAGCTTTACAAGCTGGCATGTGTCAACTGAGCTGTGCTAATTGTTTGTCTGAATATTTATTATCTGCACCAAGTCTGACATTGGACTTAGTTTAGCCTATTATGAAAAAGAATTACACTGAATCATTGCCATTGGACAAAAGTGTAGATAGCAGCCATTACCACTGCTTCTCTAATCTATGCTGACTTCTTTGCAAGTCTCCTGGACACCTGGGGTCCCTGTGTCCTAAGGGTCACTCTCAATGTGACAGTCAGCAGAACCCAGGCTTCAAGCCCCAGTCACACACAGCAAGAGGTTCTCCATGCTTGAATTAGTTCATTGCCCTTCCATGTGCAGGTAAGAGCAATCATGCAGCAACACTGGCAAGGATTTTAACTCATGAGTAAATTGTAGGGTACTGATGTTGAGAATTCAGATTTATTTCTATAATTTCAGTTATTTTCAGTTGTTAGCTAATATGTTCATTTAATATGTGATTTGCAGCACGTGTTTCAAGTACAGCAAGGATGCAAAAGATGGAAGAAGATATTAGATAAAGTGAACGATGGGGATTATTTAAGTGAGGCAGAATATGGAGGGAAAAAATAACAGGCATTTAGAATTAGAATAACATGAGACAAATTGAGAAGTAGATCAGCAAGTTTTCACTAATAGACAAAAGTTACTTAATTACACCAGCAATCAATCCGAAGGTCTCACTTAACTTTACCTGGTTGTGTTCCATTTCAGATGTTAATTCCCAAAAGATGTAGTTGTTGGCAAAGGTGGAGAGGAAGTAATAAGAGATGAAGAATCACTCTAGACTCTCAGATGTTTAACTAGGGGAGACTCCTGGAGACCTTGTCACCACTGAAATCCTTGTGTGAATGGATGAAGAGAGAGGCACGATGTCAAATCAGAACACAGAAGACCATCTGAGAAACATTCCTTCATGCACTGACTACAGTGGGAGACTAGAGCAATTATGCTGCTAAAATAGATGAATGGATTTAATGCCTTAAAGTATTTGTGCAAATGCAGAGTTCGGTTTTCTGAGTTTCTTTTTCTGAACATTATCAGAAAAAAAATTCTTGCAAGTGGCATGGGTGAGAATGACTGTGTTATCTGCTGTACTTCACATTGCCACCCGCTGAGCTTGATGTACCCTAAGGAGAAAGAATGGAATTTTGCTTCTAGGAATCTCTTTCTATACTGTCACTGAAAAAAGAAGAGATTTGAGGTTACCCTCACTTTTGTAACAAACAAACCTCTGAAGCACAAGTTGACAGTGACTTTTTTCTTTGCAAAAAGAAGTGAAAGTCTCCATTTACTAGCTCAAATCAAAGGTTTTTTTTCCTTCTTTTTGAGGTGCTGAACAAACATTTCAAAATGTGAAATCTTGTCTCTTTTTTTATCTGAGACATACAAAGCAGAACAAGATAACAGGGACTTTGAAAGCAAGGTGAGAGTACTTACTCATCCTGCAGTACTACTCTGTCTAAGGTTTGAAGGATGCTGACTTGACATCCTTTCTGGAAGAATACTTAGTTACCTGTACAACATGTACGGTTCAGAAGTTGGCATAGTAGATTATGTCTGATGACTTCTACATTTATTGAGGTTCAGTGGAAGATCAAAATCACTAATGTTCTCTTTCTACCAGAACAAAAGATGGATTTCAAAGCAGAGAAACTTAACAGAACAAGAAGAAAAACAAAGTTTTGTTGAAAAGACTATATGAGATTGAAGTTTGTAGAGATGAGAAGAAATAAAAGAGATGGAAAGAAGCAGTTTTCTTTTGTGCTAAAAGGAATAAATGAGATGACAGACTTTGTGTAATAAAGCACTGACAAGGTGTTAATTTTATTTACCTACTTTTGAAGTTATATAAAAGTTCCCTGAATTAAATCTCTTAACACATGAATAGGAATAAACAATGAGAAAGCAATAGAAAGAGAAATGTTACCCTGAATAGAAAACCTTGATGTTAGTATCATTTTTCCCTAACCCAAATATATGGATCAGTCTTGTCTTAGTGTTATACAAGCCTATCTTATCTATTATATTCTGGTTTATTGGGGATAAAGTTATTTCAGTAATTAAAGATAAGTCATTTTTCTTTGCTCTGTCTTCATGTATTTCCTTCATATTTCAAAGCAATCTGTTTTAGAAAAAATGGGCTTTCTTTTCTGCTCACTTGAAATTGTTTTATGAAATGTAATAGTTCCATAATAATTTTCTCATTAAAGATTTTGATACTTCCTTTTCAGAGAGCAGGAAAAAAAATATCTTTTTCATGGTTTTGACAAGATGCAGCTTCCTGGCAGAAGGACTGTGAAAATAGGATTCTGCTCTCATTTAAGTTCACCCCTTCCCTCATACACTCCATTTAAAACATGCCATGTGCTGACTTACTCTCAGCATTTGCTGTCAACTCTGCTGTCTCAGTCAGCCACGGCTGATGAGAAGGCAGGAGCTGGTGATCTGCCATTTGGCTTCCATGAGGCTAACACAAGCCATGGAGCGATCCGTGTCTTCCAGTTCTTTGTACAAGCTGCAAACGTGGAGATGCAGGGAGGGACAAGTCATCAATGTGTTGAAAGGCAAAATTATTTACAATTTAGGGCTGATATCTCCATGTCATTTTGAATAAAATAGAAATGACAGTGTGTTTCAAATATGTCAAAACGGTTCGCTCACCAAATCAAAAATGCCAGTGATTCATACAGCTCGTATCTGTAACATTTCAAATATCTGGTGTGTTTTCTCTCAGCACATTCCAGCTCTCTGATGGTACATCAGGACGACTGCACAATTAGATTTATCACTTTGCCAGGTGTGACAAAATGAAGTCTTTTCTTTTATTCTTTCCCCTCTCTCTTAATGCTGACAAGTTATAAAGATGAGGAAAAGTCAAATTATCGAAGTGAGATTTTTCAAAAGCACACAGCCTTTTTCTAAGTCATCACCCACTGAATTCTATGATTTAACTCCTGCTAATTTCCATGGCAGCAGAGTTATGCTAATTCTTACTACTCCTGGACATGTCATGCTCTGTTCATCTAGGGTCATTTGCACTGATTGATTTCTTTTAGCCTCCCATTTCCTTTTCTCTGTTCTGGTTTTCCAGCATGTAAGTCAGCTGGATGTCTCAGTATAACAGTTCCCGATCAAAGAGCTCTAGGAAACAGCAGCGATTCTTCCATTCATTAAAAAAAAAAAAAAAAACTTAAAAACAACTGGAAGTAGCACACTACAGGAAAATATTATATAGTTTGGTAACAGCACACTGATTGTTAAACAAGGTTCATACCAATAATAGCTTCCAGCTTGCCATTCATTACGTGATAGAACTTTTTATTTTTACTTTTGTTTTGTTGTTTCTTTGTTCTTTCTTAAGCTGTAATGCAGCTGAATGGTTTGATTTTATTTAGCAAGATGTATTTGGGGGATTGTTTGTTTTTTTTTTAATAACGCAATCTCTTTATAAGCAAAGGGATGCAAATCTACCCAGAGGGGCAGACCTACCAATTTATCATTCTTTCTACATTCACTAGGTCTATTGGAAAAGTGGTGCAATAAAAAAAAATTCAAAGAGAGAAAATTGTTTTACATTTGGGGAATGTGAGAATGACTAATTATAAAGAATTAAGTTTTAGAGCCTTGAATCGTGGCAGAATTAAGAGCAGAAACAAAATATTTTGATGTTCAGGTATGCAGCACAGTTTCCATGTAATTTAGAGCAAATGGATGCTTATGAGTCCACGGAGACTGAGTACAAGAATCTTGGTAGCTCAAAGCATTCTGTGCTTTCCAAAGTGTGGGATAGCACTCAAAGTCTGAATTATCATGTCTAATGCAAACTGTGTTAGTATTAGAATTTGATAGCAGGGATGTGTACGCAGCCATGAGAGACTGAAATTCTCTTGTTACCAGTGTTCTGTAGCACCTAATGATCTCTTTCTCTTCTTTCCCACATCTTCCAAGAACAGAGCCAGTCATATTATTACATATAGTGTCAGGCTGCTTCTGTCTCACAGGTGTTAATTCAAGCATAAGTATAAGGCTGGGGAAAAAAAGGACCCAGAAATGTGAATTTACTTGTTACATAGTTGCAGAGAAAGGCTCCAGAGCATGTGAATGAGTCGAAGATGGAAAGTAGTGCCCATACCTACGCACAAGGCACTCGGTTTCCAGCTTAGAATCACAGAATTACTGATGTTGGAAATGACCACTAAGACCATGTAGTCCAACCTCTTGGGTGCCTTAAATGGACATTTGGGTGACAATCTACGGACTACCTAAAATTCAGTGTCTCCTTTACCTCTTAAGTGTTTGATCTTAAAAGTTTAGTAGAGCCAAGAAGTTTCTCAATCTGAGGACTTAATAGCCTGGGATGAAAAGCATGGAAATACTCAGGTCTCCATCACAAAGCATGAATAGACTCTTCCTGCGCAACCAGTTGAATGGGGCCCTACACAACCTGCTCTAGTGCCTGATTTGGTGGCTGGCAACCATGTTTAAGGTTGAGTTCCCTTCCAACCCAAGCCATGATTCTACGATTCTATGTACATTTGGAGTTATCACTGAAATGAGGACCTGGGAAGGACAAATAATAAAAGAATTTCCCACATTCAACCAAGTATGCTCTGGGTATACACATAATACTGACAATTTAAAATTCCACAAGACACAGCCCCACCACCTGAACACCACTGGAAGAGAAGGACCCATCTTTAGCATATCTCTAAGAGAGAATGCAGAACAATAAACAGGGACCAAATTCTCTGTTTCTCTGATCCTGGAAAGGCATCAGTCCACATGTCCAATCTTCAAATGCCATCTGTAACCACCAAGTGACCTTTTTTCACACCTCCAGGTCAAAATATCTACAGTAGCTTAGACTTCAGGAATTAGCATTCAGCTTCACTTCACGGCAATCCAGACCAACATCTATATGTCTTTAAAAATTAGAATCTAAATCACTTCACAGGGTATCTGTCTTCCTCTTAAGACTACCTTCCACAAATCACATAAATTTCCAAACCTGTTCAAAATTTTGTAGCCCTATTTTTCTCTTTTGTCAAGCATGCTGAGCCAAAGGGACCATATTTCTGTCTACATTGTAATTCACCAGAGCAGTGCAATAAAATATGTAGGTAAGAATTGTCATATCTCTAGAATATATGAATTCTCGTAAACTCACCAGATGTTTTGAAGCAACCACTAGGTTTTAATTGGGATATTTAAACTTGGAAAGTCCAATCTGCAGTGACACTGTGCTTCTTATTTATTTCAGGCTATTTACATTTTGGAAAGAAGGGTTCAGAAAGTTTCTTGCCCCATTTTGCAGAAAACTAAAAACAAAACAAAACAAAAAAAGACGAGAAAGAAGAAAGAATCAAAGCAATCATTCCATTAATACTATAGTAATAGGTGAAAGTAATAAAACAGAGAAACAAAATGGTTTCAGAGCAACTTGGTACTACGAAGAAAAATTCCCAAGAGAAATCCTAAGTACTCTTATTGACTCATGGCCAGGGAGTAAGGATGTGATTTCTTTCCTGGACAAAGGAACTGTTCTTGGCACAAATTATTTGTAATTTGAAAGCACGAGCATAAAGTCCTTTGCTAGTCTGGATTGACTATGGCTGTATTACCAGTCTTTTTGCGCAGAAGTTTCTTGTGATCTGAGGGGATGGCTGAGCAATTTATGGTGTCCTTTTCCACTCAAACTTGGCAGAGGGCATAGAGGGGAGGTTGCAGGTACAAGCACTATGCTTGTCATGTCACAACACCACTGTAGAAGCAGATAAAGACTATGTAGGACCAAGGCAAGATAATTCAAATACTTGGCATCTGTTGTATCACTTGGCCAGGAAAGTGAAATGAGGCCCATATCAGTGTGAGCCCCAGTGCATATGTATCCATCTGATCTGACTGACTGCCCAGAATCATGGTGGAAGGCCCATCTCTGGAGACATTCAAGGTCAGGCAGGACAGGGAGGTTGAGCAGCCTGATGGAGCTGTAAGTGTCCCTGTTCATTGCAGGGGATTTGGACTAGATGGCCTTTAAAGGCCCTTCCAACTCAAACGATACTGTGATTCTACAGCAAAACACTTATAAATAGAAAAGACCTCCCAACAAACTTTGGGCATCACTCATGAAAGATGGATGAGCTGCTGCTGCAGAGTGAAAAAAAAAAAAAAGCAAACAAAAAAAAAAAGCAAACAAACCAAAACCTTCCCTGATTTCACTAGGAATAAAACACAGTATTTTTTCTTGCCTTATTCTTGAGAAAAAAAATCTGAAGTTGACAAAATTTCCACACAGATTTAATTCAGGGGCAGACACCCAGCATGAGATATTTCAGTCCAAGCAGTTCACATTTGTCAACAGTACGAGTGTCTGAATACAGGTTCTTGTAATGGAAAGTGTCAGGCAACCTTAAATACACAGACCTATTGGCCTGCCTGCAGTGCAGTTTTTAAATGAAATAACCATTTCATCACACAGATTAAAAAATGCAGCCTGTGTTCACTCCAAAACTTCCTTTCAATCTCTCAGACAGCTTTTTTTTTTGTCATAGTTACTGTTATAAACAGAGGTTCTGTTTTTCAACCTTCTATGTCTCACAGTTGCTGAATTGTGAAATATTAGTGGACTAAAATAAACAGATGCAGGTGTATTCCTTGGCAATGGCTTTGTCCAGGACAAGAGAAATCTTGAGTGTGTCTTTTCTATTTGTTGGAGGTATACACTGAATTAAAGGGTTTTTTTTTCCTTTCCTGCTGTCAAGGTTGACCTACTCAATAAAGACTGAAAGTGAAATCTCATGCTACGTAAAAGCTGCATAATGCATGTATTTACAGCTTGCTCTCTGTCTTCAGACTTAAAAAATAGCATTTTTCAAATGTTCTTACTCTATTTGAGGGGCACATTGTTTACCTTCTGTGGAAATGAAACAGTTTTAGCATCTGGAAACATGAAGTTAAAGCCAAGAATATTAAGGCATGCTTTACCAGGCACCAAATCATAGCATTATTGCAGGGGTGAGATCTGTACTGACTTGATCTTACTTCAGGTGAGCTGCCCTTTCCCTAACAGAGGGCTCAGAAGCCCTTTATCCACCCAGCTGTGCTTTGCAGAGGGCAGAGCATTGCCAGTGCTCATTGACACTGCTCTGCCATAGCTGTGGGGTGTATCTGATGGTTTCAGCAGAGTGGTTTTAACCTGGACACTTCAACATTTATAAAAATCACTACAAGTCTTTTAACAAACTTTTGATCAGGATACTTACCCCATCTTCTATTCACATTGATTTCAGGCTGTGGGCCTCATATGTATCAGACTCACAACCCCAAACCTTAGCATAAGCAATTCATTTTCTGCTGCGCTGATGACCTTAACTGCCAAAGCTCTAGATTGCCATCTCTGCCATTCAAGCAGCAAATGGCTTTTCTAAAGTACTGATTCGTCAAAAGAACCATAATCCTTACTGTACCCATTACACCACTTCTTCCTTTACCTACAGATATTCTTTTGGGGAGTCACGTCCAAACTGCAGGCTGGCATAACCTTGTTCTACCCTATCAATATGGCAGAGGCATAGCACTGTGATCTATGTAGGTCAGCATTTATATGTTCTGCTCCTCGGAGCAGGGTTTGTATTTTTGAACTTTCCATGGGCATATAAATCCTTGCCCTCATATAAGTCTGTGAAGCGTCTGTCTTAGGAGAGGGGAAAAAGCATAAAGTAACAAAGAAACAGGAGCTATCACAGTTTTCATGTTTCATCTTTAAAGCAGAAATGATGCACAGCAATCATTAGAAAATATCAATCGGTGCTATCTAGAGACTGAAAACAGCTATCTCAGTCAATTTATGCACAACTTAATCCTGCTGTATAAAGTATGTGTGAACTTCCTTGAAATATTTATGTTTCAGATAGCACTCTCAGACCTTCTTTTAATTTTTCTTGTTTTCTTTTCTTTTTCATTTATTTTTTGAAACAGCACTTGCTGAAAATTATGTTGACAAATTGCAGACAGAATGATGAAGTGCACCTTCTCTGATCTGCAGTTAGAAGTCATTTGCATCCCTCCGCCTCACTTTGTTTTTTTCCACAAAGGGAAGTTTCTTTAACTCAGTTATCAATCAAGAAAAGCTCTGAAAGGCTATTTCATAGAACAATTTGTTAAGGTGACGACAATGGTATCAACCATGCAGCTCCTCAGTAATAGCCCGAAAAGATCCGTGTCACCAGGTTATTAATTGTAGAAGAAAAAGAATTTAAAACCATTAGCACTGACTGCCTTTACTTCCAAAGTGAATGTTGTTGGTTTTTTTTTCCTCTGAAATTAGCAATTTTTTCTCCTTTTATTGCTGTTCAAAAAGCTGACAGTGAAGCAACCATCTGCAGTACTGAAACTCATTTCTGACAACAATCTTAATACAAAATTTCAAAACAAAATATTGAACAACAGAAAACAAACCAAAGAAACATTTAAAGTAAAAAAATGTCCACTCAGTGACTAGTCAGCATTGTTTTGTATTTACTATGTGACTTATGACATGGGCTGCCCAGGGAAGTTGTGGGGTCACCATCCCTGGAGGAGTTCAAGAACCATGGAGATGTGGCACTGAGGGACACGGCCAGTGGACATTGTGGGGATGGGTTGGGGTTGGACTAGATGATTTTAGAGGTCTTTTCCAACCTTAATGATCCTGTGACTTTATAAATAAGAGCTAGAAGATAATGTATGTAATAGAAGTATGGGGCAATTCAGGGCAGAGTATTTTTGTCATTGTGAAAGTATATAACGAGGTGATTTGCTTAAAGAACTGATTGAGGCATATCCCAGGTCAAATTGTGTGTTTCTAAATTCTTCTCCCAAATGAATGGTAGTGGTACAATTGCTATACCAGTAACAGAGGTCACAAGCAAGACAAAGTTATCCATTCCCCACCCCAGAATTTCTAAGCATCACCTTTATGTTTGCAGAACTGAGCCAAAGTCTTTATATTTTAGTCCTATGGAAGAAGTAGTCTTGATATTTTCCCATAATTCTAGTGACAAATGGTCATAAGGACGCCTTTCTTTCTTACTGAGCATCATAATGTATTCCTTTATTAAGAGAAAAGACAAGTAACTCCATTCAAATTTCTTTATATGTCCTTTGAATGTGAAAATTGGATTGCCTTTGTTGTGGAAGAGCAGGCATGCTCTTTGAAGGTATGCTGCATCACAGTGTGACTGACATGCAAACTTTTCCAAACTTTAAAGTGATGTTTGTGTGCAGCTCCTTTTAGAGCTAAAAAATCATAAACAGAAATGTGAGAGCTGCAGATTAAGAGAAAGAAATATAGAGGCAGACAGGCTATGTTATGAGGAATTCATGCTATTTAAAATAACAAATATCTCTTCACCTGATGTTAAGATGACTAATAGCCCAGAGAGAAAACAAGATTTGAGTGCATAAACTAGATTTAAGCAGACTTCATCTGTTTATTTCCAAAATTTCTAAAGCATCAGATGGGTATTTTCCTTATGTTCTGCAAATTCTTAGCTTCCTCTTCCCCTCCCACTAACAGGAATCCTATATGTCTGGCTAGGTCTTCATCTTATATGAACAGACACTATTCAAACACTAGGGATGGTATAGCCTAGTCTCAGTTGGTTTTCTGGATCTGGGTCTGCAAAATTTACTAAGAGGAGGCACTGAATATCTGCTCAGTTTATGCTGAAGGTGCCTCACCGGGGCTTTGGGATGATATTTTCATCCTCTTGCCTCCTCTCTCTCTCTCTTTTCTGTGCACTCCCATTCCCTTTCCAAACAGTCTGACAAGACTCGGTTCAAAGCCTATTTGATTCAGTTGAGTAATAGGTGAAGAAACTGATGATAATAGCCTTCCCAATTGATCTGATTTCTACAGTGCAGAAAAACGTAGATCTCCACTTTTGTATATGGATGTATAATTTGTTTCTTATTACAATAGATGCAGCAGCAACTGTGAAACCTTTGCTCAGTGCAGCAAGCCTGCCCTTCCATTCATTTCCATACTTTTTCATTTATCTCCTCTGTTATTTCTCACTGTACTGTGCAAGCCAGTAGCAGAGATCCTTACTGAATTTTGGGATGCAGTCTGCAAGAACAATCGCACAAAACAGTTTTGCTCTGGGTCAAACAACTGGATCTAAGAATCTTCAAACTGAAGATACATCATACATGCAAATGGTGTGTTTTCAGTGCTTTAACATTAGCACTCAGTCATGCTGAGTTTATTACTGCAACAGTGTAGAAGACAGTAAATAAAGCCTGGTATAAAACTTTATGCAGTTTTTTTTTTCTTCCAGCTGAAAGAATTATATAAATCAAGGTTTTGTGTTAAATGACTGGTGAAGTGAGGTTAGGTAACATCTGAATAATTCCTCTATGCATCAGATTCCCTCAGCTGGAAGATTATGATCTGATGAGCTACAGTTTATTATATATTTTCCTACTAAAGACAATGAAAAGAAACTGGAATCGTGTTTGAGATTTTTAAGGTTTTGTTTGTTTGTTTGTTTGTTTGTTTGTTTTTTCTGGGGAGTGTATCTGCTGAAACAGTCAAAGAATCACAGATTCAAAAAATAGCTTCGGTTAAAAAGGTCCTTAAAGATCACCAAGTTCCAACCCTCTGCCATGGGCTGGGTGCACCCCACAACTCAGGCTACCCAGGGCCCCATCCAACCCAGCCTTGAACACACCAGCTCTCTGGGCAGCCTGTTCCAGGGCCTCACCACCCCTCTGAGTGAAGAATTTCTTCCATACATCTGACTTAAATCTCCCTTTTTAGTTTCAAACCTGTCCCTTTGTTCTATCACTATCAGAACATGTTAAAAATCAGTCTCCTTCCTGTTTATAAGTTCCTTTCAAGTACTAAAGTGTGACAATGAGATCTCCCCAGAGCCTCCTTTTCTCCAAGCTAAAAAAACCCTTCTCTCTCAGTCTGTCTCCGTAGGAGAGGTGGTCCAGCCCTATGAGCATCTCTGTGACCCTTTTTAGGACTCACTCTAAAAGCTCCACATCTTTTTTCTGGGTTGCATCCAGGCTGGATGCAGTACTCCAAATGGGACCTCACAAGGGCAGAGTAGAGGGGCACAATCCCCTCCGTGCCCTGCTGCCTCTCCTCTTTTGTTGCAGCCCAATTTACTGTTGACCTTCTGATCTGTAAGTTGACACTGCTAGATCACATACAGCTTTTCATTCACCAGGATCCCCAAGTCCTTCTCCACAGGCTTGCTCTCAATGAGAGATCTGTATTCATATCTGGGATTGCCCCACCCCAAGTGCAACATCTTGCACTTGGCCTTGTTGACCCTCTTTAGGTTCACGTAGGCCCACTTTCTGGTCAGCAGTGCCCTGCTGAGTCCAGAAACCCAGCAGCTGGAGTGTGGGCACCATTCCTCTGAGCAGGACCCTGGGAAGGATTCTCCTGCACTGTTCAGCAGGCAGTGGGGTGGGAGAGGGGAGGGCTTGTCCCCTCTGCATCTCCTTACTGCAGCTGCTACTGCGACACCACGACGTGCACAGAACTCCCAAACTGGTTGTCACAATCAGGGATAAACAGACAACCTGCCTGCAATCAGCTGAATAACACTGTTTCTCCTGCTACCACTAAGCTCTGATGCAACAATTTAATACACTCTCTCTTTAAAGTAGATGAAAGTAATATCTTTTGCTATTGTGCACTCAAATGAAATAAAACATTGCTAGCTGGAGCCAGTCAAATCAGTCCTTTCATGAATTTTGATTGGTTTCCATGGAAACGCTGACATACTCCATTTAGCACCAGGGTCCATGCCTGAACAAAGGAACTGCTGAATGAAGTCGCAGAATCTTCCTATCCATATGCATGGTAGAGAGCAGCATTTTCAAGTAACGCTGGTGATTAAGTGTTTGTATAAACATGCACAGCGATGTGAGCGCAGTGGAGATCAAAATCAGTTGGGCAAGAAGCATTCGTCAGCTCTAATTAAGAGTTAGGGAAAGATGAAGCATGGAGGGAGTGTAGAGTGTGCATTGCTATTGGGAATAGAGCTGTACTTTTATTTAACATGGGAATTAAAAGTGAGGTTTACTTGCAGCATAGAGTAGAAATGCAGAGAAACTCTGAGCTCTTCTATGGAAGATGGGAAGCTTTGCATCTCACTGAACTTGCCTGGTTTTATCACTGACCAGGGTGATGATGATAGCTCTCACTCTTCCATCTCAAAATGTCGTAGAATCATAGGCTCACAGAATGGCTAGGGTTGTAGAGGACCTTACAGATCATTGAAGGTTGCCAACCACTAGATCAGCATGCCCAGGGCCCCATCCAGCCTGGCCTTGAATGCCTCCAGGGTTCCACTTAGTAAAATTCAGTTCTTTTGTTGCTCACCCTTGTGTAATTTGGGAGTAACACTGCCAAAACTGATGGAGTTTTATTGCCGTAAAATAACATAAAGAAGAAAGTAAATCATGCCTCTCTCCAAGACTTGCTTCACAGCCTAGTGGGTTAATATATCAGAACTAATTAACAGTCTGATGAGAGCCCCATGCAACAGCATGGAGTATGTGTGTGTGCTGAATGTAGAAGACCTTATAATACTGCTCATAGATGAAGGTGAAAGAAAAGCTATTAAACTGGAACTTTTAAAATTATAAGGACCCTTTATTAAATCTCAACCTGCTTGTAAAATGCTCAGTCTGGCCAATAGGAATGCAAGCAACATTCCTGAAAATTATTACAGTGTAATAGAAATGATCTTTTAAAACTCTTTTTCCCCATAATCAGATTTTACCAGCTTTCTTATGTTGGAATTTGATTATGCTTTTTCGAGATTCACAGTATTCCAGCTACACAATCTGACCAGTTTGGGGCCCACGTGATTGATGTGCCCACTTGGAGCTATTGCTGTTCACTGCCACAGTCAGAGCCATTACTGGTGGTACTGATTAGCATCCATCGTGCTTAGAGTTAAGAAAGCTGAAAACGAGCAAGGACTGCTCTTTCTACCCTAAATTTAAGTCCATTAATTGTCATATGTATTGCTCTGCTTTTCAGTATGTTTTAAAAATAAGCTTTAGTTTTACTTTGAGAACAGCAAATGTTTCAAAGTAGGAAAGCACATAGCTGTCAATTCACAACATATAACTAAGTCCGCAAAAGGGACGCAATTCCTTGTACTTCGTTCTTTTATTTAATTTTCCTGGAGATTAATTAAGGTAACCTCTTATTTCTCTCCTGGATTTTGTGATTTCTATTATTAGAAACCCGAATTTTCGCAGTTCGCATCCAGAGAAGACTGTGCATTCTTAGAATACAGAGTTGCAGTGCTCCCTAGAGGCAGCCAAGCCAGGTATAAGCAAGCACTCCTTGCCCTGGAAGCAATGGAGCACTGTTAACGTGGCATTTTTAGGGCAAATTTATGATGATGAAATGAAGAGTAGTGACTGCCTGAGCTGATATCTGCAGTTTGCTACTCAAGAATAAATTTGGGCAAGGCACATGAATCTTACTGGGAGAACCAAGTGTGTATCTAGTTCACTATGTGAAACTGTTTTGTGAACAAATGTTAAAAGCTCTGAAATAGTCCAACATGTAAAAATCTGTCACACTTCGAATTTTCAATTATATTTTATATATATATATGTATATATAATTTTTTTTTTGTCTTTTTAGTCCTTTGGCTTAGGGGAAATGAGAAAGAAAATCTCACAAAAATAAGGGAGAATAATGCCTTTCAAATCTTATATGAGTGGTGAGACCCTGGCACAGGTTCCCCACAGAAGCAGTGGGTGCCCCATCTCTAGAGGTGCTCAAGGCTGGGTTGGATGGGGTCCTGAGCAGCCTGATCTGGAAGGGGGCAAATAGATGATATATAAGGTCCCTTTCAATCCAACCCATTCTATGATTCTATATATTAAAGAAGATTCTATACATCAAAGAAGATGTTATGTAAAAAGTTATGTAAAGGTATGTAAAATGGGATTATTATTATTTAATTAATGATTTCCACTACACAGATCCACGAAATATAAGAAAATGTTGGGAAAGTGAAACTAGGCAAAATGTAGTATTCTCACCCAACACACTTTAAAGTCAAGAAATTCATTATTCTAGTGAAGACTATTGCAAAAGAAGAAGGAGCAGAGATATTTGCAAGGTTGACAAGAGTATCCAGGCTTGTAGTGTTTAATGACAACACAGTTGCTGGAAGAGAAATTAAATGTAGTGCTTCACAGATCACAACTCTTTAGAGGAAGCATGCAGTGTTTAGCCAGGTTATGGCATGTCACCCTTACTGAATTCCTATCAGCTTCTCCCAAGGCAGCCCTGCTCTTGGCTATGGCGGAAGCACCACTGTCACAGACCTTGGCCATTGCGCTGACCTAATCTAACAACTTAAATATGCAAATACAGAAGATTGGATCTTTCATTTTTCATCCCTTTGTGGCACTGAAGGACATGGTTTAATGGGCATGGTGTCAATGGGTCGATGGTTGGACTAAAGGATCCTAGCGGTCTTCTCCAATCTTAATGATTCTATGAGTCTATGTTGCCTTGTGGTTTGGGAAATAATCAGACCCTGCAAACAAGTAGGCACATATGCAACCACAAGGCTGAGTCCTCCACCAGCGACCACTGGACATACATGTAAGCCTAAGTGCTGTGAGACTGGGGTTCCCAGCAGTTTAATGGCAGTCTTCTTGCCATGCATGAAATTATGGAGGAACTGATTCTGTTTTCACAGAATTCAACAGATTTAATATTACACTTAATGAAAAGTGTAATAAGCAAACCTGTCTCTTGGTCTATCTGTCCATCCATGAGCTTCACTGCACTCATAACTAGCAATGCCACTAGCATAATTATGAAATATTATTAATATCTGGTTGTTTTTTCCTAGCACAGTGAGATATGTTTATTTATATGGATATGAGATATAACATAGCAAATAGAATGATCTCAGTGTTCACAGGAATCTTCTTCTGAAATGAAATGTAATAGTCCTCCCCAGTGTTTTAAAGGCAGTTACTTATAATTATTGATTCCATGAAAGAAAATGAAGTACTCACTTGGTCCTATCAGTAGTTATGATTAAAATAAAAAGGAATTATATGAAGAAAGTCATATTTTATTTCCTCATTTTAACTATAGTTAACGGACATATGGGGTAGTACCATATCATAAATTGACATCTTAAGTTTAACTTCTACTCATTCTCTTCTTTCGATTGTGTTTGTTCCAAATATTTTTATTATTTTTGTATTGAATTTGAATACAGAAGTGAATTCTCAATATGTTTATATGCTTGCAAATTGTACTGGTTTGCTCATCTCACAATTTTTGTTAAAGAAAATAATACGGTGGGTGTCTCCATCTAGAGCTTATTTGGGATAGGGGGAGCATAATAAAATCTAATTCTGTACACAGTGTACTTACAAGTTTGCATTAAGAAAATTTCTCAGTAAAGGTTTTCCAAACAATCTGCAAGCTAAACTTTATTGCATCAGAAAATATACTGTCATGATTACATTGTTTCAGTAGTTTCTAGGTTTACCTAATGGGAAATGAAAAAAAAAATTGTCATCAGGAAGGAACAAGGTATTTCATCCAGAGCTGTGCTGTTTATTTGGCTTCCCATCAGTCTGAACCACACAAAGAGCATTACAGAAAGGTTTTCTAATTGAATCCATAACCATTTCAGGAGAGAGAAAAGGTGAGCTAAATGCTGTTTCCTATTCAAAAATAATTATAACCAAAAAACAGAAAAAAAAAGGGGGGGGGGGGAGGGAGGCTAACAAAGCAAGGTACAAGAGTCAACAGTAACTGAAGGAACAGTGACAGAAATTGCTTCATCACAGATTCATCTCAGAAGCCATTTCCAAACAATCGAAGTGAATAAAATTTATTCTTATAGTGAATGCATTTTTAAGCCCATTTCTAACCCAAAGCATAACTTCTTTCTTCTTTGGAAAGTGTGATCCTGGAAGGAGAAATGTGGAGAACCAGGTGGTGTCTGATGCATGAGAGCTCTGAGAAAACTGCTCATCAAACGCATCTGTTCTGCATGGGCATGGTATTCTGCCCAATTCTTGTTGCTGTGGCTGAAACTTGCTCCCCATAGCCTCAGGATTTTGAAGATAGAAGTGGAGATGCCTGCATCATCTCCACATGACCTATGTGACATATTATGAATGCTGTGCAGAGATGTCAGCTTGACTGTATTTCTTTCATTGCTCTGCTTTGTGTTAATTCATGTCAGTTCTTCTTCCTCAACATCTTTTGCTCCTGTCCAGATTTTATGTCCACCCTTCATCTTCCTTTACTGAATAACAGGTTGCAGGTGGCATTCCTAGTTATGCTGCTGACATTTATCTTGATATTTCTTTTCCTTTTTTGGCATTTCCTTGAGAGATGCCATTTTCACAGTCAATTCCATGTATTGATTGAGACATTCAAAGGATATTTTTAGAGAGATCAGGTTCTTATAATGATACCTGTAAGCCTTCATCTACAGTTCCTAATAATAATAATAGAAAATGTGTTTGTTTTTTTTTTAAATTCATCAGGAAAATATTTCAGATTGCTTATTTGCTTCTCTTTAAGTTTCAGCTCTCTTTTCAGTGTCAGAGTCAATGAGTAAATTAAACTTTGGTTGCTAATTGACAACACCACTGTCTGCAGCTCTTTCAGTCTTCAGTGTAAAATTGGAAACACTTCCTGCAAGCAGGTATGTCTATCTGTAACATGTTGAGGATTGAAAACACTCCTATGCATAGATAGTGGATAGAGGGGTGGAGGGAAAAAGGGTGTGTTTGATGTTTGAAGCTTGAGGTGCCATTCTTTGTTGATATGATCACTGATCACAGTGGAAAAAATGCAGAATAATGGCCTGATGGAGCTGGCAGTGACACCACCTTTGCCTTACTGCTAGAAACACATAGAATGAATGCCTCACTTAAGTGCTTCTATTTTCAGTGGGCAGGTGGAAGGCTCTTTGCTAATTAAAGTTTCCACAAAGAATCATGGTTGGTAATTCAGAAACAGTGAAGCTTTACAACCAGAAGCAATGAAATACCATAAAACTTCTCATATTTTTTTCAGTAATTGTAAGAATTTCACTTTGAAATTGTATTACTGCCAGGTGCTTTCACCTGGTTATGGCAGAGATTGTTTTCAGGTGGATGCCCCCTCTCTTCAAGACCAGACTGGACGGGGCTTTGAGCAACCTGGTCAGGAGGGAGGTATCCAGCAGGAGGCTTGAAACTAGATGATCTTAAAGGTCCCTTCCAACCCAAATCATTCTGTATTTCCATGGTTCTGTGATTCATTTTCAGAAATCAAGGCTCAGAATGTTCTTTTTCACAGAGTAAATAGTTGTGAGAAAAATTGCCTTCAGGCATGAAGCTGGTTCCCAACAGCTAATTTTTTGAGTGCCTTTACAAGTCTTGTACATTTTTTCTTTAGCAGAGTATGTACTTTTTAGTTTAACAGCCACCCTATTAAAAATTAAAACAGGGCACTGAATCTGAATCAGCAGTGAAGTATGAAACAGAACAACTGTAGTAATGGTAAAAAATATTAAACAGTAACTTCCTTTAGATGGGAGAGATTCACAGCAGTTAATGCATCAGAAAGCATCTCAGAGTGGGCTTACACTGCCAGCATATGATACTGAAATCCTCTCTGACCTCCAGCTAGACACTCTATTCTTCCATAGCTCAGTTACTGCATTTTGACAAGTGACTGGACAACAACCGACCTGCAGGAACTGCTTATTAGCAGAATCTTAGATGGAGGCAAATTCTGCCTATGTAGACTTCTTATTAAATTCTGCACCTATAAAAATGTGGTCCCTCCTTCGGCATGTTCTGATTTATATTTAATGACTAACAAAAACATATTTGATTGAACTAATAGCTTAGCTATTAGAATCATAGAGTCATAGCATAATTAAGGTTGTGAAAGACCTCAAAGATCACCCAGTCCATCCCCTCCATGCCCACTGACCAGTCCTTCAGTGCTCCATCTCCATGGTTCTTGAGCATCTCCAGGGATGGTGACTCCACCACCTCCCTGTGCAGCTGTGCCAGGGCTCAGCCACTCTTTCATAGCTGATCCCATGTTATCTGTCTACGGACAGTGGCAAAGTAAAAACGTCTGTGTGCTTTCCTTCATAAGACCTATTTAAGCTGACTTGAATTTTTGGAATATGTAGCCTCTAATCACTTCCTTCGTGCTACAGTTGTTGAGAAACCACTTGTTGAGGCTAGAATGAAATAGCTCCATCCTTTCACTAAGATCATTCAATGTCTACATTATTTTCATGTATCTTTTGAAGTTCTTATTTCTGTATCTGTGTAGAGATTGATAGCTAATAGGGAAAAATCCCTTTATTTTTAAGTACCTCCGTCAAATCTACTGGGGCCTGGGACACATTCTCTCTTTCACTAAGTACTACTGTCCATTATTTACTTTTTCCAGCCTTGCACTGGACTTTGCTTCGCTGCATTTTATCAAATCCTCTAGCAAGCTTCACTGAAACTATCAGCCCAGGCTTGTACTCAATTTGCAAGGCATACATTTGTAGCTGGTCATGGGAAAGAACAACCTTTGTGCTCTCACATGAGCAGGGTAGTATTTGTGAGTCTCTCCTGTTAACAATAATAAATAGCTTATGGCCAATCCTGATTAACAATTTCATCCCCTAATTAAATCCATGATTTTTTTTACATCCTTGGACTAAAATAAAGTGCTGCTTTCCTATGAGAGCACACAGACAATTGTTTGTTTTTGTTTTGGATTTTTTTCCTGTGGAGAAATAATAGTAACTGTGGTGAGAAATCCATCCTTTAAAAAAAAAAAGATGTAAAAATTGGATGTCATGAATTAGCTTTGAAGGAAACTAGAACCTATTTAATTATTTTAATCTACAATGACTTGACACAACACACAGCTCTGTGGCAGGTAAAGTTAGTAGAGTCAGATCACACCAGGAGCTGTTTAAGATGGCCTTCTAGAGTTTAATTTTTCCATATTTTCAAACTCCTGTTAAGATTTATATCTCAACTGTCATTAGGTATCTCAACACTGCAGCGCCCTCGGATAACTGTTTTCAGTAGATAAATTAGATATATAGATCATTGTTCCAAGACATCTTTATTTTTTCTCTGCTGGGATAAACATACTATGAATGTCACCACATTTATTCTGATCAACCTGTTTGTTTTTTCATGTTAGCTCTTCTCCTTGTTAAATGAAGCCTGTATTACTGTTCATTTGTTTCAATCCATTAGCTCTGATTTTTTCCCAAATCTCACAAGAAGCTGTGGTATGTACTTCTACCATAATTTCCCAGCTCAAAAATTTATTTCTTTACACATCTTAGAGCTTCTTCCTTCCACTATCTGCTGTCCAGTGGTGATAATCATGACTAGAACAGTCTAGGTATAAAACACTACCTCTGCAGCAAACTAGGAAAATGGCATTTCTTGAGAAAATCATTGTGTGAGCACAAACTCAGCCATCTTCCCCAGTGCGAGACATGTCATCAATGATCCTCTTTTATATACCTAAAACTTTGAGACTGTTTCTATAGGTCTGCTGGAACTGGATAAGTAAGTCAGTTCACACTCCTGATCCTTTCATTCACAATCTAACTTTGAAATCATAGCATCATCCATTTTGTTCTTTACAGATCTGTCCTGTCGACAGGGACTGCTCAAATGGGAAATACAGGGAAGTGGCTATTTCATACACATCCTTGGTTTGTTTGTAGTTTCAAAGGGTATTACAGATATATCTTAAAAATATATTTTTCGCTCCAACTCCATGAGCTGCATTTTTCTGGTGCCATTAAGGACATAGCACATATCTGACATGATTACGTCTACATGACATTCATACGTAATTACGGATGTCTCTTCAGACAGTTACTTTCATATATATTTACCTCACATTTCTGGTTGTAAAAGAGCTTGTCATCCTTCTTGGAGCTAAAAAATTACCCCCAGCATCTGTGGCCTTTCTTTTATGACTCATATCACTGTTTCTGTTACATCCCTGGCTTCTGCTCCAGAGTTCAAATAAAAGTCAACAAGCGTCCTATTTGAACTGAGTTTCTCTGCCACTCATCTCCTGCTGCAGTGTTCTCCATCTTTTCTATAAAGAATTCAATGTTCAAGGGCTGTTCTGAAAGTGATGTTTCCTATTTTTTTATATTGGCCCATAATGCCAGAGGTGGATGTTGGCTGAATGTCATATAACTCTCAGGAAGCTACTTCTTTGAAGTAGAACTCACTGGTTTTCCTTCCATTAAGAAAATAAATAAATAAATAAATAAATAGATGTTTGGAGCATCAGCCTTATTTAAGAAACATTTCCTTTCTCTCCTCACCCATAAGGACCCCCCTCACCACACAACGTTTTAAATGCTCCCTTCTGATGCGGCCTAAGGAGAACACAGTGGTGAGATTATTTTGAAATGTCATGACATTGATAACTGAAGGAAACTTCTCTGGCTTCTCTTCTCTGAATACTTAAAATTTCCAGCTTTTGTGCCAATTCCACCATGCGACTTAACATTGAAAAACTGGAGAACCCCATAATGACCAGTGATCTTCTACTGCCTCTGATCTGTGTTGTGTTAACCAGCTTTTACTCCACTGCTCTTTCAGCCAATTTTGTGTGCTGCTTAATCAACACTCAGCACTTGATAACACTACCAAAATGATTTGCTCAGCAGGGACCCCTAATTTTGGAAGCTTCCATTTAGTTCTCCCCATCTTGAATTGGGAGGAGGGATCCCAATGACATCAGTGGATGGAGAATTAAGGCCACAAATATAGCAGTTGTACGATTGAAACAGCCTGATATACATCTCTACAGATGCGAACTCAAGAAGACACTGGGATTGCCATACCTAAGGCAGAACATTTTCTATGGGCAGATTCATGGTGTTTGTTTCCAAAGCTGCTAAGCTAAGGCATTTCAACAGCCCTAAATGAATGTTTTAAAAGCACAGGTGAACAGCAAGAAGACAGAGCAACATTGGCTTCCCCCCAAAAAATGTATTACAGGAGGATATACTGTTCTGAATTCCATCTTCTGGCAAGGCACTGTGTAAATCAGAAGCTGCAAATTTTTCATCTCATTTTGTCTGACCAAGGGTATCTTTGTCACAAATATTAAGTGAATTGCACAGAACAAAGCTTTAAAGAATAGCCCTTTAAAACAAAGTTTTCACATTCAACAAGGAATAACATAACTGTATCTGTTTTGTGGAGGGAAGGATTCTGTCCTAAGCTACATAACAGCTTATTAAATGAGACAACCAGCTATTAAAGGAGATGGAATTGAAAATAAAGATTTCTTGGAGAAATTCTGCAAGAGGCACAAGGGGACCACCAGCTGTACAACCTCAGCATTCAAAGGACTCATTAGTGCAGCATACGCCTCCTTGCATTTCATAGGCAAAATATATGATCTTACATCAGTAGACACTTTAATGAGGTTAATGGGATTATTATTATTTTGTAAAATAACTACTATAATGTAATAACAGTAAAGCATTCTCAAAGAGGACTGTTCAGGGCAGTTGTCAGTATTGTAATCTCACCTTTAAGAAAACAATTCATATATAACCGCAAACTGTCCCAGTGATGCGTGAGAAAGATCTCAATGTAAAAAACAAATTATATTATTACAGGGCTTTGTGCTCATTTTGCTAGGATGTATCCAGCTCAAGATAGTGCTATCACAGAACAGCTTGCCAGAAAAGGAACTTAAGTTAAAAAAGGAACTCAGTTAAAAAAGAAAGATGTTTACATGAATTTCTAGAGCTCCCTTTCATGTCCTCAGTTGTCATCCTATCTCTCTGGAATTTTATTCATCTTTCTCAGATGAGAAATACCCACAGTTTAGGTGTGAATTTAGGATTCTTATTGCCTTAGGTGTCATACTCTTAGAAGAAATTAGTGATTAGGTCATTTGCAGTCCTTCTGCAAATTGCATCTCTATGGGACAATTTCTTTCATCACATATATGGTATTTATTTTGTTTTGAAAAACATAGAGGTCATCCTACAATGACCACCTCTGATCTGGAGCATAAAGTAAGTTTTTGCATAGATCTGAAAGTTGACTTTCAATTAGGCACATTAAACCACATCAATTTATATGCTGGTTCATCCTGCCATCTTATCTTCACTTCCTGGCTCACTTAATGCTGAAAACTTAAATGAAAACTGAGATGAAAACAGAAAAACTTAATGCCCTAAAAAATACATACTGTCCAGAGCTCAGAAGAGGACAGTTCAAGAAAAGATGCTCAGAAATACTTAAATGAAATAACATGATCCTCAGAAAAAAAAATAAATTCTGAAAATGAGGAGTGATTCAAATTGACAGTTCTAAAGGAAGCATTAAAATAAAGCCTGTCATGAAGGTGCATCTGCAAGTATCTGTTAGCACATGAATGATGAGTCTTTAAGAATGCTGTCACCCCTAAAACTTTTGGTGCAACACAGATGTTGGAAACTACATATCCCAAATTATAGGTTTGTAATCTCTGTGGTAATCTTTGACCAACCAACAATGAATAGAGAATTACTAAAGCAGAAGAGGAGCTCTACTGTTTATGTTGCTCCTCATTTCCAAAATATTTAGCAGGAAGAAATCTCTTGCAGTGCACCAATATCAGTCTCCTGAAGTAGAGTGGTAAAGTCAGACAACATGAGTTTTAAGACTTGCAACATTTGGAGACCAACAGCGCTCATAATTCTTCAGATTTAGTTCATATTTACACCTCAAGTTCTTTAGTAGTAAACCTGTACAACCCCTTAAGAGAACAAGTATGTATTTATCAGGCTCTACTGATGTCTTTTTATTTGCTAGTTTCTTTCTATAAATTAATTAATAGGTAGAAAAACTATGCTGAAGAAAAGTTCAGCACATGAACCATAAAGAACCATTTAAATCACTCAAAACCTTTGTTGAGTAGGCACGGAGCTGCTGTTGCATAAAATGTAAAAACAACCAATTTAAAATTAATGTTCTGTCTGATTCCTAGGCTTACATTAAAAACGCTACAAAGATTTGTGTAAAATGCCTGATACATTTCTGTTAAAGAGCAAGGAGACTGCCATTTATCAATGACAAAGACTACCATGTGTTTGTCAGGAGCCTATGATCCACTGAAACTATGGGTGAAGAGTGAAATGGAGCCTCAGGCAAAACACTTGAATGATCAATATTGCTCAAAGGATCAGTAAATTCTTATTATTATATAAGAAAGTTGTTACAAAAAGTAATGTCTCCTCTTTTATTCTGTTGACTCACAATGTCAGAGGATATTGGTGGCATGGCAGTAGAGGCTGAACCTTCCCACCAATATCCCGTTACATGTTGTTGCCTTGGGAAAGTGGTTATGAGAAATTATCTCATTAACTCCAAGTTACTTCAAAGCATTACTGTCATGAGCTGCAAATCAGATAGCCAATGTATGAAAGAAGACACGAGCATAATTTTCTTCATAAACAAACTGTAAAGCCATCATAATTGTTTCACCTGATTGTAATTCTCCACTGAGTGACATAAGCAGTGCTGTCACTTCTTTCAGCAGGTTATAATTCTCATTGTATTTTATATGAAATTAACATGTTTGCTGCGATGTCAGGTGCAGTTATGAACATTCTCTATTATGTCTCTAAGTTGTAGGGTGATTCATCCCTTCTTGTGGAGTTTGGGTTCAGATAAGCAGGGAGAAGGAAAGAACTGCCCAGGATCCATATAGTATGAAAATTAGAAGCAAGCCCATGGTGACCTGCTCACCTCTCTCATAGTACTACCAACTCCAACTGTCTCACTTTATTGAAAAGAATGTAATCACACAGTTTGTGGGTTTTTCTTTCCTAAATAAAGCACTATAGCCAAGTGATTATTTCTTTATTACTTGTGGAATTGTTTTTGTGTTACCAGAAGTATAAACTGAAGATCCAATTAGATAAAAAGCACTGAACTAGTAGACATATTAATAGATGAAGCATAAATAATTCAAACAGTTGGACTCATGTTTCTTAAAACTTCTTTCTTTTTTCATAATTGGAGACAAATTAGTTTCAAATAAATTAACATGTCTACAGTTATAACAGTAGAATGCAAGAAGAAAAGAAAAATACTGATTCTGGCAGGTAACACTGAGAAAAAAGGCTCTGGATTCAAATAATGCGGCAAAGACAGCTGAATGCTAGTAGAAGAGGAAAATAAGATAACCACATTATAGCAAAGACTCATCTCGGCTTAATCCTGTACACCTTCTAAGTATGGCAAAGCCTTCACAGACAGAATAGCAACCCAATAAGCTCTTGTTAATAAGCTGATTAGTGGTTTAGAAGCTGTTTTCTGATCAGACAGTGCTTACATGGAAGACATTGATATGTTGAGTCTGCGGACCTGGAGTTCAACTATGTCTATGCTAGAACCAGATGATTTTTCAACCAGCATATGATGGATCTGAAGGATCCTGAAGGACCTCAGTTCTCTGTTAGTCCCCTTCGAAGGAAGAGGGGGAGACAGCCTTGATGCTGTGCCAGCACTGCTCAGCAGCAGACAAAATCTTGGTGACATATAACACTGTTCTTCCTAAAAGTGCAGAGCACAGCACTATATGAGCAGCTGCAAGGGATCATAGATCTTTAAGGATGGAAAAAAACACTAGGATCATCTAGTTCAACTGCCAACCCATCACCACCATGCCCATTAACCATGTCACTCAGTGAACTCCATCCCAGTCAGACCCATTACAAACATTTCAATGCAAAATAACAAATAAAAACCAAGTAGAAAACATGACTGTTCCTCTGGCTTCATATGTATAAGTGCCTATCTCCTTGCCCTTTTACTAAAATCCATTCTTTGAGCCTTACATACTTTGCTCTATTCAGCACTGATTACACAGTGCATGATCCCCAAATGCTAAGTGCTAAGAACAAAAATAAGTTTAATATGAAATTAATTGCATTTCAGAAAAAAAAAAATGTTTTCAACAATTTTTATTTAATTGAGAGCAGATTGAGCCAGGTATTATAAAGGACTAAAATGGTCTTTGTAGGCTATAAGAAACCTAATTGCTTTTTTCAAATTATTTTTTTCTCTTTCATGGACAACTAATGAATAGAATTAAGGAGCCTACCATGTCATTATTATTCAAATTTGGTTGACAAAGATGTTAAGATTAGAGATGATGGATGAGATAGAAATATCCATCTTTTTAGCAACTTGAAGTTAATTAAAATAAACCTGACCTGTTATCTGCCACCTAAAGTTTCCTATGGAAGCAGGACTGTAATGGTAGCATAGACAAATTGGCTTGTCTTACTTAAACTCCTCTGGGTTAATTAAAATGCAGCATATTCTTTGAAGAATGCCACATATGAGTTGGTTACTTTTCCCCTCATTCCTGTTACACATTTTCTGAATATTCATGATAAGATTTCATGTAACTAAACAAGAACTCTGAGATTTGTATCAAAAGGAGTACAGCTTTTGCTTAGTGTAAGGAAAGACCACAACATCTCTCAAGGTGCTCAGAGCAGGGAAGAATCAGAAAGCTCCAGCAGCCTCTGGCAGAAACTTCTGGAAACACGACCATGACAGATTGGAACCAGCTCTGGTGCTGGAGCACCATGGCTGTCAGCATGTGATGGATATTTAGGGTGGAAGTGTTTTGAGCCCTAGTCTATTTCAGTGTTTGAAGGAGGAATAGCAATGCATACGGCACACAATAAAGGAGGGAAGTGGTTACGTCTTTTTTAGAAAATGCATTGGTGGAAATGTAAGGTTTCATATCACTGTATGAATGTTTGATAAGCCAAACTTTGTCAGACATCAGATCTTGTTGGTTCTGATTTCTAAATCACAGCTCACAAGAGAAAACTGCAGGGCTGGCCTTTGTGTAGCTTCTGAACTCATTCCTTGACAGGGCTTGATTTCATTCCACGTAAATTTCCTGTGGCTTGCAAAGCTGCTTGAGTGCCACAATCTCCTAGGAACATATCTACTTCATTTTGGGGTTGCTCAGATCCTGTCTAGGCATCACCAGGAATCCTTCTCTACCTCAGGACAGAACAAATCAATACACAATGTAAGCGATGGGCAAACAGCCTCACTTTCCAGTTAGACATCTCTGGCAGGACCAAGATTCTGCCTAAGAAAAAATGAATTATAAAAAAACTCAATGAAGACTATGGAGCAACTGTTTGAGAATGTGGCACTTTTCTGTGCCACATCGCCACTACTGTAAGAAAGGGTCTCAATGTCCAGCTAAGACCTGACATGGGGTTCTCCTGTGAATGCATTCCAAAGCAAGGTTTGTCCATGTTACACTTAAGTTTAGGAATGTGGTTATGGGCATGGTGGTGATGGATCAGCGACAGAACTAGCTGATCTTAATGGTCTTTTACAACCTTAATCATTCTAGAATTCTATATTCTTAGTCAAATCTATTATCTGATCTTTCTTAGATTGGTTATCTAGATTGGTTTCGGGGGTTGGACTCTTCCAACCCCTATGATTCTATGATTCTGTGATCTTTCCCCTAAACCGTTAGGTGAACCAGATATGCAACATACTGCTTCAGGACACCTTAAGGACCACCTAATTTATAATATCTAAAGAGAAGGCATGCTCAAATGCCTAGCAAGAACATGTAGTGTTCTTGTATCCCAAGTTTACGTGGGTCTAGAAGAGAGTCAGAAGTCACATGTTAGGATTTATAAAAAGCTCAGATACTAAGGATGAGGGTATAGCTTCCTGATGAAGCCTATTTTTTCACATTTGCTGAATGGGCACGACAATAAATAAGACAGGACAATTTGTTCATCAAGGCTGATAGCACAAATAGTACTAAAACCCCTTGACAAGTTTTTTTCTCAATAGTGGCCTTAGAAAATGATGTAGCCAATCTGATTGAATAATCTTCCTAGCAACAAAAGTCAAGCTGTAAGTTTTAAGGACAAGTCAATACCTAGCTGGATAGAATTTAGGTCTGAGCATTTTACATATGAAATAACAAAGCTGTAGATGTGTTTATTGATTCAGGAATTCAGTGATGTGAGTTTTAAAGCTTTGTGCTTCATGTAACCTGGATAACTTACGATCCTCAGATTAGTCATTTTTATTAATTTTTAGAAAGCCTTGCTATCATTCTAAGCAAACATGTATAAATTCTGTCTACATATGATTGATAATATTCAGGTGAATTTGGATTTGCCACATTCAGAAAAGCTCATAAATAAATCTTTTTCTAGCTCTAACAGTCTGTTTTCTCATTTTAAAAATCTGATAGACTGAGTAAAGGAGACTTCATTACCGCTGAGAAGAATGGCTACACACGAACTTCATTCACAACAAAGCCAATTGTTGATTAAAAGGAATTGGAGACGATTAATATGTTTTCAATGGCTACATTTGGTCATTACAACTATTCATACCAAAACAACTACCAGTTTTTAATTTTTGCCTTATTTAATTGATCTTAAGCAATCTATGGGAAAATTCTGAAGTCAAGTGAAATCAACTACAGGATGCCATTTATAATGGGCCTGCCTAATGGGAGAGGTATTCATCTCCACAGTTACGCAACTCACACATCATTTGTCATATTTCCTGTGGCAATTTGTTTTCCTCTTGTTGTTTAATCAATTTCAATTAAACTGACCCTCTGTAATCCAGGAGCATGCTTTGAGATGATAGGCATTCTAAAAAACACAACATAACCTGTGTTCAGCTTCCTCATATAAGCATCTTATGTTTCAAATAGAGAAGCTTCTGTGAGCTTCATTTAATGAAAGAGAAGTCTTGATTTTGTCACACAAATAAGTATGGGGCCAGAATTCCAACTTGAACAGTGTGAGTAGGAAATTTGGGCTCTGCACCTTCATTCTACTGTTTGATGTTGTCTGCATCAGAGCAACATGATTTAGTTAAGCTAACATTTCTCTTTCCCAATCTATCAGAGGTCTTATTTTTCTTTTTTTCTAAACCATTTTAATTCTAACTTTATGACAACAAGTTCAACTACTCAAAAGTCTAAATCACCTTAACATAAGAACTCCATACCAGCACCACCACGAGTTGAAGTTACCATTTCAAGTAAATAAAAAGTAGTTTCCCCTTTCACTGCTGACCATTTCTCGTACAATTCAGTTATTTCTTTACACATCCCTAGCCTGCTTTGGCAGGGGGGTTGGACTAGATGATCTCTAGAGGTCCCTTCCAACCCCTAAAATTCTGTGATTCTGTGATTCTGCTTTCATACTTTCATCTTAGTTCCTTTATTGCCAGCAGAAGTTCATTCAAAGAGAAGACAGTCCACTGATTATGTAAATATGTGGATTTATCTGTAGCTTTGATATCAACTTCCTCCAAAAGGTCAGCTTGTTCCAAATCCTCCATTTCCATGAGTTGTTAGATTTAATCTAAACTCTTCTGTGCATCTTTATATCTGATGTTCAAAAATAGATTTCAAATGATCTTGGATTACTAGGAAGAGCACAAAAGCCTCTTGAAAGCGTATTTTTGATTCTCAGTTGTCAGACTGTATTGAAATATTAAAAATTATATTGGAAATTCAAAGAGACATCTTCATATATACTAAATCATCACCACATTATGCTAAAATTTGGAAAATAGAAATGGGAAAGAGCAGGCAGAGACCCAGTTAACCTCTGAATTTGTGTATGTGAGTATGTCTTTTATCCAAGTATAAATAGAAATGAGAAAAATATTATGAATGAGTCATGGAAGAAAAGTAATAAATAAATCAAATGACATCAGCAAAAGAAGCTGTTGTAGAAAGTCCTGCAGGTATTTCATGATTGAGCAGTTGGCTATCTCAAAGGTGACCAACGCACTAGAGTGGCAACAAGAAAAACTGGCAAATAACCCTTTTTATTTTCAGCTTTTCCCCTCTTCATTCACTGATGTAAGCTATGGTGTGTTCCAGTTAAAACTAAACATTGCCTTGATAGCACTTGTCCATAATTTCTGTGCCATTTATGGCAATACCATGCTGTTGTCTCATATACCTGAAATATTTCAGTATCAGAAGTTGCCTTACGTTTAACCAAGTGAAAGGTTGGTTGACACAGCAGAAGAATGATAAACTAACATGGGAGTAAAACCCATCCACAACTCCCGTAGGAGAAAGTCAGACTCCCATTCTATCTGCTTTGGCTTTGATTATTCCTCTTTAATTCAAATAAAAGTGATTCAGCATATTTCACTTAAAAGACATTATTTGCCTGACTATGCTGCTGGCTGTACTTCTATTTAAAAGTAAGAATCTGCCATGCCACCTCAGTGCATGCCATTAGGATTTTTCTGGTTTGGAACAAAAAATTTTCAGGTATGGGGGAATATGTAAATAAATTAATTCCCCTCTTATTGTCATACAGCTGAGTAACTGTGAAGGCCCAACCAGGCAGCAGTAACTATTCATATCATCTTGAACTGAACAGCAATCACCTTCCTTGCCAAGAGACAGCCTTTTCTCTTTTTCACTATATTCTAAGTTTTCTTCTGTCCCAGTACATCCCATATGGATAAGGTTTTTCTCCATGACTGCAAATATCAATACCCCTGGTTGTTTCAGAATGTCAGTGATGTTAACCTACTTTCAAAGAACGAAATTAAGAGCCAAGTGTTGGGAAACTTATACTAAAAAGGAATATAATTCTCCTTTCTTTCTTATCATTTCCAGCTAGAGAGAATCAATACAAAAACAACAAAGAAGTATAAAAGAGAGGGAATCCATATGATAACCAGAGGTTTTGCTTGATTGTTAAAAAGGGGGAGAAATAAACTAATGAGAAACTGAAAATCTGTTTCATATCTTTTTTTTCCCACAGAAAATGGTACTTTAAACAGCCCAACCATATACTTAAAGAAGTCTTTGAATGCTTGAGCTTATCAGAAGAAGAAAAAAGAAACTGAGCTTATGAGAAAGATTCAGCTGAAAACCAGATGGCTTCTGCAACAGTGAATAGATTGAAAACTATGATGGGAATGAACAGCTCCAGAGATTAGGCAAGAAGTTTGAGAGATCTTCTGAAAGAATACAGCAAGAGTCATGATTCAAAACACTTGCAGGGTTTTTATTACAACATATAATTGACTGAAATATATAGTGATTTATTTCACAATGCCTTATAGTTAGTATATTTTCTGAAATTGCAACAGAATGGAAATAAAACAAACATTCCATTAGATGGAAATTCTGTTGGTTTGTTTTTCAAAAATTGATTAAAGTTTTCATTCAGAATGTTTTTCAAGTAAAAATTGTGCTTTTCTGTAAGGAAACTTCTACAGAGGAAAATAATTATTTCCTAATAGAGTTTCATGTTTAAATAAAGAACAATTAAAGCTTTTCAGCATTTTATTTTTCCTTCCAGCATCCCTAGTTTGATCTTATTTTTCACCTTCTGCTTTGTCTTTTGAGAAAGGAGAGGCTGGGGGGCAGGAGGGGGGTGGGGGGGGCAAAGTAGAAAACAAATAAAGTTAAACTGTTATAAATTTCTGAGGAATTTAAATGTTTCAATGAGGAAAAACTTGGGAGAAGAGCAGAAATGTATAACCCCTAACACACACACATACACACAAAGTAATGTTCTTTCAAGAGGTTTTCATTTTAATGTTATGGACCCACAGGTATGAAAATAATTATAAAAACCTGCAGATTATAAACTGGGTGATAAAATCTCCATATTTTTCTTGGGTGGGCATATAGCTTCTCTCTTCTGCAGAACTATCATGCAATAGGAAAACCCCTGGATGCTTCATTCTGCACCAGCTACATCCTTTTTTGAGTTTATACACTCTTTTGGGAAGAGGCATGTGATTTTTATCCATTTTCCTATTTACTTTATGTAAAGCTATATACTTTTTTGATCTTTAAAGCTTTGTTTCTGCTTAATTTTTGCTGCGGTGTTAACTCTGAATATCTGTAGGAATGGCCATTTCTAGGCTGCCCTCTGCAGTTCTAATGCTAATTCTCGAAGACAATTGTCAAAGGCGTTTTTGTTTAAAGCTTAAGCACAAGGGCAACGTGGCTTAAATAAAAAGAGAATATCACCATCAAAGAAAATCAAAGAGAATTTCAAACCATGTACCCTGCCCTCCAAAGCAGCATCGCAGCTTTTAAGAAACTAGGGGAAGTTTAACATCAGATTTTGAAAGCTTCAAGGACAAAGAAGATGTTGATTTGGTCCCTTATCAGGGCGTGAACTTACTTCTGAGCTCAGCACTATATATATAAACAAAACAAAAAGAAAACAGAAAAGGAGAAGAGAAAGAAAATCATCGCTCTTTAACAATAAATAAGTAAGCACACACTATAACACATAATAAATTAACACCAGTGCCACTGAAGAATAAAAATAACATTTTCAAAGGACAGCTTGTCATGTTCTCATGACTCAGGGATTGTTGTTTGTTTTTCCTCTTTCTCCTCCCCCCTTTAATTAATACATTTACTTCCAAATAAGATCCAAGCATTAGGAAAATGTCACACCATATGTGTGTTTATTTTTGCTCAAGTAATTATAATGGGGTAGGATCTCTCTTTTCCTTTCTTCGCTTGCTGAGACAGAATGTTCCTTCAGAGGATAGAACAACCTCAAAGCAGCTGCTGCAACATCTGAGGCAGAGAAAAAGTCAAAACTTCGTACTCTTTTCCTTGTATATGCAATGACCTTTGAAAGAGAGGGAGGGAGTCCTTCCTCCAGGTCCTCCCCCCTTGAGCTTTAGTTTAATCAGGATTGAGATTAAGAAGGATGTCTTCTCAGAAAGAGGGATCAGGTATTGAAACAGTCTGCCCAGGGATATGGGGCAGTCACTGTCCCTGGAGGTGCTTAAGGAAAGGACGGATGAGGTACTTTGGGACATGGTAAGTGGACAGTTGTACCTGAAGTTCTTAGAGATTTTTTCCAACCTTAATCTTTTTATGAATCTGCACATAGAAGCAGGCAGCTGATTTAAAACATCCCTGTCAGTGCATTTGCCTTGTACCTCACTCCCTTCAGCCAGGTAACCCTCCATATGCTGAGTGCTCTTTTGGATAGAAAGTTACTCATATTATTACAATAGTAGGTGCGTCTACATTTTATATAAGCAGTCTGGGTAGCTCAGAACAAAATCACTGCAAGTTCTGAGTCCAAAAGGGACAAATCCTCCCCCTCAGATTGCAATAGAAAAGGCTTTTAGGGCGCTATTTTCCTCTTCACTCTAAATATTTATTTTACGTCTTCTCAATGAGTTCTGATGTTTTCTGAGTGGTCAGATGAGTACGGGTATTTTTTGATTATTACTTCTGTTACTTTAATCTTCTTGCACTTACTAACATGATGCTATACTCCAGTACACTGTCTACCACTCAGAAATCTCTCTCCTAGAAGAGATACATTATGTAGTGTTCTCCTGATGCTCTCTCATTGCTATTGTTCTTTTATATGATCATGTCAAGATGATTTCAAAACACAGAAGATATCATGCACAAGTATTTTGTGCAAAGCTTTTGTGATTCTAGATATAAAGGGAAATTTTCTTTTCACTGAGATGGCTATTTTATATGGTGGCTGATTTTAGTAGTCTTCAGAGTATCTATGATGCTTAGTGGTATAGTTCTCATTCAGTTCTCAGCAGGCTGACAATTACACATCTGAGGCTCCAGAAATTTTCAAATGGGGACTGCAGGGATAGATATTGCAGGGAAAGGGACCAAAGGACTTTCCTTTCTTTTCAACAGAAAGAATGGTCTTCAAGGATGGGCCCTATGGTACAGAGCCACAGTGGAGCAGTGCTTGAAAAACTGCAACCTGTGGGAAGGCCACATGGGATCAGTCCAAGAAGGATGGTATCCTGTGGGAGGGGCCATGTGGAGCAGGGGCAAAGTAATCATGGAGCAGCTGCAGAATTAAGCATGATTACGTGACCTCAGCCCCTATTTCCCTTTGCTAATGGGGAGAAGATAGAAGAGAGGTGTTTTTGGTTTTCTTTTAGTTTCTCACTGCTCTAGCCTGTTAGTAATGTGCAATAAATTACATTAATCTTCCTGTGCTTAATCTGTTTTGCCTGTGATGAATATCTGTGAGTGGTCTCCCTGTCCTTATCTCAACCTCCAAAGTTCGTTTCATCATATTTTTTCTCCTTATATTTTTGAGTATGGGGAGTGAGAGCAATGTGGTGGAGCTCAGCTACGTATCAGTGTGAAACCACCACAACATAAGATCTTGATTCTGTAAATCAGAACTTTGAATTAAGGCCATTTTTACATTTATATCCATTACCCACAATAGTCCCAAAGGCATAACCAATATGAGATTTCAGTTTTATTCATTTCTGTAGGCAAAGGAATGAGAAGTATAATACAGCTAGTTCAGGACTTTCTACTTACTCATTTTAAAGTGTTGTATAGGTAATAATAATTCTCCGTACTTATTTTTTCTCATTGTTCATTTCCTTGAGGTCAAGATTCAAAAGTCCTAACATAACAGTAGTCTATATTCCATTCTTAGAATCATAAAGTCATGGAATGTCTAAGGTTGGAAGGGTCCTTAAAGATCATCCAGTCCCAACCCCTGCCACGGGCTGGCTGCCACTCACCAGATCAGGTTACTCAGTGCCCCATCCAATTCAGCCTTGAGCATGTTCCAGTCACGGCTTCTGTGGGCAACCTATGCCAGTGCCTCACTGCTCTATGAATAAAGAATTTCTTCCAAACACCCAGCTTAAATCTCCTTTATTTTAAAACTGTTCCCCTTGCCCTTTTGCTATCTGTCCATGTAAAAAGTCAGTCCTCCTCTTATTTAAAATCTCCCCTGAAGTACTGGAAGGCCAAATTAAGGTTTTCCCAGAGCCTTCTCCAAATTAAACAATTCCAGCTCCCTCAAACTTTTTTCATGTTAAATTTTTCTGAGAAACTTTCTTGTTTGCCTGTTCGCTTTTTGTCTGTCTTCATTGACGAGACAACATAATGTGATATTGTGATTCAGTTCTGATAATCTTACTCTAAATAACATAGGAAATAGAAACTTCTTGACACTTTCCTACCTTTTGCTATGATTTTATTCTGCAAGGTATACTCATTCTAAGGCAGATCTTTCCAAGGCACAATATACCTCAAGGACCTAATGAATTCACGATAGAGGCATGATGCTCTCATTCTCTATATTCATGTAAAGATCTTTCAAAATTGGTTCCTTTAGGATGAGGAATGGCAAATCCTTCTTGAGAACAAGTGCAGATAAATATAAGTGATTTGTCTTTTATCACTTCCTCAGTGCACAATGATCTGTCAAATTCTAACTTCAGGAAGTGGACAGCTGAGCTTGCTGAGTCATGGAAGTAACGAGGTTAAACTCCTTCAGTGCCTTCCAAAGAGAAATTTCCTGATGAGAGAATTATGCCCTATTGCTGACAAAGGAGATCATCAGGAGGAGACCTTTGCCAGGTCCTCCATCCATCTTCTGTGGTTGAGCAGCCAACAACCAAAGCCATGACTTATTACAACCCAGCAGCCCATCTCCTCTGCCCTATGACCAAGCCCAGGGACACCTTGATATATCAATAACACCCCAGTTTGTATGTCGAAACCAGATGAGAAACTGGAAGGCATTTAGGTTATTTTTTCACTATGTTGCTTTCCTACAGAGGTTATATATAAGGCACAAGATCTGTGGATTTATATGAGTAGTTGCTAGTTACCCTGAATTGCACCTTAGATTTGATTCTTCAATGCTTAGACACTTAAAATACTGCAAAAGCATATTGCTTTTCTTTAACATTCACAGAATCACAGAACTGTAGTGGTTGGAAGGGACTTCCAGAGATCATCGAGTCCAACCCCCTGCCAAAGAAGCTCCCAGCCCAGGTTGCACAGGTAGGCATCCAGGTGGGTATTGAATGTCTCCAGAGAAGGAGATTCCACCACCTCTCTGTGCCACCTGTGCCAGTGCTCCATCACCCTCACTGTGAATAAGTTCCCATGCATGTTTGTGCAGAACTTCCTATGCTTCAGTTTGTGGCCATTTCTCCTTGTCCTACCACCACACACCACTGAGAAGAGTCCAGCCTTCGTCCCTTCGCCTCCTACACCGTTTCCTCTAGCTTTCCTTCTTATGGCACATGAGCTTGGATCAAACACACAACTATAAGCAGTGGCAAATTGCCTACGTAGCAAAATATACAAAGCAGCAGTATTGCCTGACAGATTCTTTCAGATCTCATTAACTGATCACTAGCCAGTAAAACCAAACTTTGAGAGTAGTTTGAACCAGCACAGATGACTTTAATATTTTATGAAGAAAGAAAACTCTTTCTGCATTATTTCTTTAACCTCTTATAACCTGGGTCACTAAGTATCTTTAAGCATTCAGTGAAGTTGGAATGAATTGGGACATTTTCCAATAATCCAACATTAATCAACATAAAAAAAATTATTTATCCCAGATGTGGGAAGATGTTTGTTTGAGGAATGTAAGACATTCGGGATTCATTCTGTAATGTTTTTCAAAGTTCTTTAGCTCATGAACTTAAAATGAGAATTTTAACTTGGAGATATTAAAAAGCCTTTGAAAGGTAATATAAAGAACCATACCAGCTTTGACTCAAGCTCTATAGTTTTTTACAGTGTGCTTATTAGTTTAACATAATATGTAAGTAAAACAAAACAAAAAAAGTAGGTGAAATTTGTCACTTCACTTATTACTTTAACATAAACTCCCAGACTTCAATCTTGCTAGCATTTATGTGTATACTTATCTGTAAGCATATGCATAATCCTCTTTATTTCTGTAGCAATGCTCATCTGCTTAAATTAAGCTTTAAATACTTCCCACAGAAGCCATTTTTAAACTTGTTTCAAAAGCTGTGTTGTGAGTAATGTAACTTACTTTTAATTATAAGGGAATTTCATTGTTTCTCTTGGAGATGAAGTTGGTGCTCTGTATTCTTGGAAAATCAGCTAATGTATGTTTAAATGTATTTATTTCAAAATATCCTATTGGCACCCATCAAATAAGTAGAAATATCAACACTGGCATGTCCAACCAGAAACCCAACAAACATGGAATTCCCTAAAGAGCTTGGCTTCAGACATTTTGGACCAGGAAGAAATAAGGCAGAATATGAGTTTGAGTTAGATTCAAAAAGGGTTGCCGATCTGTTTCTCCTGAACACTTTATAATGAGACAAAGTTCACCCCCTCACCAAAGCAACTGGATAAAAGTCATGTTTGTTCCAGGTAACAGAAGACAACAGAAAAAAGAGTCAAGTTCTATGTGGATGTGATTGTCCTTTTTCAGCAACACAAAGAATACAAAGATATCCCAAAGAGCTGCTTCCAACACAGACAGACATCATGGCTGGCAACAAAGGAGCTTTATTTCAGATACCACATACTCCCATCAAAATATCTTTCAAGATAATGTTGCCTAACTCCATCTTCCAAAGGGATGTGGCGCTGAGCAATAAATTTCCACTATTTTGTATTTCAGGGCCAGTATATTAATTTCAGTGGATATGCAGATAAATATGGGAGAAATACAAGACTGCGGACTGGCAGCAGACTGGCTTTTCTTAACTACTTGGCAGTTGTCCTCAAGCTGTCAGCTATAAATGTTGACCAAAGAATATATATCAGCGCTCTCATCTGTAGAGGTTTGTCCAATGAGAGTAAATTTTCTTCAATACACAGATCTAAATAGTCACCCCTATTTCTAAAGCTTATTTCCCCACCCTATTAGGGCAACAGTCACATTTTAATAGCTTTTCTTTACTCGAAAAGGAGTAATTCCTAAATGCATTGTAAATGATGATTGAAGCCATATGGCCTTCT
This sequence comes from Oreortyx pictus, assembly GCA_036925125.1. Taxonomy (NCBI): domain Eukaryota; kingdom Metazoa; phylum Chordata; class Aves; order Galliformes; family Odontophoridae; genus Oreortyx; species Oreortyx pictus. Next base: position 4,722,378 of record JAUPFR010000005.1, read on the forward strand.
ATTTGAAATATTTATTCACTTCCTTTCTCCGTCATTTTTGTTTTTAATAGAAAAAGGAGAGAGGGAAATCTGGAGAGGGAAAAATTATATCCTCAGAAATGCATGTGGTTAACATCAAAACATTTTAATTGAACTTCACATTACAAAAATCCAGATGGTCCATGTTCTGTTCAAGCCTCAGGGGAGTGCAACATGCTACCATGTGTAAGATGCATCATTCCCTACCCTTTCCCTGGTGTAGAGAGAACTTTCAGTCGAGATAGCTAGCAAAATCTGTATTTGAATGTCTCTTGAGGATTCATGGAGGTTTTGGGGAAGACTTGAGGGATTTGAGACTATCATCCATCCTTTCTTGTGAACTGGATTAATAAAATTCCTGTTTTTCACTATTTACAATAATGCAAGATAGCTTGACTTTGATGGATGTAGAACAGGTATCTGATCTTCAGCTGGTACAGTTTAGTTCCATAAATATATCACATCTGGAGCTGGACGCTGATTTACAGCTCAGAATCTAGTCACCTGAAGTGGGCAAGTATTAGCAGTCATTCTGTTTCAGACTTTCACATTTAAAACATAATTTTATAGGCTTATTACACTGTGATATCATCCTGTTCACCATATGATCCCTTGATGCACTCAAATGTCTCTCTTGGTCTTAGTGATACAAACATACCAGTGCACCTGGACCTGTGACATAACAACATTTTTCTGGATGCTACCAATGACCTTTCAAGCAAAGAATGACTTAGGTAGACCTGAAAATGACTTAGGTAGACCTACCTCCATTTCATTTAAACTTAGTTGCCAAAACTATTAGTAATTCAGTTGCACTAGGTAGTGATTTGATGTATATGACCATTGTCATTTTTATTTCGGAGACTATTCTCAAATTAAAGCAAATCTGGAAGTAGGCATTAGGATTTTTACATAAAACTAACCAGAATAATATGGTGTTTTCCAGTTTTTGGTTTGTTTGTTTGTTTGTTTGTTTGTTTGTTTGTTTGTTTGTTTGTTTGTTTTTGTAAACTGCCTTTGCCCGTGGTCTTCCACAAGTGTCAGTTTAGGCATATGCTTAAGATAAAATGCAAGTGCAAGGCTTAATTTACATGTGAGCAATGTTTGCATCAGAAACACCATGCTTGTAGCTGCCAACTTATGTAAGAAGAGAAAAGAATATAACAAGATACTGACAGTGCTGAGAGGGCTCAGGGTAGGTAAGTTTATGCGTGGAGAAATTTTGATTGCAGGTATATTGTACTCACTGCTGTGAAAGGAAATTTTATGGTCTCAGGCCCATATGAAAATTAGAAGTAATCAGCAACAAATTTAGCTTGCCTTTGCCCTTCATTAAGGTGAAATTATGGCTAAGACCTACTAAGAAACATATGATAGTCATGGTTCTTGTTTTGTACTTCTATGATATTAAAAGGAAAATTTTAAACAAAGCATCTAATGAAATTTAATGCTGCTGCTCCCTTAGCTTGAGCAATACACAAGACAAGCAGGCTGTACTTTTTCCTTACATGTTGCCATTTCCGTTAGCTTCAAGGACCTTTCACCTCTGCATCCTCAATATTTAAATTTTCCACTTCGCTTACTGAAGATGCTGCCAATTCATCAATGCTTCACTAAGCAGAGCAGCCAGCTGGGGCAAGGTCCTCTCCTGTGCTTCTGCACTCTTCCTGCCGTGTTAGGATAAGAAGATAAAGGATAAAAGCGATTTAAGATATGAAAGGGATATAGGAAAGTAAGGAAGGGAGATGAATTGCTTCAGGAGAAGGAATATATTTTCTCTACCATCTTTTAGAAAGAACAGAAAAGAAAAGCAAAGAGCACGGCCGAAGAAGGAGCTAGGTAGGCACTGGAACTTGGTGTGGGACTGTTGACCAACACTATTGATTGTGTTGAGAGCAATCCAGTGTAGAGGATCCATGGACGGCTGGGTGGAGAGGAAAGGCTGAGAAAGAGGAGCATAAATAAACTTCACATTTTTCAATGTCAGAAAGTGACCTAGACAAATGGTGTAAAGTTTATTTTAAAATGAAGCTCTGACCACAGCGATGGTTGTAGGATGACAGAACTACCATAGAATAGCAAGTTGGCACACTTCAACCAAACTACTGTCCTTGACCCTGTGTACATTCTCAACTGAAGGTGAACATATGGCAAATGCATTTAGCTTCATTCAGAGGGAAAGGGTGTTAACTTAAGTCACATTATTTCACATGGCACATGGTGAATTACTGCAGTTCAGTGATGCAGAGTAACTTGTGACAGCTTAAGACCTAGGTAATAATATTTGGGACTCAGCAGGTCAGGGTGATGGTTGGGCTTAATGATCTTGAAGACCTTTTCCTACCTAGAAGAATCTATGATTAATATTCCACTTTGTCAGTTATGCTTGACTTTGCCTGACTTCTGTAGGATTCAGGAAAAATCAAAGAGTTCTTCAATTGCTTGTATTAGTGCTGTCTTGGTTAAACTATCAATGTTTGCCTGACTGATGACTGATTGGCATGCATTAGTACATGGCTTACCCATTAAAACCCCAACAGTACAATCCTACACAAACTGGTGGACCATGCAGCTTAACCCACACACAGCCAATGTCCTGTTTGTTGATGTGCATGTCAGGGTTTTAGAGTTAAACCTCACATGCTGGGAAAAAGTACCCCTCACTCTTCATTACTAAAAAAAACACCAATAATAAACCTGAACATCTTCACAACATTATCATCTAACAACCGATTTGTTTTTTCTTCACCATCCTGCTTTTCCCATGTGATTTTGTAGCACTATTTGTGCCATTTTAACAGCCATCCCACTCCCTCCATGCTGCAAAGCGTTTCAAACTCAATATTAATATAAATCCACTGTAAAGTGCTCTGAAAATTGCCACAGCAGTCCCAGGACTCCCCAGACCAAGGAACTTTCTGCAAAAAGTCGGGCACCATGTGGGGTGTGCTTATTGCTCTCCATGCTTCTCTCTCAGCAGCCTGTGCTGTTGACCCAAAAAGAAAGGGGCTTGGAAAATGTGAGCTACTTCCATATTTATTGTCCCTCTACGTATATGCACACATGCATACATTCAAGCACAAGTGTATTCGCTTTAGGTAATGGCAACAGCACGGCTGCAGAGGATCTGCAAACAGGACGAGGCATTCTGCTCCGATAAGCAGAACGAAAGGCTTGATTGGCAATGCTGAAAGGCAGGCTGCTTATTCGGTACAAGCTGCCTGATGAGCAGAAGCCAAAAATATCCTAGTTATTAATAATAATGAATCTCAGAGAGAAAGTGAGAGGGCACAGGCTCCTCAGCTATTTGCACAAGTTGTCCTTATTACTAGTGAGGGAGAATTAAGCAGAAAGTCAGAGGAAGCAGGGAAAGAGGAAAGGAGAGCTGGAAGTTGCAAGTGGATTTCAGGGGCTTTAACTGAGAAGCAGATGCCATAAGGAGGTTTGTTGTCCTGAGCCTGATCGGTCAGCTATATTGGAGCGTATCTGTGCAATAATTAGTTGGATGACCATCTTTTTCTTTCCAGCTTGTTGCCAAAACACTGCTGAGTCCTGAGGACAAGACTTTTTTAATCAAAGTGCTGGATTTGCAGCACAGCCTGAGCCAGGACCACATGGCTGAGATCTCATTTCCAAAGGGTGCTAGAACTGCTCGAGAGGGCTGTTGAGGTCACAGGGACCCAAACACAGCCCTAGAAGAGGAAAGGGTGAAACTGGAACTATGTTTTGAAGGAGAAGAGACTGCAGGTACGGCATACAGACATCCAGAGTTTGGATGACAAAGGAACAAAGGGCACTGGATGTCATTTAAACATAGAACAATAGAATCCTTAGACTTGGAAGGGACCTCTGAGGGCCATCTAGTCCAACTCCCCTGAAATGAATAGGGACACCACACCTAGATCAGCTTACCCAGAGCCTTATCCAGTCTCTCCTCAAAAGTCCCCAGGGACAGGGTATCAACCACTAGATAACCTGTTCCAGTGCTTCACCATCCTCACTTTAAAAGATTTTTTTCCTTGTATCTAACCTAAATCTACCCTCCCTGAGCTTGAAGCCATTTTCCTTGTTCTGTCACCACAGACCCTGCCCTTCTTTCCCGTTGCTCTCCTTTAGATACTTGAAAGGGTATATGATATACAAATATATGAAGAGGTTTATCTTGTCCTTCACAGAGCTAGCATCCACCAGGGTACTCAGGGTCAGGTCAGTGCAGGACCCAGAGGACCACCTTCTGGCTGTAAGGTCAAGGAGCAAGCGCCTAAAACTTGTATATGGGGAGTTCCATACAAACATGCTGAAGATCTTCTTTATGGTAAAGGTGATGGAGCACTGGAACAGGCTGCCCAGAGAGGTTGTGGAGTCTCCTCCTATGGAGATATTCACGATCCATCTGGATGCCTACTTGTGCAAACTATTGTAGGGTACCTGCTTTAGCAGGGGAGTTGATCTCGTGAGGTCCCTTCCAACTCCTGCAATTCTGTGATTCTGTGAATGAGTAGCCTCCACGCTCTCAGTATTGGGCCTTGGCTGCAAAGGAGAGCTGTGACATATAACTACATGTACACTTGCTTCTGTAGATCACTGGATATCAAAAAGGAATGAGTCTAAACCACAAGCAGTGGTGAAAAACCCAGACTTTCTCCTGCTGAATGATGTCAGCCCTCCTGATAAGCACATGCCTGGCTTCTTTACCAGAAAGTTCTCCTGAGACAATCTGCTTTATCCAAAACTCAGTATCTTCCTGAGACAATATAAAGCAATACTCAGCTCTCTGAAATCTGTCCATCTGGGCATGTTCTTAATGAACACAATAAGAAATGAAGTTCTGAATGCTACACATGCATTGAGTGAGAGCTTCCAAAGCATTTTCCGTCCATAAAATTTGGAAGCGGTCTGGCAGATCAAGCTATTCTACTTGTGGCACAATTTAGATGGAAATCATCATCTGTGTGATAACTTCTGTGTAGTAACAATAAAGCTTGTATCAAATATGTCCAATCTTTGCAGATTTAGTTTCTGTGCAGAGCAGGAGGCTACAGAATTTAACAGCCAGTTCTTAATGCACCAGAGACACCAGCTGTACTTGGACCAATAGTAGATTGCCTGAAGGACACTAGTGACTGGTAACATTTGGGCAATTGATGCTAGAAGGAATGTAAACAGAGTGACTGGGTAGATATGCTCCTCACCATTACCCTTTTGAGAAAGGCCCAGCAGGCTCCTAGGAGCACAGCCCTGAAAGGACAAAAGCATCATCGTGATCAAAGGTGACTGTGACATTTTCCATTTTCCCATTTCAGTTAGTAAGGAGGGAGAAAAAAAGGAAAAGAAAATAATGCAGACTAAATCTTGAGAGGTTTTATCCAGGCTCTGAACTGAAGACTGAAGTGAAATCAATTTTGCCATTCTTCTAAAGTAAGTGCAATAATATTTTCCTCCAAATCCTTTGTATACAGCTATACACAATGTCATTTTCTGGTTTAGCCATTACCTAAGTGAAGTCTCCATGTTTGCAGGGATCTTATGGCTCAGTCAAAGCCAGCTTGTGTCACTAACTCACTGCATTTGTCAGTATAATAAAAATAATTGATGGTCCAACTCATCTAACATTGAAGAACAGGAAGAACACGGGAGAAAGTTAGATCAAATACATGAGATATTCCATCTTCAGAGTGGTGTTTTATTAGTCTTTTTTCTCTTGGTGCATCTAAATCCTCATGCATGAGGCCTACGATTGCACCCAGCGGAGAAATTCAGATTTATGTGAACACGGAGAAAAAAGACTAAGTTATAATCTGCACCATGTGGTGTAACTATATTAAATAAATGTGCACTGCAAAGGACAGCAGGATCTTATCACTTACTAAAGAAGTTTAGAATCCAATTTTGTTAAAGCAAAGAGAGGGCCAGTATTAATGGATTACAAAGACAGAATTCTGAGCAGCCAGAACAGAGACAAGCTATTCAGAGATGGGTTCTTAAAACAGGTGAGATGAGTTATCTTCTGGAGGTCACCATACTTTAACCTCTATATTTCACAGAGCAGTGATATGAGTGCTCAAGGCCGCCCACATTTGCTCTTGGAAGCTTGGAGCTTAGATTTTGTAAACATTAAAAATTGGACAGGAATCTGAGCGAATATGATTGAATGGGCATATCAAGTATGCAGTACTGCAAATTCACAGCTGCAAGCAGTCAAGATGTAATTTGCGCAAGCATCCAATTAGTAGCCACCATCCAGCTAGAACATGAACAGCATAATTTCTCTGACAGTCAGCTGCCTGTCTGCAACCTGTTGTACCCAGTGAAGACAGTCAATAATGTTCTCTCACCAAAAATGAGGGAGATCTTAACAGAGAATGTAGAAGAACATCTTATCTTGCTCTCTCTGTGTTGAAAATTAGTACTAGTAAACTTAGGAAGATTAAGGTTTATCTCACCTGGCCAGCTGTAATTTGGCCTCTATTGCTTACTATCTGTCTGCTCTACTGCTAAAGATGTCATCTGCAACCTTCCACAGGAGGGTGTCTTCCAAAAGGAGTCTGCTTCCCACTAGTATGAGACATTTACATTGGAATGGTTTATCTTCTATCTGCATAGAAGAGCAGCTCAGCCTAAGGTCTATTTTTTACATATGTATAAAAAGCTGAGATGAAGTTCACTCCAAAGCAGGATGAAATCTTCTGGTTAAAGTAACATTTATTTATAGTTCTCTTACTGTAAATATCCTCCAGTTTTTGCATTGCCATAAAATGCCATCAAGAAAATTTTGTTTATCTCTAGAAGTAGAATCTAAGGGACAATCCATCCCATGGTACTGGAGTTCATGTCTATATAGGATACTGTAAGACCAGTACAAGATGTACTATAGCAGGACCATTGTTTCTTAGACCTCACATATATAAAATTATCTTGTAATTTTGAATTTTTATATTCTTCTGAAATCAATAGTGTTTTTTCTTATTTAAAAATACATTAATGTCTAAAATATGAATAAATAAACAAATAATGTATGCATATCTGACTCCATGCTCAAAGGCAGTTTCGATAATGAAAGGTCATGTCCATGTGAAAATAATATTACATGCTTGGAAGCACTGACACAATTCTAAATGCCTTCAGTGCAGGAAATAATGAAAACAGAATTTACAAGGCTGAACAAAAAAAGAACATTGTCCCCTAACTAGCATAGACAAATACTTCTTTATATACCATTGTTCACTGATGACATCTCATAATTGCAATAAGAAGCCTTGTAAAAGGGGCAAAAAATCACAGTCAACTCTTTCATGCCTTGCTGGTCTGATATCTTTGGTCCTACGTAATACTTTCCTTTAAAGTAATCAAAATGATTGTTCATGTACTTTAACTGGTACAACTACTTCTTACTTAATCTTTTTACTATAATTCTGCTAGGCCAGTAATTGTCTCCAGTGATGAGATAATGCAGTAAAGTAGTGTAGTTACCACTGTTAGAGCTGTGTTCTTCATCACAAACATGTTTAATTTGCCATGCAGCATATCTTTATTGATTTTTTTAATCAGTTACTCAAATCTTTCCCTGAGACTTACTAACTGCAAGCTTCACAAACTGTTTCCAATATAGAGCATTTAATGAATAGTCAGCCAGAAAATGCAAGAAGACTTCATTTGTCTCATGTACTTCTTGCTGTCAAAGGAAAACAGGTTTCAGAAAGGACATGGAAATCCCTAAAAAACCCTGTGTCAGTTCAACTTATCTACATCCATGGACATTTTTGGCTTAGAGGAGCTTCTTACTTTTTCTCTCATGATGAAAACCATAAGACCCTGCACATCGCACCTCAGATTTATCAGAGCTAATTCCTCCTTTCCAACTGCAGATCAGAGAATCACAGAATTATATGGGCTGGAAGGGACCTCTGGGGATCAATGAACCCAATCCTTTGCTCACCACTGGAGTCTACAGAAGTTCCCTGTCTTTCTTGCGCTGAGGAGCCAAGAACTGGACTAGCGTTCGAGTACCTAGTTTCCTGAGGTGGGAAAGACTGTTTTCACATTATTTGGTTGCTGGAATCAGATCGTATGTTAAAATTTAGATCTTCCTACTCAATGATACTTGAAACCTTCTCAGTCTATTCCAGTCTCTCTTGATTCTGCTGAAAATGGACTTGAACAAAAAGAGCTATTCCAAAATACTTCAATAAAATAAAATCAAGGCAATATAGGAGTTTGAAAGCTGGAGAAAGAAAGAATGAAGATACATAATTTAGCTTGGCCCCCAACAGAGTAAAATACCTTCTACTGCCTTAATTCTGATGCAAGACTCGAGTAACATAGTGAAGCCTGTGTCATTCTGGGTTTAGTACACCAAATGTAGATGAGGATATATGCTTTCTGAAAGGTCAGCTGTGACTCGACAACTATTTTTAAGTTGTTCTACAGATTATTACAGTGAATCACTGTGAACTTTTGCTCACATTCATAGACATTTCATGCATCTTCCAAAATAAAAATTGTCTAGACTAAGAGATACAGTGCATGGTTTTGTTCATTTTATATGGGAGGACAGAAAAAATACCCTAATTCTGTGAAATACGTATGTTTTCCTTACGCCCAGGCTCCCTATGGAGTTTAAAGGTCAAACAAATTTGATTCAAGAAAATTACAACCAACATTGATTTCATCTGCTTTTTGCTGTAAAAAGCTTGAATGAGTCAGACCTGGCTAAAAACAAACTCATCAGAAAGTCTGTAGGCTGTAACTGAGGTGAATGTGAACCTATCTGAGCAAAGATGAGTGTCAGGAAGTGTTTCACAAATATAATGTATAATCATACTACATCATGATGTGTTATTCGTATGTCATAAACATATATATATGTCTTAACATATACATAGTCTTAACATGATATGTTAACTGTATTAAAATGAGACTTTCTTACTAAACATATGGTTCATGTGTATAATCAGTCTCATAGTTGTTGTTTTCAGTGAGAAAACAAGAACTTTGTTTCTTGCTGACAGATTGGGAATAACAGGGACAATAAGACAGTCCAAAAGCCACACTCTTTAAGATCATGACAATGTCCTATGTCTGTTTTTGAGACTAGGATGGTTGGATCTACTTAAAGTTTGAATGACTGAGCAGAGGAAGTCCTAGTTGCAGTCTTAAAAGAGATAGTGCTTCTGGATGAAACTGATTCTGCGTAAGTTATGGTCTCATGGGTTTTATTTCATGTTATTGTGGCTGCCCTATGAAGGATGAGTTGACCAAGCCTGTCACAAATTTCTTTACAAGCTGTGGCAAATACACCAAGAGCAGCATTTGTAGTCAGAGACTGTTTCTTGCTGGAGCAGCACATATGGACAGGTTTTAATGCATAAAAACTGTTCTTCAAGTCTATAACTGATTTCAGTAGTCAGCCCTGAAAGTTCTGCAATTATTATTATTGTTATTTTTTAAGTGAATGGTTCCCAATACTGACTGTAGGGAATACCAGTGTAATACTAATTAGGAAACAGAAAGAACTGTGGAGATTTCCTTGATGTCTTCTGTTAAACTATTAATATTATTTATACTGTGCATTACAGTAGTTAAGAAAGAGGCACCCTTATGCTAAGCACTAAGCAAACAACTAACATTAGAAAGTCCTTGTCATATAAGACTATACAAGCTAATTAAATGAGTCTGAAAAAGGGTAGGAGAAGGAACTGGTGAGAAAGCAGTGCCTCGTGTCACATAGCAAAGGAACTATGTATAGCCTAAACACCCATTTCATTGTCATAAGCTCATGCTCCATTGCATCAGACTTTGTTCAAAGTGGTGAGCAGGAAAAAAAATAAATCGTTTAAGTATTTTCACAAGGAACAATTTCTGTAGTGTGGAATATTCTGTATACAACATAAAGCAGTTCAATGACAGATAATTCCATCACCAGGCATAAAAATGAAGTCAAAATTAGAGGGGAAGAAAGAGTGGGTATTTACATCTTCAAGAGGAGGTCTTGGTAAGGCGTAATTAAGTTCTACCATTCAGGTAGGAAGAAAACATGTTTTAAATGATAGCATAATCCAATATGTTTAGTGAAGGTTATTCTTTTTTAAACTAAGCCATTCAGTTAAGAGGCTCTCAATAAAATGAACAGATTCAACTATCGTTAATCGGGCCAATCCTAAAGAGGGTACTATCATTTTGTGCATGCTGAACAGCAGTAGACCACAATGACACATTAGAAGTGACAAATATTATTAATCATCTGAAATGGAACATAAGGTAGTGGCAGCTGCATCTGTGATCATTACACTTAGAATTCAGTGTTCCCCTTCCATATGTAAAACAAATTGTTTGTCTTTGAGAAAGAAATTACATCACATGCCAATAAAAGCCTTTCATTAATGTAGGTGACTGTATAATAGCTGGAGATACATTTTCAGAAGCATGCTGCAGATTGTTGGAGGGTACAACATGCCTCTACAAAATGAACTGGACAAGGAAAAGTGAGGTGTGAAATCAGTCAGAAAAAAAGAAACCTTCAAAAGTAGGGCTTTTGATTCTGCCTACACTGCATAAAGTGAAATTCCTAACTTTGCATTACCTGATACTTCTGGGGGGAATGCAAGAACATGTTCTTTCCTTGTTCATGTGGGCTTTAAGACCAATGCCATGTTTCTATAACTTTTTGAGAAGTTGTGAAATTTTTAACCCAATCATGGTTGGAAAGAATCCCTGGCTTCTTGGGTTACTTCTTTTTTATTTGTTTGTTTATCCAGTGCTCAGTTAACTAATCATGAAGAATAAGAAAGACACATGATAGTAGCTGGATGTCCTGTTTCTGGAGTCCAGTATTCAATGTGATAATAGGACTTGTTCCCCAGTCTAACCACTAGGTTAAAGAGTACAGATATGAAAATTGTGAAGAATGTGAAGAGAGGAAAAATTGCAGCTCCTAAGGGAAGAGGAACGAGAAGGCATACCATATACTTCAAAAAAGAAACAATCATATTTTTCATATGATTGCTTAAGCTGTGGAACCTCCTTGACACAGAATTGGGTTAAAAATGGACAGGAACGTAAGGGAGGTAAACACAGTTAAATATGATGGGACAATCTCCATCACAGAAAATCAACAAACAACAAATTGGGTGAACAGAAAGAGCATTTGAGGAATGATCCATCATATTCTTTCCTTTTACACCACAGCTCACTGCTTTAAGAGTGGTTTACAGAGCTGAAAGGTCCAATACATCTTTTCCCATGTTCTGTTTTTAATTGAATCCCAGAGGACTAGGCTTGTCTCTTCATGAAAATTTTAAGGTAAGGGAAATGGCCAATCAGATCTCATATTAATGAATTTTGATCAGTAGCTGTAGTTTTCCTGAGTCTTCAAAATGCTTCAAAACATGCAGAAAAAGAAAGGGAAAAGTCTGCACTTACTTGGATAATGCACTTTATGTCTGGACTCTCTTGGAAAGAAAATGTTCAAAGATTAAGGGTTACGGTAGCACACAGTGTTAATAGCAATAATATTAGACAGGAGTTGGAGTTCTTCCAGTTTATACAAACATAAAAATTTCAGAACATTATGTCTCAGGTCAGTGACTTGAACCAAAAGTAATGACAACTGCAGCGAGAGTAGGAAACGATCACCGGAAGTTAATAAAACATCTTGCATCTCTTTCTTCTGTTATCTTTTCACTTTGTCAAAAAAGAATACTCTGAAGTGACTTGCGGTTGAATCTGAAAATGCCAACTAGCAAGAGTCTCACTAACCTGCTAGAGAAAACTTCAGAGGAAGCAGTGGTAGAAGGTAAAGCCACATCAACTCCTCTTGGAAATTAGACACAAACTCGTTAAAGGCGAGGATGCCTAACTGCTGAAGCAGCTTTCTGAGGAAAGGGGAGAATTGTCCCACAGATGAAGGGAGCATTTCAAGATCTACAAAACTCGTCAGAGGAGTAACTGAGTGAATTTTATGGCCTGAGTGAGCAGGATGCAGGAGGTCAGACTAGATGATATAATGTCTCCTTTCAAGCTCTAAAATCTAAGAATCTATTAAAAATAAATTGGAAGCTGGAGGTGGTACTGGTGTAATCCTGAACCACTGCTGTGAGCAAGATCTAAATGCAGAATTCAAATCTCCAAGCTCGTATATAAATGTGAAATAGCATTTACTATAAGCACAGCCATGAAACAGATACCAAGGCAACATCTTCTGAGATCACTGCCACTGTCTCTTGCTGTAAAAGTTTTCAGCTTTCAGTTTTGATCTTGGCTCAGACCTTCAGGCCTTACTGTAATATGGATGATCATAATAATGGAATTGAATGATAATGTTCTGCAGAGAAATGAATCAACCTTTATAGTTAGCTCCAAAAGTATATCTCATGGCTAATGGAAGTAGGTTCCACAGTGCACGCTCTGCCAGTACTCCACGGGATATCACCAGCTAGGCCCAGGTGCAATAAGGAATGAATACTTCTGGTGCAACTGCAATGCTAAGGCAGCAGCAATACTGTATCTCTCTGTCCTGTGCTGCTCTGCACCACTTCCACCTCCTGTGCCTCCGCTCTGAGCAGATTCTGGAGCTTGAAGTGGAAATGCTCAGATAGCTCTAAAATAAGAATGTCAGAAGTAATTCTTGACTTATAATTTCCAGAGTAACCAAACACCCTCTGCAAAATACAGCCCATACCCGTAAGCACTTTCCTGGTCCAAGAGCTCTTCATCCTTCTTGTGCTAGGGTCTCCAGGCCTGGAAACAATGATCCAGACAGGGACTCAAAAGAGCAGAGCAGATGGGGACAATCCCCTTCCTCTCCCTGCTGTCACCCTTCTGTTGATGCAGCTCAGGATACAGTTGGCCTTCCAGGCTGCAAGAGCACACAATGGCTCGTGTCCAGCTTTTCATCCATCAGGACCCCCAAGTCCTTCTCCACAGAGCTGCTCTCTGTAGGCTCTTCTCCCATTCTGTAGAAATATCTGGGATTGCCATGAACAAAAGGCAACACCAGTCCACTTCTCAAGCTTGTCCAAGTCCCTCTGGATGCATCCCTTCCTTCTATTTTATCAACTGCACCACATGGGTTGGTGCTTTCCACAAACTTGCGAGACTACACTCGATTCCTGAGGACCCTTCTTTGGTGCTACTTACATGGAGCATAAATGTATTTGTTGTGTTTTTCACATATTCGCTTCTCCTTTTACTACTCTTGCCACCAAAGAGTCCCTGAGCTTCTCCAAGGAAACCCCTTTCTCTACTGCAGCTTCTATTTACTGTATACACAGCCAGACTGTGGTGAGAGGTAATCTAAGTCAGTATTTCATAACAATAATGATGATTTTAAGCAGCCATTTACAGACAAGTCTGTATAACTTGAAACCACTTTTTGAAAATTCTGACATTTAAAATACCTTTTGACATTAGTTCAGATAAAAGGATTCCAAATTCCCAAATTTCTTCCTCTTTGAAAAGCATGGAAAAAAATTCCTGTTGGTGTGTCTGCTGCAGAAATAAATTTGTACATTTTGAAGATATGAGCCTTTATTTTTACATGTAAATGTCAAGAAATACCAGCTGACAAACTGAAAAAATAATTTTCTCTCTCTCATTCTGCATCTTATATCAGTAAGTAACAATGCTCTTTTTTATCTCTTTAATTACTCTCACAGACATCTGCTTAATATTGTGGATAAATATAAGATGAGCACTACTGGATGGCAAGCAATAATACTCCTTTACAAATGATGATGAATAAAGAGGAAGATGAATGTGTACAGATAGTGTATCAATGTAATGGACTGCTTTCTAACAGCCATTTTTTATTTGTGTTCTCTGCTCTACTGCATGTAAAATTAAATCTCCAGTTCTGCACCACAGACACTTTTGCATGAAAATAAATTATCTTTTTTATACCAAGGAAGAGCCTTGTTCTGTTTAAGGACAAGTTGTCTCCTTGAGCTTATTTCTAAACTGTGAGCTGGTTGGAGTTTTTACTAGGATGACCCAGTATGCTTTCTCTACTTTGCATAGTTTTGACATTGATTGAACTGTTGTACTTTTGACTGCAAATCCCAGCTTCCCTCAACAAAACAGAACCAGTAGCACAGCAAGAAGAGACCTCCTGGGTCACTGAATCCTTGGATAGCACATCTTATCATAAAATTTTCTTCATGAACATATCAGATTATGATGTTTTTCTCTTCTTCTGCTATGACTATAATTTTTCACTCTCTCAGGAACCTTCTACTAATCCCCTAAACATTAACTTTTACAGACTGGGGGGCAACAAAAGACACAAGAGAAAAAATTTCTTAGCATACATCTAAGTCCAAATCCTGATTAAAAGTTTCTAAGATACACATTGGCTTCAAGAAAGAAAGGAGATACATCTCAGCTCTGGTCTAAATGTAGTAGTCAAAGATGCAGTACTGAAATCCACTTCAGTAATATTAAGGACACAGACATATTTGATTTCATTTTGGACAGTTAAGTCACATGCATCAATTAGAAGCATCTGTCTTAAGATCTTTGTACGGTCATTAGGGAAAAAACAGTGTTGCAGAGGGTGAGTCAAATTTTATGACTGAGATTCAGTCATGTAGAAGTGCTTGCTTTCCACATTCCCTAGAAAGGAAATGCAAACCACGCAAATTAAGGGGCTCAGTTTCTAAATGTTCTTTAGATGTTAATACTAGGTATTCGTGAGAATTCTGGCTTTTGTGTTTTCCAAATGAGTAGATAACCTGCTCCTAAAATATACCGTGCCTTTGTGTTATCATGCTGCTAATTTTGAGCAGGCTCATCTAACCAAACTCAGTATTTATCACATAAACATTCCTCATCATAAAGGACATATCTGGTTCATATCTCTGCATCTTTCTACACAATCTCTTCCAATTTCTCCATATTGAGTTCTTATTTTTATAAGTTTCTGGGCCATGGGCCCACTAATTAACTACTATATATCAGTTTTAGGAACAGGACTCAGTGATCCTTATGGGTCTCTTCCAACTCAGGATATTCTAAGATTCTGTGACTTTTGTTCCATTACGTGGTAGTACACCAATATATGTACTAAGTGTATGATTGTCTGGTGGAAACAGATGAATTAATTGTTTTCAGTTAAGGTTTAAGTTAAGATCTTTATTTTCTCTGAGCTGAACTTCACAGTATAAGAAAGAAGAATCAACTGCTTGAGAAAAAGTAATAGGATCTGGCCCCATCTTGCAGCATGCACTGTCATCTGATACTTGCAGGTCCATCTTAAAAAGAAGTATCATAAAATTGTTTGAGTTGGAAGGGATCCCTGAAGTCCATCTAGTCCAACTCTCCTGCAATAAACAAGGACATCTTCGGATAGATCAGGGTGGTCAGAGCATGGGATATGCCGTGGACTTCCAGGCCTCTGAACAGAGATTTATTCCAGTGTGTTGGAAGCTCTGCATTCACTAATACCTTGTAACCTCCAGTCAGAAAGTTCCTTAGAATATTCAGCCTTCTCTAGCCTCACTGTTCATACACATTCATGTAAATAACAAGCTCATGAAATGAGTGACAGAGGAGAATCAGACTGGATTGTGAAATGATTTAGGGTTACTCAGAAATATTTGGTCCCATCAGTATTTGCTTTATTTTAATTCTGATGGGTATTTAGTTAGTTGCTCCTCTATTACACAAGAGAGAAAAATAACAAAGTGTAAAATATACCTGCCTCCTTCTGAGTCATCTAACTTTCCATAAAATAAAGAAAACCTGAAGAGGTGGTATTCCTTAGTTAAGCAATGCTCGGGGCATCTTGACAGTTTTCTCAGAATAGGCTGAAAATATAGTCCAAAGAGTATGCAAATACCTCTCACTTCAACAAGGAAAAGCTTTGGCTCTGGTCTTCAAGATGCTAAAAAAATCATACATCACATGTTGAAGTAACTTTAGTATGAATACTTCTACAATGGATTAATGTAAATGACTAAATCCAGACTTAGTCTCTTTACATTATCAGTCCTTTACTCCATTAGGTCAAGTTAATCATTATTTTTGGTGAGTTGACTAAAGCACTTGAGTCTAAAAACAGTATTAGAAAGCTATTCTCCAAATGTTATTTGCTTTTGATGACACTGGAATCAGAATTTTTCTATACACTATGTATTTAATCTGATAATAATGACATGGGTCAAAGGAGACAGAATTGAAGAGGCATTAAGTTCTGTAAATGTAATAAACTCTGTCCTCTAAAGCCTTTCTTACCAGTAATGAGTTTTCAGTTTTTCATTCCTCAGAGATTATTCTCCAAAGTTCATCTAGAATTTGTGAGCACAATCGTAAAGGAAAACAACAACTGTTTTTTGCTAACTTATTTGATTCTTCCACTTCCAGGGATTTATTTTCTGTGTTTTATTATGGTCCAAGTTCTAGTCACAGTTATAAAACCAGCAAGGGTCCAATGAAGGATTCAGAGCTCAGCTCATCCTGCTTGCTGACACTCCAGTGAAACTAAAGGAGCCAATATGAATATTACCTGAAGAAGGGACTTGAAATTGTTTATAATATTCACTGTAGCCACAATTGGGCTTGAATCAAAGAAATACAGGAAGAGAAACAAGGATGTCAAAGCCATGCAGCATTTCAGAATGGCCTTTGATGTTATCCATGTTATTTTTCTAATTAACCAACCAAAATATGTTTGGAAAGCTGAGGAGAATTCAGTACGTAACTCCAATTTTCAGCAAAGCTTTTGCAGCTAGGATAGAATAAGGTCCACAAACTGTGGTTTGGGAATCATTAATGTTAGAAAATCGTTCACACTCATCCCTCCCCCAAGCTGGGGTCTGGGAACCATAACTGAGTTGCCTGCTTTATGCATTCTTGCACATAATGCATTTTTATCATAAAAACAAATGTAGCGTCCAACAAAATAGTGCTTTATTCACAGCCTGTTGGGAAACAATTTACTGCACTATGGGCTTGAAAATGAAGATGTAAAGTGTCACTGGAGAGCCACAATTATGTGAGCCAACCACTGCAACCTATGACCATAAGTACATCGGGCATGCTGGGACTGGCATTCAGTCTGTTCTATAGGGTTACTTGCTGACACACAGTAGGCTGTGAGACCCCATGGGGAATTTCACCAAGCTATTTGTGTTCAGGGAAAGGTTTTTTCACACAGGCTAATGGGATTGCAATGCTGAAAATTCATATGCAGAAGAGATTGTTGATAGAGCAATGTAAAATACAGATAAAAGATCCTAAATATCTTAAATGAATTCTTAGGTAAAGACCCAGGAAGTATAAGTATGCAGGAATTGTGTGCATATCTAATATGTAGTAGAAATAAGTTAGGCTTATGCAATTCATTGATAGCATGACAAATGCACACACATACTTCACTGCACATGAATATTATAATTATCTAGAATATATACATATATCTGATTTACACTACAGAGACAAATGGAAAGATGCTGGCAATATACAGGATGTCTGTAATATACAGAATTATTTAAGTTTAATACTGTGTTAAGCACATGATAACTCTTATGTCAGGGCTATCAGTGTGATTTAATTACCATAACAATATCTTAATGACTTCTTTGTCAAAGTGATAGGTATATTTCCTTACTCATTCCTGACTTCCCCTTCTGTGCACTGAAGAAAGAAGGTATTTTCAATAAATCACATACAATGACTATAAAAATAAGGAAGACAAAAAGAAAAAAGCTCTGGTTGCAAGGAGTAGAAGTCAAAATCCCAGAAAATAGATCTCTACTATGTAAAGAGTCTTCAGTATCAGTCACTGTGGGAGTTATAATAGCATATGGTAAAGTATTATCAGAGTTAACAGTGGTTAGCCAAATGCACAAGGAACTTGCAGTATATTAATAGACAAGTTAGAAGATCATATTTACAAAGTGTAAAGGTGTGAATAGTCACAAAGGCATGAAGTCAATGAGATGATTCACTCAAGCAGTGTGAACTGGATTTGGCTGGAGGTAGCCTCAAATAAGCAATGAGGTCTCAGTTATAAGGCATGGAGAAAGGAAAGGGAGAGTTGTGTTGCTCCCTTCCTTCATTTCTGGTTTCAGACAAATCACTTTCTCTGCTTTGCTTTCCCACCTCTGATAGTCTGTTACTGTGAAAATTCAGGACTATTTATTGCATTGGCCTCACACTTCCAGTGTAAGTACATAGCTAGAGTGGCAAAATTAGGAATCAATTTTTTGAAGTTTATAGAGTCACTGAAGAAGATGAGAAGGGCACCCTGCAATTCAGACCTACCCTCTTCACACCCTCCTATAGGTTATGCCAGAGTAAGTCAGCTCTAAAAACTGAATAATTTCTGCAGCTGAGGGGGGATGCAGACATCCCAGGATACTGAGTCAGTGCTGAATCTACCAAGATATAGCAAGTTCCTGATGTAAGCTTGCAAATATCCAAAGCTTTATAATGCATGCAAATTCAGATGTATTTCCCTCCTATCAATTACACACAGAATCATATTATCATTAAGGTTGGAAAAGATTTCTAAAATCACCTAGTCCAACTATTAATCCATCATGACCATGCATACTAAACCATGTGCATACACAAGACAGGCTTTATGCTTCTCTAGCTTTAATAGTCAGCAGCATTTCAGAGTGGTTTTTATTTTATTTTCCTCCTTAGTTTTCTTATAACACAGAAAAAAAAACATGCTTCATCACTAATTGTATTTCTGGAAAGTGCAGTTTAGCCATTTTTGCTATATCCAAAAATGCAGTGTTAGAAAGACAATTTTGCCACCCTTACCTCCACTATGGCAAAGTGTGAATCCTACACCATCACCTGAAATATGCACACTGTCAACTGGTATGGAAAATCTGTTGACACTGCATGTTTCCCTCTGCTCTCACATATCCTCTAATTTTTAGCATTAAATTTTTTCATTTCAATATAATATTCCTAAACAATACACTCTGCTTGTGCCTCTACTTGCTGGAAATTGGTCTTCTATCTTTATCTATTTCCCCATTTGTATAGCTAGATGAATCAGATACTATCAGCTGAATAATCAGCTTGTTCATGTTCCCTTCTCCATAGCTTTGAATGTGAGAATGAATATTTATGAATGTGCAATTAGACACTTGACTTTGTAAATCATCTGGTGATGCTGTCAGTGGTGTTTTAATTTGCAGATAGGCTTCAACTTTTACCTATCTTCATGAAAGAAATGATGGATTTCAACAGTGGTCAACTAGAAGAGAATACAATTCTTTTATCAAACATAATTTAAAAAATCAAGTTTATGGTGATGTTTGCTATATACTTCACCAAATATCTTATAAAAATTGGCTGATGAGCTAAGGGAGAAGAAACATCAGGACAAGTATGTCAGCATCGAGACAGTCTCAGCTGTCTAAATGAAAATCCTTCAGTTTTATAGCTGTCCCCCTGAAATTAACACTTTTTTATCCTTTTTTATCTTTCGCATTTTTCTCCTGCTCTCACACATGCTTGTTTGTTTCTGAACAGCCATCCCATCTAAGAGAAGATGATGTAGTTTCACCAGATGTATACACCAGAAACTTCATCTTCTGCAGGAAAATTAATTTTTATACTTTATTCTAATCCACTTCTGCCCTCTCTTTGTTTTTCTTTCTCTTTCCTTTTTTGTTTTCATTTCATATGCTTTCTTGTAGTTTCGACCTAGATCTTGAAATGCCTGCTGAGTATTGAGCTGTAGAAATCACATCCACACTACACAGATTTTTAATTAAAACTTCATATGCATTTCAACTTTCTTTGTTATTAACATTGATGAGAAAATTTACACAGCTGTGATCAGTGGTGTAACACTTACAGAGGTTCCTGATGACATAACACTTTCTTAATTGAGTTGTTTCCTTTTATGTTCAAGAGCAGTTTCAGAGCCATTTGTCACTGTTATCAATTTAGGATTATTTGATCCACAACTCAAATTAAGAAAAAGCTTTCTTAGCTTTTGGCTTTCAAACTTAAATTAGCATGAAAATACCACTATTAAAAGTAATAATAGTGGAAACAATACCTGAATAATGCAGCAAACTTCCAAGTGTCTCCAAACTTAATCTAACACCTAAGCCAATAAAATCTAAGATAAAGCTAATACATTTCCTTCTGAGAAAATTCCAAATTCTTCTACTGGTTTTTATCTTTTCAGATGGGACATTAGTTATGTGCATTTAGAGTATTATTTAACTTTTTAAATGAAAATGCACACACTTCTGGATACCACTACATTTTTCATACCCACAGCTTTTACTGTGTTTCTGTATGTTTAAATGAATCTGTATGTACTCCTACATTAGGAATGCAAGGATGTAATACTGAACTGGATAAGGTTAAAATCAATGAAATACAGAAAACTGGAATCAGAATATAAAAATTTCATGCAAAGCCATTGAGATTTCTCCTGGATCTTTCAGTTGGCTTGGTATTAAATTAGAGAGAGTAGGAAAAGATACTTTAGCAACACCTGTCAAAGTTCAGTCTTGAGTTTGATATTTCTTTGTCAGTTTTAATTTGCACAGTATAGAAGCATGGGATTTGTATTTGCACTTGCAGATTCATTAATTTTAGACCTAAAATTTTTCTTCTCTGAATGCCCCCTGATATAGGCTAAGAATCACAGAATCTCAGGGATTGGAAGAGACCTTGAGAGATCATTGAGTCCAACCCCTCTGCTAAAGCAGGTTCCCTACAATAGCTCGCACAGGTAGACATCCAGACAGGTCTTGAGTATCTCTATAGGAAGAAACTTCACAGCGCCTCTGAGCAACTTGTTCTTGTCCCATGCCCCATCACCCTTACTGTATGGAAGTTCTTCTGCCTGTCAGTTTGGAACTTTCTATATTCAAAGCCATTGTTCCTTGTCCTATCATTAAACACCACCAAGAATAGCCTGGCCTCATCCACTTCCCTCTCAGCTCCCTTTAGATATTTTTAATCATTTACCAGATCTCCCCTTAGTCTTCTTTTCCCCAGACTGAACAGACACAGGCCACTCAGCCTTTCCTCATATGTGAGATGCTCCAGGCCTTTCATCATTTTTGCAGCTCTTTGCTGGACCTCTTCAAAGAGATTCCTGCCTTTTTTGAACTGGGGAGCCCACAACTGGACACAGTAGTCTAAACGTGGCTTCACCAGGGCAGGATCATCTCCCTCAATCTGGCTGCCACACTACTTTTAATGCACCCCAGGATATCATTGTCTCTCTTGGCCACAAGGGCACACTGTTGCTCAACAGGTTGTCCACCAGGACCCCCAGGGTCCTTCTCCACAAAGTTCCTTTCCAGCAGGTTATCCCCTAACCTGTTTGATGCATGTAGTTATTCTTCTCCAGGTGCAAGACTCTACAATTGCTCTTGTTAACCCTCTTTAGATTCCACCCTGCCCAACTCTCTGGTCTGTCCAGGTCTTGTTGAATGGTAGCACAGCCTTACACTATGTCAGAAAATACATTCATGGATCCAAATAGGTTTTACAAGCAAAGCTTATTCCTATCTCAGTTTTTATTCCTACTGAAACTATTTCAGTAAGATTGATTTTTTTTTAAAACATCCCAGCCTATTTGACCCAGATAGGACAACGTTCTTCCAAGAAGAAAAGAGTGGAGTTTGATTACAGACCAGTTTAGCCAACAATAGGAAGAACAACCTTAAAGAAAAAATAACTTCTGCAGTATGTTTTCTGAGAATGAGGGAGGAGAGGAATTAACTGAGAAGGAATCAATGCAAGCTTATGAAGCTGTGTTATTTTTTGCACTAATAAAATGTTAAGTCTGATTGTAAAGATTGGCTCTCCTTGACCTACATTTCCACTTTTGAGAAACATTTTTTTTAGTAAAAAGTTGAAAACTTTAAAATGAATAAAGAGAAATCATTTCACATTTAGAAAAGAAAAAAAAAAAAAAAAGAGGAGAAAATCATACATTAGTAAAAAATGATTTTCCAGTATTGGGAAAAGAAGACCAAATCATGCTGCTGTCCTCCATCATATGGAAGGCAAAGACATGCATTACATGAAATGAGGAAGATTAGTGTGTAGTTTGTTGTCTGAAGTCAATGATATTCTATTTTCTTCCTCTAGAAACAGTTTAAATAAAAAAATGACAGAAATCTAGCCAAACAATAATGCTATCACTCAGAAACTAGGACAGGAAGGAGGAGTATCTGGGAAAAATTAGTTTCCAATTTTTCAAGTATAAATGTGTTAACTTTTGTGGAAAAAAATATGATAACCTCTGCAAGGAAAGCAAAAAATGTTTTAATCCAAACTCCACATTATGTCAGTGACAGCTTTGATTTAGGAAAAAAAGTCTATGAGTAGCTACTGCAATGATAAAGATGAATTCCACTTCTTATTTATGTTTAAGTGCTTCTTGAACCTTCTTTGAACCTTCTTGGACTATTTTCTGAATATATCCAGTAACAGTACTTCACTGATGATGTCCTGTTTCCAAAAACACTCTCTTTGTACTTGTCAGCTTTTTCTGAAAGGAAACAAGTTGCATATCCATTACATCCTTGCTCTTTGTTCTCCTCTGTAAGACTCTAATTCTACTACCTATCTTTTTTTCCTTCATTCATCTGCTCCCTCTCTATTTCCTTTTTCTTCTTCTTCCTCTGCCTGCATTTTCCACTTCCATTTCTTTTCCTAGATTCTGATTTATACCATCTATCATGTTGCTTCCAAAGTCCAAAAGACTCACCCAGTAAATAACCTGCCTGTCTTTTTTAAAGCCATTTCTTCAAATACCACCTCCTTTTTCATTCTCTTCAGTGACCCAACAGCGTATTTTTCCCTGAATTGATTTCTCTAGTATAAATGACACCTATAAGGCATGTGCAGGTTTCATTAAGGTTGGAATCAGCCACGAGGAACCTCAAGGAGTACAACCTAAATTTATTAAAAATAAAAAACTGATATAGATATTACAAGCCCTAAATAGAATCAGAGAATCATAAAGGTTGGAAAAGACATCTAAGATCATCTAGTCCAAATGTCCACTCACAACCTATACTGACCACTCACCCATGTCCCACAGAATATCCACATTTCTAGAACAACTCCAGGGGTGGTGATTCCATCATCACCCTAGGTAGCCTGTTCCAGTGCCCAATCACTCTTACAGAAAGCAAGATTTTCTAAATATCCAACCTGATTTTTTTATATTTTGTGCAACATAATTACTCAGGAGAAAAACCCACCCTGTGCGCTTTTTATATTATCAGAATTGAATATACTGACTATCAAACATATTCTTATGATCTACTTTCACTGTTATTCGATGAAATATCATGAATTAATTAACAACTGTCAATCTAAATCAAGGATAACTACTTATGAGATAACCAGCATAGCTTTACAAGGGCAGGTCTTGCCTGAACAACCATGTGGCTTTTTATGATGTCATGACTGCAACAGTGGGCAAGGGAGGAGCCACTGGTGTCATGTATCTGCTTGTCAGTAATGCCTTTGACAAGGTCTTCCTTAACAACTGTCTCTCCAAATTGGAAAGATATGGCTTAGATGAGTGGACTGTTCAGTGGATGAGGAACTGGTTGTGAGACTGTACTCAGAGAGCAGTAGTCAATGGCTCAGTATCTGGATGGAGATTGACGACAAGTGGTGTCCCTCAGGGATCAATATTTCTTTGACATCTTCAACAATGACATCAACAATGGGATCAAGTGCACCCGCAGCAAGTTTGCAGACAGCACAAACCTGTGTGGTGTGAGTGACATGCCCAAGGGACAGGATGCCATTCAGAGAGACTTAGACGGGCTCTTACAGTGGGCCCAAGTGAACCTTATGAGGTTCAACAAATCCAAGTGCAAGGTCTTTCAGCTAGGTCATGGCAACCCCTTGCTATCGGTACAAGCTGGGGGATGTAAGAATAGAGCACAGCTGGAAAAGAACTGGGGGTACTGGTGGACGGACTGGACATGAGCCAACAATATGCCCTCACAGCCCAGAAATTGAACCACATCCTGGGCTGCATCAGAAGCATGACCTGCAGGGTAAGGGAGGTAATCCTGCCCCTCTGCTCTGCACTGGTGAGACATCACCTGGAGTACTGCGTCCAGATGTGGAGTCCTCAGTACAGGAGAGACATGGATCTATTGGTGTGCATCCAGAGGGCCATCATGATCCAATGGATAAAGCACATCTCCTGTGAGGACAGGTTGAGAGATCTGGGGTTGTTCAACTTGGAGAGGAGGAGGCTGAAAGGTGATCTGAGAGCAGCTTTTCAGTATCTGAAGAGGGGTATACTTAAGATGGAGTCAGGCTCTTTAACAGAGCCTGTTAAGATAGGACAAGGGGAAATGGTATCAAACTAAAAGAGAGGAGACTGAGTTTGGACATAAGGTAGAAGTCTTTTACAATAAGGCTGGTGAGACACAGGAACAGTGTTCCCAGAAAGTGTGGTGGAAGGCCTGTCCCTGGAGACTTTCAAAGTCAGGCTGGAAAGGGCTTTGAGCAACCTGATCTAGCTGTAACCTGTTCATTGCATGGGAGTTGGACTAGAGACTGCTGTTAAGGGCTCTTTTAACTCAACATTTCTATGATTCTATGATACTTCAGATATGGGATGAATTCAGAGAACTCTTAAAAACTTTTCAACTTGAAGATAAATCAGATTCAGATATGAATTTTGCAGTGTTAGCTTGTACTGATAAAGTAAAAAAAATAGAATCCAAATCCCTTGAGATGTGTGAACTTCCTCAAGAGGAGCAGGATCAACATTTAATTTTACCAGGACCCCCTCAAAACACACACATTTGAATGGAGTCTCAGAGTCATAAACATGAGTACTCCTTGACAACTGCTCCAAGCCACGGCTGAGAGCTGTGCTTTCACACAACCTTGCAGAAGGCTGATGAGTTCTGACACGTGCCATATTTATGGAAATGTAAAAGCTTTACTGCCCCGACATTGCTGTCACCCAAGACAGATCAAAGTAAGAAGACAACTGGCCTCTAGCTTCTAAAATTGAATGGTTAATAACTATCAGAAGGAACTAAGCAAGCAGGACTTGCACTGCTGACAGCTGCAAGAGTCCCACCCATTTATTATGAACTTAACAAGTCTAGACAGGAAGCTAAAAGGCTGATAATTTTTTCTTCCTCAACTGCAATGGGTAATGCACCATTTCATTTACAAAGGGATAAGAACAGATTTGATCAATTCACTGATGCGTGTAACCTGGAATAATTAGGAAAAAGAAATTGCAAAAAGCAACGGCAGTGAGTTCAGTCATCATTCCACTGTATTATATTTAGCGAAATATAGTTATTTTTCAACAGTGGTTTATGTGTTTCTCTCCATGTGAGAGTGGAGTAGGGAATAAGTCATTAATGCTGATGAGACCCGCTACTCGCATTACAGCCCCAAGCAGTTGGGTTCTTTGGATATTAACTACCACTGTCTCAGTCTTTTAACAGCTTATTGCCCACTAAACTGACTCCCTTGGTGTGCTGAGCAACACACACACAGGGCAATAAAGCACATCTCGTTCTGGATTTCTCTATGTGTTCTTGTAAATACAAAAGCATTCAGCATATCATTGTGAAAAATGAATTACATTGTTGACATCCTGCTGTGGTGGGCTGTAAATTGTGCGCTTGCACAGTGATCTCAGTTAGGGAAGCTTTTTTTGGTGGTTTCCAATAGCTGGGTATTCTGTTCTCATAGGCTTTCTGGCCCTGAGAGAACCTGTAGCATCATGCATCCTTCTAAAAGAAAAAATAAAAAAATAAGAAGTGTTGGGTAAATGGGTTTGAACCATTTAAATCCTGCAGTAATAAGTAATGGGGAGTTAATTTTTCTCATATCTTCCTGTGTGATCTTTTGCATCACATCTCAAAAGAGGCACTGACTGCTCAGGAATGGCTCAGGAACAAATAAATCCATGCAGTTCAACCATGCTGTCATAGAATCATAGAATCATAGGGGTTGGAAGGGACCTCAAGAGACCATCGAGTCCAACCCTCCTGCCAAAGCAGGTTCCCTACAGCAGGTAACCAGGTACCAGGTACTGTCAGATCAGTGGATCTGCACTAGGATGGAAGAAAAACAGCTGCTTGATTCAGAACGTACTAGCTGAGGGGCTGTGCTAACTTGTGCACACTTCCACTGCTGTGCTAATCCACCTGCACTGCGTTCAGCAGCTGGGTTCCATTTCTGCCTCATGCCCATGGGCTGAGCGTGATTGAGAAATGGCAAGGGGAGAAGGTCAGTGAGGTATCTCCCAGCTAGGGTAATGTGGGCAGCACCACACGTGTAACAGGCTCAAACTTCTTCTCAGCCTTATATTTCCTCTGGGTGTTTCTCAGGAAATGTTTCCATGTTATTGTATATCAAAGGTGATGGCAACTGTGGAAAGGAGAGGGGGAGCTGGACATTTTCTAAAGGCGATTTTTTTATTTTAAAGAATCATAAAATGGTTCCAGTTCCAGCCCTCTGTCACAAGCAAGGACACTTTCCACCCAAAGTCCCATCCAGCCTGGCTTTTAGCACCTCCATCAATGAGGCATCCACTGCTTCTCTGCAACCACAACCTCCTGAATGCTGAAATTTACTTATAAGCTGAAGCTAGTATGAGACTGGACCTCTTTGGTTTGTTTTAGTAAGCCTTGAGAGCTTTGGAAATGCTTCCCTCTTTTTGTCTTTAGTGAAGATTTGGCCTATGTCTCTAATTCTGCATGAGAGTCTCCTTCAGACAATGTATATATTTGATTCATGACCACTTTTGTCATTAGCTGAACATATTGCAAATTGTTCTAAGATTTTATTATTTTGTACTTTGTCAAATAAACCACACAAAGTGTTTCTCTACATCTTGGATACTACTAGCTAAATATTCAGGAGTGAGAAGATACGATATGCAGGAAAAAATTACCATCTTAATGAGGTTTGTCTCATTAAGCAGTCTCACTCAATTAGTTTCACACATTTGACTTTAAGAATAGGAACACAGAGGTCTAGATCTCTGTAGCTAATTTTGGCATATTTAAAGTAAAGACTAACCTGCCAAAAGTATTTAAGTGGAAGGACAATAATGAATGTGGTCCTGGATCTTTCAAAAATGTAGTTTTAATCAGGAAACTGGATGAAAATACATTGTCAGTCTCACCTAAGTGAAAAATATCTTGGCAATTTCCCCAAGCAAATGTGCCTGACTCAGCATAATGCATTATTTGTAATACAGAGGGCCTTGATTGTTTATTCTTGCATTATCTCCCCAGCAGTCTGCACGCACACCCTGCTTACTGCTGGAGTCATCCAGCCTTTGTTGACCTCTGATATAAACTTGCCAAAGGTCTAAGGCAGCAACTCTGTAATCTGCTGATAATGTCAAAGTGTCACCTGCACACAGGGTGACATTTTCTGTGGCAAGTTGGAGTTGCTTTTTCCAGTTTGTCACTTTGTCAAATTCCCCCGATATTGTGTTCCACCCTCATACAAAACAATGTACGCAGAGTTCAGCAAAATAACATACACAGTGTTCAGCAAAACTACAGATCACCTAAAAAGAAACTTCAAGAGTTGTAGGATGGGTATGAATCACATTAAGACCTTAGAGACATTCTACAGATGTAATTAATAATTTTTCATCTAATGTGCTATGTTTGCAACTAAATTAGCTCCATCAAGCAATCCCAACTGCAAAAGGATTGAGGCTGATTTGCTGTACACAACAGCACAGTAAGTGGATAGGATGCACTGCAGTGTTGAAAGATGGGGTGTATTGGAGTAGTTGGCTCAGAAGCATGAAACTAAGCTACTCTCAGTGACCTGGTAGTCAAACTTCCTTTTTCTGCATTTTGATATATGGACTAACCAGCATGTACCAGAGGTAGCTCTGCAGTGTGCAATGTAGACATGCTCTAAAACTCCACGGGTGTGATTCCTCTCACTAGCCTCAATGTCAGCAGTGAAACTGCCTCTAACAGAGCTTGACACCAGCCTGAAAAATGACGGGCACTTTTAGGAAATGGTACAAATGACTTAGCTTGGCATGCAATGAATCATGTCTCCAAAATACCTGTTACTCATTCTGAGTCTATGGGCAGGCTGGAGGTCAGGTGCTGGTCTCTGTTTTTGGCCAGACGGAATGCTGCTCTGTTCCCATGACATATATAACATTTCATGCCATGTGAAACAGAGGTAGAGAAAGTGCAAGAATTCCTCTTGTCTGATTCACAGACCAGCCCCATCATCTGAAAGACTTTCACTGGCTTTGTACCTAATACAATTTGTTGTCTGTGTAGTTCTGTATAGTACTTTTCCCAAAAATGATTTCAGTAATTTGTACTTATCTGGGAATATTCCCTCCTGTTTCCCCAAAAAATACAGATAGATTCATAGAACCATAATTGTTGGAAAAGACCTCTAAAATCATCTAGTCCAACTGTCAACCCATCACCACCATGCCCACTAAACCACATCCTTAAATATACTGCAGATTTCAAATCAATCTTAATTTTTTAGAAATATGGATTTTTGAGGGCTTAATGGATGCTTAGGTATATTTTTCAATTAATTATTTCCAGTGAATTACTGTGCTTTTAAATTATTTGGTATTTTTCTTGAAAAAAAAATTATATATATATACATATACAGAAATAAATAAATGAATCATGATTAAAATATTTTAACTTTCCTTTGTGAGCTTGTTTTGAAATGAATCCTCTGCCCATGGCAGAGGGGTTGTTCTAGGTGATCTATGAGGTCCCTTCCAACCTTAAGACATATTATGAGTTTATAAAAAGAGTTTTGTGGATAAAGAAATAAGATCATTTTTTAAAAATATTAGAATAGTACTTTTCATGTGCATACATTTTTGGATTTTTAACGCCCTAAAACCAAGCAGGAACCAACAACATAATAACTTTTTCAAATGGATGCTGTGCTACATATTCTTGAAAGGAAAACTGATCTTTTTATTCAAAATATGGCTGCTCGGTCCCAACATTTCAATTTTAATGAATATGTCATTTTCAATAAAAAATAATGTTGATACAGAAAGTTCAACTATTTTAGGAGTCTCTCCTGTGCCTTACAAAAATGCCATATAGATTAGCTTTAGTCTTGTTATCAAGATATAAAATTCCTAAGGATGAAATTAAGGTGCTGTTTTCAATATTCAAGGATATAAAGATGATATTCAACCTAAACTATGAAAAACATTCACAGCTTCTCCATTAAACATAATGATAATCCCCCCAAACATTCCGCTGTATCTATATCAAATGAAAAGGAGAAAAACACAGGGAGAAAAGAAAGATGAGATAAACATGGTAACAAAAGCAAAGTTAAAAGACATCAGTGAATGAACTGGGGAAAAAATAGCCTACAGTCTCCCTTATGAGGTACTGATTGTGAAGACCAACAGATGATACGGTTATAATAAAAATCCAGCACAAATAGCAGGGGATTTGCAAATCATCAAATCCGCACATGCAAGTCTGCAGGGCTGTATATGAGCCAGGAGATAGTTCATTTGCAGCAACTTGCAAAACAGTCCCCAGTTTGTTACCCAAATGTAGAGCCACGCTCCTGCAGAGAGGATGGCATTGGTATGCCATGGTTTGGTGGGCTTGGTGGTGATGGGTTGGCTGTTGGGCTAGATAAACTTAGTGGTCTTTTCTACCCTTAATGATTTAATGATTCTGTTGCATCTTAGGATTCTATGCAGGGCATCAGGTCTGCTCCTGGCATCAGCTATGCAAATAGCTGTGCAAAGCTGCAGAGCTCTGATGCCATCATGCTGGAGGTAAGCTGTGATGAAGGGAGAGAGACAGAGTTCTCACCAGGTACTGTGGGTTAAAATGGCAGGCAGCTAAGCACCATACAGCCATTTATTCCCCCTTTCCAAAGTCAAAGCATAAAATCATACAAGATGCTATGAAGAAAATTGACTCTGTCCTGTCTGAAACCAGGGCACCAGAGTACCCTGCTGCAGGCACTGCAGAGAGAGAATCTGGGAACACAGGAGCTGCCTTCAATGTTACTGCAATGTATTTATAGGAGATGTAACACAATGGAAGAAATGTTGGGCTAGCTTGTAAAAAAAACACAGCCAAAATGTAATCTTCTGAGAGAAGAACAGGAGAAATTTGCCAGAGATAATCTCTCCATACATTAATTTTCTTTTTTTTTTTTTATCTTGGCCTTAGCTGGAAATACAGACTGTTTTCTAGTGGTTTATTTTAGCAGAATGAATCTACAAAGGCTCATTTTTCTTGTATTTCGGTTAGATACAGATGCCATCACTATGTGCCAGTGCATATTACCAAGCAATTAATCTCCAGAGTATTACTTCCCTTTTTATTGAAAACTACTATTCCTGAGCTCAGAAAATCATGTGAAGCCATGGAACAGTGTAGCTAAACTCAACTCCAAAGACACAGTGCTGATTGGAAAGAAATTCTCTCTAAAATTACAAGCCTAAGCTCCCATTTAGTATAATTTTACCCTAATATAAAGCATGACCTCCCATAGTTTGTGTGCTTTTGCAAGCTCCTCTGATATTATCAGTCAAAATTCTTACTCTTTTGTTACCCACTGTTAAGATGAAAAGTTATTTTTGTGGCACAGACGAGCCAGAGGTGACACAATTAAATGAATATGTTTGTCATAGAAAATTTAGAACTGCAGGAATTAGAAGACAAATAAATTAGAATTGGCATTCTCTTCCCCTGGGAGCACCATATAAGCTTCCCAAGTTCAGTTAAATGTATTCTCCCCTCAGCCTTTGATCCAATACCTTCAATCAAAGTTTCCATCTTTAAAGACAGCCAGTCAAAAGTTATATCATACCTGCATAGTTATTAATGTAGTTCCAATTTGATGGGGTGGCCAGGGGTCATTTGAGGGTATGAAGTAAGGCAAAGCTGTAATCAGCTTTAAGCAGTTTTGTCAGAAAACAGATTTTCCAAGACCAAAATCAGCATAAGTTACCATTATTTTCCCTGAGAGTTCTACAGAAGGGACCTGGACTCCACCAAAGGATCTGAAGTTCCCATTTCGTGGAATCATATAATGGTTTGGGTTGGAAGGATCCTCAAAGGTTATTTAAGTCCAGCCCCTCAAATTTATGTTTCCTTCTACATATTCTGGTCCCTGGGTGAGACCCAGCACAACTCCAACGCTATTCATTTTGTTTCGCCTGAGTCCTGGATTATGACCATACAGTATCTTTAAATTACCCCAAATTCCTCATAGACACTTCTCAGCTTCTCAGTCCACCTCCAAATCCTCAAACTGGATCTCCTCCCACTGCCTCATCCTGCAGGGGCCCTCTTTCCCAAAGCGCCTCAGATATTCCACCAAGAGACTTAGTCCTCACTGGGGTGGTTTAGTCTGAAGAAGAGGAGGTTCAAGGGAGACTTTATCATTCTCTACAACTCCCTAAAAGGAGATTGTAGTGAGGTGAAGTCAGCCTCTTCTCCCAGGTAACAGTGATAGGACAAGAGGTAATGGCTTTAAGTTGTTCCGGGGGGTGGTTCAGGTTGGATGTTAGGAAAAACTTCTCTAAAGGAGTGGTGATGCATTCATACAGGCTGCCCAGGGAAGTGGTGGGCTCACTGTCCGTGGAGGTGTTCAAGACCCATAGAGATGTAGCACTGGGGGACATGGGTTAATGGGCACAGTGGGAATGTGCTGATAGTCGGAATGGAAGATTCTAGTGGTCTTTTCCAATCTTAATGGTTCTGTGATTGCGGGAATGATATTACTTTAAATAATAATAATAATAAGAGCCAAGACCTGATGTCTATCAGGATTCCCCTCAAAGACAGCAAGACTGAAAGCTGCATCTCTAATTATGAAACAGCTTGACTTTGAACTGTGAACAAGCTGAGCCCTTTATTATTTTAATACTAATCATGTACCTACTTGTCATTGTTATTAATTACATACACCACAGGCATACCAAGTGTCTCACTGCACTGTAAACACACAGGGTGAGCGAGAACATGTCCCTTCATGCTTATAATGCTGCTTCTGTAGAGGGATGGCTTTCATTTTTCAGTTCAAACACTTAATATTCAAACACTGCTGTGGACATAATTTGTCTCCCTTGCTGATACCCATTCCTGAACCAGCAGCAAAAAAAAGATGAAGTATACAGAAAAAATTTAAAATACAGAAATCCTTTTCACCCTTTTATTGGGCAGGACCCCGTGTCACCATTTTATTGTACTGCAAATGCTCAATCAATGAAACATACATTTATTTCATCCCTTCCTAAGAGTATGGCCAAAGTGCATTCTGCAACTGCGCTATCACCAAACTGCAGAGTGTATTCTGAAAGTGTTTCTGAGCAAAACACAGTATTATAGTGAAACTAAATAGCATGGAATAGGTCAAGTAAGGTTTATGGTCAAGAAACCTATAACAAGACAATAAAACACTGCTATGAGGTTTTGAGGGGCTGATAGTTGCTGAGGATGAAGACCTAGTCTGGATGAGGTCCCTTCATTCCTGTCTGCGGGGTGTCCCTGCCCCTAAAAGCTTCCTGTGTCGTGACCTGACTTCTGCCAAACCAAGTGGAAAGTAAATTTCGTAAATTGGAATTGGCTTTGTCATTATGCAGCAGAAAAGGCACTGAAACACTGTATTAATCCATTTGTGCCATTCTACAAGAAAGCAAGCTATATTTATTATTCCAAAATGGCTAGGGAAAGGAAATGTGGGCAGTG
The DNA here is from genome assembly GCA_036925125.1 of Oreortyx pictus. Classification (NCBI taxonomy): domain Eukaryota; kingdom Metazoa; phylum Chordata; class Aves; order Galliformes; family Odontophoridae; genus Oreortyx; species Oreortyx pictus. Next base: position 4,755,104 of record JAUPFR010000005.1, read on the forward strand.
GTACATGTCATGACACTCCAGAAGTGAAAACATAAGAAAAATCAGAGGGTATAGTGTTCAGAATGTGCCTGGTGCCACTTTGGATACCTCAGAGTACCTCATCTACCTCCAGCCACCTTTTATTACTTGTGTGTTAAAAAGAAGGGACACCACTTCCTTTAGTCCAAATAATCCTTCCAAGCATATATGTAGAAGCAGCTCAGTGGCCACAGCACAGACCCCACATCCAGCAAAGCACCAGAAAGGCCTGGACAACCTAAACCCATGTCAACAGACAAGACTTTCCTGCCAAACATCCTGCTCAGATGGTCAGGGTTTGACACAAATGAGAAAGCAGTGGAGAAGCAAGGGCACAAGGGAAAGACTGAGTGCATTATACATGAGAATAGCTATACTGATGATAGCTGGGGACTTTATAAGAAAGTACTCCTAGATCATGACATTAATGTTACAAGATTCTATCTGAAGAAATCTTTCCAAACAAGAAGCTGGGGGATTCAGTTTGAAATGGGAACTCATTAAGAGAAACTTCTCTTATAAAATAAAATAAAAATAGTTAGAGGCTCTCCTTAGAACTTGGCATTTCTCTATGTTATAGACACTAAGGAGGTGATTTTTTCAGACCAACTGTAGACTTTTGCAATGTAGATCTGTATACTTGAATGAGTCCCTATAGGTTCCCACAAACCCACCGGAGACAAGAACTTCATCTCACTCTAAAGCATGTTGCAAAATACAGCAAATTAATTGTGCCCTAAAAACGTCTTTTCCCATCGACTGTGAAGACTTTCTTGGCTTATTAGTCAAAATGTGAGATGATTATCATCTCTATAGCTCACATCTACACTGTGCACACAGAGCTAGTGCTTTATATATCAGTATTGCACGTAGCTTTTAAGATCCCCACAGACCGGGCCAAGGCTGAGTTTCTTTATCTTATTCAATCACTTTCCTTTGTCCTTTGTTTCTTCTGGAGGGACAAAGCCAAGATATTTCCAAGTGTTTCAGAATCCTGAAGGAAAATTAATACAAAAAAGCCTGCAGCATGCCTTGTATAAAACTTATCAAAAAGGAGATCTATATTTAAATTTTAGTATCCCCCCAACTTCTCCTAAAGAAGACAGTGCTTTCTGATTTGGGGAATGGATGTCTTTGTCTTCAGTGAATTTGTAGCTCATTGGTGCAGGGATTTTTGCATGGATCTTTTTGTCTCTTACATGAGTTCTCTGACCACCCTACAATGGTATTCCTCTACTAAGGGAGTGCTTCTACTTTCTTTTCCCTTAAACTCTGACAGAAAAATTCCACATTTAATCTAAGGAAAAGTTCTGAATTAAAGTTTTTCATGAATCCTCTACATACCAACAAGATATTTCATCTCATTAAGTCAGCGTTTACTGTAGGTGTGATCTCATTTAACCAGACACATGGTAGTGTCTAGTTACAGAGGGAGAAAAGCAACTACATTAATCTGCATACCTGATGTGTGCAGCTGAAATAAGTTGAGAATTCCTTGTGAACGAAATAAGAATAATAAAATCCTAGTTTACCAGTTAAAAACAAAAAATGACACAGAAGTGTACAAAGTGTGAGGCTGGAAAATGTGAGCAGTTTCTCGATTTCCTTAGCGTTATCATCTCTTTCTTTAGAAAACTCTGTGTAGATTATTCTTCACACTGAGAAGCTATCTACAAAGCAAATCCCAAAATTATTATGTTTTAGTCATTTATTATATAAGAAGGAAAAGAAAGCAGCTTGTAATCTTCAGTAAGTCTTCCAAAACATATTTCATGACTGCTGATTAAATAGCAGTGGAGAGTTTGAAACAAATGAGAATTTCAGGAGGTACAGATCTTTTAAAATGATGTGCAGCAAAAATAGATAGATAGATAGATAGATAGATAGATAGATAGATAGATAGATAGATAGATAGATAGATAGATAGATAGATAGATAGATAGATAGAATAAATAGAGTGTTCACTTGCAATCTGCAGGTTTGGTTTAGATTTCTTTCTATAGCCCAGAGTATTAGTTTGCTGAGAGCTTCAGCCTCCGTGGTGTCTCAAAAGCAGTGCTTCAAAGTCCTTACCCAACAAATTAGCTAATCTTGTGTGGGTATGTGGTACAGAATCGATTTCATAGGGCTGCTTAACCAAAGCAAAACCTCAGTAAAATGAGATCTAAGATGAGCTAGCAATTGGCTATATCCCAGCATCCCTCTAACACCATTGTTCCTTTCCATGCACAATTATGTTGCACATTCAAATGACTGTTAACTGGGGTCTGAGGATAGTATGGACTCTCCCTGCTTGTTTTTCAGTGTTTCCTTTTTTTTTTTTCTTTTTTCTTTTTCTTTTTTTTTAACAAAAGGAAAGAAAAAAAGCAAGAAAAAGGTGCTAGCTAATACTTGAATACCAACTGGATGTAGAAACAGAGATTCAGGGCAGCGGTGGGCATGGCACATACAAGGAGATCTCAGATAGGTGCTGTTACAAACCAATATTGAAAGGTCTGTGCACGTACTGGCATGTTGTCCTGGGACTTCAGCTTTCCATATCTTACATTGCCTGGCTTCAATTTCTATTGAATGCTAAAGCCATGGTCTCTCCATGTGAAGTAGAATAAGGCTTTGAGACTGATAAAAATAATTTCTGATACCTGCCTCCCATTGAGATCACTGGATGTTACATGCCTCTAATATTACACATTTCTGCAGCTCTTTTCTTCAAAATAAAGTAGACTTATTTTCCCCCAATGAAAAATCCAGTTTTGACCAGTTGTACATTCAGATGTTCTCACTGTCCATCAATACCGCAACTTCAGGATCAAGCCACATGTCTTGAAACTAATCCAAGGACTTAACTTCCCCATTAAAGAAACAGAATGGTTGATATTATTTGATAAAATGAGAATTATTAAGACAATATTTCTTCCCCCCATATTGCTCCCTCTCAGCTTATTGTTGGTGATGAGCTCAAAGCTAAGAATATTTAAGATGTATAGCACAATCTGCTGAATTTTTAATTCGTTTGTTTGTTATCTTTAACTTTCAGTAGAGTACAAATCAATTTCATGTCTTAAAGCAACTGTCATCAAGAACCTGCTTGTTTGGCCTTACCCAATGGGATTGATCAAGGAAGTCAAGGTAGGAGGACATAGAGGCAGAGATAGTGGGATTTGGGCTGAATGGAGAAAAGAACAGCTAATATGGCAAAGCTATGGGGCAACTCAAAGAATAAACTTCATTTATTTCATCTTCCATGGTGAACCCAAAAAGCTTCATGAAAAACTGCACTGCAGCCTCTCAGGCTCAGAACATGGAGACAGGCACAGTGGTTAGAGGAAAATGAAGCTGTGGGAATGGCTGGGAAAAGGATGCCCACAGCAAGACTGAGAATCATGAGTGATTTATTAATTTCTCTCAGGTTTCTAAAAGAAGTTGCATACGTTATGAAAAATAACTGTTTATAAATCCTTTCTCTTCCTTCCTGCATCTATCTTTTCCCAATTACGTTATCCCCATTTCATGTTTGACCTTAGACAGTGAAAAATAAAATCAGTAATCAAGTCATCTGTCTTATTTAAGATGCCTACTGAAGGATGGCATAAACTATACCCCTGGTTATCTCCATTTCTCTCCACTGCTGTAACTCTGAGCAGCAAGTACGTAATAGGTCGCTCTGAATGTAATGCCTCCTATTTATTTCCATGGAAAGTACAACAGCTACAAGGAGAACAATTACACTATTTGATAGAGCAAATTCTCAGCTGTGTTTTTCAACACTGTCACCACCATTAGCTATGTATTTTCATCAGCAATGAATAAGACCCTGCATGCTGCACTCATAATAATCTGCACCAGTGAAGGTGACCCACTGTCACTGTTGCTGAAAGGCAGAACCCACTGTTTCACTGTGCTCACATTCACTGTTAGATCTCCATAAATGGTCAGCATACATCAATGAATGTCAATAGGTGCCATTTTTTCTGCATAGAAGAATTCAATTACACACCTTCACTCCAGACGCGCTTCCATGTCAGACACCATTCTGTCAGACTGCCCCTCTGCTGCCATCTCTCACATGGCAACAAAATGTAATGGAACATCACTAGGAAGGTTCAACATCTACTGCCATACAACAGAATAAAACAAGAGGCACTACTTTCAGAACAGCCACTGGCACACTGTGCAAACTGCTTCTAATTTCAGCCACACGTGGGTACAGAAAATATTAGAAAATATACAACAATTTTAACAGACCTTTGTAGGCCTTTGAGTCTCCCTTAAAAAGCTTTCTCTGTTCTTCTTTCTGATTTATGGTGAAAAATTCACATCAAAGAAACCACAAGAAGGGATTGTAGGCAAAAGGCACTGGAAGCAATGAACTTCACCACTCAGAGAACAGGTTCAGAATGGCTAGAAAACCTCATTGTAGTGACATGAGGTGACACATTCTATCTAAACAGACATTTGTCACTTTTATAATGAGGTAGCAACAGGGTAAGCAAAGAAGAGCTCCTCCATAAGCTGCTACTCTAACCTGGAGTGATGTGAATGCTTAGGTTCCTAACTGTGGAGGCAAAGATACTTTGGCATCATCACAGTTTAATCTCAGAAGCGTAGAGATTTATCCAGTATATGGTAGAAAACATTTTGAAATTCCAGTATTCTGTCTTCTGCTTTAATAAAAATCGAACTGCACTTGTATTTTTATTTGTGCTATACTGAGGTAATTCTTAATTAATATTTCAATTAAATTCATAAAAAATCACACACAAGAAACAAACAGCTCTTCTTTTTTTTTTTTTTTTTTTTCTTTTCTTTTCTCCTACAGCTTGTTCCTGAAAGAGTTTTGGTTCTGAGCTCCAGGCCAAGGGCCAGTGCTATGAAAACAGTGTACAGGGACAGGTTTGTGTACACTGATGTTACAGATGGTGGAGTTTACTCATACAAATCCCATCTTATACTGCAAGGATAAGTTCAGATCAAAGAAGGTTAAAGATGTTAATAGAAGGTAGATGTAATCAGAAATCACTGGAGTGTATGTTCCTGGAGTTGTTTGGGAATAGTGATCTGAAAACAGCAGGGCAGGTTGAATGAGGTTTCAAACCATTCTCTTTAATTACTTCCTCTAATGATTTTTTACTTGTCAACACAGGGAAAATGCTTTCATTCAAAATATTTATAATTACAACCTTGTCTTTCTTATAGGACCTCAGAGCTACATTCTGAAGTCCTAGAAGACTGTCTTAACATTCTGCTAAGCATTTGTAGAACAGCCTAGAAGAAAAAAAATAAGAAGAAAAAATAATGTAAGGAAAATAATATCAAGAATCACAGTTGATGAATTTTAAAAGAAGGGAGTGAGCTTAAGATACAGCATAACTGATATGTGTCAAAGGTTTGTAATAGCTTTCCAGATTTATGTCACTGGACTATTAAATCTTCCAAAAATTTACTTAGCATGAAGTCAACTGACCTGAAAAGTGGCTGCTCTGAGCACCTGGCCAAGAACAAAATGTAAATCAAGGCTGATTTCAGTGGTAATATTGATGCAGATTTATAACAATGAACAAGACTGTGGCAGTCAGAACATCCTCCCAAGAATTTAAAGCACCGGGATGGGAAACATTTGAGTTGACTGTGGATCTTAACAGGATCTTCATCATGACACAAGTCAATTCGTGGTGATACTGATGGCATGGGAAGCAGCAAAGTTTACAAGACCAAACCACTTCCTCCTGCTCCCCTTCCATGGCAAAATAAAAAAATATCAGATACTAAACACTGATGTATTTCCAATGAAATTTGATTGCTTATAGATAGAATAAATACACCTGAGCAAAACAACTAGTATCTCCCTCAAAGCAGTGCTCACCACAGGGAATATCACCTTTTCTTCCAGCTAGAAAATTAACCAGCATGGATTTGAAGCCACTGAACAAGTCTGAATGACAATTTCCTGGAAAGAGGGATGATATGGAAATGACAGTCTGGCTGGAGTTCAACTGCAGCTTTTGAGGACTTCAATCAAGAACAGGATCCTTGCCTTCTGGCGCAGCACATAATCATGACGACAAACAATTCCTAAAGGGTGATGGACAAATAATGCATGATTGCCTTGTATCATGGCAGAACTTCCATCAATCACTTATGTAAAAGAGAAAATCTCTCTTCATTAAAAAAAAAGAAAAAGAAAAAAAAAAGAAAAAAAAGCATTTAGTGGAAAACAAAGCTTTGAAGAGAGGAGAAGAGAGGAAGCACAGATGAAACTATGCCCAGCAGCTGCAGTGCCAAGAGGTAGGAAGCCAGTAGTTTTGGCAGATACTATTTCAGAGGCACAATCCACCCAGCTCATTACCACATCTGCAGTGGCCAGGACTGGTTGCTTCAGAAAACACCAGATGCCCCTTCATAAGATAAAGAACTCTTTCTTCTCAATAAAATTTTCTCTTTTTAATTCAAATTGTTTCCTAACTCCCAGAACGAGGTATGTCCACAGAGAAATATTCTCTGGGTAAATTTGCAAAATGCAGGTGCCAACCTGTTTCAATCAATACTTATCACTGAAGTGTCTCATTTTGCCTTCACCAGATATCTCTGACTGATAGTGTGTGTATGCAACAGTGAAAATGGGTCCAAATTCTGTGTCTGAGCACTGGTGTTAGAGTGGGCCATGTCCATGTCTCTTCAGGGGAACAAATCTGTGTTTGATCAGTTCAGAGCACATTTAGCTAAATTCAGTTTGCCTTTGCCTTTCCCTGCAGGCAGACTTCAAGGTCAAAAAAATAAATAAAGAAAGAAAGAAGAATATCCTTCAGTCGTCACTGTTTTTCTTTTGGAACAGGATGACTTAGAGAAAGTACCGGTATCCCAGATTCCCCCTTATTTGGCATCCAGATTAATCAAAGTAAACTATGCAGCAAGAGGGATAAACACTTGGTATTTAAACCTTGATATTTGTCTGTGGGACCTGAGGGAACAGGTCTGATTTTATATCACTCAGCTTTTGTTTAGTAAACCATGCAGAAAAGTCACTTTGTCTGTTAGTACAATGTGATGTATGAGAAAGAAGGGGACAGATTCTTTAGCTGGGGTTGCTGTGATAGGACTAGGGGAGATGGTTTCAGAGAAAGATTTAGACTGGATATAAGGAAAAAGGTTTTGTTGTTGGGTTTTTTAATGATAAGGGTGGTGAGGCACTGGCACAGGTTGTCCAGAGAGGTGGTGGATGCCCCGTCCCTGGAGACACTCAAAGTCACACTGGATGGAGCACTGAGCACCTGATGGAGCTGTAGATGTCCCTGTTCTCTGCAGGAGATTGGACTAGATGACCTTTAAAGGTCCCTTCCAACTCAAACAACTCTGTGATTATACGTACAGTAAAACCTCATTTGAGATGTTGAAACCAAGCTTACAGCCACCACTTTAATGCAGTGTTTTGGAAGAACTGCTTGATCAACTCAGTAAACAAGGCAAAACTATTTGTGAAAAGGTATCGACATGATTTTTTGTGCCTTGAGCTTATTATTCCTTTCCTGAAGTGGGGCAAAGAGGGAGGACTCCATGAGCATCCTTTGAGCTACAGGAAGTACCAATCATTAAAAAGGGACTGTGGGTGGCAGGAACACCATCCTTTCAGAAATGCTGAGCTGTAATTTCAGTTTTGAGACAAGCCCCAAAAGTCCACCTTTCCATCACTTTCTTTTCTCCCTTTGGGCTTGTTTTTCAACTTTTAATGAGGAAAACTTCCCTGAGCTAAGAGGTGGCAGTGACTCATGCAGCAGCCAAGTGCACAACAGCAATGTCAAAGCTACGGAGCACTTAGAACAGCTCGAGGGAGGAACACTCACATAGTTATTTCTCTAAGGAAAATTAAAGTAAATTCTAATTTCTCAAATTAGAGCAGACAGTCCAACCACCATTAATACTGCCCACATGCTTCACCCCTCTGCACACAGCGTGGGTTATTTCCATGCCTCTAGCAGCTGTGCTGGGGAGGAGGGCTGATGTGCAATGTACAGGGCCTCCTCTGTGATGAGAAAGAGCTGCAAGGTAGAAATCACAGGGCTGGAGATCTTGAGGAAAAGGGGTTTTCGAGTGTAGAGTTGAGTGGCAACTTCTGCAGGTATGTTCCTTTTATCCTTCTGCCTTTGATGCCAACTGCTGAGAAAGTAAAGAATAAAAACTCTTCCTGAACACACAAGAAAACTTCAGCTTCTGCCTTCCATATATATTACACCTACCCACAAGATCAGTCTTTTCTTAGTGCTGAATCTGATTCTGATGGACACCCAACTTGCAGAACTGAAGATAATTCAATCTGAAGAAAAAAATAGTTTTCCTCACACCTGCAGTGCTGTACTCTTCTTCTTCTTTCAATGTTCCAGGACACTATTGGGTCAGAAACAAGGCAAAACCAAACTCAACAGAAAAAAGGGTTCTGCTGTGACCAAACACTTATGATGCAAATGGTTTCTTGGTCTTCATCACACTAGATCATGTCTGTTTATCAGCACATCCATGTTACTTTCAAGTCTCTTCAACAGGAGCAGCTAAGGGTTGAAAATTCCTTTCAAAGGTATAATAGCATCATAGAATCATTAAAACTGAAAAAGACCTCTAAGATCATCAAGTACAACCAATAACCCATCCCCACCAAGGCCACTAACCATGTCCATCAGTGCCACATCTCTATATTTCTTGAACACCTCCAAGGGATAGTGACCCCACCACCTCCCTGGGGAGGCAGTTCCAATGCCTCACTGCTCTTTCTGAGAATAAATTCTCCCCAATAACTAAACCTGAACCTTCTCTGGTGCAACTTAAGGCCGTAGGCTTTAGTTTCTTAATAGCATTTCTTTGAGCTCAGGACACTCTGATATGGCCACACAGCGTTCAACGCTTTTTTCTAAGCCTTTCTTACACCTTTTTAATGAACTCATTAACCAAATCAAGGAGGGATAAGAGGGTGTGGTGGGTGTTTTACTTCAAGTTCACGATCAGAGGTAAATGCACGTGCTGTGGAATTAAAAGGTGGCTACTGTGCTTGGCTATACAGCTGCTGATTCACTTCCAGTTAGGAATGGTATTTACTGCACGCATGACTTGTAATGGCAATATCTCAATGCATCTTAAAAAGGGGCCTTTTTTCCCCTCATAAAGTACTTGAAAATGGCTGGCCAAGGATCCATGTAAAGCTATCCAAAATGAAACAAATTGGTCCCCATGCTTTATGCAGGTTGGATTTTTCTAATTCTGGCAGTAAGACATGGAGAACAGATTTCAAGCCAGAAATGGTCTGCTGCCTGAAGCAAGTTTAAATTGCAAAGGTAGCTAGTGATCTCTGAACCATGCATGCAGTGGCTCTGATGACAGGAACCATATCTGGTAGGTCTCTAATTTTGGATCAAATTTTATGCTGATGTAAACTAATAAGCTTAATTGATTATATCAAAGCCGAACCAGTCTAGACTTGTGGAAAATCTGACCTAAATAAACAGGTTTAAATTCATCCTGATCCGACACTACAGAAATTTGGATCAGTGGGGAATTTTCACCACCACTGTGTGAAGTATGTGTCAATGTAGATATGACAGAGCTATTCTTTTAAAAATAAAAAATTAAATAAAAAGTATCTTTTTCACTGGAAAACAAGATTTCATCCCAACTGCATGCAAAGAAAAATGTCAACTTCTATCAGGGTTTTTTAGCACAAGAAGTATGCGTAGATGTTTGTCTGCCTTCATCAGCTTTGTTATTCTCAGGAGTTATAGTCCAGTTTCTTGTGATCTCCTAAGGATCCAGCTTTCATGATGTTGCACTGCAATGCCCTGGGAACAGGCAGGTCTCAGATCTTAATGCTTCAAGCTTTTACTTCGATTATGGTGATGTGTGAAAGTGCTAGTATTGCCCCCTAAATGTCAAACGGCTTAAATGTCAAAAAAGACAACATGCAAAAAGTGAATATATGACAAACAGCAGGATGAAAAGAGGCAGAGACAACAGCTAGAGCAAAGAGCTTGCAAACTTACTTCTATTACCTGTAGGCCCAAGTGCTTTGTTCTGAATCACAGAAGCATGTTTTAATGGAAATATCAAAGCACAGTCTGCTGGCCCTTCTCTCCAACCTCTGTCCACTGCCTCCTGGGGATTTTCCTCCATGCATTTCAGCAGAGCTTTCTCATTGCAGAATTAGAGGTAGATGGAGAATGCTAATGAGTTTTGTGCAAGAAACTCATGCACTGATGGATGGGTAATGGTTAGTAAATGAACTGCCTAAGGAGGCAGGAAAGGATGAAAATCTCTCAACTATTAGTCAACAAAATTGAAACTGATGTGGAGGAGGGCAGGAAGTTTGCACTATATGTCTATGAAAGGACCTTCAAGCAAAAGGAAAAGCCCTTGATTGCTTATCCTGTATTGATTAGAGCAGATTTGAGCAGAGGTGGAGGAAAAGAGAGAACAAAGGCAACAACATGACAAATAGTGAATTCTGGGTGACAGCAATCAACATAAAGTCAAGACATTCAGGTGCTGATACTGGAGAGGAAAGGTCTGCATCTTGCTGTGTGGTGAAAAAGAAAACCAGGGAACCACAGGCTGGGCCAAGGCACATCCTGGCCCACAGGTCCTTAATTGTACTATATTTCTCATCTTCCAGCAAGCTAAAGTTGGGTTGCTAATAGGATTTGATCTCCCAAATACACCTGGAAATTTATCACAATCATAGAAAAGTGCTTCAGTGATTTGCCAAGCATGACTTGCTCATGATTCTGTGGTTGCACGTTCCTAGGGAGTCTGAGAGCTAAACTATTATTGCAGATAACTCCCAGTTCATGGAGAGGTTGCAGAAGCATGGTCCTTAATCAGCACTGGGGTAAAGTGGACAGTGACACAGGGGAAGGAAAAATGCATAATTAGGATAGGACTGATCTGATTGCAGATCAGGCTCCTAATTGTACCCTTACGCATGAGCTTGAGTTCCCATCTCAGTCTCTAGAGAAAAAGAAACAATTCAGCTGCTGAAACAAGGGCCTGATGTGATTTAAAAAGTTCCAGGGCTTGTTGTCTGATCTCCAACAGCTGCTTTAATAGGGCACAAGTCTCCCATGAATCCCACATCATATTTATTAGCCTACACAGATGTCTCATATTCTGAGGCCTCTCAGATTGCACTAGGGAACACCTATGAACCTGAATCAAGACTACATGTCTTTCTCTGAGGCAGACCCTACTTTTGATGAGTAACGAAATGTGAACTTGTTTCTGACTATCTGTGAACATCAATAGCTCACATGACTGATTTTTCATCTGTTTCTTGCTTCTAAACAGCCATCAATTAATAATGATGACTATGACCCGAAGCATATCATTACACTGAGATACTAGAAATCCTCTGCAATATGCTGGCTTGGAGATATGGAAAGTTAAGTTTCTGGTTTGCAGAGATACAGAAGTTGGAGAAGAATTGGAGTGAAAAAGGGTAATTAGTTTCTAACAGGCAGGACTAGTTGAAAGATATTTCCTTGCTTTGGGCAGCCAAGCAGCCATTCAGGACACTTCCAGCTGCAACAAATAGAAATATTTTGTGCTAATCATCCCTTGCTATTTAGCACAAGAATGAGCCTGGAGTTGCCAGTGTTATTGGACACATGAAGAGGGATGTGTAAATGTGTCTAACCATGACAACTATGCGTGTGACAGTGTTTTGTAGTTTTTTCTTTCTTTAGAACCTTGAAAATAAGCCTTTCCATTCTCAGATTTTCAAAGACCTTATAAACAGTGATTATTTCTTTCTATAAACTCAATAACACATATAGGGTCAAGGCCATTTCCAGCCTGTTTCTAAGTGCAGTGTCATAAGAACCAAGTCCTCGTGATCTCCTTTAGTATTCCCAAATTCCTCACTTCCTAAAATTCCTCCAAACACCAATTCAGACATTATTAAAAAGACAAAAACCACCTGGGTCCTAAGTGACATTTTGATATCATAGGGAGATCTGTACTAGAAAATGAAGTGTTGCTAATTCTACAAAGCCATTTTCTTTAACACAACTTCCTCCCTCCTCCCACCCACTCTGTGTGTCAGCTTCATCCATCTGTTTCATCTCATGAAATGCACGGATCATGAGCTCCCTGGAGCACATCCAATTTCCCTTGCTTCTGTAGCTGAACATTCACATTTTTCCATCCTGTAGAAGAGTATAAATATTGTGTAGTGAGCAGTTTGCCTTGTTTCCAATTTCATGTCATATTCTGAAAACTATCAATTATTCAGAAAGGTTCATGGGTTTATTTATCAATTAATACATGGTGTTATGATCTCTGGCTTCCCCACTGTGTACATTTTCAAAGCACACTGCTATTGCTGATCCTGTGCTATTTCTGGGTAAAGTATTGTGATACACATTAATCAATCAGGGAAATTGCATCTGTGTCATACTGAAGAACCATCCACAGCCTCCATGCTTAAAGATCTGAAGGCTTTGGCACTGCTGGGGCCTCTGAGCCTGAGACTCCAAAAGCATACTGGTGTTCAGAAGCACTGGTAGTAACATTCTTACACAGAATCATAGATTCATAGAATCAAAGAGAGGAAAGGCAACAAAAGGACGAGTCAGAGGCACCAGATCCAGTTTAAGTACATAAAAGATAGACTGCCTTCATCCCTCAGCTGATGGGAATAAATAAGTGATCTAGGGAATGACACTTCCAATCCTTCAGATGAACAACGTTTATTGTCTTACGTGTCACCCTTGTTCCACTATTAAAGAGAGCATCCTGCAATTACTCTGAGGGCAGATAAATCCTTTCCCTAGTACAGTTAATATTACCTCCCAAAAGATCATGTGGAAGGAGCTCTACCAGTCTGAGCTCTGCCAGTCTGCCAGTTCTCAGCCCACGTAACCATCCTCTCATCTATTACACACTTCCTCAACTTTGTTATAAGGGTGCTGTGGGAGACAGTGTCAAGAACCTTGCTGAAATCAAGGTAGACTATATCCACTTCTCTCCCCCCATCCACCCAGCCAGTAATGACATCATAGAAGGCCACCAGGTTGGTTGAGCATGACCACCCCATGGTGAATCCATGCTGACTACTCCTGATAAATCTCTTATCTTCCAACCCACTTAAAAATATTCTGTAGCTGTACACAGCCTGTGAATGAAAATCCACAGAACCTTTTTTCCTGCTATCCTACTTAAATCCTTGCTGTTGCACACCAGTTGGATTGTATCGTGCACTGGATTACGAGAGGCCATGCAAAATGACTAGTCTTAACCTTCTTTATTACTGTCTTTTACATGTTGCTACACCTTGTATGTCCTTTTTTTTCTTTTCTGATTAAAGAAATTTAATCTGTCTAATCTTCCTAGAAATTTTCTTTGAACTTTTTATCCTATTTCTTTGTACCAGAAGCTGGGACACTTCATAGTTTCCAGTTCATTATAATCTCAATTTCCATACCTCTGTCAGCTTTCCAACCTCACTTGGACTCACTACAGTAGACACTGATTGAGTTCCTGCCAGAGCTCATGCCTCAGGAAGAACAGAAAATATGCATTTAACATCAGCATGGGGACATTTTCCATAATCCAAAGTTGTGTATTTTTTTTTGTCATTAGCTACAGGTGTCTTTCTCTCACCTGCTCCCACTGTGGAATATCCTGAGATGTGCAAGTGAGGGCACACTTCATGGAGCTGCCATCTGAAGAGCATCAGGGGAAATGCCTTGGATCGTTCTCTACCAGGCAAAGCAGCCAGGAGATAAATATAACAAAGCACCACACAGAAATGCTTGATTCTTAGTGTGTGCTATGAGACACACATACATAATACAGGCAGTAAGTGGGGTTAATGGATGTAAACAAAAGGTTAACGTTCAAAAAGGGGAAAAGGACTGTAAATTGCAGGGCAAGGGGAGAATTTTATATGGTAGAGAATAAATCCCCAACGAGCTGGAAATAGGTTACTGTTAAGGTCCCCAGTGAGCTATTTTCTGGCACAAAACTAATGGTGCTGAGAGGCGGAATGGAGCAGATCATCCTTTACTATGGGCAGAAAATTTAGCAAATAGTTTATTTCCTGCAGACATGCTGTACATATTCTGGAAAAGTGCATTACCAACAAGCCTAAGACATGCATCTTTAAGAAGTTTCATCAGATTTTTGAATTTTGGCATCAATAAGGTCCCTCCTGCTCACTTACATGTAGTCATATACTGAAACATTGTCCAGAAATAGCTGCAGATGTTATTCTTACAGCAGACCACCAGAAATGAGAACACTATGAATTTGCCCCGGTCACATTTTTTCTTAACTACTCCTCTTCTCCTGGACTAATTCCTCAGAGATACATACTTTTCTTTAGGTATGAGAATAGTGTAATGTTCTTAGCTGTCCCATAAGCTGAGGTTTAATTAGTGGAAAAAGTGCCACACATCACACTGAAGTGCAATGTGTCTAAGTTGGGCAAGTTTTTAATGCTTCAAGACACCCAAAAGTTGGAAATGGGACACTTGACGGGATTTAAATGTGCCCAAAACTGCACTGAAATATGCCAGGTTTCCTAGGTGGTGCATCCTTCTTCAGGAGTGATTATTATTTCACCTCCTGCTAGAACATAGGGCATGAACTGCTCCCCATTGCGCTGACTGGGTGTTTCCACCTAGTATACTTCCTTGCTCTAACCACAAGACAAAAACTATCCATCTTTTCTATTCATCTGTTGTGCCCCTTTTTTAACTTTAGAAAATGAATGTCTTAAGTTTGGTACACTCTAATCCGATTGCTCTTTTCTTAGTAACTCTTCTGGTCTTCACTTCTGACATTATTTGTTTGCACACCATTGTCAGCTTTGCTTGGATGTTCAAACAGCAGCTAATCACAGACCTATCTTAAAAACATACAATTCCAAGAGTCCTCCTTTACTAGTACATTCATCTGCGATTTGCATTTCCTGGCTTCTCAGTATTTTCAACATCCCTCTTAAGAAAGAAGCAGCATGTAAGGTGTCTAAACCTACATATCTCACACAGTGGTCAAATCAGATCACTATAAAGTAATCAACAAAGTCTATTCCCCAAGTTTCTTCTTTTCCAGGTCCCTCAGATAGTGGAGTGGTAGATTCCAGGTAAAAAATGTGACTGGATTCTATTCTTATTCAGTTCACAGTCTAGATTTTTATTAGGTCAAGATACAGAATTTTTTGAAGAGAAAGACGTGGAAATATGTAAAGACGAATTCTGTTTTCTTATATGAGATAACTGATACTGAATCAAGTAAAGCATGACCTTCTTTCTGATAAAAGAAAACTAGTATCTATTTCTTATATTTTTAAAACACTTAAATTTCATTGTGTATTTCTTGCATTTAGATTTCTAGTGATTGCTATTTGACAAAAATCACATTGTTTAGTTCATGGTGAATTCCTCATTTTTTTCTAAAGCATCTACCCACATCAGTGTTATCAATTGTTCTATTTGGATTCAATGTTTGGCAAACTAAGTGGATATTCACTAGTGATAAGAGTAAAAAGGTTACATGCCCCAGGATATTTTCTCTATTGATTACAGGGTGATTTTGATGAGTAGAAATATAGGAGGATCCAGAAAAAAATGGTAGTTACAAATTAACTCAGAAAGAAAAAGAGCATTCTCAGACTTCTCTAAATGAGTCCTATGCTCCTGATCAGAAGCTGGGCATTGAATAGCAAGACCTATGCTCATTTGGGCTTTGCTTATCTGACTTGCAGTATCTTCTACATGGATCAGGTCATTGCAGCTGGGAAAACCCGTGGTCCACATGCCTACCAAATAATCTCAGACTTTTTCTTCATTTTCTCAAGAGTAGAGAAGTGAGTTATAAGAATAGCTTTTGCAGGTCATTTTAATACAGGACCCTGAGCTCTATGATGGCCTCAAATAAACAACAAGATATGCAAACATGCACAAGTATTGACTGCAGTTGCTAGAAATACCCAGCTGACTTTGTGGATTGGAACTCTTTATGGCTGTGGTGACGTGAATTGACTGGAGAAAGGACAGTGCTTTCCTGTGCATTTTTCCTGTGCAATTCTTCCAGCTGCAAGCAAGGTGGTTGCCTTACGGAATGAATTAGATTAGCAAAATGTGAGCTCATAACTCACTTTCTTAACATGAAACAGTGAAAACAGAAGTACGGCTGGAAGGAAATCGTCCAAAATTGAAGAAGAAACAGTGACTGCTTCAGTTCACTGTACTGATATTGATCCAAGCTAAAAAAAATTCTGATTTTCCTTTAAAATTGAGTCACAGTTCTTAACATCCATATTCAGTGTTTTCGGCTGACTCTGCCCTGCTCTTTCAGGCCTGTCAGTGGGCGTATGCCCTAGCTGCAACTGCATATATTAACTGTTGAGTACAGCAGGAGAAATAAAATTCTGTGCTAGCATCAGGGAAAATTTATTACTGATGTACATGCACACCCTCATACCACCACCAATGCTGATCATAATGAGAGTGAGTTTCTTTAATTTAAAACTGCACTTTAGAGCAAGACTTTGATGTTATTAAAATCTTCTGTGGCTAGTGGTTCTCTTCTGTGAAGGTCAGATGAATGTTTTTCATTACTGCAGGTTACGACACCCTGGGTTGGGCTGGGTGAATGCCTAAGTACTCCACACACATTTACATTTTTAAAGTAAATTAATTTGCCTGTTTCCAATTCTTTTTGTTTTCTTTCTATGAACACTCTAGTGAATCAACTTAACCCACAAAATGCTCACTAAGCATTTGAACTGCACACTTCAATTGCAAATTAACTTCATCGCATACTGCACTGATGTCCTCCTCAGCCATGACTTGGCATGAATACAAGACTAGATATAAGGAAAAAAATCTTCATAGTAATGGCAGTGAGGCACTGGAACAGGTTGCCCAGAGAAATGGTGGATGCCCCATCCCTGGAGACACTCAAAGTCAGGCTGGACAGGGCTCTGAGCAATCTGGTGAATCTGTAGATGTCCCTGTTCATTGCAGGGGATTGGACTAGATGATTTTTAAAGGTCCCTTCTTGGCATCAGATTCCTTTTAATTATTTATTTTTCTTCTTATTCTTTATAATGCTTCCAATTGCTATACCAAACATTACCCCACTCCTAGTGCCACACTGGCCACTAAAACATGCATCCATTTCAGCCCCTTCTCAAATCCCATTACACAAACAAAAATTAAATGGGATAGCAAACATTTGTTTTGCAAAAGATTTGGTTGAAAAGCAAGCTGAATTTGGAAAGTGTGATGGAATCGTACAATTTGAATGAAGGATAACGTTTCAGTGAGAATGCTGATCTTTTTTTTTTTTCAAGTTTTATCCATCTTCATTCATTTTTTTTCTCTCTTCTCTGATTCTTTTGTAAAAATCAAAGTGTTCAAATAAAGCAGGGATGAGAACTCATTTCACTTGATTTACATATGAGTTTCTCACCTTAGGTTCCCTTTTTAGATCTGGGGAAGAGGCAAAAAAAAAAATAATGCTACTTCATCTTAGAGAAACGTAGAGATAATACAGAATTTCTTTTTACCAGGGTCTTTTTCCCAGATTCCACACCTGGTCTAATATTCCAAGTCAGGAAAGTTCACAGATTACTATCATGCATTGAAATAGATCAGACGAACTGAAATCTTAGTGGTATCACCTATGGGAGCTTATGTGTATGTACAGTTATTCCATTTTTCCCTCTCCTATACACCTATAAAGTAATTGTACAGATTTCCAGTGTCAGCATTAGGTTTCAGAGTTAGCTTTGTCTGGAAATTGTGCTCAGATGTCACAGTTATGGGAGTATAACTGTTTTGCTTGATTGTGGGACCTCCTAAAGAACTGCTCGTGTAAGAGAAGAATGAAGTTCAAGATTTCTGCTCAGCAATCCATCTCTTTATCAGTTTATCTAAAAATGTAGTTTTCACCATCTGTGCACCTATATAATATACTATCTATTACAAGAAAATAAGATTTTCTCTCACACTACTTCAAAAATATGATGAAAATTGGTCTCATTGAAGGCTGGAGGACACTTTTCAGGCAACTATCTTTTTGACATTGAAATATTCAAGTGTATTTTCAGTTAAAAAAAAAGATCTCATATGGTTCTTTTGCAGACAGAGTTAGAAGAAGGATCATGTGTAGAATTGAGAAAGCTGTGGAAATCTACTCAGAACAAGGGAAATGAATAAATTTATGATACAGTCAATTAGTGCAAGCCAGGACAATAATCATTACTGCAGCAGGACTGTTTCCATGAAGAATATTTCTGCATGGACTCACAAAGCTAATTTCAACCCACCAAAACCAGTTTGTGGAAACTAAGGAAGGAAAGGGGATAAGGTATGTATACAGGGAATAAGGTATACACGTCCTGCAGAGGCAGGATATATGCCACAGAGTTCTTTGATTTTGTTATCTACTGTCTAGCACAGTGTAATGCCCTGAAACCCACTGATATTTGTCCAAAAGATTTGAAAGAATCATAAAAAACAAGTATCTCACAATATGATATTTAGATAAGTAACAGTAAACTCCACCAGTCTTAATTAAATGAGCAAAGTTCAGGCTCTGGTCCCTACACACTGGCAACGTATCCCAGGAATTGGACTCAGTGATCCTTATGGGTCCCTTCCAACTCAGGATATTATGGCCACAAACTGAGGCATCAGAAGTTCTCTACAAATGTACATAGGAACTTCTTCACAGTGCAGTGACAGAGCACTGGCACAGGCTGCACAGAGAGGTGATAGAGACTCCTTCTCTGTAGACATTCAGGACCCACCTGGATGCCTACCTGTGCAACCTGGGCTAGGGAGCTGCCTTGGCAGGAGGGTTGGACTCAACCTCTGGAGTTCCAACCCCTACAATTCTGTGACACAGTGATTCTGAGATATTCTATGGTTTGCGTGCTTTTTGAGTGAATCAGCAGGAAAAGCAACAGTAAGAGATCAGTATGCTTGGGCAAAGCCATATTGTGTTAGATTTATTTGACATTCCCTTCCAGCACATATTCAAAACCTGAAAGGATACTTCAGCACAAACTATACATGGGATGGCTCTGCTCAAGTTCAAATCTTGAATTTTACATTTGTATAATTGATTGTAATACTTCATAATTCATGCTAAGTTGGTTATTTAAAGAAGTCGTCCAATCAGGGAATTAAAAAAAAAAAAAAGTGCAATGCATTTAACTAACTAAGATAGGTGAATTACAATCAAATATACAATTAATATATGAGTAAACCTCACGCAAGCCGAAAATAAGATGCACATATTTAAGACATGATAATTAACCACTGGAACAAATTACTGAGTCTTATGGTAAATTCTTTTTCATCTGGGAGCTGCTAAATCAAGACTAAATGTCTTTCTAAAAAGACATGTTCAGCTCAGCTTGAAGTTGTTAAGTAAGAAGTGGAATTATTGATGAAAATCTATATTCACTATTCTTTAGAAAGCCCAATTAAATGTTCACTACAGTATTTCCTGTCTTAGCAGATATTAGTTCATTTGGTTGACCATTTTCTGTAGCAAGTAACTTAAAAATAATCTAAAATATTATAAATTGCTACTATTTCAAAGTTGTATGTTTGTATAAGATCAAACTACCATTTTACTGTTCATATGTACATTTTGTTTTCCCAAAGTGACAAAATCTCAAATTCCTGGAAGAAGATTTACCATTAAGATCAATTTCATATTCTCAAAAAACAGCTTTGGAATGTTTTCTTGCAACGTATTTTGAGACTGCTGTCATCCAATTTCATCAGAAATCTGTGAAACTTTGCTTGAGATGGATATTCCATTTATTTTCTATGACTAACATTTAAGAACATTATGGCACATAGCAGTAATAATAAAGTAGTCAATGCAAAAACTAAAAGTTGAGCTCACACCTTGGCTATCCTTATTGCATTTGCAGCCACGTATAATTTATCTCTGTATATATATGAATCATGTATTGGTATTGCATTGATTTTATTTTTCACTTGCTGTAAAAGAATAGGAATTAGCTCCTGATCTTGCTTTGACTTATCCCTTAGTTGTAGAGTCATTGAATTACAAGGCAAGGAAAGAAACTGATGGCTAAAAGACCATAAGTACAAATAAATAGTGATTGAATTAGATGGCAGTGAAGATCACAGAATCATTAAGGTTGTGAAAGACCTCAAAGATCATCAAGTACCTCAACCCAACTCCACCATGTCTACTAACCACATTCCTCCATGCCACATGCACACACTTCTTGAACACTTCCAGGGATGATGTTTAATGAGAGAGCTAGAAAAAGGGACAGACAGACTTTGGGAAGTACAAATACTTGTATATGTTGTTCATCTCAGGGATCCTTCACATTGCACTTGTTTCCAGCCCAGACACATTCCGCCCTGGTTTTCAGTGCTGGACTGCTCAGCAGTTTCCACAACAGTAACCTGAACTAGTTAGGTACTACTTATGCTTTCCTGAGCCAAGAATTGTCCTCCTTCTTTACCTTCCATTGAGCTTAAAATTGCACTGCTAGTTTGTGATACAACATACGTGATAAGGGGGGAGAAAAAAAAATTAATTCTGCCATTTAGTTTTGCCAATAACAAACAGATGTAGGAACACTCCCAGAGCATATGGGTTAAATTAGTGCCTGCTGTGTCCCAGCACTAGCATTTGTCTGATTTAGTGACACTTATTTTAGACAGTCGGAAGGGGGTCCAGGCAGCCCTGGAGGTGGCTTTCAGCCGGATTCATCCTTAAACAGCAGTCTAATAAAATTCCACACTTCTACTCTCTGCCTGTGCTGAGCCACCACCAACACAGGGTCACCGGAGGAGGCATCCCCGGAGATAAATTTTGCAGGTCACAAACTCAATGCACAGTGTCCTTTCGATGATAAAATACTAAGCAGAGCTGACATTTAAATTAGCATTCCTGTGTGTTTTCCAGCTCGATAATGACATGGGTAAGACAGACAACACCTGTGGCACCGAGAGGGAGTTAATTCCCAGGGAGCTGTGACCAAAGGTTTGTCATGATCCCCAACCATTTATGTTGTGGCTGATTGAAAATAGGATCAGCCCAGCAGACCCTGGCTGCCCTGGGATGTGCTTTGGGTTGACAAGGCTTAGTTTTATGCTTTGAGCCTCGTCCCTTGTTGGATTCACGGCACTGTGGTCTTTGCTTCAGTTTGGGAAAAAAAGAAGGGCAAAGAGAGAAGAGAGCAAATAAATAAAGACACAGAATGTCTTTGCTTTTGGAGGACAGGAAAACAGCTTAAAGAAAAGGTCACTGTGAGAGCACAGAGCAATGATTTCTGAGCAACAACTCCTAGCAGCTTCTTTCTTTGCAAAGCAGCTCTCTTTCCCCTCTCCACCAAAATCAGCCCTAGGGTCTTTCCAAGAGTTGAAAGCCAAGGCTTTGTTGTGCCAGAAGTGGTAAAATCAGTGCTGTTACAAAGGAATTTTCTCCGAGGATCTTTTGATGGGTCATGGCTCAGTGATGTAGAAGTGGCTGCATCCTGGGATTACTGGGGTGTCACCAACAATGTAAGGCATAAACTGAAGGTGATGGAGCTTCATGCCACATCAATCTAAATGTGTACTGAGGTGATGGGCTCCCTAATTTTCTCCTAGCATGGTGTGGCTCATAAATAGTATTAGGTATCATGGAATCATTTGAGTCAGAAAGAACCTTTAAAGGCCATCTACTCCAACTCTCCTGCAAAGAACACAACTCCTACAACTCTGTCAGGTGCTCAGAGCCCCATCCAGTCTGACTATGAATGTCTCCAGGAATGGAGCATCCACCACTGCTCTGCATAACCTGTTCCAGTGTCTTACCACCCTTATAAAAAAAAAAAAAAAACTGTTCCCTTATATCCCATCTAAATCTCCCTATTTCCCCCTAAATTCAACTGAACTGAATGAATTGGCACAAATCATATAATATTTATGTCCTGGTTACTTTAACTCTTGTCAGAAAGTGTAGCAATGCTGCCTGTACAAAGAATTTCACATCTCAGCCTCCACTATATGCAAGAGCAGTAAGGTTCCAATGAAGAATTAAACTAAAACCAAAATACACGTATACCCACAAAAAAATTCAGGCTTCGAGACATGCTCCTCTAGAGCTTGGGCTGAAAGTACACAGGAGCACAGCATCCTATTTTAATTAAAGGAAAGCAATCAATTCTCTGTGCTCAGGATAGGTCTTGGGAATGTCACAGCTTGTTCCAGTGGGGGAAGTGGGCTGAGAGGCACAGAACCTGCACAGAAGACTTGGCTCCATTAAATCTAATAGAAATTTCTCCCATCTTTCTGCATTTCAGGTTTGATATGACCTTCGATGTTTCCAGATGAGGCAGACACGACAGTAAGGGGAGGTGAGGTGGGAAAGAAGTAAGAGGAACTGGTAGTGTGGAAAGGGGAAGCTTCAGAGAGCAGGGATGATTGTTTTCTAAAACTTCTTTGTGGAGTGATGTCAGTAAAATATTTCTGGGAGTAACTCTTGCACAGAAAGTCAGAGTGAAGTCATGGAGTACGCCAGAGACATAGAGCTGGAGAGCTGCACAAATAAAAGACAATTGGAAAATCACACTGGAATAACCACGTTCCTCTGAAGCCTGTCAAAATAATAAAACAAGGATTATGCTCTGTGGCACAGAATGATCTCATGCATCTCAAGACGAAGAATGGGGATTTCTGCTTAAGGCATGAGTTAGAAAGCTGTGAGTCACTCCTGGGCTGAGACATGGGCCAGATGCAGACATGGAGGAGGCAAACGTGACCTGAAGCTATGTCACCTTCCATAACCACCAAGTCCTGATGCAATTGGGTCAATTAGTGAAGCAATCATCAAAGAAAGAGGAAATGCAACAAGCAGAGGTGCAGAAAACATATTCAGTATATTCCAGGGATTGACAGGATGTTTTATTTTATGAAGGAAAAGAACAGAAAGGCAACCACTTTTGTTTAAGTCTAACAAAATGAAGTCTGAAAGGGATGGAATTGCAAATATTGCCACGGGGATAAACACCGCAGGGGAGGAAAGAACTATTTAAGCGAAAGGACAGATTTAGCAAAAGAGAAATGAGTGTAAAATGGCCAGAAATTAATCTGGTCTGAAAATTAGATGGAAAGGCTTCTACCAACCAGAGCAGTGATGTGCAGAAGCAGTGCTCAGCCTGACAAATCAGAAGAAAATCCAGCTGCTTTAATACGCAAAAAGGAAAAAGCAGAGCAGTGGCAACAGGTCCATTTTTAAAGGATGGGAAAAAGGGGAAAGGAAAGGGAAGAAATCTGAGGTGGCTTCAGCTCTCAGAAGACAGAGAAAATATTCCCTTCTGAAATAAATTCTCAACCAGTTTGTAAATAACAGTCAAACAGTCTCCCTGGCAAATAACAAAGAAATGGGTTTCAGTCAATATAGATTTGTTAAGAGGGAATCATATAAAGCAAATATAATCCCTCAAGATGACAGGATAACAGGCCTGTAAAAAAGGAAGCAATGATGAATGTCTTTTTCACTCAAGACTTTTGACAATGGCTTTTCTAATATCCTCATCAACAAGTGACTAAAGCGGAGATAGCAAGAAACAAAATGAGACTAAATCAATGCAAAACTTGCTGAATAATCAGGCAGAAAAAGAAGTTATCAAAGGTTTGCTACTAAATTGATGTACTGTGCAGTTTTCCACAGTGTTTGTGCTGGTTCTGGTAGTTTTCGTTGTTCTCATCAGTGAATCCCGGTCCCATTTTTGTAGTTACAGTCAGAATGGAAAAACCCTCTATGTGGTGAGATGGAGAAGAAATTCAATACGAACTGGCACAAAAGAATAACCCTCAGCAAAAATCAAGTTAGACAAATAGAGGATGGAATTCAACTGCTTTAACTATTGCACAGTATCCACGAGACTTTGGCATATCCAGCCCGAACACAAGCTGAACGTGCTCCTAAAAAAGCTACTCTGGTCTGTGTGGATTGAAACACAAACCCTTTGACTCAGCTGACAGGAAGTACTCAGCTCTCTAGATTTGGGTGCCACACTTGAAAGGTGTAGACTAAATGCAGAGAAGCTGCAGGGGAACTAGAAGAGCCCACAGGGGTTTACAAATCCTGTACCCTCTGAGACAGAGGCTGACAGATCTGAAGCTGTCTGTACAGATGTGGAAAGGAGAGAGATTGCAAACAAATTCTGCTACAAAGAGGAAAATCTGTTCTCAGTGTCTCAGACACTGAATGAGAGTGAATCTTGAATTTCATTAAGAATGAACATCTAGACATTAGGATAAATCATCCAGTATTGGTGAGGAATTTGACTACATTACCCAAATGAGATGAGAAATATCTATCAGAGAGGACATATTTAAAGGTAGACTGGAAATATGGCAGGAAACGCACGAGAGGTTGATATCAGCAGACGATAAAGTGGACAACTCAAAATTCCTCTTTTCCTCTGCTTCCTAAGTTCTCATAGAAGAGAATGTGCAGTACAACTTCTTGAGAATATGGAGAACTGGACCTAAGGCCCTTAAGAAACTCCAGAGTTTTTGAGAGTTTCTAGGGTAAGTTCTAAAACGTACGCACATAGATTGTACATAGTCCTTACATAAATCACAATGAATGTGGCCTTTTCCTATAAGTCTGCATCTACTGAAATGACACGTGTGGGTTTGTTGTTTTGCTTTTTTTTTTTTTTTTTTGTCAGGATTAATCAAATCTGGTTATTTTACAGCACTCTATTGCTAAGATTATGCATCAGAATGAAGTACTTACAAGAGGATTTTGGTATTACAAGAAAATAATTGATGCACCTTTCAGCTAGTTAGATTTGCCCAAATGAACATTTGGATATCTGAAGAGTATGAAGATAATTGTTTCTTTGGTACAAATTTGTTTCCAAGTCAAATGGTATTTTCTGGTGAATAGGTCAAACAAGACATTTTGTTTGACCAAGTTAGGGGAATGGCCTTGAGTTAAATGAGGGGAGGTTCAGGTTGGATAGCAGGAAAACTTATCCAAAAGAGTGGCCAAGCATTGGCACAGGCTGCCCAGGGAGGTGGTGGAATCACTGTCTCTGGAGGTGTTCAAAAACCATGGAGATGTGGCACTGAGGGAAATGGTTTTGTGGGCAATATTGGTGGCAGGTGGATAGTCGGGCTAGATCATCTTAGAGTCTTTTCAAGCCTTAATGATTCTATGATTTTTTCTTCATTCCCAAATTAATCTCCAACATGTCATTTATGGAAATCTTCAAATAAATATGTTACCGTATGTAATTTAAAACACTTACTTTAATACTCATGAACTCCAGGCTCACTTCTTTCTCTCCCTCTGACCAAGTGCTGGTTATATGACATGATTCTCATGAACAGGATGTGATGGCCTTTGACCACAATAAAGGTTTGATTTACTAGGAGCAGCTGCCTTTAACCTCTCATCCATGCTTTACCACCCTGCCTACTGCTAATGGAGTTTCATTCTTTGCACTAGTTGTGGGCATTAGCTTTCTATTGACTTTGGCTGGATTTGCAATGAGGTAGAGCTCATCTCCAATTATCAAACATTCATAAAGGTGACACACACAATCTGACTCCCTGCTGTCCCCATAGTCCTGCACTAAAAGAAAGGCAATATTTATTTCAGAGACTGCTGTGTGAAGAGAGAAGGATTTGAAGCATCTTCTCCCTGTTCACCTAATTCACTTCCATCACCCCTTTGCCCCCAAACGCAATTTTCCAGCATAATCTAAACAAGGAAGCTGAAACAAACAGCTTCACAGTGTGACTATAGCCTATTTAGGTCGTTTCAAAGCCAGCAGATGTTTTATAGGCTAAGATTTTCAACACTGTGACTTCACTGACCTCTGCAACTCAGCAGGAGGCTCAAAGTAGGCCAGAGGCTGCGGACAATTAAAACTTAAAACCTCTCATTACCAGACGCCAGGTCTCCAGGTCACTCTAATGCTTCAGTGCACCTTCTGTCATGGTTTGCTCAGGGCAGGTTAAACTGTGGCAGACTCTGCTCAAAGCCTTCAGAGCCAGCTGTGGCCTGCTGCCAATGGTCACTTCTATCAAGGAGACGAAATGAAACTCTCTGATCCCTTATGTGACCTGTGGATGTGGTAAAGCTTAGTATAAGTCCATCCTCTGAACCAGACTGAGGCACTACAGAATCTTGCTTCTCTTCAGTGCTTTCCATAACTACCTGTAACACTGTGAGTGTCAGCAGTAGCTGATGTAGGCCATACTGTCCTCACCATCTCACAGGTTTCACCTAAAACTCTGTTGTACTTCCAGAGCTTCACGTAACTTAAGTAGCAGAAACAACTTTCAGGGTCACTCTTTATATTTCATGATGTGGTGGCACCTCGTATAAGGAATTTTCAGGCAGGATGGAAGATGAGTTTATTGGCTTATTTGAGAAACTCAAGTCCATGATGCTACCAAAGTATTCCTAAAGGGAGGATTGACTCATCCAAGACCACTTCCCACAGTAATGGCATGTCACAAACAAAACAGTTTGTCTTGCCAATGTAGAATGCTTTCCTGCTTCTGGATAAATGAGGAAAAAATTCTCAATACAAACACAAATTTCTGCTGAAGAGAGCTAAATTCACAGCTAAAGAGCTGTTAGTTACTTCATTATTTTTTTCCATAATTGACACTTTCAAGTATTTCTCTCACCGATCTTTGGTTTTGTCTCATTGTAGCATTACAAATTGCCATGACCACGGTATGGCTCATGAATTTCTTTGTGTTTCCTGCTGATTTTCTGCAAGTAAAAGAGTCAGTAGAAGACAACTAACATTATATGCTGTTATGACCATTATATGTAGCTATGAATCCTATGGCAAATATCCTTCAGTATTGCTTGTATCTGGACACGCAAGGTAAATCATTTTTTCTACTATTTTTAGCTTTCCTCAGATCATCAGAGATCAGCCACAGCTGGAGACAGAGAACAGTCTCAGCCGACTGATGGTTTTCTACAATTAAGATCACGCACACAACTGGTTTGTCTGCAATATCTGCATTAAACCAGTTACACTAACCACAGTGCAGTTTGGAAGTGGAAAAGTTTTTTCTCCTCCTTATGTTGATCTAGATCATCCGTATGGGTTTTTGTGGTATTTCTAGGGCATTTACTCAATTAATTGTCACCAGGGGCCTAGGACTCTCTTGCATGATCTCAGAACACAGCTAGGTGCTGATCTGCCCCATGTGCTTGATCTGGTGTGTTACAGTTGACGTCTCAGGTCTAAATTTTACTGCAGAGGACATGAAAAGGCATTATGTATCTAACCTTATATGAGGCTTGATTATAATATTAACATTTTTTGTCATTAGGCAGTGTCTTAGTTTCAGCTGGAGTAGGACTGTTTTCTTCAGAGGGTCTGGTATGATGCTACATTTTTGGTTCTAAGATAAAAACTATGTAGATAACACACTGGTGTTTCTAGATGCTGCTAAGCAGTGTAGTTCAGAGACAAGGCTATTCTCAGTAAGGTCCCAAGAAGCTGAGAGGGAACATAATTAGGAGAGCTGACCCACACTGGCTACAGGAAGACTCCCTACCATATGACATCATGCAGTATAAGTTTTGAAGGGAGTGGGAGTTCATCTGACTCTCTTCTGCTGCTCAGAGGTATCAGGGGATGGTAAAAATTGCTTGTTCATCACTTATTATATACATCCATATATATCTATATGTGTGTGTATAGTTGAAACTATGATCCTTTTCCCTATCTCAGTAAATACTTTTAACTCGGTAAACACTTTTATCTCAACCCATGAGTTCTACTTAATTTTGATCGCAATTCTTTCCCCCCATTCCACTGGGAAGGGGGAAGAGAGTGATTGACTGTATGGTGCCTAGCCACCTGCAAGGTTAAACCAAACAGATGGGATTGATTCAATGGCCAAGATGTTTTTCCATCCCTTACACCAGTAACTGTCCTTTAACTTATTCACACCATTAAGATTTTTTTCAACTAGTAAATGTAGGACCTGGCTCTCAGGCTAAAGTCAGTGGGTAATTTACCTTCCCAGTGTTTTATTGAAAAACTGAAATACCAACTGTCATTAATACTGGAAGAATACACTCTCCCAGCTGGGGTTACTGTAAAGGTTTGCAGTGCAGATCAACGTAACTGCAGAAATAAAAGGAAGGAATAAAATGAACTTTGTATTCTGCTCCACAATGTTTAAACATGATTGATACTTAATGTTTCCATCTTCATCACTGTGTTTAGGGGTGGTTCTGATGTAATAGCCTCCAGCTTTGGGACTTTTCATAGAACCATGGAACAAACTGGGTGTGAAAAAGGAGTTCAGATGGCTCAGTAGCATCGTGTATTGATCTGCAAACCACTTTCTGGAGTTCAGATACAGGCAAAGCATCAATTGACTTCAACAGTGACTTCAAAATGTAGATAGAGGGGCATACTACTGCTTTGAATGCTACCAGTTTCAGTATGACATCCATGTACAGATTGAACTGTTTTGTTTCTCATGTTATTATTTAACGTAAATATCAAATACTACTCATTTCACCATTTCCTGGTGCTCCAGAGTTAAATCTGTAATTTTATATTCTAACCCAACTGATTCAGGATTTATGAGTAGGTTTTTAGTAATGATCTGCCAAGTATGGAATTATTACATTGGTTATTAAATTGGGGAAAAAAAAAGTCACTGTTGTGACCCTATTCTTCATGCTCTAACTCAGCCTCCTGCTCTGCCTTTCAATAGAGAACAGAGCATATAACTGAGAGCAGAGAGCAGCGATGATGTCTGTAATTCCACCCCCAGGCTCCCCACTGGTATCTGGATTTCAGTCCCTGGGTTTTAAAAGGTCACTTATCAAAAAGAGAATGCAACAGTATTCATTCCTCACACCCCCTCCCCTCCCTTATCCTGCCACTCTTCCTGTTGGGGATTAATGCAGAAATTAGTAGTCTACGCCTGTTTAAAAACAGTCCTAGTATCTAAAGTGGAAACACTGACTCTGAAATTTTTCATTCACTTTGTTCTTTTTTTTTTTTTCTTTTTTTTGTATTAGAGGGAGATTCTTTCTAAAAAGCAGCTATTATCACCCCAGCCATTTTCTATATAATGCTGCACTCAACCATGTGAGTAAAGAGCAGGGGAAGGTTCACTAACAGCCCCTAATCTTTGCCAATTGAATTTGGTATGGTTCGTTGGAAAGTAATTCCCTTGGTGAAGGTTCTTATTTTCCACCCCTTTCTAGGAAATATGTCCAGGTTTTTCCTAGAATGGAAGGGATGCTGCTAACCTCTGGTGAGACAACAGATGTGCTGGAGAAACGTGTTGGAACTGTCAGGGGAGTCCTTCATCTCACTGCGGAGGTTGGAACAAAGATAGGAAACTAAGCAGGGTGTATCCTTGCTGGAACATGCCTGTGGAGGGGGAAGAAGACCACATGGAGAACTGCTTGGGGCAGAAAGTGCTGAATTGAGCTGATCTGTGCCTACACTGCATGCGTGGCAGTCACATAAAGTCATGCTCACTCTCAGTGCTTCAGTTAATACTGCAGTCAGCAGACAGAGGAGAGAGAAAAGTGTATGATCCTGTTAAGATTAATACTCAGTACTTGCTGACAATCCAACCAGCACTGGGCTACTCCTAAGATCCAAAATATCTGTTGCAGCACATCAAAACAGTGTTGTTCATCTGGTCATCTTATGCTTCAAAGCTATTAGTTGATCGTTTTACCAGTCAGTATTATTCAGTGAGTCAGGGAGCCTGTATTCAAGAAAGTTTCATTATTTTTTTGCTATATATTCCAAGCTCTAAGATACTCACTTGGAGAGAACCTGGTTGGAGATAAATCAGGAAATGTTTCCAGAAAAAAATACGTCCTTTCTACTTTCTTGTCTTCTAGTTTTTTGTTTTTTTTCTTTTTGTTATCATTATTATAATTCCTACCCATTGAATCTCCCTGAAGAAGCTTCTTTACCAAAATTGCTTTCTGGTAAAGCCAGAAACTTTACTTTCTTCGCTTGCCACAGAAATCCCTCATCATATCTGCATTCCTGTGTCATCTGCTCTCTGTTCTCCCAGAGCTGCTAGGAGACTGAGGGCTCTAAATCTTGTCTGCTTTGGTCCGCTCCTGTTCTGTCTGCACGGTGCAGGAAAAAGCACAAATTGTACAGTTCTCACAAATAACATCCTGTCGAAAGCCTGTAAACCTAATGGGAAAAGTTATCAGTTTTAATGGACCTGTTCCTAATTCTACAATGAAATAGCGCTGACTTCAGTGGGAATTGATGTGCAACTGCAAAAGATGTAAATTTTAAAGAAAAAGCTTGTGCACAGGACACTGCTTCTGTCTGCCCATCACATACGATGTGAGAGCATAGTACCAGTGCCATTGGGTGCCTGCTGTCCCCAGAAAAAAAGAAGGAGATCTGCACCCCAACCATGATAGGTGAAGAGAAAGGGAAGTCGCTGAATATGCCAAAGCGTTACAGCTCCAGGGTTCATACCCACTGCAGCTACTGTTAATCCTTCAGAGCAAATGTCTATATAACCTTCATTTTCAGGCTGCATTTAGACTAAAGGGAGGTGGGATTCTTCATAAGTCTTGTAAAACTTGGTGTATGAGAGGTACACCCCCAAGGAGAGATGCATTGTATTTAGGAGTGCATTTCTGCCATCACTTTAACGGTGTTACAGAAAGGATTGCTTTAACAGCTTTCTGCCTTAACTAAGGTTTGCTTTTCTCTACCATTGCCAGGTTTTATTGAACTGCTGAGCACCCAAGAAACCAAACTAGCTGAAACCTAACTAAAAACAACAACAACAAAACAAATAAAAAAGCAAGGCAAAACACAAGAAGGGTAATCCTCAACCAGCTCAATTCACTGTCCATGGTCGCCGTGATAATGAACTTTAGCACAAGGGATTGCATTGCCCAGACGAGGGAGGGAATAGGATCACTAATTTTCTGCAACAGCTGAAACTGATGCATTAACAAGATTGTATCCTAGAGTAGATGAGATGAATCCCCCCTCTGGAAACACTTTCCCTTTACTGACTGCAGAGGAAGCCCACACAGACCTTTTCAGCTTGAACAATTAAATTTTCAGCCTCGGTAATGAGGTGAAATGGATCCCGTGTGTGAGGAAGATTTCCAGGGCACAGAAACACATCCACATTAGAGCTGTGCAAAGCCACTGCTTCAGATTGTATATAACTCAGAAGTCTGAACTAGTTGATCCGATTCGTTTGGTTTTGTAACTCTGGGGCTTGACCAGCTAGAACCAGCAAACTTCCTCCTGTACTTAAAATAACCTTATGCTACAGCTCTTGTTGGGAGTGATGGAGGGCTAAGAATACTGTGTCCCAGTACAGATATAAGGAAAAGCTGGTGTGAAAGGATGTGACTTATTAGTGCAGCAGGAAACCAGACTGAAATAGGCCAATTATTAATATATAGATTCTTCCCTTTTTTACTGGTCTTTATGTAAGAAGCAGGCTCACTCTGAACCCAGTGTAAAGCTCAGCCTGTCAGAAGACCTTCTGCTTTCTAAGTCCATGGAGCTGTAGAAGAGACATCACCAGAATAACAATATTGCTATAACGGCTTTCAGCTTTTCCTTCTGAAATAAATGCATGCCTACTTTTTGAAACCAGCAAAAGAGTAAAACAGCATTTTAAGGGTCTTATGTGAACAAGCAGAGGCTGGGAACTTCAGTAACAGCAAAGAAGGCTCCTAAAAGATCAAAGAAATATTCATAGTCCAGAGATGCAAGATCCTTATTGCCATTCCCTATAGCAGCTGTTAATCCTGGTATTTAACCAGCAACTAGCGTAGCAGTTCATTAGTGGTTTGAATTTACCAAAATCTTCAGTAATCCAACTAAATGGTAAAGAGAGCAGAGGAAAGAGAGATAAACAGGAATTAGAAGATGTGCTCCATCTGTATGGGAACTGGAACTAGATGATCTTAAAGGTCCTTCCAACCGAAACTATTCTATGATTAAACATCTTGCAGGTAACTCTCCACCTCCACATCCTGTTCTCCAAATGCTGGTTCAGAGGTTGCTCAGCTATCTGTGAAACCTGCGCAAACACAAGGCTTCCACTCACTAAATACGAATCCAGGTCCATAGGCAAACACCTCACCTGTGAGTCCTGATCCTGTACAAGTTCATAGGGATCAAATCACATTTAAAGTACACAGAGTGAATGAACTACCCTCAGCTATTTCCTTGTATTTCCTTTCTTTGGCCCCCAAATCCTTTTGCTATTGAAAGACATATTAATCCCTGTGCCTTACCCTGAGGCAAACACTGACAAAAACTCCTGAGATGCGTGTAAGGATTTTTCACTCTCTTAGGTTAAAACTGCTTTATTTTCTGAAAAATCTAGCTGATTACATGCATTAGAAAGGAAAAAAAGTGGGTAATATAAGTAAACTGGGGTTTTTTTGTTTGGGGTTTTTTTTTCAGAATGTGGTCACTTCTATACTAATTTTTAAGAGAAAGGATGCTCCAAATTGTGTACAGGGAGTCATGAAACAAACTGGGACCCTGAAATCTCAGGATTTGCAATTTAGCATCGATTTAGAGATGCCTGACTTAAAAAGATCCTCATAAAGCCATGCGTTCAAGGCTGAGGCAACAGAAGGTATGGGGTTATCCCAGGACTGCTTGAGGAAACAGACTAGATCAAGTCAGGGCTAGATATTCCAAGAGCAACAAGCTAGCTCCATGCTACCAGATGGCATTGCTGCACTGGGGCTGGGACAAGAGGTGGCAACAAAAGCTTCTTTAGTGAAGGATTTGTGAAGCTTAAACCCAAATTTTGTTGTCAAAAAAGAAAGAAGAGTAATTTGAAGAAAAAAAAAAAAATGTGACAGACGTCAGCCTGAATCACTTGCCCTCTCTTGTGGAAGGCAGTAGAATGAAGAGACTGGTCAATTTATTTATTTATTTATTTATTTGCTGTGGAGGACCTCAGAAGAAATTAGTTGTTTAATGTATCATCCTCAACAGAGACAGCTGGTGGATTCCCACAAGACTTGCTTTATGCAGACACAGGAAAGAAACTAGCCCCAGGACTGTATGTTATTGCACCATCAGCACCCCAGAACCAATGCTGGTGGCACATAGCAGTAGGAAACTCTCCTAGGAGAACCGTGGCTTCGCTGAAGCAAAATTTGCTTTCAGAAGGCATCACAGCAGAGGCAGCAAATGCTTTTCTATGAATGAAACAAGGTCGATAGCTCAAAATTAGACAAAATCTATAATCTTTTAAAGTATATTTGGGTAGCAACCAAGCTCAGTGCAGAAAGGCCAGCCCATCTGAAGGAATGAGAACGAACAGAGTCATTTATTGATGCTATTAGCAGTATACGGGGGTGATTTGTTCCCACGGGTTGCATAGATGTGAAGTACATCACAGGAGCTTGTTTCTTGAGGACAAATGATTAATTACTCATATCTAGCTCTAATACTACATGATTGAACTCCATTTCAGTAAAGACTAAGTCCAGTGAAAACATACAGAATATCCTGAGTTGAAAGGGACCCACAAAGATCATCAAGTCCAAGTTCAGATTGGCACAGAAGCGAGTTTTCAGGTTAACAGCCCTCTTACTCCTATAAACGACAAAGAGGTAAAAATATTCTCCCTTTTCCATTTTACTCAAAAGTGCCTGATCCCAAACCAGCAGAAGTCATCAGGGAGTTTGTCCGTAGACGAGCAGATGCTGGATCATAACTTCCCCAGGAACAAGAGCACTTCAGTCATTTACCAACCACTTTTTTATGACAGATAAAGGATCAGGGAACATCTGAATTTATAGTAGAAGTCCTCACCAGCCATAAAATGCAGATAACTGAAAAGCTGCAGCAGCTCCTATAAAGTTACTGTAGCTGAAATTGAGATTGTTGGTTTGGGGTAAATAATCTCTGTGTTGTATTTAGCCATTATGGGTTTAAAAAATAATGGTTACCTTTTCTCTCTTTTCTTCATAAACAAGAAAGCTGTTGTTCTGTAATAGGCTTTCTAACTAGTAATGAGATCAAGGTAAAATGAAAGTTAAATATTGCTCCGTTCCCTCGGCACCGTTATTTGAATGTTCCCAACATTATTAATGTCAAAATACCTTGGAGTGAAATAACGGCAGTTTATCTGACATCAGGAGGGTGGTTTATTTTCCTTGCTCGCCTCACTTAACAGAGGATTGAACAAAGTAATGGGGAATAGAAAGGGCAGGTCCTGCCACAGGGGAAATGTTCACAGCCTGGGAGCAAAACAAGCAGCTCAAGGCGAGGACACAGCCCGGAGCCTGGTTCTGTGTGCAGAGTGAGCTGCTGTCCCCAGGGGCAAAGCTTCAGGGTAAGAGCCTTCAAGGGCCTTGCTAAAGGGTTTTCAGCTCAAAATAGGGCTTAGAAGAAGTGGAGGGTGCTGACCATCAGCTAGGACAGCAGAAATCACTTGCCTCTCTACTCTTTGAATTGTGAATTTTTGAATTGTGAGTAGAAGTAGTGCTACCTGGGTGAGTTTTTGTAGGGAAGGGGAAAGGGGGTCTCACAGACCCTGATCCATATCTTTGCTCCTGTAGTGAGGTGCTTGGGTGCACCCATCTCAATATAATACCCGCAAGGTTAAGCAAAGAAAAAGCATCGTGCATAGCAGCAGGAAGAGCAGTGAAATGATTGTGCCAGGGAAAATGTGTTCAGAGGGGACTTCGGTCTGCACAGGTCCTGGGCTTGTGGACAGATGTCACAATGATATTGTAGGGCTACTGGCCAGCAATGCCCTCCGAAGGCAAGTACTTTGCAAAGGAGTTTAGGGCTGGAAGTTGACAAAGGTGGCAAAAAAAGCTTGATCTGACTGAAATATTGAAGCATCATAGATACATTAGAGCAACCAGAAGCATTCAACAGCAGAACAGAGAGGTATCTTTCTTTGGGAAGACAGTGCCATTTTTGTGCAAGGGGATTTGGGCAGCCCATAAAATTATACACTCAGAACACCATGCAAGGGAATATCTTCCAGCTTGCAGAGAACTGGATGAAAAATAAAGGCTTGGTTCTGCCAAGGTAAGCACTGGATTCACTGCTGCAGGTAGTGGAGTCACTAACACATGCTGATTGCTTGGGCAATAAGTCAAGCTGGGTAATTAGCCCATATTTTAGTGTTTAGCTTTTTAGCAATTAGTTCGCACTGCTGCATCTCTGGTTCAGTGTTATACATAGCTGGACTGCAGGTTTACCCATAGGGATAGAGCCAGGTTTTTGTTACACCGTGAACTGAGGTACACCCTGGTACAATTTCCAAGGTAAAGAAGAAAGAATATCTGGGGGGTAGTCATGATTTTATCCAAGCTTATTTTCATATGGATTGTGGGAGCACTGCTCAAAGACTCCAGCATCCATTGGGTGTACAGCAGTCTTGCTATTGGTCAGGAACTCATCTGAATTTCAGGAAATGAGAAATGAGAGTAACTCAGTATCAAGTATTGTTGTTTTTAATATGTGTTTTGACCAAAAAGAGCAAGTAGAAGTGTTTTGAGTGAGCAGAAGTGTTTCCAGTAGTGTGAAGCTCACAGGCTCATGACTACAGGAGTTGTTTCCTTTATCACAGCACTCAGAGCAGAACAGAAACTATACGCACAGAAGTTAAAACACAGCAAGAAAACTGACTTTTGCAGCATTTGGAACTACTGCTGGAGAAATTTAGAGATTTGGTTGCACCAGATGTTATTTATGACTGCTGTGAATGAATGAAATATCACCTGCATTAATCCTTTCTAGAAATACGAGGTTTTCCTATGCCTTATGTCTTTTTAAAACTTATAATACAAAAGAGAGACCACAGAAAAATATACAGACAAACATATATAAGAGGGTGCTGTTTTTTCTTCTTTTGATGCTATGCAGCATGAGTACCTATGAATTTATATTATAGCTCTACTGCCATCAAGTGATAGAAAGATTTTTAGAGAAGATATCAAAAATAAAAGTACATACAAGTTATAGGAGCTATAGAGCTCCTACACAGGACTGAGACATATTAATATTCCTCCCTGCTCTTCCCCATGAATGGTAGCTATAGTTACCCACAGCAAGCCGCAAAATTCTTCATGAACCGCAACCCGAGAAAAGGCAAGGAGACTAATTAAAACACACATTGAGATTTAATTACTATTTGTGGGTAGCACAGATGAAAAAAATCCACGTGCATGACCTTCTTAAGCTGTTGCTTTGCATAACATGCCTGGAGCAATAGAAGAAAACTACTACTACTTACCAGCAATAATGCTATCTATGCTTAGGAGCTGACTACCAGCCATTTCCCTTTCTTTGACTGCTTGTTTGTGACTCTGTGCTCCAAATTAGCTGCTTCTTTGGAGTGGAGAGAAAAAGCTGAGGACCGGGCTAGTGGCTTTGTCCAAAGAAGGTTAATTCTAGAGTTGCTCCTTAAAAAATGTGGGATACCATTATGGAACAAAACATGCAGCAGGAATTGAATCAGGAATGATTTCCTGAGGTGGCCCTATAGAGTTCAGCATTTGTTCTCGAGAAGGACAGCTAACGTTCTGGGACCTATCCCAGGCTGATAGTGTCTGTGCCACAATAATTTTATTTTCACCTTATAATCATAGAACAGCCTGAACTGGAAGGCAACCATGAGGATCATCATGTCCAAATCCTGGCTCCACACAGGATACCACCCAAAAATCAGATCAGCTTCCCTCTCTCCCCTCTACAAGACCAAAACATTTGCCCCCCCCTTCCCCATTCTGATCAACAAGGTCTCTTCAACCTCCAGTGGGATTTTGACATCTGATGGTGACAGGAAGGGTAAAGGCCTCACTTCCAGCACACTACCTCATTGCACAACCACAGAAAAAGCTTGTAGAATAAAGTCCTCTTGGAACCAAAATACATTTTTATTTTTGAAGCATCCCATCTCCTCTTAAACCCAAGAACAGAAGGTGTTCAGCCAACAGATCTCTACTCTTTTTGGCATTATCAAATCTTTAAAATGCGACCTGGAAATACCGTGCTGACATACAACAGTGTTAAACCAACAGTGGTGCCACTGTGTACAGAGGAGCTGTGGAAGAATGAGCTGGGACCAAGCAGTCATTTATGATTAGATTAATTGTCCTGCTCTTCATAAAAGCAATGGCTCATGTCCGGATCAAAAACTGTAAGGTCAACTCTGCCTCTCACATCCTTTTGCAAGGGGACTGCAAAACTCAGCTTCTCACCATCTGAAACTCACATTCAGATGACAAGTTAGCCTTATTTCTGAAAACCATACAAAATGGCAAATATCTCCACTCAATATAAATACAACACAAACTAGAATATGCTTGAACCTTAGTACCTCCAAAACAGTCTTTACAGATGTGACTCAAGACTGAACAAGACAAAATAAGATTTCTATGCAGTTATGAACGTGTTGCCTACTATTAAAAAAAGGTTTGGCACAGGATACATTTTGTAGAAGGGAAAGGGAGGCTATACATGGGAGGCACAAAGAAAACCTGGGTTCAGAGTTCAGCTGCTAAATGTTTAGGAGTAGCTTGCTTCTTCATAAGGCACTTT
This sequence comes from Oreortyx pictus, assembly GCA_036925125.1. NCBI lineage: Eukaryota > Metazoa > Chordata > Aves > Galliformes > Odontophoridae > Oreortyx > Oreortyx pictus. The sequence continues at coordinate 4,792,722 of JAUPFR010000005.1, forward strand.
CAATTCCTGTAGAATGAAAGACAGAATATGAAAGCACAGACCCTGGACAGTCAGACCACATGCCAGAAATAAATCAGAAGCAGCTCTAATGGCTCACAGTCGTTTGGGTGATTAATGGCAAAAACAGCTTTTGCCATGCAGTAGAATCCAGGAGACTCCTGAAGCCAAGGCAGACCTGACAAGACCTGAGACTACCACTTCGGGAGACATAAAGGTGAAAAAATGTCCTAATAAAGCAGAAGAACTAATAATGGACTCGGGATATTTGTTCCAATTGCCCTGAATTTTGTTTGGAGCATGGCATCATCCGAAGAGACATTTATGGACTAAGGCAGCTGAATATCAGGTCTGCCTGTCATGTTTCGATCAAAATAGATGGAGAAGGGAAGCAATGTGAACAAAGGATAAAAAAGAAGGATGGAGACAACACAAGGCATCAAACAAGACTGTTATTTCACACTTTTTTTTTCCTACTTTTTATTTATTTTCAGTGGGCTCCTGTCACAAGGCAGCAGTGTGCTTCATGAACAAGGAGATGCTACGTGCCTGAGTGAAACTGTGAAGGGGAAGATATATTCTAACATTCAGACCTATATTTTATTTTTATATATGCAAGTAAACACAAACAGGTACCATAAATATACAGAAATCTATGTGCATATATATAAAAAACGAGGAAAGGTCTGAATGAAGAAAATATTACATATATACTTATTTTTGAAATGTTGCTTTTAACATTTAGTGACTTCCAAAAGGATGTTTCCTTGCCAGTGTTGTAGCCTTCTCTTTGGAGTTCAGCAAGTTAGACAGCAGAACAAAAGTTCAATTAAGAGCCTGCTCGCTTGTGGCTGATAATGATTTTGACATTTGCAGAGTCTCCTGACAACAATGCCTGAACAAGGTGGGAAAAGGAAATCAAAGAGTGAGTTCGTTGCAGATGGCAGAAAACGGCCTGCAAAGAGAAGCTTCAAACATCTGAGTTGACGCACTCATGGCCGTAAAAATGATCTTTCCCACCATGCAAACATGTGCCAAACGCTTTAGCATTGCAAGGAGCTGTATAAAAACAGCATCTATGAGGAAGCCTACCTGGAAAGCATTAAATAAAGAGAAATTGAACTTTTCTTCAGCAAGCACACCCCCAATCACCGTCCCTGAAAGGGAGGTAACTCTATGGACAGGAAGGAAGAGGCTTTGCTAAACTTTGCTTTTGATCCTGTCAACTAAAGCAGCATCCTCCTGAGCTGGAGAAGATGCAGAAGGCAAATTCCAACCAAGACAGAATGAAGCTCTCCACTAAAGCATGGAATGAACACTCAATAAGAGCTTTTTCAACCAAAGTGCTTAACCAAGGCATCTGGAGCAAAGAGCATTTCCTCTCTTCTGTGAGATTACAGTGGTATTTTCAGACACAGATAGGATTAAATAAAGTTCAGTGGCATGGCCTGCCTCGTACAAAACTTGTGCTGTCTCTTCAGATCTGGTGCCCTGCTGCTTTTGCAAATGCTTTGAGGTAAAATGTGGGTATTTGCCAGAGCCCTAGCCAGTGGCCTTTTAAGAAAAGTTCCTTTGCATGTCCATCCTGAGTCCACACAAAAGACACTATTTGCACTGACAACTTTAGGGAGAGGAATGAAAAGAATGCTTCTATTTAAAGTTCAGCCTAATGGATCAAAAGCAATCAGAATTAGAGCACCTTCAGACTTCCAAGAGGACATGAACTAATTACTCCAGCTCATAGCCTCTGAGGTAAGAGCAGAGCAGTTGCATGAAATGAGTGACTAAGTGACCTGCTAAAGCACAGGAAGATGCCTTGATGCATCATATCAGTGGTGAAGCTCGTTTAATGTGACCACAGAAGTGGGATCTAGTCCAGGTCATGTTAGAGGTAGTTACACATAGTGGAATCGGTGCCATTTTCTGTGGATATCTCACCATACTTGGGAATATATAGAGTTACAATGTCAGACTCTACTGTTCACAGGAGCCCTGTGGAATAGAAAAGCTTATCCTCCTATGAGATCTGCAACACCTACTGGTCTCCCAGCCTGTATTTTAGCAGTGCAACTACCCTCACATCACCATTTAAACAGCGAGGCAGCAAGGTTTATGCTGCTTTTGAAACTTTATGAGAGTTCCTGGCTTCTAACATGATGCCTCCCTTGAGTGTGGTGCAGCAGACAAGCAAGGAAGAGACCTGCTGCCGCAATGTGTTGGGGAGATGTGCCATGAACTCGAGAGCTTGAGGCCAGTGGCTTTGGATGTCAAGATCCAGGCTTCTGGTCTCAGATGTCCAGAAGAGCGTTCATGATTGTTTTGCTGTTTATAGCTCATTAATTTATTCCTCTAGGCCTGCATGGAGGGTACTTTTTCATGTGAGTCTTTCATATGACATTATGCAACTTGACAAAACAGAGCAATTTTGGGAAGAGAAAGTAGGGCCATCAACATGTCACGTCTTGTTTAGTCAGTAGATGGACTTTGCATCAATGAAACATGAACATATATTCACACACACACACAACACACACACGAACCCACGCACGTGTATCACCCATACAACAGTGTGCTTCACTCCCCATTCCCAAATCATGAGAATAAGCCAAACCTTCACTCTGCTCTCAGCTGTAATTATTCAAATTAATAACACGAGAAAGGAAAGCTTCGAACAAAGCCTCAGCTCACTGAGCTGACAGTCATACTGCTTTGACCTCTCCTATTTTCTTCCAAGTTTGTCATCCAATACAATCTGTAAAACACTTGAAGATGTAGAGAGCGAAAATGTGAGTTCTTGTGCACCTAAGTACAGTATTTCCTCTGTTGTCATTAAAAAAGGTTTAGTCAGGGGTATTGATGAGTGCGACTCATATGATGAAGTGTTCCCCTTTGCCTTTATGAAAAGGAGCTCTGCTAAAAAGAACAGCGAAGAGGTTGAAAATTTAGTACCAGCACTACCCGACGTTGATCTTTCTTCTTCTGTTATTTTTCAAGTCAGTCATTTTTGCCTGTAAATGATAACGTGTATCCACGACACTGAATATCACAGACAGGTACATGAAATAGTTAGGCAAGGTCCCTGTTGGAAACAAAACATGCTCAAGCCCCAATAAGCAGTCCTGCTGCTAGGCAAGCAGAAACATGACACGAACTTGTGCATTAATCTGTCCACAGACATCTTTCTCTCTTTCCAAAACAAAGCATGGCAATTTCTGTAGAACTAAGGTGTTATATCTGTGGGTGTGCTTGTATATGTTTATGCTTTATTTTTATTTTGCTTGTCACGTACTGTTACCAAAGTAAAAATGCACATCTTGTGTAACAGCAGGTGGATTTTTTTTTTGTTTGTTTATCTTCAGCTTAATAGAGAAAAGATAGCTAAAAACAGTGCAACTTGAAGACACCCATCGAAAAGTCTTGCAGAACAATTCTAAAAGAAAACCAAGGAAGGACTGATGTCTGCTGATATCCAAGCAGAAGAAAACTGTGTTACAAGCAAGGTAAGTGATCAGAGCACGAGGATGGCTTCTCTGGGCCAATGCACTAACTTCTGGAAATGGATATCATGAGTATTTCAGTGGGCAAGAGCAAGGCAAGCAAGTACCAGCCCAATCCCCACCAACCCTAACCCAATCCCAACAATCCAATGACCTCGTGGCTTTCTGATTTATGTAAATACCTTTGCACTCTACAGTCCATACTTACTTTCTCCATAATTTTATTCAATTGCTCTTTAAACACATCAGAAAGTTTGGTGCCCAAAAACACCCAAACATCTGACAATTATCACCGTCATTTCACAATGCACCATCTGAAGAAACACAACCTAATCTTGCCACATGATCTTACCTAATATTTCGTATTTTAAAAGGCAGGGAGCAAATGCAAGAGGGCACCAACAGATGGTTAGTAAGGAGGTCTGATAAGAATAAAATCAGAAGAGGAAAAGATGAATGTGAAGCTCTGGGAAAAAAAAAACTGTTGAACTTGCAAAAATTTCCAATACGATTGTACCAGCAATTCAGTGGCAGTAGAGGCCCTACTTTTCTGTATGAAATGCAAGGAAAAATGTGTGTTTGACTGGAAACAGCATGAAATACCTCAATGAGTAGTGAAAAGCACAAACACAGCACTGGAAGCAGAGGGGATGAAGCATGAGGAGCACTGTACAAGACTGATTAAAAAAAATTAAATATATATATATATCACTGGTGTGCTGTTAACACAGGAATCACTACCCCAGTGTAGACATGCTCCAAAAGGCCAAGTATGTAGTCCTGTGCTGCCACAGAAAGAGGGACATATCCCATCCCTCCTTCATGGTCATCATACCCACAAGCTCAGAGACTGCGAGGGGTGTTACTTGCACTAATGCCAAGCACAGAGGCTTTGGTGCACAGTCAAAGAGCAACTTTGGAAGAGCAACTATATGGCATTGCTTCTTGTTAAAGCTATGTCATAGAATCATAAACCATTTGAGTTGGAAGGAACCCTTAAAGGTCATCAAGTCCAACTGTCCTGCAATGAAAAGGGACACCTACAGCTCGTCAGGTGCTCAGAACCTCATCCAGCCTGACCTTGAATGTCCTCAGGGATTGGGCATCCTCCAACTCTCTGGACAACTTGTTCCAGTGCCTCAACACTCCTATTGTTAAGTATTTCCTTATATGCAAATCTCCCCTCTTTTAGTTTGAAACCAAACAACCATCATTAAATACTCAGAGATACATCATCCTAAGTATGTTGTTTAGTTCAACTGATCAGTTTAAAACTGTTTAAGATGATGATTTCTATTCATGGAATCCAGTTCATGGATTGCTACTGCCTTGTTCACATACATCCCCCAATTATATCACAGTGACATGCACTCTATTCTTGATTCTCATATTGAGGTACTGAAATGGATGTGCATTTTAAAAGGTTTTCAGTTCTTCTGGGAACTGAATAAACAAATACACTGGTCACAGCAAATCCTTTGCACCTACCAGGATGTTCATCTGGCACAAGGTAATGGAAAAATGACAAAGCAGGACAAAAAGATCTTTTGCAACTGCATCTCTCCTGGGGAATTAAAAGAAAGGGAGACTTCAAACTTCTGGGGAAAAACGTGTAGATTTTCAAACAATGACAAATGATCTATTTCTATCAGGGAAATAGCATCAAGCAGAAATAACGGGGGCCATGGCTTTGTCAGACTGTATCATATCACTAGTCCATCAAGCTAGGACTTTGCCTCCAGAGGTTATCAACACCTGATGTTGCAAAAGAAAAGAGAAGAAAAAACACTTGGCACGCATCTGGCAGTGGTGAAATAATTGGTAGGAAAGACAAACACAGGTGTGCAGAGTGTCATGATTGACAGCAATACAGAGCAAATTCAGAAAAACAGTTTGGGTCCCATTTGCTGAGGCAAAAACGGAGAGCAAGTGTCAAACACAGGGATCTGGTTTAGCAGTTTGTTTGAAAACCACAGGTCTTGGCTGGTAGCACCTCCTACTCTCCCTACTCACTGCCCAAGTGAGTAAAGCACCATACCAAGCTGCAGTGCTGGGGCTTCTCCAGCTCTCCAATGAAGCAGCTCACTAAAGCAATAGATTTCTATTGGAGCATGTGCAGTTGGAAAGAAAAAAGAAAATCACTGGGCTTCAACTTAAGCTGTTACAACTATGAACATCTGCTGTTCTTGGGTTCCTAAAACCAGACCCAAATTTCCATGTTTCCTATAGTCTCAGCTTCAGGATCTCTCAGATGCACTTTCTCTGGCTCACAGTTCTGGGAAGGTGCATCCTCCTTTAAAACTTAACTCTGCTTTCAAAAAGCTAGCACACACCTGTAGCTACAGAGCATGTCTTTGAATGAATCCAAACACAGACAGCTCACAAACAAGTCCAGGATAATCCAACAGGAACAGCGCTTGGCACAAAAAGTAAAGGACTGCTGTAATTTATATAAATGGCCTCGGAAAGATGTTGGTGTTCCCCTATTACTCCAAAAACAAACTTTTCCTACACAGTCAGATGCAATCCTGACTCAGAAATTAGTTGGTCAGAGATGTGGTGAATGTCCCATCACATTCGATGCCAGGCTTGTCGGGGCTCTGAGTGCCTGATCAAGACTGTAGGTGTCCTTGTTCGCTGCAGGAGAGTTGAACTAGACAACTTTTGAAGATCCCTTCCAGCTCAAGTGATTCTATGAAATGAGGGATGGAAGGCAGCAGGAAAAAAAAAAAAAAGCTTGTGGCCATGCAGTCCCTGACCCAGAACATACCCATGATGTCAGAGAGAAATACCAGGAGCTACAATCACCTTAATTGTCTTCCCAGCCTCCCAGGTCTTCTACTTAATTCTTATTAGAATGAAAAGTACAAACTCACTGGACATGCTATGCGAAGTCAATTAGTGTTTTTCTGCAATTTCTTCTCTAGCTCATATCTACACACAGGAAAGTTCAAGCAAAAGAAAAGCAAAACAGAAGTGAGAAATTCATTAAAGTGATTCCTGAAAGCTACTACTGCAGTTAAATCCTGTACTCAACAAAAAGCTTTCTCACTGAAAACATCACTAAATCATTCTGAAAGGCAACCAAAATCATTAAAAAAAATAACAAGCAGGATCTGCTTATGAATAAATGCAGAAAGCTTGAGATAAATTCCTACAAATAACATTTCAAGGTTGGTTGAAGTTGCTAATGGCTACATTTGTACAACCTTTTAAATTTTTGCTAAAGCATCAATCATATTTGATGACCTCTTGCAGGGAGCATGCAGAAAGCCCTGTAATCCTCATCAAATCACTTTTAGCCATCTCTGGTATTAACCATTTCAGGCACTTCCACTTCCCTGCTCAGCTCCCTGCCCCGCTTTGAGAAATCTTGAAACGTCTTCCTTTGTTTCCTCAGAAATCATTTCACAGCAAATGAAATAAGACATGGCAACAAATCCTGTAACTCAGTATCCTTTAAAACATGCTCTTCCAACTGCAGTAACAGCCTTACTCTCAGGCATTTCCTGGGAAACTGATGACCAACTGCCTTAATGCCCTGCAGTCTTGCTTCAAGCCACAAACTCTCCCAGCCAAACGTTAATCCCTGGAAAAAGCTCCAGGCCTACGCGTTACTGATTAAATATGAAAATTTATAAGCATAACACTTTATAGTGTCACTCAAAGGATAAATCTTACAGATCACTCTTCTAGTTTTTCTCACAGCATCACAGAAACGTTAGGTGGAGGCAATCTATGGAGGTCTCCAGTCCAATTTCATGCCCAACAAAATAAGACCTCAGCAGCACAGACCCACACAATCCTGCCTTCATCTAATTGAGCCCTGAAAGAGAGCAAGTGCTAACTGGCTGTGTTTACCAACCCTAGCAAGCCCACCTCTACAGCACAGGTGTTACAGCCTTGGCTGGATGGTGGCTGAACCCTCTCCAGATGTAGGAACAGTTCTAGGTTCAGCCTCAGCAGCACCAGCAGTGGAGAATAACACCTCCCCTTGCTTGCTGGCCATGCAGGATGTGGCTGATCGCTTTGAGAGGGCATTTCTGAATCCTGTTTTAGGATCACAGAATAGCCCAAAGTGGAAGGAACTCATAACGATCATCATTTCCAACCCAGCATCCCTTATTAACAGCAGGTCATCTCCACTGGAGCTGGTTTGTGGCTCTCAGCTGGTTTCTCCACCTTGAGTACAAAGCTTCAAGCTTTCCTTGCCAAACCTCATGGGGTTTCTGCTTGCTCCATCTTCAAATTAATCCAAATTCCCTGGGCGGCCACTCTGTCATTTGTCACATCAGACTCCCCCTTTAGTTTAGTATCAGTCACAAATTGCTTTTTTTAATGCTATTGGTTTTGGTAACACAGCTAGAGCAAAGAGACCATTTAAACGTCACCCCTGTTGTGTTTGCTTGTGGTAGATATTTTGTGTAAATTAGAATCTTCTGTTCCCCTCACTGTGCTGCCTGCTGACCCAGTCCTGCAGCTGAATTAGGCCTGCCTTAATAGATTTTCCCCCAGTATTTCAATGCTGTAATGAAAAGCTTAATTTCATAGTGCTTCCTGAAATGGAAGCATCTCATCACCCAGCAGTCTGAATCATTCGTGGGACTGAGATATCCTGCAAGTTTCACTGCCATAAAGCAGATGCTGCACTGGCTGAAAGCAGCCACAACTTTGTCCCGTGGGTGATGGAGCCTCCTGCGCACCTCTTAAAGCACGTGTTTACCAAAAAGAGTTTACCTTCATATCTCATTTGCTTGCCAACAAGTTTCCCTGCTTGCTTTCTTTCCCTTGTTGCAGGATTAGCTTTGTTTTTCTTAAAGAGATTGGAACAATCTTCAGACTTTTCTTTCCCATCTACCCTGTGATTCTCCATTGAAGAAATGGTTTCTCACCCATGTGCACTGGGATATTATAATCCTGCTCTTCACCCCATGAAGTCAGGTGTAACTTCTATCTTTCCTTCCATTCTGCTCCTTAAAATTCATCTCTAAGTAGCTTAAAGGAAGAGCTGTTCCTAATCCAAGGTCCAGCAGGGAGTGTGCTTTTTTAAAAATAACAAAAATCAGAAACAGGTTCTAAAAGTATTGCTGCCGTGTTGAGAAAAAGTGCAAAAAATGATGTGAATGATGCATAACAGATAAAATGTCTAACGAAATCCTCCAGTGCCCCAGCAAACAGTTCAAAAAAAAAAAAAGGCACTGGAGTCCAATTACCTGCCTGCAGGGTGTAGCAACTGAATATTGCAAACCAGAGAACAAAAAACCTCAATTTTGGGGCCACACACAGCTCCACACAGGTGCTAATTGCAAGGGGTTCACAGTGGTTATCGGCATATTTGCTTGCTTCATCCTGTCCCATAGTGACTATGGGACCTCCACAGCACCTGTTAGATAACATATGGTGGCAGCTATCCTCAAAGCAACATGCTTGGCATTTAGAGCCCAGAGAAGCAGGTAAAAGTCATTTGTCCCCTGTTTACATCAGCTCTTTCCCAATTTCTTACCAGCACTGTTAAACAGCATTGTTTGTATGGGAACATCTCCCTTCTCATTGCCCTCTATTGCTTTAAGGATGCTGATAAAGGCCCTCAGTGACTTCTCCGAGCTGTCTTCTGCACTGCAATGTGGAACCCAGACCAAGCAGACACCCAGAGAAAACCCAGCTGCGCAAATCCAAAGCAAAACATTATTTGACCATTTAATCCATATCTTACATCTAGTAGAAGTTCTTCTGTCATGTACTCACATACTGAGTCAGATCACATCTCATGAACTTCTAGTGTTTTGCCCTGTCCTCCTCAGGATTTTAACAGGATTTCTATTCCAGAAGTTTATATTAAAGGTTTTCAAATACTAAAAATAAATGCAGTTCCCTGCCTTCCTTCAGTCAATTTGACCATCTATCCAGACCATAGCCTAAGTCAGAGGAGACAGTGATCCATGCAGACATGAATCTTCTGGTGGCATTTTGTTACAGTGCACAACAGAATTGTAATCATAGAACCATAGGGTTGGAAGGGACCTTAAAGCCCACCCAGTCCCAACCCCTGCGGAGGGCTGGTGGCCCTCCAACAGATCAGGATGCCCAGGATCCCATCCAATCTGGCCTTGAGCACCTCCAGCTTCTGTGGGCTAGTTTTATATCAGTTCACATGACTCACCAGCATACTATAAGTCAGACATGTATAAAGCTTGGTGAATTGGGGTCATTGACCTTAAAAGTTGTTTCTCTGATTTTTCCTACTTCCCTTCTCACGAAACTGACACCTATGCAGTTATTTTCTTCATTTAACCTTTGATCAAAATTCTGTAAAGAAAAAATTAGTGACATTTTTCACCTTTTCTTAACAATGACATCTCAGACCCCATAACCTCTCATTAAAAAGCTCATTTAGCAACAAACAGGTTATTTGCCCCCCTCCTCCAGTATCCAGGAGGGAAACCATCTCTATTGACAGGTATAAAAATAAGCAGACCCAAAATCTCTCACATTTCTGCCTTTGTCCTCCCTCAGAATTACTGATTGAATGTCACCTATTTTGAGCAAAAGCTGAAATATGGATTTTCTTTTCATCATCACCACTTGCACAGCTGCATCAGTCATTAAGCTGTCCTAAAGATCTGTTACCCAGAAACTAGATGCCAGGTATATATCGTGTCCTGAGGTGAGCTGTGGCAAGGCATAAATTGATCATGTGGTTCACACCTTTGAAACCCAAATGAAAGAACATCAATTGTCATCAACTTCAGGGATATAAGTAGAAAAGACTAAATCAATTCTAGTCTAGATGTGTCATGGAATGAAAAGTTAGAAAGGGAAAAAGAAGACAAACAAACCATAGTTAGTTTCATCAGAGACAGAAAATTATGCTTTTGAATGTAGGACAAAATTGAGAGAAATGTCTTCAGTCAGCTGTTTAATTCCCTAAACATTTTTAGACAAATGCATGCTAAAATTACAACCCCAAACACATTAGGCTCCATGTTAAACTATATTTCCACTGCTACTGTCTCCACAGAAAAGCCATTCCAGAACTACAAATACCCACAGCTTATCAGCATCCTTCAAACATTCAGGTAAAATGTAGACATAGTTCTCTTAAAGCTATTCCAACTTCTTCCAGGATAGCTGCTTATCTTAAACATCATCCTGAGTTAAAGATGATGATGTAGTTACCATCCTTTTATGTAATTGTCTACATAACTGTACCCTTCTCCTAAAGTGAAGGCTTTTTCAGATTAAAAAGTTATTGCCATTTATTTTTACTAAGGTACATTGTCCACCATTTCATGCTTGAGTTCATCCTCCTTGAATGTGCAAGTAGAACTGTATGATACCATTCCAAATGAGATCTTACAGGACTAGTTAATTCCCAGTTTCTACCAGAAATACCTTGTGAGATCCTCTTACATGCCATTTTCTTCTCTCACTCTCACCTTGAAGGCCCTTAGCCATCCTATGATCATTGAGTACAAACAGATACTCTTTTTTCCCCTATTATTTATGTGACAATTTCCAATTCTACAGCAGAAATACTTGTTATAAGTTCTCAGGTAAATGATACTGCACTTCGTAGCACTGAATTTCATTTGATTGTTGTACTTCAGTCCTATTATTATGCCTAAAAATCTACCAAAGTAGTAATACAGCAAGGAATTACACGTAATAAATCTGTTCTCATTTTCTTCCCTTTATCTCCACTTTTTAATTACTTTGTCTGCGAGTAAGTCGAACTCTTTTCATCACGATCACACTAGAAAATCTGTATATTCTAAGCTTTTTATTTCCATCCTTTTTACCGGATATGTTTTGTCATTTGACAAATTTATAACATTACCTTTGCTGGGCTTGCACCTGCCTCATAAGTTCCTGCACCAGCTCTAAGTTCCAGGATGGCAACTGGTTAGTCTTAAATTTAATTCTTCTAATCCTCTAGATTTGTGTTTACACACCTGATTAATGTATTATATAGACATAGAAAATAATAAGGTTGGAAAAGATCTCTAAGATCATCTAGTTTAAGCATCATATCAAATACTGTGTGCTTTTAAGGACAGAAGAACTCTCACCATTTATACAGGCTATATCTATATAGGTCTTACTGCATGAAATCCAGAGCTGTAGTTGTCTCAATGATTGCTCAACGATTGCCTTAACCATAAGCATCTTAGATACTCTAGGGTATTTTGGCAAGCACAGGGTTGGCAGACATGACACAATGCTTACAGAGAACTCGGCAGAGCATCTGGAATACCCTGAAACATCTATAACTGAGAGAGTACAAATGGAGCTCACCCTCAATATATTGATTTTACCTGGGAGACCTGGAGAGATGAAATGAAAACTGGAGCTGACGACAGATCTGCATTAGATTAGCTCATTTTAGAAATAACATTGGTGTCTTCTAGCAATGAGCTAAACAGACAAGAGCAACTTTGGAGAAGACAGCCCTCAGGCCAGCTTTGGGCAATCTGACTCCATAGTAGTTTTTTTCCAAGCTTAGTAATTGTGATCTTCCATGTTACCTCTTCGTACCTACACTGGGGCAAGAAAATGATTATCTTGATTACTTTCTGATCATGGTCAACAACCAGCAGACTAAAGAGAGAAGATTTCAAAAAAAAAAAAAAACCTTCAGCAGATTCACACCTAGGAGGAAAAAAATAATCTCCTATAAGCTGTACTTTCAGAGCTGTTGGGATGGTCTGTTCACTTCGATTTTGGCTTTTGTTGGAGCCCTGAGACACAGGGTCTCCTATTCATATGGCCATATCCAGGAATAAGTTGGTTCTTTGTCACTGCAGGGGCCTCAGATCTGTGGTATTTCCATTACTGCTGTTCCCTACTGCTATTTCCCAACTGTTTGTTTGCTTTCAGAGCATTAGTTCATGGTGGTGAGGGGTTGATGGTTGGAATAGAAAATCTTACTGGTATTTTCCAACCTTCATGATTCTATGATTCAAAGTCACTGGGAAGAACCTAGGTAGGATATAAACACTTGTAATTCACAAGAAGTTTGATTAAATGATCTGACTATCTCCCTTCTGTCCTCAAATTCCATAAAACCACATGAAAACAGCAGAAAAAGGACTTGCCTGTGTGATTGTGAACAAAAAGAAATACTTCTCATTCAATAACAGTAGGCAATGATTTTGACAGTCTCTGAATTCAGGCTTTACTCATGCCAGAAGCGTTAATCTCTGATTCCAGCTCTTATCAGTAGAGATGGGAGGGAAGGAAACCTTAAGTGCAAAATTGCCAGAAAAGGGCTGCTTGAATCAGCAGCTTTTAGCTCTTCCAGTATGAACATAATTGATTTCTAATCACTGCTTCTGAGGGAGAACACACCACATCATGACTAAACTGCCACCTAACATCAGACTTTGCATAATGTTTGGAGAAAAGCCTCCATGTTTTCAAGCACTGTGCTCTTCAGCAAAATTAAAAATACTAAAAGATAACTGTTTGGTTTAATGACAACTGTGCAGCAAGAGGAGATTATTAATTGCAGCAGATAGCACATTTGTAATATCTCAACAGTACTTGTAAAAATAAATGAAATGGTAACATAATTACTCTAACTTTTCCATTATTTCAATTAGCTTTGCTTTCACATTCAGTGATGCTATTGTCATGCTGCAGTATTGTGTTCTGAATAAATTCCTGCCCTGCTTCTGGAGGTCTCCTGGTATAACTTCCAGCATAAATTTAAAACCTCTAAATTAATTGTTCCTTTCATTCTTCGATTAGAAATATACTAATTTCCTTCTACCTCATTAATATATAAAAAGCCACACCTTCAACTTTATATTTCAGCTCTCGCACACTGATATGGGAGATTAAAATCATAAAAACACAAGTACAAGAGATAAAGAACACAAAATAGCCAGCAATGAAACTCTTGTTAAACTGTGTCCTTGACAGCAGAGAATTGTTCTCTAAGGCTTAACAAAAACAGTTTTCTGATTATGCACAAACTTGCAGAATTCTCTGTCCGATGGGATCCTAGACCAATAGCTAATAAACTTCAGTCAAGGAAAGTTCTTTCGTTGACCCTACATCACTGGATGCCATAAGATATTTCCACCTAAAGGGAAAGAGGTGGGTGGGAGGAATTCAGAGCTGTATGAAAGATACGACACCAGGTCTTCTTTTAAATAGTTTCTGATGTATTGCATTGTAAAAATTTTAATCATTTCAAAGCTCTGATTTGTTTCTGTCCAAGGATGCCGTTGTCGGGTTGTCACATAGTTTATTTTGATACTTGGTCTAGTGGGATTCCTCTGTTTTCCCACAAGTTGAAACTGCTTCTTTAAAGTCAGGCCCACCTCTAACTTCATTGTAGGGGAGGTCAGAGGAAGGTATTCAGTAAACCTGCCTATTTACAAATTAAAAACTAAGCATATTTCATCCAACTAACTTTGAGACAATATAAAATTGAGCCCTCACTTATTTTCATATTTCTTTACAGTTGCCATGAGACTATTTTAATAAACTCTGTAGAGCTTAAAATGACGCAGGTAATTGCTTTATGTAATTTCTGTGCTATTAAAGATAACAAACCTCTTGTGCAAAATACTCTTCTTAGCAGTGATCAGCAGAAAAGGGGTAAAGATCTTTTTAGTGCAGATTTGAGTTCCTTTTATAGTTGAGCTGAAGTGATAATACAATTACATTATCTATAACAAAAAAAAAAAATGCAGATATCACAACTCCTACCACTTCAGTCTCATGTTGACTCATGCAGAAAACATCTGAATTTTAACTAGCTGCATTTCCACTGCTGAGCAGCCTGTATGCGATCTCCAAAACCACCTTCAGATCACACTGATAATGTTCCAGTTGCAACGTTATTCATCATCGAACATTTATAACACTCGAAACTGAGTTCCTCCCAAATTACTTGGGAGAAGCTCAGAGGAACAAGTGAGTATAAATCTTGCATGCTTCACTTTCATTTCTTTTTCTGACCTTCATGACTGTGGCTACAAAATCATTTCCTTCTTCTTGGCACTACCTCATGGAAAAAAAAAACGTCAGAAAAGTTAGATTCGTAGAGAAGTTTGGGGCATGGAAAACTAAGTCACACAAAAGCCTGAAGGTGCCAAGTGAGCTGTAATGTAAATTCCTTCTCTGAGATGCTATGTCCTGCTAATGAGTTACGAGAATCCCCACTCCCTTGATGTTCAGACGCTGAATAAACAAAACAAAAAGCATTTTTCATCTTTTTCAGACTTTTTAGGGAATGCAAATGGCTTAGACTAATCCCACCTACCAAAAGTTAGCTATGCTAACTAGGAATGTAATCTACTGAATAACTTACAGGATAATGAATTAGATGCAATAGGTTATTCTACAGAGGTGTTCTGATCTTTCCCTGTTGAGAGTGATTCAGTTTGCTGTCAAGAACACATTTCTTTCCCAACATTAAAGGAGAAGTCAGAGGTTGCTATTACAGACCAATGAACTATGCACCATCACTTCATCAGGGCTGCTCCCTACTTTAACTCTCACTACTTTATGCCTTTGTGCCATCATAACCATCAGTGCCTGAGGCAGGTTAATCCCAGTACCTCACTCTTATTTCTCACAAGCTCTCCCCTTCTTTGTTTTATTTATTTACATTCAAATTTTTCATCTCTGGCAGCTGTTGGGCCTACATCTAGAAGGGACCTCCTAGCACTGCCCAGCTCCAAGGAATAACTCAAACAAGCTGAGTAACAGCTGCCAAAGAAGCTTGGCAAAAGGAATAGAAAAACAAGCATCCGTGTAGTTAGAAAAATACATCACTCTTCTACAGCTCTCACACCTCTCCCACCTACAGGGACATGCTTTAGGTGAGCAGTTCTGGACCAAATAGTCTACAATATTTACCTCTTGCCAGACTAAAAGGTTAGAGATGCTTCTCCCACATTTTTTTTTTTCCCCACTGAGCCATGAAAATGCAGACCAAGACAGCATTTCAAAGCCTGCAACGTCAAAGCTTACAATAGGAATTTCATTTCTTTTCTTCCCCTTACATTCCTTTTTTCCTGTTCATTTTTTTTCACCCCTCTGAACAGTGTTTCAAGGCAGTAAAAGCTCTATTCCAAACATATTGAAGGAAAAGTCTCTTTCCTTCCCATTTTCCTCAACAAGAAGCATTGATTTTTCAGCCATTAGCTTCCGTGAGCTGAATGTAAATGAGCCTACACAATATAAGTAATGATGATGGACACCTTCCAGGTGCACTTATAGACAGCCAAACATTCTTTCCATAGTCAGGCTGTAACAGTTCCTACCCAGAGGGAGCCACTATTTGGCACATATCCATCTATTATCAATGCCTTTGCTCTGAAGCTCAATGCATGGGATAGCCTCAGTTCAGTAAAATTTCTAACTCCTGATTTGAGGGATTCAAATTCCTTTTATTTATTTTTGACATAGGAAGAACTTTCTCTGTCCTGGAGCAGGGGCAGGAAGTGACCATTGAGGAACAGCAGAGATGAAGGTGGTTGTGTCACCATCTCCGGAGATGTTCAAGAAAAATTTAGATGTTGTACTGTGGGACATTCTACTGGGGAAATACTGGCAGTAGGCAGACAGTTGGACTCAAAAATATTGAGGTCTTTTCCAACCTTGATGTTTTTATGCGGCATTACAGGCTCACCAGAGTCTCCATTCTTCTGTGCCATATGGAGTGAGGAGGAAGAAGAGGATGGATAAGGGGAGGAAGGTGTTTTAATTTGCTTTTAATTCTCACTGCTCTGGTCTCTTAGCAGTAAACAATGAATTATATTAATCTCCTTTACGCTGAGTCTGTTTTGTCCATGATAACTGATGAGTGATCTTGTCCTTATCTCAGCTCTTTGTCTTTTTGAGGAGGGGGAAAGGACAGTGGTGTGAAACCACCACATTGTCCTGCTTTCACTAAGATCTATATCCAAGATACCTTTGGTGGGTTTTTGTTACGGTTGTTTATATCTTCCTAGCTAAAAAGCTTCATCCTTGAACACTACCTGCATGGAAGAAATCCAGACATATGCAAGCAGCCCTCTGGAAGGTCACAGAGCTATTCATATTGAATAAGGGAGGAAAGAAGATAATTGATAAATGGTTTGCAAGATCATTCCTCCACTCCTTTCTCCAGCAAAACTCTCAGCCCTAAACAAGAGCTGTATAAGACATACAAGTAATGACCTAAGTGTTCCTCATTTTAAATATTTGCACTTCTGCCAAAGTAAGCAGTTGGTGAGCTAGATGATCTTAGGTGTTCTTCCTCCTATTTTTCAAATGTGAAGCAGTAAATGTGTTGCTGTAGAACAAGGCACTGGTATATCAAGTTCTGCTCAGCCTTATTTGAGAATTAGTAAGAGAGTAATGAATATACACAGTTACAACGCAAGAAAATGATGACATTACAGATAGCACTGTGAAGTATAGCCAAGTTACACAAATAGACAGGAGCATCAGGGGCCACATGGGGGAGCTGAATCAAGCAAGGCCAGCAAGATCTGGAGGATGATATTAGCAATACTGGGTAAATACTGAGATTACCTAGGTAACTGTATCAGAAATAGCAGCTTCGCATACATAGACAAATTGTGACTAATAAAGATAATTAGCCATAGGTTGGTTACTTGGGAAGGAATGAGGGTTAAAAGGGAAAAACAACAAAAAAGAAATCACACAATTAGACTTGTCTGGGAGCCCCATGCATATCACTGCAGTCTGGGGCATAACAAAAACCTCGCTGCTTCCATCACATGCATACCTTGATCCCACAGCCACGTAGATCACAGGGATCTAACCCAGCTTTGCTAGAGCATCAAAACCTCCCTTCCCAACACGGGAATACCACTGCTCATTCCTTCCCCTTCAATAGGCAGAGAGCACAAATTTGTTTCCATCACTTAATCAGATGGCAGCCTAAAAACCTGAAATATTTTGACCACTTTTTTCTCCCCCATCCTTGTCTCAGCTCACTCAGACTCTCTACTCTCCTCATCCCACATCTCAGCTCCACACTTCAGATACACATTTCCACTCGTCACCAAAATAAGCTTCCCAGTACAGTAAGCCAGTTTAAGTTATACATAGATTCTATTCTCCTAATACATTTTAGACTGAAACAGGGTCAAGGAAAATAAGGATTACTTTCTTAGCTAGCAAAATCTGTTTCCAGAAACAGATGCATATCCACATTTCCATAGCAACTTCCAGTAACTGCTTTGTTGCTTCATCTGCACCTAGTTTGTATCCCTGAGCTGTATGAAAATGACCATCCCAGTCTCTCATCTGTCTCAGACAAGAACTCAGACATTATATCAAACCACAGTGACTCATGGATGAGCTATCCTAAACTACACTAAGCTGCATTATAGGGAAAATGTGCTTCCTGGAAAAGCTGATATCCCATAGACTCATAGAAAACTGGTTTTGTTTCCATGACACTTGGTCATTTTCACTTCTCTGGACTTTCTGGGGCAGGTGATCACACATTTGTATAAAGAAATAGGCAAAAACATTGATCAGCTGGACAAAGCAAGCACTGATTGCGTAAGGACCTGAATGCAAAGCTATTTCCATGTTTTGACACATACAATTGAGCTGTGCTCCAGCACACTGCAGGTACAATAGTACTACCCTCATCTCTTGGTCTTGCTGTACTTCTTGCTTTCTATTAAGAAGGATAGTCCCCAGCAAAGCAAAACCAGCAGCACTTTCTAATTTTTGTGAGCCAAAAATCGCCCCACAAAGGAGCCATTTTGGGTTACCTCCTGCCCCTGTGAGTTGACTTCAGCTAGGACAAAAAAAAAAAAAAAAAAGTGGTAGGATCAAGAACTCAAGCTACCCAAATGGCTCTCAAGTGGCATTCTCTCCTTTTTTTCTAATTTTCAATTGAAAGAGGATAACCAGAGTAGTACAGCACTATAAACAGCAGATAATAATTCTTAGTTTATAGTCACATGAAAGCACTGGTAATTGCCTTCTCCTTGCTCTGGGTATAAGACATAGAAACAATAAGGTCTGGAGATAAGGTTGTAAGTATCAACAATTTTTCTTTCTATCCGCTGAGATTTTAGTTTGGACCTGACAGCCATCACTGACTTATGCACCACTTGAGCAGGCATTCTTGGTGTCATTTTGCAGGGACATGTGGCTTGATGGGCCTTTTATGAACAATTACACAATGGTGTAATTTACAGCATTAGCCTGGCGTACTCAGCATGTTGCAGGATACACACAGCAGTAAGGCACAGTGCAGAGTGAAGGAAATTGAGAAATATAACACTGCCCGGGTAGATTCCCTATAAGTGAGCAGATGAGAAGCTGGGCATGTAAACCACATGAGATCCACTCAGACAGACAAAAAAGGCTATCCTCTTCTTGGAAACTAGTTTTAATTCTGATAGCCAAATTAACACTGGGCACATTTCCTTTGAAAAGCAGAACTTCAGCATTTATGAAACTGAATTAAGTTTATTGACATTTAAGTCCTTTAACTCCGTCCATTAAATCTTTTAAGCAAAAGCCATAATGATGATGGCTGCCATTATTATTTGTCAGCACAGTTGCAGCATTTTGCAAGCACCCAGGAGCCCAGTCAATTGTACTGCAACGTTCAGCCCTAAACTATATCGATCCTACAGCTCCAAGTCTCAAACCAAAAGCCATTTCTGAGATTTTTAGTTTATGTGACTCAGAAATAGAGAAGACCTGTGGGTTGTGTTAGAGCCACTCTTCTGCAGGGATGCATCACCTCAGCAGCCACGAAAGGTAGCTTTGAATTTATAGTTCAAGAGCTGACTTCAGAAACCTTCCAGAACTTACTCCACCAGCCAGGTCAGACACTCTATTTCTCTTAACATACTCCATCTGAGAAGCATCTGAAACCAACAGAAGGTCTCACTGTGACTTCTACTGCACACAGAAGTCCAGGCAAGAAATGAACACAAAAAAGAGGGAAGATCTTGCCAGACCAGGGAACAGCTGACCTCCTTCTGGTGCACCACAGCTCAAGGGTTCCATGCCATGCTGAACCTTGGGCAGAGCATCATGAACACCCTCTGCTTAGCCTCTGGGTACATTCAGCATTCCACCAGCATTTCCAGTGAAGGAAAAGGATCTGGAGATGTTGGTCAATGTTCAGCTGAACATGAACCAGCAGACCAGCAGCATCTTGGCTTGTATCAGCAATAGTTCAGGCAGCAGGAGAAGGGAGGTGATGGTACTCAGCTCTGGTGAGGCCATACTTCAAGTTCTTTATTCAGTTTTGGGCCCCTCATGACAAGGAAGACATCAAGGCCCTGGAGCACATCTAGAAAAGGGAAATAAAACTGGTGATGGGTCTGGACCACAAGTCTTATGGGGAGTGGTGAACAGAGGCTGCTCAGTCTGGAAAAGAAGAGGCTCAGGAGAGACCTTATCTCACCCTACAACTTCCTGAAAGGAGCCTCTTCTCTCAGGTAACAGTGACAGGACAAGAGAGGCTGGCCTCAAGCTACACCAGGGGAGGTTCAGGTCATATAATAAGAACAATTTCTACTCAGAAAGAATGGTGAGGCATTGGAACAGGTAGATGATTAGAATGGATGATCTAAAGAGATATTTTCCTACTGCAATGATTCTATGATCAACAGGAGACTTCTACTAGATAAAAAATGCATGGAGCAGATACAACAAGCCACAGCTGTCCCAGAATTCACTGTCACTAAGCCTCAGAAAGCCATTTGACCTTCCTTTCTCCTTGTGATCCATGTGGAAGACTCTTTGCCACCTTGTCTACAATAACATGCAGCTCCAGGGAGCTTGGAAAGCAAAGCAATGCAATTTCAAACCTCTGAGGCTGCAGAGAAAGTCACCACATACTGATTTACTGCTTCTAGACCAATGATTCTTATCAGACTTCTATGCAGCAGCAAGACGCTATGCTCACCTATTGTTTTCTCAAAGAAAAGTAGCCAGTTTTCTATGCAAAAAAAAAAAAAAAAAAAAAGGCCTAGACAGAAGGTACAACTCCATTTAGCAAATCTGCCTTCATGCAGAAAGCTGACCAATATCCAATGACAACAGAAAGTCAAGGAGGTACTGATATTTCCTACTACCCATCAGCCTGCTGGGTGGCTCTGAATATCATTTCCAAGTACATCATTTTTCAATTTACTGAACACAGAAATTATGTGCCAAGTTCTGTTTCCTGAGCAACACTCTTCCTTCTGTCCCAGACTGCTTCATTGTCTTGTCAAACTGTGTGGTATTAAATTGCAATTAATTCCTACTGTTCATTTCTTCAAGTGAGAACTCTTGTTTCAAAAGTGGCTGGAGCGTTGTCTAGATATACCTCAGTTTTGTGCATAATAAGATTAAGTTTCCTTGCTTCTAGTCCCAAGCAGACTGGTGTATCATAAACAACAGTTAGTGAGGATTAAGCTCTCTCCACCAGCAGAAAGAAGTTGATGCTGACATTAATTTGTTCTTAACACATGGTCCTTTTCTTCTGCAAATGGGCCAAGTTAAATGGAATAGCCTCTGGTTTAGTCAGTCACAATTCTCAAAGTAAACACATGATCTCACAATCACAAAAAATAAAAGCTCATGCAGAAAAAATAATCTCCTTCCTTCTTGCCGCAGACATGACAGGTCTATAATAGAACAAAATTCATTAGAGCAGTAGAGCTCATTGTCAGCAAATGTTGTAAAGTAAAATAAATGGGAATTAAAATTAATTCTTCATTAAGATTTGATGAAGACACTGTCCTTGAGCTGTAAATCCAAGGCACCTCTCCTTTGGAAAGCCATCATCAACATGCAAATCCTCCTACTTGTCTGGGAGGCCTATATTATGTACTGCTGATGGAATGTATGCTTATACATTCCACTGTTACCATGCTCATCTCCATAGGAACTATTTGCACCGCAGACTGCTAGAGGGTCTCCTGGACCCAGTCTACTGAAATCACAAAGACTTTTGCATATGAGAGTTTCTTTACCTCTTCTCAGGTCACTTAATTTCAAGCATAACCACGCATGTGCCCAGGACATGCAATGTAGGTATCTTTGAAAGATACCTTCTACTGGTTTGGGAAGATCACAGAATTGTAAGGGTTGGAAGGGACCTAGAGATCATCCAAGTCCAACCCCCTGCCAAAACATCTCCCTAGCCCAGGTTGCACAGGTAGGCATCCATGTGGGTCTGGAACATCTCCAGAGAAGGAGATTCCATCACCTCCCTGGGCAGCCCGTTCCAGTCACCCTCACTGTGATGAAGTTCCCATGCTTATTTGTGAGGGACTTCCTATGCTTCAGTTTGTGGCTATTTCCCCTTGTCCTGTCACTAGACACTGAAGAGAAAAGTCCTCTGTCCATCTTTACTGGATAGAAAGAAACCTGAGTTTGAAGGCATAGTTATTAAATGTCTGCAAGCTGTACCCCACACCAACATCTAGCTGCAGACTCCCCAGTAAGAATGGGATTCTTCTATTATATCTCCTGGTAGGTAGTATGCATTTCTAAGCAGAAAAAGATGTAATAAAGAGTAATAAAGTGATCACTCTTCCATAAAAAGGACAAAACCACACTGGGAGAAGTGGTATTCCAAGGGCAAGATAAGGAGGGATAATCCTCCTGGAAAGGATGCTTACCCACCCTAACAAAGAGGGGCCTGAGGGGATCTGATTCTTTATGATTCATATAAGGAGAAGGGAAATAAGTTGAAATAACCTCTGAAGTTGAAGGAAAATAGTGACAAAGAAAAATTGATGTAAAACTGGTCAATTAATATATTTAAGCTGCAATTAGAAACAAGTTCCATTAAATCAACTCTCAGGCGGGACTGAAAGAAGAGAGAAAAACTGACTCTAAGACAGAGCCTCATATTGTGAAGAAGAGGATATGAGGTGCTACTTCTGATTACAGGCAGCTCAATGTGCTGACCCACAAGACCCCTTTCAACTTCACACTACTGTGCTCTCCAATGCCGTCATTGCCTTCATCATTACAAGTGGAAATTGAGGGCACTCAGCACTGACCAGTCCCAGATCCCAGCGCAAAGAATTCTCACAGTTAAATTTGTTTTTCTCAATTGCTGAAAGTATTGGTTCAACAGAATCTGAAAAGAGCCAGACAGGCACAGCATTGCCTGCTCCCCACCATTCCTTCAGAATGAATTTCTCAGGAAACACGTTTCCATTCTACAAATGGACTCCCAGGAAAGTCCTGCATTAGGCATTTTGTTTTCTTCTTCACCTGCTAGTGCAAACATGTTATAGCTGATAACAACTCCGGCTGCAGCAGCTCCCTTCGGAAGGATTATGATGACAGCAAAAAGAGGCTGATGAAAACTGTGACAATCGCCTCTTTTCCCCCCAACAGATTCAGAGCAGTGAATGCTAATGTTAAAACTTACAAATGGCTCCACATGCAATTTTAATGATTATCATATGAGAAAAAGAAAAAACATCTGTGGAAGCTAGGAATTCTTAATGGGAGATTTAATTGACTTCATTTATCTAAGGGGATATGTATGTGTCTCAGGACCTCCAAATCGGGTGCTAGAATTAATGGTTTGCTTGATGAAGGGTGCACTATACCTGAGAGACTGTAGCTGTCATATCTCACTCCAAACAGGAAAATCAAGGTTATAAATCACCTTTATCACCAAGACAATGATTAAGAACAAAATGTAGCAGTTTAGCACAAGAAGTGAATGAATGACTGCTGCAGGACCCAAAGGCCTCAAACTATAAAACGAAGAACTGTGATTAAGCAGATCAAAAGTCTTTAACTTACTTAGGGCAATAAGGATCAAATCAAGCCCCAAACCATTTAGGAAATGGCTTTCATAACATTTCTTGTTATGAGCATCTTGGCAAGTGTTCAGGAAGTTCATTAGGAAACAGGAGCAACATCCACTTTACTGACTCAAGAAGAGCAGGTTTCTTGGAATTGAACACATCAGAAGAAAAGTCAGCAGCAGAGAGGATTTTAGCTGAGCATAATCCATTCAGACACAGTCTGGTTGCCCAGAAGTGATTCCAGCCACTCCCTGTCGTATCTATACAGATTCTTTAGCATTGTTTAATTTTTCTAGGTTCATTTCTCATCTAGCTTATATGCAAGAAATGAGTGGAACTTTTAAGGATTTTGTAGTGGGTTCCTCATCACTGGATACATTCAAGTCTGGGCTGGACAGGGCTCTGAGCATCTAATGGAGCTGTAGTTGTCCCTGTTCATTATAGTGGAGCCGGGCTAGATGTCCTCTAGTGTCCCTTCCAACTTCAACAATTCTGTGGTTTCCTATTTAAGGTTGCAGAACATTAGTTCATTCAAACTCAAGATACGTCTGTGGAAGGGTGAGGGAAGTAACTCCCAAGTGTTTGTTCTCCTGAAATTCTAAAGGCAACATTCATATTTTTCAGTTTAAAAAACTGCTCAGAAATCTATGTTTCTCCAAGTTCCCAAAAATTGGTAATATAAAGAAATGAGTGAAAATTAAGAAAAACACACCCCAAAGTTGAACAAAAGAAAATGCTTCTGCTGAAACAAGCATCTCGGCCTCCTTCCTGTTAAAATGAACTTAACCATTCATTCCACCTCCCTATGTGGATAAGCATACAGACCCTGCTAACAACAGTGGTATAGCTTAAAATACTCAGTCAATGTCAAATGAATAAGAACAGAGCACAGCCCCAGGTTCTCATCTGCTTCTCTCAGCTGTTTAAAGAGGTTTCCCTACCTAGTGATTCAGCTCCACAGGAAATGCACCCACTTGCTATTTCCACCACTGGATAGCTTTGCAACAAGTACTCCTTCGGTCTGAAAGGTGTCCAGAATCACTTTCAACTCACCAGCAAAGTGCTGTAAAAGCCACTTGTGATGTGAAAGCCACAAGCCTCTCCTCTAGTTGCTTGCAATCAAAATCACTGCAGTCCCAGCTGCACTCAGCACAGAAGTGTGGCTGCTCCTCTGCCCATCTCTGCACTGCATTTTAGGTACCAGCAGACAGTTTGCTGGCTTTTTACAGGGTTTTATGGTTTGGATAAATGGAGATGCAATTAACTGCAGCACCTTCATTAGTAGACACATTTGGTGAGCTGTCAGACCAAAATGGCCTGTATAAGTTTAAAGCAAATGTAATCTGGAAGTTCAGCAACCATCTGTGACTGCCACATCCCACTGGTATTTCTCATGCGTGTTTACCTGCCTATTTTTTAAACCAGGAGGGGTCAAAACTAGTCCTGAAAGTTATTGTCATGCCTTGTTTATCCCAAGTAATCTAGACCACGAAGGATGATGCTGAGCTCTACAAAGACCCTTCTGCAGGTTACATTTTGACAGAAGAGGACAACTAAGACAGTCTCTCTGAAAGTTATTGCCTGAGGGAACAGTTCATTGACCTCATTCATCTAAAAGCAGACAAGAAAGACCATCTCCTCTGAGGAGATCTCCCAGGGAAAGATTTAGTGTGACAGCAATCAAGGGAAGAAAGTAGGTTGGTATTCCCCCAGTATTCTTAAGAAATCCTGTGTGCTTTTGCATATATTATTGCTGTCTCTTTAGCATCCGTTGACTACTTTAAAAAAAAAGAAAGGAGAACCACAAGTAGGAATTCTCACATTTAAGATTATCCACAAAAATTAATGTGCAAATATACATGTAATATCTCAAATAGCAGAGCTATTCAGAACGAGATTTCATTCTCTCAAGTTATAAGAGGGAAACTTGGTAATCATGGATGAGCTGCTTAGAGCTCTCCTTCACAGAGGAATTGAGATGACAAGGTGAAATGTTCTCTGCTGTGATTATTACTATTTATCTTGAGCCATGAAAGGTATATAGGTGACATAGCAGCAAAGAGAAGACACTATTATATACCTCTTTAAGTCTTCAACAACTATTGAAAGAGCAGCTTGGGAATGTGCAGATTTCCTCTGCAGTGCTGGGGAAGTCACCTTGGCAAATGAAAGAAGGGGGAGAGAAAGGTGAATGGATAGCCCAGATGAGATCCAGTTATCCAATGGTTTCTGCCCTCCCACAACTGACCTCTTCAAAGACTTTTATATCTCCTCAGTACAGGGGAGACACAGACCTGTTGGAGCACGTTCAGAGGAGGGCCATCGAAATGATCCAAGGGAAGGACCACCTCCCTCCAAGAACAGGCTGAGAAGCTGGGGCTGTTCAGCCTGGAGAAGGCTCCAAGGAGACCTGACAGCAGTCTTTCAATATACAAAGTGCAAATACTAGCGCAGTAGTAGGGGAGGAGGGAAGCTGGACCTACTCAGCTCTCTTCCTGGTACAATGAGATGCAGTTGAGATGCACAAGAGGCAGGACATGGAAATCTTTGACTTGGTAGTACACACTTGTGCCTGAAGTTTTGTTTCCAGATTCCCAGGACAACCTCTCACCTCAGTGCAGTGAAGTTTTGAGCACTTAACCTCAGAAACGTTTTTCCATACCCAAACAAACATCACTACTAAATCATCTCTAAGCAATGCGGCAGCTAACGCCTGCCCACAGCACAGCCAAGTGCAGCAGGGAGGGGCTGCCCTGATTCCACAGAATTGCTTGCTATCAGTCTGCTTTGCCAAACATCAGAACAAAAATAGCCCATGCAACCCTGATGGGAGCTTTTTCCGTGGGATACGCTTCCCTCTGCTGCTCATACGTGCTAATTGCAATGCGGTGACAGCATGCCTGTGCTACTGAGCACCCGAAGGATATTTGGTTGATATTTAGCATTAAACTTGGCACTACATTTGTAAGGGTGATATTTATTAATTAGTGCAATATGAAGGAGGCTGTGACTTGTCTGCTTGTGCTAGCTAGATTCACTTAAAAGGCATACTTAAAAAGAAATCTCCAAGTTCTGATAGGATTTCTCTCTTTGCTGAAACAGAATTTGTTCCGTGTAGAAATTAAGGACGAATATTTCCTGTAGCAGAGCGTTACTGGAGTCGTACACACTGCTTGTGGCTAATGGAGCTACAAGCAGCAAGACCTGCAAAATGCATTCCCAGGCGACTACTCAGTCACATCACTCACTATCCTTGCTGCAGCACAAGAACTGAACCTCAGCACATCCACCGCAAAAAGAGCAGCATTATTCCAGCAGTTAGCTATGTTAAAGAGCACTGTCAATTCTGAAGCACTGCTCCACAGATTTGCTTGATTTCATTTGCCCAAGAAGTGGCACAGACTTATTCCTCCCAACTACCTTCCTGGTGGAAGAACCCATGCACCGGGGTGAGGGCAAAGGAAAGAGAGAGTAGCTCAGTGCTCTTCCTTACAGATGAAATACAGCTCTCTCCTAAGAATCAAGTCCCAGCAAAGTATTCCACTGGTGCAGAAAGATGACTCCCACTGACTGGAGAACCACAACAAAAAGTGAGAACATAGAACGGCTTGGACTGAGAGAGACCTTAAAGATCATCAAGCTACAACACCCTGCTACGGGCTGGTTGCCACCTACCAGATCAGGCTGCCAGGGCCCCATCTAACTAATGCCTGCTGCACATTAATGATCCTCTAGCAGTCCTCACAGGCTCCCCCCCAAGAAGCACAGAAACTGTCCTAGAAGGAGTGGTGCTAAGAGGGAGCAGGGATTCAGCTCAGTATATTCATCACATCCCCAACCACAGTTCTTCCTGGCTATTGCAGCCACCCTTATTTAGACCAATTTTTTGCAAAGCTTCAGTGACATGTAATTAACTTTGTGCTCCAGGCAAAGTCTCACAGAAGTAAATGTGCTTTAAGTGCACAGGCAGTGGAAATTTACTGTTTGTAAAGCAGGGTACAGGCATAAGAATTGCTGATACAAGATCACATTTTGTTACTTTTTATTCTTTGTTCTTCCTGCTCAGAGGAATTTGAGATAATTCGGGAAATGTAGAAGGAAATATCTGCAGTCAGTTTTTATTCCATCCAACTGTTTTATTCAAATTTCTGCACAGCGGCCCAGCACCTTAGATATAACCTATATACTCCAGAGGCCATCAGGGTCAGGCTGGATGGGGTTCTGAGCAACCAAGTCTATAGCAGGGGATTGGAACTAGATGGTCTTGAAGGTCTCTTGCAACCCAAACCATTTTATGATCCAATAACATGAACAGAAACAGCAAAGTCGCTGATCTGCTCTGAATACCCATCTAATATCCTCGGGGGAAAAAAAAAATAAAATCAAATCCTGCATGGGTTTAGAAGGATTTTTTTCCTGTTGCAAGACATAAAGATTGCAAGTTAATATCTAATTGGGTTATAGTGTCACTCTTATACATAATTATCTTTTCCTCACATAAAATGAAATTCCTTAATGCATGTAAATAGCAAGCAAAAATATGTTTTATTCCCCAGTAGATGTAAAACTTCAAATGGAAATGATGTGCTATAGATGCAGGATGGGAACAATTAGATCTTAAGTCTCAGCCTTCACTGAAGGCACCCAACATCGTCTGAGGATCAGCATCGTGGAAAGGAAATGACAACTCAAGAACCTTGCAGAAAAGCACTGGGAAGAATTTCTCTGGGTCATTTTGCCCAGAGAGCTGTGGGTGCCCCACCCCTGGAGGTGCTCAAGGCCAGGTTGGATGGGCCCTGGGCAGCCAGAGCTGGTGGGGGGTCAACCAGCCCACAGCAAGGTTTGCAGCTGGGTGGACTCTAAGATCCGTTCCAACCCAAACCAGTCTGTAATCTTAGGATCTAGTCCTTCCTCCAGGAAGAACCCAGACCAGTTCAGATCTTCCTTACATGCTCCCAGATATTTATATCTCTATACATAGAGGAGATCAGGGCTTGAGTGCTGCTTATATGAGCTGAAGGAAGATTATGTCCAGCCCTCACAGGGGAGGCCCAGGATGTTCATCATGCCATGGATCTGCTGTATTCAGCCTACAGCTAAAATCACAGAATTGTAGGGATTGAAAGGGACCTCTAGAGATCATTGAGTCCAACCCCATTGCCAAAGCAGCTCCCTAGACCAGGTTGCACAGGTAGGTATCCAGGCATGTCTTGAACTTCTCCAGAGAAGGAGACTCCACAAATAAGTTTGGAGAAAGGCTCCGTATACACCAGCTTTTCCAAAAGCCGTGGGACATGGAGCAGGATGGAGGCTCCCTGGTGAGCTGGAGCACTTGGGCAGTATGTCTCAAAGTGGCTTCTCTAAGAAAAGTTCAACAATGTCCCCTCATTTCTGGTTCTGTCCCTTTTAGGAGGGATCATAAATCACTCCTCATCTCTAATTGGACACTTCTACCTTTGATTATCATTTCTAGTCAATTTTTGGTTTAAATTTTAATGACAAGGCACACACACAGAAGCAGGTAGCTAGAGAAATTTGTTTCCTTAGGAAATCAAGCTAAAAATTCAATTAACAAACCCAACAGCATCAAACTACCTTGGAACTTCAGTTACTTATTAGCTTTGCCTTTGCAGGTGTTGAAGACAATAAAATTCCCAGCATTGAAGCCCTAGTCAGACATTGAAAAGCAGCCAAGCTCCTAAGGCTGGGGTGCTGGAAATAATCTGTTTCCCTGCCAAAGCCAGAAGAAAGTTAACAAGCAATTTAAGTTTCAAGGCAAGCCGTTTTCATGTGTGTTGTTCATTTATTTGTCTTTGCTAGATAGGTGTTTTTTCTTTCCTTCAGTCCTTAACTTTTAAATGTGCAAGGCTGCCAGGGAGGAGAATGATGTGCTGCAGAGAGGATTTGGAAGGAGGATCAGGCAACATAAAAGCACTTGTTTTAAAGGCAGAGACAGGGGGTGGATCAGGTCAGCTCTGCCAGATAACAACAACTAGATACGTGCAGAGAACTGAGATGCTACCATAAAGAAAGCCATCAGCCCACCTAACCTGAGGACAAGCCACAACATAAATCAGGCAGCTCAAATTCATAGGTGCTGTTGTATTGATCACGTCTCACAGATGCACTGCCTCAGAAGAAATTCAGATTTGCTGCACCAGCTCTGCCAACCACAGCCAAAGCTACAGGCTACTACACTAAAAAAAGAAAAAAAATCCATCTGCAAAGGGAAAAACAAGGTACAAGCTTTCAGCAATCTGCTCTGCAAAGGGCCAGTGAATAATCCAACTATTGCCATGTTTGTTTCCCTAACGATCTCCTGTTCAAGGAGAAACTCTCCCTGTTGCAACCAAGCTCTCCAGTGAGTGCCATGGAAAGGCAACAGCCCTTCTCCATCCTTTACACTCCCCATTAAGTCTCAGACTGATTACTCAAGTC
Source organism: Oreortyx pictus (assembly GCA_036925125.1). Taxonomy (NCBI): domain Eukaryota; kingdom Metazoa; phylum Chordata; class Aves; order Galliformes; family Odontophoridae; genus Oreortyx; species Oreortyx pictus. The sequence goes on from JAUPFR010000005.1 coordinate 4,822,429, forward strand.
TCTCTTTAGCTTCCTGTAATTCAGGTGCTACTGCTTTTCTATATGGGCAGGCTGCAAGTTGCCACCAATTCTGTGTTTCAGCCATCAGAACAGATTTGAGGGACTGTGAATGCTTTTCTGGTGCTAAATCCACCCCCAGCAAAGCTCTCCGGAGCAAAGTACACTTTAGAGTGACCGAAAGGCAAATCAGTCCTTTGTACATGAGCTCTCAGGATTTATTGTTTCTTCCAACTGCCAACTGGAATTCAGTTGGAGGGATTAATTGCAGATATATTTCTAATTACTTCCCCTGCTTCCTCCCACCATTGCTTTTGAACTCTCCTGGATATCAGAATTTAGGAGATTTCCTTCCAATGTCAAAACAAGGCTGTAGGCTAGAAACAATGAGAAGAGACCCTGGCATCTCAAAGCCACTGAGTAAGCAGGGCACAGACTTCAGCAATCTTCACATGAACTCTGTGAAAGGAAGGTGGGCAGTAATCTGGAGAAAGGAGAAAACAGTTCAGTTCTGCAGCAGGGTATGGCCACAAAAGCACTATATTTGGGGCATGGTTTGTTGGATGCGGCTTCATCAAAGCTCTGTTATTTCCCACACAGTCCCTTTCCTAGTCCATGCTCACATCTTGGCATCATCATTAGTTGCTTCCTCTTATTTCTTCCTTCGGTTCCCACATACATCCCTTTAAACAACACACAGCCAAACTGCAGCTTGGCCAGGCAGGGAGAGAACTGCTGATTGTGGAGTCAAGGCAGCTGTCAGAACTGCCCAGGAGCAAAAACCACTTCATCCTTTGGAAAGTAAACAAATGGGAAAGAAACATCAAAGAGACCAGCACTGGCAAGGTCACACAGAGTCAGAGGGAGGGAACCTCATGCATCCCAGCTGTCTGATGGCCTGGAGGAACAAGCTGTCGCTGAGCCTTTTTGCAGGGCAAGAGGTGACTGTGCATGAGGAGCATCAACTCAGATGCTCCAGGTAACCACCCGCAGTGGTTTCAGGTAGTCTCTCACCACAGTTCTTAGTTTCTTTGCCAAAGGGATGAGGTGGGCAGAAAAAGAAAAAGCAATAACATTTCGGATCATCTGCCTGAAAATGCACAGCTCATTTATTGGAGCCTCACAACTCCATTTTGCATCTAAGCCACCCACTCTGTCATCACGCCAAGAAACAACTGCAAATAGTTTTTCCAGCTGTCTTTTTGCAGCTCAGTCACCATCCTTCACAATTTGTCATATTGGTCTTTTTCACCAGAGAATTCTGACTGCGATAGGTGTTCTGAAGAACATACAATCCTTGCTAGGCGTGCAATCTGTGAACATGTCACTGTGCTTCACTGTTACCACATGTCTTCCTAAAGAATATTAAGGAATTTTTTTTTTATAACATTCAGGATCACAGTGACAGACCACCAGTCATCAGCAGGTGTGTTTTCCATAATTAAAAGCATTTTCCCAAATCAAATATCTGTTCATTGCATTTTAATTGGTACCTAGGCAGTCATAGAATCATTAAGGTCGGAAAAGAACACTAAGATCATCTAGTCTAACCACCAACCCCAATAATCCCATCCCTCATTGTCATATCTACATACTTCCTTAACAGTGACCCCACCATCTCCCTGGGCAGCCTGTTCCAGTGCATCACACCCTTTCTGAGAAGAAATTTTTCCTAGTATCCAACTTGAACCTCCAGAGTACAATTTGAGGCCCTTACTTCTCATCCTAAACACACACCATCGAATTGCAAACCAGCAGTATGACATAAGACAACTACGTCCTTTTTAAGAGCAGTTCCCTTTTTCTAAGACCACTCCGGAGAAATAAGCCCTGACATGTCTTGTGCAGCACACCAAGCAGCAGCTCCTCTGAATCATCTGGTGGCCAGGAAAGGCCACCACAATGAGTTTCACTCGATTCTTGGAGGGGTTCTTGAAGGAGATCCCTTTCCAGCATGAAGCCTTGTGCACACCACTCGCCAGCAGCAGCAAATACCAAAGGTTTCAGGAACTGTCCGGAGGTCTCAGACTTGGTTCAGGCCTGCTGCACTGTGCGTTCACATAGCTGTGTACACCTACAGCCAAATTGTGGGAATAAAAGCAGCTCTGCCTTGCTGAGGGACTAATTTCAACATCCTTACCCACACCAATTAACTTGTTTGTTCTTTCCTCCTTCAATGCACTGCTGCAGTGACTTCAGAAGACAACTTGAAATGTCAAGGGACTGCTGTAATCTCAGCCACAGGGAACAGTGTTGGTGATGGGTCAAATTGTTCACTCCGGTGGCAGCTACAAAGTTGTGACCGCTACGCTGAACTCTATGGGTATAAAGACTTTAAGCACTGACTTTGAAGACCCGTCAAAGATTTTTTATGCAATATGTTTGGCTATAAAAGTACTTCGATCTCAAAATAAAATCACTACAGAGACTGACAATTACCTGAGCACTGATAATTGGCAGTGAATTTGCATATCTTCTTGTAGCCAAAGTCCTGGGAAAGCCTGCAGAAGTCACCTGGTTGCTGGTGTCATCCACATGTAAGAATCACAGACGTGAAGCTTTACACTTGTATCCAACAGCTTTTGTTATTGTGGTGACAGCACAAATCATGCTGCCCGAGTTCACATTAATAGAATTGGCTGGGATTAGACATGATATCATATGTTTTCATCATGCCTAAGAACTCCACATTAGTGAATAACACGCATTACTGGAAAATGTTCATCAAAGAAACGTTTGCTGTATGACAGATATTGAGAAACGTCTATCTGAATCACACCAAACCTTCCGGTCACTATAAATAATTCCTAAAGCCTTATCAGTCAGCAAGAAGTCAGGCACCTCCAGCAAGTGTTTTGGTACACCCAAGGGACATGGATAAACAGCCTCACTGAAGACATCACATTCCTCTGACATGAAGCCCATCCTTCCTGTCCCAGCACTAAACACATCCAAATTCCCAAAGATCACAGCAAAGGCTGAGGTTCTGTTAGCTTTGATACAGTGAAAGTGAATATGACTCTCTCAATCATTTTTCCAGCTTTTCTTTCTATAACCACATGCTTAAGTTGTCCAGTATTATTAACCTGCTTCAAGGATACCTGCCCTGCATTACTGACACACTGAGTTTTACTGAAATCAGCAGGATTGTATATACTCACTGGGATTCCTCAAGGTGCAAAAAACTGCATTTAAGCTCTATTTACAAGGCAACAGAAGGCAAGACTCAAATGAAAAGAGATATTTAAGCCAAAGGTGCAAACTTCCAATCGCACTGCTTTGTAATGAGGTTAGCCAGATAACAGAGCCCCCGTTTGGTAAAGGCATGAAAATGAACCTGAAAGAAAAAAATAGAGCCACGTTCTAACTGTATGTATCTGCTCCCCTTGTTTGTTTGGAAAGTGCAATTATTAATAAGTAATCACTCAATTTAGAAATGCTAGACCTCATAAGTAACTTCTGTGGCTTAACACAAAGGATATATAATATTAAGCAGTCACTGTTCTTCAAGAGATAGCTTTCAGTAATGCTTACTGGGTCAGAAATCATGACTGCAATCAAATTTAGTCTTTACATTGTGGTCTAATGAAAATATATCAGGTGAAATTTAGAGAGAACAATAAACTTGCATAGAAAGAGCAGGAACATTGCTATTGTATTTCCCTGGCATCTCTTTTAGTTTCGCTCTATGCTACAGAAATAGGAGTCCAAAGCCCTTCTGCTTTCTCAACACATTGAACTTGTGGCAAAGTAAACCTTCCTCTCAGCTCAACCTGCTGGTGAGCTCCACAGGCAGAGGAATCCCCAGTGAAGGATTTGGAGGAATCTGGCCCTGCAGCTGAACCTGGTCTACTCATTACAGTGATTGTGCCCTGTACGAGAAAGACAAGCCAGAGAGCTGGTGCATCTTCATAGTCTACAAACTGTGACCAAGGGCAACTCTTCTGATTCTTGTCCCAGTGTTCTGTGTCTTTGCATCACAGGTCTTAATAGGGCCAGCACTAGACATCTGAGCTTTGGGTGCTGCAAGGAGATCTTTCCACCAATTTATATCTTTAAGCACTGCTACAACACAGTGGCAATGATTTTGACTGACACACACAGTGACAGGATAGCAAGGTTACAAACCCCAAGAGTCCAAATATCAGTTTTACCAGGTGATGCAACCATCTCAACCAGTAGCAGTACTGCTACTTCTAAAAATCTGAATACATCAGGAAACAAGAAAACTAGAACCTGCTCCTCTTTAGCCACAAAAAAAATTTCCTCCCCTCAATTTCTCAGCAGAACTACAAAGAACTTCAAGTGGAAGAACTCAGGCTTACAAAGCAATTACAGTTGTGTAAAGCCTGGGAGCACCAGAGACAATGCCCACGGTGATCCCACCTTGGTCTTAGACAACTAGTTTGCCTTTCCCAAAATAAATGCCACTGAAGTGCACACACTACCATCACATAACTGAGAGCTTGATTAAATGAGCAGCATCTGACAACCCACAACCATTGCACGTGACCCAGCTGGCTGGTGTGGTACCTGGAATGCTTCAGACAGAATTCAGAGATTGCATATACGCATTTCTCCTGCACTGTGCCTTCCACCTTCTTCCAAAAGCCAAGACAGATCGATTTATTTCAGATTAGAGCATTGCCTGATTGGACAGGCTTTCTTTTGAAGGGCTTTATTAGAAGCTGTGTGAGAAGCAGACTTAGGTAATGAGTAACAATGTTGAATCACTTCCCTTTCACAGATGTTATTTTTTTTTTAATTAGGCAACAGGGAGAGAAAAGCACTGAAACATATTTATTGGTTAATCCTGGAATAGGGATTTTATCTAGGAAATTTGACATTTACAGCTTAGTTGGTTCACAAGATGACTTGTTTTGATTTCATATTGTTAGAAATCAATGCACAAGGTTAAGCATGACATTATAAACCAAGGTTTTGTGTCATAAACAGGACTGTAGTTATGCTAAATCAGAGGTAGGCCAGATTTACTGTACAGTAGTAGACAGCATAAATAGTTAATTCATGGATATTGCATTACCTGGTCTAGAGGTAAAAGGGTTGTTAAGAACAGCTCTGGAGCTGTTCCCCAAGGCTGTATTGCAACTGCTGTCATTCATCTTCCATACACCCTGCCAAGCTTATGAGTGTTTTGAAAGAGCCATTTTGATTTCAGCAATAAAAATAAGTAGCTTGAATATAGCTTGGTTCGTTGCTGCACAAGCATAACCCCCACACACACACACACCCAGTAGCTCCACGAGATTCAGTTTAAAGAGATGAACCGCTCAAGATCAGTCTAGCAAAAGTACTTCTAATTTCATGGGAGAGACAGAAAACTTCTGAGAATGAAAAAATATTTTGTATAAGCATAATAAAAAGCTAAAAAATGAAAAAACTTCATATTAAAATGATCAGCATTTGTGTGCAACCATGTTTGCAAGCAGTATGCCTGTACCTATGGCTGCCTTCTTAGGAAATAGACACCTATGGGAGTTCCGTGTCATTGGAAACCATCTTCTGTGCATGTTGCTCTGTTAAGATAACAAGAGGGAGGAGGCCAGATACCACATTAACTCCCTATCATGTGCTGTGAAACATATTTAAAAATATTACGTAATGCAAATCATAAAGGGAGATTGTTGTGAGCTGTTACTTTTCCCTACTACAACAGAAGTAGAAGAGAAAAATTACTCAAAACAGATTACTCAAATGACAGAAAAACCCACGTTCCCATAGCTGTGACTGTGTGCTGCTTTGGAAGACAGATTTCTCAGCCCCCTTCCAGCATCTAGTAGTGAGATTTCTGAACACATTTAAAGAAGTGCTTTTGTGCTTGTCTGATAGTTTCTGTGAAGACCTTGCTACGTTTTGTTTCTGTGAAGGTCTTATGTTACTTCTTCTAGAATGGCTGGGAAAACATCTCTGCTATCAAATGCCATGCAAGTTCACTGTGATGCTTGGAGGGTGGCAGGCTTATACACCAGTTTGTTTCTGGAAAGAAGGTTTTTGACAGAAGTAATTTATATTCTATGAAGAAATCAGGGTTGTTTTTGTTTTGTTTTGCAATAACCTTTAAAATCTTTTCTTTTCCCCCAAATAAATCAAATATTTGAACCTCCTTAGGCTTTCAGAGAATTGATTGCAAAGTAAAAGCAGAAATGGAATGAAAACACAACTTCTTTCTTTAAATTAGAATTACAAGCGTATGTTGTTTTACTTCAATATTTTCCTTTGAGGGGTAGAAAATAAATAGCTACATAATAAGATGGATTAAAATAGCATCGGTAGGACTCCTGACATCTTTCTTAAAAAGAAAAATGAAATATAGTTGCGTGTGTAAAGCTGCATTCATAGAGTTTTGTAAGTCATTTATTTTGTATGGTTATGGCTTCTTACCAGGATTATGGCTTCTCATAAGATGGCATTGCTCCATCTTACAGGGGCTCTGGATTACTTCAATAGGTTTTGATATAGCTTTGAATTTCACAGGAAGGCAGGGGAAATTTAGAAAACTTCATCTGACTTTTTCCCCTTCAGTCCTCAGTTGTTCCTTTTCACGTATATTTATAGCCACTTCCAAGGATGATAACTTCTTTGAAAGGGTTGCAATTTGAGCATTTTATACACCCCAGGTGCATTGCACCTATATAACTCTTATTACCATATAACTCTTTCTAACTATAAAACTCCTTTAGGGAACATAATACTGTTTGCATTAACTCAGGAACTAGGAAACAGCCACCAGGACATCAGGCCCCTCATACAGGGCATCACACATGTCCACATCCTTTATTCCTCTATGAAACAGGCCCAAGAGCCCTCTTATTCCTCTTAATGGCCAAATAGATTATAAAAACATTTCTTCACAAGAGCAGCTCCGGAGATAAGAAGAGTTTATCAGGATTCAACAGGAGCAAATTTAATTTCAGCAAGTTTTATCTCTAACTTTGTTATTGTGAACCCAATGCCTTCGCATGCTCAGCTTTGCAGGAAATAATGTAATGCCATTACTGGCAATGAGAAGCCAACAGCAGGAGATGAGACTGAAAGCTTGTCGCACAGATGAATATTTATAGCTGTATCGTGAGCATCTATTTTCATGGATTACACTAGAAGATATGATAACACCACTAAAGGAAATTACCTTATGAATTTAATATCCATGTAATTTCTGTACTGATTTCATTCATCTCCATTTGGTGGCATTTTATGTGAATGGTAAGTTCTGTTCTATCATTATTCTTATTACAGCTAATAATAAACATTTTTACCATAATTAATTACCAGTTTTCTCTTTCAAACCTGTGAAGAACAGCCAGGAGAAAAGTGCAACATAAAATAGATAATATGGGGGCATTTAGAAAACGCTTAAATGGTTACACTGCTTAAGATCTTGTGCAAAGGACTTCCTACAGCAAGAAGACATCTCTGACATAACAGTGACATTCTAGTATGCATTGAAGTGGTGAAATTACAGCCAAATTAGAAACTTGGGTCTTTTTTATCTTTCCCCCCCAAAAAAATTGTTTTAAAAAGCCTCTTAAAGCTACAGCAAAAGAGAAAACTTGGTTACAAAGCTGTCTTAATTAGCAGTGGACAAAAGTCTTCAGTGGGTTTAACCAGCTCCTGAAGCCTTTAATGGGAAGCAGAGTTAGATCCCCCACCAGAAGACAGGGAGATGTACAGCTGCAATTCAGTGCTCTAAACTGGTACCTCAGTGCATCTGGAATGTATTTTCTGTGACATCAGAGAGACACCTGGAGAAGGCACAAACCATACAGAACCTACAGGGGCCCCACATCCTTCTGTGTTACGCCATGCAGTCACTGAACCTGGTAACTGCATATTTCACCCTCACCGGAAGGTTAATTACAGCATCTTTAATCACCATGCTCAGCAAAAATAAGTAATATAGCACAGAGCATTAACGCGATCAAACTAATCCCATTTTTGTCACTGTTGCTTTAATCACTGCACAAACACAGGTTTTATCAGATGGAAATGATACATTTTTAAAACACAACGCCGAGAAGTACTTTGGAGCACATCAGGAGCCCATAGACAGACTTAAAGTCCATTAAGAGCAAGGGTTTCTCCCCAGTCTTTCTCTCAACAAAAGGGGCAATTGCTTCTCTTGCTGCCCTAAAGACACCATGGAAACTGCACCATTGTTAAGCTGTCCCAACACTCTTGGAGCAGAGAACTGTAACAATAAAACAAACACCTGGTCTTAATGATGCTGGTCTTAAACCGCTAATCTTAAAGTCTCTTCCAGCCTCATCCATGACCTTCCTCAGCACGTGCTCTGAGACATAACTGTATTTTAGATATGTTTGTGGGAAGACTGAGCTATTATTACTTTTACAACAGGAGTAGACGCACTGCAGTATTTACAGCCCCATTTCACAAGGCACCATACAGATGGGTCTGAAAAGACAGTCCCTTCCCTGAGCACAGTACAGACGAGGCAAAGAAAGACTCTGAATTTATTACAGTTACTCAGCAGCAAAGCAGAGGAAAAAGTGCCACTTCTGAGCTTGGTGTTCTGCCCAGACAATTTTACCATTTCTGCCTTTTAATACTTTTAACTTTCCCTTTAGCTGGCATTTTGTTGAAACAAACTTTATGGTCCGTAGCATCAGTGGTACCAAAATATGGCAATTAATCACAGCCAGCTGCCAAGTTTCTACTGAGTTCAAGCATTTAAGTCACAATTAGCAGACACAATATTTCAGGATATCAATTTAGAGAAAATATTGAAACGCTGAACCGAGCTTGATCTATGACATTGGCAGAGTTGCAATGAGTCCATTATCATACAGCTGCATTCATCATAATTTATCTAGTGGCTGTTGAGCACTGCTGCGTTCACCAGGCCATGAAGGAAAGGCCTATAAGCAATCCTTGAATCTGCAGCCGTGATGGTTCAAACCAGCAAATTTCACTGTCCTGTTTCACACACACGCCCAATAAAACTCTAAGAACATATACTTCACGGCCAAAAAGACTTTGCTTTGCAGTAACAAGTGCCAGACCAGCTGTACAGACATTCAACTCCCAAAAACACAGCCCAAGCAATAGTAACCAACTCCAGAGAGAGTGAGTTCCCTAACAGATGAGAACCTGCTCTCACATCACTCCTCACTAGTGGAACAAACAACTTCTAAACCAAAAAACACAAGGAGAAAAAGCTTACCTTTAGCTGTCACAGAACGCTGCCTCCTTTCCCCTCTCTGCAAAGCCAAGACAATAATCCAGGAAGAGATGGCAGAGACCAAAGTAGTTGGGGGGTTGATGCTACCAGGTTAGAGAGGGTTCAGACTCTTCAATCAGCTCACCAGCAAATCAGATCTCCTCCAGGATCAGCATTAGGTGCAGCTGGAAGGCTGACACAGGTGAACCACATCGGGCTAAAATTGCCCACTGAGACTCATGTCCTGGTTAGGCTGCAGCTGTGCTCATCCCCACTAACACACTGTAAGGGGATCTTGAAACACCCCCTCCCCATTTACTTCTCTGAGCTCTATTCACCATCGTCCTTGACTTCGTTTGCATTTCAGACCAAGTAGAATGAAAGCAGTCTGGTGTGCCATTCTGTCTGTAGCACTGGCTATTAGCACAAAGGAGCGTTTCTTGAAAAGAAGGACTTACCTTTCTGTTTGATATTAGTATTAAATTCTCCTCAATGTTGTATTAATTTTTTTGCTTTCACATAAAATTTATCGAGTCATTGCTGGGTTTGGCACTTACCATAAACTGATTTTGTTCTTTGTAAACACTCCCAAATGAAAAGTGGATTAAATCAGAAACTACACAACTCCCCAGAGTAATAGAATGGTGGAAAGAAAAGAGAAAGAAACAGAAAGGGAAATCAGAGGGGGGAAAAGACAGAAGGAGAAAAGAAAAAACTGTTTTGTTGTTTGGCAAACATTAGTGAATAATAAGGTAGAAGAAGGGCAAAAGTTAACTCCTCAAACAGTCCCTTCCCTGTCCCACTTCCACCACTCTTTTGATGCAGCCCAGGATTTGTTGGTCTTCTAGGATGCAAGCATGCACTGCTGGCTCACGTCCAGCTTTTCATCTATCAGGAACCTCAAGTCCTTCTCTGAATGGCTGCTCTCAATGAGTTCTCCCAGTCTGTACGCGTATCTGGGATTGCTTCTACCCAGGAGCAATACCTTGCACTTGGCCTACTTAAACCTCATTAGATTTTCATGTGCCCACTTTTTGAGTGAGTCCATGTTCCTCTTGATGGCGTTGCTCCCTTCTAATTTGCCAACCGCACCACTCAGCTCGATGCCATCAGCAAACTTGCTAAGGGTACACTCAATCCCACTGTCTGTGTCATTGATAAAGACATTGATGAGTACCGATCCTGAGATGAACAAGTGAAGATGAACAAGTCTTTCCCTTTTGAAAGACTACTTGTGCCTGGCCTCCACCTGGACATAGAGCTGTTGACAACAACCCTCTGGCTACAACCATCCAACCAATTCTTGATCGAGATGATCCACCAAAAGATTCAGCCAAGGGCTTTTTCACAGTTTGATCAGGATACCCTTAGGAAGGAGACTGTGGTGTTGTTACCTGTAAGTTCACATCTGGATTCCCAAAGCATTCATGAGGTTGTGCCCAGTGAGATTAAAGTTTTGCTTACAAATAAGCAGCATGTAAAGGCACAGAGCATATCCCATGAATCACGTTTTTTCCCTTCATCTTTCCATACTCACAGAGATACCCCACATGCCAAACCCTGCTGGTCAACCACTGCCATAATCCTCTATCCATCTGTGCCCACCATCAAAGAGATCTGGAAGAGATCAGCAAGGTGCTCTAGGCATTTGTCTCACATATGGGACCACGCTGACCTTTTCCATGTTAAGATAGAATACACCTGAGGACTGAAACCAGGACTATCAGGTATCCATCAGCACCCTCTGCTTCTGAGCTGTGCCATTCCCTGCTGGACAAAAGCCATCTGGACCACAGTATCTTCTCAGCCATTATGTGGGTGTCTCCAAGCTCTCAAAGCAAAGGATACCCCATCCAAGGCTACAGGTGACTAAAATGACCTGAATTTCCCATTTGTCTGGACTTAGAAGTCTTATAAACAAGCTGCACAAAGCCTGTTTCTAACTTGGCAAATACATGCTCTTACACTCAGTGGACCTTTCTTTAACTGATGATGCTCAAGATGATATATTGGTTTCCAAGAGCTAAAGTCAAATAGCATCACTAGGTTATTTTTTTGTTATTATTCATGAAGCCCATTTCAACGCTCAATTCAAAGGGCATCTGTAAGCAGCCAGTGAAAAGCTGGAAAGCTTATTGCAATAAGTGAGTCATTTCTCAGTAGAAAATGAAAAACTTACCTTGTCAGCAAGATGAATGCACATAGTAAAGCATTAAGAGAAAGACAAAATGGGATTAAAGGATTGGAAATGCAAATATTAAGAGAGAGCGAAACAGACAAGTGAAAGGAACCTCAGATGGAGTTACGTAGGGGATTGTTCTTATAAAGTTCCTCAGGAGCTCTAGAGCTTCAGAATGAGAGAATCATTTTGCTCACTGAGCTAGTTTCAGAGATGCCCAGGAGTGGAAGAAGTGGTGCAGGGAATTTCAAAGGGAACTAGGTCTTGTAGACATAAACTTGCCAAGATGTGACATTATTTTCTAGAAAGTGTTTGGCTTGTAGCAGTCTGGATGGCAGATGGGGCAGGTTTCCACCCAAGGTTCAATCCACCAGCCCAGTCCCAGCCTTCTCCACGGGGGATAGCAAGGATCCAGGTGAGAAATTCGAAGTTCATTTCCTAAGAAAATCAGACAGAAAAAATATTATCTTCTTTTACCGTTAGATTTTTTATCCTTAACAACAAAAATTACTCTTATGCTGGGCAATGTCAGCCCTTTCTGAGCCACCTCTCACTCCTGATGCTTGAGTAGAAAAGTGCAAAGCAGCCTTAGCTTTCTCTGAGCTGAGCTCTGATTGAGTACTATCCACAGACTGTTTTCATTTCTTTTAATAGAGGCTTTTTTCACAGTGCTGATTATTTTCCTTTCCCTTTTCTGAGCTCTTCTTGTTGTTGAGAGAGGCAACTCTTCGGCTCTCCAACAAGGTGATCAAGCTTGATGCTTTGTCCAACAAAGTGATCAGAGTTAACCTGACTTCGTCAAGGGATAGAGGGAGAAAGAATTAACTTGAAGAGAATAAACATTTTCTTCACTGTCTCCTTGGTCTCCCTGTCTTCCTCTCTTTTTCCACTGAGAACTGTAAATATGGCCTAGAATGTGTTGGATGTTTATGGAAAATACTGAAACATTTTGAAAGAGCAGATATTGTAGATGGGTCCCACAAAGGCAGGGGCCCACATCACATACATCATACTCTTTCATTTTCTTGTCTGTCCTTTCTCATTCCCTTCTTTTTCTAATTTCACTAAACTCATGTCCAGTCTCTGCCCACCTGTCCTTGCATTAATTGTTATCATTTCAGAAATTATTTTTCTTCCTTTTCGATCACTGTCAGTGATCTCCAAACAACTTCAACCAACATCCCACAGTGAAGGTTGTAGTTTTTCTCACAAACAACTGCTAACCTCCATCCTTACATCTGGGGTGGAAAACATTACAGATGTTACATCAGTGATTCTGCATGTTTTGTGCTATTAGCAGGTTGTACTCCTGTGCACCAGGATTTTGACAGCTTTTCCCCGACAGCACTTCAAAAATTTGCCATTCCAAAGCAAATTATTTTGTCCACCTTGCAGACAATATGTTCTCCATTCCTGCAGCCATCCTAGCTGACATTCTCTACAGGACTTTCAGTTTAGTGTTATCTTATGAGCATAAGCTATATATTTGAGTCCCTAATATGGATTAATGTAACACTTACAAGGAAACTTATGTTCTTCTCCTGGAGATACAGCTTGTCAACACTAGTGTCTTCTTTACGGACACATGTACTTCATGTTTCATGTCATGGGACATATCCCAAGGACATGGTCAGTGGGCATGGTGATGATGGGTCAACAGCTGGACTAGATCTTAGAGATCTTTTCTAACTTTAATGACTCCGTGATTCTTTTCTATGACGTGACCATATACATGAAGGGTCACTGAAAGCTGATGGTACAGACAGATTTCCAGTATTCATAGAATCATGGTGCCATAGAATGGCTTGGGTTGGAAGGGATCTTAAAGCTGATCCAGTCCTAACCCCCTGCCATGGGCTGGTTGACCCCATACCAGACCAAGCTGCCCAGGGCCCCATCCAACCCAGCCTTGAGAACCTCCAGGGACTCACAGCTTCTCTGGGCAACTTGTGCCAGTGCCTCAACACCCACAGAGCCAGTGAACTCTGAAGGGATGGATCACTTCTGGTAAACAAACATGTGAAGAAGTGACCTCAATCCTTACTAGCTAACCAGGAGAAACAGCTTTTCTGTTCACTGATATGATTTCCCCATGAGTCCAAACCACGTGCAGAGTTCATCAGGAATGAGCAGAACATGAAGCAGAACATTAGCTGGGCCTCAACAAAGTGGGATTGGCAGATGGATTTGCTGAATTGGCTGCACTAATTGAAGAGGCCAAGGATTGCTGCTGTCTAGCTCTGATCCCATCTAGCCTTGGACATCTTCTCCCAGACCATTCAAGTCAATGGGAACGTTCCCTGTCACATTGGTTCTTTGTTCCCCTGTGGTACCCTATGGATGTCTTCGTTTCATGAAGCTTTGCAGTGTGTAAAACATACAGGGAAAGAGACAAGTCATTTAGTATCTTATTTACACGTTCTTGAGTTATGGAGTCTGAGTAAAAGAAAAGACAAAAAATTAACTGGATAGATTTTTGCAAGTGTCCTCTTCAAAGAGAACAGTTCCAGGCAGTACAGTTCTGAAGCAGAAGCACAACTTTGATATTAATTGCGATGGGTGGAAGCTGTAAGTTTGTTGGGGTTTTTTATTCCTCTTCTTTTGACAGTTCGAAGATGAGTTGCTCCAACTCCAGACCAGGCAGTGTACTGAAGAACAAAAAGAGACTAACTAGGGTGTTCGTAGAGGTAAAAAGTTCACATTAGCTATATCTACTGGGGGTGCTGCAGAATCCATCAGCAAGTAGAAAACTGAAGTGAAGGACTGTATTGGGCATATAGAGCAGAGAACTGCAGCTACACTTTTACACACAACTTTCCGAAACAAAAGCTGCTACCAACCTGGGCTTACTGCAGTGACCCCAAAGCTGACCTTGAGCCTCCTGAGGCTTCTCCCCAATCCATGTTATCCTATGATCCTCTGTCATCTCAGCCCCACACCTCCTGCCAGCTGAGTTGTGCACTTAGCCTGAGTAGCACAGCGGACTTTGATTCAAGCTCTCTGAGAGCAGTTATCCACTTACAAATCCAGAGCACTATTAGGCAGAGACTATTAGGTTTGCAGGCGCAGAAGAAGAAATAAAAAGCACATTAGGAGTGAACACTGAGCTTTTGTGCTGAATTCTGCAGAAGAGAAGTGATTTAATTGGTGTGTGGGTGTTGGATGTCAGAAAGACCCATCATCGAATCTGACTCCCGAATACATGGGCTGAAGTGTTTCAGTTCAGCCATTGATCTGCAACAAACACTTCTCTGCAACGATTATTTTGCTCATAAATGCAGTGGCAATGAGAGGCATCTCTGGAAGCTGAGATACCTTGAGGGCTGAAATCCTTATGAGGATATCAGTATAGGAAAGAGGCACAGAAATCCTTTTGCAGACCTGGTGCTGCTCACTTAACCATTAAAGGAAGAAAGGAAGCTTGAACTGAGATTTAAGATCTCAGAGAAAAGTATTTTCTCCTCCAGCTGCCCCTGCTCTCTCCACAGGACACACAACCTGTGGTTGGGTCTGGGTTCACATCAAACTCAAAAGGGCTGTAAGATTGTCTCAGGCTCGGATAACTGCTTAAATATTTGGGGAATGAAAAGTGACAAAACTCACCCTTTTCCATGTCGAAATTCACAAATGCACCTTTTATTTTTAATCTAATGTTAAAAACGCTACTCAGCTCTGAAGTTACTTACATTTTGGCATCCAGATGGAGGTTTGAGCAAGCTGACCAGGCTGACACACCATCAACAAACAACTAGTGGTCAATTTAGCAACCAGCTTGTGCCAATTTGGATGTCCAAAGCTTTCCCTTAGCCTCCCTCTGCTCTCCAGCAGCCCACAGATCTTCCATAGATGCTTCACCTGATGAAGATGTGGTTCAAATCTTAGTCTGCTTCACTGCTATTTTGCATGAAAGGCCTTCACCTGGCCATAAGGCACAGAGCAGGAATGGTTTAATGCTCAGCTGCAAGCAGGAGGCAAACTAGAGGTCATTCCTGGCTCAAATGAGCCATCAGACTTTGTGGCCTCGTGCCCCCGAGGGCCTTTCTGCTGCCTGGGATAATTGGCATTTACGAGCTGTTCTTTAGAGCAGAAGATCGTTTTCAAATCCCAAGGCTGGAAATCACTTCTGTGGTGAGATGAAAAGATGCATGAAACAAATAAGGACAAAAATAGTCGCAAAATCAAACACCAGCTGGCTGCTAATCACACCTTCTCTTTGTTCACCTGGTGTATTTAGCAAAGTCAAACAATGTTCTCATTGGTGGGAGGCCCAGCTGCATTCTCTTTGCAAAATATCCCCAAACTTGAGCTGGAAGGGTACACAGTGCTCTGTATTCCTGCCTAGTGGGAATGTGATGCTTCATAGGCCTGAATAGAGCCAGAAGCTTGGCTGAGTTTTTTCTCTTGTGCTTGCTGCCAAGAGCAGCCTCTACCCTACCTCCCAATTTCTTAACCTCCATCTCTTTCATCCTGTAAGAAGGGTTTCCTTGCTTGCTCCAAGGAAGATTCAGGTTGGATGTTAGGGAAAAATATCTTCTCAGAAAGAGTGGTAATGAATTGGAGCAGACTGCCCAGGCAGGTGGTAGAGTCACTGTCCCAGGAGATGTTCAAGATAAAGATGTGGCACTGAGGGACGTGGTCTGTGGGGACGGATTGGGGTTAGGTTAGGTGATCTTAAAGGTCTTTTTCGACATTAATGATGCTGCAATTCCTATGTCTTTGCCAAATTCAGAAGAATTTTATGATTGCACTCATCTCCGGAGTACACAGCATAATTCTCTTTCAATGTCTGAGCTCTCAGGTTGCAGGCAAGGCAGATTTTCAAGCTTTCTTCCACAGCCCTGGAGCAAGAAATAGCAAACAGCCACTCCTGGTAGAGATGCAGTCACTTGGAGATGTCAGTGCTGCCTTTGGCCCGAAGTGTGGGCTGAATGCCTCTAATCCCAACCACCTTCTGCATGACTGACATTCAGGTGATCTTCACATTCAAAAGGGAAATGGAACAAAACAAAACTCAGTTCATTACAACAATCCACCAAAAAAAAAAAAAGTTTCATGCTATAAATCTCAGCATGCAGACTACCAACATAAAAACAATCTATCCAGGAGAAGGCGTTCTCTCCACCCCACTAGCATTATTCTCACATTAAATCAGACCTGACAAAGCAATCTTTTCAGCTGAGCTGTTCTCATTCTTCTTTTTTTATCATGATGAAATAATTCCCCTTTTTAACCACTTCCAAACGCTCATACCAATGCATTATGGTAGTGGCGGTGCAGATATCCAAGAGGATGACATGTTTGACTTTTTTCAGAGCAGTAAACAGACAGGATGATAATGAGTTGGAGAAGTATTAAAAAATGCTTTTGCAAAAGGAAATGTTTTTTAACTGTATAAACCACCACAGCAACTACTGATTGCACTTCCCCCACTACAAGGCAGGTGAGGGCTGATTTATGACAGCAACCCACCCTAACTATCTAACCAGATTTAATACAGTTGCCACTCCATGACACAATGATGTATACCTTTGTGGCAATCTAGAAAATAATTTGCAAGGAATAACAGTTTGTTCTTCAGCAATCAGCCATAAAGCTGTCAGGGGAGGGTCTCCAGGCTGGTGACAGGGCAGTGATGGAGCGAGAAGGGACTGAGGGGAGAGGGGAGCATCTCAAATATATGGATATGGGGATTTTCATGAGGCTGTGTTGTTACTGGTTTTATTTTAACCATAAACCAAAGGTAACACAGTCTCCATGCACGGTGTTTACCCACCCTCACTTTTCATTGTCTGACAAAAATTCAAATGGGTCTTGCTGTGTAAGTTGACAGTGCAGTCATCAGTTGTCTGGCGTCAGTGTTTGCTGACAGCTCTGGAAACAGCTTTCCCATTGGGAGCCCAGAGCCCAAAGTTACTGAGGGAAGAGGAAGGCAGAATCTCAGTTCATCTACACTTCCTTGTTTCTTCACTTGAAACATTCAGGTTTTAGCTAAAGCTGAGTGAAATAACTGAAATCACTGAGAAAACAGTCTCTTCCATCCTGAAAAACTTTACGAGTCTAGGTGAAATTTCCTTCAGCATTTTTCTTGCAGCGAAGCCTTGAATAAAAGACAGTGTTTCATGAGGTTGGATCTTATGGGATGGGCCACTCAAAATGTCTCCTGGGTGTGTCTGCTGAACAGGGCCTTGGTATGGGACCAGGGCAGGAAGGACTGTAAGGAAAGGACTTGTAAGGAAATTCCCTCTGGATGAGAATTCTGTTTTGCACTGAGTCCTCATTAATGCAACAGGGTTTCTACCTATTTACCACAGATAGAGTCTTGTAGGGCAATGAATACTTTTTCAACCACGATGCGCGATGTTCTGTGCTTCAACTAAGACTGTGTTATCACTGGGCAATCAATACAGCAGCAGCATCCCTTCCACCTTTCCTATGCTGCCTTCTTGCTTCCATCACTGAGGCTCAACGACATCCCAGTTGCACGAGAGTTGGTTATTTTGTGCTTTGTTTCCTTGTTTCTTTGCACACCGCTATTATCACTCACCTTTAGGGTACACTGGCTTCTCAATCAAATCTTAAAGCATATCTGGTCCACAGGAGCACAAATAAATCCTAAAATGCTCTAAGTGAACCTCAGGGTGGAAAGCAAAGAGGACATGGCTACAGCGTCTGCTTCAGGCAGAGTGTTGGCACTTTTTTCCCTAAGGAAAAATGCTTTTAGCATCCCAGAAGCATCTCTGGATGTCTTATTTACCAGAATAAGAAAAACAACAACAGTAACTTAAGTTAACCACTGAACAGAGCCCTGGCTGGAAACAAGCCAAGCATATTTTCTTTAGTTGACTAATTCTTGTTTATTTTTTGAAAGCTGCTGCTATAAAATGCACAATCCAATTACAATTTCCAGGCTGAAAGAATGGCTTCTAATTATATTGTTTCCCATCATTGCTAAAATCATTGCAAGAAAGAATGGATTAATGCTGTATGGTTTTGCTCCCTGTACAGGAATCAGAGAGAGGAATTCTCAAATGATTTATAAAAGACACATTAAATAAACAAACAGTGTTTTTGTAACGGAAATAGACTGTACCATAAACAGGACAAATTGAAAAATACAGATTTGCTGCTATGTTCCAATGCATCAGAAATGAGGATAGCACACTAACCATGCATGGTGAGTATAAACTGTATGACATGAAAGCAGGAGGAAAGCTCAAGTGACATTTAAAATGTGAGTCTGGCCTGGGCTCTGGCCTGGTAGAAACTTTAAACATGACTTTGAATAAGTCCTGGCCAAGGAGAGGAGGAGGGCAGCTCCAGAGAGAGCCAACATAGTTGTCTCCAGGTAGATGTGATCATGTATGCTTTGAGTGTCTGAGTTTCTCTTACAAGAATTTGGCCAGAGATCTAGTCAAGGTAGATCAGTGGCCTACTTGACCACACCAGGGGTTTTGGTGCCCTTGCTTCATTTCTTACATGCTTAACTCCAAACACCCAATTCTTCCATGTCTGAAGTCTCTGCGAGATGGATGTGGACCTTGACCCAAAATCCTTCTGTGTTTCTGAATGGGTGTGGAAACAGAGTCTAGGTTGGTATTCATGAAGCTCTGGTTGGCTCCTCACCTGGAGTACTGACTGCATATGTGGGGTCCTCAGAACAAGAGAGACATGGACCTGTTGGAGTGTGTCCAGAGGAGGGCCACAAAAACGATTCAAGGGATGGAACACCTCTCCTGCAAGGTGAGGCTGAGAGATCTGGGTCTGTTCAACCTGGAGAAGGGAAGGCTGCGAGGTGACCTGATAGTGGCTTGCCAGTATCTAATGGGGTGCCACAGGAAAGAGGCACAGTCTGTTGGGACAGGACAAGGGAAAGAGTTTCAAGCATAAAGAGCATAGTTTTATGTTGGATATAAGGAAAAAAGTCATTTACAGTGAGGGTGGTGAGGCCCTGACAAAGACTGCCTCGTCATGTGGTGGAATCCCTACTCCTGGAGACTTCCAAGGCAAGGTTGGATCAGGCCCTGGGCAACCTGATCTAGCTGTGGTGTCCCTTTTCATTGCAGGGGAGTTGGACTAAATGGCTGTCAGAGATCCCTTCCAGTTCTAAGGATTCTCTAATTCTATGATTTCTCCCTCTATCTATTTAAGCATCCCATAGAGAATTTGCTGAGCTGAAGGGCCACAGTGCAGTGGGAGGGAAGCCACATCAAGACAAGTGGTTCCTATTACCTTTATCTTGAATGTTGCTCACTGCAAGAGCAAAATCCGTGCCAGAGGCTGTATGGCCTTTAAAGATCCCTTCCAACTGTAAGGATTCTATGGTTCTACGATTTATTCCCAAGTCATCCATACTGTGGGAGACAAAGTTCAGTGTCTGACTTGAACTAACCTAACAGTTTCCTACCAAAAGATAAACAAGGTCTATCCAGTTAAACGACTGCTGAGAAGCTTCCCCCACCTATTGATTCTTCTCCTGACAGCTACTGCTAGTTGGCAGCAAGACTTGCAGCCTGCAGGCAGAGCAAGAGAGAGGATGACCTTGGGCAGGACAGAGCTCTTCAGGTTGTGAATCCCTCAGACATTTCTACACGCAGAGGCATGCATACATTGGTCACTGCATACACAATATCTATTTCCACAGCTCCTAGGCTACAAAACCCTTTCCAGCCTTTCTGCACTGTCAACCTCCTCCCCATAATAGCTGAGACTAAAGACCCTGAGCCAAACCAATCTCGTCCCACACATCACAGAAAAGCAGGACTACACCATTTCCCAATCGCACTGCTCATTGCTGGCTCCCTTCAGTGTAGACAGCCTCCTGGATGTGACTCTACAGAAGTTGCTTTTCTTCCAAGGAGTCCTGAGTCTGATCTCCTTTTGCTGTCCTCTAGAGAGTCAGCAGAGGGTGACTATTTCATAGCTTAGTTTATTATGCACTGGCTGGGTTTCTGCTTCCTTTTGTTGTCGTAAATGAAAAACATACATATAAAATCTTTCATTTGTGACAAGTCTCTCCTCCCCAACAGTACTACCTATGCTCCCCCTCATCAGCCCTCCAGCAACAGAATAAAAGCAACAACAACAAATAGTACAGGTAAGCTCTTGAAGAAACAGCCTAAGACATTTCTTGTCCACATCAGAACGATGATCAGTATTTTTCTAAGGCAGGTCCCATCTGACTGCCAAAGCCACACAGTTCAGACAACATTACTCATATCAGACTGAAAAACAACAAGAAATGGCAGCACTGCTGGCATGCTGAGAGCACAGGGAGGAAAAACAGCTGGGCTCTCTACCACCTCTCTCTGACTCGGATAAAGGGATATGATCATAAATCAATATAACATCCAGAAAGTAGTGTTGCTCTTGTTTTCATCTTCTGTTTCTCCAGCACAGTTTCAGTTCCCGAGTTAAGAGAGGGAACTCAAAACCGTTTTAGTAGCAGAACCTGCCACCTAGAGTGCAAAATGAATGGAAACAGGTTGGTGGGTTGTTGTGGGTCTTGCGTGCTTTGTTTTGTTTTCTTTTTCTTCAAAGCAACTATCTCAGGGCATTACAGATATGCCACAAACTATAAATTCGCTGTGCTGTCTTTTATGGCAACAAAACAGATTTTAAAGAGACTCTTAATTATGTATCTGCACAGCACAGACATCATTATAGGCTACTGCATCTACTCAGCACAAACACTGCTGTATGCAGTTCAGCGATTATAAGACAGGAAAGCACTTTTTTCCTTCCAGTTCCCTCAATTTATAGTTTGCATACACAGGCCGATTCATTTCTTTCTTTTTGAGATCACATCGCTGCAGCAGAAAACAGTCGGTTTTTAATCATAAGTTTGGGATGCTACGAGTGGCAGTGGCCTGAGTTCCATGGTGGGCTCTGTGTGCTCAGAAAGCACACATCACCACGAGGAAAAAGATAAAGAAGCAGACACATCACAGTGCACTTCTGAGGAAGTTTTCTGAGGTTTTTTGACTGCAGCAAACTTTCAAATGCCCACTTAGAGGAAAATAGACTGTTTCTATGTCAGACTCAAATGGAAGAAGTTGCCAGTTCCCTTTGGAAAATTGAAAGCATTCCACTATTTCTGAGCCAGGAAACGTTTCAAACATTTTACATTGTGATTCTGTGTCAGTTCAACTCTAAACCGTGTTTTCACAGAGGGGAGGAAAGGGGATATATAGAAATCTCCCTCTATCAAATGCACTAATCATCACTGCCTACAACTCCCTGAAGAGAGAGGGAGGTATTCCCCTTCTCCTGGGTGGAGGGATGGAAGGTAATGGGTTTATGTTGTGCTGGGGGAACAGATTGGATCTTAGGTATAATATCTCCCCTGAAAACGCAGTGAAGCATTGGCATAGGCTGCCCAGAGGGGCACTGGAGTCACCATCCCTGGAGGTATTCAAGACCTGTGGAGATGTAGCACTGAGGGACACAGTCAGCGTTATGGTGCGGATGGGGTTGGGGTTGGACTTGGTGATCTTAGAGGCCTTTTCCAACCTCAATAATTCCATGATTCTATGATTCTGAAAACCTCCCTCTCACCATACAGCCACACCCAGCCCTCAGCCCTGCCCCAGGAGGCACAGCCTGCAGCAGCACAGGGCTCTCCATCACCACCTCAAGAAACAGCCAGCAGGTTCCTGCCCACGTGGACTTGCAGAGTCCCTCTTAAGAAAAGCTTTAATCTAATCTTGACAAGCGAGATGTGGCAGGTAATGCTTCATTCCAGTTTCAGCACAGTTAAGAGTTCATTAGTTCATCAGAAGCCAACCCCCTGTGGTCATTCTTGAAATGACAGTGATGTGTTTCAGATCTAAGATCCCAACGTTTCCCAGCCTATTTTGATACAGCCCTCACCTGGCTGCCATCAGGGCACCCAGCCCTGCAGGGACCACCATCAGCCCACACACAGAGGTCAGCCACTGCCCCAGGCCAGACGATACTTTTTAGCTTCTTTCAGACCACCTAATTAGCGGCCTTCTGCCGAGTGCAACCTCTAACCCGCTCATCACTGGCGAGGCCCATTAGTGAGTGCTCTCTCCTTACATTACGGCTTTAAATCTGCTATTTGATCTGCGAAGAATTAAGCTGCATCTTCAATTCAACTGAAATCACCTATGCCATCACAACGCGGCATCCATCCTATTTTAATTAGCTCTGTGCCAGTACCAGAGGAAGCAGGAATCTGGGAGAAGAAAACACATATCCAAGTGAAGGGGTAAAGAACTGGGGTGAACCTCAGAAACTACCACAGCAGCTGCTGAGAAAATCACCATCATTTTCTCAATAATCCCATACTGTGTTAAATGCAGCTTGACACTTCAGCATCCATCTTTGAGGAGCCTCTCCTCCCTCCTGCAGCTCCCAAGCACAAAAACCTTATTTAACCAAAGCAATAGGCATAAATGTTTTCTTCCATTGAGCAATTAATATCTATTTGCTAGAATCTAGCAAGCATCTTTTTAAGTATTGTATGGGAACTGTTGAATCACGGCCTGAAACTCTGATGGATCACCTGAGGTGAGCACTGAGTCAGCCAAGGGAGCACAGGTGAAGGCAATGCACCTGTGTGACCAAAAGGGGTGGAGTCCAGCTCCACTTCCAGACTGCATTTCAGGGCTGACCACCACTGGGGAAGGATCTCTTTCTGGAGATTACTACTTTTGGAGTTTTTCCACTGTGAGCCTGGGATATGGGTGAGCGTTCCATTTTTTTTCTCAATTATTCCTTTCCACTGCGATAATCTTTTGCGTTATACATCTTGACTACCATACTGTTTATTCTGTTAAAGATACCTCTATATAAACAGTATTTGAACTGCTTATTCTGTTAACAATACATTTGTTTACTATACAAGTATAAAGATACAAGGAGTAACAATCTTCTCCAAAAAAAAAAAAATATATATATATACTATATATATATAAATTCTGGAAGACAACAAACCAACAAAAGAAAGATCAGTCACTAACACATCCTAAACACATAAGAGGCATAGGATTTATTAGGCATATACTGTATATATGTTTATGGACAGTCTAGATTAAGGAGAACAAGGGGTGTGGAAGGGAGGATTATTTCTTAAAACCTAACGAGAATTTGAACAGCAGTTTTAGTTGTGCTTCTCTTGCACATAAAACCTATTTATTAAGCTGTAAAGTTACAAGAGGTTAAAGCTCAACGCTTTTTCCTTTAAAGAAAAGAAACCCAAGCAAATTTCTTGTTCAGATTACTTGAAATATTTATTCATAAGCATATACGGTATTAAACAGGTGTGACTATTTTTCAAAGAGACACTGTCATTATCAATGACAAATATCATCAGCCTTTCACAAGTGCATATTTTTAGGCAGCAAGAGAAAACTGAAAAGAGTAAGCCTTTCTATCACGGTCAGGTTTCTTCTCCATCTTCAGATGATCCTCTGCTCCAGGCTGGCACAGACTGCTTCCCCAGGCTTGCACAGAACCAGGCAGCTGCTAAGGTGCAGCCCTGAACATCTGCTGTTAAGAGTCAGGGCCACACTTTTAAACCCTTCCTCAAACACCAACGTATGAGGAATGCCTCCTCAGGGTAAAACAGTCACTGGAGTTTATGGCTAACTTATAAAATTACTGGAGCCTCTAAAATAGCTTCCAGTGAGCAATCCCTAGCAGGAAGCTTACTACACTTCAGTTGTCCTGGAAGGCTGTTAACTGTAACACTCGTGGCAATATGAGATTCAGGTGGTTCATCAGGAAGGGGTACCCACCCCTAAAGCTGTTGTGAACACCATGACAATGAGTCAACTTTGATGCAGGATCACAAGAAGATAGGGCAATATCCTGATACTCACTGGTGGAGAACTGCACTCCTAAATGGATTGAGACATTTTAGAATTGATATTTCTTGAGCTGAAGGGCACTGATTTGTCTTTTTTGCTTCAGACTAAATCAGACACTACTGGAAAACAAGAGCAGATCTAGTATTCGATTCCTACCTGTTTTCATAGCTTCTATCAAATGATTTACTGCTTGGTGTTGCTCCCAGCTGCCTAGTGACTTGATGTCAGGTCCATTTTAACAAATCACACCAATGTTTTACAGCATCTAACTTCTGCATCCTATGGACTCTATCTGACCAATCCTGACCACGTGTGAAGCGTAGTAATACTCATCCAAAGCAGCAGATATATGACCTGTCCTTTTATACATTTCTTCAGGGCTCAGCTCTCAGAACTGTTAATGTCAGCTTTGAGATATATGGTCGCTGTTTGCATTAGGAAGCAAAATTACACAGGCGCTTGAGAAAGAAAGCTCACAGATTTAAACAAAGAACAACACAAGCTTTTGTAACAGCACCTTTATGGAACACAAGGTTAGCTTTAGACAAGTGCCAGGTTACAGGGATTTTCAGTCCTCTATATAAAGAAAGCAATCTTGGGTTTAGCCCATCCTGATAAAATTTATAACACTAATTTATAGGCACTGTGTTTGGGCTATTTCCAAAGTAAAAAAGGGCTTTCCATTATAGTGCTTGGAGTGGTTAACAAGTAACGTAACTTACAACATTCTTTTTCAGAGATTACTCAATCTTGTCCATTATGTCCCAGCATCACTGGGATTTCAGAACACACAAACAACGCAATCCTCACTCAGGTAAAAGAGAAAAGTAAGGTAACGTAAGCCGAGGAACAAAACATTTTTATAGTTACAACTTTGAATATATATATTTGCACGGGAAATCAGACTCATTTTTCTGAATAAAAATTCTACCTCTCCATATAACAGAGCTGTTGTCAGTAGAGGACTACACTGTGCATGGCTCAGCCTCGAAAAGAAAGTCTGGACTTGAGTCATAGCCAGCTACACGGATCAACAAGCAACCCCTTCAGATCCAGCAGCTTTGGTTAGTGGACGGAAACTTTGGCCTATTGTTCGAACGTACTTGTGAGCAACAAACAAGTAAGATTTCTAAAAACAAAGCAAGCTGTCTCACGTGCATAAAAAGTCAGTGCCTTGACCTTTAAAAGCATCTCTATAAGCGACTTTACCTTAAACTGGGCAGTGCTTAAGTTACGAAAGATTCAAGGCTGATTAGTTTCTTAATGATGGCTGAAGAAACGGTTCTGCTTCAGGAATTCAAAAGGATGAATCAGGTTTAGTAGTAGATTTATTAATTTGCTGTGATTTACAGTGCAGTGATCATGTCTGAAATGAGGAGACATCAAAACAGGTTTAGCCAAAAGGTTTATGGCTTCCAAGTCAAATTCCATGACCAGTGTCAGTCATTTGGGCAACTGAAGATCAGCAAACAGAAGATAAGCAGAGGTCAGGTGCTGCACTGATGTTTTGGAGGCAGTATTCCAAAGTATCTTCTCTTACAGCAATTTCCTTTTCTCAAACTCCTGCAAACAGCATACAGACGTTACAGATGGAAGAAAAAAAATAATGGCTTTCATTAGTATTAGATTTTAAATTGCTTTGTATTTACCTTCAGAAATCTAGGAATTAAAAAATGGAATTAAAAACTAAATTTAAAAGTATTTAATGCACTCAAATATTCTCCTACCTTACATTAACTCACTTGCTATGAAAAGCAATAGTGCTAGGCTGCAGTGATACCAAGGAACCACTTGCTCCCAGACACAGCATAAACTGCCTTGAAAAACACTAATTCTCCTGCAGTAGAATCCTTGCAGTAAAGGATTGAAGCCAGGTGTGCAATGAAGTAAAGAGAAATTAAGCTGCAGTTTATCCAGGATCATCAGGAGACGTTCAAGACACGCCTGGATATCTACCTGTGCAGCCTGGGCTAGGGAGCTGCTTTGGCAGGGGGTTGGACTTAGATGATCTCTAGAGGTTCCTTCCAACCCTTACAATTCTGTGATTTTAGTACATGAAAAAACAGCCAAACAAAGGAAGACTCCCACAGCAGCCTTTGATTTTTAAAGTGCTATTATACAGTTATCACAGGGAAAAAAAACAAGTACTTAGACAGCTGAACTATGCGTTTTCTGTAGCAATGAAACAATGCCTTGTTTTGAAAATGAATTAAGAAAAACGCAAGTAATTCCATCTCGTACTGAAGTTTTTCTGCTGTACGCATTCAGCTATAATTCTGAATTAGTACTTAAGAGACACTTCCATATGCCATATCGACTGCAATTTCAAAGAGTGCTTTATTATTTTAAATTAACTTAGGTTCACTGCTTCCTCTGATAGTATCTAGAAAACATAACAAGTTGTTGCACTCAACAGCAAAATGCAATCATTTCTGTATTTTGTTTTTTTTTACTTCCCTATAAAGGCAGTATTACTTAGATGATATGCAGAAGCAGTTCTAAGTAATAACTACAGCTTGTTCATTGAATACACTTGCTATGCTTAACCAAGCTTAGAACAACAGTATCTGGGTATGCTATGTACTGCCAAGTCTTATTCCTTCAAAAGTAGATTCTTGCTCTGCGTGAAGTGTGTGTGTATACCAGTTTCCATATAACGAACCTTGTAGATGGTGCTACCTAACTGAGCAGGGGACATGCTGACAACAACACCAGCACTCTGAAGAGCAGCTATCTTCTCCTTAGCCCCACCCTTTCCACCAGCAATGATTGCTCCAGCGTGACCCATCCGTCTGCCTGGAGGAGCAGTCAGACCAGCAATGAATGACACCACTGGCTTGGCATTTGGACCCTGTCAAGAAAGGAGAGACACTGAGTTACACAGCAGAGGGCAAATGAATAGCAATTCTAAGTATCAGATTTAAAATAATACATCTTTGCCTGGCTAGCCGATGTAACAAAGAGCTAGAAAGCTCAAACCAGGTGGAACCATTACTCTGAGGAGTGTGGAATACTTTACCTTCTGATAAACAGCATAAACCAGAAGCAATGCTTTACAAATAAAGTGAAACATTCCCCACAAATGTTATTACAGAATTAAAAATCTAAAGCTGATGCTGCTCTGAAGTTAAAGCTCCCAATTTCAGTTTAATTGTGTTAAATTTCTTTTATATCCAAGTGTGATAGCTTGCATCTTTTATCAGTAGAGGTTAGAAGTTGAACTAAGCTTTCCTGGCATGGCAGAAAATGGCTGACCACCAACACACTGGGAAGTAAGCTCTACAAAACTTACAGAATTATTTTCCTTCAAGAAAGCTGCTGCATCTTCTTCAGCGTTTCCTCCAATTTCCCCAATCAATATGATCCCCTCAGTATGAGGATCCTTCAGGAAGACATCAAGACAGTCAATAAAATTAGTTCCATTGAAAGGATCACCTCCAATCCCTGAAAATAAATAAATAAATAAAATGGCATTAAAAAAATTAGATAATGACACCAGATTTACACTAACAGTTTCAAAGTAAATTTCAGCGTGAAGGTTATTGCCAAAGACTCATAAGACAGACAGCTCTCAGAGTGCCAAAGAATCTGCTCTAACTCTCTCCTCCACTATTTCACAGAGAGCTTGATATCCAAAGTTAAACATCTGTGAATAATCACCTTCCAAACCATAAGCCAAACAGCACATCTTCTACAGAGACTCCATAGAAGATACAGCAGAGTTAAGACTCCAGCAACAGAATTTTACTGTAAAAAAAATGTGAGTGAGCCAACTTGCTCAGAATATCCAACTAAATGCCAAAGAATGCCCTATCCCTTTACGTTAATACCAAACTTCTCAGAACAAATTGTTTCAAAACTGATGCCACGTTTGTTGGCAGCTCTCTGCTCAAAGATGTTTTCTAGGCTTTTATTCATCTGATGTGGAAACAGTAACAGAAATCACAGCAGATAGGGATCTTGTTTCTCAGCATAAAGATAAGCTGCTTGGCAATTTCTAGGCTTGCAGGAAGAAACTAATTTGGATGTGTTCCTGTGAAGAAAAAGCAAATGAGTCTAACAGGCTGCTTCTGAGGAAACCTACCGACACAGAAGGACTGCCCCAATCCAACTTGTGTTGTCTGATGAACTGCTTCATAGGTCAGAGTTCCCGATCTTGACACAATACCTTTAAGAACAAAGGGAGATAAACTTGACACTAAGTGCATGACTACAGGTAGCTGTTCTTATATTCATCAAAATCACCTTACTGAACTGAACACAAGATGTCAGGCTTTCCAGCTATCACTGCCAAAACATGAAAACTCTATGTAAGATTACATTTGTACTATTTTATGGTTGGCATTTTTGAGACTCAATTGTAAAGAGATTAAAGCTACCCAGCAAAGCAGTTATATGGGCAGAGATGGCACTCTTCACACTACCACTTTACCAGGAGAGAATGTTGGAAGCAAAATAGAACATACACCTTGTAGAGACCACAGCCCTAGCCAGACCTAACTACATTTTCCACAGCCAAAGTTACACATTGAATCGTAGGCTGGAGACAAAACACTTGCATGCCTTTTGTTCATTTTTTCAAGTCAAGATTTTTGTTAACACTACAAGAAGGAAGCTTTCCAGGAAACACAGACATTATCTTCACACTATTTCAAGCCATTTAACAAGCAGTGTAATCAGTATATTCCAGAAACAGAGGGCAAAACGCACCATTAGACTAACATTTAGTTTTGTCTACTGTTTACACCACAGAAGAGCGCAGATCTCTACCAGCAAAGAAGTGGGCTTTTTTTCTTACTGCAGCCCTCAAAGAACTTCCTATTTACTATGTTTCACACTGCCTGAAAGAAACTACAGTCCGAAAACTGTGACTGTTTTTATAGCTCATATACCAAGATAATCAAATGACTCTTGGACGCCTCACAGCAAGAGAAGGCTGGGGAGCACTCCACCAAAGGTCAGTGTTAACTGATGTTGGGAAGGTGGCAAAGTTTATATCTTTATTCCCTGGCTCTTGGATCACCATCGAAAATGCTTCTAGCAGTAGCAGGACATCAGGATTTAAAACATCCTTTTGCACTTGGTGTGCAAAAGATTCATTCATTCAGATTCCATGGTCCTGTGACTCCAGCAGACACTCAAGATCTTAACAGAACTTCGATTCAGAAGAAAGCTTGAATGACAATATCAATTGTCACTCATACAGTAACAGAGCAAAGGCCTGATGTTACCTAGAAGGGGAATAACAGCAGGTCTGAGTTTTCAATTTCAGGTTTGATGTAAGTGTTAATGCTTCCTCTGCTCCAGTACTTACTAGGTACAGCTTATTCCAAAGTCAGAATTGTTCAAGTTGTTGTTCAATTGTTCAAGAAGACAGTTCTTCACGTTAGAAGAACTGCCCTAAGTACAGTTGGCTCAAGTACACTGAACAGCCTTCCCCCACAGCAAGCAGACTTTTCACCAGAAAACATTAAGGGTGTTGTGTTCAAGTTAAATGAGCTACCCCACTGACAGGTAATGGCAGTATGTGCTGTTCACTAAGTTTCTGAAGCTCTATTTCATAAAGCAGCAACGTGAGATTTAGAGCACCTTTCAAATAATGCAGTGCAGGAGTTAAAATCTATTCTTATTTTCAGAGTTTAAGACAAGGGACCAACAGGAATAAGGACACAGTGCCTGCATGCAACAGGGTTTGTAACTAACTTGTGATTATCAACAATTCACTGCCTCTCTGATCTCAACTCCCCTGACTGAGAAGCAGGTGTGCTTGTCAGTTCCACTCACCATGGTACAAATGAGTGAACTCTGAGGTTAGAAGGTTCTCTGTAATCAATTCTTTTTGGAAATACGCTCAAATAATAGCGTTAAGGAAACTCAGTCCATCACATTACCTAAGGGATCTTTTTCAATTGTTTTGTGTGTCAGCACACTGTGACTACCAGAGTATGCTGAAAGACTTTGGCCTTCAGGAAACAGGTAAGCTCACTTACGAACTGAAGGACAGACATGTTAAGTGTCTTCTGGATAGGATGAGATTAGCCTTGTGGATAAGCATACTAGAGTACCAAACTTTACTTTTAGACAACGCATAAATATTCAAAAACTCACCAATTCTGCCCTTCTTGTGAATGTGACCAGGCATGATACCAATTTTACACTCTCCAGGCTAAAGAAAAAATGGGAGAGGACGGATCAAACATTCAAACCATCACTACAAATGGTTCAGCCTTGGAGCAAATCTAGAATTTACTTACATTGATGACACCAGGGCAGTTCGGGCCCACGAGTCGTGTCTTATTCTGCCGAAGCAGTCTGTGTTTAACCCGAACCATGTCCTGCTGGGGAATCCCTTCAGTAATGCAAACAACTAAGGGCATTTCTGCATCGATTGCTTCATTGATCGCAGCAGCTGCAAATGGAGGAGGTACGTATATAACCGTGGCAGAAGCACC
Source organism: Oreortyx pictus (assembly GCA_036925125.1). Taxonomy (NCBI): domain Eukaryota; kingdom Metazoa; phylum Chordata; class Aves; order Galliformes; family Odontophoridae; genus Oreortyx; species Oreortyx pictus. Next base: position 4,853,089 of record JAUPFR010000005.1, read on the forward strand.
AGTCTGTTCTTTGGCCTGCAAGGACAATAATAAGAAAGGTATCGAGCATTTGATGGGTCCAAAGAGAGCACCTGATTACTACTCACTTTAAGTATGTCTTCTGCAGGCAAAAATGAAGTAAACAGATTTATACCCATTTACCATAAACACGCAAGTGTTAAATTCACTGAAGATGGACATACACAGTGCACTCAGGGAACTGAAACCTAAGCACTTCCTGAAGAGGACCTCCCCTAAAAGCACTAATACTTCACTACAGTTTCATCACGCAAACCAGAAGCATGAAACGTAAGCCTACTGTGCAGAAAAGTTATCTGCATTACTGAGTGTGAAGAACACAGTGGAAGACAAACTCATGCTCGACCACACGGAAAGCCTCTCTCATAAGGCTTCTATTTCACTGCCTGCATTGTGACATCCAAGGTTCAAATTTGTCTCTTCACTACGAGGGATGGAAGCATTCAGCATCATTAGTTGACTGAACTGTCTGCTCCTCCAGTCACTGCTACAAATTACCTCCTTCACAGAATTAAAGACAGGCAGACCCAGATGCGTTTTTCCACCTTTCCCTGGAGAAATTCCTCCAACTAGATTGGTGCCATACTCCAACGCCTGTTGGCTGTGGAAAGTGCCCTAGGAGAGAAAAAGAATAAAGTTAAAATACATACAACAACAAATAAAATGTGTGAAAAAAGCTCCGATGACACCTGCGGTTCTGAAGGCAACTTACTGCACTTAAATTTACAATGAGAAGTGATTTCACTCCAAACAAACAATCAGCTATTTTGAAGAGTGCATCAACTTGTTTTAAGTTGATTCAGAATACATTAAGCTTTGTTTGTTTTAAATTGAAGCACAGTGGCTACACACTAAAGAACCGTTTGTTCTGTGCTGCCAACATACCTGTAGACACAGCAGCCACATTTTATTTTCCACATCAGTTATGGCAGATGACAAATACAATAGTGAAACGGAAGAAATTACCATTCTCATCCATGACTAGATGACAGATTCAGCAAAAGCACTCTTCTCCCCTTACAAATGTGTAGAAGAGTGAATGTGAAACAATTATGAAATATCCTGAAATTAAAACAATTTTTTTCCTCATAGGCATCAGTGTTCAAAGGCACTGTGACACATGCACTTTCCAAACTGTAAGCTTTTAAAGCTTGGAAAGGGAGCTTTCCCTTTACAAAGAAGCCCTTTCAGCTGTACAGAGCTTAAGGCTTAAGAGCAAAGCCAACTACAAGAATAAAAATCAAAAATAAAACAGATCAGGAATCAGAACGCAGCTGACTCAAAAGCAAAGTTTTACGTTTGCACACTGAAAAAAAAAACAAACTATATCTTATTGATATTAAGAAAAAAAGCTGCTTGGACAGAAGAGTGGGAAACTACACAGCCAAAGGGATGTCCCTGACCACAGCGTTGCTTCCTATCAACAAAGAGAAAGCTATAATCTCTTTTACACATTACTACATTGTACAGCCAAAAAACTTTCTGCATCAGAAGGGTGATGAAGATGAACCAGATCACATACGTACCTGCTTGCCTGTAAAACCCTGACAGATAACCTTTGTGTTTTTGTTAATATACAGATTTTTCCTTGATGCTGAGTAGGAACAGTGTCGTACTCCATTCTGGTGCACTAGAGAAAGGCAGAGAAGAGAAAACAAACCATTAATCCACTGCCTCGTTATGCTCCATGTTCATAAATGTCCTATCAAATAAGCACACGTACATTTATATTTTCAAGTGAAGATGAACTGATCCAATTGTTCATATTTTTAAAAGCAGCTCCGAAAGTGAAGTGTTAAAGGCTTATGTTTCTATGATATTAAACATCTAATTTACTCTGCCACTGGGACTGCTCAGTTTGCTGAGGGTCAGACCACGCATTTCACGTACCCCATACTTAACATCAGAACCCCAGGCAGGACAGACAACAGATGGAAACATCTTATCCACTGCTTTCGTTTGCAAACCAACACGTTTCTGCCCTCTAAGAATTTCTGCCAAGTGATAAAGAAGAAGTAAAATCCCAGGTTTTTAGAAAGGAAGTGAAAGCTACTGCACAGAAAACGTGTTCTTCAATATAAACTGCTGACACAAGAATGAGATGACTGTTAGCAGGACAGACTGACACACAGCTACACTTCTTTCTCCATACCATAAAAGCACTTCTGCAGTCCCAGTTCAGCTGTTCACCCCATATCTATTTTCTGATATTTATAACCTTTCACAAAAATGTTTTCCAAAGCTTAAGTTGACCGATTCTCAGCTTTCAGACATAAACATGGATATATTTTTCTAAGATAAGAAGCTTTCAAGTCTTTTTTTTTTTTTTTTTTTTACTTCGATAGCTTGGAAAAGATTTCTTCTTCTGCACCGATAACTGAAAAACAGCTTAAATTCCAAAACTTTTTTATGGATTTACTCTTGAAAGTATCTCATACATGACTGAATAACCTTGGTTTAGAGAAAATACAGCTGGCTTAGAAAAGCTTGGCTATGGGCGTGAGCAGTTTGCTGACTTCTGACAGAGGCAGCTCAGCATGGGGCACGTGTCTGTGGGGCAATATATTTTGAAAGAAATGAAGAAAAAAATATCACTGTGCTTTCTGGGCTGGATTAGGATGAGAGATTTTTTATTATTCTTCATAGCCGGCATGATACAACTCCGTATTGCCCTCTGTGGCCTTGTCTGAAGTAGAAGAGTTTCTGCCTGGCTACTAGCACAGTAAGAACAGCAAAAGTAGGGCTTGAGATGAAGTTCTGCTGCACATGGCACAGGCTGGAAGTCCTGGGTGCAAACAGCTGGTGATTTAACAGATACTAGATGAGAAGGAAACAGGTGGAAATGGAAACGGCACACCCAAGTTCACAGCAGGTAAGAGTCAGAAATAGAATCAAAGTCTCAGTTTCCAGCTAGGACTTCCATTCACCAGCTCCTCCTGTTTCACAGCTTCCAATTCCTGTTCAAGCAATTGCTTCTGATAGAACAAATTAGGGTTCCTCAGTATAATGCATGTGCCTTCGGGAAGGCAGGACAAGAAATCATTTGTACTTCTGCTTGCAAAGCTTCAGCAGCAAGACAGCAAAAGCCAAACACATTGCTGACATGATTTTAATGTCCAGCTCTATCTTACAGGCCAAGCAGCAGCACTGCAGGCTTTGTGTAAAGCCACAGAGCACAAGGACAAGTCAGCATATCCAGATTTGATCAAAAGCACATGCTATATTTTGTCAATCAGAGGTCTAACACTAACATCACTGTGTTCAACGAAGGCCTGCAATACAGCTTCAGAAAAGGAGAACATGGTGCTAGGCAACCTTCCTCAGGCAATCCCTTTTTGTTTCTGCCACATCGTTTCCTGTTTTGGGTAGTTTGCACGTGTATTGAAAGAAAAAAAAAAAAAATCTGACTTAAAGCAGTGTAGCCCAAGTTACGTTTGCACGGCTTATTCCAGCAGTACAGATACCAGGGCTCAACCTCCTCCCAACTCCAACTTGGTGCAGAGTTGGAAACTTGTTGTTTTCAGGACTTCCCAGAAGATTCCCTAAAGCTCTAGACAGGAATCCAAATCAGAGTGCTGCTCTCTCACTCACATTTACCCCGAACCAAGCTAAAATAAAGTTTGGAAGGTGAGGAAGCATCTGAGAGTGCTCATAGAATAGCACAACAAAAAAACAAGGGAAAGCAGCAGAGATTCCTTTCCAGAAGGACCTGAGCAGGCAGCTCCATTGCCAGGATACCGAGCAGTAGTAAACGAAATTCTCCCTCTATCACTTCTTGGAATGCCCTGGGAGCTTGGAGATGAGGGAAGATATTCCTTTTCCTTTGTATTTCCTATGCAAGGCAAGAAGAAAGCCTTAGAAAATATATGGGCTCCAGTAGAAATGGGAAAAATAGACTCCAGGGCAAAGTCAGGGAAAGGAGTCAAGTACAAAGAGCAACAGTGGAAACACTGAAAGTTTTTTCCACCTCCTTCCTCTGCCTACAAACACTGACTGGAAGAGGAGTTTGAGATTTGCCACAATTTCTCCTCCCAGTCCTTCTTCACGTTTCCACAGCCATTATGACTGGGCCATATTCACACACAATTATCCCACTTCTCCCAAATCAGTCTGCAGAGTTCAGCCTTCAAGATACCGACTGCGCTAGTACATGATGATCCTTATTGACCAAGGAGATTTCATGCTCAGAATACCTCACTCCCTGCCTGAAAGAGGATGATGTGGTCAGGGAAGGATTTCTAGCTACCGCACCCCAGCTTCTCTTCCCTTGACAAATTCCTGTTAATTAAGGGAGATCCCACCTACAAACACAGCATGGGAGTTCAGGAAATTCATTAACAATCAGCCTATAAAAGGACAGATGCTACACCCACAGCATTACACAGAGCAGTAGGACTAACAGGCAAGTGACATGTAGAAAAACTTCACTTCTTTCAACACCCTTCTGTTCCCTAATGAAACATCCCCACTCACTGCAACGAACAATACTGGCTGCCCTGGGTCATAGTGCCACAGCAGCATTTGAAAGAGAAGTTTCCTCCCAAATTTGAGAGGTTGAAACAGGCACCATTCTTCCAAGACAACAAGCTTTTTCCCACTAAGAACACACGCTGGGGGGACTCCTCAAACTAAAACACCACGCAAATTCTTCAGTTTGCATCGTTATTCCTGCAGCAATTCTTTGCCAGAGCTGTGCCCATCACTTACTTTCATGATTTAATCTAAGAGCTTTACAAAGCCTTCGAACACACCCGGAAGGTAACATCCCAAATGTAAGGTTTTGGCTGACATGTTTTAACATTTTACTAAGAGCAAGGAACCAGAAAAACATTTCAAGTGAAGGAATGTTTGATACTTCAGGAGTTTCTTTTAAAGAGTTTATAAACTGTTGCAAACAGAACAGCTCTTGAAGCACTCAGCGTACTCTTGGCAGTCCCTTACAACCCAAAGAGCACCTTAAGCACTCTGCCCTCAATCTGTTTTACTGCTGTTTGTAAAGGGAATGAAGTGGGGCTTTAAACGTGTAAAAATCTGTTAAAAATTAGCTTTGCTGGAGTACAAATTAACCAACACCGGAGATGCTACACGCCCACCCTCCAACAGAACCAATTCTCACTGGACTCACAGGAGCGAGTTCAAAGTGCCCAAGTGGAAGACAGTGACACCGTGTTGAGGCAGCACTGCTTCCCACTGGTGCTTATGGGGGACACGAGGCTGGAAAGGACAGCTGGGGCAGGGTGGGTCACAGCTCTGCACAATCAGGTTACGAGTCCCTCACCTACACGTTAACATCTGAGACAAAGTTTTGCTTTGAAGATGTAGCCTCAGACTGCTTGCGGTCTCCCCAGTTAATGCATAAGGTCGTTCTTCTTGACAACAGGAAATGATTCACGAAGTTATGCTGAAATCACATAGCTTAGGGGCTTCAGGAGGCCTGAGGCTCAAAGCACTGCTCAAAGTGAGTGGATCCAACTCACAGAAAGACCAAATGGTTTGGGCTGGAAGGGACCATCTAGTTCCAACCTCCCTGCCATGGGCTGGTTGCCCCCCATCAGCTCAGGCTGCCGATGGCCCCATCCAGCCTGGACTTGAGCACCTCCAGGGATGGGAGACCCACAGCTTCTTGAAGCAGCCTGTGCCAGAGGCTTAGCGCCCTCTGAGTAAAAAAATTCTTCCTAACATCTCCCTTCTTTCTGCTGAAAGCCACTCCCCCTCATCCTTTGTGAGAAGTCAGTCCTCTTCCTGCTTATAAGCCCCCTTCCAGTACCGGAAGGCCACAATAAGGTCTCCTCAGAGCCTTCTCTTCTGCCAGCTACATACAGAATCACACAGGATCGTAGGGGTTGGAAGGGACCTCTAAAAATCATCGAGTCCAACCCTCCTGCCAAAGCAGGTTCCCTAGACCAGGTCACACAGGTAGGCGTCCAGGCGGGTCTTGAATATCTCCAGAGAAGGAGACTCCACTGGGCAGTCCCTGTGCCAGTGCTCCGTACAAAAGTACTCGGTACTCCGCCCAGCTCCCTCAGCTTGTCTTCGAATGAGACGTGTTCCAGCCCTCCGATCATCTTTGTGCCCTCCCCTGGACCCCCTCCAACAGCTCCGCATCCCTACGCTGGGGGCCCCAAGCCTGACCACAGCACACCAGATGGGGTCTCACGAGGGCAGAGCAGAGGAGGACCAAAAATCCCCTCTACGTCCCACTGCCACTCGTTCTTTTAACGCAGCCCAGAGCACACTGACTCCATCAGCTTCCCCCGGGGCTCGGGTTCACCTCACCGCCCCTCAGAGCGAAGCCCAGCACCTCTCCCCCGCTCCTCGGGTGACCTTGCCCCGCCGCAGGCCCGGCCCCGGCCGAGGGAGGAGGAGCAGGCGCGGGCCCCGCGGCCTACACCGGAGCGGCGACCGCGGGGAGGTAGGGGAGGAGAGGCGGGGGGGGGGAGCCGGTTGCCAAGCAGCGGGGCAGGCCCCGGAGCGCCGTCGAGGGGCGGGAGCCCGTACTCACGGCGGAGGAAGCGGCCCAGGAGGCGGGCGGCCGCGGCGCTGCAGTGAGACATCGTCCCAATGACACCGGCCCGGCGGCCCTGCACTGCCCGCCCCGGCGCGGCGCCGGGCAGCCCCGCTCGGCGATTGGCTGAAAGGGAAAGCCCTCGGAGCGGGTTCCACCAATCAGAGGGGAGATGGGGGGGGAGGGGGAGAGCGGGAAGGCTCGCGGGGGATTGTGGGGGTTGTAGGCTGAGGGGCGGGCAGCCCTGAGGGGGGCGGGAAGAGGTGGTCCAGACCCAGCGCATCCCCCACAGCGACCATTTAACCCTCAGTGCCACGGTTCCTGAACCACCTCCAGCGGCCGCCCCTCTGGGCAGCTCGTTCCAGTGCGCTACCACTCTTTCTGATGAGTTTTCCCACAATCTCCAACCTAAAGTGCAACTTAAGGCTGTCGCTCCAGTCCTGTCACTGTGGCCTGGAATCCCCAGCTCACTACGATCTCTTTGCTGTGGAGAGCTTTTAGGTCTCCCTTGAGGCCCCTCTTCCCCAGACCAAACAATCCTGCTTTCCTCATGTTGACACAGGTCATCATCCCCCTAAAAGTAAAAGTTTCAAGGTGCGGAAACCAGCTCTACTCACTTGGACATAGGAAGAAACAAGCCTGTGTTGGATTGCTTGAGTGCTGTGGCTTTGTTCCTGGCAGAGAACACTTTGTTCCACCAACATTAATTTAACTGATTTAATCAACTACATAGAAAGAAACCATTCAATCCTGGGAGAAACAATACAGCAATGAGCAGCACTCAGGTGGCTCAGTGTGGGGCAGCGAAAGGGTTGAAAAACAACCATGGGACTTAATCCCTGAACAATGCTTTTTGGCCACTGCAAGCAAGGGGTGGGTCTTCCTAATACATTTTTAAGTACACAACCATGTTCTAAGAGCAACGCGGATCTTAGAGCTGAACCTTAAGGAAATCACAAGCCCAGAAACAAGCTGAGTCCCAGTGAAAACATCTTTTTGCTCTCTTACATAGAGTTGGGCTTTGATCTTGTTTGAAACCAGATCTTCATGTTAAACACAGGACTTTCTGCCTCATATCTGTCTGCAGAGTTCTCGACCTTCAGATAGGAAAAAAAAAAAAAAAAAAAGTCTAAGTAACAGAGTATCATGTTAATGTTTACCTACCTGGGAACTCCAGGAGTAGCATTAGATAACATCACACTGCCTGCACACATTGTCCCTTTCCTAGATCTTCAGGTGAAAAGGATCCACTGCAGGCATAAAATGCAGTTTCTTTTGATACTCCCTTAAAACTTTCAGTAAGGTGTTTTTCTTTCCTTTGCTCACATCCTGGTTGGAGAGTTGTGAGATTTGGGTGCTTGGGTCTGCACACATCCGTGGGGCCATCGCAGAAATCAGTCAATACCTCCCAGCCTCAGCTTCTCCTGTATAAGAAAAGGCGATGCTAATGCTTTGTTTCCAGCAGGTGATAAAATGCACAGAGCAAATAAATCACTCTTAAACATCTGGATTTACTAGCACCAAGAGCAGAAAAGCCACACCTGCATCTTCCAGGGTGTCCTGTTTACACTCCAGAACATGTCTGGTATTTAAACTGGAAGGGGGTAGACTTAGAGTAGATATCAGGAAGAAATTCTTTACTGTGAGGGTGGTGAGACACTGGAACAGGTTGCTCACAGAGGTTATGAATGCCCCCTCCGTGGAAGCATTCAAGGCCAGGCTGGATGGGACTTTGAGCAACCTGTATCCAGTGCGAGAATTAGTCTTTCACCCAAAGGAAAAATATTTTGTGTAAATGGGAGGGGTTTTTGTGCTTCCAACAAACAGCTGACAACATAAAGTGCCCTGCTGCTTTGTAAAGTGAAGATTTTTCATTGAGGCTTTATCTTCTCTGTGATCTTGCTGTCTCAGCAGTGTGCAGAGCTCCACGGGACCAAGTTGATGTTTCTCTGAAAGGCTTTGCTTCAGAATCGGACCTTGAAATCAAATGTCTGCAAAACATGTCTGGACTAAATGTAAGGAGTCTGACCCTCATTTTAGGGTTAAATTTGGAGCACCAGCATTGAAATACTTCCTGCTGCAGCACTTCAGACCTTGTGGGCTCTCTGAGATTTCAACTTTATTCCTGTTTTATATCACAGTCAGCTTTCACCGAATGTGCCTATTCTTACATAACTAATGTTTAAAACATTTCATAGAATCACTTCGGTTGGATAAGGCCACTAAGATCATCACCTAGTCCAACCATCAACCCATCCCCATCACTTTTTTCCTATTCATCCCTACAGGTTTCTTTTAGCACTGGTGAAAACCCACAGAATGACATTCAGATCTATCCTTTAAAACATCTTCTTCTACTTTTGTCTTCTGGGAAACCTTTCAAAACCAGTTATGGCAGAAAAGCAATGGATGGCTGAACAACACTAAATCTCTAAATCTGACTAGAATGATGTTTTTTTACTTTTATCTCCATCATAGGGGAAAACTGCAGGCTGGGCATGAAGGCTTGAGTGTCAAATACACACACAGTCCTACTCAAGAGTAGGTATTTTTGTCTGAGTTGAAGTAGCCGCAGGTGCCACTAGATGTCAGAGCTGCTTCATTGTTTCACTCTTCTCCCAGGGCTTACAGGGGTTTGGCTGAAGAGCAAAAGCAAATGAGAACCAGGCTCCTGTCCTCCTGCCACCGCTGGAAGATGCTTTAGGACTGAGTTTTCTTGAGTAATTATTTCGTGCCCTGCTGAAATCTTCAGCTTGGTCAGGCTGAAGGGAGCCTGCAGGAAGCAAAGAGTCAGGGAGAAGAGGATACTGGAAATGCACAAAAAGCATAAGGCAGGAAATCAAAGTGATCATAAGGATATAGCCTTCTTCTATACGCTGATAATTTCACTGTTGGGAAAAAGTCACTTTTCCACACTTTTCCAAGATTAATTAATGGCATTTATGTTGGTGCTGTTGATGCTTTCCAGTTGGATCTCATGAAGACCTGATTCCTCCTGATGAAATGGTTAAGAAATGACAAAAAAAAAAAAAAAAAGAAAAAAAAAGCCATCAAGCAATCATAATTAAGCCAAACTCAGGGCATTTGCTCTCAAAGGGAGCTAATTTTAGTGCCAAACTGCTGCAGAGATTGGCTGCATCCCTGCCCTATTCATGGCAGAAAGGCAAATAACTGCAGCACGAAGGAAGCAAGTGAAGGGCAGGGGAAGAATATTCTTCCTCCCTACTGAAAGCAGCCCCATGTCTGTCTCTTCTTATGTCACCCATAGGAACCTGTTCATCCTCCAGATTTAGCTCTGAGATTCCCACAGGAGGACACATCTTTTCTGGAGGTTGGTTCAAACTAATTATCTCCCACAAACCTTCAGAGAGTTTTTCTTCTCCTGAAGACAGCGCAGTGAGAGCAGCAGCCCGTGCCATCGCTCTGCACGTGAAAGTCATAACAAAGATGGAGAGAATGAATTCATTTATTCACTCTGTTGTGACCAATAATTGCGCCTGTGGATTCTGTTTTCACTCCGTTGACAACACTTATGTTACAAACAAAACCAAAACCGAATTCCTGTGAAATTGCTATTAAAGCAATCCCTTGAGGGAAAAGCAAAAATGAAAACAAGGAAAATAACAGTGGAAAAAAGAAGACAAAAGTGATTGTGAGAACAAACTGCACCCACCTTACAAAGTGCAGCGGATGTTCCATGGAAATGTTCTCCCTGTGCTGAATTTGCACGATCCCTGTCTCCCAGAGCAAAGCAGCATCTGGCAGGGCATGATTTGCTACAAAAGCAGCCTCTGAATTTTAGCTTTGAAACAGAAGTCAATGCTCTTTCATCCCTGGAGACACTCAGGGTGATGCTGGACGGGGCTCTGAGCATCTGATGGAGCTGTAGGTGTCCCTGCTCATTGCAGGGGAGCTGGACCAGGCAGCCTCTAAAGGACCTTTCTAACACAAACAGTTCCGTAATTCAGCGGTCTTGTCTTCCCATGGCAATCAATAGTCAGAGGATTGGCATCATAGCCTGCAACTCCAGTAAGGTTCCCTATTTACACCTGGAAGAAACTGATGGAGGAAACAACAAGCTAATGGCAACCTCTCCTCTCCAACTCCATCCTAACAAGCCACACTGTGTCTGGGATGGATTTTGCTCTTGCAGTCAGCAGCGTTCAAGATAAAGGTGATGGGGACCATTTGTCTTGATGTGGCTTCCCTCCCACTGCACTGTGGCTCTTCAGCTCAGCAAATTCTCTAAGGGATGCTTTAAGAGAGGGATGGAGAAATCCTAGACTCAGAGAATCCTTAGAGTTTGAAGGGACCTCTGAAGGCCATCTAGTCCAACTGCCCTGCAATGAACAGGGACACCACAGCTAGATCAGGCTGCCCAGGCTCTGATCCAACCTCAGCTTTAAGTCTTCAGGGATGGGGCATCATGAGGCAACCTATGCCAGTGCCTCACCACCAATCTCTGGTTGGAAGGTGCACTGCAGAAAAGTGCTGGGCATCTTTCAGCAGAGCAGAAGTGTGAATTCCATTCAAACACTATTCAAAGGAATATCTAAAGGTTGACTAAAAAGCACTATTTAAATGCCAGTGTAAATCCTGCTCTGAATAGACAGAAAAGGCTGCCTCCTCCTCTCTCTCTCCTTCTGAGAGCACATCATGAGGTGACTTTAATCAAAGCCAGGAATTTTTCACTTAAAATTCCACAAGGTTTCTATTTTTTGTTGTTGTTCTTTTTTTTTTTTTTTTTTCCTTGAAAGGAAACAAATGAGCTCATTTTCCCCAGCACATTGTGTACTGACTACTTGCAGCCATGGGAATTCAGTCCTGGAAGGAAACTGCCATGCCCGTGCTCTCTAGTGGGATCTCTCATTAATCATATCAGAAAATGGCTGAGGTTGGAAGGGACCTTAAAGCTCACACAGTTCCAGCCCCAACCACTAGATCAGGCTGCCTTGATTTGGTGGGACCAACTCATAATGAACAGCGATGTGCTAAATCCACGTATCTGAGCCCAGATCAACATCAAACTCCAACTCACAAAATGCTCTTTCACAGCATCCGTAGCTTTTCACAGCTTCAACTTTCCACCATTTTCACAGCATTGTATCTTGGTTCTCACCAAACACTGGCGTAAATAGAATCATAGAACATTAAGGTTGGAAAAGATCGCCTAGTCCAACCCCAACGCATCACCACCATGCCCACTAAACCTTGCAGATTGCTCATCGTATGTTCCCAGTCGTGCATAACCAGATGACAAAACACGATTTGGGCTGAATATGCTCATGCAGCAAGAGGAAGTTTGGACCTCCTGCAGTGATCGTCCCAGCATTGTTCATCATTTTCTACCACGGGACCATCCGCTGTGCCCATGCATGCCACGTGGTCACTTGGAGCAGACGGCAGTGCCCCAAATTGCTCTTTTTATCCTTTTATATATAATTTATTGCCTCTGCTTGGTTAGACTGGAGTAACTAGGTTGATGTCGTGGTCTTTTGGATATGACTTTTAATGCTAAATACCCAAGACGAGAGAAAAAAAAAAATAGATGTCTATTAACTAAGATTTAGAGTAGCTAATTAAAACAACAGCTGATGCGTAGATAAACAATAGTTAAAACAAACAGCTGGTGCATAGCTAAGCGATAGCTAAAATAAACAGCTGATGTGCAGATGCATGCATCATCTTAATGGTCTTCAGAGAAACAAGCAAATTAACAATATTGTGCAAAGGAGAGCGAGGGCTGTAATCATATCTCGGGTAGCTGTCATATTCATAAATCCTAATTAGTCGATGATGACAAGTCAATCATAAATACGTACTTACAAGAGGAAAGTCATGAGGAAGTTAAATATTTTCTTCCCTTTTATCAATTATTTGCTGGACTTCAGTCATATTCCCAGCATAGTCATTGTTTTAAGGTGTTTCACTTAGGCTGTCTTAAAGAATTTTGGCATCCTGAGCAAGCAGGCACGTGTATTCATCAAAGATTTGGATGTTGCCTAAATATGCGTGGAAAGTATCACATTTGATTGCAGTCTGTGCTAAGACAAAAATACAGAGCTATTCTGAAGATATTGTTCTGATATAAAATACACTTGAATTACACACATGAAGATTTTATTTTATTACTGGTCTTGGAAAGGACTGAATCCAGTGTTGTTTTCTTAAGCTTTAGCAATGGGCAGTGATTTCTTCATGTTCATTTATCCATTCCTCTAATTAAAACTCCTTGACGTGTCCTTGTCATCACCATTCCCTGCCAGGGAACCCCACTGAGCTCATTCTGGCTCCAAGCAGCTATGTGGCACTGCAGCAGCATCAACACCCCAAAATCACACAGTCACAGAATCGTTTGAGTTGGAAAGGTCCTTTAGAGGCCATCTGGTCCAACTCCCCTGCAATGAGCAGGGACACCTACAGCTCCATCAGGTGCACAGAGCCTCATCCAGCCTGACCTTGAGTGTCTCCAAGGACGGGGGCATCCACCACCTCTCTGGGCAACCTGTGCCAGTGCCATTACTATCCTTACGGCAGCAGCACTAACTGGTGCTATTAGAAATAAAATACACTCCTCATGAGTGGGGAAAAAAAAAAAAAAATGATTGCCACCAAAGCCACAGTTTCACAGCACACCACAGGTACAGAGCAGACTCTGCCCCGAGGGTGTGACCGTGACATAGAGGAGGGCTGTACGCAGAGAAAGGATCACAGAATCATAGTCCTACAATCCTAGCATCCTAGAATAAAATAGAATCACAGAACTGTGGAGTCACAGAAAGGCTTGGGTTGGAGGAGACCCTAAAGATCATTGAGCTCCAACCCCACTGCCGTGGGCAGAGTTGACAGCCACAAGATCTGGCTGCCCAGAGTCCATTGGCAATCCGTTTGGCTGACAATTTTCCCATTGAGAAGAGCAAGAATTCAGATTAAAAACAGTTTCATAAGCCATCTGACCTTCCATCCAGTGGATGGGAGCACTGCAAGAGGAAACCCACAAGTCCCTACTACCCATGTGAACAGCATGAGTTTACAAGATTTCCTGTGTCCTGAGAAGCAGTATGATAAGGATTGGGCTCTGGGACAGGGGTAGGTGTGCCAGGAGAGGTCAGGTCCTGTCTAAAATAGATGGGATGAGACGAATTAACTCTTTCCATATGGCTACATACTTACTCAAGCTACACACGTAGCTTTTGAGTGGCAAGCTGTATGGACAAATGCTATTACTGATGCAGAAGTAGGAATAAGCTGCTTCTGTTCCTGCTTTCTCTGTTTGATCAGCAAAACTCACGCAGAGAGAGATCGATAGACAGAGAAATGTATTAGAGCAGATGGTATTTGCCCATGCTTCGCAGCTGTCTTGCTAAATAGCAATATTGATCCTGTAAATAACGACATGCCTAAAATATTGTGTGTGTTCTTCAAGCAGTAAGTGTAGGCCTTGGGGCATGAATGTCGCCACTGAATACATTTTGCTTGGGAAAGGCATCACTGTCCACCACAAAGCACCTGCAGAACGTGTTCTCTCACTGACCGCATCTTATTGATTCCTCTTGCACTAGCCAGAAAGGTAATCACATTTCTTTTCCCTCTTTTTTAATGACTATGCAGTCCAAAATTTATTGAATCCAGAAATGTTGTTTTCTAAGCAGCCACCACCAAATGAGGCTTATTTGTCCCTTTACAACCAAACTATTCCACATCTGGAGGACTGAAAGCAGCAAGAACATCATGCACTTAGCAAGGAAGGGCCTGTATCGCAGAACTGAAGAACCCATCACAGCTCTGCCGAAGTTATGGAAGGCTTTGGGTGCAAAAATACAGGTTCTGCCCTCACTTCCATATCCTAATATCCATATATTCCATATCCTAATGTTCCTAATTCAACATCCTGGGTTAAAGTGGATATTACCAGCTCCTCCAAACGTACTGATCTCTTCTAGGGAAGTGAAGAGGCTTTCCTTATTTGCAAGACAGTCCTGGCTCTATGTTTAAAGGAGATTAATTACCATTATACCTTACTAATACTCATAACAGCTCATTTATCTCACTGGTGCTCATGTTCTCTTCATCACTTGGGTTATAATCATTTGGTTTAATGCATGGAGCCGACATACTCTGTGCTGCCTGCTTAATTATTTCCATTTCCTTCTATGTCAGGTTTCACAGAACAATAATTACATCAGATCATAAAACTAGAACTACAGGGACATTAATAAAAACCTGACAGGTGGTAACACTTGTTGTATAACAAGGAACAAGGTGATTCACATTAACTAAATGCTTAATTTCTTCTTCCTTAGTTTAATTAATTCAGCTTAATTAGATAACCTGCTAACCGAAGGTTAATTCAGTCAGATCTGAAGCACCCTATTATTCCACCTATAGCGCTGTTGTTTTTTTTTCTTTCTGAATAACATTGCTGTTTTATTACCTCTCTTCCTCACTCATTTCACTGCCGCTGTTGATCTTCCTCGAAACGTTTGTTTTCTCCAAGGCCAAGCTAATCCATAATTCAGTGCTAATGGTCAATCAGCCGTGCACGACCCGCTGTGCAAAGCACAGAAAGTGATGCCAGGATTTGCGTGCAGCGATGGATCTCAACCTCTCACCACGGAAAGCATCAGGGAACGCTGCGATATCGCACCCTAAACACGCACAGCTCCCCCGCCTTGGGCACTGAAAGGACATCTCTCGACATTTGGTTTGGTTTGGTTATGCAATCTTTGAAAAATACAGCTCTGCTCTTCTTCCTGAGCAGGCACGGCAGCCTTGCGGTGCCAGGGAATGGCGTGGAGCTGTATGAAGGGAGGGTGGGAAAGGACCTTAAACACCATCCAGCTCCAACTCCCACAGGCAGGGACACTTCCCATCTGATCAGGCTGCCCAAAGCCCCATCGGGCTGGCCTTAAACACATCAGGAATGGAGCATCCACAACCTCTCAGCACAACTTGTTCCAGTGCCTCGTGTTGGTGAGAACGAGACCTGCACCACAAACTTCACAAAGCTCCCAGAAGCAGTTCAGACACCCATCTTTCTTCAGCACTGCAGACACTCTAATTCGAACTCTGTAATACATTGCAGTGCACATGCAGCCCACGGCCTGAGACCCACTCAAAGCTCCCCCAGCAGAGAAAGCTGTTGCAGAATCACCGGGCTGTGCCACAAGCATCTTAAGCACTCAGAGAAAGTATTAGACCTGCCACATTCAGGCTTAGATTTAACGAGCCCCTGCTAAGCACAGAGCTGAATGAGATCACATTTGGTCCAAGGCCAAAAAGAAATGGTGCAGTAATGGTTTTTTAAGAAGGGACTGCTCAACTTCTGAGAGTCAACAGCAACACTCCCCCTGCTAATCTCATTTTCAGAAGCGTGCTGTGCGAGAAGAAGCTTCCTCACAAAGCTTTGCTTGATTGCTCTCTGTTTATCTAGGATTACATTAGGAGCCCAAGACTATCTGAAAACAGCCCGTGGCAATCGAGACGGAGTTGTGATTTTGTGAGCAGCTTCAGCAGCACCAGATTTGCAAGAAGAGATACTTCAGCACTTGCAGCAAGTTGTTGGCTGGACGGCAGCCAGTTTGGTCAGTACAAAGTGCTTCAGAATTAACAGTATGGATGGGTAAGAAAGGCTAAAATTAAAGCCAAAAATGTTCTTACATATGCAGGTTTCAGAGGTGCAGATTTAAGACAGGTGAAGTGCTGCAACTGACAAGGGACAGTTAGAGAATTTGGTTTATTTAAAGTGATGTAGTGTATTTTAACTCAAGCAAAAAGAAATCCAACGCAACACGGTGAATTTGGTCTGGATGCAGTGCCCGTGTAAGGGGAAAAAGCAGCCAGAAGCTTTTAATGGAACCAGAGCACAAGTTACAGCAAGTATCTCGTGCTGTTCCCAAGAGAGTCACCTTAAGAATGAAATTACACCACGGCTGTTATAACAGCTCTTTATTTCAATGTCTATGACAGAAAAAGAGGGCTTGCATTTTGACACCAGAACCATGCAAAGCACCTATACATGGAGAACAATATACTGAATGAGTGTCTCTCTCCTGCTACATATGGTAAATTTAGGCAGGAAGACTCGGTTTTCCTTTGCATTCCACTCTACCCTTCTACAAATCAACCAGCTGCGAGAGGTGATAATTAACCTTCATTCCAAACCAAATAATTTGCCACTGAACAGTATTCCACACTGCTCTAAAATGCTCACATGTGCTTTTGTAAACTTCATCAAGTGCCCAGTTCTGCTCTCATTATACAAGGATGAACCCTGAACATCTCCAGCTACTGGAACAGACTCTACTCAGAGGTACTCGATTGATGCAGTCATAGAACAGAACTTGGCTCAAAGGATCAACATCTCTTCCATACAGAGGCCCCAAAAAGGCCCCTATTAACGTCCCAGACACAGGGACGCAGAGACCACAACGTCCCCTAGGCTCAGAGATTTGTCATATGCACAGAGGATGAACTAGAGATCCTGACCTATTAAAAAACAGTGGTATAGAAAAATAAAAGGCATAAAATACTGAACCTAAAAGGTTCCAAATAAGGCATCAGTAGGTCCCAACCGGATGTGCTCCTGTTATATACATCATCCTCCCAGCTGGGGCAGTAAAGGATGATTTATTAGGATCATAGCTTCAATCACTGAGCAGTAAGAGCAACCAGGAGGGTTCAAGTTGAGTTCAAAAAAAAAAAAAAAAAAGAAAAAAAATAGACAAAAAAAAAGACAAAAAGAAGTATTCTTTTTGGTAAATCTTTCTTAGAGAATAAAATTAAAATGTTAAAGCAATCCGTTTAACTGATTCTTTAAAAAAAGACAACATTCTCGTAAAGTAAAAAATATATCTCTATATATCCGGAAATAGAGTATCATTTTTTTGTTGAAAAAAAAAAAAAGACATTCGGTATCGTATCAGCGGGTTCTGATCCACTCCCTGTCCACCTCCCGCGACGACCGCTGCTCGTTAAGGCAAAACGTCAGGTTGGCACCACGGGGCAGCTCAATCCAAGCGGCCGAAGGCAAAGCAAAGCGGGCGGCAAGCCGCCGTCAGCGAGGCCGCTTCTCCCGCACGCTGACCGAGCCGTCCTCCATGCCGAAGTACACCACCTCCGCCATGTCGATGAACAGCCCCGTCTCCACCACACCTGGCAACGAGAGTTCGTCAGCTGGTCAGCACCACCGCCACTCCCCCCCCCCCCCCCCCCAAGTGCTGGAACCTTCTGGAAGAGGTGTCCAACACGGGTGATGTTGTTATCGGCCGTATTTGGGGAACTCTTTTCCTCGCAGCCGTGGGGAACTGTCCACGACGTAAGGAACAACTCCCAGAGCTCCCCGTGATGTTCACATCACCCGCCCCCACCACCGAAATCATCTGGCCCAACCATTTAAACATTAAGACAAAGCAGATGTGATACTCCCTCTGCAATCTGTGGCCCATTAGATGTACTTTGGGTTGCATTTAATTACGTAATTACGGGGTGCTCTTAAACCTCACAGCGGTCACTGAGCCACAGTCAGATCCCGTAAGCACCCGAGCTTGCAGCTTCCAAACCAAGCAGATGGGAGACGTGATAAAATTCTTATCTGAAAAGAGTAGTAATGCATTGGCACAGACTGCTCAGGGAAGTGGTGGAGCCACCGTCCCTGGAGGTGTTCAGGAACTGTGGAGACGAGGCACTGAGGGACACTGTGGGCACGGAAGGAATGGGCTGAGCTTTAGAGCACTGGAGCTCAAACAGCTCTAATGCTGGCAGTTCACAGCGATGCACAGCTCTTCAGCCCTCAGAGTCACAGAATCACAGAACTGTAGGGGTTGGAAAGGACCTCCAGAGATCATCCAGTCCAACCCCCCTGCCAAAGCAACAACTCCTGCTGCAATCCAGGACCTGTATGTAAGCGCTCATATTGGTTGCTGGCACAGCCAAGCCTCAAATCCGAATCCTACCACATGAACACACTCAAAGTGGGCTGGGAAAAAAAACCAAACCAAAACAAAATAACAACAGAGGGCAAAGCTACCGTGTGCAAAGTGTCCAAAGCCCTGCTACCACCAATATATCCAGGCTTCAGCAGCTCTGCTCTTCCACTTCTGGGTAGAGAAGATGCTTTTTCCCTTAGCAGGCCCATTTCTGAGCTCGTGGTGAAACCACGGCGTGCTGAAACCACCTCCAGTCTGTCTCTTACCCCTTCATCCCTCTCGGCTGAGATGCAAGGAGCCCTTGCAGAGAGGCTGTGTTTTGTTTCAGAAGAACCAGTCCACAAATTCTCTTGTGCACAGAAAGAGCTCTAACAGAACAGATGTTAGTACAGCCACGGACTGCAACTGCATTTAAGGAACACAGCACTGCAACAGAGACAGCCTAGACCAGCAGGGCCCACAGTCTATTTACCTCAGACAGTGGTTTGTTTAGATCTGCTCCTGCCAAAGGTCTTAACCTGCCATCTACTGTCGGCTGTGAGCAAGTGCCAGGTAAATTATTCCGGCTGCAAAGACATCAAGACAAGCCAAGGCAGAGGTAAAGCACTAGCAGTTTGCTCCTAGATCCAGAGAAAGAAAATGGGTGTATTTTCAACAAAAAAGGTCTTCAGCCTTCCAATAATCATCGAGGGAAGCAAAGCCAACAATCAGAAGCAGCTTGAAGTTACTGCAGACACCTCACTCAGCCTAAATCCGTGGCTTCTGCCCAATCTTGTGTTTTAATCGCAGTGCCACTTTGTGCAGACGTGGAGGTTTGTCCAACAGGATCCCAACCTTTTCCTATGTGCTCTGACAAGACACAAAGAGCAGTGAAGCTAACGGTAGCTCTGCTATGCACAGCAGGGGCAGACAGCTCTCTGGGATAAACCCAAAAAGATCTAAGATGCACCCAAAAGCTGACCAAGTTCAGGAGCAGACTTTCACCAAAATATCCAGACAAGTTTGGCTCAGTCCCGTGTGGATGTCTTTGTAGTTTGCTTTGCTGACGTGCCACCAATCCTGGGCAGACCTTGATGATCCAGAAGCAGCTCTGGTCCGGACAGCAGGTCTCAAGCTCCTAGCCAAGCTCCCGATGTCATGGATTTCTAGTACGGACCCAGCCTTAGCTAGTTTTTGGCCATTAACATCACAAACATTACCTGGTATCATTTTTATGGCAGTGTTCACTTCACTCCACTCATGAACCTTGTCGAACTTCCAGTCCAGGATGAAGTTCCCATTGTCTGTCACCACGGGGCCCTGGGAAGCAAACCTCTATGTTAACACCACGAGCTCCTGTTGTACCAAGCACAGCCTTACACCGGGAGCCATTCCTGATGCAAGAGTGTAGGGAAAGTCATCTTTCAGGTAAATAAGGGCACAGCCCACTGCTCCACACAAATATTAACCCTATAAGTAAAACCACTGCCCAAGGCAGCTGTGCCTTCCTTGTTCTTCTGCATGTGATTCACAATCACACAACTGGAAAAAAAAATTGGTATGATCTCATCCCTGGGATAGAGGATCCTTTTCACAAGAGCAGAACTGGAGGAATGTCCTAAAAAGGCAACTATATGCAACTGAAGCCAAACAAGACTCCTCCACCCCTGAGATAAGAGCGGGCTGCCGCATGCCATAGGGAGGTTTTGGAGCTGAAGGACTGATGGTGTCCAGATGTGCCCAGCTCTCTCTCAAGCACAAAAGCTGGGTCCTTTCAACAAAGCTGAGACAGCTGAGAACAAGATGTTTCAGCAATACTGAGCAGGGTTTGTGACCACACATGCCAGGAAGGACCAGGGAGTAAGACAGCAGGAGGCGGAATCCTACAAGGACACAACTCATGCTGGAGCACTGAGATGTGCATTCCCAAATCAAGGCTGGTCTTGAGTTCACGGAATACAACTGGCTTTCTCTTCTCTGGCTCCTAAATATAGCTCCTCAACCTCCTGGGCCAGGGGATTAAACATATTAAAAACAAGTGCTCAGACTTCAGGCGTCTCTTCCCTTGCCACATGATGTGAGTTGGTCAAACCCCACTGCTCAAGCCAGGATAGGACAGTGCCAGTGGAGGCAAAGCAGGTTCAGTTTTAATTTAGTCCCCTCTTGCTCTGTGTGGCATGCAGCAGCTTGGGGTCTCCAGGAGCTGCCCACCTAACTCAAAACATAGACTGCCCTCCAACCTCTAAACATTTCTGTAGAGCAACAGATTGAGTATTTGTGGGTGAGATAGAGGACCCAGCAGAACAGAGTGTTTCCACAAATGCAGGTCGTTTGTCGCCAAGGAGAGACACAGAGCATCCCTCAGACACAGAATGGCCAACCCTCTTCTCCTTGTTCAGGGCTGCTCGCTCCGGGAGACATAAGTCTTCCACAAGCAGCCCTGACATCTAAACACACAGTTCATTAAGTACAATTAAAGGGAATTACACAAGGAAACTGATTTAATCGAATGAAAGATCCTCCTTTTGGCCACATTCAGGTGGCTCCGTTGGGCGCAGAGGGATCAGGAACACTCACTGCTTTGCTAACAGCCATCCGCAGCTCCGCAGCACCTCCAAAGTTTTTGATCAGGGCTCTGGTGACAGGGACATAAGCCATGGGAATGACTTCAATAGGGATTCCCTTCTTCCACTGCTCCCCGAGGCTCTCTGATTTTTTCCTGAGGTTTGAGGAGGGATCAGTGTCAGACATTACATTTTCACCACCATTAACAATGCACTTATCACATTCTTTCTTGCAGACCCTTCAGGTGTAAGGCACTGGAGGGCATGGCAATCAGTTTGCACATGCACTCATGCAGGAAGAACCAGTTTAGTGAACAAAGCTCAGCTCGTAAGCCCTGTTTTGACACATTTTGGACAAGCAGGATTGAAGTTTTCAACAGCCCTGAGGCTGCATGCACAGAAGGGTAAATTTATTCCCTGCTGACAATCACTATGCTCAGTAAAAGCAGAGCAGCCTTTTCCTCACAAGCTCTGCTGACTTCTAAGCAGGCCTGCTGAGATAAAAATTAAGGGAAAATAAAAAAAGCCAAATTCAATTGCTGAAGCACTGGGAGTCGAGCTCATTTCCACCTATTCCTGCTCCCCTGACACACTGCAAGGATTGTAACAGCCTAACACAGAGTCATCCAAACCCTTCCACACAACAAACAGTAATAATTTACCTGTAATCAGCAATAACGATGAAGCACTTTGCATATCCTGCGACTATCTTCTCCTGCGTCAAGCAACCACTGCAAGGGAAGAACAAACAAACAAACAGAAAACAACAAAACATTACCCTGTTCCTCAGCGCAGCTCAGAGGACACCCAACACCTGTGACACATACAGACACACAGACAGCAAGGCTCACCCGCCTCCTTTGATAAGGTTAAGATCAGAGTCCACCTCATCCGCCCCATCGATGGCAACGTCAAGCTGTAGGAAGACAAGAAACTTGGTGTGGAAACCAGTTCACTGGAGTTTATGTCACCCCAGCCAGAGAGGAGAGTCTGGTCAGTCACACGAGGAGAACAACCCAAGCTCAACCACAGGCATGCAAAACTCGAGAAAACAAAACAAAACCAACTGTTGGCCTGCAAGGCAAGTCTCTCCAGCCTCCAGTCTTCTCAGCTAAGGATCAGCATGACAGCTGGGGTTTCCTGGCAAAAAATCTTTGTGACAACACTTCAGCAGTGCAACATCCCCTGCCAGCGAGACTCAGGCTGGAAGAGGAGGCCACCAGCTTGGCACAATGCCTCCCACCTCAAGGGACCACCCAGACACAAGCACTGCCCTTCTTGGTCACCTCATGGAGTCGGCAGTTGGGATTTTAGAGCACTTGCAGCCTCGCCTCAAGCACTGTGTGCGGTTTTAGGTACCACAATATTAGAAGGACATAACACTGTTAGAGAGCCTCCAAAGGAGGGTTATGAAGATGGTGAAGGCTCGGAATGGGAAGAGATGCGAGGAGCAGCTGAGATCCCTCAGTTTGTTCAGCCTAAAGAAGAGAGAGGCTGAAGGGCAGCCTACAACTCCTCACAGAGAGCAGAGGGGCAGTGCAAAGCTCTGCTTTTTCAGAGACACAGCCTGAGAGAATGGTATGGAGCTGCACCAGGAGAGGCTGGGTGTTAGGACAAGGCTGACATGGTGGTGGGCACGGAACTGGCTCCTCAGGGCAGTGGGCACAGCCCTGAGCTGCCAAAGCTGAAGTAGTGTCTGGGCAATGCTCTCAGTCCTGGGGTTTGGATTTTGGGTGGTGCTGTGTGGAGCCAGGGGTTGGACTCTGTGATCCTTTTACATCCCTTCCAACTCAGGATACTTTGTGATTCCATGATTCTGTGATTTTTGGTCTTTGGAAAAAGGAGGAGCTTGGTTCAGTAGACAGGGACAGTACCCTGCCCCTAATCTGCACTGGCCTGGGCCCTACAAGACACCATAAACCAGTCTCCCAGCCAGACCACAGCTCTGAGAAAACCGTGCTCAGGGAAAAATAAACCCAACAACAAACTAAGCCATTTCTCTCACACTCCGGAGTTTCTGTCCTCAGCAAGGACAGACGAACCCGGTGCTTTATGAAGGAGCAGGTTACAGGAAGGTCAGTGACGTCTCACTCTTGCAGTCCCGCTTACCTCTGGATGTCGGTCCAGGTCACTTAGTGTTAAGCCGTTCTGCAGGATCAGCTGACGGGCCTGTGCACCAAGAACACAGCAAACACTATTTACCAGCAGCAGGAAAGGAAATCAGACTTGTCGTGTCGTTCTCCTCGCTGCCGCGTGGATGGGGGCTGCAGCGCTGCGTCCTGAGCTCGTTGGGAGGCTGCAATCAGCAGCAGAAATGTATGGCAAGGAGGAAATGGTGCTTCCAGGCCAGATTTTTTTTTTTTTTTTCATCAACGTAACGCTGATTTGAACTGAAATGCTTAGGTGGTGCAAAGGGACGGGGCTGCGTCCAGGTCTCTCCATACTGAACAGCACGGGGCTATCAGCCTGGTAGGAGACACCTGTAATTAAGCATGAAGGCAGGTATGGGATCCTTGAGTCCCCTCTGGCTGAAAAATGGGAGCAGGAAAATGAAATATTTACACGATGTGGGACTAACAATGAAAGTGTTTTTCATACTGAATAGAAACAAAGGACAGAAAAGCAAAAAAAAGGAAAGCATAACTCAGAATAAGTGCGGGACACCTCCTGAAACAGCTGCAGGGTGGCTGAGATCTAATTTTATCAAAGCAGCCGTGAGTTTCCCCCCTAGTGGCAATATAACACAAAGCAGCTGGAATTACACCCCCTTTGGTCCATTCATTGGCTTGAATGGAAGTTCAAGCTTGCAGAACCTGGAACGGGTTAAATTTTACATCTTACAAATAATTGCATGAGTCAGACTCCCTCCTTGCACAAAACTCTTCTGGAGCCTGAACTTCTGCTCTTGAGAGAAACGTGTCACAGCCTACAATTCATCCCTCTGAGCTTTACCTGCTAACAAAGCGCACCAGCTACATGCGTTGGCATCCCGAAACAGTTGCAAGAATTAGCGGAGAGTAGTCCTGGCAATGAGATACAATTCCAATCTTTTACATTACAGTAGCACTCCATAGCATGCAGTTTTAACACCCATGCTCTACATCAGACTACGCTCTAGGCTTGCCCTGTAAGAGCCCACAAAAAAGAAACGACTGCCATCAGTGGGTTTACATTCACAATACGGTGCTCAGGTAAAAAGATTTCAGGGATCTGGGAACTGAAAGCACTGAAAAACGCTGTGCTGTACATGCAGGCTGGACCCAGAACAGGCTCAGAGTCAGTAGTGTGGAAACAAGGTGGCTCTCTTCAGGCTCTCTGCTTGCAAGGTGATGAGAGCAGACTGGCAGGAATCAAAAGCAGAGCTCCCACAGTAGGGAACAAAGCGGCGGTAACTCCACAGCGCTTGCCTACCCACAAAGGACCAGGTTAACCCCATCGCACAGCACTGGGAATCCAATGCACTCCAAGGCACCACGTTAGCCAGCAGGAAGGATGGGTCCTTCTGGGATTAGATGAGTGACAGGTCGTTGCCAAGATCGGTTTCGCTCCGTGCTCTCGGCAGACATCCAGGTGAAAAGAAGAGACAGCACAAAAGCCAAGGGATGGATACTTACCCTGACACTAGCTTTAGTGATGGTGATGGAATAACCCAACCTTACAACAGGGAAGGGAGAAGAATAAAAGCCCACTGAAAGCAATTCTTCCTTGCCAGTGACCTCAGGCAGCCATTTACACCTGTACGTAGCGAAAATAAGATGCTGTTTTGCTGACTTGGGAATGCTTCGTTCCTAATTGGTTGAGGTTGGGCTAGACGATCTCAGCGGCCCTTTACAACCTTAAAGAGGTCTAAGAGACTGCACAAGACAGGAAGCAGCCCCATGCTGCGGGGATTTGTGCTCGTGCTGGTGGAAGACCTACCTATGCCCTTTACCAGCAACCATGTTGTTTCACTGGTAAGAAATCCTACTGTTACCTGAACACTTCAGCGTAGGGCAGACTCCAGCCCACACTCACCAAAAGGTCTTTACCAGTATTTTCTGTAAAACCTACCAACTGAACTCTTAAAATGACACATGACATCCCTGGCTAGGGATCACTTTAGACAGAGCAAATTGAGACTGCCACTGCAGTGTATGTACGAAACAAAGTAATAATACGTCCTCCCAGTGACAAAGGTACAACCACAGAATCCACACCAAGACCAAGAGAAGGACAAATGCCCAATTCACTGACTGGGGCACTGCCACCTAGCTTTGAAAACCTTGTGGGTGGTCTCTGCCTCACCAGCTGGTGATGCCACCTCTTCTTGCCCTAAGGGAATAAGGTGCACAGCTGCTTATCAGCAGCACATTTCAACCACAGGGAAATGTGGCAGAGAAAGCAAAGCCATTTGCCTGAAGGTATGGAAGCAGCTCAAAAGCTTCCTGAGCAGCAATATGTTTTACCACTGAGCCACATTCTCCCTCTCCCCACCATCTTTCTCAACAACTAAGTTGGTAAGAAGTGATCTCTGCAAAAGCTGCACTGCAAAGGAGAAATTAAGCTGATGTCTCTTCTGCAATGTTTTGCAAAACCAAGTTGATGTGCTCAGTCAAGATCCTCTTGAAAACACAACATTTGCACAGCTTTCAGGGCCTGATACAGAATCGAAGGAGATTTTTGCGTGATGTGCTTGATTCACCACTGTCAAAGGAATGACCGTGTATGAAAGCACCTGGACTGGAATAAAACCAAGCAGGGAAGTGCTTACCTGGAAAGACGTAGGGATGCAGACAATTGTCAGGTTCTCTTGTTTAACCCTCTCAGCTGTAGGAAGAAAGCAGAAGACCCAGGTTGTTCACCGCAGAATAAAAACCACAGCAGCTTTCTCTTTAAGAAATCTCAGTTTGGAACAGCCCCTCTGAATCACTGCAATTACTTGCTTGGCTTGCAGATAACTCAGTCACGCTCAAAGCTCCGACAGGTGCCACCCTGCAGAGCCAAGGCTCCCTTTCCACAGAAATGCCTGAACACCCATCTGAACCCAGAACACACAGCCATTAACCTTTGTGTCTCCAGTAACAGAGCAAGGGTTGTGCTTTGTCAGCAAATCACCTGGGAACAGGACCCCACTCCCACTCACGCTCCATTAGACAAGTTTTGCTGTGCTCCTTGTGAGCAGAGCTGCAGCAGCTGTCCGAGAGGTTTTCTGGCTGGTTGCCTTGGGGACATCACGTCTACTTCTTATGAAACATTTAAAAACAAAGCAGGCAAACGGCTAATAAAATATTGCACTAAATGAGAGGAAATATTTCCTCCCTGAGGTTAACCTCAAATGACTAAAATCTATTACTAAGATATAATTACGGACAAAATGTTATTTTAGCAAATATAATACTTAGGGACAAGCCAAGAGTCAGCAAAAGGGCAAACAGGTGGGCTATAAACTTCAAGGCAACCCCACTGCCAGAGTTAAAACGCAATATACAGTGCCGTGTGCTGTTAGAACTCAGCAGACTCAAAAAGTTGCATTTGTTCAGAGACTGATCCAGTGCTGAAGAGGAGAATGGCTGCAACACTGAACCAGACAGCTGAACAGCAGCTATCAAGCCACCGCCCAGACAAATCTGTGCGTGGGGTGATGCGGGTGCAAGCAGGCAGGTCCCACCCTGATCCCATGTTTCCTTTGCTCAGCTCTAAGCCCTGCTCAGGGCAGGCTCTGCCCAAGGAGCTGGGGTCACACAGACAGGATACTCTGAGCTCTGCTCCTAAACAGGAGCCCCAAGGCTGAAAAGAAACTTAAGAGCTCTGTAACGAGGCATGATGATAATTATCTTCCCGTTTGCTTTGCAAAATTTCATCTGCCTCTCTAGGATATTTTGCAAAGAGGCTGAAATGTTCTGAATGACACCTTGAGCTAACTAGCCCCTAAGGGCCAGCAGATCAATCTAGCTGTAGAGTATAAAAAAGGCACAGCAAGATTTCATCCCTTGTTTTGCTTACACCTCAGCAGGACCCTCAGTGCGAATATCGTGGATGTAAGCAAGCAGCGTGAGCTGCATACAAATGGGTTAACAGAAGCAGAGCAGCTGCATGGCCCGAAGCCACGAAGCAAGTCAAGACATGGCAGAGCCGGAACGAAACAGGAGGATTTTAGTTCCAGTTTGCAGTGGGTGCCAGTAAAGTTCATTCCCTGGCCCTCCAGGGAGAGCAGGTGGCAAAGCTCAGCCCTGGCAAGCAAAGTCAAGGGAACCATTCCCTGCTCGGGTCTCTGTGTTAATCAATTTGGAGCACGAACCTTCAGCTTCAAGGACAAAGCAGAGGGTGAATACCCCTAAGGCATGAGCTCCCAGTCCTGATCATTTAGGGTCGGTTTTCAATTAGCCAGGGGCAGCTGGACAAGAGGACTTCCTGCAGCAGGGGAGCATCCTACCTAATCGATGCACTGCGTGGACAATCGTGGAACCGCTCCCGATGCCAAGAACTTGGTTGTTCTGCAAATCAAAGAGACACAGAGGAGAGCTGTTAAAGGGCCCTCTTCTACTTTTCCCAACAGACTCCGTAGTTTGGATACATTCAAGGGGACACGCTGTGCTAGCCTGCTTCAGACACGGAAAGGAAATCCCTCCAGGATGGCAGGGCTGCTGCTTGCTCTAGGAGAGGGCGGCTACAAGATTTTAAGCAACTCACCCACTCCTTGAAGGACATGTGGTTACTAAGCACCGCTCTGCCCTGGCTCTTGAGGTGTTCAATGCACGCTCACTGCTGTTCCTCAGCACCAGTACATCAGAGTTTGAATTCCAACTAATCCTTGAGGGACTGTGATCAGGTCAGTCAAAAGGAAGCAGGGCTTTTCCTCCCCAAAAAAACCCAGTGCAGAGGAGGAAGGAGACTGAGAAACAACTTCCACATCACCACGCTTGCACAGGAACTGGCAGCTCAGCCTGAGTGTTGCCAGCCAGCAGCAGATTTGAAACAAGCCCCAGCCCTGGCATGGGACAAGACTTCCTTTTGAAAGCAGGCGATAGGAAACCATCAGCTCTGTGGCACAACAGCAGGCAACACAGCACTCCATCCAGCTGCTCCTGCCGGAAAGCCAGGAGCTCCACACAACCCACAGAGGAAAAAGCTGCAACAACCTCAAGATAACATCTCCCAAAGAAGCCACACAGTAATAGTGCCGGGTTGCTGCCAACAGTACTGTTGGTAAACAGTACGGCTGCAAAGAGGAGAGCAGCGGTTCCTAGAGGATAATAAACACCATCCTTTAGAAGCACATAACTGTCTGCAAGAGAGTCCAGCGACACCTGAAAGATGGGTGAGCCCAGAAGCGTGTGCTGGAGAGGATCACAGCTCAGCCCCGAGCTTTCCCTGCTTCTGGTCTGGCTTTGAGATCACTGTGGCCTCATCCACAATGCAGACACACTTCTGAAGCACGCCACAGGCTGAGGGTGCATGGATTTATTGCCTCCCAAGAGGACGCTCTGTATAAGTCTGTGGTTATTATCCTCTCAACCTCCCATGCAGCCAGAGCTACCTGCAGCCTCTTACACGCTCATTTTCAGTGTAATTGCCCTCTCTTTGGATGGGATCCAAAGCTGAAATTGACTTAAGGAGGTACAATATCACTACAGAGACTTCAGATGCTCAATTTCAACCCAGCTGGAGTTGCAGGCACAGAGCTGCTGAATGTCACTTCTTGAATGTTAAGCAGCTCAGGAACTACCCTCCATGTGCAACAAGTTGTGGACAGTACCACAGCTACAGCATTTCAACCAGCTGAAATGTTGCTGGGACACGAGCCTGCCTGGAAAGGTGGGGCTCAAAGCATTGCAGTCCCTCAGGATTAATGATTTGCCTCGCTTCTGCACACTGAAAGCTTAGAAAAAACAAAGCAGTTCTCAGAAAGCCAGCACACAACAGCTCCAGTCCTTCCTCTACCGTGACTCTGCAAAAGGGGAAAGCAATGGGTCACAGCAATCTGCTTGCAACACGGCCAGCAGCACGGGGGAAACCCTATAGCTCCTGGTGTTTCTAGGTTTCACCTGCCAAAGCCCAGCTCAGGAGCAGCAAGGCTCTTTTTGGCCATGCATGAAGCTGTTTGGTCTCTTTGTCCTCAACTGCGGGGGCTGGGACAGCTTACTGAGTGCCCTACAGGGACAGTGAGAGCCTCATTTTCCTCTTAGGTATCTTCAGTTCACTGTGGCAGTCGAACCTACCCTTAATTAAATCAAAGAAAAAAAAAAGAGAGACAAAAAGCTCTCCTCTGCTCATCCTCACAGTTGCTTGCAGGTTCTGCCATGGGCTGCCCAACGAGCTTCTCTTTGGGATGGGTGCAAGAAAAGATAAAAGCGCCAAAGCTGGAGTCCAGCAAGGAGGGACTTGTTTTGAACAACGATATACGAACACAGCAGCATCTTCCACATGGAGTCTGCAGTTCTGAAGATTATACGGCTCCTTCTGCTAACAGTGATAGCAACGGCCAAGCACAAAAACTGCTGCAAAAAGCAGCTGCACCCTCCCCAAGAGGAACCAAACAGATTTTCTGCAATAGCTGAGAGTATCCAGCTGTTCAGTTGGAACTCCGAACGTGCTTCTCCACCATTGCTTCATACCAACTCAAAGAGCTAACACTGCAATGTTACTCCCACTGCTGCCTACTTTACTGAATCATTAGCGAGACCCTCAACTTTAATCAGTTGGGACAAAGACAGAAATATCAATCGAAGTTTGCTTAACCAT
The DNA here is from genome assembly GCA_036925125.1 of Oreortyx pictus. Taxonomy (NCBI): domain Eukaryota; kingdom Metazoa; phylum Chordata; class Aves; order Galliformes; family Odontophoridae; genus Oreortyx; species Oreortyx pictus. The sequence continues at coordinate 4,882,803 of JAUPFR010000005.1, forward strand.
GAAATAGCAACAAAGCCCAGACTCAGGAGTTGCACCGTGCTGCAAAACCCGAAACATACAACTCTGGGGTTTGCTTTCAGCCAGGAGCTGATGCACACCAGGTTCCCACAGCCCCAGACAGCTTTGGAGCGCGCTGGTGGGACAAGGAGAGGCTGTAAAATAAGTGAAAAGTTTACAGGACAGCACAGAGCTTAATGGCAACTCAACCTGGGGGGCAGCGGGAGAGGGTTTTTTCCCCTCAGACGCTCGCAGTGGGCTCCCAGGCAGTGCCCTGACACCCTCCCATCACTGCTGTTGCAACACAGCAAGCATTGCAATAAACGGCTCAGCTTTAACCACCGACACTCCAAGCGCTCCAGCCCGACCCGAGCACGGAGGGGACGACTACAGCCCGGCAGAACACTCGGGAACACCCCGGTCGGAGCTCAGAGCACCCCCAAGCTTCGGGCCAGGCGCGTTAACCCGAGTTTTTTTCCCCACAGCCCAACTCCCAGCGGCGGCCACGGGGAAAGTGAGGAGTCCCTCGAGACCCGGCTCGGGGTACCCCACGGCGAAGCAGAGAGGGCGGGGGATGAGAAACCCCGAATGCCTCACCTGGACGTGCTTGTCCACCGCCGCGCAGGCTGCCAGCCGCTTGGCCTCCTCGGCCATGCTGCCGCCGGGCCGCCCGCGGCTCAGTGCTCTCCGCCCGCCAGCCCTGGCCCTGGCCCTGCCCCTCCCCGGCGGCCGGGCAGCCAGGGGCGTGCTGCGGAGCGGGCCGAGCCGGACGGGGAGCCGCATGCCGCCGCGGCCCGCCCCCGGGGGGCTCTCCCGTGCGGGCTGCAGGCCTGGGCCGAGCCGGCTCCTTCCCTCCTCCTCTTCGCCGTCCTCCTCCTCCTCCTCCTTCGGGCGGCTGGGATTTGTAGTGCGGCACGCCGCGAACTACAGCTCCCACAATGCATGCTCGCGGTTTGGGCTGTAGGGGGAACAGAAGTCTTAACAGTGGGTTCCCAGCGCCAGGAGGAGTTGGAGAGGATGGGGATGCGCAGAGGATGGAGGAACTCTGCGATGGAGTTCAGCCTGGAGAAGGCGCTGGCGAGACTTCAGCGTGACCTTCCAGTACCCAAAGGTTCCTGCAGGACAGATGGGGAAAGATGTTGGAAGGGAACTTAAAGGCTATCGGGTCCGACTCCTGCACCGAGCAGGGACACGTACAGCTCCATCAGGTGCTCGGAGCCCCTCCGGGCTGACCTGGGGTGGGCACGGTGCCTCACCGCCCTTATCGTGAGAAACTTCTGATCAGCAGTTACCGATACGCAGCAAAAAAAAAAAAAAAAAAAAAAAAAACCCAAAAAAAAAACCGCCTTCTGTAGGTTGCAAAATCCCACTGAGGCTGATGGGAGTTGCAGGTACAAGGTCAGAGCACAATGAGTAGAGAACGGTCCTTTATTTGCACAACAGAAAAGCTGCTGTTGACTCTTTAGAAAAAAAAAAAAAAAATCCCATGCGTGAGTGACTTTGTTTTGTTGCCAACCTCTCCAATTCTGCTGTGATTTTTAAAGGCTGGAAACGTTTCCTTTTGTTCTCCCTGGGCAGGCACACCAGCCTTCGAACAATGGGGTGTTCTCTCAACAAAGGCTCTTGTTATCATTCCCCAGGCTTATCTGGGCGAGTGAAGGCCTTACCTTTCTGCACGGAGCAGGTGAGTTGCTGTGAAGGGTGGTTTGGAGGTTCCCCTTAAGCATGCAAGCTGCACGTTAAAAGTGCAAATACACACATGTGGTGAAATATATATCTCAGGAAAGTCAGTACCGCGTTCCTCCGCACTGTATGAGTGTTCTAACTGAATAGGGTGACTGGTTCGGGTACTGTTCCTTTCAGTATCCTAAATGTCTGATTTTCCCCTGAAGTGAGAACGTTGCTGGAGGTTTTACACTGACTTTGGGATGAAACGTTGCCCGCAGTGTGCATGGAGGAACACAGACTTTTCCACTGCCACACAATGCTGCTTTCTGTGGTCATGTTCTCCCAGTTGGCCAAATTTATCCACTGGCCTTACAGATCAGAACACAAGAAAATCCTTCCCAGAACATTTAATGTGCTGAGAACTGCTTATGCACAAAAAGAGACCTTCGAGAAATGGATTTCCCTTAAGTGGAGTGACAACCAAGGGCTCGAAGTCATTTTGAACAATGTTTGCCCCTTGTCAAATCCTCTCCGGGAGCCAGTTCTCATCTCTGCGTCAGTACAGAGTTGCTTGTACCTGCTCAAACAGCCATTTTCCTTGCCGAACAGGATGTCAACCCTAGCAAAATGCCACACTGAAGAGCAGAGGAGCGTGGACTACCAGGTTG